>CAKJTW010000074.1:5475090-6843862 GCA_917880005.1 Nanger dama | reverse complement strand
CGGTGGAGATGAATCAATACTTTATTTGTTAAGGAGAAGTAAAAGTACAAAAGGCTTGTACAACAGAGCATAAAAAGTGAGAAATCAATTCTACTTAATTCAGAATGCTTGAAGAGTCACCTATGCCATTATATATGAATAATGCAGAAACAGAAATTTATTGCAGACACATATTGTTTGGTTTGGATTTACTGCTGGCCCTCATTTGACCTAAATCCTGTAAAGAATGATATTCAACTAATTGAAATAACATTTTTCAAGTAAGACAATGCCTCCAGGGTATTCCTAACGTGAACTTGAAATAGAATGTAGACGATGAAGTATCAGATAAAATTTATTTAAAGGGTGCGATACGAGAGCATGTTAACTAGGATGGCTGAGGATCCTCTTGTCTGCCGTTTGTCATCGTTGAGGAAGGAACCAGAGGCAAGGAGCCCTGAAAATGTAGATGACCGTTTTTCTTCCTGCTGGTGTCAGTCACACTTAGTCAAGTCTGTTATTATTTTCTGGTGCTTACTTGCTAATCCAGCAGACACTGTTGAAAACAGGACGAGTAAACCTAGGAAGGGAACAGTAAGTCAGTGACGAAAGGAGCGCCATTGCTCCCTAAATGGGTGTGAAACACAAGTGTGCTCAGCTCACTGGCGCAAAGTTACAAATGAAGAATAAGAGATTTGAGCTAAAACAATGAACTCAAAGTGTTTCAACCAGCCCGTGTAGAGTCTAAACCCAGAGGTATGACCCTTCCTGAAGGGTTAGGGCTAGTCGCCCAGCTCTTAGCATTCCCATGGACTGCAGCCTGCCAGGTTCCTCTGTCCACGGAACTCTCCAGGAAATTGGAGAATTGCTGTGGAGTGGGTTGCTATGCCCTTCTCCAGGGGATCTTCCTGACCCAGGGATTGAACCTGAGTCTCCCACACTGCAGGCTGATTCTCTTCTGTCTGAATCACCAGGGAAGCCCATGGCCTTCCTTACTCAATGAGAATTCTCTCCCATCTACTGTTACTGTCCTGTTGTGGCGTGGTTGTTTCTTCTCATGCTATTAACACTGTGCCTGTTTTCCTTACTCGCTCTCCCCTGTGAAATTTTAATACCACAGATTTACTATATTTCAACCCGTGCAATATATGTACAGCTGCTCTTTATATGCTAAAAGGGAGAGATTTTTGGCCCCCATCCCATGGCCAATATTTGCCCTTGTGGGGTTGTTACTGTTCTGGTTTAGAAGGCGTGATCACAGCATGTACTCACTGGGTCTGCGGGGAAAGAAGAGGCTGCCCATTGGATCCAGTACCAGCGAGCAATCATGCTGGCCGCTGATAGGGAATTCACTGCAGAGTAAGGCAGCCCTTCCTTCTGGAAACCTGAATTTTATAAAGCTATTTCATTCCTGAAGTATTCGAAGAGAAGAGGAAATAGAGAGGATGTAATTTCTTCCTTGTCTGGATCGTGCAAGGAAGAGATGTCCATCCTACCTTGTTCAATGGACATAGAGCTTGCTCCCCAGGAGATTTTTTTGATTACTGAAATCTGAACAGTGTCATGTCAGTTAGGATTGGCTGCCTCCACGTGTCTGTCATCTGCAGTCTGAGTGGTGAAGAGGAGACACCTGTCACTGGCTGTTATTGTATAACAGTGAGATCTGCTTGGTGACAAGGTTCACGAAAACCACTTGGGTTTAGCGAAGGTCTTTCAGGATAAAACAGAGTCCGCAGGTGAGGTGGAGGTGGAGGTGGGATGGAGAAGGTCACATTCTAAGGCCAAGGGTGCATCGTAGGGATTAGAAGCTATGTAACAGAAAGGACTCTGGGACAAGAGGTCAGAATGGCTGTGGCACACCCAGCAGTGGGGAAGAGGGTGTGAATATCTTTATCCTCAGACGCCTGGGAAACCAGTTCAGTGGTTAAATCAGCGTGAGGATTTGTGACAGAATTAAATTCTCTTGTCTGGATCATGCAAAACATAAGGAAATAAGGCAAGGGTGAGGAGGAAGTTCAGTTCAGTTGAGCTCAATCACTCCAGTCATGTCTGACTCTTTGCAACCCCATGGACTGCAGCACATCAGGCTTCCTTGGTTGGTGATGGCACCAACTCCCAGAGCTTGCTCAAATTCCTATGTATGGAGTTGATGATTCCATCCAACCATCTCATCCTCTGTCATCCCCTTCACCTCCTGCTTTCAATATTTCCCAGCATCAGGGTCTTTTCCTTCTTTTTTTTTTCTTTTCAGGGTCTTTTCCAAAGAGTTAGTTCTTCAGATCAGGTGGCCAAAGTATTGGAGTTTCAGCTTTAGCACCAGTCTTTCCAATGAACATTCAGAACTTATCTCCTTTAGGATGGACTGGTTTGATATCCTTGCAGTCCAAAGGACTCTCAAGAGTCTTCTCCAACACCACAGTTCAAAAGCATCAATTTTCCAATGCTCAGCTTTCTTTATAGTCCAACTCTCACATCTATACATGACTACTTGAAAAACCATAGCTTTGACTAGATGGAACTTTGTTGGAAAAGGAATGTCTCTTTTAATATGCTGTCTAGGTTGATCATAATTTTTCTTCCAAGGAGCAAACATCTTTTAATTTCGTGGCTGTAGCCACCATCTTCAGTGATTTTGGAGCCCCCCCCCCAAATAAAGTCTCTCACTGTTTCCATTGTTTCCCCATCTATTTCACATGAAGTGATGGGACCAGATGCCATGATCTCAGTTTTTTGAGTGCTGAGATTTAAGCCAGCTTTTTCACAATGCTCTTTCACTTTCATCAATAAGCTCTTTAGTTCTCCTTTGCTTTCTGCCAGCAGGGTGGTATCATCTGTGTATCTGAGGTTACTGATATTTCTCCCAGCAATCTTGATTCTAGCTTGTGCTTTATCCAGCCTGGCATTTTACATGATGTATTCTACGTATAAGTTAAATAAGCAGGGCGACAATATATAGCTTTGGCATACTCCTTTCCCAATTTGGAACCAGTCTGTTGTGCCATGTCCAGTTCTAACTGGTGCTTCCTGACCTGCATACAGATTTCTCAAGAGGCAGATCAGGTGGTCTGGTATTCCCATCTCTTTAAGAATTTTCCAGTTTGTTGTGATCCACACTGTCAAAGGCTTTGGCATCATCAATAAAGCAGAAGTAGATGTTTTCCTATAATTCTCTTGCTTTTTCTATGATCCAGTGGATGCTGGCAATTTGATCTCTGGTTCCTCTGCCTTTTCTAAAGCCAGCCTGAACATTGGAAGTTCACAGTTCATGTACTGTTGAAGCCTGGCTTGAAGAATTTTGAGCATTACTTTGCTAACGTGTGAGACGAGTGCAATTGGACAGTTGTTTGAACATTCTTTGGCATTGCCTTTCTTTGGGATTGGAATGAAAACTGACCTTTTCCAGTCCTGTGGCCACTGCTGAGTTTTCCAAATTTGCTGGCATGCTGAGTGCAGCATGTTCACAGCATCTTCTTTTAGGATTTAAAATAGCATTTGAATGGCATTTAGAGAAGGAAGTAAGAATAGATCAATTAGGAGAAAATTTCAGGCATCCAGATAAGAGAAAATGATGACTTAGACCACGGTGCATTCATGATGGAAAAAAATAATGGGATGGATTGAGGAAATAAACTGAAAAAAATTGCTTGAGCGATTGGTTGAGAGATGAAAAGGGGTGATGACATTGTGTCTGTTTGTATAACTGGATGGATGGAGATGGTGTCATTCCTTAGACATGGAAGAAGGTCAAATTTAGGAGCAAGGATGCTGAGTGTCTTCTTAAACATCTTGAATTTTAGATGACACTGATACAGTTAACAGACATCATGAAGAAATTAGCAACACGTGAGGGGAAGTGCAGGAAGGGAAACTTGGCTTGACTTAAAAATGAGGCCTTGCCCTGTGGCACAGATGCTAACTGATGTCACCT
The DNA here is from genome assembly GCA_917880005.1 of Nanger dama. NCBI lineage: Eukaryota > Metazoa > Chordata > Mammalia > Artiodactyla > Bovidae > Nanger > Nanger dama. The sequence goes on along the minus strand of CAKJTW010000074.1, from coordinate 6,839,955 downwards.
TGACAGGGTGGCCTGTAAATGAAAGTATAATTACACCAAACTCTTCTTTTAATGGAAACATACATCATTATCTTCTTTCTAAATTGTTCAGTGGCTTCCCAGGTGGTCTTAGTGGTAAAGAACCCACCTGCTAATGCAGGAAATATAAGAGATGTGGGTTCAATCCCTGGGTTGGGAATATCCCCTGGAGGAGGGCATAGCAACCACTCCAGTATTCTTGCCTGGAGAATCCCATGGACAGAGGAGCCTGGTGAGCTATAGTCCATGTGGTCCCAAAGAGTTGGACATGATTGAAAAGATTTAGCAGTGATCAATCTGCTGGAGCAAGATGTTGAATTTATTACTTATGCAACAATTTTATAAAGCACTGTACCTTTCCTGGGGCACAGCGGGTCTTCTTAACTTTTCAAGGCTGTATCATGTGGTAGGAGATTGGTTTAGCTCCAGATAAATCCAGGTTCAAATTTGATGCCATCACTCACTGTCTATACTGTTGTTGTTGCTGCTGCTCCTGCTAAGTCGCTTCAGTCGTGTCTGATTCTGTGTGATCCCATAGATGGCAGGCCACCACGCTTCTCCGTTCCTGGGATTCTCCAGGCAAGAACACTGGAGTGGTTTGCCATTTCCTTCTCCAGTGCATGAAAGTGAAAATTGAAAGTGAAGTTACTCAATTGTGTCCAACTCTTCATGACCCCATGGACTACAGCCTACCAGGCCCCTCTATCCATGGGATCTTTCCAGGCAAGAGTACTGGAGTGGTTTGCTACTGGAGTGGGTTTCCTTCTCCAGGGTATCTTCCTGCATTGGCAGGCAGATTCTTTACCACTGAATGACCAGGGAAGCCCCTATAATATTTGCCCATGATTATATGGGTCCATATAGTCCTGACCATATAATCACAGGCAAATATTTAGGCTTTTAAAAAATGTAGATTTCCTTTTAATAAGAAAATTACATCATATATCTGGTGTGGCAATCAAGGCTTTCCACTTAGATTGTGGCACACTGTAGGTGTTCATTAGAGATAAAGTCATACCAAAAGGTATTTGTTCCTGCTGCTGCTGCTGCTGCTAAGTCGCTTCAGTCATGTCCGACTCTGTGGGACCCCATAGATGGCAGCCCACCAGGCTCCTCCATCCCTGGGATTCTCCAGGCAAAAACACTGGAGTGAGTTGCCATTTCCTTCTCCAATGCATCAAAGTGAAAACTGAAAGTGAAGTTGCTCAGTTGCGTCCGACTCTTCTGGACCCCAAGGACTGCAGTCCACCAGGCTCCTCCGTCCATGGGATTTTCCAGGCAAGAGTACTGGAGTGGGGTGCCATCGCCTTCTCTGGGTGTTTGTTCCAGAGGCTTGTAATTGCCTGAATAGCTTCTATTCTAACTTTTTTTCTACTGACAGATTCCTAGTTTTATCCAGGGCTGTTACTCCTAATTAAAAACACACTTTCCTACCTTGCTGTTGTGTCATATGATATATATACATGAACCACAATGTGGGGAACAACCTCAAAGCCTCCTAAAAGCCTCTGACCTAAGAGGGGATGAGCTCACACCCTTCTGCTCTCTTTTCTCCTTTCTGAAACATGGACTTGATGATTGGATTTCTAGCAGTCATTTAGAAACACAAAATCATGCTCGAAAAGGAAAAATGACCTCCATTCTTGAAGACGGCAAAGCTTCCTAAATCCTAACTAAGGATTATATGGGAGTTAAGTCCTATAATATTAGACTTCCTGACACAAAACCGAGACTATTACTCCATTTCCATCACTACATCAATCCAAACATGCTTGATTGCTCTGAATTTCTCAGTGTAAACTGAAAAAAATTCTTGTTTCTTATCTCTGTAACTTGGACAGGCTGTTTAAAAAAAAAAAAAAACCTGGAGGATAATCACTTTACAATGTTGCATTAATTTCTGTTGTACAACAACATGAATCAGGCATATGTATACATATATATTCTTGGTGCCAAAATACCCCTTCTTACCTTCTCTACTCTCCACAAAAAGGCAGAGTCTTACTTTCAAAATAGAAATCATTGGTACCAACTTTTGTGAAACTCTCACACCCCACCAGAGTACAAGTCACACCCTTTTGGTCTCTCTGTATTTATAGGAGACTTTACTATTATTCAACATCATAAAAGTCAATTCACCTTTAAATGCATTCTAAGCTCAGTGAAAAAAAGTTATATGTGAATATATATTGAGTGTTTGTTCTATTGTGGGCCTTATGGTAAAGCTTACACAGTTACACACACACATATACAGATATAAATATCCATATATGGTAAAACTACACAATTTGATTTGCATTTATGATCCCAGAGGTATAAGTGTGCATAAATAAAGTATTTATATGTATATGTGTGTATATATACATGCACATGTGTGAAATCTAATTCTTGAACAGAACAGGTGCTTGATTAACATTTGGTAAATAAATGAACACACAATTCTCCTAAGGATATGAAATTATGAAAATGAGAGTTACTATTTTTTTCCATCCTCAGTTGGAGAATTTAATTCCAAAATCTATGTTGAGTGTCTGATGTACAACGTGTAGCAACCATTAAATGACTCAGCTCAGTCCTTGCCTATAAAATACAGACTAGAGAAGTTAATCACCATGACAAGAACCTTGAAGGTACTGTTGTATAGATGTTACTATCCTACTTGTTTAGCAGTGAAAAAAATATTTTCACATCTGGTGAATAATTGCATTGCTATAATCACCTTGTAAAATAAATATGCTTGTCTTATTTGACCAGAAGGTGAAACTCAAGTTCCACATTCAGTGCTCAGAACACACGTGGACTCAGAGTCAGCATGAAGGCCTAGGTGACCTTCCATGACATCAAGATGCAGACCTCGGTGTACAAGTGTCAGGCTTAAAAGTGCCAACGCGGAGGTCCTTCCCACCACGCAGGAAGAAGAATCTACATTCCAGAAACTGCAAAATCTGACATGTTCATCCTCATCAAATCCAATGGTCATGTGTCATGGTCCTAAAAGCTGAGATGCCTGTAAGAATAAGACCTGCCAAAATACGGCAACTGCAGGGTGAGTCTTGTGATAGCTGTGAGCCAGGGGGAGCTCGAGGAATTCACACAGGTGGTCAGTTCCAGCGCAGAGACACAGCCTGCTGATACTCAAAAACCTGCAGGCTTTATACGCATCTCTGGGACTGTCCACTGCAAAGTATCCCAGTACACATGAGCATCTGGTTCACAAGGTTTGGCGTTTTCAGCATTTATTTCCTGAATATTATCATGATGACCCAGAGGTGGACCTAGTGCACAGAAGATGAAAGGAGGAGAGTCCAGCTTCTGTTGATTTGACCTAAGAGTGCCCATGGCGAAGGAGGGGGTGCTCTCGGGGAGCTCTTAGCAGGTAGCACTCTGCATTTAGGCTGCTGCATTTTCCCAGTGGGTCATCCCTCAGCACCCTTCTGCTGACTTCCTCTTGTACCTCTGAATTTGTCACTGCTTCCTGGATAGCACCTCTTGGGATGCACCCCAGTGCCCACTGCTTCTATTCCTGTCTACTACTTAAAATCTGCCACAGTGCATTATGGCTACCCTAGTGGCTCAGACAGTAAACAATCTGCCTGCAACGCTGGAGATGTGGATTTGATTCCTGGTTCGGGAAAGTCCCTTGGAGCTGAAAATGAAAACCCGCCCCAGTATTCCTGAGTGGAGAATCCCATGGACAGAGGAGCCTGGCAGGCTACAGTCCATGGGGTTATAAAGAGTCGGGCACGACTGAGTAACTAACACACAGTGCATTTGGCTAACTCATCCAGGGGAATCATTAGTGATACATGCCCTTTGAGGACTGATATTCCTTTCCTCTGTACTTCTAATCCACTGTGTTTGTTACTGTTAGATAACACACAAAGCTTGTGGCTCGAGCATGAGTTCTGAAATCACTCTGATGGTTTTTTGTAATACTTGGAGCACTATCAGTGCAATGAATAGTAGGCATACCTGCTAACACTTACCAAGGATAAACAGTCCCTTGGGAGATTGAATGGCCTCTGTCACTGAAGGTTGGATGAGATGATGTTTAGGTCATAATCAAACCTGATTTTTTAAAGACACTTTTGTCTTTGTAGATCTCCAGTTGTTATTTTATTTTGTGTGATGTGGTATTAATCAGTGGTACAAACAGGTATTGAGTTTAGCAATATTTGAAAATGGTGCCGTGTTTTTGTGTGCCGTTCAACCAGGGAATTCAATGGCTTGGAAACTGCAGAGATTATGGTCTTACAATCCCTTGCACATCCATCTGGTTTAGGTAATATCGTTATTATTATTCTTCTTATTGTTATATCCATTTAAAATTGCTACCAGATGTGGGTGAGTACACTTTTGCTTTTCTGTCTCCTAGTAACAGCTGTGGCAGAAGACATTTACCTCAATCAAGGAAGATGGTTGGTGGTGTCTCGTGCTCAACAGTGTGACCCGCAATTCCAGCTCTTCTCCTAACCACTGTAAATTTAGCCTACATCTGCCAACAAAGCCATCATGTGACACTCTCTCATGGGTCCATGGTATCATAAGAAAGAACCAGGAATCCTATCTTTAAGACTCTCTCCAGTTACCAGAGGATGTAGTTTTATGTCCTAAAATCAGATCCAGGATCCTATGGCAGAATTAGATAAAAGAATTGATTGACTGAACAAGGTCGAGTTTACTGCAGCATTGAGTTAGGAGTACCTGGTTACTAGTTTCCCAGAAAGCAGAAGTATTTGGTAACCATATTTGGTAAACAGGTAACTAAAGCAAGTAACTTCTCACTGGGGATAATTATTCAACATTTGCCAGGCATGTTGAAGCATCTGTCTTTCAAACACTGGTCTGTTCAGAGGGTACAGAGATGAATAAAATAGAAACCAAAGATTCTATTTGTTCTAAAATGGAACAAAATAGAAACAAAATAAGTCTTTTTTTTCTCATGGACTTATTCTCTAGTGAGGAAGGCAGACCGCATTCAAATAAATGGAAAATATACACAATTACAAGTAGGGATCCCTGTCATGTCCTTCTTTTCTCTGCATATTTTACAGTACACATGACCAATGCCTGGATTTGATTTTTCTGCAAACTGATCCTTTGAACAGTGCAATGGGTGAAACATACAAGGTGTTAATTGTATATTATTGAGGAAATGAATGCATGCTATTTCTAGATAGTACCCTAAAAACAGACTTATCTGTACAGCCAAATAGCTACTTCCTTCCATTTGAGACAGAATCCAGCATCTTTTGTTTGTTTGATTTTCCTTGAATGAACCATTTATTTAGCAAAACAATAATAGATGTTTTGCAAAATAACTATAACTCTAGAAATGCTAGGAAAAAACAACAACAACAAGAAAATGCAAGTAAGTGGGGGCTGGGCCAGGAACACTGTTTACAGGGAGGTCAGGTGCGCATTCTGGGAGACAGCTCCATTGCACCTCTGCATGTACAGGCTGACCTGTGGGGCCAGGCTGGGGGTTGGTTTGGCGATATTGCTGTCAGTAAGAAACAAGTATTTATCAACTGAAATGGAATACAAAGAACTCAGAATGTCTATAAATGACGAGGAAGAACCAGGTGTAAATCACAGGAATGATTAAAAACAATAAATACTGTGAATTCCTAACCGAACCAAAAAGTATGTGCCTAAAGACTAAAACTATATAAATATCAGTAAAATAATTCAGGTAGATTTTCATAGGGTTCTGTCTGTAAACTGTAAATATACTTAAGGAAGTTAGAAGCTTGCTCACAGAGGAGCCTTGGGATTGGACAGAAGCATCTGTCCAATCTGTGTGTGCGTGCTAAGTTGCTTCAGTCCTGTCCAGCTCTTTGTGACCCCATGAACCATAGCCCACCAGGTTCCTCTATCCATAGCATTCTCCAGGCAAGAATATTGATGTGGGTTACCACGCCATCTTCCAGGGGATCTTCCCAGCCCAGGGATTGAACCCCTGTCTCTTGGGTCTCCTGCATAGGCAGGCAGATTCTTGACCACTAGCTCCACCTGGGAAGCCTGGGATCGGATAGCCATTTCTTTTAATACAATTCTTGATTTTAAAGCTTTTACCACTATTATTGAGCACTTCATACATGTTGGGTGGTTTTCCTATGTTAATGTATCTGAGAGTCTTCAGACTATCACATAGTTACTATTATTTCTAGTTGAGGGATAAGCAAAATTATACTCACTACCATAGATGACAGATCAGAATGTATTTGTCTTGCTTAGGGAAATGCCACCATGAGGTTACAGGTCTGTTTGATATCCTAGCTTATGCCCTTTTGACTAGTTACAGTGGTTTTCACAAGATACCCATGAGAGAGACAGATGGGAGGAGTGCATTGTGGGTGAAGATATTGCAGAAAAGAGGAGAGCTATGGAGGGAAGTCATTACATGTGGTTTTTACTCTTTTCATGAAGCAGAAATGTAAATGAAGTCTATTATCTCTAGTCCTAAAGTCAAGTTATGAAAAGGCATAACTCTTGTGTCATTCAAAATGCTTTGTCTTAATCACGTTACCCCTCTGAGCAGATGTACTGTTTATTAAGAGCACACACATTAAGGTAAAAGTGATGATAGAAAGGACACTGCTTTGGTAATGATTTCTACAGGTATTTTCTACAGCAGGGCCTGTGATGCAAATGTAGACATCTGGGCCTGTCAACACTAATTTTCAAGTGCTGTGACATGGGGCTTTGAACTTCCCGCTTTTGTGAAATATCATTCTCCTCAAAGTCAATATTAGTTAATGGCAAGTTATTCTCTTTGCATTTTTGTTTTCTGGCAGGGCTACAATACATACTCCTAGACGGAAGTCCATGCCTAAACCTGTTTTTTCCTGAAAGCAATTGCACGTTTAATCATTGGCAACATTGTTCTCTGTCTGAGTAGGATATAGTTATTATGCTATTCTGCCTGATGGCTTTATTTAACACTCCATCATACTAGCTGTAAAAGGTAGTCAATGGAGCAGATCAATATTTATGATGTAACTTATAGGATAGATATACACACAGGGCAGAAAATCTTTAAGCTGAGGACTGGGTACTAGGTGCCCAAGAAGGATAGATTTTTACCAAGATGTACGTTTGGGATTTGATCTTGTTTTCCAGAAGCTGCACAAAGGCCCCATATCACTATGCAAATCTAGACCAATTTTCATCTAAATACAACCCTAGGAAGTTTTGTATGTGCTTTAGAAATTTGTGGTCTCAAAACATACAGTTTTTCTTGCTAGTCACTCTAGAATTTGACCTTAAGTTCATTTAATTCCAAAGTTTATGCTATTTCTACTTTATCCTACCATGGGCAGTGTGAAACTAGACATTGCTTACTATCCTATTGAATTTTAAAAGCTGGCTCATTCCTTTACTCTTTCTAGTGATAGCTTTGGGCAAAAGTTAATTAACAGCATGCCCGACATCTATGGGCACAGTTCTCTAAAGGTAACCACCTAGGGGAAAGAAAGAAAAGGAAAATAAAGAAAGCTGTGCCAATAAAAGGTCACATTCATTTTTAGATTTATTTTTTTCTGAACTATAGTCACAAGCACAATATTTGGAGACCATGAATAGATTTTCTGGGAAGAAATTGCCACAGGTAAAATGCTTCCTAGAATCAGATAAAGGGGAGTGTTTTTGATTGGCTAGTGGGCCTGAAGAGTGAGTGTAATCTATAGACAGATTTAACAAGCCAAAGCTAATTTAGAGATAAGGAAATGACTGTTTATCAACTATATATATGTGTGTGTATACACACACACACACACACACACACACACACACACACACACACACACACACACACACACACACATATATATATATATATATATACTTTAGAAGGCAGAGATGCTTTTTGGATACTAAATGAGCTACATAGAAAATGTAGTTGATAAATGTTAAATGACCTTTCCAGTATCAGCAGGCGCTCATTTGAAGGGGTTGGAGAAGGCAGATGAATCCATTCTTTCTCTGCTACAATCTCTTTCCAATCAAAACATCTACCCTTGTGGGTTCAATGAACACTGTTCACTGCAGCCTTATCAATAGATTTAGGAATACCTTCTTACTTGTCATCACACTTCTTCTGAAAAGATTTTTAAAAACTCGATAACTTTCTGCAATGAATACAAAACGATCAACCTTTATAACTTAAGGTAAAATATCTGCCATGAGTTGGCAAACTGCCCTCGAACCCATGGATGATCGAATTAATGCCCACCTCCATTTCCGTATATTGTCTCAAATATCTGTCAGGGGTTCCTCCTGAGATGTATCTGCTGGTTGGGGCTGTTGTGGGGAGATATGAAGATGAATGCTTGTGGGGTGCCTGCCATGTATTGAGAAGCAGACAGACAAAAATTTTGTTCTTGTTGTTTAGTTGCTAAATCATGTATGACTCTTCTGTGACCCCATGGACTGTAGCCAGCCAGGTGCCTCTGTCCATGGAATTCTCCAGACAAGAATACTGGAGTGGATTCCCATTTCCTTTTCCATGGGATCTTCCTGACCCCAGGACTGAAACCACGTCTCTTGCATCTCTGGCCTTGGAAGGTGGAATCTTTACCACTGAGCCAGCAGGGAAGACCCAGCAGAAAGTCATATTACAGGAGCTGATGCCACAGAATTCACATCAGCCTTGACCTTCTCAAGATTTGTTTGTAGAATTGAATTACAATTGTGTGAGCTTGATTAACTTCCTTTTCTTTTCTGTTTTTAATGCTTATTTTTTTGGATGTGTTACGTCTTAGTGGCAGCCTCTGAGATCCAGTTCCTTGACCAGGGATCAAACCCAGGTCCCCTGCACTGGGAGCACAGTCTTAGCCACTGAACCACCAGGAAAGTCCCCATTAGTTTCTTTCAGCATCAGTTTTTCATCCCTCAGACAATTATAAATGATACCTAGCTAATATGGTAGACATGACCACTAAACATATATATATAAGATGTCTACTTAGTATCTGTGTAATAGCAAATGCTTGGCATGATTTATTATCATCATCTGGTATACTTAGCCCTCTAAAACACAGTCTATACCTGCAAAGTGGTGAATAAAAGTGCCTACCTTCAGGGTTCTTATAAGAGTTAGGTGAGTATGAGTATGTGTACATTTCTGTCAGTAACTGATGAGCTATCCCTTTGGGAAATGACTGGAGAAAGGATTTCCATGCTGTCCTGGGGAAGACTTTCTGTAAGAATGCCTCGACCTCATTCAGATAGGCAGTTGACCAATGCCGTCTGTGGGGTGGCACAGAGCCGGACACGACTGAAGCGACTTAGCAGCAGCAGCAGCAGCAGCAGAGGAGATGCAGAGCAAAACCTGACAACTAATTTAGGCTGGGTCCTTTATGAGCAGAGAGGCTGGGCTTTAGTGCTGAGCCTGTCACTCTGTAGCTACACTGAGTCTGAATCCGCCTTTTCTATAGGTTAACAGCTATCATATCTGCAGTATCAACTGAATTTGTGGATTCAAATGATGATATACAACAACCACAAGGGTCAGTAAATGACAAGTACAATACAAAGGACAATTTATTATTATTATCTATATTTCTGCCTTTTGTAAACCTTAATGAATTCAATGGCAGCAGAGGGTCAGGTGCAGAGATGAACCTCTGCCCAAGCCTCAGACTTCAAAGACTAGTTTTCTAGTCCAGATTCTGCCACATGTGTCTCTTTATCTCCCTCGTCTTATTTGCTTCTCAAATACAATTTTCCTAATATTTAGAAGGAGTTATTTATTTCCCAAATCTCTTTAGGTTCTCAGCTTTGATTTTCTATTGTGCTTAAAATAAGCATAATAGAATCTCATTGGATTATAAGGAATCAAATAGGGTCACATATGAGAAAATATGTTATAAACTGTAAAGGTTATGGGACTTTATCATGAATAATAACAACAGATAGGATCATGATATGATCCTTTAAAAGTTAAATCCCAGGCTTAGTTCGGCAGTAAATACAAATCACACTTTCACCTAAAGACACGATTCTCTCATGGTTTCTCCTGTCACCATCTGACTAGTATAACCATCTCTCTTAGTATTTATACATCAGCCTTCTTTCTCTAGTGTAGAATAGTTAACAGGGTGGGAGAGGGTGGAGATTCCAGGCCCATCTCTTACATTATCAATGATAAGTATTCACATATAAGTGCATTATCTTTGAAGGTCTCTGTTTTCTATTTATAAAATGAGAGATTTTTCAGGACTCTTTCTAGCTTTTATTTCATGATAGGTTAGATTTAAGTTTTCTTAGGTGGAAAAAATGCATATGTTTATATGATAAATAATAACTATGTCATCAATTTCAGTTATTAAAAAAAATCCTGGATAATTCTACTGAAAATTCAGATTGTTGCTAAAAGTGTCTGCTATTTATTATTATTCTGTTAACTTGCCTGGCCATATGCTATAGGATTTATATGACATGAATTTCTTAGGGCTTCCTGCAACCTGCCGGGGTAGGTATGACTTTTATCTCCCATGAATGGATGAATAATTCAGCTGCAGAAGAATCAACCAGTTTGACTAATTTTATGTAAGTTTGAAATTACAGAGCTAGAAGCTAAATCAAATATTCTAACTTACCAGGTTACTAATTTTCTAAGTCAACAAACTAAATATATATTCATCTGACAATTCAATTGAATTAGACAGAGTATTGTATTGGTCTACATGCATCCCAAGTTCAAATGTCTGCAGATGCCAGACAGGTGACCCACCTAAGTAAAGACTTCCCAAGAGGTCTACCCTTGGACGGGTCAAGGGCAACCTCTGTGCTTCTCACGAAATGGCTGCCAGGGGGGAATTAGGTCCACTTTCCTCAGATCTTCCAATTGTGCTGAGAAATCAGAATACTGGACAGCTTGGGGCTGGTGCACTGGGATGATCCAGAGAGATGATATGGGGTGGGAGGGGGCTTCGGGATTGGGAGCTCGCGTACACCTGTGGCTGATTCATGTCAATGTATGGCAAAACCAATACAGTATTGTAACACAGAATAAAGTAAAAATAAAATTAAAAAAAGATAAAAAAACCCCCAAATCTCCAACTTTAACATGCTGGGAACAATTAAAAAAATAAACACTGTGTGTCTCTAGCCAAAACACATCCAGAGACCTTGCACTGTCAGTTTGCAAACTCTGATGTAAAAATGTGTCCTCACTAATTCAAATGCGGTCACGTTTTCCTTTATGAAGCCATGTGGAACATACAAGAAACCATTAAGTGACGCAAGCACAAGCAGCAGGATACAGTGGTGGAATGACTTTATTATCTGTAGTTCGCACTATTTCTGTACATGTGTCCAAGGGTGTAGTTTTTCCATTTGCCCCAGGAGACATTTAGGGCAGTTCTATGACTGCTTTATTCACTTCTTTATTAAAAACCAAACAAACTAACAAAAATTTACCTGCAATTTTTACCACTCCCTCCCCCAGCAAACTCCTAGGTCATTTTAAGGTATACAATTCATAAACTGAATTATCTATGTAATGCTCAGTACTCAGAATATATTTTACAATTGGAGCTTTTCCTAATAAGTCCTCGCTGCCTCACAGCCTTGCCTCCAGCTGGAGGGAAGCCTGTATTGAGATGGTGAGTAAGTTAGCATCTTTTATGTCCCTATTCAGAGCTGCTTCTTCCTCCTTTTGGTAACCGCAGCATTTGACCCTGTGGTCAGTAGAATCACAGTTCCTGAAAGATGTCCGCATCCTGATCCCCAGAGCCTGTGAATATATTAGGTGACCTGGGAAAGGAGAAGTAAGCTTGCTGAGCATCAGACCTTAAAGGAAAGAGATGATCTTGAGTAATCTGAGTGAGCCCAGTGTAATCACATGGGTCATTAAAAGTGGCAGAGGGAGGGAGGCAGAACCAGAGAGACAGGAGGCTAAGAAAGATGTGATTTGACTTTGCTGGCTTTCTGATGGAGGAAGGGACTGAGATAAGGAATGTGGTAGCCTCTATCAGCAGGAAAATATAAGAAAATTGATTCTCCCCTGCAAGTTCTGAAAGGAGTGCAGCCCTGCCAACACCTGGTCTTACCCAGTGATGGGCATTTCAGACATGCGACCTCCAAAAGTGTAAGACGACAAAGTTGCATGGTTTTAAGCCACTGAGCATGTGATAATTTGTTACAGAGGGAATAGAATATTAACACGGACTCCTCCACAGTGAAAGTTTGGAAACAAAGGAGAGGCCAGGGGGCCTGAATGCTCTTATTCAGCGGCTCTGCAGTGATCTAGAATTTGGCAAATGATTAAGGTTGAACCAAGTGGGCTACCCTGGTGGCTCAGATGGTAAAGAATCTGCGTGCACTGCAGGAGACCTGGGTTCAAACCTTGGGTCAGGAAAATATCCTGGAGAAGGAAATGGCACTCTACTCCAGTATTCTTGCCTGGAGAATTCCATGGACGGAGGAACCTGGTGGGCTACAGTCCATGGGGTCACAAAGAGTTGGACACGACTAAGCAACTCACCCCACCCCCGCCCTGACACACACACACACACACACACACACACACACACACATGGTAGGCAGAATCACATGGCCGCCTTATTCCTGTGGTTTTCCTGATGTGAGGAAACCAGCCCAGCTCAGGTTGACTGTTTTTCACTTTCTCCACATCCCAACACATGCAGGCTCCTTTCTGGCTTCCCCTGCTCTTCCTCTCCACTTCCTTTTGGGGGCGCTTCTACAAAAAGCTTCTCTGGGGCATGTTTTCCACTGGAAGGATGATTGTGATGCCTTTAGCTTCAAAACCTTGATGGTAGACTTTCCTCCAAAACTGGCCCTTCCTCACGCTGCTCCCCACCTGTTCCTTCTCTCCAGCAATATTCAGACACCAGTGGTCCCAGAGCCCAGCCGGCGGGAGTCACGCAGTAGCTTTGTAACTTGACCTGGATGGAAGGGGGCTCTTCCGTCCATGGTGAGAGGGCAGCAGTTGTGTGACAGCTCTCTTCCAGAAAGGATTCTTCAAATTTCATCCCTCCCATCCAATTTCCATCACTCTGACACTCTCGCTGTGGGAGGATCACTTAAGAGCACCTAACTAGTTCTCAAAAACATCATTCGAAAAAGAAAATTGCATTTGTCTAGTATCTCATTTGGGAATTTGCCTCAGACAGAAATTTTCTCTTACTGAACATCATGTAACCAACCAAGGTTGGGATTTCTGCCTGTGAATTAGTTAACTGAGGAAAGAAGAAAGGCAAGAAAAGGGAAAAAAATTTTTTAAAAAACCCTCTCACCTAAACACTCTATATAAATAGCATGTTTCCCATTATTTTTCTGTGTAATTACTTCATTGCTGCAGTTTTTCTTGACAGCATCCTTATGATAATTGAGGACTGAAAATCTCCGCCAATATTCCCCCAGATGGGTTGATTGCACTTTCCTCTCACTTCCTATAATATTTTATTTAATGTTCAACTGTAAGGAGAGTCTAAATGAAAGATTTTTTTTTCAATGCCTAAATTTATAAATATGCATCTAACAAATCACTAGAAGTTAAAAATTAAAATTTCTAAGTCTAGATTGATGTGGAAAGCTACAACCAGTTTTAAAATTTTGTATACATGAGAAACACCTGTGGATCCAGTTAAGATGCAGATTTTTGAGTCTTGCCAACTACAGGGTCTGTTTTTTAAAGTTTAGAGCCTGGCTTAGGAAGCTTCATGGTACTCAGCATGTTCTTTCTTGTCTGTGCCAGAGTGATAACTTGTTATTGAAATCTCTGAAATTATCTAGTATTTTATCAATGTCTCTAAAGTCCCTGCTGTTGTATTCCCAGTGTTTACACCAAGGATAATGACCACTGACAGGAGGCCTTCAGGAGTTACGTTAGAGGTGGTATGGAATTTACAAAAGAGTTCGTATGTTATGTCTCAGAACTCTTCAAGCCACTGACATTTTCCTTCATTGGCATTAAAACTTTGGACTCTACTCTGCAATTAAAAGTTGTCATTTCTGACGTGCCTGGAAATTTTAGAGGAAGCCTGCTTTTAGTTTTTATTTTCAGTTTGCATGTCGGCCTCTTTCCCAAGGATTCACAATTTGAGTCCACAGTGACGTGCTACCATGAGGCTGAGTGGCAGGATTTCCATTTCAGTTTAAAACGGACCCACAGTATACTTAGGGGCTTCCCAGGTGGCACTAGTGGTAAAGAACCTGCCCAACAATGCGGGAGACATAAGGGGCACAGCTTCAATCCCTGGGTTGGGAAGATCCCCTGGAGGAGGGCATGGCAACCCACTCCAGTATTCCTGCCTGGAGAATCATCGGACATGACTGAAGTGACTAAGCAGCAGCAGCACACTCATTTTAAAGGGAGTTGTGGTTCCTATCTCTCCTGGATAAACCATGATTTTGTCACTGAAACCTACATTAGAAGAGGTAGAAATGACTTAAGAAATGCTTCTAATATAGTCAAATTTGGCTTCTTTTATTTCCTCAAAATTGAGATGGCAAAATTAGAGTATAGACAGCATTTGATTTCTGTCCAGACAACAGGTGTCCACGGACATAAGGAAGTGATGCTGTGTGCTTATGCAAAGCTTGTCAAGATGTGACTTCCACTACCACCTCCATCAATCAGCCCTGAGGAGGTGGGAGCTTCGGAAGAGCCTCCCCTTCCCTACTTAGAAAACGAAAGAAGGGAGAGGGGCGAGTGGCAGGAAGACACTGTTTATCATCACTCTGACACTTATTCAGAAGATGCTTTTTCTGTTGTAACAAAACCAAATATCTCTGTGACCTTAGTCAAGACACACTCCCTCCACAGTTACTCATTTCCCTTAAGTAGAAGAGTGAGGACAATTTTAACAAAGGCCTGTCAAGGCCCTTCCCAGGATAACATTTCTCAGTTTGTTTTCTAAGAGTAACTGTGACTTTAGAAGGAATGATGCTAAAGCTGAAACTCCAATACTTTGGCCACCTCATGTGAAGAGCTGACTCATTGGAAAAGACTCTGATGCTGGGAGGGATTGGGGGCAGGAGGAGAAGGGGACGACAGAGGATGAGATGGCTGGATGGCATCACCGACTCGATGGACGTGAGTTTGAGTGAACTCCGGGGAGTTGGTGATGGACAGGGAGGTCTGGCAAGCTGCAATTCATGGGGTAGCAAAGAGTCGGACAGGACTGAGAGTCTGAACTGAACTGAACTGATGACTATGTGTATTCTGAATATCCTGGAACAAACGTCAACTGCAAATCCTCTGACCTAGACAGGGTATAAGTATATCCCTTCTAAGACAACACATACTGCTGGGACAGCCCACTCACATTGCCTGATCATAAAGCAGCCACAGTTTTCTCTAACTGAGTCTCCCTAACTTTGGGAAAGGATTAATCATCTTTGGAAACTTCTTTTCTTAAAGGCCCATGTATTGTCTTCACTCAGGTGTGAGCCACAGGGAAAGCCCACGTGCATACGTGCTTTGGCTATGATTTTCCCCTTCTTCACACCCATAAGATATTAATCCTCCATGAATCTGCTTAGGAAGGTCCATGATCGTTCTGCTAACTTCCAGATATACTCAGGAAGGGCCAAAACGATTTGTGAAATTTGTGAACTAATCATACACTCTGTGTGGGAGTCACTAGCGACAAAGACAGATCCAGATGGTCCCCTCATAAAGTTCACTGTGGTGTGATGAAGGCAATGTTAAAGGGAAATGGGGAAACACAGAACTGAGAGGCTAGGAGATGGGAATCGAAGCTCTTCACCTGACCCAGCCTTACAATCTGGATGAGGCCACTTCAGCCCTGGATACGGTGGAGGACTCACTGGACACTGAGCAGCCCAATGGATGGACATATGCATAACTTTAGCAGGTCTCTTTGATGTCTATGTTCTGAATCAACAATGGAGATAGCTGGTCTAAGAAGCTGGAAGACAGATTTTTTTTTTTTAATTTTGAATTTTCTTGATTAATCTTGTCATGTGTGATGGTTCCTACTTAATTGGGGGAAAACATACATTCTGAATCAGTATGTTAAAAATTAATAAACAGAAACCTCAATTTAATAGACTTGGGAGACCAGCAGGGGGAGCTCTCAGAACCTGCAAACCTGACAAAGCACAGCCGGAAGAATAATGAGTCCTCTTCCTTCCCGGCAAGGACCCGGCCAATAAGAAGCCATGAATTCTTCATGACTCAGAGCCTGCCCATTCCTCTTCCCCTCTGTAAGCGCACTCTCCTCCCATTGCTGTGGGGGCGGCCCGCACGTGGCTGGCCTACTGTGGTTGTGCTGTGCTGTGCTGAGTTGCTTTGGTTGTGTCCGACTCTTTGCAACTCAATAGCCCAAGGCCCACCAGGCGCCTCTGTCCATGGGGATTCTCTGGGCAAGAATGCGGGAGTAGGTTGCCATGGCCTCCTATAAGGGATCTACCCAACCCAGGGGTCGAACCCAGGCCTCCTGAATTGCAGTTGAATTCTTTACCATCAGAGACATCAGGGAAGCCTGAATATCAATTCTCTGCTAATCCCAAATAAACTCATCTTTACCAGATAATATATAGCAGTCTATCTGTTCCAGGTCAACAAGCACTAGTTTTCTTTTCTCTTAGGTCTGCAGTTTCGTAAACACTGAAAATGACAAATTTTTCAAGTGTAAGTTATATTTACTTTTTAAACTTTTTACTACTTTTATTATAAGTTTTGTGCAATGAAACTTTAATCGTGTGTGTATGTGAGTATATTTGTATGAATCTGTGTGTGCATGTGTGTGTGTGAGAATTTCTCCTTTGCTCATTTTGTTATTGTGATATTGCTTTTCTGATTTATTAAAACCCTTTAAAAATATCAACTCTATATCTTTCCTTGGAAATATATTTTTCATAATCTGTTGTTGGTTTTAAATATTTTATTAAGTCCTTTAATATATACCAATTTTACAGCTTTACTGTATCCATCCTATGTATTTTTCTTTATGATTTCCCCCATGGCATTATTCTTAGAGAAGCATTTTCCATTCTGTGGTTAAGATTACTTATTTTCCTCATAGTCCTTTTTAAATTTTTATTGATAATATTTTAAACTTGAAGTTACATTAATAGATACTTGAAATAAGTACCCAACATTTTCCAAATAATTTACCAGTGTCCCTCGCATTATTTATTGATAAATCTGTCCCATTTCTCAGATTTGACATACCAACCTTTATCATGCATCTGTGCTAAGTCGCTTCAGTTATGTTCGACTCTTTGCAACCCTATGGACTGTAACCACTCAGGCTCCTCTGTCCATGGGATTCTCCAGGCAAGAACACTGGAGTGGGTGACATGCCTTCTTCAGGGGACCTTCCCGACCCAGGGATAGAATCTGCATCTCTTATGTCTCCTGAATTTGCAGGCCTCCTGGCTTTACCACTAGAGACAAGAAACCACTAAAAAAAGAAAATAGTAAACACACACACACACACATACACTTTAAGGTGTTTCCGCATTTCTGATTTTGTCCCTCTGTTGTACCCCATTGTGAAGCAAGTGTCCTATTCTTGCAAGTGGTTAGGTTTTTACTGTTTGTGAGAGCATTAAAAGTTATTTCACTGGTGTTTATTTACTGTTTGCTTTGTAAATAGGGTGACTTTGAAAGGTGATTTAAACAGTATGGACCTGCTGAGGGGGATATGCTTCTCTGAGTGGGGTTTTATATCTGCTTACTAAGATTCCAGTTTCAAGGAAGCTGGAATAAGTGGTTTGTGGAGGAGATCTCTCCAAGTGAGAAATAATGGAAAGTGATAAGTGGTTCATGGAGACAAGGGGGAAGCTGCAAAACAAGGTGAGTCTGGGGTTCTCCTGTCTCGCAACACTGGTCAAGTTGAAGGAGTGTATGGCAGGAAGGGGCTGGGGCAGGATGAACTGGGCAGCTTTCCATCTGGACAGAACACCAAGACATATAAATTAGTCCTAATGCCACTAAGCTGTCAATTTCTGGAATTATCATCACTATTAAAATCATAATGGTTTTAATGAAGGTGTCATCCACACCAACACTTAGAAAGTAAAGCATGATGATGACTGAATTGGACGCTTGGACTGACCTTAGAAAAAATGCTCCAGGAAGCTTAAGGATGTCCTGATTACTAAAGGGACTCTCCATCAGCCACATGACTCATTGCATTCATTTGCTTAGCAACAAAGATATTTATTTGGATTGACACCATTCAGAGCTCCATGACTCCCAGACAACCCCACCTCAGCCCCAGAGCTCTGCTTCCTAGAGAAGCAAATAGACCAAAACTTCCATAAATCCAGTTACAGGTGCTTTCCAACTAACCACAAAAATAACAAACTTAGACACCAGAAAACTGTAAGTATGACGTGATTTATCTGATTGAAAAAAAAAAAGCGTTTAAACTCATTTTTTTCCCCTCTACAATTCTTAGTAAGCAAACAAGCTGAGTGGTGTGTCTGGCAAAATTTCAGCCACTTTCTGATTTTCCTGTTACTGCCAACACTTGTAAAGAATAAACATCTATCAGGACAGTTGCATTCTTGGCTCAAATACGCAAAAAGAGCTACCAGATTTCTAACTCAATTATTATGCAAAACAGACTCTTAAATAATCATGTTTCTCTTGCATGAGGGCTGCCTGAAATACTATAGAAGGTACCAACAAGGTCTTGTGTGCTTGGGTTCAAAATATGAAAGTTACATTCATTTTCTCCTGCGTGCTTAGGTTTTTGAAGCTGAGTATTTCACTCTCCCTTAGGTTTCCTAGGGCTTCCCTGGTGGTTCAGATGCTAAAGAAACTGACTGCAATGCAGGAGACTCAGGTTCAATCCCTGGGTCAGGAAGATCCCCTGGAGGAGTAAATAGCAACCCAGTCCAGGATCCTTGCCTGGTAAATCCCAGGTACAGAGGAGCCTGGTGGGTGACAGTCCATGGGGTTGCAAAGAGTCGGACACGACTGAAAAACAAACACACTTAGGTTTTAGGAAAGGGAGCTGCAAGCCTCCTGCACCAAGTGAGAGATGATGCAGGTCTGAATAAGGACAACACCAAAATACCAAGGGAAAATCAGAGTGAATGAAACCAGAATCAGATGTGATAACCAATAATGCATGTAGGTGGATTTGATGTGGAAGGTAAAAGAGGCCACAGGGAGGCAGTCTTGTACAGGAAAACAAGCATAAGCTTGCCATTTGGACAGGTCCAGTGGGGACGCTGGCTCCACCAGCTCCTCACTGTGTGACTCTGAGTAACTTGCTTACCCTTTCTCAGTCTCAATGTCAGTCATATGAAATCCCAACCTTAAAGGGCTCTTGTGGGGAGCTGATTGCTCCATACATAGTGTGCACTTAACAAATCTTAGTTCTGCACCTTTTTGTTCATTTCATTTCCTTGATTCCCATGGCAACTCAGCGGGTTTATATCGCCACCTCCTCTCTTTGTTCTGAAATAACAAGCCAATCTTCTTTCCTCTTGCCTCTTATCTCAGATTCATTCTGCAAACCATATTTAGAATTACTATCTGAAGCTGCTAATTACTATTCCCATACACAATATCCTTGTGCAATAATTTGTGGTGGCTAATTACTTCTTATGGAATTAAATGCCTTCGCTGTTCATTATCGGGGACAGGGCACAGTGGCTCTGTAAAGATATTAGCTTAGGGTTTGAGCAGACACACTCAGGTACCATAGCCCAAACCCAGAAATGACACCATCACACCTTCCCTCCTGGACCATCTAGAGAGATGACATGCACTGAGATTGGGAGGTAAACCAGAGAAGTTATTTGACTGATCCCTAGGAAGAAATCTTCTTAACAAAGATATATCAGCCTGAATGAGCTTTTACCACATGTACTCATATTTTATCCTTTTAATTCAGATAAAGGGAAGCACATGATAAACACACACACAGACCCATACACTTGCAGAAGTGAGCAGAGCAAGTGAGCCCTCCTTGAAGATTGTCTCAGCATCTGATGGGTGGAAGCAGCACCCAGGTGGACTAGGGAACCTCTAGGTCAGATGACTCTGTAACACATGAATCCCCACTTGGACATCATGGACTCTACTCCCAGGGCCCTTAGGACAACATCCTAGCATTCCTTTCTGAACATCCTGTACTCAGTATTCCTCAAGGAAGCCTTCCCTGACTTCCTCTCCCCAAACAGCCAATCTCTTTTCCGTGATGGCAATACTATGCCCTCGTATCTTATATTGTACTTAGCATACTGGTTTCAAGATAACAATTCTTGAACTTATTGAGAAAAATGGAGTTTCTTTGATTCTAGCATTTTCAGTGTTTATCACTGATCAGGTTGAGTGGTGGCCCTTTGAATAAATGTTTTTGGTGAGTGAGGCTGAGGTCAGAGAAAAATGACCTCCTGATGGTCCTAGAATTAGAGAAGGCTCAGACTTCCCCCATTCCCTTTGTGTGCTCATTTCTTCTCTTCCCAGTGTGTACAGGCAAGTGTCTCAGGCTTATGTCCATGTCCTCTAAGCCCTCTCTAGTCCATTTTTGAGAGGTGCTATCCAGTGTGTGTCTGCTATAGACTGAATCTCTGTGTTCCCTCAAAATTCATCTGTTGAAATCTAGCCCTCAGTGTGATGATATTTAAGCTGGGGCCTTTGGGAGCTGATTAGCGCAGGAAGGTGTGACCCTAATGAGAATATCAGAGCCCTTATGACAGAGACGTGTGTCCCCGCAGTCTGCTCCCAAGAGCTCCCTTGCCCCTTCCAGCATCTAAAGACACAGCTGGAAGAGGGCCATCTAAGGACCAGGAGTGGGTCCTCATCAGACATGGCATCTCAGGCTTTCAGCTTCCAGAAGGGTGAGAAAAGGAAAATTCTGTAGTTCAAGCCACCCAGGCGTTGGCGATTTGTTAAGCAGCACAAGCGCTGTGGCAGACTCTAAATACCTCGTGTGTGCTGTGGTGCTACCTCTGCATCAAGCTCCAGCTTGCTACTGGCTCACACATCCAGCAGCATGGTCCACAATTCTAGCTGAAGGTCGAAGGGAGGTTTCAACCAGACGTGGACCACAGTGAAGTCTTTACACTCTTTACCTCAAACTGGCTTATTCCCACGTCCTTCACACCTCAGGCCCCATATTCTGCTCTGCTCTGTGTTCATTGGAAGGACTGAGGCTGAAGCTGAAGGTCCAATACTTTGGCCACCTGATAAGAGCTGACTCATTGGAAAAGACCCTGAAGCTGGGAAAGATGGAGGGCAGGAGGAGAAGGGGATGACAGAGGATGAGATGGTTGGGTGGCATCACCGACTCGATGGACGTGGGTTTGGGTGGACTATGGGAGTTGGTGATGGACAGGGAGGCCTGGTGTGCTGCAATTCATGGGGTCGCAAAGAGTCAGACATGACTGAGTGACTGAACTGAACTGAACTGACTGTGTACAGACTATTCCGTGTCTCTGTGTTGGACTATTTTAGATATTTCATACAGTCTATGGTTTCATACAACCTTAAAGGGCTCTTTCTGCCTTTTCTCTTTGTCAGACAATCTATGCTTTCTCTGATCTGATAGTTGTTTTCACACAATGCCCTATCTTTTATAAATTCTTCCCAAACATTTGATTATCACTACACCCTTGGCATCACCCATGTATTGTTTAAATGTTACCTCTTAACTGAGATTTCTCTTATCAATCTACCCTCTCCTTACACAACCAGTGACTCTGTATCACACGACCATGCTGCACTTTTATTGCAAAGATTAGTTTCCACCTTAAATCATTGACGGATAGATTAATTGACTGAAGATTGATGTCTTTTCCTTGCCACTAGCTAGACTCTGGATGGGTGCCTAGAACAATGTATGTTCCAGTAGGAGAGATTCATTGAGCACCTTGTTGAATGGATAAGTGAATCTGAACAGGATCATACACTTTCAGGCAGTCAAACTACCACATCTTACAGATGGTCAAAGGGCCATCCTGAATATTCATCCTGAAAAGGATCTGGTGTTCCATCCCTGGGGCATTGCTCTTTTCTTTTCCCACTATGTTCTATCTTTATTGTTATTATTCTGTATAACAACTTTTGCATAACTCTACACTTGGGAAATAGAGATAGCAGTGCAGCCTATTTATTATGCCTGAGACTAACTTTTAGAGTTTTAAAATGTTATGTGCAAATTTTATAGGAAAATGAGAGAAGAACCCTTAGGTTTGGGTTGATGATGGTTCCCAGGGACCCAGTATCTGTGGTATCACTACTATAGGAATGCTCATCAATCTTCTTCTTTCTATTCTACCCACCAGTCCCCACATCTTACTGCTTTGCTTTCCTGGGCTGTTTTTTCTACTAAGCATTTTCTTTTGTTCTTTGAAACCGAATGTGTACACTCCATATGCTTTTCAGAATGGAGGCAGCTGTCGCCCAAATTGTTTGTCTTTGTATCAATATTGCATTGTTATTAAAAATGCTCATTCATTTTCTAATCCTTAAATCAGTGATTTCTTTGGGAAACTCAAAGCAAATGTAAATATTTAGAAACAAGTTTAAATTTTTGGCATTGTTTCCATTTACCTTCTTCAAAATAGCATGAAAATATCACTCCACACACATTACAAATTGGAAATGAAATTGTGGTTATTTAGGACTTTTTCTTAAAAAAATCGAACCTAGGTTTTGTTCTGGTCCATTCAATCTAATTAAGACTGTGTGTGTATGTATGTCTGTGTGTGGTATTATTTTGATTTTTTTTTGCAAAAGATATGCAATTTCATGCCAAAAGTCAGTGAGTAACAATAAATTCAGTTTTCTTTACATTTGATTTTTCTTTTTGGAATTTCTTGTACCCATAGTTACAACTGAATGTGGGCTTTGTGTGTCTGTTACAATTGAAATAGAAGAGAGGAGGAAAAGGTGAAAAAAATATGATGATAAGCATATGGTTTTAAAAAGAATATTGTCAGCAAGTTGGAATTTGTTTTATTGAATTCTGATTTAAGTTCTAAACTTTGTATCATCTAAATACAAAGAATCACCCAGTTTGTTTCCTACTAATTTTTCTTCCTTTAAACTTCACCATAATCGCCACCATTTTAAACTGGCAAGAGAAATAGAAAGAAGAAAACGTACACGAATTATTACCAAAAAGTAATTAGCCTCCAATCAAAATAAATAAATTTAAATTTAAAAAATAAAATAAAAATACAAAAAATTATAGATAATGCTTTGCAAGCTGTTGAGATTTTATTAACTTATACACTTGAAAATGAGGGTTTTCAGTTTGTTTTCTTTTCTCTCAACTCTGAATTGCGTGCAGTTTCTGTGTTAGGCTCTGGAGGACTCAATGGAAAACCAGGCATAATCTCTCCTCTGAAGATGTCTGTGATTCCACAGGGGACCCAGACAATAAACAGGCAGAAGTCCGATGTGTGCTACAGTATGGAGTGTGCAGGGCACTAACACATATTTAATGCAAGCTGGGGCTGTCAGTGAACGGACTTTCCTTGGAGGAAGGGACATGAAGCTGAGAATGGAAGAATGACTGGGATATAACTGCAGGGATGGTAGGGAGTAGAGTGATACGGGATGATCTGGGCAGAAGAAAGCCTGTGTGTGAGTGTCTGAAGGATGTGGAGATGGTGCCACATATGTGGGCTTCCCTGGTGGATCAGATGGTAAAAGCATCTGCCTGCAATGTGGGGGATCTGGGTTCGATCCTTGGGCTGGGAAGATTCCCTGGAGGAGGGGCATGGCACCCCACTCCAGTATTCTTGCCTAGAGAGATCCCCATGGACAGAGGAGCCTGGCGGGCTACAGTCCATGCAGTCGCAAAGAGTTGGACACGACTGAGCATCTAAACACAGCACAGTGAGGAGGTGAAAATAGCAGACCAGCAAGGAGTGGCTGACGTTCAAATGGGAAACAGGTTTCCAAAGATCAAAAGTTCTCATGAGTCAGTTTAAATGGTCAGGATTTTATCATCTATGAGCACTAGGAACCCCTGAGGGTTTTTAAGCAAGGGATGAGAGCCATCATACAGAGTTCCTCTGCTGTTTCGTTCCTTAGGTCTTGATACTTGAAAAGTCATGGGTACTGAAAAATGACACAGAAGGCAATGGATAGAAAAGCACACACCTGTTCCTAGTGCGGGAAGATATGATGCACTTAAAGCACAGCCTTGTAGCCTGGTAGCCTGGGAACAAATCTTACCAGGCATCTATGGGTGAGTTGCTTTATCTCTATGCCCCAGTGTCTGCATTTGTCAAACAGGGTGTTTCATATTGCCTTTGTTCATAAAATTCCTGGACTGCCAAGTCATGCTGAAAGTTGCACAGCTCAAGGGGTTTCATTCACATCACAGACTGTAAGGCTGAACTGACATAGGATTATGTGGGTTGGTATATGTAATGGGCTCAGGTCAGAGCCAGGCTCACAATGGGTGATAGGTGAGTGCCAGCTATCTTTATGACCAATGTCCTGGGCCTTTATCAGCATCACTTTGTGACCATAGCCTTAGACCCACCCCTGATATTCACAAGGCTTGGACCAAGCATGCCAAATTTGACTTCTGACGCCATCCTATCTCAAGAGGAACCTTGGGAGCACACTCATGCACAAGCTATCCATCTACCCATCCCAAGCTCCATTCCACTCAACATTCCTGTGTTTGAAAGTGAACACCTTTTTCTGTCCCTCAAACTATGAGGAAGTCTTTTTCTGAAGTAAAGAACTGTAGCAGGTGACCCATGCTGGCCTAGGAATGGGCATGTACCTATTAGGGATTTCAGACACCTGAGTTTCAGGACAGTGATTCAAAAAGAGGAAGTGAAGGACTTCCCTGATGGTCCAGTGGTTAAGAACCCACACTTTCATCGTTTGATCCCTGTCATGATGGCTTCTTGGGAGGAAAGCTATGACAAATCTAGATAATGTGTTAAAAAGCAGAGACTCTGCTGACAAAGATTCATACAGTAAGGCTACGGTCTTCCCAGTGGTCACGTACAGTTTTGAGAGCTGGACCGTAAAGAAGGCAAAATGCCAAAGAATTGATGCTTTCAAACTGTGATACTGGAGAAGACTCCTAAAATTCCCTTAGACTACAAGGAGATCAAACCAGTCAATCTTAGGGGAAATCAATACTGCATACTCATTGGAGGAACTGATGTTGAAGCCAAAGCTCCAGCATTTTCATCATCTGATGCAAACAACTGACTCATTCGGAAGGTCCCTGATGCTGGGAAAGATTGAGGGTGGAAGGAAAGGAGGGCATCAGAGGGTGAGATGGTTGGATGGCATCACCGATGCAATGGACATGAAACTTGGGCAAACTTCAGATTGTGAGGGACAGGGAGGCCTGGCATATGGCAGTCCATGGAGTTGCAAAGAGTCACACACAACTGGGCAACTGGACAACAACAGGAAACTAAGATCCCACAGGCTGCATGGCCAGAAAAATAGATAAATAAAATTAATTCAGAAGAAGGAAGTGAGTTATCAGTTGGTGTGACTCCATGGACTGCTTGCCCTGTGGGGCTGGGCACAGCTACTAAAGGATGGAGGGGGGCCACAAAGAGGAGTGCCAATTGCTAGGACAACAAGCATCTTGACTAGCCATGCTTGATTATGACCTTTCTAATTCCTTCTAAGCTGTTATACACTCATGGTTCTAAAAGAGAAGACAGAGACAAATTTAAATGTCACTGCCCCCATGGGCAAGAAGAAGAGCCCTGAGAGGTTGGGAGAACATTCTGTCACCTGGAACATGCCCTCCTTCCCTTGGTTAAGGACGCTTTGAAGGCTTGATAGCTCTATTTCACCACCTACACAGAGGCAAGGGGAGCCATGAAACATGTGATATCTAAATTTCATACCATAGCTCCTTCTAGGTTTGATAAACTCTAATGGCATGTGCTGGAGAAGAAAACGGCAACCCACTCCAGTATTCTTGCCTAGGAAGTCCCATGGGCAGAGGAGCCTGGTGGGCTGCAGTTCATGGGGTCACAAAAGAGTTGGCCATGACTTAGCGACTAAACAACAACTACAGTGGAGTGTGCACAGGTAACCAGCTCACACAGATTTAGAACCGAATGGACCTTTGGAGCCAGATCAACCTCACTTTCAGTTTGTTCTGCTCCTTATTAACTGATGTGGTTTTGCATCTGAGTCTCTGGATCTTCATCTGTGAAAAGTGAATATTATACTTATTTCTTAGTATTTAGGAGAATACACACAATCAGGAATCTCAAGCATCGATTACACTGTGAGGAGGTCATTAAAATTTTATTATTACCATTCTACATTTTCCTCATCAGTGGAAGAGAAAATAACTTGGGGCTGCACATTATTTAGTCCAGAATGCAAACTCTTTACATGAGGATCAGATCTTATTGTCTGTGCAGCTTGGACTGCTCAGAATTCCTTAAATATCCCTGTGGTTTTTGCTCCTTACCCTTCAAGCATTCACTCTTGGATGCTCCCAAGAATCCAGTCCCTCTCCACGCTTACACCTGCTCCTTCCCTACTGCTAGAACCCTCTTCTGTTCAGGCACCACGCTCTTCAGAGGAGATGTACCTGGCCCTGGTAGGAAATCTTCGAGTCAGTAATATCAGCTCCATTTTCACTTCCTGTTTGATTTTAAAACTGGGAACATGACACACATTCAACCATTAGACGAGGGCTTCCAGTGAGGTCCCTTGATGTTTAAGGGCTTCCCTGGTAGCTCAGGTGGTAAAGAATCTACCTGCAATGTGGGAGGCCTGGGTTTGATTCCTGGGTTAGGAAGATCCCCTGGAGAAGGGACTGGCTACCCACTGCAGTATTCTTGCCTGGAGAATTCCATAGACAGGAGCCTGGGTTGGGGTGAGGGGGTGTACAGCCCATGGGGTTGCAAAGAGTTGAACATGACTGAGCAACTAACATTTTCACTTTCACTTGATCCTTAAAGAAGACCCAAGTCTACTATGGTTTTACTCCCCAGACATTTAGATGCATTTGTGTTATAATTTGAGGTGAAGAACTCCTACGGCATCCAATAAACGAGGGAGGAAGGGCAAAAGCCAAGACTTGTTTTTAATCTAGATAGGAAGTGCTCAAACTCTAGATTTCTTGTTGAGTTTGACAAAACCAAGTAAAATAAAGCAACCTCTTTCCAATAAATCATCTGGGCTGCAATGAACACCTCTTAACCTTTGACCATGCTCTTGTTTCTTGTTGAAAAGCCCCCTGCTTCATTTCTATTTGTTGTGCTCAGATGCTCAATAGCGTCCAACTCTTTGGGACCCCACGGACTGCAGCCCATCAGGTTCCACTGTCTACGGGATTTTTCAGGCAAAATACTGGAGTGAGTTGCCCTTTTCTCCTCTAGGAGATCTTCCTGACCCAGGAATTGAACCTGCATCTCTTACATCTCCTGCATTAGCAGGTAGGTTCTTTACTACTGTGCCATCTGGGAGGCCACCCTTCAGGGTCTAGTTATGTGAAATTGTTGCAGTGATAATTGGTGAATAGTTTGGTTTTAGATGTTTAAAGACACTGTTCCATTTTTATTTTCCCAACAATTTACTTAATATTTGAGATTTTTTCAATGACTAAGTCCCTTTTCTAAGTCCAGAGGTTACATAGAATAAAAGACAGGGAATTGGAAATTCATCAAGCAGAAAATGTAATTAAAATGTGTTTGCCACAACGGAGATATGTACAAGTTAATAATAGAGGCAAAGAGAAAGAATGTTGAATCTGAGCCTTTAAGCTATAAATAGATGGAATAAGAAAAGCAATGTATTTCCTTTTAAGCATTTAATATTACCTATGGGAAGCCTGCCTATTCAAACTGTTAATACCATGATCAAAGGATTGGAGACAAACAAAGATTGTCCTGGTGTTGGTACCCCCAAAGCATAAGCAACCCTAAAAACTTTATGAGAGCCTGAATATGTCAACCTGCTATGCTGCAGTTCATGGGGTCTTGAAGAGTCATATATGACTGGCACCTGAACAACAACAATGTATCTCAAGAAGGAATAAAATAATCTAAGAGATAAACTTCCCACCACCCAATGCCAATCTTATCGTGGCACTCAAATGTGAGATGTAAAAGCTTTGTAATTTCAATAGAAGACACCCACATAAAAGACCATTTTGGCAAAGATTTTGGCGTTCCCTTTGATAAGTGTTCAGCATCCGTTTTCTCCTCCTTCTTTAAGGATGAGGTAATTAAGAGATTTTTCCTTCTTCATATGGTCTTTGCTGTTCTGAGTTCCTGCTTCAACAAGGAATCCAAGAAGTTATTTGCATACTTCCTGCATAATCTACTTCTGGGAAATACTCTACTGATGTTTTCTTTGAAACTTTGCTTTTTTTTTTTTTCTGCCCTCTTGCATATTCCCTGCAATGCATCAGAAATCTGAATTGGAATTATCAAAGTGACAGCCCAGAATATAGGGACTAGAAATAAAAGTTGTGTTCTACTTTCTACTTTTTTTTTTCTTTTGACAGTGAAGCACCTACATGAGTGACCTGAAATCCTTCTTACAAAAGAGGGTAAGTTCTCTCCATTCTCCAAGTAGTGTTCCTGGTGTCTCAAAAATACACCTGAGTCATTTTCTTAGCCTCTTTAAACTCTGTCAGGAGAATACCATGTGGATTTCTAGGAGAAACAGTGTTTCAAAAAAAAAAATTAAGATAGTTTGTGATATGTGGTGGTTTGAGAATAAACAAAACATTTAACGTTTTAAGTTTTATGGATTTCAAAATAAAGAATATATTTTAGAATAAAAGAATAGGTACCACTGGCTTTTGCTATAATCAAAGTACCCTTTAGATCAGTAGCACAATCTGTACTAAGTTGGTGTGAACATAATTGTAGTTCCGTACCGTGAATTTTAAATCATTATCAGTCAGTCAGTCAGTTCACTCGCTCAGTCGTGTCCGACTCTTTGCAACCCCATGAATTGCAGCACGCCAGGCCTCCCTGTTCATCACCAACTCCTGGAGTTCACTCAAACTCATGTCCATCCAGTTGGTGATTCCATCCAGCCATCTCATCCTCTGTCATCCCCTTCTCCTCCTGCCCCCAATCCCTCCCAGCATCAGAGTCTTTTCCAATGAGTCAATTCTTCACATGAGGTGGCCAAAGTATTGGAGTTTCAGCTTCAGCATCATTCCTTCCAAAGAACATCCGGGGCTGATCTCCTTCAGAATGGACTGGTTGGATCTCCTTGCAGTCCAAGGGACTCTCAAGAGTCTTCTCCAATACCACAGTTCAAAAGCATCAATTCCTCGTCGCTCAGCTTTCTTCAGTCCAACTCTCACATCCATACATGACCACAGGAAAAACCATAGCCTTGACTAGATGGACCTTAGAAGGCAAAGTAATGTCTCTGCTTTTGAATATGCTATCTAGGTTGGTCATAACTTTCCTTCCAAGGAGTAAGCATCTTTTAATTTCATGGTTGCAGTCACCATCTGCAGTAATTTTGGAGCCCCCAAAATAAAGTCTGACACTGTTTCCACTGTTTCCCCATCTATTTCCCATGAAGTGATGGGATTATAACTAGGCTCAAACATGAGTTTCTCTGGTGGTTCAGCTGGTAAAGAATCCACCTGCAATACAAGATACCCTGGTCCAATTCCTGGGTCAGGAAGATACTCTGGAGAACGGATAGGCTACCCATTCCAGTATTTATGAGCTTTCCTGGTGGCTCAGATGGTCAAGAAATCCACCAGCAATGCAGGAGACCTGGATTTGATCCCTGCGTCTGGAAGATCCCTGGACGAGGGCATGGTAACCCACTCCAGTATTCTTGCCTGGAGAATCCCATGGACAGAGGACCCTGGAGGGCTATAGTCCTTGGGATTGCAAAGAGTTGGATACAACTTAGTGACTAAGCACAGCATAGAACACAAGCTCAAACAAATCTTTATTAATCAAAATGAAAACTATTGCAGTGAACACATTTTTTGCCAGTCAGTAAGAGATAAACTGGTTTATTCCTGAATCATAAAAATCCATGCTTCAGGATTCAGTGAACTCTTGGAAAGCATTTTCTGCCTCCTGCTGGTTGTGGAAGTGTTTCCCCTGCAAAAAAGTTGTTGAGATGCTTAAAGAAGTGGTAGTTTTTAGGTGAGAAGTCAGGTGAATGTGGTGGATGAGGCCCAGCTTTGGAGCCCAGTTTGTTCAACTTTTGAAGCATTGGTTGTGTGACATGCAGTCAGACATTGTTGTGGAGAAGAACTGGCCCCTTTGTTGACCAATGCTGGTTGCAGGCATGGCAGTTTTTGATGCATCTCATCAATTTGCTGAGCATACTTCTCAGATGTACTGGTTTCACTAGGATTCAGAAAGCTGTAGTGGATCAGACAGGCAGCAGACCACCAAATAGTCACCATGACATCTTTGGTGGCAAGTTTGGCTTTGGGAAGTGCTTTGGAGCTTTTTCTCTGTCCAACCACTAGCTGGTCTTTGCCGGTTGTCGTATAAAATCCACTTCTCATGGCACATCAAAATCTGATCCAGAAATGGTTCATTGCTGTTACATAGAATAGAGAAGAGGACACTTCAAAATGAGGATTTTATTTTATTTTATTTTATTGTCATTCAGCTCATGAGGCACCCATTTATTGAGCTTTTTCACCTTTCCAATTTGCTTCAAATGCCAAACAATGACAGAATGGTTGACACTGAGTTCTTTGGCAACTCCTGTGCAGTTTTAAGAGGATCAGCTTAGATAATGGCCTTAACTGTCACTGTCAGCTTCGGATGGCTGGCCACTATACTCCTCATCTTCAAGTCTCTTGTCTCCTTTGCACCCTCACCCTGCTCTGTATATTCATTAGCCGTTCTGGGGCCAAATGTGTTGATGTTGCAAGTTGTTTCTACTGCTTTACAACACATTTTGAGCTCAAATAAGAAAATTGTTCAAATTTGCCTTTTGTCTAACATCATTTCCATAGTCTAAAATAAATATAAGATACAGAGCAAGTAATAAATCATTAGCAAAAAAACCCCCATAAAACAAGAAATGCGCATTAAAATAATGTATAGCAGAACCACATATACTTAACAATGTCTTCCAATATCAAAGGCAAAATTCAACAATGAAAACCCACAGTTATTTTTGTACCAACCGAATATATCAATGAGTATAAAGAGTTTTAATCTAAATCAAGATTTTAGCAAGTATGAACAGATGTAAAAATTCTGACCTCCTCCATGTCAGCATAAGTCAGCACAATTTTTTTCTCTTTTATTATTCTCAGGCGGCTATTACTGAAAACTACCGCCAACTGAATGCCCCTAATGGTCAGTAAACATTTAATGAACATCCATTGTGAGAATTCCATACTAGTTATCAATAAACTGTGGCTACATACAGCTGTCCTAATGTTTGCAGAAGGCAAATCCTATCCTAAAATCTTTTGTGGCAATAAAAAGCATTTGTCCAACTAAAAATTTAGTATTTATTTATAGGAATTTTATTAGTCAAACAGTTTAAATTTGTCCCTTGAATCTTGCTGTATGGTTTACCTTAATATAAGTAGCTCTCAGTTATTTTTAACTCTCTGATGGAGACACTCAGTTTCCAAAGACATGCATGCTTCACATTCTGTACTGGATGACTCTCTGTACTAGACACAGTGAGGGAAAATAAAATGATTAATGCCTTTGTGTGTGCATGTTTTCAAGACAGGGATGAGCTGAGTTCTTATCTTGAACCAGATTCTGTTCTAAAAATTTCAGTTCCCTTTACACAGAAACCCCATGAATAGGTACTATGATTATTTTTTGCTGTTTTCTTTTGTTCTATAAATGGAAAATAAAGCTGAGTACGGCTCAATGATCTGCCCGAGACTGCAAGGTGTAAGTGATGAAGTTAATATGTGGAATTAGGGCTGACTCCAGAGTCCACAAATAAAACTGAAAATTAAATGCATTTAGTGCTACCTACTATGCTCTAGTCAGGTAGAATTGGGAAAGGGAAAGGGTCTGTATTTCTAGCACCATCTCTATTTCAGACACACATATTGTTACTAAATGCATACTATGCATTGTGTCCTGTGACTATGATAAAGTGATCCGAGTCCTCAAGGATGGGGTGAGAAACACATAAACATACAATTAAACCCACATCTCTGATGCATCTTGCCCAAGACCCTGAAACTGTCCTCTGACTTCCCCTCACCTACCTCCATCCTCCTCTTTTCTACCAGATACTTTCAAGGACAGTGATGGTGAGGAAGGGTCCTACTCTGAACGGTGCATTTGTTTTCTGCTTTATTTGCAATCTGAAGCATGTCCCTTTAACTTTCTGCATCTGGTGCTCTCATCCATAAAGCGGAAACAATCACACTGACCCTGCCTCCCAGGGCTGAGGTGAGACTCCGTTAGTTGATATTTGCAGATTGCTCTAGAAATGTTCAAGAACCAGGGGTTTTAAGATGGCACCGTGATGTCATAAAGACATAAAACCAGAAATCAGAACAAACCATTCTTTGGTGCCTTTGCATGAATGTTTGGAGCCAGGAAGATGAAAAGACAATGATAATCAAGAGAATGAAGTCTACACCAGGGCAAGAAATTATGTCACTTTCAGGTGAGTGAGGGAATTCTTCAGTGGTGTCAAACTGCAAGAATGAGAGCAGGACATAAAGGAGAAGGGGGACTCTTGAAGAGGAAGGATCCACTGAGCCCAGCAGCAAACACCAGGATGCAATGCCTTGTGGGAGCAGCAAAAGTTCCCAAGCTACAACTTAGCCCATCTTCACCCTCCCTCTCCTGGAGGTGATGCCCAAGTTCTTTCCTAAATGCAGGTGTCCAATAAATGCTCGAGATGCAGAGCAGAAGGAAAAAGGGAATGAAGACAAGGGAGTGGAGAGGATTAGAATGCATTAGATCACAGGGCACAGCTCCTGGACCCAAGAATTGTATGATCTTCCATTGGGAAAATTAAAAAAATTAAACCTACCACTAATTTTGTATTATTTAATTTTCCCCAAACCTCTAAGAGAGGTATTGCTGTTAAAACCTTTTTGCATCTGAGTAATGTGAGCCTTAAAGAGGTAACTCATTCAGACTCACAGAAGCAAATAAATTGCCAGGTTAATTAGCCTTTTAGCTCAGGCGGTCTGAGTGTTGACAGAGGCGAGGCCGTGATGCATCAAGGAGGACGGTCTCCTGCAAGGCAGCAGGGGGCTTCCCAAAGGAGATACCATTTTATCTGGATCTTGAAAAAGAAATATGATCTCACTATGCACAGAGAAGAAAGGGGGCATTCCAAGCAAAGGGAGGCATCCAAGAACAAGATCCATGTTTCTTTACCTGTGGGTGAAACTCACAGAACTCAATTCATGTGCTATCCATGTCTGAAGAATCTTCACCCGCAGTCCCTTTTGTGACTTGGCTGAGGATAATATATTGCCTGAAATAACTTCAAATGAACTTGCCCGGGGAACGATGTCCTCTTTTCTGTAGTGTTTACCACATGTTCTAGGGAGGATGTAAGGAAGGGACAGAACGGGAGGGGCAAAAGAGCAGAGAGAGGAAAAAGGTCAGGAAGAGCATCAGCCCATTAGGTTCTGCACAGCTCTGCCTCTGGCGATGGATGACTCCAGATAAGTCATGTCCAAACCCTTTGTCCTGAAAAACAAGAGCATCGAACCAAAGGTTTCCTTTCAGATTAGTAATGTGTATCTAAGAAAGAGGGCATTACGTTGTTAAGTAGTGCTGGATATTTTGGACAATCTTGAAACCTACAGTGAATATTGGAGAAAATATCAATATGTGTGTGCATGGTTTTTAATTTTATTTTTAATTTTAATTTTATTTTTTTATTAAAGTATACTTGTGTGTGTTTAATATTTCCTCCCTCTGTTTCTCCATCCTGGCTTATTAGGCCACATGTTAAGGACAGAGGGGGCATTCTTATGATCTCTGTGGATCTCTATGTTTATCTGTGGCTGAGATTTGCAAACATCACAAGGCTATGGAAACAAACTCTTCCCCACTCTTCTCTGTTTTGGTGTGTTGCTCCCTGGCTGACCTTTGAAAGTGAAGTCGCTCAGTCATGTCCGACTCTTTGCGACCCCATGGACTGTAGCCTACCAGGCTCCTCCCTCCGTGGGATTCTTCCTCCGTGGGATTCTTCCTCTGAGAGATTCTCCAGGCAAGAGTACTAGAGTGGATTGTCATTTCCTTCTCCAGGGGGTCTTCCCGACCCGGGATCGAACCCCAGTCTCCTGAATTCCAGGCAGACGCTTTAACCTCTGAGCCACCAGGGAAGCCCCCTTGAGTCACACACTTAGTCTCTTCTTCAGTAAGATTTCTGTTGCCTACGTTGAGGATCGCTGAGTTTAGCATTCCTGTTCTGATTCTTCAAGCTCCTGAAGAAACTTGCAACAGTGACTTCAAAGCTGTTACTGCAGCGCAATGTATGTAGCAGCACAGGACTGTCTTGCAGGTGGGTTCATTCTTTGCAGAATATTCACTGTTTCAGAGGGCAGCATTTCTCCCACAATCTCCACACTAAATCAGGTACCCAGTCCATCTCCTGGCATTTGCTCTAACTCAAGTCCATTGAGTCAGTGATGCCATCCTACAGTCTCACCCTTAGCCACCCCCTTCTCCTCCTGCCCTCACATCAGCTATTTCTCCTTGTGTGAGTTGTAGCATTAGTAGCATGGATCTTTCAAAGAATTGGCCCATTTTGTCTAAAATATCAAGGTATGGCTATGACAATATTCCTTACAACATTCCCTACAATATTCCTTTTATTGTCCATGGGAGCTGTGATGATGAATGCCTTTTCACACTTCTGAGATTAGCAATTGGTATTTTCTCTCTTTCTCTTTTTTTTCTTGGTTAAGCCTGGCTAGGTGTATCGATTTTTTCTATATCCAGGAATTCATTAAAATTACCATTTAAGATTTCCTGCAAGTTTCAGGTCCACTGACTTCTGCTCTGATTAAGTAAATCTCAGTTGTGAATCTGAATTCACTTATCTTTCTAGATTTTGTGGTGGTAATTTGCTCTGCAGCCTCAGTGGATACAAGATAAGTTTTTGATTTTCAGTTTTTTTAGGATTTTGCTGCTGTTGGGACAGGAGTGGTAACTGCCAAGCATCTTAGATGTCAGAGATGGAACTGAAGTTTTTTACCTGCTTGAGCTGTTTTCAACAGATTTTGCTTTCTTATATTTTCACTTTGTTCAGTTAAAAATATTTTCTAATTTCCTATGTGACTTTTTTGACACATATCTTATTTTTAAGTATGTTGCTTAATTTTCAAGTTTAGGATTTTCTTCAACTCTCTCTCTGTTATTGACCTCTAGTTTCATGCTATTAGAGTCAGAGAACATACTTTATATTTCAAATATTTAAAATTTTAACAAGTTTGTTTCATGGCCCTCTATATGGTGCTTCCCAATGGATGTCTTATGTGCAATAAAAGAATATATATTCGGCTATTGTTGGGTCAAATGTTCTATAAAAACACAATAGGCCAATTTAGCTGATCCTATTTCTCAGCTTTCTCTCTTCTTACTGATTTGTACCAACATATTCTATCAATTGCAGACATGAGTGTTATAAGTGACCACATACAATTTTGGACATTTGTCCTTTGCTCTTCCCTGCTCTATGCATCATGTTTAAGGAAACTCTGCTATTAGGTCCATACATATGTAGAATTATTTTTCTTTTGATTTTTTATCCATTTATCATTTTGTTATTATCATTAAGAATGTTTTTTTCTTATTGTAGTAATAATACTGCTTCAGGATTATTATAATAAATAATTATTTTCATATTCATATAATTGTTCTAGCTTTCTTTTGATTATTGCTTGCATGTTATATATTTTTACCATTTTATTTTAATGTGTGTTTCACTCAAAGTAGAAAGTATTCTGTTTATCAGAAAACTTGAAGAAAGTGAAAAGATAGGGCACAAAGTAGAATATAAGTATATAATATATACATATGTGTATATATCTTCAATATATCAGTTTTCCAGATGGGACTAGTAGTAAAGAATTTGCCTGCCAATACAGGAGACATAAACAATGCAGGCTGGATCCCTAACTTGGGAAGATCCCCTGGAGGAGGGCATGGCAATCCACTTCAAGTATTCTTTCCTGGAAAATCCCATGGACAGAGGAGCCTGAAGGGCTGCAGTCCATAGGGTCCCAAAGAGTCAGATACAGTTGAAGTGACTTAGCATGTGTGTGCACACACATACACATGTTTGTGTGGTGTATATTTATATATACACCATAGTATAGCTTTGGTTCTATCTGTAATAACTCTGCTTGAGTAACACAAACTCTAGCATAAAATAGCTAGAAGGTCTATTTATGATTTCTCCAAACTTTCAAATACTAATATAATAAAAATTATAATAATGTAATGGTAATAGTAATAATTATGATAATGTAAATTTTCTTAAGTTCACTGAGTTTTAGTAATAAGTTCTTTAGCTATATAATATCATTTAATCTTTGTAAGAATCCTCTGAGTTACATTCTTTGATTAACTCCATTTTATCACTTTTAGTGGGCAAATTCCAAAGATGCCCTTCTATCAAGAATCTATTTTTCTAATTGTCCAATCAAACTGTAACTAAGGTACTGCTGTGAAGAGATTTTACATATATAATTAAGATAGTTCATCAGTTGACACTAAGATAGATGAATTTCCAGGCAGGCCTGACTTAATCTTTAGTTCAGTTCAGTTGCTCAGTCATGTCCGACTCTTTGCGACCCCATGAATCGCAGCACGCCAGGCCTCTCTGTTCTCCACCATCTCCTGAAGTTCACTCAGATTCACGTCCATCGAGTCTGTGATGCCATCCAGCCATCTCATCCTTGGTCGTCCCCTTCCCCTCCTGCCCCTAATCCCCTCCCAGCATCAGAGTCTTTTCCAGTGAGTCAACTCTTCGCATGAGGTGGCCAAAGTACTGGAGTTTCAGCTTCAGCATCATTCCTTCCAAAGAAATCCCAGGGTTGATCACCTTCAGAATGGACTGGTTGGATCTCCTTGCAGTCCAAGGGACTCTCAAGTGTCTTCTCCAACACCACAGTTCAAAAGCATCAATTCTTCGGCTCTCAGCCTTCTTCACAGTCCAACTCTCACATCCATACCTAATCTTATGAACCCTAAAATCATGAGATTTTCCTCTGGATGTGGTAGAAGAGGAAGTCATTAGGGGAAATCAGAGAGATTTGAAACTTGAGAATGACTGGAATGTGTCATGGCTGATTTGAAGAAGGAGGGGATCCTGTAAGAAGGAATGTGAGTGGTCTTTTGGAGAAAAGAGGGACCTTCAGTTGACAGCCAGTAACCTCAGGAAATGGAGACTTCAATCCTACAACCACTAGGACTTGGATTTCGTCAATACTCTGGATGGGGTTGGAAATGGATTGTTCCCCAACACATCCAGATAACAGCTTAGCTATTTAATACCCTGTTTTGGATTTTCAAGAAATCTAAGCAGAGTCCAGTTAAACTTGCCCCAACTTTTCACCTACAGAACTGAAATTTAATAAATGGATGTTGCTTTAAGCTGCTAAGCTTGTGGTAATCTGCTACACATGAAGAGAAACCTAATGTGTGGTTAAAATAGAAAGGCTGCATAACTTCTCAGTTCAGTCTGACTCAAAAACTATTATATTCTACGACTATGCTAATGCAAAAAAATACATGCGTTTTTGCCATACATTTTTTCCTCTTGTCTGAATATCAAATTCCCTCTTTTCGTCATCATTAACAACCATTTATGGTTCTATGCATTCTCTGAAGCATCCAGCATCACAAAAGCCCATAGCTGGAATTCAAGAAAGGAACAAATCTCATTAAACTGATTTAAATTCTTAAATTTGACACATTTCATATCCCCCTCAGATCTTTGCTGAAAAGATTTTAATGAAGCTTGCATAAATCAGAGTGGCATTACATGGTCTAATAGTTAACTAATCCTTAATTGGGCAGTACTTTGAAATTTAATGACCAGTATAGAGAATTCCATCAGGGTTAAAATGAACCAGGAAAGACTGTGATAGAAGAAGGAATTAAAAAAAAATGCAAACTGCTGATGCCAAAAGTGACATTTTTATTGCTACCCCCTCTTTGAGAGAGATTTGCAATGAAATTAAAATCGGGTCTATTGTTCAATTGTTTTTAATATTTTATTTTCTTATTGTTTGCTGGCTTAAATTGTAATTTGTTGATTAATGGGACAATAGGTATAAATCAATCAATATTTTCTATATAAAAGGACAATAGATCTAGAAAACAAAGGTAAAGGAAGGGGCTATAACCTGATTTGGTCTCCTGACAAAAATACTTTTAAAACAGAGGGATCCTGTAAAACAACACTCAATACCTAAGAGAGTTTAATCATTTTACTTCAAAATATACATTCTTTGAAAGTTCATAGAAATACTGCAAAATTTTAATCAGATTCATCAATCTTTTATTGAGTCCTTCCCATGGATCAAGTAAATGTGTTTCATATATTATAATTTCCTTTTCAATTTTTCTACAGAGCAAGCAAAGCAGGTATTTTTTCCCAGTATACAAATGAGAAAACTGATACTCAAAATGTCTGGGAGAAGGCAATGGCACCCCACTCCAGTACTCTTGCCTGGAAAACACCATGGATGGAAGAGCCTGGTGAACTGCAATCCATGGGGTCGCTAAGAGTGAGACACGACTGAGTGACTTCACTTTCACTTTTTAACTTTCATGCATTGGAGAAGGAAATGGCAACCCACTCCAGTGTTCGTGCCTGAAGAATCCCAGGGACGAGGGAGCCTGGTGGGCTGCCATCTACGGGGTCACACAGAGTCGGACCCGACTGAAGCGACTTAGCAGCAGCAGCAAAATGTCCAACTTTCTCAAATGCTAAAGACTTATTTGTAACATGTTATAGAACAGTATCATTATGCCAGAAGTCAGGTAATATTTCAGTGACTCTTTTATGATATCAATGTAGATATCATAAAACATCAGAATTGTAAAAAAAAAAAAAAATTCCACTGCCCCGAAGTAAGTTATCTTTACATGTTGAGTAGTCATAGTTCTTAGATTCAAAATATAGCTGTACAATAGAACAATGAGACAGAATATTTGAAATCCCCATGATCCAGAAAATACAAGAAATATAGATCATTAGATCTTCCCAACCCAGGGATTGAATCCAGGTCTCCCTGGATTCTTTACCAACTGAGCCACCAGGGAAGCCCAGATACATAAGCATGGCTACAATAGAAAACCCCATGGACAGAGGAGCCTGGCAGGCTACATTCCTGGGGTGGCAAAGAGTTGGACACGAACTTAGTGCTTAAACCACCACCACTGCCGCTATGGACTTCTTTATGAGTAGAGCCACTGGGGAGGTTTCCCTGCTGGCTCAGATGGTAGAAATCTCACCTGCCAAAACAAGAGATGGAAGAGACATGGGTTCCATCCCTGGGTCAGGGAGATCCTCCGAAGGAGGAAATGGCAACCCACTCCAGTATTCTTGCTTGGAAAGTTCGATGGACAGAGGGACCTGATGGATTAAAGTCCATGGGAATAACAAAGAGTTGGACAAGACTGAGAAACTAACAATTCTCATCTAGAATAAGGCAAAATCTAGAGCAAAAGAAAAAAAAAATGAAATTAGAGAACATAAAAAACTCTACCAGGCTAATGTGATTTATCCAAGAACAGAGTGAGACTTCCCAGGTCAAAGGCTGCCTTGGGCATATCCTCTCAGATAAGGGCTGCTTCCCTCACTTATAGCACCCTCTAGTCCATTAGAGAGATACAGGTGGGAAGATTAAGAGGTCACATTGGGAAGGCGATGTGACACATGGGAAGGTTTAAAACTATTGTAATTTAGGATCTTAAAATGCTCATGAAAATAACTGCTCCTGATCGGAAATAGGACATCCCTCCAATAGTACATGGTGGTTCAAGTGACTAAAGATTTGCTGAAATTGAGCAGACACATGAGCTCTCTCCTTTTCACTGGAACTTAAGATGCAAGGTCAATGTGGCCAAGGGATGCTGTGGCCCAGAAGTTGTAACAATAGGTTCCAAGCGAAAATCCCAACATGTTCCAGCCTATTCTTATCTGTGGTGTGTTATAAATAAAGGTAGATACAGGTACAGACATAGATATACAGATAAATATAGATGGCAGTTCATTCACAATTTGAAAGGTGTTATACAGTGAATAAATGAATTAACAAGTAGATAGATGCATAAGTGCATTGTTAAATATTTAAGATGGAGATTGGTATTTTGAAATAATAGAAAACATACATACTCTTGGATTAGTGTCAGAATGAATCTTAGGGCATCCAGTTGGTGTTGCACAGACTTGCTTGGTGTGGGGAATAAACCCGCTTGCCTGCTATGAGAATGTGAGTGTGGTAGTAGTAGTAGAGTAAATAAAAGAACTAAGTTTTTTCTTTAAAAGCATGTGGAAATTCATCAGATGTGCTCACTACAGGAAATCGGAGTCTCTTAGATGCATTCGTGAGTGCACATGTGCTCAGCTGCTCAATTGTGTCTGATTCTTTGCAACCCCATGGACTGATTGTAGCCCGCCAGGCTCCTCTATCCATGGGATAACCCTGGCAAGAATACTAGAGTGGGTTGCCATTTCCTTCTCCAGGGACTCTTCCCAACCCAGGGATAGAATCCATGTCTCCTGCATTATGGGTATTCAAATGAAGCTTAAAATACACGGGGTCTTCATTGTGGTTGATCATTGCATCTTTTGATATGAATGTTGCATGGGACATACTGAGGAAACAGTAATGCAGGCACAAGATTATACATGTAGGCCACAATCAGAATGGAGTTTATACTGAAACTAGGAGACAGCTTCTATAGCTTTGCCCCCAAAGACACTCACGTCTTAGATGATCCTTTTGAAATGTCAGTTTATTTAATTTTAGCAACAGTAGCAAGTGTACATGAGACATTTTCTCTCACCCTTTATAAAAATGTTCAAACTTTCCCTACCTTTCTCCATCCCTCAAACTAATCACTCTTGCTTTCTTTCAATTAATATTTTCTCCCCCAGTCTACCAGCAAATCTCATTACTGAATGCTAATTTTTAAACCTGCAGATAAAATATTCTTTAATGAGAATGTCCTTATAATTATTTTCAGGATAATCTTTCATTTAAATATTAGCAAATTGTTGACCATCTCTTTGGCATACCAATGAACTATTCATTGACAGTTCTCTGCAGTTGTGTTCTTCGTGCAAGTTTTAAAGTAAATGATGCGGGCTTATGAGATGACAAG
This sequence comes from Nanger dama, assembly GCA_917880005.1. Classification (NCBI taxonomy): domain Eukaryota; kingdom Metazoa; phylum Chordata; class Mammalia; order Artiodactyla; family Bovidae; genus Nanger; species Nanger dama. The sequence goes on along the minus strand of CAKJTW010000074.1, from coordinate 6,798,696 downwards.
CCTGCTGTTGAGATAACTTTCATTTTCTCTGCAAGCTGTCTTCTCTGAGAGGCAAGAGGCAATGACTTTCAGGAAGGGGGATAGACAGTGCCACCTATTCCATCAGAATATTATATTTCTAAGCTTTAGTCCAGCCAGTTGTTAGTTTACGTATGTCATGGAACTTTTGATTAGAATTCTTCTTCTTGTTCATTTTAACCTGAGGAGGTTTAAACTGTACTTCTGTTTCAATTTTTAAAAGCTAAACACCAAACAGTGATAGCAACTACTATGTTTCTTCAAAGAGTTTCTGGAAAGAAGAACAGTTCTTAATTTTGAGTTCAAGGCATGCTCTAGTGAGCAAGCAACAAAAGAAAATCTCTAACTGTTGGCAAATAAAATATCACCCATTCCTTTTGTTGTCAATAAAATCTTTGAATATATGCTATGTGTAAGTGACTGTGTTGTGTGTGTAGATACACGTCTGTGTGTACTCCCAACATAAAGTACAGCTTGTAGGTGATGCTTTATCATAGGAAGTCGTTTTTCCAACTCTTCCTGTGCTAAGATTTTGGGTAAAAAGGTCACAGGAGCTGAGGTGCTAGTGGAGCAGAGGTCATCCAACATTGAGTATGAGAGCAGAGACTCTGAATCGTTAGCTCTATAAGACTCCAACTAGCAGCTGAACCAAGTAGATTAAGATGCTATCAGCCCGTTCAGAGAAAAGCAAAGCTCTAGCACTGCATTGCTGCTAATGGGAACTGGGTACTTTTCTTTTTTTATATTGAGCGCAATAGTATTTTGATTGTCGTGACTATCGAAAGGGCTTCCCTGGTGGCTCAGACAGTAAATAATCCAACTGCAATGCGGGAGACCTGGGTTCAGTCCCTGGGTTGAGAAGATCCCCTGGGGGAGGCTGTGGCAACTCACTCCAATATTCTTGCCTGGAGAATACCCATGGACAGAGGAACCTGGTGGTCTACAGTTCATGGGGTTGCAAAGAGTCGGACACAACTGAGTGACTAAGCACAGCACAACCATCAAAGAGGACAGCATTTTTTAAAAGCAGACTTGTGCCAAGGGCACGTTGCTAGAATTATCTTTCGGGTTGCATGCTCAAGGACTGTCTCTCCAGCAGCCCTGTGACCTACCCCAAACACTGACTATCATGTCTGTCCTTATTTGTCTCCTTGTTCTACTTGAATGCCAGGGCTCATCATTCAAGTCATTCTAACACGAGCTACTTCAACACATTTGCCCTTTTCTTCCTTCTTCACAAAATCTCAATTCTAGATAAAATAAACCTCTGTGTGCTTGTTCCAGGATGGCTGAACATCCCTGGGGAAAATCACACAGCCTAGAAGAGTGGTTTTGTTTTCATTTTGTGATTTCACCTTTAACAGGCCCTCTGAGTTGCCCAAAATATATATCACTCTACTCTCATCATTCTGGTCTCCTGTTCTCCAAGATAGATGTTTCACACCTTCTCTTTTCTCCTCAACTGCCCCACTGCAATTCCCCTTCACTCTCAGCAGCTGATTGAACTCTATGCTTTGAAAACCAAAGCAAAACCCCTCATTTCTGGTGCAGCTGGAGAATGTCTTTAAGGCTAAGTTGCAGTGTTACAATCATCCTAACTAGTTTATGGTATTTGCCCATCCCCTCTCTTATTTTACCTGGCCTCTGACAAGGTGGTTCTGTAAAGTTCTGCTAAGGACAACTTTGTCAATGTTAGGATGTGACTTATAATCCCAATTAACTATAGACGGCTGGCTGGGTCAATTATCAAGCCCCCTTTTTCCAGTTCTTATATTTTTGCATCTTGATCCTGGATTTAGGGAGAGCCCAGTGAATCCTGGAGGAAGAAGGAAGCACAAGAGAATGACACATACTAGGGAACTCTGAAACTTTTAAAGCAGAAATTAAAGGAGCTGGAGGTCCACAAAGATGACTGAGGAGAGCCAAAGCAGTATTGTTCAGTTCAGTTCAGTCACTTTTGACTCTGTGTGATATATGGACAGAAGCACGCCAAGTCTCCCTGTCCATCACCAACTCCCAGAACGTGCTCAAACTCATGTCCATTGAGTCAGTGATGTCATCCAACCATCTCATCCTCTGTCTTCCCTTTCTCCTCCTGACTTCAGTCTTTCCCAGCATCAGGGTCTTTTCTAACAAGTCAGTTCTTCACATTAGGTGACCAAAGTATTGGAGCTTCAGCTTCAGCATCAGTCACTCCAATGAATATTCAGGACTGAGTATTGTATAGTACTGCACAACAGTATTATAGTGACAAAGATTTCATTCCTTAAGTTTTGCTTCTTAAGCTAGAGGTGTTAAGTTTTAACACATAACAGAAATTATAAGTTTTAAGTCATAGGTGCATATTTGCTATATGTATACTGGATGTGGACATGAAAATTGTTTCTGCGGAGTGTTTCAGGAAATTCTCTTGTTTACATTTAAGATGTTTTATCAAGTATAGCCTTAGCTGATACTTAAGTTTTGTAATTTTTGTAGGACTAATTTAAAGCAACTGAATTGCAAATGTTAAATTGTTTGTGAGGAAGTTTATGGAACAATGATGTCCATCTTCCCCCCTAAACTCTGTCTCAATGAGAATAGACACAATTCATTGATTGATTCATTTTTACAAAAAGAAGTATTTATGAATCTTCTACATTATTTATGTTTTTTTTTCTTATTCTAGGCTTTGCTATTTGAGATGCAATCAAAATAGATAAAATCTTTCTCTTCAAATAGCTTACACTCTGTGAGAAGGTGTATATAATGAACTTATCTCTATATGTTGGTAGATGAATGCATATATACATATTATGATAAATATTATGAAAAAAAAGAAACAGGCTCAAGAAAATTTACTAAAAAGTGTTAGGGATAGGTTGCTATCATATATAGAAATGTTATCAAAGGCTTCATCAAGTAGGCCACATTTGATCAGAGACCTAGAGGAAAGAAAAGAGCAAGCCCAGAAGATGCAACATTAAGGTCAAGGCCATGCAAGTGTAAAGACAGGAAGAAGGAAGTTGAGTGTGCTTGAGGCAAGCAAGCCTGAGTAGAGGTGTTCAGAGGATAAGCCAAGGAGGTGACATCACAGAGAATTATACGTGGCAAAGGAAATGGGGTGAAATAGCAAGAGGTGCTGGCAGGAGATGGAAAGTTTGGAAACTGGTATGCAATTGTTGGTAAGGATTTGGTCCAGACTATTGATTGGGATGGTTTTCACTGAAGCAGGAGTTACACACAAGGGTGCAGGCTTACTGACCTTATGCAAATGACTTCAGCATCAGTGAACCACACTAGGACTCCGAGCATCAGTAGGAGAGTGAGTGTGGAGGTCCTGCAGGAGGACACAGAGCTCTGGAGGCCCCTCTCCAGAGCTGACAATGTTGGGTGCACATGGAAACAGATGGAAGTCATGGACGTCTTTGGCTTATGTATCCCCAATGCCTAATTCTATAGTTTCTAATGTCTGAAATTCAGTTACCTGGCTCAGACAGTAAAGAATCTGCCTGCAACACAGGAGACCAAGGGTTCAATGCTTGGGTCAGGAAGACACCCTGGAGAAGGGAATGACTGCCCACTCCAGGATTCTTGCCTGGAGAATTCCAAGGACAGAGGAGCCTGGAGGTCTACAATCATGGGGTTGTGGAGAGTTGGACACAACTGAGTGACTAATGTTACTACACTACTAAATATATTAAATGAATGGATGGATAAATGAAACAAGGAGTTAGACATTAAATATCCATTGTCTAATCACATTTCTTTATATTCAGTCTTGATTTTTAGAATCTAATATTATTTCTGACAACAATCTTTTTAATAAAGTAAAATATAAATCTTCTTATTCATGTATTTGCTTCATTCATGTTCATTCAATTTCATCTGAAGTTCTACTAAGTGGCTGCTGATTGACTGGTCTTGAAAGAGCTCACAGGAGAAACGATTACCTGCCTTTGATACGGAACAGGTAGATTCTCCCTCTTTTGTATCACTTTAGATGAATACACTCTAGGAGGGTGAAATGTGAGGTGCATAATCAACCCAGCAGAATCCCTTGATTTGGCTACCTTGGGAGCTTGTTTACACCTTCGAATTTCTCTCACTTCCAGAAAGAGGCAATGCCAAAGTAGAAAGCCAAGGGCAGGCATCCCAGTGTCCATTATCAAGGGAGCTTGACCATAGAATCAATTCTGGTCCCTACCATGACAGTCTCAGGCTTGTTGGATCCCAGCATGTTAAGCAACACCATGTTCATGTGCCCCCGCTAATTTAGGTGTGGCGCCTCCGTTACCATCAGCATTACAGCCATTCTCTTTGATATTTATTTATTTCATTTCTCTGGCAAATAATTTTTTTGCAGGAGAAAAAATTTGCAAGGGTTCTTTCTCTTGCCATGATTGTATCCACCACCTTCAGTGGTTATGGGGCTATAGGATGATATGGGAGAATGGCGTTCAAACATGTCAATTATCACATGTGAAAGGAATTGCCAATCCAGGCTCGATGCATGGTACAGGGTGCTTGGGGCTGGTGCACTGGGATGACCCAGAGGGATGGGATGGGGAGGGAGGTGGGAGGGGAGTTCAGGATGGGGAACACATGTACACCCATGGCAGATTCATATCAATGTATGGCAAAACCAATACAATATTATAAAGTAAAAAAAAATTAATTTATTAGAAAATTAAATATTGATAAATGTTTTAAAGTAGAAAAGGGAAGCTGTTAAAAGCTGACATGAAATGTTCTCTTGTTTCCTTAAAGCTTGTTTGCCAGGGAATGAAAAGCAACGATTACTTTAATGTGAGTGTGGGTTTTCACACCAAAGCTGAATACACAATTACTCTTGACTTGGGGAATGAGTTTGAAAAGGGAGACATGAAAAGGTTGTCTTTTGCAACAAAAGGAGAGTGATTCAGGAAGGGCCAGAAGGAAGAGGAAATGGCTACAGAAAATTATCCTCTACAGAATTCCCTCACTGCTGTTTAACCATTTATAGACCTTATGTCTAGGCTTTATTAAATAGTTCATCACTGTTCAAATTCTCAATCAATCTGCTTGCCCTAATGTTAGATTTCCATCGTCTCAGGAACGTGACAGGGTTTGATTGGGTATAAACGGTGAAATTAGTTGCCTAGCCTATAGCCTGAAAATAAATACTAACTGTGGAGTCTCTTTAGGGGTGAGCGATAACACAACCGATGTGACCTCAGGCATTACTTTCTGCTTTGAAAGGCCTCAGGTGTCTTTCCTGGAAAATTCAGAGATGCTTCATCTCTGAAAGCATTGTGTGATAATTTGAAATGAAATGGAATAACATAAAGTAAAATAGCATCGCATAACAGAAGTATTTGGGGGGTACAGGAGTGGTGCTAATGGAAAGAGTTCCAGCTTTAACACAAGGCAGAGTAAGGCTTGAATGTACACTACTTACTGGCTCGTGTGTGGCTTTATACCAATTTCCCCAGATTGACCTTGGTGAGCTGGTTTCCCCTTATTCAATTAATAATTTTCATTTTGCAAAGTTTTCCACAGCATTTGGGAAAAAGATAAAGTGTTTGGACAATGCATTCTGACTAGGAGCTGCTTTCCCAAGCTTCTTGATGGTAAAAATCACTGGAAGCCTTTGTTAAAAATAGTAGTTTCTCTTGCCCTCCTTTACAAAGAGCCCGATGCAGCAGTTTAGGTTGGAAACTACAGGGTGGGGACACTAGATAAGAAGGATTTGGGGAAGATTTCTTGAGAATGTGAGATTTCAACTGGTTTCTGAAAGCTGGTAGGACTTCTGGTAGGCTTCTGTGGTGGCTCAGATGATAAAGAATCTGCCTGCAATGCGGGAGACCTGAGTTAAATCCCTGGGTTGGGAAGATTTCCTGGAGAGGGGAATGGCTACCCACTCCAATAGAATTGCCTGGGAATTCCGTGGACAGAGGAGCCTGGCAGGCTACAGTCCATGGGGTTGAGGGAGGAAAGGAACAGGCCATGCTGAATCCATCCTGAAAAAGAAGGAAACTCCATCTTGCACTTTCAGTGAGCTTTGGACCATGAGCCTGGTAGCCATGGGGATAACATACCATCGGCCGAACTGGCCTCCCAGCCTAATATACACCAGATTCAATACCAAGATTTCCTGTTGCCAAAAAGAATGTGATAATCCCCTATGTAGTCAGTCACCTTTGTAATCTTTACGGCACCCATTAGTGTGTAGGCTACAGGGTATAACCAGCTGACCCTTCTGATTGTGAATCATGGCTGTAACCCGGTTGGATCTCCCTTTAACAGTTTCCAGGCTAGGTTTAAGGAATTTGAGGAAGTGGGCTTGAGCAGTACACTTAAAGTACATAAGGTTTTCACAAAAGTCTGTCGGGGTCCTTGACTAAGAGGAGACTCTGCCTTGGGCCCGCCAGTGTAATAAACTGCACTCCACTATCTGCATTGCCCTTCTGAGTGAGATGGACATCTGTAGGGCACACTGGGAAAGGCTGAAAGTCTGGAGTGGTTACAGTGTCAACTGTGAACAAGAAGAAACGGGCCTAAGAGTGGAATATAATGCACCTGACTTAAAAATTTGAACAGATCCAGTTCTTATATGTGTGAAAACCAGAAAAGAGATAGCCTTCGGGGGACTACTGCATATGCTAAAATTTCCTACAATTCAGGTCATTTAGTCAGATAAGGGATCAACACATTTTATCACACAGGCGGTGTCATAGTTCTGTGGACGCATGAATCTCCATGATTTCTTAGTGGAAAACCCGTGAGACAATGCAGTGCTGCTATTAGCAGGTCATGAAGAGGAATGTCTATTTTGGACTCACCAATACCACCACCACCTACTCTTCTGAAAGTCTGACCTAGCAGACAACACAGCTCTGAAATGTTCATGTTTATTTCTGAATATACCATACTTTTCTGCTCCCTGGAGCTTCAAAGTCAGCCTTTAGTAAAGGGTACAAGAATCTATTTTGTTGGTGATTTACCTAGAGGGACCTGTCCCTGCTTTCTTATTTAACTTCCACATTGAATTTAAATGTTTTATACTTATTTTCACCAATAATCGTAAGCCCGAGGCCAATGAATGAATTCTGAGTAAAAATTAAATGATCTGGACTCATTCCAGGACCTAATTCATTTCCTGTGAGCAAGTTGGGAGCCTAGGGAATTAACTGTTTCACACCAGTAGTATATTTTATATTGCACAGATCTGCTTTCTGTTAAAGTCAACTGGAGAACAAGAGTAATTATCAACACATTTTGTTGTTGTTGTTGCTGTTGGTGTGGGTCCCACTCCAGCACAGAAATGTTTCCGGAAGCATACTATAATAGGGTATAGGATTACACCAAGAAACATGGTCAGCCACCAGCTGGTGGGTTTTAAGGTCCCCTGACTGGTTTGGATCTGGTTCTGCCTTTAATTTGGACTCTCTCTCTTAATGGGCTTAGCTTTTAGTTTTTGGTTCACAGCCAAGACTGAGCAGAAGGTATAAAAGTTACCTATATGCCCCTTGCCACCCACACTGGCACAATCTTCCTCCATACCAATATCCCCACCAACTGGTACATTTATGACAACTGATCAACCTATATGATCAACCTCTGATGCATCATAATCACTCGAAGTCCATAGTTTATATGAGAGTCCATTCTTGGTTTGTCTCCACCATAATAATACCACACAGAACATCCTGAAATCCCTCTGTGCTCCACCTATTCATCTTTCCCTCCCTTCTAACCCCAGGCGACCATCGATCTCTTTATAGTCTTCATGCTTTTGTCTTTTCCAAATATCATATAGTCAGTCCTGCAGTGTGTATCTTTTTCAAATTGACTTCTCTCACTTATTAATTACGCATTTTTGCTTCCTCTGTCTTTTCATGACTTGATAGCTCATTACTTTTTAGCACTGAATAATATTCTATTAAATTGGTGTTTCTTAAACAATGAGTTTAGATAGATCTATTAACACAGTGTTAAATAAATACTGAATGATGCATGAGTAAGCTATTTCTATTTTTAAGATGCATTTTAAAATAGTTCTGATTATACCAAAGCAGAATCTTTAATAAATAAGACTACAATTGGCTTTCACTTTCCCATAATGAAGCAAAATTTCATGTTAACATAATACATGTATAAGCAAAAATGATGTTTATGGAAATTAACATTATAAATATGGTAAAGAGTAGAAATTCACATGCATTTAATAACACTGGAGGTTCATAAGATTACAGCAAAATTATAAAAGTAATAACAACTGTTTAGGAAGCTGTGTAGCAAGAATGACTTTTAAAATCCAACTTTAATGATGCCACACTCTTCTTAAATCCTTTCATTGCAATTTCATCTTAGGACGCATACCAAGGACTTCTATTTCTCTCATCTTTTCACTAAATTCACCAGCAAGTTCTGCCTCTATACCATGTCTGACATCTGTCTGATTCTCTCAGTTTCTACCAACAGCCTAACACATGCCACCATCATCTTTACCTAAATATTGGCAAGATATTCCTAAACCTACTATCTTCCTCTGTTCTTCTCATGCCTCCACCCTAATCCTTTTGAATTTTGATGTCTCTGCCTTTGAATATGCTGTCTAGGTTTGTCATAGCTTTTCTTCCAAGGAGCAAGCATCCTGTAAATATGGAACGAAGGCAGTCTAGAGGGAGAAGAAGTGGAAGGTTAATAGTTCAATGTTATCTCGGTCTTTCTAGGGAAGAGGGTAGATCCTTAACTTTTATTCTCCACTGAAAGGGCTCTCTTTCAGATTACCAGTCATGTCGCTTACTTCTAAAGCCAATGATCGGTTCTCTGTTTCCCTGTTTCTAGACCTCTCAACAGTGTTTACTGAGCTGATCACTTTATCCTTCAGACTCTATTTTATTCTTTTATTTTACTCTATCACTGCCTGATTTTGATTCATCTTCTTGACAACTCCTTGGTATCTTATCCTGGATCTTCTTCTTTCCCCAAAGATCTAAATACTGAGATATCTCTGTGCTGTCCTCTTCACTTTTTCCACTTCTTTACTACATTGTCTCTCTAGGTGATTCTCTACACTTCCTTGGTTTAAAATACTGTAAATAGGTTGAAGACTCAAATCTGTATCTACATCTTAGAAGTCTCCCTTGAGCTCCAGAGGCACATACCCAAGTGCCTTCTGCAAACCTCTGCTTGGATTAATAACAAGAACCTCAAAATTTTAATTGAATTATATTGACCTATAATACTATACTGACCTACAATAAAAACCTTAGGTTATAAGAATCTCAAACTCAGTATGCTAAATTAAGCTATTGATTCTATTCTCTGCATATAATCTACTCCCTACAGCTTTTCTCATCTCAATATATGTCACCATCAAGCATGTCGTTTCCTTATATTGTCTGCAACATACATTCTCTCAGCAGTTTACATGATTTCTGCCACTAACACCTAAGTCCAGAGCACATTCATGTCTTAGCTGTAAGAATATAACTTCCAAACTCTTCTCTCTACTCCATGCTTGTCTTCTGCGCAGGCCTGAAAAGGACTTTTCAAGATGATAGCGCACATGACAACACTTGCCTGAAATGACATAAAAAAGACTCCAGGATCTAGCTTCTGCCTGTTCCTCTACCCCAGCCCTTTCTACACTTTCCTTAAACATCACCAGCCTTTAGCTTTTGTCTCAGCATCAACCTTCCTACCTAAAGATGTTTGAACTTGCTATTATCTTTTCTCATGATGATTTTTTTAATCTTTGCAAGGACATCTCTTCTCATTACTTATGTCAAAGCCCTCCTCAGAGGGTCTTTTCCAGCTTTAGTAAACTAGTAACCCCTCCCTTCAAAATATGATTTATATCTCAGTGCCTAAAATCATTTCCTTCCCTTCCATTCTCTCTCTCTCTCTCTCTCCTTTTTTTTTTTTTGCTTTTCATCTTTTTCATTCCTCCTTCCCACTAAAGCTCCTGAGTCTCTTTTTGGATTCTATGTTAGTCCCGGACACCCATAAGGCAACTGTTGTGGCAGAACTATATGTGTCAATCTATTCAGGGGAATACTGTGTAAGGAAGTAGGGAGATAGCTGGAGAAGACCAGGAGACTCCCAGATGGTGATAAAAGCCTTATTCTCAGTGAAGAATGTAGAAAGTTGGGTGGAAGCACCCGAGGCCTCCATTTTATCTTGAGAAGGTTCAGCAAAGCCATGGTGTCCCTGAGCCAAAGTCAACTTTCAAAGGGTTCCCCAGTCCCCCAGAAAGCACTCTGCTGTCCACATGTCACACATCCCAGGTGGGGTGCAGTTGTGAGAAGTGTCCCTGAGTACAAACACAGTGACTGGTTTCCAAGCACTGCAGCAGGCACCCTCTGTCAATTACCTCCCCTCAATATCTGCCAGGCACATTCTTCGTAGGTCATTGTAACTGCCTTTTACTCAAGGGCAAAACAATTTTTGACATAAAGCTGGTGTTCAATAAATGGTCTTATTTTTTCCACTGAGAGAATAGGTTAGGAGAATATAACTTAGTGATAAGCGAGGCCAAGCAGATCACCATCTAACAATAGAAATTGGCACTTAAAGCATTGCATTTAGAAAGAAGAATAGAGAAGGTTGACTTTACCTAGGAAGGGCAAGAAAACGATCAGTGGCAACCTAGAGAACCCAAAACATCAAGAGTATACACAGGAGTTCCACAGGTAGTTTTGTTCTGCCTGGAGGAGAGGTGGTTGGACAAGATAGGAGTAAGTGGTCTCCTAACAATATCTTTATTAGCCTAATGCATGCTAGTCTACACACTACTGACTCAATGGACATGAGTTTAAGCCAACTGAGGGAGATAGCGAAGGACAGGGAAGTCTGGAGTGCTGCAGTCCATGGGTTCTCATAACTTAGCACCTGAATGACAACAGTGGTAGTCTAAGGAGGCAATGCCTGTGTATTTTTAAATGAACCAAGATGCTAAAAGAAGATGTGTGCATGCTCAGTTGCTCAGTCATGTCCAACTCTTTGCAACCTCATGAACTATAGCTTACCATCCACAGAATTCTCTGGGCAAGAATACTGGAGTGGGTTGCTATTTCCTCCTTCAGGGAATCTTCCTGACCCAGGGATCAAACTTGTGTCTCTTGTGTCTCCTGTATTGTCAGGGAGTTCTTTTCCACTGAGCCACCATGGAAGCCTCAAACAGGGATACCTGATATATATTGAATATGTGAACATATATAATCGCATGTATAGGAACAAGTCAGTTCTCCAATAGCTCTCACAAGTTTTTAAGAAAACATGGTAGATAAGATTCCATCAAGTATGTTAAGTATGTTTGTTTCCATGAACTGAAAGTCAAAGCACATTTGAACCCAAATTCAAAAAGCCTCAAGAGTAATGAAAATTAAAAATCAGTACCTTCTAGACAGCTAAAATGAATAGCAATAAATTAAAAATTGTAAAACAATGAAGGAAGTCTTATTATCACATTTTAAGTAGAATTCCATTTTTCAGGAGCATAATATAAGGTAGCAAATAAAGCACTCATAGCAAAGAGGTTAAAAAAATGCAGTTCACAGTACAGTGTCTTACTGGTAACTCTGTTTTCCTTAAGACGAGCAGGTGTATTTTTAGAACCAGTTTGCTAAGATAATACCTCCTCTTTCTGAATTAGGGTTCCAGAGTCTCTCTCTGTCCCTGGAGCCCTTTACCCAAAAGGGTGCTTGCCAGCCCATGGAGACCACCAGGACATTCTCAACTCTGCACAAACCTCTATGGATGAGCAGTAAACTGTTCCTTCGTTGTATCCATCATTACTGCAAATTAGTCACCTATGAGTGCCCTATAATAAATATCATTTAACTCCATATCCCCTTCCTAGCAGTTTTGTTAAGTGATTTAGTAGGAAAAAACACCTGACATTTTAGTCTTTGGACTGGAGGCATTACGCAGCCCTGGGGGAATGGTGGGCCACGTGGATTAATGCACGTTGGCTTCTCAGTCTGTTTACATCATGGATCAAATGAAAACTAACTCAGATGGAAGCAGTCATAAAAATCAATCATTCCCAAAAATTGAAAAACAGGAAGCTTAATAATTGCCTACACCATTATTCACAGAATACACAAAAGTATGCTTCTGCATACATCAGTTCAGTTGTAGATGCCAGTTCTTGGAAAGAAAGAGAGAGATATATTTTTAGAAATGACAGTGTTTTTCTTAAATGAATAGAGAATAGGAATTTGCAGAGTATTAGAAGAGAGTGAGGTACAGTGCGAAGGTGTTTGTTCATTCAATAAATATTCCACTCTTCCTACCAAGTTCCAGGCACAAAGTACCCAAAAGGAAAGAGGACCAAGTGCCTCAGGAAACACGCTTGTACTTAAGGTGCTGTGTTCCAGAACACACTGTCAACAAAGGCTGAAAAGGAGACCCTGGAATTGCAGTGACTCCTGCATTAATAAGTTACAATTGTAGGAAGGCTTGTGATATTTGTAGGTACATCAAAGAACTATTTTGTTTGCCTTTGTAACCAACTCAATATAAGTGAATTTGAACAAACTCTGGAGATAGTGGAGGACAGAGGAGCCTGGCGTTCTGCAGTCCATGGGGTCACAAGTTCAGTACAGTTCACTTCAGTCAATCAGTTGTGTCCAACTCTTTGTGACCCCATGGACTGCAGCACACCAGGCTTCCTTGTCCACCACCAACTCCTGCAGTTCACTCAAACTCATGTCCATTGAGTCGGTGATGCCATCCAACCATCTCAGCCTCTGTCGTCCCCTTCTCCTACCCCCTTAAATCTTTCCCAGCATCAGGGTCTTTTCCAATGAGTCAGTTCTTTGCCTCAGTTCACAAAAAGTATTGGAGTTTCGGCTTCAACATCAGTCTTTCCAATGAATACCCAGGACTCATCTCCTTCAGAATTGACTGGTTGGATCTCCTTTCTGTCCAAAAGACTCTCAAGAGTCTTCTCCAACACCACAGTTCAAAAGCATCAATTCTTTGGTGCTTAGTTTTCTTTATAGTCCAACTCTCACATCCATACATGACTACTGGAAAAACTATAGATTTGACTAGACAGACCTTTGTTGGCAAAGTAATGTCTCTGCTTTTTAATGTGCTATCTAGGTTGGTCATAACTTTTCTTTTACGGAGCAAACATCTCTTAATTTCATGTCTACAGTCACCATCTGCAGTAATTTTGGAACCCCAAAAATGAAGTCTGTCACTGTTTTCATTGTTTCCCCATCTATTTCCCATGAAGTGATGGGACTGGATGCCATAATCTTAGTTTTCTGAATGTTGAGCTTTAAGCCAACTTTTTCACTCTCCTCTTTCACTGTCATCAAGAACTTTTAGTTCTTCTTCACTTTCTGCCATAAGGGTGGTATCATCTGCATATCTGAGGTTTTGATATTTCTCCCAGCAATCTTGATTCCAGCTTGTGCTTCACCCAGCTCAGCGTTTCTCATGATGTACTCTGCATATACATTAAATAAGCAGGGTGACAATATACAGCCTTGACATACTCCTTTTCTTATTTGGAACCAGTCTGTTGTTCCATGTCCAGTTCTAACTGTTGCTTCCTGACCTGCATAGAGATTTCTCAAGAGGCAGGACAGGTGGTTTGGTATTCCCATCTCTTTTAGAATTTTCCAAAGTTTGTTGTGATCCACATAGTCAAAGATTTTGGCATAGTCAATAAAACAGAAATAGATGTTTTTTGATGATGCAACAGATGTTGGCAATTTGGTTTCTGGTTCCTCTGCCTTTTCTAAAACAAGTCCGAACATCTGGAAGTTTATGGTTCATGTACCTTTGAAGCCTGGTGTGGAGAATTTTGAGCATTACCTTGTTAGAGTGTGAGGTGATTGCAAATGTGCAAAAGTTTCAACATTCTTTGGCATTGCCTTTCTTTGGGATTGGAATGAAAACTGACCTTTTCCATTCTTGTGGCCACTGCTGAGATTTCCAGATTTGCTGGCATATTGAGTACAACACTTTCACAGCATCATCTTTTAGGATTTGAAATAGCTCAACTGGAATGCCATCAGCTCCACTAACTTTGTTGGTAGTGATGCTTCCTAAGGCCCCCTTGACCTCGCATTCCAGGATGTCCTGCTCTAGGTGAGTGATCACACCATTGTGATTATCTGGGTCTTGAAGATTTTTTTTTATAGTTCTTCTGTGTATTTTTGCACCTCTTCTTAATATCTTCTGCTTCTGTTGGGTACCTATCACTTCTGTCCTTTACTGTGCTCATTTTTGCATGAAATGATCCCTTGGTATCCCTAATTTTCTTGAAGAGATACACAATAGTCTCTAATCTTTCCCATTCTATTGTTTTCCTCGATTTCTTTGCATTGATCACTGAGGAAGGCTTTTTATCTCTCCTTGCAATTCTTTGGAATTCTACATTCAAATGGGTATACCTTTCCTTTTCTCCTTTGCCTTTAGCTTCTCTTCATTTCTAAGGTATTTGTAAGGCCTCTTTGGACAGCCATTTTGCTTTTTTGCATTTATTTTTCTTGGAGATGGTCTTCATCCCTGTCTCCTGTACAATAACAGGAACCTCCGTACATAGTTCATCAGGCACTCGGTCTATCAGATCTAATCCCTTGAATCTGTTTGTCACTTCCACTGTATAATTGTAGGGATTTGATTTAGGTCATACCTGAATGGTCTTTATCGAGCCCATCTTTGCATGAAATGTCCCCTTGGTATCTCTAATTGTTTTGAAGAGATCTCTAGTCTTTCCCATTCTGTTATTTTCCTCTATTTCTTTGCCTTAATCACTGAAGAAGGCTTTCTTATCTCTTCTTGCTATTTTTTGGAACTCTGCATTCAGATGCTTATATCTTTCGTTTTCTCCTTTGCTTTTTGCTTCTCTTCTTTTCACAGCTGTTTGTAAGGCCTCCCCAGACAGCCATTTTGCTTTTTTGCATTTCTTTTCCATGGGGATGGTCTTGATCCTTGTCTCCTGTACAATGTCATGAACCTCCATCCATAGTTCATCAGGTACTCTATCAGATCTAGTTCCTTAAATCTATTTCTCACTTTCACTGTATAATAATAAGAGATTTGATTTAGGTCATACCTGAGTGGTATGGATTTTCTTACTTTCTTCAATTTAAGTCTGAATTTGGCAATAAGGAGCTCATGATCTCTTTAAGAAAATTAGAGATACCAAGGGAATATTTCATGCAAAGGTGGGCTCGATAAAGGACAGAAATGGTATGGATCTAACAGAAGCAGATGATATTAAGAAGAGGTGGCAAGAATACACAGAAGAACTGTACAAAAAATATCTTTACAACCAAGATAATCACGATGATGTGATCACTCACTTAGAGCCAGACATCCTGGAATGTGAAGTCAAGTGGGCCTTAGAAAGTATCACTATGAACAAAGCTAGTGGAGGAGATAAAATTCCAGCTGAGCAATTTCAAATCCTGAAAGATGATGCTGTGAAAGTACTGCACTCAATATGCCAGCAAATTTGAAAAACTCAGCAGTGGCCACAGGACAGGAAAAGGTCCATTTTCATTCCAATCCCAAAGAAAGGCAATGCCAAAGAATGCTCAAACTACTGAACAGTTGCACTCATCTCATGTGCTAGTAAAGTAATGCTCAAAATTCTCCAAGCCAGGCTTCAGCAATAAGTGAACCATGAACTTTCAGATGTTCAAGCTGGTTTTAGAAAAGGCAGAGGAACCAGAAATCAAATTGCCAACATCCGCTGGTCATCAAAAAAGCAAGAGAGTTCCAGAAAAATATATCCATTTCTGATTTAATGACTATGCCAAAGGCTTTGACTGTGTGGATCACAATAAACTGTGGAAAATTCTGAAAGAGATGGGAATACCAAACCACCTGTCCTGCCTCTTGAGAAACCGATATACAGGTCAAGAAGCAACAGTTAGAACTGGACATGGAACAACAGACTGGTTCCAAATAAGAAAAGGAGTATGTCAAGGCTGTATATTGTCACCCTGCTTATTTAATGTATATGCAGAGTACATCATGAGAAATACTGGGCTGAGTGAAGGACAAGCTGGAATCAAGATTGCTGGGAGAAATATCAATAACCTCAGATACGCAGATGACACCACCCTTATGGCAGAAAGTGAAGAACTAAAAGCCTCTTGATGACAGTGAAAGAGGAGAGTGAAATAGTTGGCTTAAAGCTCAACATTCAGAAAACAAAGATCATGGCATCTGGTCCCATCACTTCATGAGAAATAGATGGGGAAACAGTGGAAAGAGTGTCAGACTTTATTTTTGGGTGGTTCCAAAATCACTGCAGATGGTGACTGCAGCCATGAAATTAAAAGATACTTACTCCTTGGAAGGAAAGCTATGGCCAACCTAGATAGCACATTGAAAAGCAGAGATATTACTTTTCTAAAAAGGTCCATCTAGTCAGGGCTATGGTTTTTTCCAGTGGTCATGTATGGAAAGTTGAGAGTTGGACTGTGAAGAAAGCTGAGCGATGAAGAATTGATTGTTTTGAAGTGTGGTGTTGGAGAAGACACTTGAGAGTCCCTTGGGCTGTGAGGAGATCCAACCAGTCCATTCTGAAGGAGATCAGCCCTGGGTGTTCTTTGGAAGAAATGATGCTAAAGCTGAAACTCCAGTACCTTGGCCACCTCATGTGAAGAGTTGACTCATTGGAAAAGACGCTGATGTTGAGAGAGATTTGGGGCAGGAGGAAAAGGGGACCACAGAGGATGAGATGGCTGGATGGCATCACCAACTCGATGGACGTGAGTGTGGGTGAACTCCAGGTGTTGGTGATGGACAGGGAGGCCTGGCGTGCTGCCATTCATGGGGTCGCAAAGAATCGGACACGACTGTGTGACTGAACTGAACTGAACTGAACTGAATGGTCTAGTGGTTTTCCCTACTTTCTTCAATTTTAGTCTGAATTTGGCAACAAGAAGTTTATGATCTGAGCCACAGTCAGTTCCCTGTTTTGTTTTTGCTGACTCTATAGAGCTTCTCCGTCTTTGGCTGCAAAGAATATAATCAATCTGGATTCTGTACTGGCCATCTAATGATGTCCATGTGTAGTCTTCTGTTGTGTTGTTGGAAGAAGGTGTTTGTTATGATCAGTGTGTTCTCTTGGCAAAACTTTTTAGCCTTTGCCTTGCTTCCTTTTATACTCCAAGGCAAATTTACCTGTTACACCAGATTCCCTTCCTACTTTTGCGTTCCATTCCCCTATAATGAAAAGGACATCTTTTTGGATGTTAGTTCCAGAAGGCCTTGTAGGTCTTCATAGAACCATTCAACTTCAGTTTCTTCAGCATTATTAGTCAGGGCGTAGACTTGGATTACTGTGATATTGAAGGTTTTGCCTTGGAATCGAATAGAGATCATTGGGGTTACAAAGAGTCAGATATGCCTTAGTGACTGAACAACAATATTCTTGATTGCTTATTAAAATCATTTTTGTAATCACTAGTATAAATAACAATGATACGCATAGATTTCTTTGATGTTCTCTATTTCATTACTGGCATGTGCATCCAAAAGGGTAGCTTTTCAAAAGAGAGTCAAAACTGAAGTTTGAACTGGTTTCTTGGTCAGCTGAACTCATTCAATTGGTAATATTAGGAAAGGAACATGTACAGCATAAACAGAGATACTGATTTGTTAAAAATAAGACTAGCAATACTTAATACAAGAGGAAGAGCAGTCACTATAGAAAAGCACCTTGCGTTTATGGGGACACTGCTCTCTGATTGCTTGTATGCTTCGTGTTTCTATGTATAACTTCAACAGTTTCAGGACAGCTTACCTGGGTATAAAATCCTGGTTTTGTGTATTAGTTATGTATTGTTGTGTAATGAATGACACCAAACCCTGTTGATGTAAAACATCTGTCACAGACTTCTTTCGGGTAAGGAGAGAAGCCAGAAGTAGCAGTGAGATTTTTCCTTATATGTATTTTTATATGTTTTGAGTTTGACTACAGGATTTATTCAATATTTAAAACTAAATAAGCAATACTTTCCTTAAGCATGAGATCAATCACAGCCCCTTCTACTCTCATCCTCCTTGATTATGGAGCTGATTTGAACAGCTAACATGTACAGTCCAGCAGAGATGCCAGTCTCAGAACTTCACATTAGCAAGTCATTTAATTTTCCTCTCATTGTGAGGTCAGTTCATATAATTGCTTTTCCTTTAAATGGGAGACAAGTGAGACACTGAGGAATCAAGTATATAAGTAATTTAGCCAAGGATAGACACTCATAAAATAACAAATGGATTTGAATCCTGGCTTTCTGGACCCAAATCTTGCACCCAGATCGTTAGTCTAAACTTCCAAAGCAAATGATTGCTACAGATATGAGCCCTTGTTAAACTGCAAGGTTGAAAGAGCAGAATTCCCCACGGTTTAAACAGTGTCTGGCATTCAACCAGACATGGGGCCTCTCTGGATTCTCCTGGGTTACCCGGCTTTGCTTTGAGAAATTTTATTTTTTTAGTTTACAACCACCTGGTGAGATTTTCATGGGATAGAGGGAGGTACAAAGTGCAATAAAATTGACCGTTTCTTTTTTTTGATATTTATTTAAGGAGAATGCCATCCCTAAAAGGTGTTCATCTTAGTCCCTTGTCATTTACAATCAATTTATGATGCAGGGGGTGAGCTGTAGACTGTTAAATCAATGGCAATTATGACTGAGTGCCTACGTGGAGGTTCAATTGTCCAGAATGCTGTACCGTCCTCAATTTAGAGCCTTGTTGCTAGAGAAAATCTGAAATTCTCTTTCAACGCCGTCGCCCTTAATTATAATCTTTCAGAAGCGTTAGAGATAATAGTACCGTGTCTTTCACACTAAATTGTTGAGTACAAGACAACTCTGCTGGCTTTCACAGGCCCGAGGAAAATAAGCCCCTGGCAGCACACTCTCAAAGTGTCCAGCTTCAGAGAGCTTGTTTAGACAAAGGATGAGCCACGCATGCTGGGGCATGGGTCATTGTGTGCTGGCTGATGGGAAAAGAAAGAGGAAGTACCCTCAGGCTCCACACCCCTCCCCCACTACACAGGCTGGTGGCCAGTGATGGAGGAGGAGATGCACGCAGATTTTTCATAAAAGCTATTTTAGTCATAAGTACCCTTGAATTTGGGGCTGGGGGAGTAAGAACATTTTTTGGTGGTTCTATTATTATTCTTTAAGTTTTCCTAAGGATCCAGCACTAACTTAGCAAAAGATACCTTAAGGAAAAGTTTTGCTTCCTCTGGAAGATGATCTCTTGTGTCTAAAATGCCCTGTCTTCCTCCCAACTCCTCTCCTGTCCGAAACCTTGCTGGATCAATTTCCGCTGTTCTTTTAAGGAAAAATGTCATTGCCTCATCCACATAATCACCTGTCCCCTCCCAGGAAATCCTGTCATCTTGATAAACCTCTTCAGGGCACAGCTGAGCTTCATGTTTTCTTGCCCTTAAGATCTTCACCCAATCTGCCTACCAAGGTTTTAGGAAAAGCAAATAATTTCTTTAGGGGTTGTTTTTCAGTTGCTAAGTCGTGTCCGACTGTTTGTGACCCTGTGGCTTGAGACACAGTTTTTAAAAAAAAAAAAAAGCTTATCCCTTCAAGAGGGGAGAGTACAAGAGAAAAGAGGGATGAATGAGCAGAAAAAAGAGATCAAAGGAGAAGAAGCTAGTATTGGTTGTCTCTGAGCCAAATCAAAGATCATGGGTGGAAGAAGTATAAGGGGAATGGTGGACTGAAAGGATTTATGAATTTAGGAATATGTTAAAATTTAATATAGATTGTGATTTTGTTATCCTATTTCTTGTGCATTTATCGAATTACTTTGTTTTATAGTTTATATGGCCCCTCCCAATTTTTCAGCACCTTTCTGCAATAGACAGGAAGTCTGTGCTGTGATTTTTGGGAAAAACCCAGTGGAGGGCTGAGTTTGCTTCTGTCTTTGTTGTCAGGACAAAGGCTGTGGAAATAAACACATGATCCCATTCCAGAGGACGTGAGAGGGCGCCATGGGGTTATTATCCTTGAACACATCCAACAGTCTCAGGGAGGGCTTTGAAGGCTGAGACAAGGAAGAAATATTACTGATAGATCAATGGCTTTGCAAATCTCAGATGATAATCAAATGATGGTGTAAAACCTACACCTAAACCTGGCTTTGCAATTAGTCTGACCAACACTTTATTTCCTTCAAAATGTTCCTCTTACTAAATGTGTGACTTTGAATATGTCAGTACCAACATCCACACATGGGCATTTAAAATCTCACTCAGACCTCTTGTCAAGAGTGGATTGCAAGATACATGTGGCTAGTAAATAATGGTCTCTCAGTCATATTTTTGTATTTGTCCAAGGTGTGAAAGAAAAAGATGTGTTTAGAGATCTATGAAGCTCTTTCCACATTCCAATCTCTATTGTTTTACACATTATTTAAAGGGTATGTTTTTTATTACATGAAACATTTTCATAGTATACCTAGCCCCAAATGAGGAGCCAAGGTTCTGAAATCATAAGGAGTTCTTAATTTCTCTGTAGGGAGAGAAACCCATGCATAAATGATGGAGCAGAAGAAAGGGATTTGAATTGACTAATGTGGGGAAAGGTATAGTATCCCAGACACTGAATGAACAAAAGGGGAGGAGGGTTACACACACAAGAGGAGCCATGAAAAAGATGGATTCAAATTCTCTGTGAATTTTCATGCCCAAAGTTTATATATTTCAAATTCTCTGTGATTGTGTGACATGTGGTGCTTGGCGTGACTCATCTTGTTCTATTAAAAAGCAGATATCTATCTATTTATCTATCTATCTAGGCTTCCCTTGTGGCTCAGCTGGTAAAGAATCTACCTGCAATGTGGGAACCCTGGGTTCGATTCCTGGGTTGGGAAGAACCCCTGGAGAAGGGAAAGGCTACTCAATCCAGCATTCTGGCCTGAAGAATTTCATAGACTATAGTCCATGGGGTCACAAAGAGTTGGACACGACAGAACAACTTTTACTATATGTATATGTGTATGTATATATATACATACACATATAAATATATACATATACATATGTATGCATATGTATATGTATATACATACACATATATACATATAAAAAAACATATCTATCTATATATGTTGAGCTGTGGATCAGCTTTTCAGTTTTCTGAAGCAACTGAAAGCCTAGAAGCTCAGAGTTCTACCTAGTTAACCGCTGCTCAGGCTGAACGTATGAGTTCCTACCACTCACACACTCTGCACCCACATCTTGCCTCAAAATCCATATGCTGAGTTCCAGACCCTAGTGCCTCTACTTGGAGAGACGGTCATTACAGAAGTCATTAAATTAAGATGAGGTCTTTCTGGAAGCTGGGACCCAGACGCACATGAGATGAGGCAGTGAGGAGACACGGGGGCAGGTGACCATCTGTCTGCAGGCTCAGGAGACAAACTTGGGTAAGAGCTTTCCCTGAAGACCCTCAGAAGGAAGGAGCTAACCCTATGGGCACCTTGATCTCAGATTTCCAGCCTCTGGAGCTGTGAGGAAATACATTTCTATTGCTCAAACCACCCAGTCTATGGCACTCCGTGTGGCATCCCTGTCAAACTGATAGGGCCATTAAGCAACACCGAGGTAAGCTTTCCTGCCTTTTCAATTCCACCCAAAATTGTGTAGACATAATAACACAGAGACAAACTGTCCTCTTTAAATCTTGATTTCCACGTTTGTAAACTGAGTCAGTTGCACTAAAACAGTTCCCTGGTATTCTCAAAATTCCATTTTATGACATGATTTTTCAACAGGGAAATTTATCAAATTATTCATGGAAATTTATGGAGTAAATCTCACCCTTGAATGGTAATTTTCTTTTAAATTGCTTCACTGCCTTCTATAGAAGCATCTGCTTAGGTACAACACATATAAATATGGAACTTACATAGATTCAAGAGTTTCTGTCAACATGAGAACAAACATTTTGGAGTGATCCATTCCCAGAAAACCCTGATCCCTCCTCTTCAGAGCTGTGTGGTTTGGTGAGGTGACTTAATACTGCTGATCATGTTTCTTCATCTATAAAGTGGCAACAATGAGACCTACCATTCCCAACTGTTGTGAAGGTCAAAGGAAATATTTTATCTGATTATCTAACAGGATGCCTGCCCCTGACAGGACTTCTTAAATAGGCTCCAGATTTTCTTTCTGTCGTCTCTAACAGCACCATCTGTCCTGGAGGAGTGTCTGGAGTAGTCATTCTTAGCATGTATTTGTCAGGCCTTGGAGTTTATTCAATCCTTTAAGCTGATATTTACTATGAATTTACATGTTATAACACAGATACTGAGTATATCAAATGACTTATTCATAGCACTCCCTCCAAAGAATTGAGAAAGACCAGAGGGTTCTAGAATCAATGTCATGGTATGATAAGGAAAGAAGAGATTTGTTTAATAATCCGACTCTAAAACAATCACTTGAGTGAATTCACTTCATTCACCAGCTTTGAAATAGTTTGCTTCCAAGGCACTAAACATTTTGTGGTAGACTGTTTTGTGATTTTAAATAAATGTTTTATAGCTCAGAAAGATATTACTTGTTAACACTGTTGAGTGCTTATCTACGAACCAGAGTTTCAATTCATAAATTTTCAGCCCTAAAATTAAAGATGTCTCTTGAATGGATAAGAAGAGGGGAGAGAATTTAAATAGAATCTCTAATCCACGTGCTGAGTCATTAATTCTAATAGAAGATGTCCCTTTTGATTAGGCAAGTCATTCTTAGACAGCCCAGGCAGTGTCACCTGAAAGCTTTTACGATCCATCTGTAGAGAACTAGCATGTATTATGTTTTGCATATTTCTTTGGGGCTTGCAGTGACAGAGTTTAAAGTAATAGCACACTTTGATAAATGCATTTGCCATCTTGGTTGTGCAGCTGTTGATTTCATCTGTTTGATCATTTTCTCCATTCAAATATCAATTTTTCCTTCATCTTTTATAAGCTGTGTTCAAATATTATACTGAGTTTTTGGTTTAGAAAATGCATAAGTACTCTGGAATCTTATAACAGCGATAGATACAAAATGAAAGAAGTGAGAGTTGTAACAACACATGAATCATACCTGTTATGTGAATGAAATAAGATTCACATATGAATTTGGCTCAGGTACAACATTGTCGAAATTAAAAGAAAAAATGTGGCATATATTTAGGGCCACTTATTTTAAAGACAGAAATAGGAAATACATTTGATAATTCAATTAAGGAAAATTAAGCATATTTCTTTCGGGCTTTGGGGATAACAGAGATAAAGAGCTCACCATTTCTATTTTCCAGGGGCTCACAACCCTGGGATTTGTCCACATGAGTGCTGAGGGTCTGCTTTGTCATGACCACCTTAAATCATAATATTTATTAGATATTTCCTATGTAACTAGTGTTATAAATAAATACTTTTGTTTCAGTACAGTTCAGTTCAGTTGCTCAGTCATGTCCAACTCTTTGTGACCCCATGGAATGCAGCACGCCAGGCCTCCTTGTCTATCACCAGCTCCCAGAGTTTACTCAAACTCATGTCCATTGAGTTTGTGATGTCATCTAACCATCTCATCCTCTGTCTTGCCCTTCCACTCCTGCATTCAACCTTTCTCAGCATCAGGATCTTTGCAAGTCAGTTGGTTCTTTGAATCAGGTTGTCCAATATTGGAGCTTCAGCTCCAGCATCAAGTCTTCCAATGAATATTCAGGACTGACTTCTTTTAGGATGGACTGGTTGGATCTCCTTGCAGTCCAAAGGACTCTCAAGAGTCTTCTCCAACATCAGAGTTCAAAAGCATCAATTTTTGGTGCTTAGCTTCCCTCTATAGTCTAATTCTCACATCCATACATGACTATTAGAAAAACCATATCTTTGACTAGACAGACCTTCGTTGGCAAAGTAAAGTCTCTGCTTTTTAACGTGCTGCCTAGATCGGTAATAACTTTTCTTCCACGGAGCAAGCATCTTTTAATTCCATTGTTGCAGTTCAGTTCAGTTCAGTCGCTCAGTCATGTGCGACTCTTTGCGACCCCATGAATCGCAGCATGCCAGGCCTCCCTGTTCATCACCATCTCTCAGAGTTCACACAGGCTCATGTCCGTCGAGTCCATGATGCCATCCAGCCATCTCATCTTCAGTCGTCACCTTCTGCTCCTGGCCCCAATTCCTCCCAGCATCAGGGTCTTTTCCAATGACTCAACTCTTCCCATGAGGTGGCCAAAGTACTGGAGCTTCAGCTTCAGCATCATTCCTTCCAAAGAACACCCGGGGCTGATCTCCTTCAGAATGGACTGGGTGGATCTCCCTGCAGTCCAAGGGACTCTCAAGAGTCTTCTCCAACACCACAGTTCAAAAGCATCAATTCTTCAGGCACTTAGCCTTCTTCACAGTCCAACTCTCACATCCATACATAACCACTGGAAAAACCATAGCCTTGACTAGACGAACCTTAGTTGGCAAAGTAAGGTTTCTGCTTTTGAATATACTACCTAGGTTGGTCATAACTTTTCTTCCAAGGAGTAAACGTCTTTTAATTTCATGGCTGCAGTCACCATCTGCAGTAATTTTGGAGCCCCCAAAATAAAGTCTGACACAGTTTCCACTGTTTCCCCATCTATTTCCCATGAAGTGATGGGACCAGATGCCATGATCTTCGTTTTCTGAATGTTGAGCTTTAAGCCAACTTTTTCACTCTCCTCTTTCACTTTCATCAAGAGGCTTTTTAGCTCCTCTTCACTTTCTGCCATAAGGGTGGTGTCATCTACATATCTGACGTTATTGATATTTCTCCCAGCAATCTTGATTCCAGCTTGTGTTTCTTCCAAGCCATCGTTTCTCATGATGTACTCTGCATATAAGTTAATATATAAGACAATATACAGCCTTGACATACTCCTTTTCCTATTTGGAACCAGTCTGTTGTTTCATGTCCAGTTCTAACAGTTGCTTCTTGACCTGCATACAGATCTCTCAAGAGGCAGGTCAGGTGGTCTGATATTCCCATCTCTTGAAGAATTTTCCACAGTTTATTGTGATCCACACAGTCAAAGGCTTTGGCATAGTTGTTAAAGCAGAAATAGATGTTTTTCTGGAACTCTCTTGCTTTTTCCATGATCCAGCAGATGTTGGCAATTTGATCTCTGGTTCCTCTGCCTTTTCTAAAACCAGCTTGAACATCAGGGAGTTCATGGTTCAGGTACTGCTGAAGCCTGGCTTGGAGAATTTTGAGCATTACTTTACTAGCATGTGAGATGAGTGCAATTGTGCGATAGTTTGAGCATTCTTTGGCACAGCCTTTCTTTGGGATTGTGACAAAAATTGACCTTTTCCAGTCCTGAGGCCACTGCTGAGTTTTCCAAATTTGCTGGCATACTGAGTGCAGCACTTTCACAGCATCATCTTTCAGGATTTGAAACAGCTCAACTGGAATTCCATCACCTCAACTAGCTTTGTTCGTAGTGATGCTTTCTAAGGCCCACTTGACTTCACATTCCAAGATGTCTGGCTCTAGATTAGTGATCACATCATCATGATTATCTGGGTCATGAAGATCTTTTTTGTACAGTTCTTCTGTGTATTCTTGCCACCTCTTCTTAATATCTTCTGCTTCTGTTAGGCCCATACCATTTCTGTCCTTCATCGAGCCCATCTTTGCATGAAATGTTCCTTCAGTGTCTTTGATTTTCTTGAAGAGATCTCTAGTCTTTCCCATTCTGTCTTTTTCCTCTATTTCTTTGCATTGATTGCTGAAGAAGGCTTTCTTATCTCTTCTTACTATTCTTTGGAACTCTGCATTCAGATACTTATATCTTTCCTTTTCTCCTTTGCTTTCACCTCTCTTCTTTTCACAGCTATTTCTACAGTGATTTGGGAGCCCCCCAAAATGAAGTCTGTCACTGTTTCCATTGTTTCCCCATCTATTTGCCAAGAAGTGATGGGACCAGATGCCATGATCTTAGTTTTCTGAATATTGAGCTTTAAACCAACTTTTTCATTCTCTTCTTTCACTGTCATCAAGAGGCTCTTTAGTTCTTCTTCACTTTCTGCCATAAGGGTGGTGTCATCTGCATATCAGGTTATTGCTATTTCTCCTGGCAATCTTGATTCCAGCTTGTGCTTCATCCAGCCTGGCATTTCGCATGATGTTTTCTGCATATAAGTTAAATAAGCAGGGTGACAGTATACAGCCTTGATGTATTCCTTTTCCTATTTGGAATCAGTCTGTTTTTTCATGTCCAGTTCTAACTGTTGCCTCCTGACCTGCATACAAATTTCTCAAGAGGCGGGTCAGGTGGTCTGGTATTCCCATCTCTCTAAGAATTTTTAAGAAGCATTCTGTCTAGCCCTTATTTTTAAAAATGTTCGTTTATTATTTGACTGAGATGGCTCTTAAGTTCGACTTATGGGATTTTTAGCTTTAGCATATGAGGTCATGTTCCCTGCCCTGAGATTGAACCTGGGCCCCCTGCCTGAATTGGGAGGATGGAGTCTTGGCCACTGGATCGCCAGGGAAGTCCTTAGTCCTTACTTTTAAACTGGCACTCAAACTCTCCACCAGATCTCTTAAAAAAGAAAAAAACTTTCTATTTCAGAACTCTTTTAGATTTACAAATAATTGCAGATCTAATTGCACTCATCTCACACGCTAGTATAGTGATGCTCAAAATTTGCCAAGCCAGGCTTCAGCAATATGTGAACCGTGAACTTCCAGATGTTCAAGCTGGTTTTAGAAAAGGCAAAGGAACCAGAGATCAAATTAACAACATCTGCTGGATCATCAGAAAAATAAGAGAGTTCCAGAAAAACATCTATTTCTGCTTTACTGACTATGCCAAAGCCTTTGACTCTGTGGATCACAATAAACTGTGGAAAATTCTTCAATAAACATTCAGAAAACTAAGATCATGACATCTGGTCCCATCACTTCATGGCAAATAAATGGGGAAACAGTGGCTGGCTTTATTTTTTGGGGGCTCCAAAATCACTGCAGATGGTGATTGCAGTCATGAAATTAAAAGACATTTGCTCCTTGGAAAGAAAGTTATGACCAACCTAGACAGCATATTAACAAGCAGAGACATTGCTTTGTCAACAAGGGTCCGTCTAGTCAAAGCTAAAGAAAGCTGAGCACTGAAGAATCGATGCTTTTGAACTCTGGTGTTGGAGAAGACTCTTGAGAGTCCCTTGGACTGCAAGGAGATCCATCCAGTCCATCCTAAAGGAAATCAGTCCTGGGTGTTCTTCAGAAGGAATAATGTTGAAGCTGAAACTCCAATACTTTGGCCACCTGATGCGAAGAGCTGACTCATTTGAAAAGACCCTGATGCTGAGAAAGATTGAAGGCAGGAGGAGAAGGGGATGACAGAGGATGAGATAGTTGGATGGCATCACTGACTCAATGGACATGGGTTTGGGTGTAATCAGGAGTTGGTGAGGGACAGGGAGGCCTGGCATGCTATGGTTCATAGGGTTGCTAAGAGTTGGACATGACCAAGGGATTGAACTGAATTGAACTGAACTGCAGATCTAATACAAAAACTCCAGCATATGCTGCGCACAATTTCCCCCAGTACTGTTAGTAATATAACATATTTCGTTAGAATGGTATATGTGTTGCTATTAATCAAAATTTAGGGGAACATTATTATTAATCCCAAGTTATTTGTTCTTTTTTTTTTTTCCCAGTTTTCTTTAGGCTTCCCTGATAGCTCAGTTGGTAAAGAATCTACCTGCAATGTGGGAGACCCCGGTTCAATTCCTGGGGTGGGAAGTGTCCCTGGAGAAGGGTTAGGCTTCCCACTCCAGTATTCTTGGGCTTCCCCTTATGGCTCAGCTGGTAAATTGCTACCTGCAATGTTGGAGACCTGGGTTCGATCCCTGGGTTGGGAAGATCCCCTGGAGAAGGAAAGGCTACCCACTCCTGTATTCTGGCCTGGAGAGTTCCATTGACTGTATATTCCATGGGAGTGCAAAGAGTCAGACACCACTGAGCAACTTTCACTTTCAATGTTTATTTTCTGCTCAGCACTCCATCTATGATATTAAATTACATCTAGTCATGTGTCTTAGGCTCCTCTTGACTATAACTGCTTCTCAGACTTTTCCTTTTTGATGACCTTGATAGTTTTGAGGACTACTGGTCAACTAGTACATAGATGATCCCTTAATTGGGATTGGCCTCATGCTTTTCTCATAATTAGTTATGGGTTTGGGGGAGGAAGACCACAGAGTCAAAATATCATTTTCATAATATTAAGTTAATGATGCATATTATCAACATGGCCATCACTGTTGTCATTGACCTTGGTCTTGGC
Organism: Nanger dama; assembly: GCA_917880005.1. Classification (NCBI taxonomy): domain Eukaryota; kingdom Metazoa; phylum Chordata; class Mammalia; order Artiodactyla; family Bovidae; genus Nanger; species Nanger dama. Next base: position 6,770,380 of record CAKJTW010000074.1, on the reverse strand, counting down.
TGTGGTATTTTTCATCAGGTCTCTCCACTGTGGTGTTACTCTTCCCTTTTTCTTTCTTGATGCAGTCTTTAGGAGAAGGTCACTGTGCACAGCCCACATTTTAGGTGTTGGGGTTACGCTCTAGCTCCTTGAGACTAACGTATCTGCACAGATCATTCAGACTTTTGCCTGGGAGATTTTCCTCTTCTCCATATATTAATTTATTGAATAATTTATTTATACCACTATGAACTCAGAGATATTGCTTTTAAACTCTGAGTTAATAGTATATTTTTCTCTTGGTGAAATATATTTTATTTTAAACATTTATTCAAATATTTAAATAGTATATTTATTCAAAAACATATATTTTTTCTCTTCATGCTGACATTGTTACATTTCTAATCCTTGGGAACGCTTTTATTCGGCTTCTGTGTCGCTTTCACAGGAATTACTATATATGTCAGTGAGAGTGTTGTTTTGCTTTCTGGCACTTATTTTCTGGCAAGATACACGCCCTATGTATTTTTATCTTTTTTCTATAGATGTGAAAATTGAGGCTAAGAGAAATTTACTGATATGACAAAATATCGCAGTTAGTGAATAATGTTTCTAATCCATGCCTTCTTGGCTCTAGAATTCCCATTTTTTAACATTATAACATTCTAGTCATGAAGGACTTTGGGAAACATTTTTCAGCTCTTGGTAAGAGGTCTCTTTCTGCTTTGCAGATGGCCACCTTCATGCTGTGTCCTTGCCTGTCCTTTCTTCTGTGCATATGTGGACAGAGAGAGCTCTCCAGTGTCTCTTCCTCTTTTATAAGGACACTGATCTTATTGGATTAATGCCTCACCCTTATGACTTCATTTAACCTTAATTACCACCCTAAACAGGCTTCCCAGGTGGCTCACAGTAAAGAATCTGCTATAACATAGGAGGTGTGGATTCAGTCTGTGGGCCAGGAAGATCTCCTGGAGAAGGAAATGTCAATCCACTCCAGTGTTCTTGACTGGGAAATCCCATGGACAGAGGAAGCTGGTGGGCTGCAGTCCATGGGGTCACAAGGAGTCAGACACAACTTAGTGACTAAAACAACAACGACAGCTTCCCCAAAGGCCCTGTCTCTGCAATGTAGTCACATTGGAGGATTAGGCTTCAACATATGAAATTTAGGTGGGGGACACAATTCATTTCCTGACAGACACTTCACTTTAGAAAGCAGAATAAAACTTAGGGCCTGAATAACCAGAAGTCTCACCTACTTTAGAGTTCTGCAAAATATCACAGAAGAGTGGATTAAAACTGAGTTGTCACCCGTTGGAGGTGCAGTGGGTTGGCTAGAAAATTTCTGGAGGAGCTGTGCCTGCAGTCTCCTAGCAGAGCATAGAGCCTGAGGGTTCTGTTGTAGTACATCAAAATTCCAAAACAAAACAGGAGCCCAGACAAATCAGGATGCTCCTACATCCCGCAGGGTGACAGATGATGCCCAAGGCACAGCATGCGTGAAACAAACTCTGGGAGAGAAAGAAAAGTGAGCACCAACATTTAATTACCCTTCCTTACACTTAATGCTGTAAATGTCTCCTGCTGTGCTGGTGCTGGTAATGGGCTATAAGACTTCTGTCCTCCTGGAAAGCAAGCTGAACATGGCCTTGATTTTTCAGAACAAAGACTGTGTCACAAAGATGACATAATTGTCCTTGAACTGAGTCAATTTTCTACTTTCAGCCAAAAACTCAAAAAAAAAAAAAAAATTAGATCAGGTAACAGCCTCTTCACAACATCTTTAATTTTTGCTTGTCCCATGAGGAATGTCATGTGGTAGGATGAAAACAAGACAGCACTGGAAACACAAATTACTAAATAAAGTTCAGCACCTCCTCTTACTGTGGTTCTCTGGGATTTACTTAAGCTCATTGAGCCTCAATCCCCTCATCTGTAAAATAGGAATAGCAGTGTCTGATTTACAAATCTGTGCTGGTAATACAACACGGTTGTATGTGTGTTGTATGGGAGAAAATTTGCATCTCCCCCTCCGATATCTCTTTGTCTTGTGAATTATTTGGAGCTGAAAACAATCAAGGTCCAAGAGACTTGGGAAGAAACTATGACCTGCTCCCTAATTGCCTGGTGGCTCAGATGATAAAGAACTCGACTGCCAATGCAGGAGATGCAGGTTCGGTTCCTGGGTTGGGAAGATACCCTGGAGAAGGGAGTGGCAACTCACTCCAGTATTCTTGCCTGGGAAATCCCATGGGCAGAGGAGCCTGGTGGGCTACAGTCCATGGGGTCGCAAAGAGTCGGACATGACTGTGACTAACACACACACACTAATTGCCTAAAATAATTTGGATAGAGGATGTGTTCAGGAATAGAGCCATCATGGAGATATGGGCCTGCCAGGGATATGGGCTGCACGTGGTGGAGGACTAGTCAGAACAGACTAGTGGACCAGAGTCCACTCTGTGCCACTGTTTCTGCAGGCCCATAATTTACTTCTTCATCTCCACGTGAGCTGCCTGACTCCCCTTCAAAGTCCCAAACTAGCACCCCCAACAGCCTTTCTTGTCTTTAGTTGAAGATGGTATTTAACAAGAGAGTTTCAGCCATTTTGACGTCTTACTCAGTTTTCCTGGGTCTCTCCCAAGTGTATATGATTAAAAGTGTACATGTACTTATGCTTACTTTTTTCCTGTTGATCAGTATCACATCAATTTAATTCTTAGACCATCCAGGAGAACCTAAAAGTGAAAAGGACTTTTTCTTCCTTCCAGAGAGAGTGCACCAAGTCCTTAGCAAAGCTCTGTGTGTGCATGCATGCCCAGTCACTTCAGTCATGTCCGACTCTTTGCAATCCGTGGACTGTAGCCCACCAAGCTCCTCCATCCATGGGATTCTCCAGGCAAGAATACTGGAGTGGGTTGCCATTTCCTTCTCCAGGGGATCCTCCTTACCCAGCGATCAAACCCACATCTCTTGTGTTTCCTGCACTGGGAGCTAATTCTTTACCACTCTGTCACCTGGGAAGCCCCATATGTGTGGTTTAGCCAAGGCATATAAGATCCCAAAACTTATGATAGATCTATACTTATTCCAGCTCTTGATATACTTTGCCCTGGGGCCAGGAATAAGAATAAACTTGAACTCGCAGGTGAGGTCCCATGATATGCACACTTAGGCCATCTAGGAAAGTTCTGCCTAGAACTGAAGCAGACAATTGAATTTTATTCATGAATATAGATTTTCATTCCTTGGGAGATGGCTTACATGCCATCCATGGCCAGGCAGGCAAGATAAAAGCTTCAAGCAAGAACAGGCCTCTGGCAGCACGGAACAAATTGCCAGGGATCCAGGGTAACCTGCATCAAGAGTGCCTGCCAGCTCTGACATATTGTCTGGCTGTGAAAGGCATTTAGTTCCAATCTACCACAATCCAGCTGTAATTAAAACCCAGCACAGTTTATAAAAAGGAATCATTTCATTTGACTGACCACAGAGATACAAGAAAAAGATTTACAGAGACTGAGAGTCCGTACGCTTTAAAGAAATATTTGTATTATATTTTCTAACAAAACCAACATAGTAGTTGCTTTTTTCTCTATATTGCTGTTATTACTATCTAAAAATAGATTGAATAGATTGAATCCCATGGACTTACATTTATTGACTGAATGTGTTGCCATTTAAGTCCCTCTGAATCTTATTGGGAAATTTAGAATAACCTGTAAGAATAATGGGACATCAGGTTGACACAAGGGCAAAAGGGTCATCTAGGCCAACTCCACGTCTCTTTATCAATTCCATATATTCCCTCAGGTGACCTTCTTGGAGGAGTCTGCTGAAAACAACCTCAACCATCCGAAAGTATGAGTGAAACTGTGGTGACTTTCTTTGTGTGTGTGTGTGTGACTTTCAAATAAACTACAGAGTAGAGAGAAAGAGGGAGAGAAGAGTGGAGACAGACAGCAACAGAGAGGGCTTCACCAAATTCCCATTTTGCAACAGAGTTTCAAATATCAGTGTTTCTCCCCAAATAAAATCTCTTTCAAGTTCCAAAATTGATGTTCATTAGATAAGAGAACAGTCATGGCTATGAGGCTTAGGGAACTTGGAAAAAAAAAAAAAGCCAAAGAAAAAACCTATCTCGGAGACCAAGACACCAAGGAAGAAAGACCTAAGTCAGAGACGGGAACACAGGTAGAATTTCATTTCCAGAAGCTGAACCATGTGTGATGGAGAGAGAAAGGGAGAGATGCATCTAATTGTGGAGTGTTAAGTATGGGAGGACCTGGGGGCTAAATTGCTGAGCAGAGAGGAGCCTTCTGGAACACTGTTGTCATGAGGAGTCCCCAACTACAGTCCTGAGCCTTGGATCATGTCCTTTGTAAATCTCATCTAACATTTACTCTCGCCTATCAGGAAAAGGTCAGAAACCCAAGTGGGATGGTTCTCACAACGTAGAATATCTGCAGAGCTGCAGTTACTGGGAGTCTCCAGGAATCCAACTTACGGCTTGTTTCCTGTTATGCCCGATTCCTCATCATTTTCCCAACAAATCAGGCACTATCACCCCCCTGTACCTTTTCACACACTGTCATTTCTACCGGGGAGGCCTTTTCTGCCCTTCCCAGGGTAAGACTTCCTTCTTTTCATCTCTAATACTAACTCCTCTTCTGTAGTCTGCCTGTGCCATCACAGTTCCAGGCAGAATGAATAGCCTTCTGCTGCTGGCCTCCTTGGCACCTTGTATCTTCCATGACTGCTGTACTTGGCGAATGGTGTCCTCGCTACTTGTTGACTTCAGTTTTCTGAATCAGTCCCTGAGCTGAACGAAGGCATCTAGCACAGCTACATTATAAGTATATAACAAGCCATCAAAATAGATGTGCTTTTTATTGCACTGTAGGAAAATCTGTCATCTATTAACTGAACTTGAAATTGTTTGAAAGTTCAAAATTTAGTAGCATGCATAGAAGCATCTCTCAGTGGGAGATGGGGTCTTATACTGCTGCTAGTCATGAGGAAAATATCTTATTTAATGATTTAAAAGAAGATATTCTATTTAATAATTTTTGCCTGACTTGTTGGGAAAATGATGAGAAATCAGACATAACAGGAAACAAGCCCTAACTTGGACTCATGGAGACTCTATCAGTAACTGAAGCTCTGCAGATATTCTACAGTGTGAGAACCATCCCACTTGAGCTTCTAATCTTTTCCCTGATAGATGAGAGCAAAGGTAAGATGAGATATACAATGGACATGCTCCAAGACTCAGGACTGGAGTTGAGGAATCATTAGAACAAGACCCAGTTTTCCCTCAGTCAGTCTCTCCCATCAGGAAGCTTCCATAAGCCTCTTATCCTTATCCATCAGAGGGTAGACTGAAAACCACAGTCACAGAAAACTAATCAAACTGATCAAATGGACCACAGTCTTGTCTAATTCAGTGAAGCAATGAGCAATGCCATGTAGGGCCACTCAAGATGGATGGGTCATGGTGGAGAGTTCTGACAAAACATGCACCTCTGGAGAAGGGAATGGCAAACCACTTCAGTATTCTTGCCTTGAGAATCCCATGAACAGTATGTAAAGCCAAAAGATAAGAAACTGAATGATGAACTCCCCAGGTCAGTAAGTGCCTGATATGCTACTGGAGATCAGAGAAATAACTCCAGAAGGAATGAAGAGGCGGGGCCAAAGCAAAAACAATGCCAAGTTGTGGATGTGACTGGTGACAGAAGTAAGTCTGATGCTGTAAAGAACAATACTACTGTGTAGGAACCTGGAATGTTAGGTCCGTGAATCAAGGTAAATTGGAAGTGGTCAACAGGAGATGGCGACAGTGAACATAGACATTTCAGGAATCAGCGAACTAAAATGACTGGAATGGGAAAATTAACTCAGATGACCATTATATCTACTACTGTGTGCAAGAATCCCTTAGAAGAAATGGAGTAGCCATCATAGTCAACAAGAGTCTGAAATGCAGTACTTGGATGCAATCTCAAAAACGACAGAATGGTCTCTATTCATTTCCAAGGCAAACCATTCAATACCATAGTAATCCAAACCTATGCCACAACCAGTAATGCTGAAGAAACTGAAGTTGAACCATTCTATGAAGACCTACAAAGCCTTCTAGAACTAACACCCAACAAAGATGTCCTTTTCATTATAGGGAACTGGAATGCAGAAATAGGAAGTCAAGAAACACCTGGAATAATGGGCAAATTTGACCTTGGAGTACAAAATGAAGCAGGGCAAAGGCTAACAGAGTTTTGCCAAGAGAACACACTGGTCATAGCAAACACTCTCTTCCAACAGAACAAGAGAAGACTCTACACATGGATATCACTAGATGGTCAATACCAATATAAGACTGATTATATTCTTTGCAGCCAAAGATGGAGAAGCTCTATATAGTCAGCAAAAACAAGACCAAGAGTTGACTGTGGCTCAGATCATGAACTCCTTGTTGCAAAATTCAGACTTAAATTAAAGAAAGTAGGGAAAACCACTAGACCCTTCAGGTATGAACTAAATCAAATCCCTTATGATTATACAGGGAAGTGACAAACAGATTCAAGGGATTAGATCTGATAGACCGAGTGCCTTAAGAAATATGGACAGAAGTTCATGACATTGTACAAGAGACAGTGATCAAGACCATCCCCAAGAAAAAGAAATGCAAAAGGCAAAATGGTTGTCTCACAAGGCTTTACAATTGGCTGAGAAAAGAAGAGAAACAAAGGAGAAAAGGAAAGATATACCCATTTGAATGCAGTTCCAAAGAATAGCAAGGAGAGATAAGAAAACCTTCCTCAGTGATCAATACAAAGAAATAGAGGAAAACAATAGAATGAAAAAGACTAGAGATCTCTTCAAGAAAATTAGAGATAACAAGGGAACATTTCATGCAAAGATGAGCACAATAAAGAACAGAAATGGGATGGACAGAACAGAAGCAGAAGATATTATGAAGAGGTGGCAAGAATACACAGAAGACCTGTACAAAAAGATCTTCATGGCCCAGATAATCATGATGGTGTGATCACTCACCTAAAGCCAGACGTCCTGGAATGCGACGTCAAGTGGGCCTTAGGAAGCATCACTACAAACAAAGCTAGTGGAGGTGATGGCATTCCAGTTGAGCTATTTCAAATCCTAAAGGATGATGTGGTGAAAGTGTTGCACTCAATATGCCAGCAAATCTGGAAATCTCAGCAGTGGCCACAAACTGGAAAAGGTCTGTTTTCATTCCAATCCCAAAGAAAGGCAATGCCAAAGAATGTTCAAATTATTGCACGTTTACAATCATCTCACATGCTAGCAAAATAATGCTCAAAATTATTCAAGCCAGGCTTCAACAGTACATGAACTGTGAACTTCCAGATGTTCAGGCTGGTTTTAGAAAAGGCAGAAGAACCAGAGATCAAATTGCCAACATCCACTGCATCATTGAAAAAGCAAGAGAGTTTCAGAGAAACATCTACTTCATTGACTATGCCAAAGCCTTTGACTGTGTGGATCACAACAAACCATGGAAAATTCTTCAAGACATGGGAATACCAGACCACTTTACCAGCCTCCTGAGAAATCTATATGCAGGGTAAGAAGCAACAGTTAGAACTGGACATGGAACAACAGACTAGATCCAAATAGGAAAAGAACACACCAAGGCTGTATATTGTCACCCTGATTATTTAGCTTATATGCAGACTACATTATGCAAAATGACAGGCTGGATGAGGCACAAGCTGGAATCAAGTTTGCCTGGAGAAATATCATATCCTCTGATATGCAGATAATATCAACCTTATGGCAGAAAGGTAAGAACTAAAGAGCCTCTTAATGACAATGAAAGTGGAGAGTGAAAAAGTTGGCTTAAAGCTCAACATTCAGAAAACTAAGATCATGGCATCTGGTCCCATCATTTCATGGCAAATAGATGGAAAACAGGAAAACAGTGAAAGTCTTTATTTTCTTGAGCTCCAAAATCACTGCAGATGGTGACTGCAGCCATGAAATTAAAAGATACTTGCTTCTTGGAAGAAAAGCTATGATCAACCTAGACAGCTTATTTAAAAAGCAGAGATATCACTTTGCCAACTAAGGTCTGTCTAGTCAAAGCTATGGTTTTTCCAGTAGTCATGTATGGATGTGAGAGTTGGACTATAAAGAAAGCTGGGCACCAAAGAACTGATGCTTTTGAACTGTGGTGTTGGAGAAGACTCTTGAGAGTCCTTTGAACTGCAAGGAGATCCAACCAGTTCATCCTAAAGGAAGTCAGTCCTGAATATGCATTGGAACAACTGATGCTGAAGCTGAAACTCCAATCCTTTGGCTACCTGATGTGAAGAACTGACTCATTTGAAAAGACCCTGATGCTGGGAAAGATTGAAGGTGGGAGGAATAGGGAATGACAGAGGATGAGATAGTTGGATGGCATCATGGACTCAATGGACATGAGTTTGAGTAAACTCCAGGAGTTGGTGATGGATAGGGAGGCCTGGCATGCTGCAGTCCATGGGGTTGCAAACAGTTGAACAGGACTGAGCGACTGAACTGAACTGCACAATTTTACTATTTTTCTAGGGCTTCCTGGGTGGTACTTGTAGTAAAGATCCCACCTGCCAATGTAGGAGACAAAGAGATACTGGTTCGATCCCTAGGTAGGGAATGACCCCTGGAGGAGGGCGTGGCAACCCACTCCAGTATTCCTGCCTGGAGAATCTCCTGGACAGAGGAGCCTGGTAGGCTACAGTCCATAGGGTCACAAAGAGTTGGATTGGACTGAAACAACTTAGCCCGCATGCACACACGCTGCTTTTGTATGTACAGAAACATTCAAGAATTGGGGTTCATCAAATCTTCTCCTGAAAATATGAAGGCCTGTTCTGCCAGTTTTTCCCGAGCACAGCGTGCCTCTTTCCTGATCTCTGCCCTGAATTCCTTTCAGGCTGTGCTGAAGGTCACAGCTGTAGTGGCTAATGACTTGGTTTTTGTAGAACCAGATGGAGAGCCACAGTCTTTACTTGGCACAGGTGGCCTAATTCATTGCCTTTTCTGCCAAAGCCTCTGAAAAGAATTCAGCGTGAGCAGAGTTAACAGGGTCCTGATTATAAAACCCTGAAACCTGCCTGGATGGCTGGATGCTAACCACAGATGGTGAGAGAGGCTAGGATCTGAATCAGGTTTTTGCCCCATTTCTTCAAACTCATCAGTGAGATTGGAATCTAGCACTTTCAGAAATTAGATCCTTTTTATTGAAAGGAGAGGAAAAGAAAGAGGGAAAGGGAAGGTAGAAGAGTGAGAGAGTCAATTAGAAGTTGGCAGCTCCTCTTTCTTGCAAACACCAGTAGCTTTTAGCTTTCTTGGTGGAATAATCATTGGAGTGTCCAGTTAGGTGAGTGGAGAGCTGCCCTTTCATTCTTGCCTGAGGGGAAATTGGATTTCCTACACAAGCATATTTTGCAGGCTTAAGAATTAAAGAAAAAGGAAAGAAACTCTGAAATATGGCTCCCTGTCAACAGGAGTGAGAAGACCCGGGCCCTTGAAATTGATTTCGCTGTATGACTGAGCGTTTCCTCCCACTCTGGAAATGGGAAATGTTTTCCTGGAAACATTTTCCTCCTGCTCCTCCTGTCCTCCTTGAATGTCTCACTATTCCCAGTGTCACTCTGAGCTCCTTGGCAGGCCACCCCCTGATCCTTTGGGTGTTTGGGTTCAATTTTCTGGGCTCGAGTGAAGCAGGTAAGGAGTCCAGTCATGAGGACTTCTGCTGGAGGACAGGGGGCTAGAAGTGAGGTGGATCAAAATGCACTCTGACCTGCTGGTGGCACTGTGGTTGTTCAGTTACTCAGTCATGTCCGACTCTTCAAGACCCCGTGGATAGCAGCACGCCAGGCTTCCCTGTCCCTCACCATCTCCCGGAGCTTGCCCATTGATTGAATCAATGGACCTGAACTTGGGCACTGACCTGAAGAGGTATAAAAGCTGCTGAACCAAACACTGAAGTGTGTATCGTGTTCAAAAGGGAAAACTGAAGTCAGACCTAAAAGAGACCCCTTCCTGAAATTCTAGAGTGACTTGTGGAGTGTAAGAGGTGCTGCAGAGTCAGGGTCTGTTCAGGCAGAAGATGGCTGCATCACCAGCTGCCATGGGCTGGACCATGGCCCCAGGACAACCTAGCCAGCAATTTAAATAGATGGATGTTACATCAGCCTAGAACTCTGCAAGGTATACTGGAAACACCCTGAAGTGGGAATCAAAAGCCCATTGTGGAGGCTCTGTCTTGGCATGTGCATAACCCTGAGACATCAACACAAATATCTCTGCCCATGGAGCTGAACATTAATTCGGGGTGAATGAATTCTGTGCACGTTCGGCAATTATTTTGACAATACATCACATACTTTTTATTCTAAACGCACAACAGGCTATGGATATGTATGTGAAGGTCAGACAACAGGCTGTCAGTCTGTGTGTGTGTGTGTGTGTGTGTGTGTGAAAGAGTGTGTATGCTTGAGTGCATATGCCTTCTAATGCTTTCAGTGTGTGAGCTCTCCAATGTTTGATGCATTAATTTCCACCTTGATTGGAAGCTAAAGTGGGCTACTTAAATAAATAGTGGGAAACAAAGCATGCATTTGTCTTTTAAGCATTCATTAATCATTCCTCGTGGCTTTCTAAGAGATGTCAGTTAGGCACTGAATAAGAGATTTATTGAAACATGGATCAGTTAATCGGGCTTTTCCCTTAACTAACCATAGATGGTCATGCTTGAGAGTTGGATCATTACACACACACACACGTGCATGCACACAAGCTATATTCACACATTAACATATCTGAATATACATAAAGTTATGTCTATTTATCAAATAGTCATTGAGCAGTTGTCATGCAGAAAGCATTATGCTAGCTTATTTGTAGATGTACATGTACAGAAAGTGACAGATTACAAATGGCAAATTTTAAACGTGAACGAATGTATATCATATACTCATACGACGGTTTAAGTGTTTTATAATATACATATTAAAACGTGCGTTAACATTACAGAGCCAAGCATAGGAAGCATTACAAACCAAGTGTGAATGATTTGGGTGTCATCTGCTTTTATATAAGTAAAGCCACTCAGATTATTTGTCATTGTGCTTCTTGATTGTCTACCACCTCACCAGCACTGGGCACACATGCGTGAACACCCGCAGGAGGACTCACAATCTACAGAGGCACATTTAAGCCTTATGTCATCCTCACCTATGCATAATAATCTATGTGATAAGTCTTGTCAGTCATGTCAGACTCTTTACAACCCCATGGACTGTATCCCGCCAGGCTCCTCTGACCATGGGATTCTCCAGGCAAGGATACTGGAGTAGGTTGCCACACCCTCCCTCCAGGGGATCTTCCGGACCCAGGAGTGGAACCAATGTCTCTTATGTCTCCTGCATTGGCGAGGGGGTTCTCTATCACTAGGGCCACCTGGGAAACTCATGATAATCTATAAGGTAGACTAGAAAAGTTGGAAGACACCTGAGGGACTCCTGACAATATGATTATTCTGAAATGCTCCACTTAGCTTCAGCAAAGGGGTCTTAGTTGTTGAGCATGAAGCTGCCACCTTACCCTGGGTGCATGGTCCTCCGTGGACATGCGTTTACAGATAGCGCCATTTCAGGGAGAGCGGTTCTTTCAGACAGAGTCGGGATAACCTGCGGTTCAGGGTTGAACCATTTGCAGGAACAAAGAGAAGGGCGCTTTCCTGGGTGCTTTTAGGCACACGCAGTAAAATGCCTCCTTGTCTGGCTCACGGGAGTGCCTACACATAAACGGCACCCTAGATTTTACTCGAGTAAAGATCCCTTCTCCTCCCAAACCAAAAAGTCTGACGGCAGACGAATGCTGCTAGAGATCCTGTGATTTAACAAAACTAGGGTCTTTTATCCGGTACTCTTTGGGGCTTTCCGCCAGGGACATCAGTTGGGCTGCATGTCTCAGCCATAAGGTTTATGTGAAAGGAGACGAGTTGATTTAGCCTCCAGATAATCCCGCAGTGAATTTCTACTTATGTCTCTTTCCACTAATTTATGCCACTTGTTACCCTTATCTGGGGATGGAGGATGTTTCTACCGCCACAGTGGAAGCGAGAGAGGGAAACGGGCCTGGAAGAGGCACTGGAGGTACAGACACCAGTCCTGGGCACAGTATCCTCCTCCAGCCAGGATCCTGGATGGGTCTTGAGGGCTGAGGTAGGTCTAGTCTTACTTGCAAAAGACTTGTCGGAGGATGAGAAAAAAAAATCAGCCAAGAAAAAGAGAGAGAGAAGGAATAAGAGAAGGAAGTGGAGAGAGGCTCCTGCATTTGTTGCTAGAAGCCAGGCTAAAACATCATCGTTTACTAACAGTAAAAAATCATGCAACTCAACACACTTCGTCGGCCACATCGACCCTTCTCTGGGCCTGTTTCCAGTGCTTGTTTTCTCTGTTTAGCTGAGATTATTCTGTGCTATCTCACCCCTCATACACCTATATTGTTTTTCTACAGAGAATTACCAGCAACCCTTTCTTAGATAAATGCCACTGAAAATTTAGAGAGCATCTCATTATTGGGAACCTATTAAAATTTGGTACAGAAAAATCTACAGTATACAAGGGAGGGGAAGAGGAAGAAATGAAAGAGAAAGGAGGGAAAGAAAGTAGCAATAACAACAATAAACCGACCGATCAAAGCACTTGCAGACAATCTGATGAGGAAGGCAACACTTTCTGTATGCAGACGGAGCACCGTTTCTGAGTTGTCCTTCAGGGCTGCAATTAGATGGGAAAAACACAGTTTGTGATGTAATCGCACGTGGCAGGGGAAATAGAGATGCCCAGGGGATACTGATAGTTCGGAAAGAAAACTAAATTGAGTGTGGGAAGAGTGTCGAGAAGTGTTATGAACCCTTCTTTCTCTTCTCTAGTGAGGTGGTAGTGGGAAGCATAGGTAATCCTGCCAGGAATGAAGATAAGGAATTTATAGCTTGGTTTAAGCCTGTCCTCTATGGTCTGTATGTTTTAGTTATTAGTTAAACATTGAAGTAGGCAGCGGTTGTGACAGTGAGTCCTGTGGGCACGCTGGTATTTCCACCAGGTCTGGCTGCCCCTGGAATCTCCTCTGCAGCTTGAGGACCTGGCGGGTAATGCACAGGCCTGACCATCACAGGCTCTGGCTTAGCGCTCTGGCTTTCTCTGTGCGTTTATGGGGGATTGCTTTCTCTTTCTGTGCCTCAGTTTTCTCATTTGAAAAATGAGGCCAAAAATCTATTCTATACCTTTGTGTCTCTTTTGTTGTCTCACATACAGGGTCATCAACACTATCTTTCTAAATTCCATATATATGTGTCAGTATACTGTATTGGTGTTTTTCTTTCCGGCTTACTTCACTCTGTATAATTGGCTCCAGTTTCATCCATCTCATTAGAACTGATTCAAATTTATTCTTTTTAAGGGCTGAGTAATACTCCAGTGTGTATATGTACCACAGCTTTCTTATCCATTCATCTGCTGATGGACATCTAGGTTGTTTCCATGTCCTGGCTATTATAAACAATGCTGCAATGAACATTGGGGTACATGTGTCTCTTGGCCTCTGAGAGAGAGGGAGAGGGTGGGATGATTTGGGAGAATGGCATTGAAACATGTATACTATCATGTAAGAAACGAAGCACTAGTCTATATTTGATACAGGATACAGGATGCTTGGGGCTGGTGCACAGGGATGATCCAGAGAGATGATATGGAGTGGGAGATGGGAAGGGGCTTTGGGATTGGGAGCTCGTGTACACCTGTGGCTGATTCATGTCAATGTATGGCAAAACCAATACAGTATTGTAACGTAGAATAAAGTAAAAATAACATTAAAAAAAAAAAGAAAAAGAAAATGAGGACTGAGATGACATCCTTTGGAGTTGTAGTCTCTCTTGATTGTAATGGAATATTGAGCCTCTGGGGCTCCTATCACTGACCCTTGTCCAGTCAGTTAATCCCTTCAGGGCTAAGTCAGTGGCAGAAGCCCCTCTGGATGCCGTGCTCCTCAGCCTGCTAGGAGACATGGATTTAGAGGCCAAGGGAAAGAATGCAGTTCAGGCAAGGGGAGTAAGAGGAGGGATGTGCATCAGAATTCAGACTGTCCCGGAGAGATCATGAGTGTTGAGTCTTTCTCATCTCAGGGAGAAGGTGAGCTGAGAAAAAGCAAGTCTCCATGTGAGAAGAACCAGGCTTGAGTCCTTCTTGCTTCACCTGTGATATGTGTAAAATCCCCATGTCTTGAAGCTCCACAGATGGAAATGATAAACAGCTAAAACAGAATGTGGGACACATGTACAATGATATTATTTGGTTTTAGAGAGGAAGGCCATAAGATCTCTGTTGCAACTTCTCAGCTCTGCAGTTGCAAGTCAGCCACAGACACTACATAAATAAGTGACTGTGACTGTGTGCCAGTCAAACTGCATTCGAGGACACCAAAATTAACATTTCAGATAGTTTTCACAGGTTATGAAATACACTTTTCTAATGCATTCTTCCACCATTTTTAAATGTAAAGGCCATATTTTGTTTGCAGATTATACAAACACAGGCAGTGGGCCAAATCTGGTCCATGGGCCAAAGGAGTAGAGAATTTGAAGTCATTAGAAACTGGGTTCAGATTCTGGTTGTTTTGCACATATAGCTCGTGACCTCAATAAAAGACTTTATTTCCTAACTTCAAGGTCTTTTCTTAGCAAATACAGAGGCTGAGCTGATTAGGGAATTAAAATTTACCAAAGGACCTAGAAGTGACAGTGGCCTGTTATTTTCAGATAGAAAATGACTATTTCCCTTCCTTCTTCTGCTTTTCCCCCACCCTTGTGATGTGTAAAATTGGAATATTAACTTATTTAAAGTTTGTCTTAAGGATTAAACAAAATTCCTTTGAAAGTTCTAAAACACAATGCAAAATATAAACCTTTTTTTTTTTTAATCAATATTTACTTAATGATTACATATGGCTTAGAAATTGCTATTTAGTCTACTGTGCTGAGTACACCAAACTAAGATATCCACCTGCCCAAATTAACTGTCTCCTCACACCATCTCTACCATGTAAGACTAACACATCCATTTGATTGACTGAAAACTGAGATCTAAGATGTCAGGGGACTTGTCAAGGCTAAGAGTTGGTAAGCACTGCACTCAGGTTTCAGAACTAGGAAATCTGACTTCAGAACAGTTGCCTTCATTCACTTAGCTTTTTTTTAATTTTCTGAACTTACACAGATACGGATTTGAATTCAGGGTCGACTGGAAAATAGTATGTAAACTTAGATGACTAATCTCTCAGAGCATCCTTTCCAACATGCAAACCGGAAACAATTATCAATAGCACCTGTTGCACAGGATCGGACCCGAGTCAAATACAGTCAGAACAAGCTGCACTTCCCGCTCTGACCAGGTTAGTGCATCATGCAGCTCATCCATCAGTATGTACTGCTCCAAACCAGCTCAGTGAGGGAGAGGGAGAGTTAACAAATATATGCTGTGTAGAAATGCAACTCAGTCAATACCTCTTATAGCTCCTGGAACTGCACTTTTTTTTAAGCAGAACCCACCATTGAATGTATTTAGATCCAGCAACCAATTGATAAGAACACAAATGGTCACAGATTCATTACTTGAAGAAATTTGAAAATGCTATGCATTGCTATTTATGGACATGGAACACATATATTCAAGAGGAAGCTAGGTGAATTCACAGATAGATAGAGCAAATGATTGCATGAGAAACAGCCAGCTAATCACATATTCAAGTCTTTTATTTCTGAAATCACACCATTTAGCCACTTCACTTGAGGACATCTGTAAATTTGGTTCTTTTAAGCTTCAGGGCTGGTTTACATAAGTACTAGGATAAAGCTAAAATGGCTTCCTTTCATACGATGAGCCTCCAAAAATAATTGGCTTCTTTAAGAGGACAATTTCATTTCCCCCTTTTGTTTATAACTGGTATCTCCAGGAGGATACAACTGATACTCAGCTGGCTTTAGTTTCAACACTGTTTTCTTGCAGGTTAATGGGGTGAGAGATTGTTGGGGCTTAGTGACCGTGAGTGCAACTGGATTTAATGAAAAAAAAGATAGTGTCCTTTTTATTCCTATACACATATCTTACATTTCTTTAATTTTAATGCATACTCTGTTCCACTATGGATCTGCATAAATCTACCACTTTACTCCAGTCATGCAAGATGACATCATAATTATAAATAAAAGGTGAATTAATTAATGGGTCACAGTATACTCTGCAAGAGAACAAGGATACCTGATTTCACTCTAGATTATCATTGTAATGTCGTTGTTATCATTCTTTCAGAAACCAAACTTCTCCCACTTCTAACTATTGCAAGTCAATCAATGACTGTTCTATAAGCAACCAAGTGACATGTCTGATCTAGAATCTGAATACACTGGTTGGTAAACTCTCTGTGTCTACATATATATGTATATAATTTTTTGAAAGATGAAAACAATGATTTCTCTTCATCTGAGACCTCCTGTATTATAAGACTGTCTTTGGCTGTTCAACAGTGGGTTTTCAAGCCTTAATTATAGGCACATTCATTCTATTGTTTCCATGAGGTACAGGACAGGGTAACACAATTAGTCGTGTATTGTAATTAACCTTCGTGGTCTGCATGCTTTTCTAGATCTGAAGGACTAGCTGGAGACCATAAAACCCTTTGTATTACAGTGAGTGAGTCCTGGGATTCATGGGCATGAATAATCATGGTAATTTATTCTGACAAGGAAAGTGCATTGCTTTCCACATGACCTAGATGGGGAGGAATTTAACAATGACATGTCAACTATGGATAAATGATATTTATTTATTAATCCACTTCCTTCCTTCTTTATTCACATCTTTCCTTCTTTATCCTTTGTTTCTCTTTCTATATTCAGTCTTTGCTCCCTCCCTCACTTCTTTCCTGCAATCAAGCTTTGTAACAGACCCCAGAATATCAAGATAACGTAAACTTGATAGTTGCTGGATTTATTTATTCAAACTATCAAAGTGACTCATTCTTGTAGCAACAAATAACAGAGTGACATGCAAATTATCTCTTCATTCACAAAATCTATCCTAAGAACATTTTTTTTAATTTTTTAATTTTTTTAATTACAATACTGTATTTGTTTTGCCATACATTGACATGAATCAGCCATAGGTGAACACAATCTCCCAATGCCGAAGCCCCCTCCCACCTCTCACCCCACATCCTCTACCTGAATCATCCTGTGCATCAGCCCCATGCATCCTGCATCCTACATTGAACATAGATTGGCGCTTCGTTTCTTACAAGAAAGTATACATGTTTCAATGCCATTCTCCCAAACCATCCCACCCTTTCCCTCTCCCTCAGAGTCCAAAAGCTGCTGAGAATACAAGTTGTGCAAAACACAAAAATGTAAGCCACAATAAAGATAGAGGAAATGCCACCTAAAGCTTTGTCCACCTGATGCAAAAGGCCGACTCACTGGAAAAGACCCTGCAAAAGACCCTGAAGCCAGGAAAGACTGAAGGCAAAAGAAGAAGAGGGCAGCAGAGAATGAGAGGGTAGGATAGCATCACCGATTCAACGGACACGAACTTGGGCAAACTCCGGGAGATAGTGAGGGACAGGGAGGCCTGGCGTGCTGCAGTTCATGGGGTTGCAAAGAGTCGGACATGACTTAGCGACTGAACAATGGCAGCAATGGAGATAGAGTGATAGACTATAGCTGAAATTCTGATCTCACCAGGTCGTAAGTGTAAGAACATGTACACTGTACATAAATGTATGAGTGCGTACACTGTAAGACACTAAGCTAAGGCTTTGTTTTTTAGTTGTAAAAATGAGGTTATAAACCCATCTTATGGGGTTTAACTAAATGCTGATTAAATAAATCAGCTAAAGCATAGTGGGAATTTTAAAGTTATTTTTGTTATGCTCATTTTTTAATTTCCTCATCCCATTCTTGGGCTAAGAACTCAGAGTTTAATTGCTATTCAGGAAAACAAGAAAAGTTAATTGTGAAACTCAGTAGTAAGACATAGGCACCATATTCAAATTCATGGATTTTAGTCAAGGTTTTTATAAATATTCGCTATTGAACAAAATAATGTATTGTTGACTTAATAATGAATTATAGCCATTTCTGCTATAATGAGACATGTGTATCACAAAAGCACCACTCTATGCAAAACTGTGCAATAAACCCCATAGAACTTATAGAGAACACGTGTTTGGAAGTACAGGACTTGAAAACTTCATCACAAAAATAATAAAGAGTGACATAAAATAATAAGAACATAAGGATCTAATAAAAATGATGTTTTACACATGTTAAATGGTTGACATGACTTAGTGACTAGACAACAACATCAAATGCTTAAGAAAGCCACACATATTACCAAAAAAATGGCATTATACTTTGAAAAAGACTGAAAATTGCTTAAAGTTTGGGGCTTCAAAAGGTTCTAGTTTATGAGCTATTGTGAAGTGGTGGGAGGAAGGTTACCTGAAATCAGACAGAAAATTCTGGCTCTAATTTGGGATGAAAGTGAAAGTGTCAGTCACTTAGTCGTATCCGACTCTTTGCAGCCCCAAGGACTGTAGCCCCCAGGCTTCTCTGTCCATGGGATTCTCTGGGCAAGAATACTGGAGAGGATTGTTGTTTCCTTACCCAGGGGAACCTCCTGACTCAGAGACTGAACCTGGGTCTCCCACATTGCAGGCAGATTCTTTACTGTCTGAGCCACAGGATGGGTGTGGTTTATAACTTAGGTGGTTATAGGTGGTTATGATCCTGGACAGTTGAAATGTGTACATTTTCTGTATTTCTGTGGGTCCTGGTTCAGCTGAAATTTCTTTATACATTGCATTTAATCAATGATGACATTACTGTTATGCTTAAATTGTTTCCTGTGATAACGGTAGTGTTGGAACAATTTCTAGTTTGCACAGCAACTGTTACAGCTGAGCTGACTGTAAACAGGTCTCATATGAAATATTAGTAATAAAGTTATGTGTTTGGGCCTAAAAAAGAATCATATTGTTAGAATAACTTTGTAATTTATTTTCCAAACTATAAACTGAAGGGTTATTATTAATAATAAAAATGAGATAGCAGTATAAACTAGAACTATCCTTGACAAACTAGAAATTATGGTAACATAGCCCACTGGTATACGAAGAGACATATTTTCCTAAATGCAAACCACTTCTTTGAAAAAATACTTGCAAAATGACTTATTCTATAACTCTCAGCATATTGCCCTATATGTTGGAAGTTTTGGGAAATATCTCCCCCAAATAATATTATTTATAATACACTATACATCCCTATGATATTCTCCTCCATTAAAATAAAAATTCCATAACAGCAGGAAATCTGACATTTTTGTTCAATGGCACAAAACCTACAACAGAGCCTGGAATTGTTTAGACAAACAATAATAACCATTGAATAATGAATGAATCAATCAATCTATCCACTGGTAATTAAAGTAGAATATACTGAGATATACCCACTGGGCTTGAGTGACACAATCAAGTTGAGAGAGAAGTATCACTACTGAGACCATCTGGAATAAGCTACTTAGATTGTTTTATCAAGGGTAGCCTCTAAGAAATACTAAGCAAGGCTACTCTATGGGAGATATAAGGCAACATTCAGTGGCTTCAGCAAGACCTCTCTACAAACATTTTTTTTATTAAATTTATTTATTTTTTTAATTACAATACTGTATTTGTTTTGCCATACATTGACACGAATCAGCCATAGGTGAACACAATCTCCCAATGCCGAAGCCCCCTCCCACCTCCCACCCCACATCCTCTACTTGAATCATCCTGTGCATCAGCCCCATGCATCCTGCATCCTACATTGAACATAGATTGGCACTTCATTTCTTATAAGAAAATATACATATTTCATTGCCATTCTCCCAAACCATCCCAACCTTTCCCTCTTCCTCAGAGTCCAAAAGTCCACTCTATACCTCTGTGTCTCTTTGTTGTCTCACATATAGGGTCATCATTACTGTCTTCTAAATTCCATATGTATGTGTCAGTATACTGTATTGGTGTTTTTCTTTCTGGCTTACTTCACTCTGTATAATCGGTTCCAATTTCATCCATCTCATTAGAACTGAGTCAAATTTATTCTTTTTAAGGGCTGAGTAGTATTCCATTGTGTATACGTACCACAGCTTTCTTATCCAATCATCTGCTGATGGACATCTAGGTTGTTTCCATGTCCTGGCTATTATAAACAAAGCTGCAATGAACATTGGGGTACTGTGTCTCTTTCAATTCTGGTTTCCTCAGTGTGTATGCCCAGCAGTGGGATTGCTGGGTCATAAGGCAGTTCTATTTGCAATTTTTTAAGGAATCTCCACACTGTTTTCCATAATGGCTGTACTAGTTTGCATTCCCACCAGCAGTGTAAGAGGGTTCCCTTTTCTCCACATCCTCTCCAGCATTTATTGCTTGTAGACTTTTGGATCGCAGCCATTCTGACTGGTGTGAAATGGTACCTCATTGTGGTCTTGCTTGCATTTCTCTGATAATGAGTGATGTTGAACATCTTTTTATGTGTTTGTTAGCCATCCATATGTCTTCTTTGGA
This sequence comes from Nanger dama, assembly GCA_917880005.1. Taxonomy (NCBI): domain Eukaryota; kingdom Metazoa; phylum Chordata; class Mammalia; order Artiodactyla; family Bovidae; genus Nanger; species Nanger dama. Next base: position 6,749,701 of record CAKJTW010000074.1, on the reverse strand, counting down.
GAAATGCCTATTTAGTTCTTTGGCCCATTTTTTTATTGGATCATTTATTTTTCTGGAGTTGAGCTGCATAAGTTGCTTATATATCTTTGAGATTAGTTGTTTGTCAGTTGTTTCATTTGCTATTGTTTTCTCCCATTCAGAAGGCTGTCTTTTCACCTTGCTTATAGTTTCCTTTGTTGTGCAGAAGCTTTTAATTTTAATTAGATCCCATTTGTTTATTTTGTTTTTATTTCCAGTATACTGGGAGTTGGATCATAGAGGATCCTGCTGTGATTTATGTCGGAGAGTGTTTTGCCTATGTTCTCCTCTAGGAGTTTTATAGTTTCTGGTCTTACATTTAGATCTTTAATCCATTTTGAGTTTATTTTTGTGTATGGTGTTAGAAAGGGGTCTAGTTTCATTCTTTTACAAGTGGTTGACCAGTTTTCCCAGCACCACCTGTTAAAGAGACTGTCTTTACTCCATTGTATATTCTTGCCTCCTTTGTCGAAGATAAGGTGTCCATAGGTGTGTGGGTTAATCTCAGGGCTTTCTATTTTGTTCCATTGATCTATATTTCTGTCTTTGTGCCAGTACCATACTGTCTTAATGACTGTGGCTTTGTAGTAGAGCCTGAAGTCAGGCAGGTTGATTCCTCCAGTTCCATTCTTCTTTCTCAAGATTGCTTTGGCTATTCGAAGTTTTTTGTATTTCCATACAAATCTTGAGATTATTTGATCTAGTTCTGTGAAAAATACTGCTGGTAGCTTGATGGGAATTGCATTGAATCTGTAGATTGCTTTGGGTAGTATACTCATTTTCACTATATTGATTCTTCCAACCCATGAGCATGGTATATTTCTCCATCTATTAGTGTCCTCTTTGATTTCTTTCATTAGTGTTTTATCATTTTCGATATATAGGTCTTTAGTTTCTTTAGGTAGGAATATTCCTAAGTATTTTATTCTTTTCGTTGCAATGGTGAATGGAGTTGTTTCCTTAACTTCTTTTTCTACTTTCTCATTGTTAGTGTATAGGAATGCAAGGGATTTCTGAGTGTTGATTTTATATCCTGCAACTTTACTATATTCATTGATTAGCTCTAGTAGTTTTCTGGTCTAGTCTTTAGGATTTTCTATGTAGAGGATCATGTCATCTGCAAACAGTGAGAGTTTTACTTCTTCTTTTCCAATTTGGATTCCTTGTATTTCTTTTTCTGCTCTGATTGCTGTGGCCAAAACTTCCAGTACAATGTTGAAGAGTAGTGGTGAAAGTGGACACCCTTGTCTTGTTCCTGACTTTAGGGGAAATGGTTTCAATTTTTCGCCATTGAGGATAATGTTAGCTGTGGGTTTGTCATATATAGCTTTTATTATGTTGAGGTATGTTCCTTCTATTCCTGCTTTCTGGAGAGTTTTTATCATAAATGGATGTTGAATTTTGTCAAAGGCTTTTTCTGCATCTATTGAGATAATCATATGATTTTTATTTCTCAATTTGTTAATGTGGTGAATTACATTGATTGACTTGCGGATATTGAAGAATCCTTGCATCCCTGGGATAAAGCCCACTTGGCCATGGTGTATGATCTTTTTAATGTGTTGCTGGATTCTGATTGCTAGGATTTTGTTGAGGATTTTTGCATCTATGTTCATCAGTGATATTGGCCTGTAGTTTTCTTTTTTTGTGGTGTCTTTGTCATGTTTTGGTATTAGGGTGATTGTGGCCTCATAGAATGAGTTTGGAAGTTTACCTTCCTCTGCAATTTTCTGGAATAGCTTCAGTAAGATAGGTGTTAGCTCTTCTCGGAATTTTTGATAGAATTCAGCTGTGAAGCCGTCTGGACCTGGGCTTTTGTTTGCTGGAAGATTTCTGATTACAGTTTCAATTTCCGTGCTTGTGATGGGTCTGTTAAGATTTTCTATTTCTTCCTGGTTCAGTTTTGGAAAATTGTACTTTTCTAAGAATTTGTCCATTTCTTCCAAGCTGTCCATTTTATTGGCATATAATTGCTGATAGTAGTCTCTTATGATTCTTTGTATTTCTGAGTTGTCTGTCGTGATCTCTCCATTTTCATTTCTAATTTTGTTGATTTGATTTTTTTCTCTTTGTTTCTTGATGAGTCTGGCTAATGGTTTGTCAATTTTATTTATCCTTTCAAAGAACCAGCTTTTTGCTTTGTTGATTTTTGCTATGGTCTCTTTTGTTTCTTTTGCATTTATTTCTGCCCTAATTTTTAAATTAGAGCCAGAATAGCTAGTGTAATATTAAATGAGAAAAACAAAGTCCACAAACCAACACTGTTCTACTTCAAGACATATTATAAAACTACAATAATTGAGAAGATAGTATGGTACTGGTGAAAGAATAGACAAATAGATTCATGAGACAAAAATAGAATCAACAAACAGACAACATAAATGCAGTCAACTGATTGCTGACAAAGGAGCGAAAGCAACACAATGGAGCAGAGACAGTTTTTCAACAAATGATGCAGGAACAGCTGGACATTCACATGCGAAAAAATGAACCTAGACTTATATCTTACACCCTTCACAAAAATTATCTTGAAACAGATCACAGACTTGAATGCAAGATGTGAAACTACAAAATTCCTAAGAGATAACATGACTTTGGGTATAATGATGACTTTTTAGATACAACACCATGAAAAAAATAATGGATAAGCTGGACCTCATTAAAATAATATATATATTTTTGCAAAGAACAATGCCAAGAAAACAAAACTACAAGTCACAGAATGAGAGGAAATAATTGCAAAAGACATATTGAGAAGATTTTTTTAAGGCAATTGTAATTAGAGACATAAGTAAAGTGTTGTCATGGAGACTGAAGTAAGGTAAGGGTGATTCAAGAGAATTCAGAGGGAGCCAGGTAACTTGCCTCCTGTGTCTGCTCCTGCTCACACTGTTGCTCATTGTCTACTACTGGGCTCTGTGCTGCCACCACAAAATATTAAGTGTGTTTTTCCTCCTTTTCCTGGAGTTCCCTTCCTCCATGTAACTGTAAGACTCACTCCTCAGAAAAGCTGGGTCTCCGATCAGACACGCCCTGTCTAGGGGATTTCCCTGACACGTGAGGATTTCCCTGACATATGTCCCGCACTTAAGGTCATGCCCCATACTCTGTATTTAGCTCTTTCACCTTTCACATTTCATTTTCCTTCAAAAAACCTAATTTTAACATCATTATTCGATTTGTATAAACATCAGCTAACAGCTTATTCATGTGCAATCCATTGCTTCTGAGGAAAAATTCTGAGGTCAGAAATTTAAAGTTAGAGACTGAATTCTGGGTTCCTGTACTATGTGGAGTAGGTACCTCCCTGTGGAAAACTTACCAGAAAAAATGTCATCTCAGGGCTTCCTAGGTGGCTGAGATGATAAAGAATCTGCCTGTAAGGCAGGAGACCTGGGTTCTATCCCTTGGTGGGGAAGATCCCCTTCAGAAGGGAATGGCAACCCACTCCACTATTTTGCCTGGGAAATTCCATGGACAGAGAAGCCTGGCAGGCTACAGTCCGTGGGGTCCCAAAGAGTCGACACAACTGAGCGACAACACGCCCACTGTTTTCTTCTACAAAGGCAGCCAGCCACCCACATGCCTCACTTTGAAAATGTCAACAATCCCACTTCCACACACTGTGTTCCAAATAAGAGTGCCGCTTGTGTCTGTACCTTCATGGGAAGGCAGTGGAAGTGGTTGGGGCAAATCATACCTGGGGGGACATTTGGGCTGGGGAGCCTTGCAAATGCATTCACACTCCCATTCCTGTAGGACAGCCCTCAGGCTCCCCACACATTGCTACATAGATAAGGGACACTCAGAAGTGATCAGCGTAAGTCTAAGCAAGCCAGAATTCAAAATCTGATCTGTGTGATTCCAGAATCTATAAACAGGTCAATGGTTCATTATAAAAGGGCATGTGTGTCATTACAACTCAGGTCAAGAAGCAGACTATCGCCAGCAACTGTAAAACATTCCATTTCCAAGTTTATCTCCTGCTGCTCTCTTCAAAGGTAACTGACATTTATGATAAGCTTTTCATTCATTTTCTATAGAGTTATGTCACCATAGCATGTAACCCCAAACACTATGACTTTGATTTTCCTGCTTCAGGAACTTTATGTGGAATTACTACATATGAATACTTCTCTGTATGGTTTCTTTTGTTCCAAGCTGCGCTTTGAAATTTAGCCATAAATATTTGAGAGGGCTGAATTCATTCCTCAAAGTTGCCACTGGAAGATGTAAATTTTCTCACTGGAAGAAACACATATTATTGACACATATTTACCTTCTCTGCCTGCAATGTTCCTTCCATGACCACAAGCTACTGACTTACTAAAAGCCACAAGTGTGCCTCCTAATAAATGTATATAATAATGTTAGTCATTTTAAATCAGCTATTAATTAAGGATTATCTTGTATGGTTATTCTTTCTTTACATTGGAAATTACTGAGGTCTAAAAACAAACAGGGTAAATAAAAATATAATTGTGATTGAGTTGTGTGTATCTAAAAGTTGCAGATTTCTTTTCTGTGATCATGGGACTTTCTAAGACTGAAACTCATTCTGAAGAGATTTTGTTCAGAAAATGATATTAAGGCAACGGTAACCAAACAAACATCATGATGTTGAATGAACCAAAAAAACCAAAGATTTTGGAATTTTCTTTTAAATTCTGATCGGCAGCACCAGGTAGTATTATTTGGACAAGAGAAATGAGAAGGGTTTATCTTCGTAAACTCAGAATCTATGGCTCAAACCCTTTAATAAACCACCACAGAGCCATTTCCACTGGATATAGTCCCCTCCCCCACTCCTTAAACCTGCAGGATGGGACAGGTGACCATATTAAGGTCAGAGTTCCCTCTGTTTCATCACTTTGGCATCTTTCTCCATTGTCACAGGCCTATTTACAGTAATCACCATAAAATTTCAAGCTTTTCTTTAGAAACCATTTCTGTAGTGCTTATCTGACACAAAAAAATGCCTCATATAAATTTGTAATCATTCATTACATTAGCCTATAAATTATTAATGTATGTAGCTAAGATTCTCAAAATGTAATTATAACTTTTACATTTTTAAAACCAAAAACAAATTGGTAGTTTTCCTTGTATAGATTTAATTAATGTACTAAAGCTTTTAATCTGTACTGAACACAACTTGTCATGTGTCTAGGATCTATGAGGATTTCCAGTTAGGAACAGTAAGAGGGTATGTGTCCAGGTGCAGGAGTTAGTAAAGAGGACCACTATGTATTCAGTTCAGTTCAGTTCAGTCGCTCAGTCGTGTCCAACTCTTTGCGACCCCATGAATCGTAGCACACCAGACCTCCCTGTCCATCACCAACTCCCAGAGTTCACTCAGACTCACGTCCATCGAGTCAGTGATTGGGCATCAAATAATTACCCTCATTTATATGAAGCATTTCACATAGTAAGTGAGTTAAATCCCTATCACCCCAAAAATATGAGCAATTTTTTCACCGTTTGCAGATGAAGATCCTGGACCTAGGAAACATTTAATTTCATCTAAAGCACAAAGTTTATATACAACAAGAGCTGTGAGAACTTGCCTTGCTTTATATTTAAGCTTATCTTCCTAAACTCAGAATCTATGGCTCAGACCCTCTAATAAATCAGAATAGCTCCATTTCCCTGGTTACAGTCCACTCTCCCACCCCTAAATCTGTAGGGTGGGAGACATGGCCATATTCAAGTAAGAGCTCCCTCTGTTCCACCAATTTGGAATCATCCTGAATTGTCATAGGCCAGCACTACAAGTGCTGTGGGCCCATGCGTTGCTTTTTGTTGTTGATTTTATGAACGTGAAAGTGAAAGTTAGTCTCTTAGTCATAGTCCTGTCCAACTCTTTGTGGCCCCATGGATGGTAGCCCACCAGGTTTGTCCATGGAATTCTCCAGGCAGGAATACTGGAGTGAATTGCCATTTCCTTCTCCAGGGATCTTCCCTACCCAGGAATTGAACCCAGGTCTCCTGCACGGTAGGCAGACTCTTCATAGACTGAGCCACCAGGGAAGCTAATTTTATACTCCCAGTATATTTAACACTGTTTAAATATGGCCCAGGGATTTTTAAAAACAATTGTGGAATGAATTTCTGGAAAATAAAGAAATATAAAAACACAAACCCACCTGTCATTATGCCTTGCTATTTTTCTGAAAAGGCTTCTTTGATAAATGAAATTAATAGTAAGCTTGAAAGCCTGGCTTTTAGAAAAAATTTTAAACTTGTTTCAAAACTAAGATTTCTTTATTGAGAAAGAGTCTTGCCTCATTATTATTCTACACCTCAGTATTAGAATATCTAGGTCAATGGCATGGGTTTCCCTGACAGCACAGCTGGTAAAGAATTTACCTGCGATGCAGGAGACCCTGGTTCAGTTTGGGTTAGGAAGATCCTCTAGAGAAAGGTTAGACTACCCACTCCAGTATTCTTGAGGTTCCCTGGTAGCTCAGCTGGTAAAGAATCTGCCTGCAATGTGGGAGACCTGGGTTTGCTCTCTGGGTTGGGAAGATCCCTTGGAGAAGGGAAAGGCTGCTCACTCCAGTATTCTGGCCTAGACACTTGCATGGACTGTATAGCCCATGGGCTTGCAAAGAATCAGGCACAACTAGGTGACTTTCGTTTTCACATGTCAACAGCCTGATTGGATTCCTATTCATTGGATCTTACTCACTTCCTAGTCACGGTAGTGAAGCTCTGTTGGTTGTAGAATCTCAAGGATGCTCAGGATCTGACAGGCAGTTTAAAAGGAGAGGAAAGGAAACTCTCATCATGCTCAGAATAGAACTTTTCAGGCTGTTTAGAGGTACTCCTTTCCTGAATTCGTATGTCTGAACACATTTTCATGTCATATGAATTCCTGAATTGGCATTTTAATTTGGTTGTTTGTGATGGTTTAAAGTAGGAGCTGACAAATGACCGTCATCTTTTTTATGGAAGGGCGTTTTTATGGAAATGCTGCTTTTTCTTTATTTATGGATTGTCTATGGTTGTTTTTGAGCCCCAACAGCAAACTGGAGTAGTTCCAGCAGAGACTTTATGACCATAAAACCTAGAATATTTACAATTTGATCCTTTAAAGTGAAAGTCTGCCAACTTCTGATTTCAAATGTAGTGCATGCATGCTCAGTCACTCAGTTGTGTCTGATTCTTTGTGATTCCATGGACTCTATCCCACCAGGCTCTGTTGTCCTTGGAATTTTCCAGGCAAGATTACTACAGTGGGTTACCATTTCCTATTCCGATTTAAAGTGTTGAGGCACTCTCAGAAGGGATAGAGAACCAGCTGGCTGAGACTACCCAAAGTATGCCAATAACTTAAATTTCTATAAACAGATGAATGGAAAATCAGAATATGTAAAGCTCTATACAGTGAAACATAACATGGCTAAAAATTTCAATGATCTCTGTTCATTTTGAAGGCAAACCATTCAATATCACAGTAATCCAAATCTATGTGCCAACCAGTAATGCTGAAGAAGCTGAAGTGGAACGGTTCTATGAAGACCTACAAGACTTTCTAGAACTAACACCCCCAAAAGATGTCCTCTTCATTATAGGGGACTGGAATGCAAAAGTAGGAAATCAAGAGCTAACTGGAGTCACAGGCAAATTTGACCTTGAAGTACAAAATGAAGCAGGTCAAAGGCTAACAGAGTTTTGCCAAGAGAGTGTGCTGGTCATAGCAAACACCCACTTCCAACAGTACAAGAGAAGACTCTACACATGGACATCACCAGATGGTCAGTACTGAAATCAGATTGACTATATTTTTGCAGCCAAAGATGGAGAAGCTTTATACAGTCAGCAAAAACAAGACTGGGAGCTGACTGTTACTCAGATCATGAACTCCATGTTGCCAAATTCAGAATGAAATTGAAGAAAGTAGGGAAAACCACTAGACCATTCAGGTATGACCTAAATCAAATCCTTTATGGTTGTACAGTAAAAGTGACAAATAAATTTAAGGGATTAGATCTGATAGACAGAATGCCTGACGAACTATAGAAGGAGGTTTGTGACATTGTACAGGAGGTAGTGATCAAGACCATCTCCAAGAAAAAGAAATGCAAAAAGGCAAAATGGTTGTCTGAGGAGGCCTTACAAATAGCTGAGGAAAGAAGAGACGCTAAAGGCAAAGGAAAAAAGGAAAGATACACCCACTTGAATGCAGAGATCCAAAGAATAGCAAGGAGAGATAAGAAAGCATTTATCAGTGATCAATGCAAAAAAAAAAAAAAATAGGGAAAAACAATAGAATGGGAAAGACTAGAGGTCTATTCAAGAAAATTAGAGATACCAAGGGATCATTTCATGCAAAGATGAACACAATAAAGGACAGAAATTGTAGGAACCTAACAGAAGCAGAAGATATTAAGAAGAGGTGGCAACAATATACAGAAGAACTATACAAAAAGATTTTCATGACCCAGGTAATCACAATGGTGTGATCACTCACCTAGAGTCAGACATCCTGAAATGTGAAGTCAAGTGGGCCTTAGGAAGCATTACGGGGAACAATGCTAGTGGAGGTGATGGAATTCCAGTTGAGCTATTTCAAACCCTAAAAGATGATGTTGTGAAAGTGTTGCACTCAATATGCCAGCAAATCTGGAAATTCCAGCAGTGGCCACAGGACTGGAAGAGGTCAGTTTTCATTCTAATCCCAAAGAAAGGCAATGCCAAAGAATGTTCAAACTACCACCCAATTGTACTCATCTCACGCTCGCAAAGTAATGTTCAAAACTCTCCAAGTCATGCTTCAATAGTACATAAATTGTGAACTTCTAGATGTTCAAGCTGAATTTAGAAGACAGGAACCAGAGATCAACTTGCCAACGTCTGTTGGATCATCCAAAAAGCAAGAGAGTTCCAGAAAAACATCTACTTTTGCTTTATTGACTACTCCAGATCCTTTGACTGTGTGTATCACAACAACTTGTGGAAAATTCTTAATGAGATGGGAATACCAGATCACCTGACCTACCTCCTGAGAAATCTCTATGCAGGTCAAGAAACAACAGTTATAACTGGACATGGAACAACAGATTGGTTCTAAATAGGGAAAGAAGACATCAAGGCTGTATATTGTCAGCCTGCTTAATTAATTTATATGCAGAGTACATCATGCAAAATGCCAGCTGGTTAAATCATAAGCTGGAATCAAGATTGCCGGGAGAAATATCAATAACCTCAAATATGCAGATGACACCACCCTTAGGGCAGAAAGCGAAGAAGAACTAAAGAGCCGCTTAATGAAAGTGAAAGAGGATACTGAAAAAGTTGGCTTAAAACTCAACATTCAGAAAACTAAGATTATAGCATCTGGTCCCATCCTTTCACGCAAATAGATGGGGAAACAATGAAAACAGTGACAGACTTTATTTTGAGGGGCTCCAAATTCACTAGAGATGGTGATTGCAGTGGTGAAATTAAAAGATGTTTGCTCCTTGGAAGAAAAGCTATGACCAACCTAGACAGTATATTAAAAAGCACAGACATTAATTTGCAAAACTATGTTTTTTTCCAGTAGTCATGTATGGATGTGAGAGTTGGACTACAAAAAAGCTGAGAGTCACAGACTTGATGCTTTTGAACTGTTGTGTTGGAGAAGACTCTTGAGAGTCCTTTGCACTGCAAGGAGATCAAACCAGTAAATCCTAAATAAATCAGTCCTGAATATTCATTGGAAGGACTGATGCTGTGAAGCTCAAATACTTTGGTCACCTGATGCGAAGAACTAACTAATTTCCTGATGCTGGGAAAAACTGAAGGCAGGATGAGAAGGGGACGACAGAGAATGAGATGATTGAATGGCATCACTGACTCGATGGACATGAGTTTGAGTAAACTCCGGGAGTAGGGGATGGATAGGGAGGCCTGGCGTGCTGCAGTCCATGGGGTTGCAAGGTGTTGGATATGACTGAGCACCTGAACTGAGACTGACAGAGTGGAACATTATTCAACTGTAAAAGTGAATATGGATATAATACATATTATGTGGATGAACCATGAAAACATTATGCTAAGTGAAAGAGATATGACACAAAAAGTTATCCATACATAGTTTATGATTCCATTTATATAAAATAATCAGAATAATTAAATCTGTAGAGATTAACTTTTGCTCTCTCTGTAGAGAACAAAAGAAGATTAGGGGGCCAAGGAAGAGGTGGATGGAGAGTTACTCTTAATGAATGCTGAGGGTCTACTTTTGAGGTGATAGAAATGTGTTGGAACTGTATTTATTGTTTAAATAATATTGTTAATGTAGTTAATGTTAATGAACAATAGATTCTGAAGTGGCTGACTAATGTTATGCAAGTTTCACCTCAACAAAAATAAATTGATAACTACTTTCTTTCAATTTCAAAAAACAAAAGAGTCTTCCCACCACTCAGCATTTGTCACATTATGAAAGAACATATGAGATTGGAGAGATTGTGGCCACCATCTTTGGAAAATATAGTTTGTTGTGAAAATAATTCTCTGTATTCATCACTTTTATGCATACTTTCCATGAACAGCCTGTACAGTTGTGTCCTCTTTCTTTATGATTGTTCAGATTACATTTATTAAAATGCATTTTTAAGTCTGTGGACTCTAATAATAAATCATTAAAGGTTGTATTTTGCAAAAAAAAAAAAAGGGAGTCTTAAAGTCTTTGGTCATGATGGGTTCAAAACAGAAATTTTTACACTGAATTCTTGCATCATACACATTTTATGATATCTAAATGCAATAAATAGTCAGAGACTAAGGTTATCATAAGATCCTATTTACACAAGACTGTTCCGGCATAGTAATTATGAACAACATCACCCTTACAATCTCTAAATCATTCTTATCTGAACATACTATATGATTAGCCTACCATTGATAAATAAGGCTGAAAATATTTTCCAAGGTATTTTGGAGTATTTTCATACAGTTTGCCTGCCAATGCAGGAGATGGACTGTAACCCACCAGACTCCTCTGTCCGTGGAATTCTCCAAGCAAGAATATTGGAATGCGTTGCTATTCCCCTCTCCAGGGGATCTTCCCAACCCAGAGACTGAACTTGTGCCTCCTGCCTTGCAAGCAGATTCTTTGGCACTGAGCCACCAACGAGGCCCTGTGCTTCACATACCTAGGGTCTTTTCTTCCCTGGAAAAACAACCCCAGTTACCTCTACACTTTCTTCTGCTACTTATTTCCTATCTTATCCTACTTAATTACCCAAAGCTGACCACAGCTCAGTTTTTATATCTTTCCATAAGCCTTGGGAGCAATTCCATGTGCTATAATGCAAACAGGAGTGGGCTAGGGCGTGGGGATCCGATTCCTCCAGCTCTGCCAGCACACTTATGGGAAACACTAGCCTTGCAGTTCAGTATCGTCCTGTTTCTTTCTCTAATAGACTTTTAGAAAAGTTTATGGACTTGTTGGAAAGTATCCTAATCACACTTCTAGCACAGCCATGTGGCTTAGGCATTAACTTCCCAATCCTAAAGATCGGTGTTCTCACCATGGAACAAGTGGCGTAGTCTCAGTGATGACCATTTAGGTAGTTATCCCCCATTCCATCCTTCCCAAAGCAAAATATCAGTTGCCACTGATTTTTAAATTTTCTTCCCTATTCGGTTCTATGTATGAGAACTCAAGGGTCTGAGAACACGGAAGGCCGAATGTGTCTGAAGTGAATTCAGGCTCTCCTCTATGTCTCTGAGATACAGGAGAATAGATATTCCAAGAAGAAATGTAGACATTTTCATTTTCATTCTCTGAGCTTTCCTGATATTTCCAATCTCAGGCAGTTTCTCTTGGCACCTCTTTCCTTTGGGCCTTTTCTTGATCACAAAGACAAAATAAAATACCAAGGCAGTGAGCACAGCTATGGAAGTGTGTTCCCAAAGCCTCTTGTGTGCTTGTGTGTGCTAAGTCGCTTCAGCTGTGCCTGACTCTTTGTGACCCCATGGACTGTAGCCCCCTAGGCCTCTCTATCCGCGGGATTCTCCAGGCAAGGATACTGGAGTGGGTTGCCATGCCCTCTTCCAGGGGATCTCACTGACCCAGGGATTGAACCCACGTCTCTTATGTCTGCAGCATTGGCAGGCAGGTTCTTTACCACAAGCGCCACGTGAGAAGTCTCCCAAACCTCTTACTAGATGTTTAACTGTGAATGAGTCATAGAACTTTTCTGAGACTGTTCTGCAATCTAATTATGAGTTTCTCTGCAATCCAGAAAAAAAAAAAAAGAGTGTAATGCATAAATAGGTGGAAATCTCAGCTGAGAAATGAAAACTATAAAAAGAACCAAATGAAAATGGCAACAAAAAATAGTGATAATAAACTACTCTGTTCTTATAGGCTTATTTTGAGGGTTACTTGAGAAGATGGGTTTGATGGAGTGTTTTAAACTGTAGAGAGCTACATAAATAATAGTAATAATAAGAACAATACAGTAACCGTGAAGTGGTGTAAGAGGTGCTGAGACTCTGAAGGCAAGCCTTCCCCAGTGGCGAGCAGGGGAACGAATACGGGCACCCGTCTTTGAATGTGACCAGGAGTGCCGCGTCAACTGGCACCTGCATTATCCTGGAAGGCACGATCTGCGGAAACCAGTGGGTCGGTCAGACCTCATACCTGCAGCATCACAGAGGCTTTCCACCTCATTGAGGCTCGCCTGGTGACCGCCTCACCTAAGGCAGTTGGAAATATCAAAACAGTCATTATTGTTGTAATGAGCTTTCATGTTTAATAGCTCCAGGCATGAAGGATATCTGGCTTTTCAGAAAGCCATCCATCCAACAGCATGGTTCACCACCCATAGGTAACTGCAAGCCCGCAGGCTTTCCGCAGCCACGGCCTCAGACCAAACTGGGCGCCATCGGTGGGGGCGTTTTCAATCAGAATGGACAGGCTCACCAAACCACCACCTAACAAACGGCGACTTCTCCTCGATACCCGGAGTCCATCACCAAGGGCATCGGAAGTCACTGGGCTTAGTAGGAATAAAGACAGTAGTCATAATAAATCATAGTGGTGCCAATGATAGTAAGGAAAGCAAAAAGCATGTCTGTGTCTCAGGCACTTTGCTAGGTTTTTCCACATTTATTATTTTTAATCCTTAGAGCAAAACTGTGGCTTCATTATGCTTAGGTTTTACATTAAGGAAAAAATGTTAATATTTATGGTTTGCAAAGCACATTCCTATAGTTTAAATCACTGTTTTTTTGTTTTTCTAAAACAACAAAAATAAAGAGTGTGTGGTAGAGTAACCTCTATGTCCTCTAAGTAAGCAAATAAGGCAATAAACTCAGAGAGTGGAGGTCAGAGGATGTAGGCAGTTGGAAGAGACACAGGCAGAAACGAGTTTCTCTAGTGACAGCAGTCTTTGTTCTTTAAAATTCCCCATCATTTTTTTTTTTAATATAAAGCATATATTCTTTTTTTCTTTTTAAATGATACATTTGGAACCCCTGCTTGAGTTGACGCTTGAAGAATTTTCCCTGAGGAAGGCTGCCCCTGCACCCCAGACTTGCCAGTAGAGGTGTCTGCTCTCCCATATTCTAGCTTTCCAGGATGCGCTCAGCTGTCTGCACTCTCTCCTCTGACAGCCAGGACCTCCTGAGAAAGCCAGGATCAATTGGGGCTCCTTTCTCCCTTCTTAACAAAATAAAAAGTACCCTGGCAGGCTTTTGTTTTGTTTCTTTCCTCAAGGATTTGACTGCTTCCACAACCTGACAGAAGCTTAGAAACATAATAAGCTGAGAAAGGTGAGCAGAGGCCCAGACACGTGTGGATTCCCTCATTGCTCTTTCCCGGGTTTTGTTCTCAATTCTCAAACCTACAGAACTCAGGCTCTGCTCTATAACCCAAGAAAGGAAGTGAAAGTGAAAAGGTTAGTTGCTCAGTCATGTCTGACTCTTTGTGACCCCATGGACTGTAGCCCACCAGGCTCCTCTCTCTGGGGAATTCTCTAGGGCAAGGCTACTGTAGTGAGTTTTCCCTTCTCCAGGGGTTCCTCCCCACCCAGGGATCAAACCTGTGTCTCCTGCACTGCAGGTGGATTCTTTACTGTTTGAGCTGACAGGGAAGCCCCAGGCCCAAGAAGCGTTTGTCAACATCCTTCCTCCCTCTCCAAAGTGGAAGACACACTGTTTCTTCCAACCTTTAAAACATATTTTTTCTCCAATTAAGATTGTAAGGATAATTTATCTCAAATCAGCTCAATGCAAGCCTATTTATCAAACACTACCTCTGAGGGATGACACATGAAGAGTCATTAATAACTCATATGGTGTCACAACTCCCATGGCAGGAGGGGGTGGCTTTCACTAGAACTGCCGTGACAAAACACCATAACAGTGCCAGCAGAGAGATTTGGAGGGAGCTACAGAAACAAAAGCCATCTTTGCTGCAGGTGGGGAGCCTTCATCACTGGGATCTGCAGACGGGCTCTCCACCCAAATGGGAATCTTCCATGAGCCATTCAGCAAATGCACCCTGTAAACAGCTTTATTCTGAAGCTCTTAGAAACAGATTGTTGTCAAGAGACTTGAAGGGGCATCAGTATCGCACGTCCCCACTATATTTCCCAGGAATGTGTGTACATGAGCTCTGGGAAACAAGGGGAGACAGGGAGACATCACAGGAGTAGAGAGACTGGCTCTTGGAATGCATGGACTCTTCTTGCTCTCTGTGCAGAAATGCCTTATCTAACTCCCTTATAACCTGTAATCGGGGTAATTAATCTTTTTCTCTTCTCAGCACAGGATCCCATTCGCCCATTTTAGCAGCATTTTAATAATTGAAGTGTTTTCATAATTATCAGGAGTTAATCACTACATTTTAGTCAAAACATGTCGTATCAGACATCATTTGGAGCTGGGAAGAACTTGAATGTATGGGAAAATAACGGCAGGAAAATGTAGTGCTCGGTAGGTAAGGAGCTAAGGAACTGCCATGTTGATGAGCAACAGGCATTCACTCATCTCCCCCAAAGGCCTACTCTAGTAATTAACACACATTGAGGTCAGAGAAGATTAAGGCTGAAATATTTCAATATTTGCACAGCATTAACCTCCTTCTCCTATTTATTTCCAGCCAAGAACATTGTGTTATCTTAAGGTAGAATAGCCTCAAGGTCAAGAATCAGCAAAAACACTTCCTAACAGAGTCTCCTACTTCCTACCTGTTTCAAAATAAATTTGCAGAAAATCTCCCTCTATTTCCTTTATCTTATGACTCTCCAATAGAAACTCCCATCTTCCTGGCTTACACATATTGGTTACCTGTGATCTTCCAAAATTAAATGCTTACCTAATTCTAAAAAGTTAAAGGAATTATGGATCATCTAAAATAAGGGTGGTGGCTCCACAAAAACACAGAGGATGCCAGAAAGTAAAGCTCTGAAAAGACAAACATCAACCGTCGCATCACTGATTGGCATTTTGAAGAAGGGATGATCCACTTTTGAAAGTTCATTTTCTAATCTGGTTCATTCTGTGGAATCCACTGGCTTCCTAAAAATAATAGGCAGAGACATTACTTTGTCGACTAAGGTCCATCTAGTCAAGGCTATGGTTTTTCCTGTGGTCATGTATGGATGTGAGAGTTGGACTGTGAAGAAGGCTGAGCGCCGAAGAATTGATGCTTTTGAACTGTGGTGTTGGAGAAGACTCTTGAGAGTCCCTTGGACTGCAAGGAGATCCAACCAGTCCATTCTGAAGGAGATCAGCCCTGGGATTTCTTTGGAAGGAATGATGCTAAAGCTGAAGCTCTGGTACTTTGGCCACCTCATGCGAAGAGTTGACTCATTGGAAAAGTCTCTGATGCTGGGAGGGATTGGGGGCAGGAGGAGAAGGGGATGACCGAGGATGAGATGGCTGGATGGCATCACGGTCAATGGCCGTGAGTCTGAGTGAACTCCGAGAGATGGTGATGAACAGGGAGGCCTAGCGTGCTGCGATTCATGGGGTTGCAAAGAGTCAGACATGACTGAACGACTGAACTGAACTGAATGCAACTGATATTTGTGATCGCTGCCCCAGGGCCAGAGGATGACCGTAGCTGCTGGAGAAAGACCCTGACTCCAAGAACAGTGAGCACCTTCTGCATGACACATGGTGCCTGACAGTCCATGTTACAATCATTCACTTTTGCACTGCTCACAGCACACCCTCAGGCAACCTCTGTTCTCATATCTGATTGGATCCTGGGGGATCTGAACAAGTCACTTTTATGCTGGATGCAAGTGGCCAAAACACCGAAGCCCGATCTTCTAAATTCAGATCCTGGTGCCTCTCTCTTGATTGTCTCTAAATCCAGTATCTCATCTAGGAGACAGTTGATTACTGGTAAATGTTCTGATAAGATACCTCATGATCTTTCAAACAAGTGTGAACTAAAAGCAGCCCTTTTTTATGGGTTCCTCTAATACACTTGTGGAAAAGACTCTAAAGATGGGAAAGACTGAGGGAAGGAGGAGGAAGTGGGCGACAGAGGATGAGATGGTTGGATGGCATCACCGACTTAATGGACATGAGTTTGAGCAAACTCCAGGAGATAGTGAAGGACAGGGAAGCCTGGAGTGCTGCCATCCATGGGGTCGCAAACAGTCAGACATGACTTAGTGACTGAACAACAATCCTACACTTTTCTCATAAAACTTATCAGAGCATCATCATTGCTAGCTTAATTGTACATCTTCCTTGAAAGGATGTAACATCCCTATGGACAGGGACTAAGGCTTCCTGGTTACCCTAGATCTTACATCCTATTTGGGGCAAATGCGCAAACAAAATAAATAATATAAAATGGTGATAAGGGCTAAGGAGAGAATAAAGTGGGGAAGGGGAGAGGGAGCGGTGAGGGAGGCAGAGGTTTTAAAACAGATGGTTGACAGAAGCCTCACTGAGGATGTGGCACTTGGGTCAAAGCTCAGAGAAGGTGAGGGAGCAAGAGGCTCTGAAGCGGGTGCTGGGAAGATGTGAGTCCACACACCGGGATGAGACGGGGGCCCTGGGCAGAGACAGATGTGGACCACATGTGGACCAGGAGAACAATATAACCTAGTGTAATGGCTAATTTTACGTGTCAAACCAATTTGGCCACAGGGTGCTCAGATATTCACTTACATGTTTTTCTGGGTGTGCCTTTGAGGGTGTATCTGGATGATATCAGCGTTTGAGTCGGTAGAATGAGGAAAGCAGACCGCCCACCCGGTGTTCTCAGGCGTCTCCCAGTCTGTGTAGGAGGGCCTGAGTAGACAATAGAGGAAGGAAGGATGTGCTCCCTGCCTCCTGGAGCCGAGACACCTGTCTTGTACTCTTGCACTGTCAATGGTCCTGCTTCTCAGGCTTCTGGACTCACACGAGACCAGCTTTCTGGGGTCTCCAGCCTACAGATTCCACATCATGGGACTCCTCCCCCTCTAGAATTTTCTGAGCCAATTCCTTTCTGTATGTTAGCTCTGTGTCTCTGCTTACCCTTACTAATTCACTTGCTTACTATGTTAGAGGATATTTCTGACTTTTCCATTGAGAACAGATATGAACTATATGTCTGTTAAAATACACGATTCTTCAGAAAAATGCCTTGAAAGTGATTAAGAAGATCAGTTAATACTTTTGAATTAATCTGATAAACTACTTTAAGCTGGTAAAATCTTATCCCCTGACTCCCACCCTTTTCTCACTAGAAAACACTGTCACTTGAAAAATGTCACAAGACTTGAGTAATAGATCAGAGGAATCTAATGGGAGGGCGGGCCTTTCCAGTAACTTCTAAATATTGCCACATAAAAATTACACATCATATTTCTATTAATTTTATAATAAATATGTTTTAAATGAAATTTTACATAGATTATTCTTAAGGCAGTTCATGTTTACTTTTATATCTATAACTTTTGCCTATGTCCTAGAGAAATTATTCCAAATATTTTGATTTGTAAACTAAGACTATAAAGGCCAGAATTCTTCAGAGGGTTAGATGAGATGAAGTAAGGAAAAAAAAAAAAAGCCAACACAAATTTTAGTTTTGTCTGTTTGTTTACCTTAAGTAAGATTCAAAACATATCCTGATGAAGCGAAATCAAAGTCTGGGCTCAAACAAAAACCCAAGCTTCCTATACATTAAAATATTAGATTTAAAATATCTTCATTCTTCTGTCACCTCCATCACTGGAAACTGAATTAAAAAGAACTCAAAGTAAACACAAAACTTTAAAAAAGCTCACAATATCCGCAAAGAAGATGAGATATAAAATGTCACCTCTGTGGGCCAAGGAAAAGGCAATCAATATAAACATGAGAAATATGATATTACTGGATTTCTTTTTCAAAAGTTGTATGGCCACTTTCACCCTGAACAAGATATATTTTTAAATTTGCATTTTGGAAGCAGTGTGGATTTTCTCTTTGCCTGAGTTGAAATATAAGCAACAAAGGCAGAAACAAATGAACAGTGTCAATATTTCATCTATAAAAATTTGGGGTATTATGTCAGCTTTTCTTATTCCTCTTTTGAAATTTTGAGGTTATTTAGCTATGTGACATTTTATGACCTTTTCCCTACTTTTATTGTATACGGTGAATAATATCTTTCAAGGTGTAGCTCAACTGCCACCTCCGTGATTCACACAACGACAGAATTACGAAAGTAAAGTGTCTGCAAGGTTTACTACCTATGCAATCATTTTCTTCCCAGGTTTGTGCTGTGGTTTGGAGGCAGATTTATATCTGAAATTATGATGGTGTTTGTTTCGTCTTTCGGTTTCTCTCTGCTACTGCTGTCCTTTCACAGGCACCTTGGGAGCACCCTCTGAGAAGAAGCAGTTACAGGGAGACACTGTTTCTTGATTCCTAATCCAATTATATTGATCCAATGATTAGAAAATCTTGAGAGGAGACAGAGGAAGAGAAAAAGGGGGCTAAGAGAAAGGAGGAAAACATGAAGGGAGAAGAGACCTCTAAGGGGAAAAGAAGATGGAAGAGGGAGAAGGGTAGAGACTCCAACAAGCTCTTTTCTTTTGTTCTTTTTAAAAATATTTATTTATTTATTTGACTGTGCCGGGTTTTAGTTGCAGCATGTGGGATCTAGTTCCCTGACCAAGGATTGAACCCAGGCCTCCTGCATAGGGGAGTATGATGGAGTTTTAGCCATTGGATCCTGGGGATAGTCACTCCACCAAGCTCTTCTCAAGTGTAAACCACCCTCAGTGCAAATGATACAAACTGTGGATGACACAGAGTCTAGAGTCCTGGGCACTTGTCAGCCCTGTGAAGAGCATCTGAGAATGTGGACCTCTTCTATGACAATGGGAACTCTCAGGGATAGCTCAAACACTTGACTAGGGCTGAATTGTGAGAGGTGTCTGGGAATCAGTCTTCCCTATGCTTGATGTCTTTAAACAGTGGACCAACGACTAGTATTTTTAGTTTGTTTGTTTTAAGTTATTGCAACTTCTTTTCTACAATGAAACAAATATGCATTTAATTTAGGAAGTTCAAGAAATAAATTTAAAACAAAAATATAAATATATAAGCTAATAAACTTTGTCCATATGTCTCAAGATTGAATACTATAAGTTATACAATATTATTATCCTTATTAAAATTGTTTTGGCTACTCTAGATATTTGGAATTATCACATACATATTTGGGGATTCCCAGGTGGCTCAGTGGTGAAGAATCTACCTGCCAATATAGGAAACACAAGGGAAGCAGGTTGAATCCCTGGGTTGGAAAGATCCCCCTGGAGGAGGCGATGGCAACGCACTCCAGTACTGTTGCCTGGAGAATCCCATGGACAGAGGAGCCTGGTGGGCTACCGTCCATTGCGTCTCAAAGATTTGGACACAACTGAGCACTCAAGCAAGCAAGCAGTATACATATTAGATAAGCTTGTTTTTTCACAAAGGAGTCTAGTGTTTTGAATGGGATTCCATTGAATAGCTAACTAAATGAAAGAAAACTGGCATCTTACACTTTTGGGTCTCCAATCCATAAACATTGTATTAATACATATCTTCATTGTAATATTTAATTTTTATTTTCTCTTGTGTGGCATTTCTCTCAGTCATTTTCAGAGTACAGATTCCACACATATATATTTTAAAATTTATCAAGTATTTCATTTTTTTTCAGATGCAATTAGAACTGGCAACACATTAAATTTCATGTTTAAATTGCTTGTCACACACACACACACACGCCCACACATACACACACACACAGTTGCTTTGTATATTGAACTTGCACGTCACAACCTTGTGAAATTCACTCATTAGTTCTATGAGCTTTTCTGTAATTTCCTTAGGACTTCCTTCATACACTATAACATGTTGCAAACATAGAATCAATTTTACATCCTTCTTCTTTCAAATATCCCTAACTTTTATTTAATTTTCTTGCCCATTGAAATACCTAAAACCTCCAATACAATATGAAAGCTTTGTAGAAGTCTTTGTCTTGTTCCTGGTTCTAAGGAAAATTGTTATTTTCATCATTAAATATGATGTTGCCCATAGGTTTTCATTCCCCTATTGCAAAGTTTCTTAAACTGAGCACAGTTGGCATCTTGACTCAGGCAAATTCACTGTGGTGCTGAAGGCGCTCAGATGTGTCTGACTCTTTGCAGCCTCATGGACTGTAGCCCACCAGGCTCCTCCATCCATGGAATTCTCCAGGCAAGAATACTGGAGTGGGTTGCCATGCCTTTCTCCAGTGAATGTTTCTGACCCAGTGACTGAACCTGCGTCTCCCGTGTCTTCCGCGTCTCCTACATTGGCAGGAAGATTCTTTGCCACTAGTGCCACCTAGGCAGCCCCAGGTGCCTATGATGAAGTGCCCTATTCATTGCAGAGTCTTTAGCATCCCTTTACTGTCTATGCACTAATAACATCCCCCCACCCAACACAGACAACCAACCTGATGGTGTAGGGGGGCAAAATTGTCCTTGGTAGAGAAACCCTGCATTAAGCCCTTAAAATAAGGCTTCAAGTCAGTCTCATCAGGGGTTGCATTGGGTTTGGGGATTGTTTGTGATGTGGGTAAACTCAATGCATCATCGCCTTTGCATTTATCCAGCAATTCCTTGATTGTTGGGTGAGGACTTCGTTTTAAGACTCTGTTCACTGGTGGAGGCAGAGAAGAGCAATCTCATGAGGCCTCTGGGTCCCCCCCTCTATAGCTGCTTCTCCTTTTCCCACCAGTATAAAGCAGTGTTTGCCAGAGTGTGTGGCAATGTTTGCAGTGGATGCCCATGGAAATCTTTGGAGAAACACTGAAAAATGAGCTCAAACACCCTATCTATTTCTGGGCCCAGAACTTCTGCACTCTCTTACCATCTACACCCAGGCTTCACCTGAATTCTTTCTTTTGCTTTTAAATTGAAGAATGACACAATATGATGCCTTACTCTTTCCATAGGAAGACTTATGAGAAAGCTCTACCAAGTAGAACTTTGTGGTATCAGCATAAGCATAGATTCACCTATAGGAGAACTGAAAATTTATCTCACTCTTACAGCACATGTGATTTATGACAAAGACAGTGTTACAGAAGATTGGGAAAGGAAAGATTTTTCAATATATGTTATAGAGACAACTGGATGTAGATGCTATAGATGCTAAGAATTTTACAACAGACGTCACCTCATGATAAAATATCAGAATGTTTAGCCTGATTCTAAATCTAAATGTGAAATCAAAACTAGCATATGTTTTTGATAATAGCGTCATGAAATATTCCTTAAACAGGAGAGAAAGTTATTTGCCAAGGAAAATTACTATTAAAATGAAATTATTAATACAAGGAAAACATTAATGAAAAGGCTCTGCTAAAATTAAGGATGTGTCTTCATCAGAATATTTCATCAAGGAAGTGAAAAGTGAAGCTACAAAGTGGAGGAAGATGTATACAAACACCTACAATGTTCTTCCCGTTCGGGCTTTGCTGATGGCTCAGATGGTAAAGAGTCTGCCTTCAATGCAGAAGACTAGGGTTTGATCCCTGGGTCGGGAAGATGCCCTGGAGAAGGGATGGCAGCCCACTCCAGGGTTATTGCCTAGAGAATCCCATGGATAGAGGAGTCTGGTGGGCTACAGTCCATGGGGTTGCAAAGAGCCAGACATGACTAGGCAACTAAGCGTGCGCGCGTGCGCACACACACACACACACACACACACACACACACCCAAACAAAAGTCTCATAACTAGAACATGCATCAAGAACGCCAACAAATAAGTAAGAAAAAGACCTATAACCCAATTAAAAATGGAAAGTGGATGAAGACATAAATTTCATCAAAAGAGGATTTCCACAGAGACATTGATAGCACATCTTCAAGGAAATGTAAATTAAAAGCACAAATAGTTGCTACAAAACAGTGACAAAGTAGTAAAAATCATTGCTAGAAAACATAATCAGTGAATTGCTCATTAAAAAAATGACAACACTAAATGGTGTGGAATTCTATATACGTAAATTTAAAAAAAAATAGCAATGCGAATTTTGGCAATAAGATTTAAGACGATGGATATCTTGTTGGGGACAGAAAGATTAGTGACTGGGGAAAAGCACAAGACAATTTCTGGAGTGTTGGTATTGCTCTCTTTCTAAACCGAATGCTAGTGGCCAGGTGTGTTCATGTTGTAATTATGACTTAGGCTCTATGTTTTAACTTCTTTTTGTTTTCTCTGTGTCTATTTTAATAAAACTTTACTAAAACCTATCTGAAATTTAAAAAGGAGACTATTATTTAGAGATGAAATTTAAGCCAATAAAAGGTCCATGAAAACATCATGAAAATATATTTGACAATGCAAATGGAATAAATTTTTTTTGAAAATCAGAAATTTGACTCAAGGAAAAAATTCAAATCCTGAATTAACAAATGACTCATTAAAAAAAAGTGAATTTTTAGACATGACAAACTAACAAAATTCAGATCATATCCTCCATCGTGATATACTTACTCTCTTGATAGACATTTATTAAGTACGGTCCTATAGTCACTCATTTAAATTAATCTTAATTAATATTCATTGTGCCTGTAGCTATTTAACAGACAGTCTAGCAAGTGACAGCATCTAGTAGGAGGGTCCTGCTTCCTCAAGACCCTCCAGGTTTTAATCTCAAATTTTTCACAGTTCCATTCATTCGAGCCACACATCTGACTACACATTTGGTCTGAGTGTCTTCTAATCACCCTCCCTATCAACTAACAAAACATCGATGGAGAAGTGTATGTATAATGCTGTAAAAAGAATATAAGCTTGAGAATGAGACAGACCTGGGTTCAAATCCTAGCTCTGATACATTTTAACTCTGATGTCTTTGTCAAGTTCTGTAATAGCAACAGACATTAACGCACTTACTAAGTACCAAGACTCTCCCAAGAAATGGTACAAACCTACTCACTTTACACTTGTAACACTTTGGTGAGTCATGTCCCATTTTTACTGATATTTGATGGATGAGGTAACTGGAGCCCTGGATGTTCAGATCTTGCCTACAGTAATAGAGATAAGTTTTGGGGCTGAAGTTTTAATGTTTGCCTTTTATTTGCAGAGGATATATTAATTACTAAGTCATATTGCTTTTTGTCCAGCTTTACAACTTAAGATTTAGTCTTCTAACTATAGGGTGAGGGATAATTTTGTTTATATAGTAAGTATAATGTGTCTTCTGTGGACACTATTGAATAGGTAATCATGGCATGTGCACTCAACGAATTTTTACTGAACTGAAATGAATCACGTTAAATAAAATAAACCATTTACTTTCCAGTTTAAGGCGAAAATTTTAGAGGACTTCAAACTGAGGAGATGCCATGCTTTCAGTATGTTTTCTATATTCTCTACTCATTGCAATCATTATGCTGAATTATAGCTTTCTGGTTACTGATAGCCATCTTATTTTGGCCAATTTCCTTGTGACTGCCATGGTCCCAAACAATTTTACACACATTAAAATCTACAAACTTCAAACAGTAGGTAGGTATTATTATCCTCATTTTGGAGATAGGAAAACAGAGGTAAACAATGATGAAGTAATTTTGTAGCTGTAATTAGCAGCTGCTAATGCAAGGAGATCCAACCAGTCCATTCTGAAGGAGATCAGTCCTGGGATTTCTTTGGAAGGAATGATGCTAAAGCTGAAACTCCAGTAGTTTGGCCACCTCATGCAAAGTGTCAGATTTTTCTTTAATAAGAGAAAGAATGAATAGTAGGACAAACTAGGTACAAGTTTGGACATGTCAGAAGGTATCTAAGTGTTTGTAAACATGAACAAGGTTTCCAGGGCAGAGATTGGAACTTGGGCTGATGATACAAGCCTGGTGATGCATAGTTCCCTACCTTGTCTAGTTGTCATAAATGGGCTGCAGCACGCAACTATTGGTTTCTGACTATACATATGTGCTGTGATTATCCCAGCTGAGAAGTGAAACCAATAGTGGAGAAAGAAACACAAGCGTCTCTGGGCCAACCAAGAATGTCACTATGTGGACAACCTGACAGGCTTTGAAAGTGAAAGTGAAAGTCGCTCAGTCGTATCTGACTCTGCGATGCCATGGTCTGTAGCCCGCCAGGCTCCTCTGTCCGTGGATCCTCTAGGCAAGAATACTGTGCTATTGTTGCTTATTAAGTCACTCAGTCGTGTCCAACTCTTTTCGACCCCATGGACTGCAGCACAGAAGGCTTCCATGTCCTTCACTATCTCCTGGAGTTTGCTCAGACTCATGTCCATTAAGTTGATGATGCCATCCAACCATCTCCTCCCCTGTTGTCCCCTTTTCCTCCTGCCTCAATCTTTCCCAGCATCAGGGTCTTTTCCAATGAGTTAGCTCTGTATAATTCCCCAACCCCCAAGTTGGAGTGAACTCCAGCCTCAGCTATTGCCAAGTTTTGCACTCTCGCCCCTCCCATCCTTCCAAGATTCCACAAGCACTTAATTCTTTGTATTAATTCACATTTTGTTTAAAATACTTAGAGTGGTTTGTTTTCTGCAGTAAGCCCAAACTGCTGGAGCCAGTCTCTCTCTGAGACCTCAACTAATTTATCTCTTTAGTGAGACTAATGAAATGATGAAATGCAGGGACCTGGAACAAATTGTCCCTTGAGTTTCATATTATTTTTGTTTAAAAGCCAGGTTGGAAAAATCAAAACCTATAGATAAATTATTCCTCAGTATGCAATCCAAATACTGTCAAATTAGAAGTGAAATGTATCATAAAAATATCCAATTAAATGCTATCTATTTTTTTTAATGTCTACTATATTCCAAGCAATGCACTGGGTGGTGATTATATAATAATGAGCAATAAGTCCATTGCTTTCTAGGAGATCACTTTTATGCAGGAGAGAGAGAGACACCCAAGCAGGCAGTTTCAGCACCATGTCACCAGGGGTGCAGTGGGGACAGGGACAGGGAATGATGAAACAAAGGTGAGTGGCACTCGTCCCACTTGGGAAAGGGGATTTCACAAGGGGTTCAGGGGCAAGGGACAATGTCTTTTAGAGCTCTAAGAGAGTGCATGAATGAAAGTTGCTCAGTCTTGTCTGACTCTTTCATGACCCTACAGATTGTAGCCTGCCAGGCTCTTCTGTCCATGGAATTCTCCAGGCAAGAATACTGGAATGGGTTCCCATTTCCTTCTCCAGGGGATCTTCCTGACCTAGGGATCAAATCTGGGTCTCCTGCATTGCAGGCAGAATCTTTACTGTCTGAGTCACCAGGGAAGCTGCATAGCATCCTGAGAGATGAGACAAAGCTCAGGAATACACTAGTTGGCCTTGTTGACTGACTGCTCATCAGTTTCCCTGTTCTGCCACAGTCACGGATCTTACCTCCCACTGCAGGATTGAAACACTGTGTGTCTGCATCAACAGCCTCCCCTGCAGCTAGTTTATGGGCCTATGATGCAGTTCTGGCCCAGGATTGTTATTGTTGTTTGCAGTAAGTCAGGCATGGAAGGAGAATCTATCTGTTCTATCCATGTTTCAGGCTCCTGGATAGCTCAGTTGATAAAGAATCCACCTGCAATGCAGGAAGGAGACCCTTGTTCGATTCCTGGGTTGGGACGATCCCCTGGAGAAGGCTACCCACTCCAGTATTCTGGCCTAGAGAATTCAGTCCATGGAGTCACAAAGAGTTGGGCACAACTGAGCGGCTTTCACTTTCACTTTTTATGCATGTCTCACTAGGCAGAAATATTCCATGTCCACAAAAAAACCCCAAGAGAGCTTGGCAATGATAGTCGAGCTGTGGTCGAACTGTGTGCTCAGGGGAAAGGAAAAATGGAATTGGTAAACAATGAGCCTATCTGTCCATATACAATCTGTGATCATCTATGGTATCCTTGTTGTTATTCAGTCACTCAGTCGTGTCCGACTGTTTGTGACTCCATGGACTGCAGCATGCTAGGCTTCCCTGTCCTTTACCATCTCCCTGAGTTTGCTCAAACTCATGTCCACTGAGTCGGTGATGCCATCCAACCACCTCATCCTCTGTTGCCCCCTTCTCCTCCTGCCCTCAAACTCAAAAGACTCAGCATCAGTGTCTTTTCCAATGAGTTGGCTCTCCGCATCAGGTGGCCAAAGTATTGTAGCTACAGCTTCAGCCTCAGTCCTTCCAGTGAATATTCAGGATTGATTTCCTTTAGGATTGACGGGTTTGATCTCCTTATAATACTTTTACACAAAGACAAGTGATACCCTGGTAATGGCCAAGCTGAGATGGGGGTCTGTGGGGTATGTAAATGGACATGTCCATGAGGTAAGTGTTCAGTGGTACAGAATTCAATCTTGTGAGGAAATAGAAGAAAAGAACAGAACGGGAAAGACTAGAGATCTCTTCAAGAAAATCAGAGATACTAAGGGAACATTTCATGCAAAGATGGGCTCGATAAAGGACAGAAATGGTATGGACCTAACAGAAGCAGAAGATATTAAGAAGAGGTGACAAGAATACATGGAAGAACTGTACAAAAAAATCTTCACGACCCAGATAATCATGATGATGTGATCACTCATGTAGAGCCAGACATCTTGGAATGTGAAGTCAAGTGGGCCTTAGAAAGCATCACTATGAACAAAGCTAGTTGAGGTGATGGAATTCCAGTTGAGCTGTTTCAAATCCTGCAAGATGATGCTGTGAAAGTGCTGTACTCCATATGCCAGCAAATTTGGAAAACTCAGCAGTGGCCACAGGACTGGAAAACATCAGTTTTCATTCCAATCCCAAAGAAAGCCAATTCCAACGAATGCTCAAACTATCGCACAATTGCACTCATCTCACATGCTAGTAAAGTAATGTTCAAAATTCTCAAGCCAGACTTCAAGAATATGTGAACCGTGAA
Source organism: Nanger dama (assembly GCA_917880005.1). Lineage (NCBI taxonomy): Eukaryota > Metazoa > Chordata > Mammalia > Artiodactyla > Bovidae > Nanger > Nanger dama. Next base: position 6,722,314 of record CAKJTW010000074.1, on the reverse strand, counting down.
CTCCCTGATGTTCAAGCTGGTTTTAGAAAAGGCAGAGGAACCAGAGATCAAATTGCCAACATCCACTGGATCATGGAAAAAGCAAGAGAGTTCCAGAAAAACATCTGTTTCTGCTTTATTGACTATGCCAAAGCCTTTGACTGTGTGGATCACAATAAACTGTGGAAAATTCTTCAAGAGATGGGAATATCAGACCACCTAACCTGCGTCTTGAGAAATCTGTATGCAGGTCAGGAAGCAACAGTTAGAACTGGACATGGAACAACAGACTGGTTTCCAATAGGAAAAGGAATCGTCAAGGCTGCATATTGTCACCCTGCTTATTTAACTTATATGAAGATTACATCATGAGAAACTCTGGCCCGGAAGAAACACAAGCTGGAATCAAGATTGCCGGGAGAAATATCAATAACGTCAGATATGCAGATGACACCACCCTTATGGCAGATGAGTGAAGACGAACTAAAAGCCTCTTGATGAAAGTGAAAGAGGAGAGTGAAAAAGTTGGCTTAAAGCTCAACATTCAGGAAACAAAGATCATGGCATCCGGTCCCATCACTTCATGGGAAGTAGATGGGGAAACAATGGAAACAGTGTCAGACATTTTTGGGGCGGGGGCTCCAAAATCACTGCAGATGGTGACTGCAGCCATGAAATTAGAAGATGCTTACTCCTTGGAAGAAAAGTTATGACCAACCTAGATAGTGTATTCAAAAGCAGAGACATTACTTTGCCTTCTAAGGTCCGTCTAGTCAAGGCTATGGTTTTTCCTGTGGTCATGTATGGATGTGAGAGTTGGACTGTGAAGAAGGCTGAGCGCCAAAGAATTGATGCTTTTGAAGTGTGGTGTTGGAGAAGACTCTTGAGAGTCCCTTGGACTGCAAGGACATCCAACCAGTCCATTCTGAAGATCAGCCCTGGGATTTCTTTTGAAGGAATGATGCTAAAGCTGAAACTCCAGTACTTTGGCCACTCATGCAAAGAGTTGACTCAGTGGAAAAGACTCTGATGCTGGGAGGGATTGAGGGCAGGAGGAGAAGGGGACAACAGAGGATGAGATGGCTGGATGGTATCATGGACCTGATGGGCGGGTGTCTGAATGAACTCTGAGAGATGGTAATGAACAGGGAGGCCTGGCATGCTGCAATTCATGGTGTTGCAAAGAGTCAGACATGACTGAGTGACTGACCTAAACTGAAGGGAGTTCTGGTTGGACCTACAGATACAGACATCAGTGAATCACGGCTTATCATGAAGACCTTATGGTGTATGAGTTGAGCTTCCTCAAAAGCCATCTGAGGAAGAGGTGCTGGGGCTTTGGCCAGCACAGGGCCTCTGGTGCATCTTCATGGTTCTGAGGATGGGAGATTCCTCACTGTTCAGAAGAGTGCTCGCATCTCAGTAAGGACACCACCATCTACATTTGTGGGGCTGTGGGTATGCTTTTTCTGGGAGGTTGTCTCAGATAGAAAAGGCAGGTGCTTGGTTCAGCCCATTACTGGAAGTAGACTTGTGAAAAAGAAACTCTACCACTTTTCTTGGGGTGGGAGAACATAGGGTGCAAGGATAGTCCCAGAAGGATGTGTGCCAGGCTGTGAAAGGGACTCTTCAGTGTGGTTTTCAGTCAGTCTTGCAGATCCTTTAATGTCAATTGCCTCATCTTTTCCTTTGCTCTTCTGGACCTCTCAAAATTGTAACCTGTGCATTATGGTTTCATTTTCTCACTCCCTTCCATTTACAGTTAAGTCTCTAAAGTCTGACATTTGTCCCCTCTTCTCTACTGAAAATACTCTTGCTAGGAAAAAAAAAAAAAAACCCAGAGTTTACTGCCAAGGCTGGAAGGAGGGTGGACTGAGTGAGGCTCCTGTCTCAGGGTCAGAATTTAAGAGGATTCCCATACATTCAGTAATCAAGACAAATATGTTTTAATGCAACATTAAAAAAAAATGGGAAAATGCATAAGGAACAAAATATTAAGATTTTAAATAAAGATAAGATCAGTCGCTAATGCCTGTTCACTGTAGATCTTTCCCAGTTTACTAGCATCTCTTCCTTCTCTGCTGTGCATTTCTCTTGCCTGATTACCCTCTGGTTTTTATCTGTTTTAATGGGCTTCTTCTTCTTCCCCTTTTCAGAGTTGCACACATGGGCCATTATGTTCACTAAAGAAAGTCAACCACTTTTTACACTATTTTCAACTACTTATTTATACTATGTTAGCTCTAAAATCACCATTTCTATGTGAGACTGCCTTCCTAAAATTCAGAGGCATGCATTTAACAAGCTTTCTGGACAGCTCCACCTGGACATTTTCTTCCCAATAAGCCCTTTAAAGTTCAAATATCAAAATATAAATTTATTTTCTACGTATCACCAGACATGTACCTCCTCTCATACTCTGTTTTAATTGGTGGTAAAAAACTTCTCCCTTTCATTCCCCACATTTAATCACTCAACAAATTCTAATATCATGTCTATATGTTTCTTAAATCCACATCCTTCTTTCTCTTTTTGTGACTGTTGACCCTATAAGAATATCATCATCTTTTCTCTTCGTTCCCAAGCACCTCCTTTTCCCTTCCTTTTTCCAGATGTACCTAGATAGATACATAGACATATCGCCTATCTATCCAACCACATATGTGCACATGAATATGTGTGTCAACATGTATGTCTATTATCTGTTGACCTCATGTGTATATATTGATAAGCAATATGTATTTTGGCATGAATGAATATCCCCCATTCACATGTGAAAACCAAATGCCCAAAGTGGTGGTATGAGAAGGCAGGCACTTGAGGAAATTCTCAGGACATGAAAGCTGAGTCCCCAAGAAAGGGATTAGTGCTCCTACAAAACAGACCCAAGAAGGATCCATCTTGCCTTCACCAAGATAAGGACACAGTGATGATATGCATAGAAAATTTCAACCATAAACCAGAAAGCTGGCCCTCACCAAACTCTGAATCTGCTGGACTTGACCTCAGACCTCTGGCATCCAGAACTATGAGAAATGCATTTCTATCTCTGCTGTTCATAAGCCATTGAGTTTCTGGTATTTTGTGATAGCAGCCCAAAATGACTAAGATAATATGTGAATAAACTAAGATGTTAATGGAGACTAGCCAAAAACAATAAGTCTAATTTGGAACTGTGACTAACCCTGTGGGAAGTTATCAATAACACAGAATTTAAGGATCATCCATCAAGGTAGGGGAGAATTAAGAAGCTGGGTGAGGAGAACTCAGTCTCTTGGTCTGAGCAAAAGTTCCAATAACTGGAAAGAATGGTCTACCTTCTAGCAATTGAAAGAAATACCCCACTGAGTGCATAAAAAACTGAGTAAGTTGCTCCAAGATGAAATAGCTGGCTAGAACCCTGGGCCCTTTGAAATTTCTGAAGGATACCTGACTGTTCATCTCAGGAGACAAAATGCTGCTCGGATCTGCCCTGCCACCTAGAGGTGTCCATCCTGCCATAAAGCAAAGGGTATAACAGGACAAAAAAAGATTGTATGCAATTCCCCTTTCCCTTCTTTCCTTCCAGTTTTGTTTTTAAACTAAATAAAGTGCCCTGATGAAAGGGCCTTACCTTCTGAAGTCGCCACTGCCTCCTGCTTTGTCTATCACAGATCTCCCAATAACTCTTGTGTAATTTTTTATTTTTCAGGAAACAAACCACTAGTCAGTTATGAATTCAAGCTCAGGAGATTCTAGACTTTACACTAAGAATAATTATGTTAAGACTTTGCTCCTTGGAATTCCTAAACAAGAGACTTGTGTAAGACAGCTTGGAGGCTGTGGACCAAGTTCATGTTACTAACATATCTAAGGAGCTTTTTCTACAGCAAAGAGCAGGGTAGGCAAAATTAGGCTACACATTATGAGAATTAAGAGGCAGGAGGCTGATGTATTGGTCTGTCTTTCTTGCATTAAAATAGAAATAGTTTCTCACCAAAATACCTTCCTTGTGTGTGTATTTATCATAAAAACCCAGAGGGGGTTTTGATGGCTCCATTTACAATACCTATGCCAGGCAGGTATTTTTCTTTCTTTTTTTCCCCCTCTTCTATTGACAAGAGAGTTTGGAGAGAGGTGATTTTTAGTCATTACTTTTCTTGAGCAGTCAGTATTTGCCCTAAGAAAAAAATGCTGTGAATATAACAAATCAGGTTTCCTACTGGGTCTGTGACAGTTCAGGCAGGAGGGATAGAAAGTAGAATTGTGGCGGGCTTGAAATAGTCGCTGATGGATTTCCTGCCTTGCAAACTTAGAGCAAAGTCAGAGGGACTCGGTATGATGCAGAGGTCCATGTGGACACACTGTTCAGGACAAATCCTCAGGCCTAATTTCAGTCCACGTGAAGCCTTCCCCACGTGCTCTGTTTCCCTCCTTGTCTCAACCTCTCCCTTCTTTGTTGACCCTAAAACGTTCTTGCCCCAAATTTGAGCCCCCAGAATCGAACACCTACCTTTATCTGCCTAAACCATTCCTATCTCTGTTCTGAAATCCTGCTTTCATCACCACTTCTGGACACACAGGCTGACCCCAAGTTGGGCCTGCAAGGCTCTCTTCCACGCATTCAGGGCTTCTCTCACCACAGTCATTAGCGGGCTGGGTGCAGTTGCTGGAAGGTTCTGCCCTCGGTCAGTCTGACCACGAGGTAGGGCAGGGCCAAGAATCACACACAGGCAATCTAACTCCAATGTTCCCTCTGCTCTGTCATCCCAGGGCTCCGTTTAACATCGCTGCTACCTAATTGAACAACCACCAATGTCTTCTCATTGCCCTGTCATCCCTAAAGGCCTCTGGTTAGGATTATTTTGCTTTTCTATGCCAAGTCTCAGTCTGGGAATTCTCCATTTTCCCTGGAAAGTGGCTGCTTAAGGAATGCAGGCCTCTTCAAAGCCAGAGCTTATCGTATATGTAGATTGCTCTTTGCTTTTATTCACATAGTAGATGCACTGAAATCTCCTGTAGTTACTCTGCCCTCTTCCAACCCTTTCTGTGCCCATGTCCCCCAGTCATACCTCTGATATCTCACCCCCTTTTAAAGATACCAGTAAATTTTTTTTTCTATCCAGTTCTATTTCTAGTACTATTATCACTTTTTTTTTACTAAGGAATCAGTCATTGTTTTTAAATATTTAAAACACTATATACTGTATTTAAGTAAACAAATATTATTATGGTTGACAAGAAATATCTAATACATTTTAAGTAATATCTTTATTTATTTTCTTAACATTTATTTATTTAGCTGTGTTGGCTCTTAGTTGTGGCATGCGGGTTCTTTTAGCTGCGGCATGAGAACTTAGTTTGAACACGTGGGACTTAGTTACCTAACCAGGGATAAAACCTAGGTCCTCTGGATTGGGAGCATGGAGTCTTAGCCACTGCATCATCAGGGAAGTCCCTAGGTAACATCTTTAGTATAAGAAGGACCTTTTATGGATAATGCATAAGGCATGTGTTAAGTACTTCCAATATTTATATAGAAATTTGTAAACTTCACAGATTAGGTTCATAAAATTTTCTCATTTAATTTTTGCAAAAGCATCAGGAAATAGAGATATCCAGGAAGCATGTCCGTAGTGTACAGAGCAGAGAGTGAAGGTCCAGAAGACACTACCCACAATAGGGTCGGAGTGCAGTCAATACAAGTCACGTGCTCTTTCCTCAAAGCCATGGTACCTTCCCCGGGCAAGGCATTTCCAGCAGGATTTTCTAATTGACTTGGCACATGCCATCAGTGTGCTGGTGTGGCTGAAATATCATGAACAAGTGCCCTTCACTTATTTTTCAGGATGAGCTCACAGTTAGAAACTTAAACACGAAAAAGTTGTCCACTGGGAATAACATTCAGAAGGGGACTTGCTGTGCACAAGGAAGCTGATGATAACCTTGCATGGAAATTGCTGGCTTCCTTAAGCCTCGGATTTCTATGCCAGACCAGGTACTTGCAAAAAGGCAGTGTTAATTTTGTAAGTGTTACAAGAGGGGGCAAGTTGATAGCTCTTGTTAGCAGTTTCTCATAATCACTCCCTTATCCACCTCTGTGTCTTTGTCCATTCATTTTTACAAAAGGCAAAAAGAAGAAACCATCTATTGTCCAGGACTTGTGCTAAGGACTTTATGCAATTTTCACAACAGTCCTAAGGGATAGGTATGACAGCATAGTGTTAGAGTGAAGCTCAGAGAGGTTGAGAACTCGCTCAAAGTCACACAGCTAGGAGGGTTCAGGGATCTGGTTTCCAAGACCATCTAATACTCTACTACACCACTTCCTGAAGTAGACTGATGCATTCTCGTCCACACCAGTCCTTGCCTTGATCCACACTCCTTTTCTCCTGTTGTTCCCCTTGTACTCACCTCTGGGGCCTTGTAGAGACTTATAATCACCACCAATCTACATATTAGCTTTTTCATCAAAGTAACAAGCCTTGAGTCCACCAAAACACTATCCCCAGTTAGGATAAGCCATTGACTTCTTTTGAGACTTTGTTTTCCCCCAAATATTATAACAATTATATAATTTTTCAAACTCTGTTTAATTAAGTTCATTTTCCCCAGAATTCAGAAGAAGAAAGAGAAGATAACAAAAAGATGAAAATTTTCTATTTCTCAACTCAGGTGGTGGAGTGGTTGAGAAGGCAGGCAGGAAAGAGCAAGAAGGTCAGCAACCAGGCTCTCCGCCCACTTTCTCCTCCCCACCTGCTTTCTGTGATGTCCTCTGGGAGAATCCCCACCTCTACCTGGTGACCTGGCACCATGTCCTGAGTGGTATGAGAACAGGGCATGGGGGAATGACTGCAGAAATCCAGAGGATGCTGTGCCCTGGGCATCCCACATGACTCCAATGTGTGCATGTAAGTCAGGTTTCTACACATTCCCAGGAGGATCTAGAAGGTGCCAGAAGGCTGACGATTGGCAGAAGCCCAAGGTCAAAGTGCAGAGGGGTCATTGTACAGGAACTTTAAGACCAGCAAATGGCTGGTGTCATGGACTCCAGTCCTAGATGTTAGGGCATTGCTGCAAAGAGCCAGGAGAACACCTCTTCTACCTCCAGCCCAGGAAGAAGACCAGCAGGCTGTTTACATCAGATGACAGCTGGATCCAAGGTGGCTACCATGAGTGAGAAGCCTTGTTTTCCCCTGGATCTGCTAGACTAGAACCCAGCACCATCATGGGGAAGAAAGGGATGTTGGGGTGGAATACCAAGAGATCACTATATTGATGGACAAAATCTGAGTTGGTTAAAGAAAAAATAAATTTATTTGCTCACTGAGTGAACTATGAGTAAATAAGTGACCCTGGTAAATACATCTAACACGGGTCAGCTTTGAAATGTTCTTAATTTTTTTTTAATGTGATAACTGCAGGCCTCTGGCTCTACCCTGGCCTGGTTTGGTATAGTCGCCAAAGTGAAAGTGCAAGTTGCCCAATCGTGGACTCATTGCGACCCCATAGACTCTACAGTCCATGGCATTCTCCAGGCCAGAATACCGGAGTGGGTAGCCTTTCCCTTCTCCAGGGGATCTTCCCAACCCAGGGACTGAACCCAGGTCTCCCGCATTGCAGGCAGATTCTTTACCAGCTGAGCCACAGGGGATGCCCAAGAATACTGGAATGGGTAGCCTAGCCCTTCTCCAGCAGATCTTTCTGACCCAGGTATCGAACCAGGGTCTCCTGCATTGCAGGCAGATTCTTTACCAACTGAGCTATGAGAGAAGCCTGGCTTAGTCTCTAAGTTGTGTCCTAATCTTACGACCCCATTGAATGTACCCTCCAGTCTCCTCTGTCCATGGGATTCTCCAGGAAAGGCTTCTCCAGGGATCTTTCTCATCCAGGGATCGGAGCTGATTCTCCTGCATTACTGACAGTCTCCTGTATTGCAGGTGGATTCTTTACCAACTGAGCTAGCAGGTAAGCCCTGGCCTTGGCTTCCAGATTGTAAAAGCTTTGAGAGCAGAAGGCTTCCTTCAGTGGTCCACAGGCCAGACTGCATAATTGTGTATTAGACACAATATGGAGCTTGGACACTGCCTGCCTCCCTCTAAGGCTCAGGCATTAGACAGAGGCTGATGACATGGATGGATAGCATCCCCATCTGTGGAAGAAGAGGACCCAATCTACCAGTGTACTATTCCAGAAAAAGACCCCTCTTGTCTGGAGCTGGAGAAGCATCACGACCCCTTGCCTATATATTGCAGAACTAAGCGAAGCCCAAGTCTCCACAACACTTTCAACCCAAACACACACAGAAACTGCTGATAATCCATACCCAGGCTCATAAACTGTGTGACTGTCCAGCAGCAGCAGCAGTAACCTAGAATGTCATTTTCCACTATATAGAATGTTTTCAGACCTACAATTGGTCTTATTCTTAGCGTCTCCCTGTGAGATATACAGGAACCAATTTTATCCCTTCTTATCCCATTTTACAGATAAGGAAACTGTGATCCAAAACGTTTATGTGACCTTTGAAATTTGGAGTCTGGTGTGGAATCCTACACACCTAGCATGAAGCCCAGTGCACTTTTTAAAGTACGTTCTTGATGACTTATCCAGGCTTACCTGGTGGTGCTAGTGGTAAAGAATTACTTATCAATTATCGGAGATGAGGGTTCAATCCCTGAGTCAGAAAGATCCCCTGGAGAAGGGAATGGCAACCCACTCCAGTATTCTTGCCTAGAGAATCCCACAGACAAAGGAACCTGACAGGCTACAATCCATGGGATCACAAAGAATCAGACATGACTTAGTAACAAAACAACAAATTTATGGAATCCCAAACATGTTCCAGAAATTTCTGAAAATACTGTAAGATTTGTTCTAGTGTTACAACTATTTTCCGCATTTGGAAACTGAGCATCTGAGTGTACTATAGTATGTTCCAGGTAAAAGAACTAGTAACTGGTAAATGACAAGGATTCATATACCAGGAATATATGAAGCAACTTTGAGTATCATTTTAAGGAAGGTCTACCTTCTATGACTTCAACAATGAAATAATAATAATAGTAAAAAAATCCACATAGAGCAATAGGCAAACAGAAGGGTTAAAGAATCACCTTTGTCCTAAATGAAAATTTTTCCCGAGCACATCCACCAAAGGCATTCAGGGTGAGATCTTGTTCTTGAGTTATTTCGATCATCAATCTGGAGAATTCTTTTGTGTCTGTCTGCTCGACCAGTGGCAGTTCCTTGTGAGAAATTTACAGTGATGTCAGCTTGTTTAAATTGATGATGGGAAAAAGGAGATGGATCTCAAGTTTCCAGACAGTATCTGATGACCTAAATTAACTGTCACCTGATTCTGCATTATGGATGAGGGCTCAGTGTCACCTGGAGATGTGGCCAAGAGGAGACGGGCCAGCGTCTATTTCAGACAGCTGGTGACCACACGTCCAAGAGCTGATTGATCTGGAAGGTCCTCCCTGGGATTTCTGGAGTCCTACAGAAAGGTCAGTGGAGGACATTTCAATGGGAGCATCTTTTCCTCTTCTCCCCAGATTCATACGCAGTCCCATTACTGTTTTTCCAAGTGTTATTGTTCAAATTCTCACACCAGTGTCATCCCCAACCTCCCTGGTTGGAATGTTTGTCTATTTCCCAGTGTACATCTGTCTCCTTAATTATATTCTTTTCTCTCAGCATGAGTTTTCATACTGGAGCTGAGGCTCTGGACTCTGTTTTGTCTTTTATCTTTTCATTGATTTTTAAGTCTAGGTTTTGCATCCTGGTTGTGTATTCAAATCACTTCACCAAATTAAAAGGACCTGTGCTCAGGACCCTCTGAAAACCAATTAAAAATTTCTACAGGGAGAGCCTGACATTTGATCTCTTGTGTCAGTCCCCTGGAGGGTTCGTAAAGGTTACAGCCCCAGGCGATTTCTTTCATTTCCACTTCTCCGAATTCCTGCTTTTGAGTTGATAGCTCTTATATCTATATTTCTGTCACATTTTTCTGAGCTCTAGTTAAATACATGCAAGGACTTGAAGTTTTCAGTGATTCATCCAATAGGCATCTAAAGCTCAACATGTCAAAATCTAAACACTTACTCTTAAGACACCAAAGTAAGGAAAGGCTAAGTCTCTTGCCTACTGTCTGTATCTTTGAGCAACTTACTTACATCTTGGTCTCTTCAAGTACAGATGATTATAAAAATATATACTTGATAATGAGTAAAATATGATAATACCTGTAAGGTTCTTGGCATAAAGCACAGCCTGTTCTGACATCAAGACAAGATTGCAGTTTCTGTGAAAAAAACTGTAAGCCGCAAAGGGAATACAAATACCCATTGTCTGGGTATAGACAATGGGTATATCCCTATATCCCCATATCCCCAGTGACCAAGGCCTGGTCTGGCACATAGTTAGAACTCAGAAAATGTTTAACAATTATACTTCTATTTCTAAATATGTTAAAGCTTGAGGAAGGAACCAATGATCAGAAGAGCCAGGAAAGGAAGTACAGGGAATCTCAGGTTGAGGCAGATAACAGGAAAGGAGCCATTCCTGGGCCTTTCTAGCTTCTGGAACACTATGACTTCTAAATAGGTTGTTCCTATTATTAGCATATTATCAACATCCTTGGGCTTCCCTTGTGGCTCAGCTGGTAAAGAATCTGCCTGGAAAGCAGGAGACCGAGTTCAGTCCCTGGATTGGGAACATCCCCTGGAAAAGGAATTGGCTCTCCACTCCAGTCAGGTCTAGCGCTTACTGAGAAGCTCCTGTATGTATGTTTGCAGGTTCAGCACTAGATCTTTTTATGCATATCTGATTCCATTCTCCCACCAGCATTATAAAGTAAATTGAACTATTATTTCCACATTTCAGGTGGGACAATGTAGCTCGCAAAGATTAAATAACCTGCACAGAGTGACAATCTGGACCAGAATCGTAAAGTGTAATCATTATAACTCCCTGATCTTAACTGGTATTAAGGAAGAACTAATAGTGTGAGATATTCCTAGGGATAAACTGGGAAGACTGAAGCCTGGTCTCATTTAAATCTAAACACAAGGTCATAATTGGATTCAACATGCAGCCATTGGCTCCTGATACATGACTACAGGGCCTTGATAATAAAGTTACGAAAGATGCATTTTCTCACTATGTTTTAAAGGAAAATACACTAAAATGACTCTTGGCTCCTAATAAGTGTCTAATTACCAGCCAGATCATCTGGTCAAAGCAGGCAAGAAGGATGGGCACCACTTGTTGTTTAAAATACAGGTCCTCTTTGTGTTGTTAACATCTCTTAAACAGGCTTAATCTTTTGCCTGAGTCTTTGTTTGCACAGATGAGATTAAAAATTGGACTTTTTTTTTTTTTAAAGGAGCTTAGCATTAAACCCAAGCAATCATTTGGATACTATGAATGTCCCAAGTATGTCTTTCTTTGTTTAGGAGACAATATTATGTATGTGGAATCCCAGTTCAAGGATTTATCTAAATCGGCTGGGTTATACTAGATGACAGCAAAGGGATTTGTTCAAAATTAGCTTATGCCTTCTGAGGCAGAGCAAATTATGCACAACTCCCAGGAAATTATTTACTGCAACCTCCTCTAGCACTTGCACTGTAGCTGTTCATAGCCAGAGTCTGCTCTGGAGTCAGAAAGCTGAACAAAGGAACCTTGATTTCAACTGATCATCCCATCCCAGCCCCTAGTCTCCTGAAAGTCTGAGAGAGGGGGCATTTGTGGCCTGAAATAATGGCACCATTTTTCATATGATAGTGATTAAAACTTCACATCTTCGTGTTTGTGGACAGACTCTGCTCCAGCCTCCAGCCCCGGGGGCCCCCACCCCACAGTGTTGTATCACTTGACCAAGAAGGTTTAGTCTTCTTGCAGGACTCAGCAACAATTATGTCCAAATTTTCTCATTACAACTGCCTGGACCGAATCCAACTCAAGACACAAAACCTCTTAGCCTTCACTAACCATGTTCCATTGGAAAACCCTTCTGCTCGAAACTGGTCTGGGTTTTCAGAGTAAGTTTTCAACATCTGAACCAAATGGAGAGTGAGTGAGTTTATAAGCATGGAAATATGTGACATTTCAGGATTAATATCTTAAAAGGAATCATCAGACCACTTCATCATCTTGTCAGTGTAGCTGTTACATCTACAATGACTTGAGCTCTGATTCTTGAAGCAACCAGATCAGAAAAGGGGACTATGAAAAATGTATGAATTCTTCTTTCTTCTCTGACAATTTCTGGCATCTATGGCTACAGCAGATTAGTTTGGCTAGCAGTTGGGCTGTGTTTAATGTCTGCTATAGTTACAGATGCCAGAAGCTTTAGTTTCCTCTAATTTCCTTGTATTTTGGTTTGTTTTTCTTTCCTTTTTTTTTTCTTCAGTCCCTTTTCCCTAGGCCAGAGAGAACTTTCTCTGATCTTTACAATGAAAACCTGGCAGGGCTTCTGCAGGCAAACATCTGTGAAAGTGTGTGGCCTTGAGACTGGCCACACAGCCCTTGTATTCAGGATTCATTCTCCTTGGAAGGCTCTTGCTGAAGAACGTCCCATACCTCAAGGGATTTTTAATTCTCAAACTAAGTTCATATTCAGGACCCAGAAATTTATCAAGATTGCCACATGCATATTCCTACCGGTCAGTAGCTACAGTGGCTTCTGATCTTGGCTGTTACCCTCTGTATCCATCTGTCTCTCCAGATTCTAGGTCATGGTCTGTCCTGTATCCACAGTTCTCTGATGGATAGATGAAAAATCATCAATTTTCACTTTGCTTGGAAGATTTTTCCCCCTTGTTGTAAGAACATCAAGCTCTTTCCCTGTAGAAGCTGAAGTCAGAAGGGCTCCTGGAGTTATTTAATTCTCCCCTCAGCCATCCTTTACCTGCCAACCTAATTCATTTGGTTATTCAAAATGTATTGTGCTGCTGAAACATGTATGGACATTTGCTCTCTTGTGATTCAGCAGCGAAGTCAGACAAGGTCTTTACACTTTGCATGGAACCTAAATTCTAGTTGACAATGAATAAAGGGATAAAATGGTAAGCCATCTTTTCAGAGAACAGTGAGTTTTGTAAAAGCACAAAATAATATTCCTCCAGGTATAACAGGAATCAGAAACACCTTACATAAAGGGACCCGTGCTTTAGATGGTGTGGTCAACTGAGAACACCATCACCACCAAAACCCTTGAGGTATGGGACGTTCTTCAGCAAGAGCCTTCCAAGGAGAATGAATCCTGAATACAAGGGCTGTAAGGTTGGAACTTGTTTACGCCCTTTGAAAGGCGCAGAAAACACCACGATGACGGAAGCATTTTGAAGAGAGTGAAGTCTGCCATAACATGTGTCTGGGGAGAAGACAAAGAGTAGAGATTAGGTCAAGCCTTTCGGCACGACTTAAAATTGTACTCTAAGTCCTTTGAAATGCTGCCGGGGGGCCAGCATGAGGAACTCCGCCCATGGCAAAGGTCATGAGGAAGGAGGCTTGGCATACGCAAAGGTGTGATGAAGCCTCAGGAAATCCCCTGTTCCCAAGCATCTACCCCAAAACCAGAGTCTGTTTTGTGCTCTCACCTACACCTCTGACTTTACGGGGCACTTTCCCCCATAGCCATTTCTCTCAGAGAAGGACTTAACTTGCAGCTCCAAGTTGACAAAAATTCCTGGGTGTGACAAGAGTGTATCTAGCCCGCCTGTATAGGTTCATCCAGCCACATGTGATTGTTTACAGCCTCCCAACCTGATAGGCACGAGATGTTTTACACTTACTAAAGGCAAATTCTTTCGGGAAGTTAGAAATTATTGGTATAGTGGGTTGATTAGGAATTATATTGGTGAAGAGTTTTTCATTTGTTGTGGCTAATCCCCTGCCCTGTGTGGAACAAGGGTGTCTCAGGTCAAACCTCTCTGCTGACAGACTAGCTTGTGTGACAGGATTATCCATACATGATTGTTCAACCATAAACAGCACAGAGAGTTTTGAAGTATTTTGAGAGTCTTAATTAGCACAGAGCTTTTCTTCTTGTTAAGTCAATGATTGCTGCCTTGTCTCCATACCCTTAGGCACCTGGGAGTATAATAATCAATGTATTTAGAATATAGAAAAGGAAATACAGTAGTTTTTGATGTTATCAATATTAGACTTTTGAGTTAATGAATTTTCTCTTTTGATATAGATCACTGTACTTTGCTATAAATCACTGTGTCCTTGCTATGTAAAAATGTAACTTTATCACTATCTTAAGACTAAATAGATCTTAAGAGGAACATTGGTGAAGGGTTTTTATTTGTTGGACTTATGTTTGCTGCTAAATCTCCATATTCCCTCCCTTTATAATAACTATATAACTAGCATATAGGAGAAATAAGTATTAACCTTTAAGATTGATCATGTTAACCTTGGGTTAAATAAATTCCTTTCTTGATTGTAACTCATTACACCCTCACCCTATAGGAATGCAACTTTATTTGGAGGGTGGTGCCTGGTTTAAGAAAAAATACCCTTGAAAAAAATAAATTTTTGGTTATCAGAAAGAAAGGGTCATAAAATGTCAGCAGGCCTCATGGCCAGAAGATGAGGTAAAACCCCTAAGACCTTTTTTAATGTAAAGTACCTGATTTTGATAAAGGTCAGGACTGCTGACCCCCACATGATTCTCATGTATTCATCCCTATGTGTAACAAAAAGTATATAAGCAAACCTAAAAAATAAAGGGATGGAATCAGTTTCTGGAAAGACTGATTCCCCCATGTTGCTTCTTTCTTGCTCCCCATTTTTCTGGCTGAATTCCAATCTGGAACAGGGATGCTATTCCATGTAAACCAAGTTATTCAGCATCTTTTTCTCCACTAATTTTCCTACTACACTATCAGTTTCTAATCTCTCTCTATATATGTAATTAAATATGTATTTTTGCAAGGATGCCAACTCCATCCCTACTTTTGAATCACCCTGGATCCACTGGGGCTGCATTGCAGTAGATCAACATTTAATAATATTTCTTTTTTTTTTCTCATGTATGAAGAGAATGGCTATTTTGAAGTATATTAGTGAGAGGAGAATAACAAAGAGATGATTGTAGCAGTTCAAGTGGGAGGAAATGAAGGCCCGTATCTGGGCTGTAGCCACGGTAAAGTGCAGAAGTAGGGGAGATAGTCACTTTGTCACATCCTTAAAGAGAGAAGATTCAGAACCTAGCTTTTGATGAGGTGGAGGTAAGGGAGGGCACAGAGGATTAAGACAGACTTATAGGATTTGGGGGAGGTTATTGAATATTAATTAGATTCTGGATTTATTTTCAAAGCAGAAACAAAGTGCATGTTAGTCGCTCAGTGGTATTGGACTCTTTGGGACCCCATGGACTGCAGCTTGCCAGGCTCCTTTGTCCACGGGATTCTCAGTGAAGAGTAATGGAGAGGGTAGCCATTCCCTTCTCCAGACAATCTTCCCAGCCCACAGATCAAATTCAGGTTTCCAGCAATGCAGACAGGTTCTTTTTGTCTGAGTCAACAAGGAAACCCATATATTACAAGGATGGATACATGTCATTATGCACACATGCTCAATTGTGTCCAACTCTTTGCGACTGCATGTTCTGTAGCCCACCAAGCTCCCCTGTCCTGGAATTCCTCTGGAGTTTACAGGTAAGAATAATGGAGTGGGTTGCCATTTTCTATACCAGGGGATCTTCCTGACCCAGGGATCAGACCCAAGTCTCTTGTGTCTCCTGCATTGGGAGGCAGATTCTTTACCACTGCACCACTTGAGAAACCCAGGTAAAGAGGTGAATGGAGGTGGGAGGGGCGCATCTGACACAGAGGAGAGGGGGAATGACTGGAGTAAAGATGCCCTCAGGTGCAGCGTGGCTTCTCTCCTCTTCTTTGCAGGTGAAACTATTGATAATTATTTGCCAATTCCATTGCATTCTATTTGCACTTGGAAACCTGGGCAGCACAAAATACAGTCAGAGTAGAGAATGAGACTGATTTGGTACGGAGACTGACCTCTGTCTAAAAGCCAAACATTCACATCTATGCTGAAGCTTGGGCGTGTTTCGTGACTGTTTCGAGCAGTAAGAGTTCATTGTTCATAGAGCAGAACTTCTAGAGCAACTTCTTCGGTTTGTCAATTGATCAGAAGTTGATCATTCCCTAGGCATCCCACATAAATTCAAAGTCATTTATCTATCAGAGTGTTGTTGTTTTTTCTGCCCAAATGTCAAAGAACAAAATAAATTACTAAAATGTTTTCCATATATTAATACATCTAAGGATATTATCATATATAAAAATGCAGCCTCTAGTAAAGGACTTTCGTTCACACAATAATTTAACTAATAAGCCCTCTTCTATAAAACCAGATAAATTTCTCTGTTCTTACCTATTTATATTGAAAATAGCAGTTTATGCATCTGCTTCCCATGACAAAAGTGCTTCTTAAGCGTTTGGAGAAGCAGACCGTGGTGTGGAGTATCCGGTGTCCATCTTGAATCTAGGAGTTGTCCATGATAAACAATCCACTTGCCAATGCATGAGACACAAGAGACACAGGTTCGATCCCTGGGTCGGGAAGATCCCCTGGAGTAGGAAATGACAACTCAGTGCAGTATTCTTGCCTTGAAAATTCCATGGACAGAGGAGCCTTGTGGGCTACAGCCCATGGTGGGGGAGGGAGAGTCTCAAAGTTGAGCCCACAGCACACATTCAATATACATGTTAACAGGTATAAACATCCAATTTAGCAAATGCTTGCATGGCTGGCCATTGTGGGGCTCCTAGATACCCCACTCTGCCCCAGAACTCTGATGAGATCACCCAAAACACTGCAGGATCATGTCAGAATCTAACCCGCACTAGGCTGCAATACTGCTTGTAGGGGCAGCAGAGCTTGCATTCGTGCTTAAGAAGCCCTGTTCTGAGCTGGAGCTTGACTTCTGCAGGGCAGGGCTGATGCAGCTGTAGCTCTTCTTTATCCTCTGGTCCCAGTGAAGGGCTCAGCACAGTCTCTGAAGCCTGCTAGAAGAAAAGTAACACATGGAAGAAAGCTTGGTTTAAGAAGCTGACTTTTCACTGAATAGCAAAAAGCTATGGCTGAATTCCTCATATGTGTGTGTGCGTGCTAAGCTGCTTTGGTCATGCCTCTGACTCTTTGCCATCTTATGGACTATAGCCTGTCAGGCTCCTCTGTCCATGGAATTCTTCAGGCAAGAAGACTGGAGTGGGTTGCCGTGCTCTCCTCCAGGGGATCTTCCTGACCCAGGGACTGAACCTGCATGTCCTGAGGCTCCTGTATTGCAGGCAGATTCTTTACTGTTAAGCCATCAGGGAAGCCCTCTGGTCCTCATGGGTAATCCTGCAAGGATTGGGTCATGTTCTAGATGTAGATATTCTTACTGAAAGTGAAAGTGTAGTTGCTCAGTCATGTCCGACTCTTTGTGACTCCGTGGATTATAGCACTAAGCTCTTCCATCCATGGGATTCTCCAGGCAAGAATACTGGAGTGGGTTGCCATTTTCTTCTCCAGGGGATCTTCTAGACCCAGGAATCAAACCCAGGTCTCCCACATTGCAGACAGACCCTTTAACCTCTGAGCCACCAGGGAAGCTGCATTTGCTTTCCAAAGAATTTTTACTGTAGCATGTATAACTTAAACCATGTTCTTGTTCAATATAATGGGGAAAAGAGATAAAGAATGAACTAGGACCTTCAGAGCGAAATCTGTGCTGAAGAGAAAACTTGTTAGATTCTTGGGGAGCAGGGGATGAATGATTAATTCTCATTATCATTAAGGAATCAGAGCATAGCTCCTCTGAGTCTGTTTTCCTCATCTCTTGGTCCAGCTCTTACCACTGTCTCTAGACTTAGTAAGGAGAGGATAAGCTTGTGCTGCTGTAACAAACAATCCCTCAGTCTCAATGGTGTAAGGCAAAGCTCCATCCAGCAGCCCTCACATGAAATCTGCTGTTGGCTGGATCACTGTACAACTGGCTTCTGGGTGGTGATTCAGTAGATGAACCTGTTTTAGCCCCTGGGTACCTTCCAATCAAAGGCTCCCACACTTAAGTCCTCAGGGGAAGAAATATGCTGGAGAATCATGTATTGAAAAGGGTGTTTTCATCCTCAGCTCAGACACAACCCTTATTTTACTGGATAGGATCAGTCATGTGGTCTCATCACATTGAAAGGAAGCTGGAAGTGGTTGCCCTTATGCTCAAGCACAGAAGACTGATGCAGTGTGTGATAAGCCTATGGCATCGTCCTTGCCACATTGTTCCAACATTTTTCTAGACTTACAGTGCTTCCTGGTTTCTTTGAACATGCCCAGCGCTTACTGTGCTTTTTATCCACTCAGCACACTCCTGCGAACTCCCACAAGACAATTTTGGTGGGTTAATCTGTCTCTTGACATGCCTAGTTATCCTGTAAGACCCCTGCTCCAGCACTACCCACCCTGAAACCTTTCCTCACCCTTTTGGAAAAATTGTTCATTCTAATTTTTGACATAATCTGTTAGACCATGTGACCTATGGTGTTTGTATTATTTCTATCTTGTCTTACATGTCCTTCTTATCAGTGTAGCTGTTTTGGGGTGGGTAGGCAGAGACAATTTTTTGTTTTATCCTTATTTATTTCTCCAATTTCTTAAGTTCTGCACTTGCAACATATCTCCAAATCATAATGCTTAATCATTGTTGAGTGAGCTGAATGTTTACTTGAAATTTTCAAAAGTGAAAATATATTTCATTTTTAAACAATCTATTCATTTCTTTCTTTAGGAATAGTTCAACTGGGTCATAATTACCATCATCCATACATATCGGAAGTGCCTAATTCTCTATAGAACTGGAAAACATTATGGTCATTTTCCCACTTGACCCATATCTCACACTAACAGTTATTAATGGAGTGAGATAGGGAAACTCAATTAGGATAAGAAGATGATATCTCCAGCTAGAGAGAAACATCAAGAATAGCTAAATTGGGTTAAACTTTTATTCTCATGTCTCTGAGCTATAAAGAGCTCCACTCGATATATTTTTCTATTCTTAGCTTGAGAAATTACACTTAATTTCAATACCTAATTTAGTTTCATTTCAAATTTTCATTAAAATGCTGCAGATTCTCTTCCTCTGTTAATGCAAATAGTAAGTCTGGACCCAGAATTATCCCCACCAGCACCTACTTGCTGCCAGACATTCTTTTCAACTATTTAAATAGACATTTTATAACAAATCATTTAGTAGAAATATATGATTTATGTAGGCAGAACACAGTGTTTCGTTAAAATAAATTAGAAAAGTTTAGAACTTGAGTTCAAACCAGGATAATTACTTCGTCATTACCTTGCCTATAGTTCTTTCATTTCCAATTGTATATTGATTGGTTAATTCTCTGTTCCATTTTCTTTGAAGAATTTACAATGGTCCATAAAATAGTCTTTGTCTCTCTTCTGCATGTATATTCTGTATCCTTAAGTTGAATACCATACCAGAACCATTTTGAAAGTGAAAAGGGGCACTTTTAAAAATTATCCCAGGGTAAGAGGCACACATAGAAATGTTCCTAGCATGGTGAGACATGCGGGCCCTAAGAATAACCTCCTACCCGCAGCTTTGTGTTTTTGTTTTTATTTCTATTTTTTAAACACCTTTAAGTCAAACATCTGGATGAAGCAGTTTTCTGCTTATTCATTTCTTGCTGTGTGTGTGTGTGAATTTTTTTACCTGGTCAAGTTAAAAGGAAAAAAACTGTATAAAAGGTATTCTTCAGAAAGCATCAACAAGAGAGCAAGTGCAGGGTTCAGAAAAACAATTAATGTAAGAAGGTGCTACAGATTCAGGCTTGTGAAGTCAGGTTATCTTTTAAAGAATTGTGGTATAAAAATAAAATAAACCCTTGGGCTGGATGGTAGAGAAACCTGAGAAATTAAGAACTTTACCAAAAGCTGAAAGCCAAAACCATCTACCTCTATCACCCAACCCTTTAACACTCATGATAATCTGAACTACCATTTGCGGATCTCACTATAGTTCAAGTCCCTGATAGTGCCTCGTGGACTCGCCACCGGACATGCAGACAGGCGGAGGCCATGGGCTCAGAACACAATTCCACCACTTTCTCTCGAGCTGTGACTGGGACACTTCATTTCTTGTTCTTTTCCCTAAATAGGAGTAATAATATCACCTCTGGCTCAGAGCTGTGGGGTGGGATTTATAGTAAGAGCAACAATTTGTAAAATAAAACTGATGATTGTTCTCATTCCTTGAGGGCTTACTGTACGTGTGTTCTGTGCTAAGTACTTGGCATATACTAACACATTTAGTCCTTACAACAACCTTGTGAAATAGGCCATATTTCTTTTTAGATTTATGGGTAAAGAAGATCATTCTCAGAAGGATATGCTAAGTTTTCCAAATTCACCTGGAAATGAACTGGTAGAAACAGAAATCATATCCAGTGTTTTAGACTCTAAAGTCCATATTCTAGCTGTAGATGAGAAAGAATTTAAAATCAAAAGACAGCATTGCCTGGGTTTTCATCAATGTGATTTTGTTATATTTATCATTGTCCCTAGGGATCTAATGATTCAAGTGTCTTCCATAACGAACAAACGTCTAGGGCATGGATTGTCTTTAGAAATCCCTTGTACCACTTAAGGAGGTATGAAGTTTTCTGTCATATATAAATAAACATAACTACTGCATTATTGTTAGGGTGTTAAATTGTAGCTCAGTATATGGAAACTCAGAGTTTGTGATATACTCGAGGCTTCAAGCTCTGTAAGTGATGGGGATGCATGCAAACCCAACCTAAGTTTCTTCACTTTAATATAGTGTTTGATACATAATGTTACTGTTGTTGTTTAGTTGCTAAGTTGTGACTGACTCTTTTGTGACCCCATGGATTGTAGCCTGCCAGGTTCCTCTGTCAGTAGGATTTCCCTGGTAAGAATACTAAAGTGGGTCGCCATTTCCTCCTCCAGAGGATCTTCCTGAGCCAAGGATCGACCTTGAGTTTCCTGCACTGCAGGCAGATTAAATCCTAAATTTTCCATTAGCCAATTTAGAAGTAGAAAGATGGATCAGCATGAGGTGGAGGGTGAAAGATGACACCTTTGTTTCCAGTGTCCATAAAGACAAATATTTGGGGACACAAAAGTACAAATGTTATTAAAAGAGTTGAAATAGTAAGACATGAACAGAGTTGAGATACAGAGAAGCCCAGTTACTGTAGATTCAGGTGCTGTCACCAAGGGAGTGACAGGTTATATAATTCTGCTGCAGCGTAGTCCAATAAGTCTAGTTCCTAAACCACTGAATGTAGGTGTTTATGCTAAGTCACTTCAGTCGTGTCCAACTCTGTGTGGCCCCACAGATGGCAGCCCATCAGGCTCCCCTGTCCCTGGGATTCTCTAGGCAAGAACACTGGAGTGGGTTGCCATTTCCTTCTCCAATACATGAAAGTGAAAAGTGAAAGTGAAGTCACTCAGTCGTGTCCAACTCTTAGCAACCCCATGGACTGCAGTCTACCAGGCTCTTCCATCCAGGCAAGAGTACTGGAGTGGGGGTGCCATTGCTTTCTCCGAGGTGTTTATAGATATAGATATCCCCATAACTAAAAGCATCTTTGCCAAGGGGCAGTCTGGTGACAATAGGTGACAGTTAACGCTCATGACCCTCTTCTCACCTAGCCCTACTATTCTGATTGTTCTCCCAAGGTTCTTTAATAACCCAGGGCCCCACCCTCTAAGAAGGTGGGGGTAGGAAGCTGGAGAGGACAAAAGATTTGCTGTTCTTGTGTCTTGATGTCTTACACACACTAGAGGCATATATTTCCTACATATATTTCCACAGGTTGCTCCTTAATTTACTGTAAGAAAAATAAAGTTTATATAGTTTTTCTATAATGTATCATCATCTTTCAACTTTTCCTTCTGTGGCCATATTTCTGGACATGCTAACCTAGTCTTTGCTCTATTAGTCACATCCTGGCATGTCCTGTGATTACTCAGTCCTTCCTGTTCATCACATGCACTGATGCCAGGGCAGGATCCTGTTGCAGCCACTGCTTTATCTCCAGAGCTGAACACAATATCCAGTGTGCTGAACTGAGTCCATTCATTTCTCTACAACTCCTGATAACTCTCCGTCTAGATTTATCTCCCTCTCCCACAAATTCTGGGCATTGCTGCAGATTCCTTTTACTGATACTTAAGCTAATCACCCCTATCAGTAAGGGATCATCCAGAGAAGCAGAACCAATACAACACACACACACACACACACACACACACACACACACACACACATACACACCCCTTATTTGTTACAGGGATTTGGACTTAGGCAACCTCAGAGCTTGTTAAAAGTCTCTGCAGACTTTTTTTTTTTTTCCCCTGAAGCTTGAAGTCCACAAGCACACGGGCACGGAGGAAATACGATGAGCAGGCTGTAATCTCTTGAGCATAAACTGGACAACACTGATAGACTAACAGCTATGTCAGTCTTGGGTGTTCTTTGGAAGGAATGATGCTAAAGCTGAAACTCCAATACTTTGGCCACCTCATGTGAAGAATTGACTCATTGGAAAAGATCCTGATGCTGAGAGGGATTAGGGGCAGGAGGAGAAGGGGACGACAGAGGATGAGATGGCTGGATGGCATCACCGATTCGATAGACATGAGTTTAAGTGAACTCCGGGAGTTGGTGATGGACAGGGAGGCCTGCTGCTGCTGCTGCTAAGTCGCTTCAGTCATGTCCGACTCTGTGCGACTCACGTGCTGCAATTCATGGGGTCGCAAAGAGTCAGACATGACTGAATGACTGAACTGAACTGATGCCTGAGAACAGAGATCTGGAGGAGAAAGAGCCAGAAGTGAAACCCAGCCTTCTTGATGGTCCCAATAAACCTGAGGTGGGATCTTCTTCTTATGACATGTTCAACTTCAGAGCACACCAAGAAACCAGCATCCAGTTGCAAACCTGTAGTTTCCTTCCTGATTTCAAGGCTGGTATTTCCAGAGCTGACAACACATGGCTTTAGAAATTACCATGTGGAATCTTTGCTGCCTTTTACTTTCTAAAGCTCTTCCTCCACACAGAGACTCTTGATGTATCATTGTGTCCAATCTGACCTCCTTTCAGTGACAATTTATCCCATTTGTCCCATGCCTTCAGATTTGGCACATTTATTAAAAATGAAATATCCTCATATCTTGGCTCAGTGCGCAATTTAATCTGTCCTTGGGCTGCTGCATTCTAGGAGGGATCCTTTACCTCGTCCTCACTACGACCACTGTTCATTTCCTAACTCTAAGGTCCCTTGAATGCAATTATTTTATCTTGGGACTGCACCCTTCTGAAATGTGATACCTCCAGTATGTGTGTTCCTAACATAATTTCTTTCTCAGTTCAGTTCAGTTCAATCACTCAGTTGGGTCCGACTCTTTGTGACCCCATGAATCGCAACACGCCAGGCCTCCCTGTCCATCACCAACTCCTGGAGTTCACTCAGATTCACATCCATCAAGTCAGTAATGCCATCCAGCCATCTCATCCGCTGTTGTCCCCTTCTCCTCCTGCTCCCAATCCCTCCCAGCATCAGAGTCTTTTCCACTGAGTCAACTCTTTGCATGAGTGGCCAAAGTACTGGAGTTTCAGCTTTAGCATCATTCCTTCCAAAGAAATCCCAGAGCTGATCTCCTTTAGAATGGACTGGTTGGATCTCCTTGCAGTCCAAGGGACTCTCAAGAGTCTTCTCAAACACCACAGATCAAAAGCATCAATTCTTCATCGCTCAGCCTTTTTCACAGTCCAACTCTCACATCCATACATGACCACTGGGAAAACCATAGCCTTTACTAGACGGACCTTAGTCGGCAAAGTAACGTCTCTGCTTTTGAATATGCTATCTAGGTTGGTCATAACTTTTCTTCTAAGGAGTAAGTGTCTTTTAATTTCATGGCTGCAATCACCATCTGCAGTGATTTTGGAGCCCCCAAAATAAAGTATGACACTGTTTCCACTGTTTCCCCATCTATTTCCCATGAAGTGATGGGACCAGATGCCATGATCTTCATTTTCTGAAAGCTGAGCTTTAAGCCAACTTTTTCACTCTCCTCTTTCACTTTCATCAAGAGGCTTTTAGTTCCTCTTCACTCTTCTGCCATAAGGGTGGTGTCTGCATATCTGAGGTTATTGATATTTCTCCTGGCAAACTTGATTCCAGCTTGTGTTTCTTCCAGCCCAGCGTTTCTCATGATGTACTCTGCATATAAGTTAAATAAGCAGGGTGACAATATACAGCCTTGATGTACCCCTTTTTCTATTGGAAACCAGTCTGTTGTTCCATGTCCAGTTCTAACTGTTGCTTCCTGACCTGTATATAGGTTTCTCAAGAGGCAGGTCAGGTGATCTGGTATTCCCATCTCTTTCAGAATTTTCCACAGTTTATTGTGATCCACACAGTCAAAGGCTTTGGCATAGTCAATAAAGCAGAAATAGATGTTTCTCTAGAACTCTTCTTGCTTTTTCCATAATCCAGTGGATGTTGGCAATTTGATCTCTGGTTCCTCTGCCTTTTGTAAAAACCAGCTTGAACATCAGGGAGTTCACATATTGCTGAAGCCTGGCTTGGAGAATTTTGAACATTACTTTACTAGCATGTGAGATGAGTGCAATTGTGTGGTAGTTTGAGCATTTTTGGCATTGCCTTTCTTTAGGATTGCAACAAAAACTGACCTTTTCCAGTCCTGTGGCCACTGCTGAGTTTTCCAAATTTGCTGGCATATTGAGTGCAGCACTTTCACAGCATCATCTTTCAGGATTTGAAATAGCTCAACTGGAATTCCATCACCTCCACTAGCTTTGTTTGTAGTGATGCTTTCTAAGGCCCATTTGATTTCACATTCCAGGATGTCTAGCTCTAGATGAGTGATCACACTATCGTGATTATCTGGGTCATGAAGATCTTTTTGTACAGTTCTTCCATGTATTCTTGCCACCTCTTCTTAATATCTTCTGCTACTGGTAGGTCCATACCATTTCTGTCCTTTATCAAGCCCATCTTTGCATGAAATGTTCTCTTGGCATCTCTGATTTTCTTGAAGAGATCTCTAGTCTTTCCCATTCTGTTCTTTTCCTCTATTTCTTTGCATTGATCGCTGAAGAAGGCTTTCTTATCTCTTCTTGCTATTCTTTGGAACTCTGCATTCAGATGCTCATATCTTTCCTTTTCTCCTTTGTTTTTCACCTCTCCTCTTTTCACAGCTATTTGTAAGTATTCCCCAGACAGCCATTTTGCTTTTTTTTTGCATTTCTTTTCCATGGGGATGCTCTTGATCCCTGTTTCCTGTTCAATGTCATAAACCTCCATCCATAGTTCATCAGGCATTGTGTCTATCAGATCTAGTGTCTTAAATCTATTTCTCACTTCCACTGTATAATCATAAGGCATTTGATTTAGGTCATACCTGAATGGTCTAGTGGTTTTCCCTACTTTCTTCAATTTGAGTCTAAATTTGGCAATAAGGAGTTCATGATCTGAGCCACAGTTAGCTCCTGGTCTTATTTTTATTGACTGTATAGAGCTTCTCCATCTTTGGCTGCAAAGAATATAATCTGATTTTGGTGTTGACCATCTGGTGATGTCCATGTGTAGAGTCTTCACTTGTGGTGTTGGAAGAGGGTGTTTGCTATGACCAGTGCATTCTCTTGGCAAAACTCTATTAGTCTTTGCCCTGCTTCATTCCACATTCCAAGGCCAAATTTGCCTGTTACTGCAGGTGTTTCTTGACCTCCTACTTTTGCATTCCAGTCCCTTATAATGATAAGAACATCTTTTTGGGGTGTTAGTTCTAAAAGGTCTTGTAGGTCTTCACAGAACTGTTCAACTTCAGCTTCTTCAGCGTTAGTGGTTGGGGCGTAGACTTGGATTATTGTGATACTGAATGGTTTGCATTGGTGACGAACAGAGGTCATTCTGTCATTTTTGTTTCTCAGGGCCTCATTATTTTATTAATCCAAAGTAGAGACTGTTGGTATTTAACATGTCTTTCTTGGTTAAGAAATCAAGAACAAAGTTCTCCATGGCATCCCCTCACTTGGTGGACTCCAGTGCCTTTTACTCTGCCCTACACTTTCTCACTCCATCTGCTAGATCATGTGACATTCTAAATGCCAGTAGGCGGGTCCTCTTCTGAGATCTCACGGGAGAGATCCCTGTGCACTAGGAAGACATTTCCATCTGGCACTGGGACTCTACAGATAGGTTCTGAAAATTGTGTCACTGCTCATGTCTTCAACCTTCAGCCAACAGACCAGGGGTCTTTAGCCAGGGGAAGCCTCCATCTAACCTTATGGTTCCACGCTCCCAGAACATGCCTCAAGGTGTGGCTCCCATGGGAGGCCCTGGCATCTTTAACAAAGCATAAATTGCAGAACTGCCTTCCCAGATATCCACACTAGGTTAAGCCCATCCTGGTTTCTGAGTGGCTGCTTTAGTGGACAGGATTCTGGGACATCTTCCAAACAGGCCACTTTGCACTAATGGGACAGGTTAGTGTGGTGTGGATGAGGTGCTCCCAAACTCAATCCATACACAGTCCTGATGACACAACCTTAATTACACTGTTTCTTATTTATATGCATCTTAGTTAAATGTTCTTATTAAAAAGAGTAAACTTGATATTACCACTGTAATTGGAAAATCAGCATGACCTGCCATAAAGCTCTGAATTGTAATATCATAATAAACAAATATAATGAAAACAACATTTTCTTTAAAGACTCTTTTTATGATTAAAATCATATCACTTATGTTTCAGACTGTTTTCTAGTCCTTATTTTTAAAATTGATTGCTTTATTGAGGTATAATTCATATACACACAATTCCAGTACATAAAGATCTTAGAGGGGCTTCCCTGGTAGCTCAGTGGTAAAGACCCATCTGCCATTGCAGGTGACATTGGTTCAGTCCCTGGGTCAGGAAGATCCCCTGCAGAAAGGAATGGCTACCCACTCCAGTATGCTTGCTTAGAGAATCCCACGGACAGAGGATCCTGGTAGGCTACAGTCCATGGGGTTGCAAAAGAGTCCGACATAACTCAGCAACTAAACAACAACAAGAAAGAGCTTATTCTTATAAACAAACAAACAAAAGACAACCACCTGAAAACCTGATATTGGACCACTTTCCTGGGATGTACCAGAGAATGGATGCTGCATAACCAACAGCCACTCTACAGTCTGCAGAGACAGGAAAATCCAGTTATGGGTGAGATCGCTGACCTGAGGCAGAAGCTACTGGAGTCATAAGCTATTAGAAACACTAAATGGAAACTTTCAAAAATTGTTGGAGGCTGAGTTTGACTGGTGTGAGGATGAGAAACTCTTGGGTGCCTCTCTTCAAGGGGGAGGGGAACACCAAAACTTCATGAGTTTTAGCAACAGGAACCCTGTCAGGCTGTTGCAGTGAAGATGCCAGAAAGATTCCCTTTTACTCTAGTAGGAAGTGGTTGTTGTTGAGCTGCTAACTTGTTTGACTTTTGCGATCTCATGGACTGCAGCACACCAGGCTCCTCTATCTTCCACTGTCTCCTGGAGTTTGCTCGAATTAGCGATGCTATCTAACCATCTTACCTTCTGCCATCCCCTACTCCTTTTGTCTTCATTTTTCCCAGCATCTTTTCCAGTGAATCAGCTCTTTGCATCAGGTGGCCAAAGTGTTGGAGCTTCAGCATCAATCTTTCCAAAGAACATTCATGGTTGATTTCCTCTAAAATTGACTGGTTTGATCTCTTTTCAGTCCAAAGGGCTCTCAAGAGGCTTCTCCAGCACAAGTCCTTCAATTCTTCAATCATCAGTTCTTCAGCACTCGGCCTTCTTTATGGTCCAGAATCACTGTAGACACTGACTACAGCTATGAAGTTTAGAGATTTGCTCCTTGGAAGGAAAGCTTGCAGAGGCAGGGGAAGACTCATCTTTGTAAAATACTTCCAGTGTGTGCTCCATAGCAAATGCCAGTTCTCCGGGGTATAAGGTCTTCCCAGGACTTTATTCCACATGGACAAAGAACATTCCTCTTATTCCACTCCATTCTGGGTTACTTGTCTCATGCAAGGGAAGGATGAAAAGGGAAAAAAAAAAAAAAGACGGAAACACAAGCAAAGGTCACAGCCCAGGGACAAAATAAAACCAAAGATTTAGTCCAAACATGATAAGGCACTCCCCCTTTCCTGGACCTTACTACTGCATCATCAGGACCTCAGGATATTTATGGGGTTACAGCTGGAAGAGATGCCAGACACAGACCTTTTCTGAGGAGTATGTACGGAAATTCACTGTCAACAAGGAAGACAAAAATGAGAACACTAGAATTTGATGCTTCTGACACTTCAAGTACAACAAAATCCAGTCCAACTTCTAACCAGAATGACAGAATCTCTTGGGAAAAGCCTATGCACTTCAGTTCCTAATATCCAATATGTTAAATTTCGCTTTCAATGAAAATTTATGAGTCATCATGCCCAAAGGCAAGAACAGAGCGCATCTGAAGTGAATAAGCAATCACCAGAGCCAGGATGAAATATGACTCGGACAATGGAATTATCCAATAGGGGAAAATCACTATGGTTAATGTGTCAAGGGTTTTAATGGAAAAGATAGACAACATGCAGAAACAGAAGGGCAATGCAAGCAGAGATGGAAACGCAAAGAACAAAGTTAAGAGAGAATGTTAAAATTAAAAAATATACACATATAAATAAAGAATGCCTGTTCATCAGTAGACTGAACCACCAGGGATAGAACCAATGATCTGGAGGTTGGGTAGATTGAAATTACCCAAACTGCAAAGCAAAGACTGAAACCAAAATACAAAGAACACAATAGAACCTCCAAGATCTGTGAGAAAATTTCCAAAGATGAAACAAATCTAACAAATATTAAATATATAAAATAATGTAACAAAAAAGTTTTGAGGTAATAATGCCCAAAATCTTTCCAAAATTAATGACAGAAAAGAAACTACAGAACCAGGGAGCATAAAGAATACAAAATGTGATAAATATCAAAAAAATTTACACCTAGATATTTCATATGCAAATGGCAGGAAAGCAAAGGCAAAGAGAACATTCTGAAATAAACCAGAGGTTGGAGAAGTATACTTTACCTTATGAGGAGCAAGGATCAGAATTACAGAGGGCTTCTCAGCACAAAGCTATACAAACAGGAAGAGAAAGAAAGAAATATTGTTTATTTATAAATAATTTACTTTTAATATTAACTTCTGTGCAGAGTACATCACGCAAAATTCCAGACTGAATGAAACACAAGCTGGAATCAAGATTTCCAGGAGAAATATTAGTAACCTCAGATACACAGATGATACCACTCTATCTATATAACATAATGATATTATATAATATATAGTAATATTTTTCATCTTTGAAAAAAGAATGAGAAATAAAGACTTTCTCAAGCAAAAAGTAAGGGAATTTATTGCTAACAAAAGTAACCTGCAAGAAAGACTAAAGGTGTTCTTTTTATTCAGTTGCTTAGTCATGTCTGACTCTTTGTGACTCCATGGACTGCAGCACACCAGGCTTCCCTGTCCTTCACCATCTCCTGGAGGTTGGGAGAAGGAAAATTGTATAGGTCAGAAGCCCAAATTTACACAGAGAAAGAAAAAATGTCAGAAAGGAAAAAAACGAAAGTGAAGTGTTTTACTTATTCTTAGTTGATCTAAAACATATCTATCTGATTTTTTAAAGTAATAATAATAAGGTGATTGGAAATTACAGCATGCAGGTAAGTGAAATAGATGGCAGCAGTGACAAAGGGATGGGACGGAAGAAGTGGAAGCACCCTGCTGTATGGCATCTGCTCTAACACGAAGCAGCACACTGTTACTTGAAGGTGGACTTGACTTAGATTTAAATGTACATTGAAAACTCCAGGACCACAGCTACAAACTGTTAAAATATAGTTATCATCAATGTAGGAGAAAGGATCAAATGAAATCATATAAAATATTCAAAAGAAATCAGAGAAATCAGAAAAAAAAAAAGGACTGCAGGAACAAATGCAATAAATATAAAAGTTACTAATATGGTAGATATTCAAAAAATATTTCTTTTATTTGTTTATGTGGCTGTACCAGATCTTAGTTGTGGAGTGAGGGATCTAGTTTCCCAACCAGGAATCTAACCCTGACCCCCTGCATTGGGGGTGCAGAGTCCGAGTCACTGGACCACCAGGGATCTCTGTAACATGGTAGATATTAACACAACTATACCAATAGAAAGCAGAGACATTACTTTGCCAACAAAGGTCTGTCTTGTCAAGGCCATGGTTTTTCCAGTAGTCATGTATGGATGTGAGAGTTGGACCATAAAGAAAGCTGAGCTCCGAAGAATTGATGCTTTTGAACTGTGGTGTTGGAGAAGACTCTTGAGAGTCCCTTGGACTGCAAGGAGATCCAACCAGTCCATCTTAGAAGAGATCAGTCTTGAGTCTTCATTGGAGGGACTGATGCTGAAGCTGAAACTCCAGTACTTTGGCCATCTGATGCAAAGGGCTGACTCATTTGAAAAGACCCTGATGTTGGGAAAGATTGAAGGGAGAAGGAGAAAGGGATGACAAAGGATGAGATGGTTGGACGGCATCACCAACTCAATGGATATGAGTAAACTCTGGGAGTTGGTTTTGGACAGGGAGGCCTGGCGTGCTGTAGTCCATGGGGTCACGAACAGTCGGACATGACTGAGCAACTGGAACTGAACTGATACCAATAATCATTTAAATTTAAAATTGTACCAATTAAAAACAGAGATTGTCAGAGTGGCTAAAACAAAAGAAGAAACAAAGACTCAGCTACACGTGAAGGTGAAGGTGAAGTCGCTCAGTCGTGTCTGACTCTTTGCAGCCTCATGGACTGTAACCTACTAGGCTTCTCCGTCCATGGGATTCTCCAAGCAAGAATACTGGAGTGGATTCTACAAGAAATTGTCTTTAAATATAAATACACAGGTGAAAGTAAACAAATAAAGATTTGCCAGGCTAGCACTAATCAATAAAAATTTGTAATGACTGTATTCACCTTGGAGAAGGAAATGGCAACTCACTCCAGTGTTCTTGCCTGGAAAAATCCAATGGGCAGAGGATCCTGGTAGGCTGCAGTCCATGGGGTCGCTAAGAGTCGGACACGACTGAGCAACTTCACTTTCACTTTTCTCTTTCATCCATTGGAGAAGGAAATGGCAACCCACTCCAGTGTTCTTGCCTGGAGAATCCCAGGGACAGGGAGCCTGGTGGGCTGCCGTCTATAGGGTCACACAGAGTCGGGCACGACTGAAGTGACTTAGCAGAAGCAGTATTCACCTTAAACAAAACAGATTTCAGAAGAAGGAAAATGATAAAAAAATTTGGAAGGGTGTTATATAATGACAGCGGAGTCAGTTCTGCAAAAATCAGTAACCACCTCACCAATCATGGGGAAGCCATTCCCACCCACTAGCACTGTGATAACACAAATTGTTTTGATTCACAAGACCTCTTCACATATATAAAATTATGTAATTGTCTATCATCATTAAATACTCCAAAGGTTACTTACTATAGGCTCAGTGAGTTAGAACCACAGAGCCAAGTCTTCAAGTTAGGATTTAAGTTTCTGAGTCCTCCTCTCTGTCTACTGCTGCAACTTTCACTCTTCACACCACCCTTTTCACATAAGATGGACAAGTCCCCATTAGTACTTCTGTTCATACACTATCATCATCATCATATCAATTTTTATTTGATCTTATCTCTCGACTGACCCACGTTTCTTAGAAGAAAACCAAATAAGCAGTGCTCTTACATATTCCTTTCCATGAAGTAGCATTAAAGTTATATACTAAGTTGCTTTCCAATAAGATATATTTCTTCAGTTAGTTTCTTGCAGGATTCATAAGAAATATAGGGAGGTATAGTTTTGAGAGAATCTGGTATTTTTCAGGTCCCTTTCCCCTAGGAACAACAAAAAAGAAAATGTCATAAAAGTCCCAGATGAATAAGCAGAACCTGACATAAAATTCTTGCTGTCATTCAGAAAACATGGAAGTTGGGCATATTCATATTTTCAGAAATTTTCATTTCCTTCCTAGAAATAGTGTTCATGTCTCATAATTTGACAGACAAACATAATGAGTAATTGTCAGTGCTAATATGAAACCACTCAAGGTCTTGAAAATCAGAATAAATGGTATATAATCTTTAGGGTATCGTTGGAAGTTTTAAAGAAATTTATTTAAATTATGCACTTGCAAGGTAATGAAGAAAATATATTATCACTTGCTTATTGATAATTATTTATTCAGTACCTTCAATGTGTCAAAAACTATGCTAAGTGCAGAGGGTCAGGGAATAATATGTTAAAATCAACTAGGACCTAATGCCCCATAAAGCATACTGTCCACTGAACTGAACTGGTTAACCACTGTCAGGCCGTGTGATGAAAAGACAGGCCTGCACTTACATTCACAACAATCATAACCTGCACTGACTTGGCATCAACTTTAGTCTAAGCTCTTCTGCAATGTATTATTTCATTTTGCAATACATTACTTCATTAAGTCTGTACATCAACCTGTCACTGGAAGAAATTAAGTTAAAGGGGGTTTGTGTGACTTACTTCAAACCACAGAGCACAAAAAGGATGTGTTTTGGTCTGATATGTTTTGTTTTTCTAAATGCTGGAGGAAGCAGGCTTTAGCAGGAGGCACAGCGTCTTTCCAAAGCTTGAACAGGTAGTGACTGTTGGAGATGGAACTCAAACGTATCTGACTCCAGGGCTCTCCCTTGACCAACACGGGCTCTTAGTCCATGATCTGCTGGCCTCGGGGAGATTGCATCATGCTATACTCTAACTTTAGACCAGTTGCCCAACCTGTCTGTGAGTTCCTAGAAGGTGGGTGGGTGAATCTTACTTTACACATTTTCATGCGTGTGTGCATGCTAAGTTGCTTCAGTCGCGTCTGACTCTTTGTGACCCTATGGACTGTAGCTCACCAGGCTCTTCTGTCCTTGGGACTCTCCAGGCAAGAATACTGGAGTGGGTTGCCATGCTCTCCTCCCCGTGATCTTCCAGAGCCAGGGATCAAACCCGGGTCTCCTGCACAGCAGGCAGATTCTTTACTGGCTGAGCCACCAGAGAAGCCCCAGATCATTAAAACTGAAACTGAGACAGTCTCCTGGCTACCTGGGAGGCAGCCCTACTGGACATGTTAAGTGAAATGCCCAGTGTGGCGGCAGCAGCGTTGAGATAAGAATTATCGGTTCCTTGGTGGCTGAGATATCTGGGTCCATCCCAGCAGAGTGAGAGAACATGTGTGAAAATACATTGCTGTAATAATGCAGTCATGCTAGGTCGCTTCAGCCATGTCTGACGCTGTGCGACCCTATGGGCTACAGCCTGCCAAGTTCCTCTGTCCATGGGGTTCTCCAGGCAAGAATACTGAGTGGGTTGCCTTGCCCTCCTCCAGGGGATCTTCCTGACCCAGGGATCAAACCCCTGTCTCTTATGTCTATCTGCACTGGCAGGCGGATTCTTTACCACCAGCGCCACCTGGGAGGCCTGCTGTAATAATAACAACAGCCTTTTCTTCTTGAATGAGATAATCCTGTCAGAAACCGCTGGGCTTCATTATCTAAAAATTCTCTTGCTCACCTTCCAGGTATTCTGCTTCCCAATTCACAGCAGGTGATCTAAGCTGCAGAGACACCGAGCTAACTTGCCCAAGGTCACGGGGCTCCACGCTGCAGAGGACGAAGGTCTAGCTCAGGACCCTCTGGCTTGCAAGCCCCTGCTTCTTCATCTCATCGAGGCACGCCCGTGTGCACAGGTTGGATTTTGTCATCCTCCCGCTGCTGGCTTCCCAGTCCACTCCACCTTATCATCTCTTTCCCCATCATCCCTCTGGAAGCCAAACTGCTCAGCTTAATGAAACGCAGGCTGCGGTGACAGGAGCCAAACCCAGAGGGGCCCTAGGGATGAGATGAAACCCAAATCTCCCCAACAGAGGATGCGAGAGCCAGCTCCCTCATTAATCATGTAGTGTCAGCGAGTCCACAGCCACACGCGCTTCTCAGCCAAATGAATTCCAAACACAGTTATCTCCACCAAGAGCAATTAGAGAGTCACACATCTCATACTGGGGAAGCGAGTCAATGTCAGAGGTGAGCAGTCCACGCGTCTCTGTTCCTCCTCTGCCCTTGGACATGCAAAGGGGAGGCCTGTCCTCTCCCAGGGCACCTGGAAAGGCACTGGTTTTCTTTCTCCAGAGGTTCTGGACTCTTCCTCCACAACTGGCCTGCTGCCAGGTACCCTAATCTGATTTCTCAGGCAAACGAATCCTATTTCTCCCTCAGGTGCAAATTTCCCATCTCTAATCATTCCCCTCTTTGCACCTTTAATTAACAAGCTGCTGTGATCAAGCAATCAAACCTTTTAAGCCCACATTATTATTACATTTTAAATATCTGATGAAAGAATTTAAACAGTAAAGTGTTATCACTCTTCCCTCTGCAAAGTCTCAGCTTCGTTAATGCAGGGGTGTGGGGAAGAAACTTTGATCTGGGAGGGATACATGAGTTTTTTTGGTGAAGTTTTATAATTCTGATTTCTTGCCAGTCGCAGTGTTTCTTTCTGGCCCAGGAGCTCACTTTCTAAATGGCAGAGAGCAAAAAATTCTGGTATTTTGCTTTAAATCCCTAGGAACGACACAGTTTGCAAAGCTCTCTCACTGTGATCCGCTCAAGGCTCTGACCACTGCCTCCAGCTCCAGGCCCATCACTTCATCCCCAGCACTGCCCTGTGTGTATCAGCCCAGCGCCTTGGTCACTCTTTCAGGTCCTTGAAAATGAGCCAGGTTCCCACCTCTTCCCTCATCCACTTTTCTCCCCTTCCCACTTCATTCAGGCACCTCCTCCTCACTTTCTACATTTTAGATCAAATTTCACTTCCCCCAAGAAGTCTTCCCTGACTTCATCCCAAGTCAGGATCCTTTGCTTTGTATGCTTTCTTGAGCCTGAGGTTTTCTGTCAATGTTTTTAGCTCAACAGCAGTCATTTATGTTGTAGTCTGATGGAAGGACTGATGAAGCTGAATCTCCAATACTTTGGCTGCTTGATGCAAAGAGCCAACTTATTGGAAATGACTCTGATGCTGGGAAAGATTGAAGGCAAAAAGCAAAGAAGGTGGCAGAGGATGAGATGATTAGATAACATCACTGACTCAATGGACATGAATTTGAGAAAACTCTGGGAGATAGTGGAGGACAGAGGAGCCTGGCGTGCTGCAGTCCATGGGCTGGCAAAGAGTGAGACACAACGTAGCGACTAAACAACAATAAATGCTGTATTTATTCCATATACTTTAGGTGGTTGTTTCATTAATGCCTGTGGCCCCCACTAGATTCTCATCTCAGGAGAAAGTGACCCTGGTTGCTATTTTTATTCTCAGTGTTCTGAATATTGTGGCTGCTCATTATTTCCTGACTGAATGCAATGACTGAATCTTGTTGCATGGGAAACCCAAGATGTGCACATGCAGTCATAGGAACTAATGTTCAGGAAGGTGATGGGGCTTGCTGGAGATCTCTGCCAGTCAGCGCTCCATACTGTCGACTCACAGCTTCGTTTCTTAATTCCACACCATTGCTGTACTCATTGCTACACACACACACACACACACACACACACACACACACACACACCACATTCCTTGCCCTTGAGGATGGAGGATGAGAAATGGTTCAATAACCTAGAAACTCAGGTCAGTGCTGCACACGCTACCAACTAGGTATTATGGGGAAATTCTTGATGAGGCTCTCGTATCTTCGATGTTCTGGAACACGAAATGGATGCCAGTTTGCTCTAAGCAGCAAACTCACTCTTGTCTACTCAGCTGTGTGTGGCTGGGTTGTGACTTGGCCGACAAGATATCTATTGTGAGAACTGACTACATTTATTCTCTGCCGACAGGGAGTGCCAGAGGAGGCAGAAGGCTGGAGGGGAAGCAAGAGCTCAAGCCTTTGTGTTTACTCTGGGCTTCTGTTCTTGCCTCCTGGGTTTATGAGCTTCACGGAAGCAGTGGTTCTTCACCCAGAAATAAGCAGTTTATTCCAGTCTGTAGGGTCTCCAGCAAGCCCTGAATCCACCTCACTATCTGTCCTTGAGATGGCAGCATGTCCTACGTTGCCAGCTCCACAGGCCGCCTCTTCTGAACTTAGTGTTAATAACTCCAACTTACCTCTTGGTTCCAGTTTTGTCTTTCCAGGTATTCAGAACCTAGTTAACAGTCATTAGATTAAATTTTCTCTTTTAAAATAACTGGAATTCTTTCTATCTCCTAGCTGGAACTTGACTGATAATATAGACATGAATAAAAATCTATCACATAAAGTTACTGGGGCAATTAAATGATAATATCTGGGGAAAACGTTTCCTAAATTAAAAGGGTGATGCCGTTGTTAATACTTTATCTTTTAAAATAAGACATGGACCTTGCACATGACCTCAGATAGTAGAGACACAATCATTTCTGAATGCTACTGGGTGGCATACTCTATCTTAGCATGAAAAGAGAAGTCGTAATGGTTACAGTTACTCATAAATGAGAGTGATTCATTATGAGGTCTTGATTTTTCTAAGAATAAAGAAATTAAGACTGGCTATAACTTCTACATATATTGTATGAGAATATGTATTTATATTTATACTTATATGTATGTGATCATTAATTCAAAGATTTTTAAAAACATGTTGTGTGTATATCATATTATGCATGTGTGTTAAGTCACTTCAGTCATGTCTGACTCTTTGTGACCCTATGGGCCAGGCTCTTCTGTCCATGGGATTCTCCAGGCAAGAATACTGGAGTGGGTTGCCATGCCCTCCTCCAGGGGATCTTTCTAACTCAGAAATCGAGCCTTTGTCTCCTGCAGCTCCTGAACTGCAGGCAGATTCTTTACCACTGAGCCACCAGCGATGCCCATATTACTTCATAACACACTTAAAATGGTAAACATATGTGTGTTTATTAATTCAATCAATGTTACTTTTTTAGTACATATTGTGTGTATATTACTTTGTAATACATTTAAAATAGTGAATAGAACCTACTTTATGCCCATAAGCAGTTTACATTGTATTAGTGGCGGTGGTGGCGGTTTAGTCACTAAGTTGTGTCCGACTCTTGCAACCTTATGAACTGTATGTAGCCTGCAAGACTCCTCTCTCCATGGGATTCTCCTGGCAAGAATAGTGGAGTGAGCTGCCATTTCCTTCTCCAGGGGATCTTTCAACCCAGGAATCGAACCTGGGTCTCCTGCATTGCAGGCAGATTCTTATAGTAGTGGAGACAGGATCAAACATCAGGGACATTTAATGGTATGGGTTAAGGGACATGTGGAGATAAACACATGCTATCATGAGACCATGGAGAGGAGCTACCTAACCAGAGAGATATGTAGAAGTGAGTCCACAGGAAGCTTCACATTCAGAGAACTGAGAATAAAGGCTAAAGGGTGGATGTGGGTAGGTTGTGGAGACAGGTAGGTAGAAAGGGAGGAAATGGAAGAAGAGAGACAAGTCTGAATGGGAACCGGAGAACGACTCTGGTGTACACTGCCTGGGGCTATTTTCCTCTTTCTGGTGAGCCCAGCTGGAGTCCAACACGCCTTATGGCTGAGCTTGTCTAGGTGGTGGGGATGAGGGTCATGTGGGGATGAGGGTCATGTGTGTCAGAGTTGGATTTGCTTTGGGTAGAAAAGAAACCTTTTCTTTCTTTTTCAGCTTCTTCCTCTTATGGGAGGAGTTAGGAGGGATTACATAATCAGATCTTATTAAGCATAGAAAATTGTTTGCTACAGTCCCGATTTGGGAAAAAGAGTCCCGTCTTTTTAAGTGAGGGAACAGAGTCTGGAGAGGCTCTATGGATTGCCTTAGGTTAGACAGATGGTATACATGTGGAGGAGAAGAGCCCCTTCAAATGCTTTCACAACGCCACTCTGCTGGAATTATGTGCTTGGTTTTGAAGACATTTTTAATTATTTTGTAAAGCTTTCAACTTTTCATTTCAATGTGGAGTCTTAGTGTTTCTTATCTTGTTTCTGTTATATGAATTCATTTTATTTTCTGATTATACTAAAGAGCCCAGGGGAATTTCCGAGTCAGGAAAAGTGGCTTGGCTATCACTTGCACTAATCACCAGCAACACATCGAGCTTGTTGAAAGGAAAATGAAGCAGTCACATTTTAGGATCTGTCAGATTTTCTGAAGCAAGGTGGCCCCTTGCAGTGTGGCAGGCTTCTGTGGTTGGGACTGGGAGGAAGCCATTTAAGCAGTAGAATAAAGGGCCTGAGGCAATATGTGCGGTGTAGTATAGGCATTTCTGGAACAACAGACAAGCCAAATCGTTACATTTTCAGCATTATTTAAATGCCCAGGTAAATATGTACTCAATACCTTCCATCCGTCTCTGAACCCTACCCATTTTTTTTCTTCCTTTTTCAATTTCACTCCTCTTGCTATCATTTGCTATCTTCAAAATTTTAACATTAATCCCCTGGAAGCAAACAGATAGTTATGGGTTTGATCTTTGCTATCTGAAGGGTTAAGTGACAGATTTCTGTCGGTGTCAAGCACATTCCATGGCATAGTGGAAGGTTCCAGTGCGTAGGTGAAGGTCACTGGGAAGTCATTTGTGAGCAATACACACAAAGGCAGTCGGTGGGGGCTGAGGTTCTTGTGCAAGGACTGGACTCCAGCCCTAGGCAGGGGGTGTCCTGGCAACAGGGAAACATCTTGGCATTAGAGAGAACTAAGTTAAAGATTTAGAAGTAAATGGTGACAAGCAGAAAGCCAAGTACACTAAATGGGGCGTGGAATTGACTCAAGTGTTATTGGTCATATCAGATACTCTGTTCTTGAGCAGAGCACTTCAAAAATCCTTATGCCCTTCATCAGAACTTTTTAGAAGCTGGGGCAGGATCATGTAGCCCCACTTCTGATGAGAAAAAAATATGCATAGACATGAAGCCAAAAAAATGAAAGGTGTGGGTCAAGGGTGAGGTTAAATGAGAAAGTAATTATTGTTCAGCAAGGAAAAGTCCAGTAAACTCACACACATTTGTGGTATACACAAACCCACAGACATAAGTAAAAACATAGGAACCTATAGATATGTATACAGAACATATGTAAACAAAATGCACGCAATCATTTGCAAATATATGTATATATACACCTAGTCTTGCATATGCCTGTACATACATATGCATACATGCCAGGTATATGCCTGTTTTTATGCACATGCATGTATGCACCCACACATACATATATTCAGAAGAGCCAGAGGTTGTTTTATTAATCAAGTAACACTTGGTCGGCTCTCTGTAGCTCACACATGTTCCCAGAACCATTATCTCATGCACACAGATAACTTGGATCGGCTCCCTCAGTGCTGTAGCCACTGCGTCCTCTTTAATAAGGTCATGGAACACCTGGCACGAGCCTCACCAGGCAGGCCAGGGCCAGGAGCACTGTCTATTACAAGGGGTAAGCAGTTAGAGTAATTTCCTGGGTGATTATGAAAACAAAACCGGGCACAAGATAAAGAACATACAATTATTCCAGGAAAGCTAAATATGTCTTTGGGCCCAAGAATGAATAGATTATTCAGAAACAGAGGTCATGAGAGAGACAAGCAGATGATAGGGTAAAGGAACGGGTCAAAAAAGCAGACTGAGGAAAGATTACTCCATGTTCTGTCCTGAGCTGGAGTCCTCTAGGCCAACCACTATCTTGATGTATCAGTCGCCGTTACAAAACATGTGTATATATTGATCAGAGTTACAAGTCCAGGGTTGGGGACATACAGTATTTCTCATCATTTACTGTAAGTAGGAATGACGCTGATCATTTCAGTGTCATATTACAAACACCTTTAAGAGTTGAA
Source organism: Nanger dama (assembly GCA_917880005.1). NCBI lineage: Eukaryota > Metazoa > Chordata > Mammalia > Artiodactyla > Bovidae > Nanger > Nanger dama. Next base: position 6,682,324 of record CAKJTW010000074.1, on the reverse strand, counting down.
AGTAGCACACACCATCAAAACATCTCTAGTATTGAGCCAATTTCTATTAGATTTTAAGGCTCAAGAAACTTTGCTGTAAATGAAAAGTGGGGGACAAGCTCATTTTAAGTCAGGTTTCATTATTGCAAGGTGCTCTCTTGCTGAAGCTGCAGAAAGACGAAGACATATCACTCTTAGAAATAGCCACAGCTCATTAACTATTGAAACTCATATCACTGGTAAAATGCATACTGTACATCATCAGACTGAAATAAATACTCTTCTTAGGAACTAGACTGAATGAATGATTTATTGGGAAAAATGAGTCATATGAAGAAAAAGAAGTCACCTCTCAGTCAATACCTCTACTTCATGAAAGTGAAAATGTTAGTCACCCAATTGTGTTCAACTCTCTGGGACCCTACGGACACTAGCCTACCAGGCTCCTTTGTCCATGGGAGTCTCCAGGCAAGAATACTGGAGTGAGTAGCCATGCCCTTCTCCAGGGAATCTTCCCAGGCCAGGGACTGAACCCGGGTCTTCTGCACTGCAGGCAGATTCTTTACAGTCTGAGCCACCAGGGAAACCTGTGAGCTACTTCATGAGTTGAATAGAATAATGGAAACATACAAGCTGAGAGTCACAGCCAGTGAAGGGGCAGTTCTTCCATTTTAAACAAACAAGGAAACTCAATTCTAGAAAGTTCAAGAAATCTACCTAAAGTAATGGACAAGATTAGCAGAGTGTATCAGACTAGAGTCAAATTACCCTAAAGTGAAAATGAAAGTTGCTGAGTCATGTCCAACTCTTTGAGAGCCCATGGACTGTCCATAAAACTCTCAAGGCCAGAATACTGGAATGGATAGCCTCTCCCTTCTCCAGCAGATCTCCCTGACCCAGGCATTGAACCAGGGTTTCCTGCATTGCAGGCAGATTCTTTACCAACTGAGCTATCAGGGATGCTCTCAAATTACTCTAAGTTTAAGCCAATTGTTCCACACAATGGATGTCAAGAAAAAGAACAGCTTTGCAATTTTTTTTTTTTTACATTCAAGGCCATGAACTTAGATAAGTCATATAAAAATTAATAGTAGAAAACATCTTCATCAGTCATTTAGACATAGATCAAGCTTTATTGGAAACTGAAATTTAGCAAAGGTTGAATATGTATGTTGTGGGAGGCTGAGTTATTTTTATTGATAATAAATCTCCTGCTTCCCCCAACCAGTTACTCCCCTTCAGAACTCTGCACCTAAGGCAACAATATTTTGACATTTATGACTTCAGTTACTGTCTGCACCCACATTCATCTTTCTATTGGCCACATGACCACCAGGTGTTCATCTCTCAGAGACTCCATTTTCTTGTCTATAAAATGGAGTTACTTTCCTACCTTCTTCAAAGGATTGTTATAAATTGCAGACAAGACAAAGAGAAACGCATAGTAGTTTTCAGCTGCAAATATCTGTAGCTTTAAAAGTTGTTCTAAAGCATGTATACTAAAAAATACATCAAAGCAAAGAGATTGGGGGAAAAGAAGAATGTGTTTAACTATTGAATTTAAGCTAGAGATAATGGTAGCCTAATCCTGAGAACTCAAAGAAATAAATCAATGAAAGATATAGGTATATATTTTAAAAAGACTCATAACTGAGTAGATATTTGAATTACAAAAGAATAGTAAGAGCTTAAAAGATAATCTCCTGATTTCTTGGTTACATCAGAGAAAGAGAACAAGTTAGAGGGAAATTAACTGAGGTAGGTTTTAAACACTTTTGGCTTATGTGCTTTATGGTATCTCAGTCAGTATATCCAGGATGATGAAAGGATGAGTTGGTAAACTTTGCTAACAACCTCAGGATGACAGATAACAACCTAAGGATGGCAGATAATAGCCTATGGATGACAATAGAAACTGCTGGAGTCATAATGATTTGGGAGTGTCTTCCCAGCTCATCAGAAATTCTAAAATGTCTCCGGTTCACAGGAGTGGCTCCCAGGAGGCTTGTGTGTATACTGAGCCCATGAGCCTGGTCAGGACTGACTGAACAACGGGTGGGCAGCTGACCCACACGGCACGAGTCTCTTCCCTTAAGCATGACAAGAAGAACCAAAGAGAAATCACTTTCAATGTGACTGCTGCTGCTGCTGCTAAGTCACTTCAGTTGTGTCTGACTCCGTGCGACTCCATAGACGGCAGTCCCCCAGGCTCCCCCATTCCTGGGAGTCTCCAGGCAAGAACACTGGAGTGGGTTGCCATTTCCTTCTACAATGCATGAAAGTGAAAAGTGAAAGTGAAGTCGTTCAGTCGTGTCTGACTCTTAGCGACCCCATGGACTGCGGCCCACCAGGCTCCTCCATCCATGGTATTTTCCAGGCAAGAGTACTGGAGTGGGGTGCCATCACCTTCTCCATTCAATGTGACTAGATGTATATAAAAATAAGGAACTGTGAACATTGGATTGCTTTGTATGCACTGTGATCATGGAAAGAGGATAAATCATATGTCAAAAGAGAAACAGAGAAAAGAAATGAAGAATAATACAGGATTGGGCTTCCAACATGAACCTGATGCCTGATCCCAGATCTTTCCGGAGAACTAGCTGGCTTTCTGTCTTGAGTGAGGAATTCTCCTAAGTCTGTCCCTTCCCAACTGTCGGTCCTTCCCTTCCCCCTCTTTTCTCCTTTCCCCTCCTCTCCCTTCCCTTCTCTTATCTTTACCTTTTCTCACTCAGGAAGCTAAGTGAGACCTTTGCAACCAGAGAAAAGACTAATAATAGAAAGTGAAAATTATCCTCCAGAGAGTGTGGATCAGGTGAGGAGCAAGTATGGGAGCCCTGAGTTTCTTTGGGTGCCAGGGTGCCCCAATATCAACGGTTAAGTAGAGACAGATGCCGCCAAGAAGACTGGCCAGAAATGAACAGAGTCCTGGAGATCTACTGTACAAAAATGGGTCAATAGTAAACTATGCTGTATTTCATACTTTAAAATATACTAAAAGGGTATATCATGTTACGTTTCTCATCACAAAATAATCACATCAATGATGATAACAGATAAAGGAGGGAAGGAGGAAACTTTCAGAGATGATGAATATATTTATGGCATAGATACTGGTGATGGTCTCATGAGTGTTTTCATGTCTCCAAGCTCATCGCAGAGCTGCAAAAGAAAGCCAGAAGACATTTTTGTTTTTGTTTTCTTTTTCATACTTCTTGGCATTTGTTGTTAAGATTATTAAATCCAGGAGAATGAAGTCAGATAAAGCATATTGAAATAAGACCGCCACATAAGTATAAGCAAAATAAGAACCCAGAAGTTAATTTTAACAATAGATGAAGGAAATCTTCATTAAGTGTCATTTAGATGTCTTGAAGTTACCGGACAATAAAAAGGAAGATCTTTCAAGGCTGTGTGAACAGATGGCATAAAAGCAGAGAGAAATAAAAATTTCTCAGCAATCAGTCTGTTACGTCTAGAGTCTCGGGTGCTGGAACAGAAATGGTGTTAAAGAAGACTAAACAGATATTTTGGGGCCTTCTGCATGGATCTGAATATCAGGTTTAGAAGTCTGATGTTTATTCTTTGGGCAGAATGAAGGTGAGAGATTTTCTCTCTCAACTTGGGTTCTATGTACTTCTTGGTGTCTGAGTTTGCATTCATCCTTTGGCAGTTAAATCATGGCTCTTTCCTGAGAAAACTGCCCATTAAATAGAGTTATGTCCTGTCTATAAAATTCTGGGCAATTTCAGCCATTTAACAAGCCTAGAACCCTGAATCACACTTATTTCCATTTCCTGAGCACCTGCTCTGTGACAGGTACCATGCTGGATCGTAAAGATACATTGTATCAAATATGAAAATGGGTGTTGCCTCAGGTAGTCTTGCAAAGAAGGCAGCTGTGGGCACGAGTAGACTGAGCAAGTATTTGCAACCTGTGAAGGAGGGCTGTCAGTCACCTTCCCAGGCAGAAGGAGGACATCAGATGCCTGGGTGAAGAAAGAGAAGGATGCTGGGAGAATCTGAACAGAAGAGCAGTGGTGAGGACTTGGATGGTGAGCCCCTTGCCAGGGGAGTCCGAGAGGGAAGATTCTAAGTGGATCAAGTGCCAGAGTCAGTCTATGAGAGTAAGAGGTGAGGCGGTTAGTGTTTCTTAAGTCAAGAGAGATGAGAAGGCTCACTTGGAGGTTAGACAGGGGATGTGCTGTGATTCTCACAGAAGTGCTTTGAGGGAATCTCCAGGGAGCCGGGTCTGTGTTTGAGCCGCTAATTCTCTAAAGATGCCTTCCTCTGAGTTTGGCATCTGACAGGCCCTTGTTATGACATATCTTTATAATTAGGTGCCAGGAAAATTTTCGGTAGATGTCTTCCTTCCTGATAATCAGAGATATTTAGCCACTGTGTTTTACTCTTTGCCATGGTAACCAGGGAGTGTGGAGACTAAACTGGTGCTCTACTTGTGCTCTTGGTTAGCACATTTCATTCTTCCTGTTCCCACACTTGTGGTTTGTGTTTGTACTCGCTTTACTTTGTTTCGTATATCACATAGGAGAATGCCAGTTATTCTTCCTGTACACACACACACACACACACACACACACACACACACACACACATACACACATACACAAAAAGACCCTCTGTGACCTCTCCACCCAGGATGCCTTATACCCAACAGCATTTAAGAGAAATGACTGAAACAGGGCATCCCATTTATACCTCTGAATTCTCACTCACTAAACTGGTGTTGACTTGTGTGTGTGTGTGTGTGTGAGCTCAGTTGTGTCCAATTCTGTGTGACCCCATAGACTGTAGTCCACCAGGCTCCTCTGTTTATGGGATTTCCCAGGCAAGAATATTGGAGTGCGTGCTATTTCCTTCTCCAAGGGATCTTCCTACCTAGGGATCAAACCCATGTCTCCTGTGTCTTCTGCACTGCATGTGGATTCTTTACCACTGAGCCCCACCGTTGACTATATACTAAGTTCTTTAGTTCAGACACTGAATTAGGACTGGGGGTCACAATGATTAATGAGGAAAGTTACTTGTCATCTCAACATGCACGGTTGGTCAGACCAGGGAAGACTTTTTACAGACAACTATTATGCGAGTGCAAAGGAAGGTATGAAAAGCTTTAGAAGAACACAGGATGGGGAAAGGGATTGGCCATTTTGGAGATTTAGCCCTTGCCATTGTGCTGGTTGTTCTGCATCTGCTCTTTCATATTAAAATAGTCTAGGTCTCAGGAGGATCTCAGGGCTTTGGGTTCACTCACATTTCACTCCTTCAGCAAATCTCCTTTGAGCCTCTAAAACATGCAAAGGTGTTGTCCACTTGCTCTGAAGAAGTAAGGAGTAAGTGAGGAGGAAACACAGACACCCAATCCTAAGGTATCCTGGGAAGACTGGATGGGGACCTTCAGAGGAATGCATGTCACGGAGAGGAAAAGAGACTGACATCAGGACCTTAACACTCACAGCTCCCCTGCCACGAGCCTCACAAGGCTCCATGCTCTGGAATTGCTCAGCCTGCCCCTCGCATCCACAGGATGGTGAAGCAGTAGGAATTAATGCTTCCTAAGGCTGAGTTTCAAAGGTTGCTTGCTTTCGCAGCAGATTATTGCTCAGCTGTGTGTTTTCTCTATGTCTTCACAGACAATAGCAGTGCATTTGTAAATTGCTGTTCTTTTAATAACAAATCATAGCTGGGTATTCTTCTCTCTCAGGAATATCGGCTACTTTCATGTTTAATGCCTCACATCAGGGATTTAATCTGCATCCTTCTCTGGGCATGTCAAATGAGACTAAATTATAATGTCCTCAGAACACAGTGTATTGGATTTCAAGATGAAGCAGATTATAGTAAATATTAATCTTTTCAAATGGATAGAATCAAATACAAAACTATTTCAAACAAGAATTTTAATGTGGAAATTAAATCTTTGTTAATATTTCTAGCATTCGAGCATTGAGAAGCCAGGTGACAGGGTGATTATTCAAAGGTTACAGCTTATCTCATCGAGTTGCTGATACGTTAAATTGTTAGTCTTTTCTGTAGAATTATGTAGAAAGAGCATTTCTCCAAGTGAAACAAGAAAAGCCAATTGATCAACTGAGATGGACAACACTAGCTTATAAGTCACCCGTTTATTTTTATTTTTTTGAAGCAGTGTTATATCTGATCTGTGAGGCCTGCAACTTTGTAATTGCTCAGTCTATGATTTTAGGGTAAAAAAAAAAATGGATGTTACTAATTAAATTAATACTACTTGTCTGCAGTTTATCATAGTCACCATGGTTTCTAATGTAAAAATGTAACTTCAAGTATGCCCATGCATAGAAAATTCAAGTGGCAACAGTGATACAGACCATAAAATTTTGCCCCCAAATCCAGGGTACATGCTATGGTATTACCCAGACTATAAAGGGGTTTCCCAGGTGACATTAGAGGTAAAGAATCCACCTGAAAATGCAGGAAACAGGAGATGTGGAAATCAGTCTCTGGGTTGGGGAGATCCATCCCCTGGAGCAGGAAATTGCAACCCCCTCAGTATTCCTGCTTGGAGAATTCCATGGAGAGAGAAACCTGATGACTATAGTCGATGGGGTTGCAAAGAGTCGGACATATCTGAAGCTACTAAGCATACTAGATTACAAGCATATAGTGACTAAACTGTAGAATGTAAAGGGATTGCTGTTATTGTTTAGGCACTAAGTCTTGTCCAGCTCTTTGCGACGTCATGGATTGTAGCCCACCAGGCTCCTCTGTCCATGGGATTTCCCAGGCAAGAATATTGGAGTGGGTTGCCATTTTCTTCTCCAGGAGACCTTCCTGACTCAGGGACTGAACCTTCATCTCCTGCATTGGCAGGTGAATTCTTTACCACTGAGCCACTTGGGAAGCCCATAAAAGGATTAGGGGGAAATGCCCACAGGATCCTAAGATGAATGTGTTGGCTCTGCTGCCTCCATGCTATGTCAGCCTTGGATAAGCCAGTTTCATATGAAATGAAGACAAAGATGCTTTCTGATCTACTTCACAAGGTTGTTATAAAAATCAGATAATATAATACACAATGAAAGATTGCATCAGCTAAAAGAATACAGTAAAATCTAGGAGAATAGCAGATACCAGATATTCTTTGTGGTAAGACTGTTTACAAATCAAAATGTCTGTGGAGATTTTAAGTGGAATATTTTTAAAAATTTGTTTTCTGACTACAAGCTTACATATTTTATCACCAGAAAGGTAATAGCATGTTTCATTTAGATTTTCTATTTAAAATTCAAAGTCATATTTTCAAAGTGAGTCTACTTTTACACAAATGCACTTGCACTGGTTTTAATTAAAATTAGGTTTTGTGTTTGTCTCTGCACTGAGTGAATAATTATTTTTAATTAAAAAATCAAGAAATGTAATGTATTTTAAATGTGTGCTGCCTCTCTCAGATTTGGCTAGTATGTTGATGCTTAATTAATGCAGATAATAATTTTAGCAGGCTCTAAATGACTTATTAAAGGAAATAATTATTTGTAGCAAGTTTGTTTTGAACCAGGCTAGCCTTTACTTCTGGTGCTTCATGGAGGTTCAGAGTTGAGTACCACAAGTATCTGCCCACAGAAAGTTCAATAACAGACTTTAATTCAGAATTTCTTGTCTTCCCCGTAAAATATATGCATGAGATTTGAAAAATAAAATAATAACATTAAAAAGGAAATGTAGAGATTAGATTGAAATTGCCAGGACCGAGAATAATTAAATGCATGTATGTAAATGTATGTGTGTTTGATGACCATCATCAGAAAATCTACAAACAATAAATGCTGGAGAGGATGTGGATAAACCGGAGCTCTCTTGCACTGTTGGTGGAGTTGAAACTGATAGAAGGCATTATGGAGATTCCTTAAAAACTATGAATAAAACTACTATATGACCCAACAATGCACCTTCTGGGCATATACCCTGAGAAAACCATAATTGAAAAAGACAAATGAAACCCAATGTTCATTGCAGCATTATTTAAAATAGCTAGGACATAGAAGCAACCTATATGTCCATCGACAGATAAATGGATAAAGAAGCTTTGTTACATACGTACAATGGATTATGACTCAGTCATAAGAACGAGTGCATTTGAATCAGTGCTAACAAGGTGGATGAACCTAGAGCCTATTATACAGAGTGAAATAAGTTAGAAAGAGAAAAACAAATATCATATATTAATGTATATGTATGGAATCTAAAAGGATGATAGCAATGAAGCTATTTGCAGGGCAGCAGTGGAGACGCAGACGCAGAGAACAGACTTATGGATCCGGGGACGGGGGGGATGGAAAGGGTGGGACAAATGCAGAGGGTAGCATGGAGACATCTACATTATCACATGTGAAAGAGAGCCAGTGGGGATTTGGTGTATGCCTCGGGGAGCTCAAACCAGGGCTCTGTGGCAAGCTAGAGGGAGGGGATGGGGTGGAGATGGGAGGGAGGTTCAAGAGGGAGGTGTCATATGTATCCCTAGGGCTGATTCATGCTGATGTATGGCAGAAATTAACACAATACTGTACAGTAATTATCCTTCAACTAAAAACAGATAAAAAAATGTGTGTGTTTGATATCTGCATAGAAATAATCTATGACATTGGAGGTAAATAGAAAGATACAGACTTTGGTCAGTCTCTGACCCTAAGTCACAAAAAGTCACATGGCCGCAAATGAGGCGCTTCCTGTCTTGGCTCGGTCTCCTCACTAGAGAGCACACCTTCTTCATTAGTCCATAAGATTTGCCCCTCATCCAATGAGAGTAGTTTACACTAGACAGGAGGGTGGTAAGACCCTGTAGATTAGCCATGCTGCATTGTTCATTTTTTTTTCATCCTAAGTGGTGGTAGGGGTGGTCCCCAAAGGAACAACCCAGCAGATGAGAACCAGACCAGAATAACTCTGTCTCTATTCCATCAGCTCATATTGACGAGAGAGTGAGGTTAGAAGATTGTGCTGTATTGCACTTAGTGATCCTGAAAGAATGCTTGGTAAGTATGGGCTTCCTCGCTGGTTCAGACAGTAAAGAATCTGCCTGCAATGTGGGATACCTGGGTTCAATCCCTGGGCAGGAAGATCCCCTGGAGAAGGGAATGGCAACCCACTCCAGTGTTCTGGCCTGGGGAATCCCCTGGACGAGGAGCCTGGAGAGCTACAGTCCATGGGACTGCAAAGAGTCAGACAGGACTGAGGCACTAACACTTTCAGTTTCTCTTCATAAACTGAGGATCAGGTTGCCCTTCTCCTTCAAAACCAAGTGCAACTTCCCTCACTATCCAAGAAAACTGTGACTGAAAAGAAGGGCAATGAAGAAATGGACTAAAAATTGTCATTCTTTGTTGTCATAACCAGTACATCAATAAATCCTGTCGACAGGATCTTCAAAATATGCCCTGAATCCTGCCATTTCTATTATCTACCAAGCTATTGCCCTAAGAGGTAGCTACTACCATCTCTCTTGTTTATCTCTTAATGTTTGTCCTAAATTTGCTCCCTGTTTTACAAAAATGAATATTGAGTCTGCAAAAAACAGAGTTTCACTTGGGATCTTAAAAACTGCGATTTGGGAGACAGAGATTTGGGCAAAACCAAAGGAATGTTCAGGAAAGAGAAAGAGTCAAAGACTTAGAAAGGCAAAGCCAGGAATCTGTTTTCTGACGCAGGAGAGGAGCTGCCTGTCCTCACAAGATGGCTGTCAAGAGTTTTCTTAGAGTGTGCATCCAACATATAGATAGACAGTCATGAGTTATTTTAGGATAAAATTCCAGTAAGTGTCTTGAGTTTCCTGCAGATGTTCCGGATACCTTCATTAAGGCAATGAGTGGCCAAAACTTCATATTCACCCAGGCTGAGACTGTAGGTAAACCATTTTTCTTCTGTGGCCTTTCCACTCCATCGCAGAGAGCTCTCTTAGCAGTGCTAACTCCATCTTGACTTTTCTTTTACATTTCCCTCTTTTGATGGAGGTTTCTTTTTGGAAAGCACTGGAGAGCAACCGTTAGGTAATTTAGCATTCATGTAGCCTTCCTCAATGTTGGGAAGGCTTATTCTGAAAGAGTCGTGTCCTTCAGAGGGAAAGAGGTCTCTCGTGCTGCCAATCCCATTCCTCTAACTGAAATGTTTAAAGGTTATGATTTTAGTATGTGATCAATATCTGAAATAATTTTAATTTAGTTTTTTCCCCTAAGATAAAGATTGTGATTGTTCAGTTGCTAAATCATGGCCGACTCTTTGTAACCCCATGGACGGCAACATGTCAGGCTTCCCTGTTCTTCACTACATCCCTGAGTTTGCTCAAACTCATGTCAATTGAGTCAATGATGCCGTCCAACCATCTCATCCTCTGTCTTCCACTTTCTCCTCCTGCCCTCAATCTTCCCCAGCATCAGGGTCTTTTCTAGCATGTCGTCTCTTCGCATCAGGTGGACAAAGTACTGGAGCTTCAGCTTCAGCATCAGTCCTTCCAATGGATATTCAGGACTCATTCCCTTTAAGATGGCCTGGTTTGATCTCCTTGCTGTCCAAGGGACTCTCAAGATAAAAGTACATAGAAATTTATAGATATTGTGTCTTCATTTTTGCTTCCATTCAAGTACCCATTGACAAAAAGGGCTAATGTCTTAACTTTAATAATAGTGATTCTGAGAAATATGGACTGCTTCTCTATATTTGGATGGTCCATTTGTTGGCAGGACAGTTGCCATCACTTGGAGAACACCTACAGCACAGATGATAGTAGGGCTGTGCCAAAGTTCATAAAGAAGATAAGCTCAAGAACAAGACTCAAAACCAGAGAGTCAATCCCCTAAGCTCTATGTTTCTTGCTGGGGAAGGGTAGGAGTGAAGTGGACAGGGGATCTTAATACAAAATTTATAGTGTTTAGAGACTCAATGAATAAAAATTTTCAAAAAATATAAAAGATAGTTTGATAATAAGAATATAGTTTTATTACTTGGTTTTTTGGAGTTTGTCACCAAAATCTGGTCAATGCATATTATGGTGCTGTTTCATGAAAATACATTAAAACTGCAGAAGGTAAAAATAAGAAAAGCAGGAAATGTGAAACAGTGCAAAGGCCTTCAACTTACTTTTCTTTTGAAGTCTCTGAATATTTTCTAGAATTTCTTTTCTCCTGTAGTGTATCTTCTGTTGATTTTCAGAGCAATGCACACACAAAGATTTTCTCCCCCATTGTTTCGTCTTAATCAAACTCAATTCTTTAATGTTCCAGCACTGAGCCTTCAGATTTGTTGTGGGTAGGTTTCCTCATACTGATTCAGCAAGAAGATTTCTGCTGTACTTCAAGCTGACTTGATTCAGAATTGCAGGAATGTTTCTCCTGAGAATACTTGACTGGTGGATAAGAATGATGATGTCAGGAATAATAGCAGCTTCCTTTTGTTGAAATATTGTGATGTGCCAAAATGGTACTAATAAGAATTTATGTTTCTATTTATTCTTCAAAACAGCCCTTTGAGATATGCATCGTTCTTATTTTTCAGATCAAAATTCACTGGTTTGGGTAAATCACTGATTTCTATAACCAGACAGTGATAGAGTAAGATATGACCCCAGAACTGTTTGAGAGTAAAGCTTTCTATTCTTACTTCTATTGTTGCAGCTGCTACTAATACCAGCAACTGACCAGAGAAAGTGGAGAGGAGGAGGAAAAGGGCAGAGAGAAAGGAGGAGGAGCAGAGGGTGAAGCAAAAGAAGGAGAAACTGTCATCACTCAAAAGTCTTTCCCATCCACAGTCATCCCTCTGGGATGCTCAAGCCCATTAATGGCAGAGTACCGATCCAACATTGGTTACATCTGTGAATGCAGAATCCGGGGGTACAGAGGGCTGGCTGTATTTTCTTATTGAAATTTTTGCATTCTGGGAACTGGGCAAGACTCGATAGGCAGTGGGCACTACTGAGGAGTAGCATAAGTGGATGCACAGGGTGTAGACAGCTAAGACAATACCCTACCGGATGCTGCCAGTCTACTCGGGGCTACAGGGAGGGCTGCTGAATGCCAGAGTCAGTGAAGGAGGGTAACAGAAGGGCTGAGTGTGTGCAGAGGACAGGTGTGGGTTAGGAAGACCTTCCTACTCAACAAACTAAGCTGGTGTCCCATGCTTGCTATTAATCACCCCCAAGAGCACACCAAGTGGTGGAATCGGCTCCTGGTCTAGGTGTCAGTGTGGATGGTAATACTCAAGAGGGCCATTTAGTACATACTGATTAGACAGATGATCAACTGTGTTTAAAGAAATAGAAAGATACCAGATTGCGTGTGCTGTGGATTAAATGAATCATTTATATATTTGACACTGGACTGTGCACAATGTCTCTATGCTGGAGCATTGCCTAGCAAACAGCAAACTTGGGAAGATCTAATCTTCTTGCCTCTCTGCAAAGTATTTTACAGACAGAAGGGACAAATTAACAGACATGGGCAAATTGGGAAAAAATGCTCTCACTTTCCCCAGAGGCAGTCAAGTCGTTCAGCACAGGAAGGTTTGAGTTTCTCAAGAAATGGCTTCTAAGAAAAATTGTCACTGCCTTGGCAATCTTGGGATAAGGCTGTACAGACTGTCAGCAGAAAAAGAAATGGGAAGAAATGTAAAAAGCTGTGGGTCAAGCACTGCCACCATCAGTCACTTAATCACCTCAGGACCACTGGCTTCTCAGGGAGGCTGGGAGTAAGCTGGGGAAAGGTATGGGCTTCTTTTAGAAAGAATCGACTCCTCTCATGTTGCCCTGGATGAAGCATGGTGGTCTGGGAGTCTGGAGGTCTCCCAGATAGGAGGGCTGTTTCCAGCTCCGGCACCAATCAGCTCTCTGACCTTGAGTCTCTCAAAGTACTCACACTCCTAGTCTTTCTTGGGGAAATAACACAGAACAAAATTAATATCATGGAATTGAAAACATTGAGACTGTTTAGAACACATTGCCCTCAATTTGAAAGAAAAAGGTACCAAGGAAAATAAAGGAAACAAATGTCTGCAGAGTTCTCTCCATCAACAGCAGATGTATGCTTAAGTGTTTGTATATTTTGGGCATTTAAATAATCAGAGTATGATGAGATGTATATTCTTACCTGCATCTTGATAATAAAGGACTAGAGGCACAGCTCATTTACAAATGAATCTTCCTGGTCAGACCCATCAGATTCCAAATTAGGCCTCATAGAATGTAAAAATCCACAGGGTTGGTGCATATTTTACACACTTGAAAGGCACAGTGCTGAGTACTGGTGTGGAAGGAGTCTTCAAAATGGAAAATCACAGAGAAATAAGGAACTATGAAGAGAGAATTGAATTTAGAGTCAGAGACATGGGTGTGGGGGAGCTGTTGTGTGGGTTTTTTTTTTTTTCCCCCCTCCTCTTTCCCTTTTGGGCATGTAGTATGTTGTATCATAGTTCCCCAATCAGAGATCAAACCTGTGCAACTCTGCCCTGGAAAGGCAGAGTTTCAAACACTGCAATATGAAGGAAGTCCTAGAGACATGGTTTTGAACTCAGTTGTGAGTTCAGGTCAGTTCAGTCGCTCAGTCATGTTCAATTCTTTGCGATCCCATGAACTGCAGCATGCCAGGACTTCCTGTCCAAAACCAGCTCCCAGAGCCCACCCAAACCCATGTCCATCGAGTCGGTGATGCCATCCAGCCACCTCACCCTCTGTCGTCCCCTTCTCCTCCTGTCCCCAAACTTTCCCAGCATGAAGGTCTTTCCAAAGAGTCAGTACTTCGTATCATGTGGCCAAAATATTGGTGTTTCAGCTTCAACATCAGACCTTCCAAAGAACACCCAGGACTGATCTCTTTTAGGATGGACTGGTTGGATCTCCTTGCAGTCCAAGGGACTCTCAAGAGTCTTCTCCAACACCACAGTTCAAAAACATCAATTCTTCGGCACTCAGCTTTCTTTATAGTCCAACTCTCACATCCATACATGACCACTGGAAAAACCATAGCCTTGACTAGACGAACCTTTGTTGGCAAAGTAATGTCTCTGCTTTTTAATATGCTGTCTAGGTTGGTCATAACTTTCTTTCCAAAGAGTAAGCATCTTTTAATTTAATTGCTGCAGTCACCATCTGCAGTGATTTTGGAGCCCCCCAAATAAAATCTCTCACTATTTCCACTGTTTTCCCATCTATTTGCCATGAAGTGACAGGACCAGATGCCATGATCTTAGTTTTCTGAATATTGAGCTTTGAACCAACTTTTTCACTCTCCTCTTTCACTTTCATCAAGAAGCTTTTATTTCCTTTTCACTTTCTGCCATAAGGGTGGTGTCAACTGCATGTCTGAGGTTATTAATGTTTCTCCCGGCAATCTTGACTTCAGCTTTTGCTTCCTCCAGCCCAGCGTTTCTCATGATGTACTCTGCATATAAGTTAAATAAGCAGGGTGACAATATACAGCCTTGATGTACTCCTTTTCCTATTTGGAACTAGTCTCTTGTTCCATATCCAGTTCTAACTGTTGTTCCTGACTTGGATATCGGTTTCTCAAGAGGCAAGTCAGGTGGTCTGGCATTCCCATCTCTTTCAGAATTTTCCACTGTTTGTTGTGATCCACACAGTCAAAGGCTTTGGCATAGTCAATAAAGTAGAAATAGATGTTTTTCTGGAACTCTCTTGCTTTTTGGATGATCCAGCGGATGTTGGCAATTTGATCTCTGGTTCCCCTGCCTTTCTAAAGCCAGCTTGAACATCTGGAAGTTCACAGTTCATGTATTGCTGAAGCCTGACTTGGAGAATTTTGAGCACTGCTTTACTAGCGTATGAGATGAGTGCAATTGTGCACTAGTTTGAGCATTCTTTGGCATTGCCTTTCTTTGGGATTGGAATGAAAACTGACCTTTCCCAGATCTGTGACCACTGCTGAGTTTTCTAAATTTTCTGGCATATTGAGTGCAGCACTTTCACAGCATCATCTTTTAGGATTTGAAATAGCTCAACTGGAATTCCATCACCCCCACTAGCTTTGTTTGTAGTGATGCTTTCTAAGGCCCACTTGACTTCACATTTTAGGATGTCTGGCTCTAGGTGAGTGATCACATCATCGTGATTATGTGGTTCATGAAGATCTTTTTGTACAGTTCTTCTGTGTATTCTTGTCACCTCTTCTTAATGTCTTCTGCTTCTGTCAGGTCCATACCATTTCTTTCCTTTATCGAGCCCATCTTTGCATGAAATGTTCCCTTGGTATCTCTGATTTTCTTGAAGTGATCTCTAGTCTTTCCCATTCTATTGTTTTCCTCTATTTCTTTGCACTGATTGTTGAAGAAGGCTTTCTTATCTCCCCTTGCTATTCTTTGGAACTCTGCATTCATATGGGTATATCTTTCTTTTTCTTCTTTGTTTTTCACTTTTCTTCTTTTCACAGCTATTTTTAAGGCCTCATCAGACAATCATTTTGCTTTTTTGTGTTTCTTTTTCCTGGGATAGTCTTGATCCCTGTCTCCTGTACAATGTCACGAACGTCTATCCATAGTTTATCAGGCACTCTGTCTATCAGATCAAAAAAATAAAGTCCCTTAAATCTATTTGTCCCTTAAATCTATTTGTCCCTTAAATCTATTTGTCCCTTAAATCTATTTGTCACTTCCACTGTGTAATCATAAGGGATTTGATTTAGGTTGTGAATCACTGGTGGGTAATTTACAGACCTGCTCTAAAACTATATTCTCATGTAAAAAAATAGAGAGGTAATAGTAGTCCTTTTATATTTTGAGCATCCTTCATCCAAAACTAATTATAATGTTCTTTAAAGGTTAAAATTAATATGTGAATAGCAGTTATTTTAATATAAGAAATAAAGATTGACATAATAATGAATCAATGTTATGCTTTTCTTATATTAATGATCATGCCATATTTGTAACATCTGTTTTTAGCTCTTGTTTTCATCCTATCCAAGAGGACATGGAGAATCAAAATTGTATTTTTGGGGGGCTAATATGTTAATACAAAACCCAGAAAACAACATATGCTAGTAAATATTTGTTGAATGTGTGACAAATGTCAAGGAAGGAAAAAAAAAAAAACTTGCAGAGAGCACAGAGAGGTCAAAACAATTTTTGAGAGGTGCTCCAAAGGCTGCCTGGAAGAAGGTCAGCATTCAGTTACAGGGAGAGGACCAACAGGCGGAGGATGACATCCAGGTCACATGGCTTCTGAGGAAACTGCTATCCTTACCTGCACAGGGATTGTTGCGGTATTCTTGGCTTAGCCTGGAGAACACTGGAACCATTCCGCATGTCTGAGCATGTTGATCCAGATTATACTGGATCTGTGAGCTTCAGTAAGAAATTATTAATAGCAGGGAAATCATGAGAGGACAGTTTCCAGCTGGGAGCAAAATGGGGATGGGTGTAACCTGTACTCTGCCCAAGTGGGCACCAGGCCTGCATAAGGAAGCCAGAGAAAATTAGAGAGAGAAGGCCACATGTTAATTCTCAGGGAATCTACAATGTCAAGAGGTCTACTCAATCTCGTCCTAATCAAACCTTTTCTCCCTGCAATAGCATGAACATAAATAGCTGTCTCAGAATAACCTCAGTTAATTCAGACCCTTTTCCCCTACTTTGCCATCCAACCACCTGTCCATTTATTTTTACACTGATTCATTTATTTACAAAATGGTTAGTTTGAACTTACTGGGTTAAGCTCTGGAAATAACAAAAGATGATAAACAAGTGCAAAAACACAAATGGAAGAATCATGTACCTTCTTATCAGTCCTCTAAAAGTGGCTAGTGTCTCTCTGTTCAACTGAAGGCTTTGTATACATTGCCAAATGTAACTCTCACAACAGACCTGAGTGGATTAAGCTTCTGAATTCAGACTGGAATTTCCCAAAGCAGATAAATTTGCAAGCTTATTGTTCTTAAAGAACAAACTCATCTTAATCTAGTGTTGAATAAAATCAAATATCTCTGCTTCTATGCAATCTCTCTGTTCTACACTCAGTCCTCTGTTACCCATAGCTCATAGATGCATGCGTTAATCTTAATGTTTTAGATAACAGAGCAAGTGCAAGGACCACAGAAACACTAGCTCATTTGGAGAAACCTTAGACAACCTATGGACTTCCCTGGTAGCTCAGCTGGTAAAGAATCTGCCTGCAATGCAGAAGACCCCAGTTTGATCTGCTGGAGAAGGGATGGGCTACCCACTTCAGTATTCTTGGGCTTCCATTGTGGCTCAGTTGGTAAATAATGCACCTGCAATGTGGGTGACCTGGGTTTGATCGCTGGGTTGGGAAGATCCCCTGGAGAAGGGAAAGGCTATCCACTCCAGTATTTCGGCCTGGAGAATTCCATGGACTGAATAGTCTATGGGATCACAAAGCGTTGAACATGACTGAGCCACTTTCATTTCACTTCACTAGACACCCTATAGGAGAAGGCAATGGCACCTCACTCCAATACTCTTGCCTGGAAAATCCCATGGACAAAGGAGCCTGGTGGGCCACGGTCCATGGGGTCGTGAAGAGTCGGACATGACTGAGCGACTTCACTTTCACTTTTCACTTTCCTGCACTGGAGAAGGAAATGGAAACCCACTCCAGTGTTCTTGCCTGGAGAATCCCAGGCACTGGGGAGCCTGGTGGGCTGCCGTCT
This sequence comes from Nanger dama, assembly GCA_917880005.1. Lineage (NCBI taxonomy): Eukaryota > Metazoa > Chordata > Mammalia > Artiodactyla > Bovidae > Nanger > Nanger dama. The sequence continues at coordinate 6,664,685 of CAKJTW010000074.1, read as the reverse complement.
ATGGGGTGGCAGAGTCTGACATGACCGAAGTGACTTAGCAGCAGCAGACACCCTATATTGGTTCTCCTGAATCATGGAGGGCTCTTGACTTCACTTACTCAATTACATGACAGACTATGAAAATTAAAGGGATGAACAGAATGACTACAGAGTTTGTGTCTTTATTTAACTTATTATTTATTTAGTCAACTTGAGCAGAAGCTCGTAGATATAAGGATTAGCTGAGTCCTGTGGCGCTGTAATGCTGAAAAGGATTATAAAACTGTGTTTTGAGTGAGAAAACAGAGGAAGTTGCCAAAAATAAATGGAAACCCAGTGAGTTTTATGATCGTTTAGCAAAGAACCTTCAGTTTGTGTTTGCAGGCAGGTAAAACAACAACAGATACTGGGGGAATAAAGTTAACCTGCGTTAAGAGCATTTTATTAAACAAAAACAGGAGAAAAATAATACTGCAAGTTCTGTTAGTTATAGCCAAGTTGTGTGTATGGTAGCAGATATTTGGCTATGTTTTATTACCAGATGCTTTAATAAATGAACAAGAAATGTTTATGGCAAGAAAACAGTGGTGCTGCTAAGTTTTAATGATGAGTGGAATTCTGAATGAGAAAGGTGGGAGAAACTTCCAGAAAGTACTCTATGATTCTCAATATATTCTGATGTATTTTTTGCAAAAACTACTGAGTTAAGAAGCAAAAACATAAATTTTATGAGTATGGGTGACCTGCAATGACAGTGAATCAACTTCCTTATACTAATTTACCAATTCATTTCATTTAACAAGTAGTACTGAGCATTTTTTTCAGCTTGGCACCATACTAGCTATTACAGTTACAGCAACAAACACCACACAAACGAAGTCTCACCTAGGGCCCCAACAGCCTAACTTTGCTAACAGTATGAACTTTAAAGGACATAAATCTTGTATTTTTAAAACACAATCCAAATTCCTTCCTTGAACTTGAAGATCTTGGCTTGGTTTTCACTTATTGCCTTTGAAACAGGAGCATTTTGTCCCTTTGCAGAGATTCATTTCCCCAGATGCTCCACGATTTACTTCTTAGCTATTTCTCTGGTGGGCCACCAGATGGTTCATAATTTTATTCCCCTTCTATAATTCCTCACTTTCTGAACTTAAGTTTATTTTTCATTTTGAACAACAAGTTCTATTGCTCCCTGATGAAAAGAAGGCTCCCAAATACTTTTGCTGCTTTCTCACTGCTATATCTTCTGCACTATCTTACAGGTACCCAGTAAATATTTGATTAATGACTGATTTCTAGTTTCAGTAGAGTTTCTAACCATTGAAACAAGCAAATACTATTAGATATAGGGAGTAATATTAAAGAGATGTTGGTGTATTAAAGTGATGAGACTATAAAATATAAAATGGCAGGGTGGGCAATATGGTTAAACAAAAGCTATGAAGGTGGTCATGAGAGAGCTGTACGGCAGAGCTGTGTACCGACAGTGATGGATAGAGGCTGAAGGTTTATTAATATTTAAATAAATATCTAAATAATATGTAATACTAATATTGTCAGATATAAAACAATTCACTCACTAATCAGTTAATGAAACCACAAATACTTGGGTGTCTACTTTGGGTTGTGACAAAACTCAGACATGAGAATGTGGTATAAACAGGATCTCTAGGAAACTTTCATCCAGAGCTCTGTGCTGGTCACACAACTGTAACAACGTTCAGGGAAAATTCTCAAAAAAAAAAATGACCCCCAAACTCCAAGGACACTGTTGTTCAAAGACTCTATGATAAAGCATAGCAAGTTTGAAAAGCAGAGAGAAGCTAATGAAAACTGTAGCATAAAGATGATCCAGCAAAGCAGATCTACTTGGACAGCAAGGAGATCAAACCAGTCAATCCTAAAGGGGATATTCATGGAAGGACTGATGCTGAAGCTGAAGCTCCAATACTCTGGCCACCTGAAATGAAGAGCCAACTCATTGGAAAAGACCCTGATGGTGTGAAAGATTGAGGGCAGGAGGAGAAGGGGGTGACAGAGGATGAGACGGTTGGATGGTTTCACCAACTCAATGGACATGAGTTTGAGCAAACTCAGGGAGAGAGTGAAAGAAGGGAAGCCTGGCGTGCTGCAGTTCATGGGGTCACAAAGAGCTGGACATGACTTAGTGAGTGAACAACAATGAACAGTAGCAAAGCAGAAACATTTCCTACAGCAGGAAACTGCCCATCATATCCAGGACAGCATGTGTGCCCAGTTGCTAAGTCATGTCTGACTTTTGTGACTCGATGGATTGTAGCCCTCCAGGGTCCTCTGTCCATGGGATTGTCCCAGCAAGAATACCAGAGTAGGTTCCCATTTCCTCCTCCATGGGTTCTTCCCAAACCAGAATGTCTCCTGCAGCTCCTATATTGGCAGGCAGATTCTTTACCACTGAGCCATCTGGGAAGCCCATATCCAGGACTGGCAGAAAGCAAAGAGCAGAAGCTCAATGTTTGGCCTTGCTACTTCCTAGCTCAAAGTCAATAAGAAAGACAGTGAATTGTTCTGAATCTCAGTTTCCTCATCTGTAATGTGGAAACAGTAATCTTTGTCTTACCACATGTTATGCTGATTAAATAAAATAAAAGTGCATGTTGATTTCCTATCCCAGTGCTGAAAATCAATGCCTATCCCATGTTCTATTTTAGAACATGACATAGGAGTCTATTTTGTTCTCTGAGTGCTCTGAGTGAATAAACTCAGACCTTGCCTGAAATATATTTGTTGTTTGACTTGTTCTGTTGCATCTCTGTGAAAATGTGACAAGTCACATTATTGTGATTTTCTATAAAAGAATAGAGTCTATATTTTAATACACATTGGTTATAGTACAGCCAATCTGGCACTGGTGAAAATCAATGGTTTTTTGTGGCCAGTGGTCTGTGTCATGTTAGATTACATTCATATGTGCATTACTTTCCTTCTCAGATCTAATACTGTAATTTATTAATCAAGTTGCAGTGAGCCACACAGTAGAAGCCCTGTGTTCAATAACATACTTCGTGTCTTAGGAACCTGGTAATGCTTGACCCATGACTGAAGGCTGGAATATCTAAGCTCCTTCCCTAATAGCCGGGAGAGTCTGCCTCCCCCAATCCTTTCTGACAGCTCAGGCAGTTGATTAAATCGCACACATCTCCTCCTCCTTGCTATCCAAGAAATGCTGGATTCTCAAACTGAAGAGATGTTGATTAAGATGATGTTGGACAATTAATTATGCACCACGATAACCTCTGACCTGTGCGAGTTCTTTCTATTTTAATCAGTTGAGACTCTAAATTAGCAGATAATTACATTCTTGTGTTTTAATCAAGCCGTGGGCAGCAGGGAAAGATGGTGAAGTACAGCTCATGTAGAGAATTCATTTTGTGGTAAAGTCTTTTTAACTGAAGGTTTAAAAAGGATAATTATCAATTATTTTACTTCTGTTAACTTGAAGTTCTCTTCAAACAGGAGTTTTTGTGTTAAAGAACAACTTCTGAGATAGGACATATGTTTGGGTATAAAAACTGTTACTCAGTTCTGTCTGACTCTCTGTGACCCCATTGACTATAGCACGCTAGGGATTCTCCATGCACTAATACTGGAGTGGGTAGCCATTCCCTTCTCCAGGGGACCTTTCTGATCCAAGGATCAAACCCTGGTATCCTGCATTGCAGGCAGTCTGAACCACTGGGGAAGCCCATGTTTGGAATTGTGAATCAGAGAGGAGGGAGTAAAAATTGTATATGCCACCTGATCAATGGAAATATATACGATCTTATATTTATAGCAAATGCAGATCTCCAAGGGAGCTGATAATACTTTTGAAGCACGAACTAGAAGAACAGAGTGAATGACTTTAGAATTTTCAAATCAATAACCTGGCATAACATTGACACACAGACGCACCAAAAAGCCTAGCACAAATATGTTGTTCAAAGTATTATTAATAAGAGTAAAAAGTAATTAATAGTAACATTTGGAGGGCAAAGCTCACTTAGAAAATGTTTATATAAATTATTATATATATTCTTTATTAAGTAGTATGCATTCACTTTAAAAAGGCAAATAATGTAATTTGTCAGAACACAAAAGTTTCTGTATTACCTAATTAAATTTATGCAAAGATAAGATAATGTCCCCATCAAGATAATGACTGACAGGAAAACTGGACGAAGTCTTTGGATATGATATTATAGATATATTTTTCCTTTTTAATGCATTAGCAAGATAATTTATGCGAATGGAATTCATTTTAACATAATTTTAGAAACAATTGAACTACAGTTTTTCAAGGAAGACTGACACGTATCTTGGTCAAAATAGCAACCACAGTGCCGTGACAGCATAAGCTTCATTCACAAACCAAACCTGATGGATTAGCTACCAGTGAAGTTTCTGAAGCTTTAAGTTGAAAAGAAATGTGAGTGCCTGCCAGGCTGGACAGAAAAGAATGCCGGGAGTGTCCACCGTAAACAAGAAAGGAATCCTGGCTGAGCGTGATGGTGGTCAAAGGTAACATGATCTGGAGCCACACGTGCCAGCCTTGACTGTCCACTAACTAGGAGGCCAGATGTCTCAAAGTTCCTGTTACTCCAAGTGTTTGTCATTGACAACACCTAGGAGCCTGTTAGAAACACTGAATTTCAGGCTTTACACCAAGCATGTAAATCAGAACCGGCATTTTCCTATGACCTCCAGGTGATTTGTAGGCATATCAATGTTTAAGAGTATCTGCTCTAACTCAGCAGTCCATCATCTGTAAAAGGGACTCACAGCGTCAACTTCCCAAGGTGGTTTCAGGAATAAATGTGCTGATGCAAGTTGAATGCATGTTACAATGCCTGAAATATGTTATACCATAGTAGCAACACACATTATCTAATCTAATTTCTCCAATATTTTCTGATACCTCAGCTATTTTCTAAGTATATTGGGATTTTATCAAAACCATACAGATTTGTGCATTCTATACTCAGAAGAGAGCAACTCAACCTCTTAAAACATTTATATTAACATCAAATTCCACTGATGAGTCTGCGATCCAGAAGAACTTGAAGTCATTAAGCAAAGATGCAATCACGTTAGACTGATGAAGGAAATCTGGGGACTTAAATATTTGCAATCATTTTGATAACAGCTGAAATAAAAGGTTCACCTACAGAAAATCCAACTCTCCAGAGTCCTGATTCCAGTAAATTCAAGTTCTTATTCACATATGCAGACTTCCTCCCACCATCGACCCCTTCCAGCCATTTCCACGTCACCTTTTTGTTAGTAGACAAAGCCTTTTAAACTGTAGAAATTTTGACAACTTTTGAGTCAGTGTTTTAACAGAGATAAATAACACAGGTCAAAAATAAAGGAGGATAGGCCTGGTTATAACAGTACACATTTATACAGTGTACTTCTTAATTTCTTTTGCACCTGTTTCATAAATATTATTTCTATTTTTTAAAATATATTAATGCTCCTCTAAGATGAGAAAGCAACATTTTTTTTTAATTTTAAGATGAGCTATCTGAGGGTGAAGAAGCTGAGGGAAATTGGGAAAACAGTCATAAGTAAAATGCATAAAGGAACGTCACTGTTTGTTTAGTCTAGTCAGAGAGTACCAACTGGTAAGATCAAAATATACAAACAAACATTTAAACACTTTGTTTATTTTATTGATTCCATTCATCTGTTTCTTCATTCACATAACAGTTTGTGCCTGCATTTTTTCACTGCTAAAACTTAAGTGGAATTTGACAAAACCTTGCTGTCAAAATACTTGTGCACATTGTCATGGGTGTGTTTGTGTGTGTGTTGGGACAGAGAGGGCTGGTATCACATGCAAGCCAGGAAGCAAGATGTGCTGTCATAAACAGTTCTTCCTTTGAGCTTTACTTGGCTCTGTAACGTTCCATTGGGGGAAAAAAAAGCCGAAGAACGATGCTTTTGAACTGTGGTATTGGAGAAGACTCTTGAGAGTCCCTTGGATTGCAAGGAGATCAGTCCTGAATATTCATTGGAAAGACCGATGCTAAAGCTGAAGTTAAAATACTTTGGCCACCTGATAAGAAGAACTAACTCACTGGAAAAGACCCTGATGCTGGGAAAGATTGAAGGCAGAAGGAGAAGGGGACAACAGAGGATGAGATGGTTGGATGGCATCACCAACTCAATGGACCTGAGTTTGAGCAAGCTCTGGGAGTTGATGATGGACAGAGAAGCCTGGCATATTACAGTTCCGTGGGACTGCAAAAAGTTGGACACGACTGAGTGAATGAACTGAACTGAACCTTCCATAATGCAATTGCACAGATAGTTTATGCCTATCCTAAGACACATATCGGAGAAGGCAATGGCACCCCACTCCGGTACTCTTGCCTGGAAAATCCAATGGACGGATGAGGCTGGTGTGCTGCAGTCCATGGGGTCGCTAAGAGTCGGACACAACTGAGCAACTTCACTTTCACTTTTCACTTTCATGCTTTGGAGAAGGAAATGGCAACCCAGTCCAGTGTTCTTGCCCAGAGAATCCCAGGGACTGAGGAGCCTGGTGGGCTGCCGTCTGTGGGGTCGCACAGAGTTGGACATGACTGAGGCGACTTAGCAGAAGCAGTAGCAGCAAGAAACATATAGTTTTAAAGGAAACACTCCCTTCTATAAAGACAGATTATTGCCTACTGAAATAGGAATGCAGGTTGCAGGGAGAGGGGGCTGAATTAATCAATAGGTCCTATGCAATATCCTCAGTGATTTTTTAAAAGGAAGTATGGAGGATGAAGTAGCTAAAAGTATCCTTCCAAGAGAAAGATTCTGAAATATGGGCAACCTTAAGATCATTAATTTTCAGTAAATTAATTGAAGCTTCAGGGACATTCACCTGCTGAATTACTCTCTTCTTAAACACATTATACGAAGTCATCTTTCCTCATCTGTGTGTGTGTGTGTGTGTGTGTGTGTGTGTGTGTGTGTGTGTGTGGTTCAGTAGTATCTGACTCTTCTGCAACCCCATGGACAGTATTGGACCCAGCTCCTCTGTCCATGAAATTCTCCAGGGCCAGAATACTGGAGTGGGTTGCCACTTCCTTCTCCACGGGATCTTCCTGATCGTGGGATCAAAGCTGGATCTCCTGCATTGCAGGCAGATTCTTTACTGTCTGAGCCTCCAGGGAAGCCCAAACACCCAGTGCTTGCCAAATTGCCAGTATTGTAGACCTCCCGGATCCACTGTCCATGCGGGCTTCTCCAGGCAAGAATACTGTAGTGGGTTGCCATTTCCTTCTTCAGGGGGGTCTTCCCCACCCAGGGATTGAACCTGAGTGGATCTCCTGCATTGCAAGCAGATGCCTTATGATCTGAGCCACCAGGGAAGCCTTTCCTCGTCTGTGGTCACCTGATCTCATTTCGTCTCCAGGTTGTTCTACCTGAGGGCCACTTTCCCCTCTGCAGTGAAAGTGGGACATGGGCCTAATCCATTCAGAAGGGGCTGGAGGGGCTGCCAGGAGATGCATTGCTGTCTGGCAGTAACGTCCTGCCTGAACGCACACCGTTAGGCAGGTAGGCAGCCACACAGTTTGGTTGATAGAGGTGCCTGTGACCCGTGTGACGGGGATTAATGGGCATCTATTCTGGGCACCATCCTTTACTGAACCTGAGGTCACCTTTGTTGTTTGCAGACACTCCCAGATCCCCCCTCCCCGCCCTTGATGACACCAGTCTCTGCCTTTGGAGCCATCGATTCACCCTCACTGTCCTTCATGTGAAGTGAACGGTCAGAGAGAGGAGGGGCAGTGATAAATACGGAGCTGCTGATTTCTGAGAAGCAGGAAACCTCATGCTTGCGTTAAATATGACTCAAGCTCTTCACTGTGAAAGCTAGTGTTCTTGCAGTCCCCATGTAAACACTGCTTTCTCTCTGGCCTCTGGTTTTCTCCTCCCAAAGAGAGGGAACTGAAAAATCACTTATGTGAATAAATGCTTTTCTAATCAAACTCAAGAGCCTCTTTGTGACATCTGTGTTACATCCCGGAAGGTGTTTTGATTCGATTGTGGCTTACTTCTGCTGTTGTTTCTCAGGTACTTTGGTTCTCTATGGTAAATTAAAGAGCTTACACCTTGTTTTCTAAAGATAACCCCAAGCCAGCAATACTCTGAGGGAATGATCAAGTTGTACCTTAAGTGCTCAGGTCCTGCAGACTTATTGATGCCATCATTTCTTGTTTGTGCTTTCATTTCAGGACTCAAAGTCCTTGTTAGAAATTCCATTCTTGCCTTTTGGTGACCTTATAATGTGGCATTAAATAATTGGAGTTCTGTCAGCCAGGCCATTTTTTTGTTACAAATAAAAGATCTGATCAAAACTGTTGTATATGAAGCAATATGTAATGTATTTTTCTCATTATTGAGGAGTGACTAAATAGACTTAGTTTCAGGCATGACTGGTCCAGGTGCTCAAAAGATGCTCTGTGGATCTTATTTATTTTCTCTGTCTTGAATCATGCCCTTTCAAAATTCAAATTAAAGCCCTAACCCCCAGTGTGACTGGATTTAGCATTCAGGAGGTAATTGAGGTTAAACAAGGTCCTAAGGCTTGGGTCCTAATCTGATACATTTGATATTCTTCTGAGAAGAGCAAGAGAGGTCTCTCACTCTCTCACTGTGTCCCACTCCTTCGCCTCAGGAAAGGCTATATGAGGTCACGTGGGATGGTAACCTCTGAACTAGGAAGAGAGTTCTCACTAGAACCTGACTGTTCTGGCCCCCTGATTTCAGGTCTCCAGCGTCCACAACTGTGAAAAAGTAAATTTCTGTTGTTTAAGCCAAGAAGGATATGGTGTTGCTTTTTATGGCAGCCTGAGGTGGTTAACAGAGCTTTTCATTATGTGTTTATTCCATGTGATAGTTTAAAGATCATTACAAATTGTTACCCACCACTCCCACTGACAACTGAAATAGAGTTTCCTTCCTCTTGAGCCTGAGCTTGCCTCAGTAACTTGTTTGGTAAGCGAGATGCAAAAGAAGTGATGTTCTGGAACTTTCCAAGCTTGACCATAAGAAGAAGCCTTGTAGTTTTCTCTCAGTTTCTTCTGGAATACTCACTCTGGGGGAACCTAGCCACCATGTAACAAGGTAAACTACCATGGTGTAGGGAAAAACACATGGATTTAAAGATGTAGACAGTGGAAGGAATTAGGTTAGATGTTGTGAGCAACTATCAGGTATTGTGTGTTACTTAATAAACAATAACAATGATGGTAATGTCTACTATGGAGTGAGATTCAATGTGTGTCAGAGATTAATTAGGTGACTTGCATAGGCCTTTGCAAAATAAACACACAAATTTTAAATTATATATATATATATATATATATACTTATATATATATATATATAGCCAGACATCCTGGAATGTGAAGTCAAGTGGGCCTTAGAAAGCATCACTACAAACAAAGCTAGTGGAGGTGATAGAATTCCAGTTGAGCTATTTCAAATCCTAAAAGATGATGCTGTGAAAGTGCTGCACTCAATATGCCAGAAAATTTGGAAAACTCAGCAGTGGCCACGGGACTGGAAAAGGTCGGTTTTTCATTCAAATCTCAAAGAAAGGCAATGCCAAAGAATGCTCAAACTACTGCACAATTGCACTACTCATCTCACATGCTAGTAAAGTAATGCTCAAAATTCTCCAAGCCAGGCTTTAGCAATATGTGAACCGTGAACTCCCAGATGTTCAGTTGGTTTTAGAAAAGGCAGAGGAACCAGAGATCAAATTGTCAACATCTGCTGGATCATGGAAAAGCAAGACAGCTCCAGAAAAACATCTATTTCTACTTTATTGACTATGCCAAAGCCTTTGACTGTGTGGATCACAATAAACTGTGGAAAATTCTGAAAGAAATGAGAATTCCAGAACACCTGACCTGCCTCTTGAGAAACCTATATGCAGGTCAGGAAGCAACAGTTAGAACTGGACATGGAACAAAAGACTGGTTCCAAATAGGAAAAGGAGTATGTCAAGGCAGTATATTGTCATCCTGCTTATTAAACTTATATGCAGAGTATATCATGAGAAATGCTGGGCTTGAAGAAGCACAAGCTGGAATCAAGATTGCCAGGAGAAATAGCAATAACCTCAGATATGCAGATGATACCACCCTTATGGCAGGAACTAAAAAGCCTCTTCATGAAAGTGAAAGTGGAGTGTGAAAAAGTTGGCTTAAAGCTCTACATTCAGAAAATGAAGATCATGGCATCTGGTCTCATCATTTCATGGGAAATAGACAGGGAAACAATGGAAACAGTGTCAGACTTTATTTTGGGGAGGGCTCCAAAATCACTGCAGATGGTGACTGCAGCCATGAAATTAAAAGACGCTTACTCCTTAGAAGAAAAGTTGTGACCAATCTAGATAGCATATTGAAAAGCAGAGACATTACTTTGTCAAGAAAGGTCTGTCTAGTCAAGGCTATGGTTTTTCCTGTGGTCATGTACGGACGTGAGAGTTGGACTGTGAAGAAAGCTGAGTGCCAAAGAATGGATGCTTTTGAACCGTGGTGTTGGAGAAGACTCCTGAGAGTCCCTTGGACTGCAAGAAGATCCAACCAGTCCATTCTGAAGGAGATCAACCCTGGGATTTCTTTGGAGGGAATGATGTGAAGCTGAAACTCCAGTACTTTGGCTACCTCATGCGAAGAGTTGACTCACTAGAAAAGACTTTGATGCTGGGAGGGATTGGGGGCAGGAAGAGAAAGGGACAACAGAGGATGAGATGGCTGGATGGCATCACTGACTTGATGGATGTGAGTGTGAGTGAACTCTGGGAGTTGGTGATGGACAGGGAGGCCTGTCATGCTGCGATTCTTGGGGTCGCAGAGTCGGACATGAGTGAGCGACTGAAATGAACTAAACTGATACTGTGTTGACCACAATTTTCATTTGTAATATCTTAAAGAAAAAGCTGAACAAATGTTTAGGCCAAACCAATGCTTTATTAAAATATATGGGATAAGAATTATTACTGTGGCCAGTTCAAAGACAGAGAAGGTGAAGATTAAAAGCTAAATAGCTTAACTGAACTTATTTAGCTGCTAATGGCAAAAATTAAGATTTGGCTAACTTGAGTCCTAGCTGTCTGCCACCATGCAATTCTTAACCTTGTTTTTCTTGCTTCATGGTTCTGTTGGTATACTATCACCCACCACACTGGACTTGGTAGAGAGTCTTGTCTGGTGCTTCTCAGGTGGAACTAGTGGTAAAGAATCATCTGTTAATGCAGGAGACACCAGAAACAGGGGTTTGATCCCTGGGTCCAGAAGATTTTCTGGAGTAGAAATGGCACCCTATTCCAGTATTCTTGCTTGGAGAATCCCATGGAGAGAGGAGCCTGGCAGGCTGCAGCCCATGGGGTCACAAATAGTTGGACATGACTGAGTAACTGAGCATGCATGCCTTATGGTATCTACTATGATTCTGCTTATTGAATTGGACCTTTAAAATCACTCTTTTTTCATCTTATGCAGTGATTCTCAGAAGCAGGTATTTTAGTCTTCACTGAGCAGAGAAGAAAGCTGAGTCTCAGGAAAGCACTGACTGGTGGACATCGTGTATAAAGTCTGCACAGCTGTGTAGCCAGGCACCACTTGTCTCTTAGAGCTTTGGTTCTGAAACCCCTTCCTTTGGTTAATCTCAGAGCCTTCTCCTCTTTCATCACTACATGGAGTTGCTGAAGTCTCAGGAAGCCATGAATGAGCTAAAGCCATCCCTCCTACAGCTGCTCTGCATGTTTGGATGGGAGTTCCCTCAAAGAGTGGAGTGTTTCATTTGTTCAATTCATCAAAGATCTGCCATCATTCATATCATGCACTGAGCTACCCATGACTTGACCTTATTCTCCCAGAGCAGCCTCCAGTTAAATCGAGCTGGGAATTTTCAGCTGAAGGGGAATGGAAAAGGTAGAAGACAGAAAGAAGGGGAATTGAATGTCTGCTTGCTTCATTGCTCCAGCCCAGATCAGACGGATATATCAGGATTTATTATTACAATCTTCCTGTGGTCTGAAAATCTGAGAGCTTATGAGCTGGAAAGTGGGTTGAGAGAGTAGATTACATACAGAAAACACTTTTAAAGCCACACTAGAATATCTCTATTTCTATAGTCATATCTTTCTTTGGGACTGGCTTGACCAAGCTTGTTTATAAATAGATTGGTCTCCAAATGGCACCTGGACATCACAAACAACAAATCTATGTCATAGAATGGACGTTTACCTTCCTGAGGAGACAGATCAGCATTGATGCAGGCAACGTGTGCACTGAAGTAGAAGTATGATATCTTTGGAGTTAAAGATAAAATTCTGAAAGTTTTAAACTGTGAGAGTTGAGTAAATGGGCCAAGTATGGTTTCCTTTCAATAAAACAGAGATGAAGACATGCTTCATAAGGTAGTTCATATATAAATTACCCCTAGCTATGCATGACTTTCATATTGCCTGAGTGAATGGTGGCTATTGTAAATTGTTAATGTAAGATTATTCTTATTATAACCCTTAAGTGTGTTTGAAATTGTATTTTTCTACTCAAAATTAAGTGAACAATAGTTTATTATGACAGTTCATTGACATTATACATAAAACAGACAATTTTCCTAGTTATGTCAAAGTCTAGAATATTTGCCAAAAATTATCGTTGGTGTACTTACAAAAATGTATTTATGCATATTTATACATACAGTATTTATACATGTGCATCTATACATACAGTGTGTGCTTATTTATACATATGTTGCTGCTGCTGCTAAGTCACTTCAGTCGTGTCCGACTCTGTGTGACCCCATAGATGGTACAAATTTTTTTGTTTTGTATGTATAGTCCATCCATGTATCCAATAAATGCTTCTTTATTCACATGTTAGATTCTGTTATTTCATGGAAATTCTAGGCCCAAAGAAATATAAAATCAAGTCCTAGATTTATGACTAACACTGTGAGTTTTAGATCTGTATTCAATTCTTAATCCTGCCCCATTATTTACTAGTTTCGTGTCAAGGATACTTTTAACATGACTAAAAGACCACAGAATTTACAGTAGGACAGATGTGGAATTTTAAGTTAATTTGTTCTGGTTCTAAATTTCCTCATGTATAAATATAAGAAAAAAACACTAGAACCACACACCTATTTTGATAAAATAATAAGGTCTATGCAATACTTAGCAGTTCTGACCTTACTAATAAAATATTCCAATAAATACTGACCATTATTTGAACTGTAGTGTTGAAGAAGAGTCTTGAGTCCCTTGGACTGCAAGGAGATCAAACCAGTCCATCCTAAAAGAAATCAGTCCTGACTATTCATTGGAAGGACTGAGCTGAAGCTGAAACTCCAATCATTTGGCCACGTGATGCAAAGAACTGACTCACTGGAAAAGACCCTGAAGCTGGGAAAGATTGAAGGCAGGAGGAGAAGGGGACAATAGAGGATGAGATGGTTGGATGGCATCACCAACTCAATGGACATGAGTTTGGGTAAACTCGGAGTTGGTGATGGACAGGGAGACCTGATGTGCTGCAGTCCATGGGGTCACAAACAGTTGGACATGACTGAGCAACTGAACTGAACTGAACTGAACTGAGGCCCAAGGACAGTGAGATATATGTGATCTTTATCACGATTTAACTATAATATGTGATCATATATACATATAGATATGTGTGATATATACAGTATATATGTGAGACATCTACATGGGCAGTTGAACACAGTTCATATGTTTAAATCGGATAAATATTTCTTACTTTAACAAAAAATGTACATGATGCTTTTTTTAAAAAATATCAAGCACATCCAGAAATTTCTCCTCACCTCTCCACATTTAATGGAGGATTGAGTTCAGCACTTACTTCTCTGGAATTGTAACTCCAAATTAAGAAAATCAACAATGCTTCAGTGATGACAAGTGATGCTTGACTTTTGACTTGAGCAGGAGTTTTTAGCAGGAAGTGTGTGTGTGTTGGGGGAGGAGGTTGTGGCAAACTGAGCATCTATGCTCTGTCTACACTGGCTGTTCCACCTCAGGCCTTTCCACTGTGGCCTGGAGAGCATCTACTTCCATCTTACTAGAAATTTATCCAAGAGAGGCCTACTCTCAGGTTGTTTGTGTTAACTCTCCAAGGTTTTAAGTGTTGAGAAATGATTTTTAAACTGCAGAGTTAATGCAAAGTTGCATTAACTTCATTGCAATTTTGCAGCCTCTACATGGAATGATTTATTCTTTTTTTTGACTTCTAAAGCTGTGAAACTCTGGTCTCTCAGCAACTAGCAATGTGTTCAATACATTTTCACTGTCCATGGCCACATCATGGCTGTCCAGTAGGCTAAGCTCAAACCAGGTCAAGGTAAGGATGTGAAAAAGCTAACTGAACACATTCACAGAAAAGTCTTCATTGACTAGAAACTCTGTTTGGAAACTTGAGTGTTTTTATTGGTTGCACCTACAAGGATGAGGGATTGAACCTTTTACGTGAAAGCAGAGAATAAGTGTACTCTTCTTCACTGGTATATATTGCATCTCTTGGATGTATTGTTCAAATCCCCTTATGATCTGTAGCCTATCTGCTTCGCACAATTAAATTCCCTTGTCTGCATGCCCCCTATACTCTGACTAGAGTGTGTCCCCTATACTCTGACTCCAGTTGTTCAAACTTCCAGAACACACATGCTTTTCTTATCCTTGTACCAGAAAACATTTGTTTCTCTGCCTGAAACATCCTGGTGGTTTAGTTCGCTAAGTCCTGTCTGACTCTTGAGGCCCCATGGACTATAGCCTGCCAGACACTTCTGTCCATGGGATTCTCCAGGAAAGAATACTGAAGTGGGTTGCCATTTCCTTCTCCAGGGGATCTTCCTGATCCAGGGATTGAACCCGGGTCTCCTGCATTGCAGGCAAATTCTTTGCCACCTGAGCTACGAGAGAAGCTCTGGGCTCTCTCTACACTTGAAAACCATCTTATGATTCTAGAGTCTCAGCTGCTTCTTCTCTGTGAAGCCTTATTGGCCTCCAGTCCCCTGAGCATAGTTGCTCAAAGACTTTGTGTGATCCTTGGGTCTTACACAGTCAGCAACCAAGGCTTTTATTCACATTCCTTTGCAATCACTGTTTTAAACATATGTCTTCTCAATTAGCTGGTAAGCTCCTCTAAGGCAGAAGCTATATCCTATTCATCTCGGAATCTTCAGGATAGTGCTTTGTCCAACATTTAACATATACTCTTCTTGACAGTAAAATAAAGTTTACATATTTTCATACATGTATCTCTCTTCTCTGACCCCTAATTAAACATTTTGTAACTGCCAAAATGAGAGTGTTTTATGATTTTGACAGAGCCAATCAGTTATGCAAAAATCAAGCTAGCCCTCTTCTATCACTGGCTTCATCAGTGGCAATTAAGATGAAGCACTGAGACTTTGCTGGAAATAAAAATTGAAGTTGATGATAAACACTATGAAGGGTAAGCAGATCATCTCTTTTCCATATTAAATAAGAGCTGCACGTTTCAGGAAGCAAATCGCCATCATGTTGAAAAATCAACCCCATTAGAGCTACTACTTAATAACCATGTCTGTGTTCATGACTAACTCTAAACTGTGCTGGTGCCTCAAATTTTACAGAGCAGAACAGCTTCCTACATTTTTTCCTGATTGAGATGAGACTGCTACATTTGTCTAACCATATTTCACCCTTTGCTTGATAAATAATGTTGGGAGTTAGATGAAATTCTTCTCTTTTTGAAGATCCATGAAAGAACTTGCAAAGTGCTATTTCCTGCGTGTGCTAGAGTGGTGAGAGGGGAGAAGAACATATTCAATAAAATTGAGGCATGGGATCAATAGCTTTCTAATGTATTTGAAACTGAATGGGAGGAACAGGATACAAAGATTTGTTCATTTATGAAACATACATCTTGTGGACATTTCTGGGCAGCCTTTAGGCTGAGTGATAATTAACAAAATGAATAGGACACCATCCTTCTCCTTAGAAAGACCACAGTCTAGCGGACAAGGCAGACACAGCCCAAAACTGAAAAGACAGCGGGGAAGATGAAAGCAAGAACAGGGTGCTATAAAAACAAGAAGGTTAATTTGCCTAATTAAATAGCAAGTTGAGATTCAAACCCACGACTGTCTGACTGATTAGGGGAAGAGTGAAAACTCACATTCATCAGGCTGCTTAAAAATTCTCATTTGATGCCAGCTCATATCCTGTACTGCTTCTTATTATTTTTATAACAATTTCCTGTATTTTTTTTCCTTTTTGCACAAAGCATTATCAAATCCATTAAAAAGAGAACACAGAATTTTCCAAAATGCAATATACTACAATTAAGGAATCCACCTTTCTGAAGGAAAAATGATTCAAGACACAGATACTGTGGCAAGATACTCACTCCTCTCAGAGACAAACGTAACCATTGAACACAGACAAGCTTTTCGTCAGGGCTGTGGAATACAGATAGAGATAAAAACTTGACCGCAGACAGACTGTCAGGGTTAGAGACGGCAGAGCTTGATCAGAAAAAGGCAATTAGTGCCAAAGTGAACCTGCAGCTGTCACTTTCTTAAAATGAGATTATACGATATGAAGAATGGAATCAGTCTCTGTAGTGCTTTCCTTTTAACAAACTGAGTCTTTAAATGCCTGCTGGCTTTCACTTTCAAACTGAAATTCCTAGGACTGAGAAAATTATGTTTCATTATCTCCCTTCCACAGTTTTTCCCTGTCCCTCCAATCTCCCCTCTAGAGTGGTACACTGGAATCCTTTGTCAAGAACCTGTAGTTTCTGTTAGAGGTTGCGCTTCAATTTCATGGTACTCAGGGAAGGGGTAATTATTCACTTGGCTAGCAATACAACAGAGAGAGGAAAGCAGAGCCTTTGAATATTAAATATGTATGGATTATTACATATAAACTGGAGTTTAAAATCAGCAGTGCTCAGAACCAAATAAGTTCCTGATTATGCTTGAGTTGTAGGGTCCTAAAGGTATGCTACCAGACAGATTACAAAAGCAATTGAAATTAGAAGAGGTTAACATTTCAAATGAAGGGAGGAAACAGGTGAAAAGGAGAAAGTGCCTGACCAGCACTCATTCTTCACCCATTGGGAACCATCCCTTCTCTGCTTTACTTGACCCCGGCTACCCATAATCCCTGAGGTCACTTGACCCTAACTACCCATAATGCCTGGTATGACACAGCATCTGACCAACACTCCCCTTTCCACACTCTTTCTCCTTGCCCTCACTCTTACAGGATTTCCTCCCCACCTTGCTGGCCAGACCAGTTTTCTCCACCTTCAAATACAGCCCCAGAATCAGTGCCTTGAGAATCCTGGTCTGCTCACCAGGACAGGGGACCCTCCCACCTCCAGGCTGTCTCCACACTCTGCTTCTGGGTATTTGGCCAAAATACAGCCTCATCCTAGCTTCCTTCCTACATCCAGAAAGAACGTTAGGGCAGAAGCTATATCTTTGTGTTCCAAGAAATTCAACCCAAATAGAACTTTCCAAGGGTCAAAGAGGCTACGAGAAGCAGATGTGTCAGCCGTGAACAGTTGAGAAGAAAAGAATTGTTGCTTTTGGCTTTAATTTAGGAAAGGAAGGGGCTTCCCAGGGGGCATTAATGGTAAAGAATGCATCTGCCCATGCAGGAGACACAGGTTTGATGCCTGAATTGGGAAGATCCCCTGGAGGAAGAAATTGTTACCCACTCCAGTGTTCCTGCCTGGGAGAATCCCACAGACAGAGGAACCAGGCAGGATACAGTCCATCGGGTCAAAAGAGTGGGACATGACTGAGCCTCTGAGCACTAGGGAAGAAAACATAGCAGAGCTTGCAAGCACAGGAAACCTGTGTATTCCGTCACTTGTTTAGCTGCACTGGGCTGGGAGAGCATCTGTCACAGGAGCAGTTATATCTTCAGCACATTCTCCAGAAGAGATCATTGTTTCCAACATTTTAAAAGTGATATGGTGGCCTGTTGATGACAGGGTAGTGCAAAGATACTAGAAGCTAACCAAGCGTTCTGTACAAACTCCAGCCCCTTTGGCCCAAACCCATCTTGTATCTCCAAGTGTAATGGACTGATGTTAAAAACCTAACAAAATGTTGGAGTATAGTCATGGAAAAACAGTTTTTTTTTAAAACTAAACTACTTTTTCTTTCATCCCAGTCAATCTCTCTTTCTTCCACCTTCTTTCTTTAAAGCATTACCTTAGGGTCCTTGATTCCTTCAGGATTTATCTGTGTCAATGTGGGCACTTCTATCAGCTATCTACGCATTCATTCTTGACCTGCCAAAGGGAAGCAAACGCCATCCACATCAGGCACGCTCTGCCCTCATTCGTATCCTGCTTCTGCAAACCTCACCAACCAATTTTATTAACAGTGGTTCTACAGACCAAGAGTTTATGACATCACGATAACAAGATCTAATCTAAGGGGAATCACAAATAGAATTTTTTATTATATAGAACATTAGAGAAAAACAAGTAACTACACTGAATGTATAAAACCACAGCTATCCTATAGCCATTTATGATGACAAATGAATTTTAAAAATAACAAGATATCCTCTTGGTAACAGAAAATTTTACTTCCAATGAATCCAACTGATGTTTTCAGAAAAAGGTGTTTTTTTCTTCCAATATCTTTTACCTGAGGATTTGTCACCAGGGAACAAGGCTACATGGGGAGAGAAGAGGATTGTTGAGGTTTGCAGTGTGATTGTGCAATTTAGAGATTAATACATTTTTCTCTCCATCACAGAGTGATTGTTAAGTTAGAGGGCCAAGAGTAACGGAAGTCATTTTATTTTGAAATCAATTACTGGTCACATTTTAGCCTGATAAACTTTTATAGGCTTTTATCTTAAAGAGAAAAAATAAAAGGGAAAGAGTGATGTATTAAAAATATTTACTGTTTTCCTGATTATTTTATTAACATCAGAAAGACAAAAAAATTGTCTACCAATAAGGGCTCGGCTAAGTAAGCACTGGTTTTCAATTGAATAAAAGATTACTCAGCTACCAGAATTAGAATTTTGTGAATGTTTTCTGCTTAGAACTTCTACATACATGCTTGTTTATCTTTTGTGAAAAGATTAAGGATAATTACATTATTGCATGTTGTTTTGCTAACATGGCATTTTGATAAAGAAGCACAGAAGAAATTTGGAGTCACAGAGATCTACTCTCAAATATTCACTTCTGTGTTATATTTGACATATTCATTCAAATTAATGAAACACAGGTTTGGAATCTGTAAAATGGGAATAATATTCTCCATTTTGGTCAGTGTATAGAGCAAGAAAGGAAAAAAATGCTCTAGATGTTTTAAGCAAGAAGCAATTTAACAAAGGGAATTAGGGCTGAAAGAGTAGGTCATAGGTTTCCTGGCCTAGAATTAGTGTTTTAAAGCGTTATTTGCTCAGTTGTGTCTGACTCTTTGCAACCCCATGGACTGAAGCTCACTAGTCTCCTCTGTCCATGGGGTTTTCCAGGCAAGAATACTGGAGTAGGTTGTCATTTCCTTCCCTGGGGGATCTTCCCAACCCAGGGATCTAACTCAGGTCTCCTGCATAGCAGGCTGCCATCTGAGCCACCCAAACCAAAAACAGAAGTGACCCATGAGGGGTCACTATCTCTGAGGCAATCACTGGACTCATGCCAACAGCTCAAGCTGAGAATCGAGAAGACACTGTTGTCACTGATGTTTTTCAATATTCTCCTATACCAAGAAGGTGGATAATCAGCTCTAGTGAAGAGGCCACTCAAAACCTCACATTTTGATGTTTAAGCTTGGCATTAAAAAAATTACATTGAAATATGGTCTTTGATGGGGTTTCCTATGTGGCACTAGTGGTAAAGAAATTGCCTGCCAATGCAAGAGAAGTAAGAGACACAGGTTTGATCCCTGGGTCAGGAAGATCCCCTGGGGAGGGAAATGGCAACCCACTCCAGTGTTCTTGCCTGGAGAATCCCATGGACAGAGGAGCCTGCAGGGCTGCGGTCCATGGGGTCGCAAAGAGCTGGATACAACTGAGAGACTAAGCACACTTGCACACATGATTTTTGATCTACTTTTTTCACCAAATATCACACAAGTGTAATTTGTTGATAAAAAGTGTTTTATATCCAGAATCCATTTTGAAAGAAGTCAGTAATATGTCATTTAAATTTTTTTTTAACTTGTTTGGCTATAAAGAGATTGAAAAGAAGATGAAAGCAACCAGTCCACAGACTAAGAATACTAGCTTCTCCTCTATCGGTAAACAAATGGAAAACAATATAACACATGACTGCACAGAGTAGCATCTCAACAAATATTTGTTTTCATTGATAAATGTAAATTAACAACTGCCATGAGTGGCAAAAAAAAAAAAAAAGAGAGAGAGAGAAGCAAGGTATACATGATGCTCCCTCAAGGCAGAATACAAATTAGAAAGGTGAACTAAAATTAGAGTAAGTGGTGTAAGTTTTATTTAAAAAGAGAATAACTAATCAGCTATAATTAATATTTTAATAACTAGAGAGATCAGACTTATAGGTCATCCCTGAATTAATTTATCTTGTCTTCCATTCAATAAACCATTCTTTTATTCATTCATTCATTGTTAGACTTTTACAATCATTACGGTTTCTTTAGAAAACATAATCATGATATAAAGAATATACTTTAAAAATATAATCATGATATCAAGAGTATATATCTTTAGTTATGTGCTTTTACATGCTAGCCACAGCCAAGTTCATTATATATGCTCTTTGAAATACATCTAATAATGCAACAAGGTAGCTTTATTATCTTCCTCATACACAGTGTATAATCAGAAGCTTAGAACAATCCATTTATTTATTGTATCTAAATTATTCAGTTCTTACCATGTATAAGACTATGAGCCAGAACCTGGGGACTCAAGAATAAAATGCCAGAATACCTGCCCTTATGGGGCTTGCTTGGTGGCTCAGTGGTAAAGAATCCACCTGCCAATGCAGGAGACACAGGAGAGCCAGATTCAATCCCTGAGTTAGGAAGATTCCCCTGGAGGAGAAATGGCAACTCACTCTAGTGTTCTTGCTTGGGAAATCCCGTGGACAGGGGAGCCTGGCAGGCTATAGTCCATAGCGTCCCAGAAGAGTTGGATATGATTTAGCAACAACCTGCCCTTGTAACACTAACCGTCTAGTGGCAGATATAATTCAATGAATCTACAAGGGACTTCCATAGGCTGAGAGGTTAAGGATTTGAATGGGAAGCTTCACCCAACAAACATTTTGGTGGAAAGGGAGGAGTATTTTTGCCAGTAAAATACATCCAATTTCCATCCTCTAGCCAGAAGCATTAGTGAACCCTTGATTAAAGATACTGTGATTTCATTAGTCAGATCAGTCTAAATAGGGCCTATGGCATTTCCCAGTTAATAGGTCAGCAGTAATCAGTGGCTAATTATTCCCTTGACTACAGCTGATTTGTCCTTTAGGTGGGAAATGAGCAGGAGGGTCTGGAACCTCAGTCACATAGCACAGGAGTCTGAACCCAATGGGACCAGAGATCCTGACTGCAAGTGTGACTGTGGGAAAGAAGGCAAGAGATGGGGTGGAGGGGGCCCAGAAGAGAAATGGAGTCAGAAATAAGGAATAAAGGACAGAATAATAGAATTAAAGTCAGACTGTATCTTAGAGATGATAGAGTTCAACTTCCTCACTGGAGAAAAAGACCAAGAAATACAGATATACACACCAAGCACTACATCTGCCCTTGGACAATTTAGGATTCTCAGAGAAGTGAGGTGAGGATATAAATCTTCCTTGACTTTTAAAGGAGTCATGTTCCAAGAAGTCCATCACAAGTTGAAAGCAGTATAAAGAGAAAATGTATTTAACACAGCTAGTCTACAGAATATCAACATTCTAGGAATCAGCAAACTAAAATGGACTGGAATGGGTGGATTTAACTCTGATGACCATTATATCTACAACTGTGGGCAGGAATCCCTTAGAGGAAATGGAGTGGCCATCATGGTCAGCAAAAGAGTCCAAAATGCACCACTTGGATGCAATCTCAAAAACAACAGAATGATCTCTGTACATTTCCAAGGCAAACCATTCAATATCACAGTGATCCAAGTCTATGCCCCAATCAGTAATGCTGAAGAAGCTGAAGTTGAACCGTTCTATGAAGACTGACAAGATCTTTTAGAATTAACACCCCAAAAGATGTCCGTTTCATTATAGGGGACTTGAATGCAAAAGTAGGAGGTCAAGAAAGACCTGGAGTAACGGGCAAATTTGGCCTTGGAATACGGAATTAAGCAGGGCAAAGGTTAACAGAGTTTTGCCAAGAGAACGCACTGGTCATAGCAAACACCCTCTTCCAACAACACAAGTGAAGACTCTACACATGGACATCACCAGATGGTCAACACCAAAATCAGATTGATTATATTCTTTGCAGCCAAAGATGGAGAAGCTCTATACAGTCAGCAAAAATAAGATTGGGAGCTGACTGTGACTCAGATCATGAAATCCTTATTGCCAAATTCAGACTCAAATTGACGAAAGTAGGGAAAACCACTGGACCATTCAGGTATGACCTAAATCAAATCCCTTATGATTATACAGTGGGAGTGAGAAATAGATTTAAGGGACTAGATCTGATAGAGAGAGCGCCTGATGAACCATGTATGGAGGTTCATGACATTGTACAGGAGATGGGGATCAAGACCATCCGCAAGAAAAAGAAATGCAAAAAAAGCAAAATGGCTGTCTGAGGAGGTCTTACAAATAGCTTTGAAAAGAAGAGAAGTGAAAAGCAAAGGAGAAAAGGAAAGATATAAGCATCAGAATGCGGAGTTCCAAAGAATAGCAAGGAGAGATAAGAAAGCCTTCCTCAGTGATCCATGCAAAGAAATAGAGGAAAAGAACAGAATAGGAAAGACTAGAGATCACTTCAAGAAAATTAGAAATACCAAGGGAATATTTCATGCAAAGATGGGCTTGATAAAGGACAGAAATTGTATGGACCTAACAGAAGCAGAAGATATTAAGAAGAGGTGGCAAGAATACACAGAAGAACTTTACAAAAAGATCTTCATGACCCAGATAATCACAATGGTGTGAACACTCACCTAGAGCCAGATATCCTGGAATGTGAAGTCAAGTGGGCCTTAGAAATCATTACTATGAACAAAGCTGGTGGAAGTGATGGAATTCCAGTTGAGCGATTTCAAATCCTGAAAGATGATGCTGTGAAAATGCTGCACTCAATATGCCAGCAAATTTGGAAACCTCAGCAGTGATCACAGGACTGGAAAAGGTCCATTTCATTCCAATCCCAAAGAAAAGCAATGCCAAAGAATGCTCAAACTACCGCACAACTGCACTCATCTCACACATTAGTAAAGTAATGCTCAAAATTCTCCAAGCCAGGCTTCAGCAATACATGAACCATGAACTTCCAGATATTCAAGTTGGTTTTAGAAAAGGCAGAGGAGCCAGAGATCAAATTGCCAACATCCGTTGTATCATCGAAAAAGCAAGAGAGTTCCAGAAAAACATCTATTTCTGCTTTTTGACTATGCCAAAGCCTTTGACTGTGGATCACAGTTAACTGTGGAAAATTGTTCAAAAGATAGGAATACCAGCCACCCTGACATGCCTCTTGAGAAACCTATATACAGGTCAGGAAGCAACAGTTAGAACTGGACATGGAACAACAGACTGGTTCCAAATAGGAAAAGGAGTACATCAATGTTGTATATTGTCACCTTGCTTATTTAACTTAAATGCAGAGTACATCATGAGAAATGCTGGGCTGGATGAAGCACAAGCTGGAATCAAAATTGCCAGGAGAAATATCAGTAACCTCAGATATGCAGATGACACCACCCTTATGGCAGAAAGTGAAGAGGAAATAAAAAGCCTCTTGATGAAAGTGAAAGAGGATAGTAAAAAGTTGGCTTAAAGCTCAGCATTCACAAATCTTAGATCATGGCATCTGGTCCTATCACTTCATGGGATATAGATAGAGAAACCCTAGAAACAGTGTCAAACTTTATTTTTTTGGTCTGCAAAATCACTGCAGATGGTGATTGTAGCCATGAAATTAAAAGACGCTTACTCCTTGGAAGAAAGGTTATGATCAACCTAGACAGCATATTCAAAAGCAGAGACATTACTTTGCCCACTAAGGTCCGTCTAATCAGGGCTATGTCTTTTCCAGTGGTCATGTATGGATATGAGAGTTGGACTGTGATGAAGGCTGAGTGCCGAAGAATTGATGCTTTTGAACTGTGGTGTTGGAGAAGACTCCTGAGAGTCCCTTTGACTTCAAGGAAATCCATCTAACCCTTTCTAATGAGATCAGTTCTGGGTGTTCATTGGAAGGCCTGATGCTAAAGCTGAACGTCTAATACTTTGGCCACCTCATGCGAAGAGGTGACTCATTGGCAAAGACCCTAATGCTGGGAGGGACTGGAGGCCGGAGGAGAAGGGGACGACAGAGGATGAGATGGCTGGATGGTATCACTGACTCAATGGACATGAGTTTGAGTGAACTTTGGTAGTTGGTGATGGACAGGGAGGCCTGGCATGGTACAATTCATGGTGTTACAAAGGGTCAGACAGGACTGAGCGAGTAAACTGAACTCAGCCTACAGAACAGAGACTTAACCTAGCCTGCCTTAAATGTGGTCAGAACACTAGCATGAGCCGAAGGCGGGCAGTCACCACCATGTCTGTTTTATAATAAAGTGCTGAACATCTTATTTAATGTATTGAATATTTCACTGAGAGTGAAGGACGGAACAGTCATCTGGGTACAGGGGGTTGTAGGTGTACAGGCTGCTTACCCTGGTGATCTAGTGACTGACGGGCTGCTGTTCAGAGTCAGGAGTCTGCATGGCCACGTGTCTAAATTTAAAACATTAAGTACAGTTTCCAGTGAATGTGTATGGTTCTCACACCATCAAAAATTCTCAAAATCCTAAGTGGAACCATCCTAAGTTGGGGGCAGTCTGAGTTTGACCCCAGCTTCTCCACTCACTAGCTGTGTCACCTCAGGCATATTTATAAAGCTTCCTTTGTATCTGATTCCTTATTATAAAATTAAAAACAAAGGTAAATACCTCACAGAGTTGTTGTAATTGAGACCTGATTAAATAAATATGAAGCCCTTAGAATACATTTCAAGTGTTTAACATTAATTAAATGTTAATTGTTTTAGTAAACATTATTATTATTACTATGATTTATCCTCCTATCACTACAGTAACTGCTTTGTTTATCATTACTGTTTTCAAATGTAAGGCACATTCATTCACTCAATAATTATACCAAGCACCTTTTCTGTGGCAAACTGGAAGATGTAGGTCATCCTTTTAGGGACCTTCTTGCCTACCGCAGAAATAGAAACAAAAATAAAATCCTGTTTCCTACACAAAGCACAATGTTATAATACTTCCAAAATTATTTACAGAGAGGAAGAAGAGTACAGAAATATGGCATCTAATTCGAGCCCTGGGAAGGAAGACCTGAAAGCATTTAGAAAAACATTACGTTTAACTTGCTCATGTTTACAGAAACATTAAGTAGGGATACTGGAATGTGAACGCAGGAACTCTAGTGACAGGATCCCTTCTCATGATCACCATATTCACGAGTCTCCCAGTCTGTGATGAATTGACTTTACCGAAATCAAAAACTGAAGTACATAATGATATGCAAGGGGATGGGGATCAGCAATCAACTCACCTTAACATGTCTCTTTGTTAAAGTTAGAATTTAATTCCCACCAAAGAAAATGTTTTTAGCAACCTTATGCTGTATCATTCTGAATTAAATCATGATTCATGAAATAATTTATGAAGGCTCATAGAGGCAAGCTCATTTAAAATAACATCATTAACAAGTTGTTTGGCCAATGTTAAAGGAAAGTATAGACACTTGAAATTTCTTAATCAACCTTTGGAAAGGTAGCATCCTAAGATCATGCAAATCAATTGAATCAAAGTAAGTGAGAAAATTAAAGAGTTCAGCTCAATGCCTCCCTGTCATTTAGATTTATACATAACATCTATTTATATAGAAACAGGTATATCCCAGCCACTGAACTGCACTGCACTTTCACAATTAGTCACGCTGATGAAGTGGTGAAGTGATATTGTCCTCACTGTACTGATTAAATAAATCTGCTCAGAGGAGCTAGTGATTTGGTGAGAGTCACAGAGATAGGTGAGCCAGGATTAAAACGAGAATATATGATTCTCAATGTGATGACTGCTATTCTACTCCACTTAAAATTTTTCAGCACAAAATAATTTGAACATATATTGATGGAAAAAGGAACTAGTATGAACCTAATTTGTGTGGGTACAACAGGGAGCTGGGAGCTGCACTGGCCTAGTTCACACAGCTTTCTGTCTTAGCCAGTTCTGAAAGTCTATTTGCAATAGGGAAGGACAAATCTGACTCCATACTGGGTATGTTACGTTAACCTTGGCATTCTATTACTTTTACTTTGAGTTAAGACTATTGGCTATAGCCTGAAATATACAGGATAACCCTTCTCAAGGCTCTGACCTTTAAGGGTATGACACATTTCCATTCCTACAGAGATTAAAAAAAAAAAAAAAGTTGTAGAACAGGGAATAGCCTTGTTGCCTTGTTGGAGATTTACAGGAACATCATGACCTGACCTATGTAGATGACTGCAAGAACAAAGGATTCCAATGCCAAGAAGTTGGCAACAACCAACAATTCTCCTCCTTCACCCTTGCCTTTAAAAACATTTTGCTGAAATTCTCAGGAGAGTTTGTGACTTTGAGGGGCATGAGCCATTCTCCTTGCATGACCCTTCAATAAACCTTTCCCTGCCTCAGACTCTGATGTTTGGGAGTATTATTTGGCTTCTCTGTGCATCAGGCACGTGGATTTACATTCAGTAACACAGTGGCCATTTCTTATTATCCATTCTTATAGTATTTCTTACATCTGCAACAGAAAGGTACTGGGCTATGAATAAGTGTTATTTTGATTCCTGAACAGGTATTCATTGAATTTAGATTCAGCTAGCCAATATTCACATAGCATCTATTATATGCTGGCATTAACACACTAGACAATCTTCCGTGCATGGGTTTAATCTGGGTGTGTAACAATCTTGCAACAGTATTAATGGTATTGATTTATTGATACTTCAAATTTATCAGTTTACTGACTGATGGGCTATAGACAGATTGCCTACTGTTTTGGACTCAAGAGTCTCTTTGTCTATTTCTCTTTTAATTAATTTTATTTTTTATCCAAATTAATCTTTGAAGTCTTCCCCAAGGACTCACCTTAACATGAGGTGAACCCAGACGAAATCATAGAGAGAGACACAAAGAGAAGAAAGTTGAATCCTGATGTTTTTGCCTGAGCTGCTACACTCACTTGTTTAATCCTGAACATTCTGAATACCCATGGCCTTGTGATGCTATTTTTCTTTTTCTGTCTGGAAGAATGCAGCAGGAGTTGCCTAAACCTAATGCCCTACCTCAGTTTGCATCCTGATTCTACCTGGAATTCCAGGAAAACATCAGTGACGTGGATAGTGGACGAGAGGCTGGACCTGTTAGTAGCTGTTAGTAGCTATACCTTAAAAAGAAAAGTCAGGAGGGATCAGCAGGAGCCTGATCGGCTCACCTCCAACCTTCCTACCCTCTGTCACACACATGAATACCAGTCACTCTAAATCCCACCCCAGCCCAGTCTCCTGTTCCTATGAGACGCCTGGTCATATTTTACAGTCTCTGACATTTTAAAGTCATTTTTGGAACTTGCAATAATCAAGAGAACTCAGGGATCTTGACTATAGCGTATTTTCTTCTCAGGTTCTTTGAACAAAAGAGGATGATTTATTTCATAGAAAGGTTAGTGAGAAAGTAGAAAGGAATTATAGTTCTAGGCTCTGTTCTTATATTTTGCCATAAATCACTATTTAGCTGAAGTGAAGGATTTTTTTCTTGTTTAGATAATTTGTTTATGCATTTTTAGTGAACTGGGTGGGGAAGGGGTCATGACTCCATCAAAAAGTTATGCATTTCTTATGTGTATTTATTTGCGTGTGCTATCTACGTGCAGCGTATTTACAAGGTATCAGTTTCAAGGCAACAGGGGCCATTTGTTTCACTCATCACTCAAAACAACAGAGAGCTAGACACTCGCTTTTGTAGTCATTAGAATGTATTTCTCAAAATGTAATATTACTATTCAAATAGCAGTAAATAAATCAAGTCCTTTTACCACTAAAATTCTGTATTATTTTACTTATACTTCTTGGTGATAAGCACCCTCTCTTTTCCTTCATTTTATGTTTATAATATTATCCTGACATACTAGGCTTTTCGTTGCCTATGTCACCAGATAACCCAGCATAGAACTTTCTGCCCAGCTATATTTGATTAATTTGTTCTAGGAGGAGAGCACAGGACTTATGCTTGATCATCCCTGTGATGACTGACTATGCTGCTTCCTTCTCCTTTGAAAGAAGCCCTGGCAGAGAATATCATCAGAAAACATGTTTGAGAGTGTGACACAATGAAAGAAGGCCCTCAGAGGGCGGTGGCGCCTGTAATGAGATGAAACAGTTGTCGACAAACTTACAAATCTTTTTAGGACGTTCTGACATCCTTTGTTTCATACAGGTGATGCTGCCTGTCAGAGCCCTTGACAACTGCATAATAAGAACAGAAGATCCTCTGCTCAGGGGCAGAGGCAGAACTGGAGATGGAGCTCTGAGGGGTATTGTCTGTGATGACAGCCTTCTGGATGGTGGGAAGACTAGGAGCTGCCGTGACGTTTCAGACAGTAACCAGAGCCTTTCCCTTCATGTCAGCTTCCAGCCTGACCTCAGGTTAAGCCACCTATCAGTATGGCTCTTATGACGAAAGGACACAGTCAATCAAATGCTGTAAACCCTTCTCAGCGGAACCAAAGATGCCTGACTCAGAAAGGGTGGATGCAGAATAAAGCCAGCCATCCGGATGACTACTTCAGAGCTCAATCACCACGCCTTGACGATTTCCTGGCAGTGTCCATAGCGATTTGCAAACAACTTTCACATACATTATCCTACTTTTTCCTCAAAACAACACTGAGAGATAAGACAAGTAGGTAAATTAATATCATTTCATAAGTAAGTCTATCTAGATTGATGTAGACTTGCCCAAGGTTGAATAGCTAGCCATTGATTTATGCTGACTTGAACATAGCTTTCATGGTTCTGGGTCCATAACGATGTAGATTTTTCCACAGTCAAAACCACTGACTAAAGGGGTCGAGCTTCCAGCGCTCTCTGATATTACATCAGCTTCTGGGGTCCTATTAGTGTTTTCAGATTTAAGTGCCCAGAACCCATTAACTGTTAATTGGCTATGCTCACTCTTAGTCATCAAAGATAATATACAAACACACGCTTGATGATTATGTGTATTTCTTATTTTTATTCAGTCTTCACAGTCACCCTGTGAATTGACAACTGGAATTAAAAAAAAAAACAACAGTTGAGATCACATAGAAAAAAATGTTACAAGTGGGTTGAACCCTTGCATTTTGACATTGTTCAGGATGACCCTTTCTATACCAGTGTTTCCAGAATCTGAGTACACAAACATATTCTCAGGATCCCAAAAGTTCTAATTTTCAAATGTTTAAAAAATTTCAATGTTAACAAAAATATTATTGAAAGAATATTTTGGATCACTTGAGTGATGACTTACATAAGTAAGTGCTACCACATACTTTGGGGACCAATTTCTGAGTTCCTGTTTCCAGGTTTGTAGAAAATCAAGATAAATCAATGTGACTAATTATTACATTTTTAAACTGGGAATTCATGAGTTGTTGAATCCCAGTCTATCTGCTTCTCTAAATTCCATTCACATCAGTTTGGCTCCAATCAACACAAGCATGATTTGTAAGGGTAGATGCAAGGTTTTAGGATAAGTATCCTGCAATGAGATGGGTCGGACTTTTTCCTGTTTCAGAGTCTGAGGGTAAAAATGACATAAAATAAGACCAGAATTCAGGTGAGACTCTCAAATTCAGGGCAGAATATCAAAGCAGTCTCTTTTCATATTTCACATGTCATCTAAAGAATCTAACAATTTAAAATCAATGATATGGGTTCCATATATAAAAATGTTTACTGTAATTGCCTGTAACACAGGTAACCAGACAAAAAGAGTCTGTAAGAGTCTGTTTATATGAAATTCTAGAAAAAACAAACTAATCTATAGTGACAGAAGGCAGGTACATTGTGGTCTGTTTGGGGATCTATGTTCAGGGTGGTCTAACCCAGGCAGGGGTTCAATTCAATTCAGTCGCTCAGTCGTGTCCGACTCTTTGCAACTCCATGAACTGCAGCACACCAGGCCTCCCTGTCCATCACCAATGCCTGGAGTCCACCTAAACCCATGTCCATCGAGTTGGTGATGCCATCAAACCGTCTCAACCACTGTCATCCCCTTCTCCTCCTGCCCTCAGTCTTTTCCAGCATCAGGGTCTTTTCCAATGAGTCAGCTCTCCGCATCAGGTGGCCAGAGTATTGTAGTTTCAGCTTCATCATCAGTCCTTCCAATGAATACCCAGGACTGATCTCATTTAAGATGGACTGGTTGGATCTCCTTGCAGTCCAAGGGACTCTCAAGAGTCTTCTCCAACACCACAGTTCAAAAGCATCAATTCTTTGGTGCTCAGCTTTCTTTACAGTCCAATTCTCCATACATGAACACTGGAAAACCCATAGCCTTGATTAGATGGACCTTTGTTGGCAAAATAATGTCTCTGCTTTTGAATATGCTATCTAGGTTGGTCATAACTTTCCTTCCAAGGAGTAAGCGTCTTTTAATTTCATGGCTGCAATAACCATCTGCAGTGATTCTGGAGCCCCCAAAATAAAGTCTGACACTGTTTCCCCATCTATTTGACATGGAATGATGGTACCAGATGTCATGATCTTCATTTTCTGAATGTTGAGCTTTAAGCCAACTTTTTCACTATCCTCTTTCACTTTCATTAAGAGCCTTTTAGTTCCTCTTCACTTTCTGCCATAAGGGTGGTGTAATCTGCATATGTGAGGTTATTGATATTTCTCCCGGCAATATTGATTCCAGCTTGTGCTTCATCCAACCCAGAGTTTCTCATGATGTACTCTGCATATAAGTTAAATAAGCAGGGTGGCAATATGCAGCCTTGACGTACTCCTTTTCCTATTTGGAACTAGTCTCTTGTTCCATGTCCAGTTCTAACTGTTGCTTTCTAACCTGCATACAGGTTTCTCAAGAGGCATGTCAGGTGGTCTGGTATTCCCATCACCTGAATAATTTTCCACAGTTTATTATGATCCACACAGTCAAAGGCTTTGACATAGTCAATAAAGCAGAAATAGATGTTTTTCTGGAACTCTCTTGCTTTTTCCATCATTCAGCAGATGTTGGGAATTTGATCTCTGGTTCCTCTACCTTTTCTAAAACCAGCTTAAACATCTGGAAGTTCATGGTTCATGTATTGCTGAAGCCTGGCTTGGAGAATTTTGAGCATTACTTTATTAGTGTGTGAGATGAGTGCAATTGTGTGGTAGTTTGAGCATTCTTTGGCATTGCCTTTCTTTGTGATTGGAATGAAAATTGACCTTTTCCAGTCCTGTGGCCACTGCTGTTTTCCAAATTTGTTGGTATATTGAGTGCAACACTCTCACAGCATCATCTTTCAGGATTTGAAATAGCTCCACATTACCTCCACTAGGCTTGTTCACAGTAATGCTTTCTAAGGCCCACTTGACTTCACATTCCAGGATGTCTGGCTCTAAGTAAGTGTTCACACCATCGTTATTATCTGGGTCATGAAGATCTTTTTGTACAGTTCTCTGTATTCTTGCCACCTCTTCTTAATATCTTCTGCTTCTGTTAGGTCCCTACCATTTCTGTCCTTTATTGGGTTAGGAGGGGTTAGAGGGGAGAAAATAGAAGAACAACGAATTGTGGGGTACAATGAGAGTCATCATGAGAAATGCTGGGCTGGAAGGAGCGCAAGCTGGAATCAAGATTGCCAGGAGAAATAGCAATAAACTTAGATATGCAGATGACACCACCCTTATGGCAGAAAGTGAAGAGGAACTAAAAAGCTTCTTGATGAAAGTAAAAGAGGAGAGTGAAAAAGTTGACTTAAAGCTCAACATTCAGAAAACTAAGATCATTGCATCTGCTCCCATCACTTCATGAGAAATAGATGGGGAAACAGTGGAAACAGTGTCAGACTTTATTTTTTGAGGGGTGGGGGCTCCAAAATCACTGCAGATGGTAATTGCAGCCATGAAATTAAAAGACACTTTTTGGAAGGAAAGTTATGACCAACCTAGATAGTATATTCAAAAGCAGAGACATTACTTCACCAACAAAAGTGCATCCAGTCAAGGCAATGTCTTTTCCAGTGGTCATGTATGGATGTGAGAGTGGGACTGTGAAGAAAGCTGAGCACTGAAAAATTGATGCTTTTGAACTGTGGTGTTGGAGAAGACTCTTGATAGTCCCTTGGACTGCAAGGAGATCCACACAATCCATTCTAAAGGAGATCAGTCCTGGGTGTTCTTTGGAAGGACTGATGCTAAAGCTGAAACTCCAATACTTTGGCCAGCTCATGGGAAGAGCTGACTCACTGGCAAAGACCCTGATGCTGGGAGAGATTGGGGGCAGGTGGAGAAGGGGACAACAGAGGATGAGATGGCTGGATGGCATCACCAACTCGATGGACATGAGTTTGGGTGAACTTGGAGTTGGTGATGGACAGGGAGGCCTGGCGTGCTGCAGTTCATGAGGTCACAAAGTTGGACATGACTGAGCGACTGAACTGAACTGAACTGAATGGGAGTGTTCATAGTCTTAACTGTGATTTCAAAATTTACACCTAACTCAAAATTTATCTGTTTGTACATTTTTAAATCAACATGTGGTTTATAGTATATAAATTATGTATTAATAAGATTATTGTAAAAATAAATTATTGGCAATTATAGGGTAAGGGAGTTTGATAAGGTGAGGTTCAGAAAAAGATGAAACCAGCCCTTTACAGGAACAGATCATCTTTAATTAGGCGAGAAGGGGCAGCAGTCAGATTAGTGAACTACTGCACTAACCCACGGAGAAGGCAATAGCACCCCACTCCAGTACTCTTGCCTGGGAAATCCCATGGACAGGGAGCCTGGAGGGCTGCAGTCCATGGGGTCGCTGGGAGTCGGACACAACTGAAAGACTTTAGTTTCACTTTCATGCATTGGAGAAGGAGATGGCAACCCACTCCAGTGTTCTTGCCTGGAGAATCCCAGGGACAGGGGAGCCTGGTGGGCTGCTGTCTATAGAGTCACACAGAGTTGAACACAACTGAATTGTCTTAGCATCAGCAGCACTAACCCAAGAAAAGAGTAATTATATTTAGGCATATATGTGGAAATCTACTGTCTTATGGGGACCTATTCTTCTCTAAAGTTGTTCAGAGTAGTTATCTACTAAACGGCTGGGGCAAGGAATTCTGGAGATCAGCCAGAGGCTGGGACCGACTGGGAGCTGGGCGTAATCAATCTTAATGTCCATTTTTTTCTTTGGATGAGAGAGTTCTTTGTTTTTCATTGAATGGTGAGGAGGACCTAGAGGGGAGTTTTAACTCCAGGCTACTTTGAGCAGTGAAACTTTCCTTCAGCAATGATTTTTAAAATTTGATCCATGTTATATTTAAACATTTAAAATTTCTAGTCAATTATATTTGCATTAAATGGATTAGAAAAGAATTAGAAAATTGTATATCCCTCAGTTGGCCCTTTGAATTCAGGGTATAATTGTTGGGGATCTATGTTCCAAAGGCTACCAAATCTTTCCTATCTGATTCTCAGTATATCTCTGCAGAGGTCTGTCAAACTAAAGGTTTTGCTTTAAATTTTTTCAACTTGAGTGTAAGGTCTTTCATTTCTCATATTTTTCCCCAATTTAAATGCCAAATATCTCTTATATTCATGTATATAGTTGAACATTTCTTACAAAATTATACTTCAGTTAAAAATATTCCTATCAAAAGTATTTCTGGGACTTCTTGGTGATCCAGTGATTAAGAATCCACCTTGCAATGAAGGGGACACAGGTTCGAGCCCTAGTCGGGGAACTAAGATCCCTCATGCCGCAGAGCAACAAAGCCTTTGACCACAAGTAGAGAGTCCCTGCACCAAAACAAAAGATCCTGCATGATGCAACAAAGATCCGTGTGCTGCAATCAAGACCAGATGCAACTAATTAAATATTTTTTTAAATTTCTATCTACAGTTTATATTTTAAATATTTACATATCATATATTTATTTGTACATATTATATAATATTTGCTCATATACCCATATTCTTACTTAAAATATTAGATGTTACTTTGATAAGAAAATGTGTTTATGGAAAAGCAGTGAAATTCTAGCATAAGGAGTTTTTAAGAGATATGAGTCATTCCAAATCATGGCTTCAAACTTTCAAAATGCAAAACAAAGTAATATCTAATTAAATATTTAATGAATAGTAAAACTGTGGAGATAATGTCAACATACAAAGTTGAAATAATATAGCAAATTAAGACATACAAACTTGATGGACTTTAATGCAGCCGATAAAATGACAATTATGAATGTTATAAAGCAAAATGAAATGCTTATAGTAAAATAGTGAGTGACAAAGGCAGAATGCAAAATTGTGTCTACGCTATAATTAGGTTTTGCACAACATATATTTATGGAGTTCTTAACTCTATGTCAAGCATTGTCCTAGGCCCTGGAGTTCCAGAGATCGATAAAGCCCTGCTCATAGCTTTAAGGAGCTCAGCCTGGTTGGCGGGACTGACATGAAGTAAATGAAAACAATAGCCTGTAAGATCTGCTTTAATAATTATATAGTGAGTGCAGAAGTAGGTCAGAAGGAGTAATAAAGTCCATAGAGTGAACTAGAAAACTCCCCAGAGAAACAGACATCTGGGTATGTACACTGGCATGAGAGCAAGAGTATCTGAGATAAAAATCCCCCTGGTATTTCTGAGAGACACATGCTGCTGCTGCTGCTGCTAAGTTGCTTCAGTTGTGTCCGACTCTGTGGCGACCCTATAGACGGCAGCCCACCAGGCTCCGCCATCCCTGGGATTCTCCAAGCAAGAACACTGGAGTGGGTTGCCATTTCCTTCTCCAATGCATGAAAGTGAAAAGTGAAAGTGAAGTCGCTCAGTCGTGTCCAACTCTTCACAACCCCATGGACTGCAGGCCACCAGGCTCCTCTGTCCACGAGACACATAGAGGTCCAATAAACCATTTCCTTAGCAGTGGAAACCACCAGGCACATCCCAGACAGCCCAGTTCTCTCTTACATGCTCTGACTCCCACTTATCCACAGCCCAAGCCTGCAAACCTGTGGGAAGAAACTTCACAATGCCCTTGCCCTTCATGAGATATCCTCTTACCATCTCCTGATGCCCCCAAACTACTGGATGTAAGCATTCACTTCTGATACTCTGTCGTTAGACTTACTATCCCAGTATCCCCAAATTCTGCTTCCTGTGCAGTGCTGTCAATGTTGGCCACCAATTATCATAGCCATCTCTCCTGATCTACTCAGGATAATTAGCTAGGAAAATAAACGTGCTCTAGAGATTTTAAGCAAAGGGATCTGCCAATTACCACCCGTGGGCCGCCTGCTGAAAATTTTAGTACAACCAAAAATGGCCTTTTCCTCTAAAAAGAGCTGCAAAAATATCAAAAGAAGAATAATATTTCCTGACATGCAATAATTGCATACAATCAATTTCTGTGTCCATCAATAAAGGTTTATTGGAACACACCTATGCTCACTCTATTTAAACATTTTTGAGATATAATCAAGTTGTAACACTACATGGTGTGTAATGTGTTGATTTCATACATTTATATATTGCAGTGTGACTACCGTAGCATTAGCAAATGACTCTATCACATTACTTATTATTTCCTTTTATGATGAGAGCAAGTAAGATCTAGTATCTTAACAACTTTGATGTTTAGATTATTAATACAATATTACTGATCATAGTCACAATGTTGTATATTAGATCTGCAGAATTTATCTGCTAGTTATCAACCTGTATCCTTTAAAAATATTAAGCAATATTAAACAAAATATACAGTCTCTGGCTGCTTTTGTGTTCAGTTCAGTTCAGTTCAGTTCAGTCGTTCAGTAGTGTCTGACTCTTTGCGACCCCATGAATCACAGCACACCAGGCCTCCCTGTCCATCACCAACTCCTGGTGTTCACTCAGACTCACGTCCATTGAGTCAGTGGATGCCATCCAGCCATCTCATCCTCTGTCGTCCCCTTCTCCTCTTGCCCCCAACCCCTCCCATCATCAGAGTCTTTTCCAATGAGTCAACTCTTCGCACGAGGTGGCCAAAGTATGGAGTTTTAGCTTTAGCATCATTCCTTCCAAAGAAATCCCAGGGCTGATCGCCTTCAGAATGAACTGGTTTTATCTCCTTGCAGTCCAAGGGACTCTCAGGAGTCTTCTCCAACATCACGGTTCAAAGGCATCAATTCTTCGGCACTCAGCCTTCTTCACAGTCCAACTCTCACATCCATACATGACCACAGGAAAAACCATAGCCTTGACTAGATGGCCCTTAGTCAGCAAAGTAATATCTCTGCTTTTTAATATGCTGTTTAGGTTGGTCATAACTTTTCTTCCAAGGAGTAAGCGTCTTCTAATTTCATGGCTGCAGTCACCATCTGCAGAGATTTTGGAGCCCCCAAAAATAAACTCTGACACTGTTTCCACTGTTTCCCCATCTATTTCCCATGAACTGATGGGACCAGACGCCATGATCTTCGTTTTCTGAATGTTGAGATTTAAGCCAGCTTTTTCACTCTCCTCTTTCACTTTCATCAAGAGGCTTTTTAGTTCCTCTGCACTTTCTGTGATAAGGGTGGTGTCATCTGCATATCTGAGGTTATAGGGCAGAGCTGAGCAGTTGTGACAGAGACAGTTATTGAAAAACCTAAAATATCCTGCCTTTATAGGAAAAATTGCTGATTCCCTTGGTAATGTTTTATTTTAAATAATCCCTTAAATAGCAATGCAATAGCAGTTTAGTAAAATATCAAGCAACATATTTATGTCGCTTAATGAAATTGATGAATATGAAACTTGTACAAAATATTTGATGGTTTTTACCCACTAAATACTGACCGCATGAAAACAAAAAAAATAAATAATAACAATAATCTATCTCAACATCTTCTTAAATTTTAAGTTATTTTAACAAGTCTGTGCCTGAAGAAGACAATTTACCTATACTGTTTTTATTCATCACAGCATGGAGCAGGGTTTTTACTTTGGATTAAATGCCTACTGTTCTAAATTAACTTGTTTATTTTTCTATTTCAAGTTTTTTCCTGCACTATGAAAAGCTGGAAAAAATCGTTAATGTGTCTGTTCCATTAGCTGAGAAAGATCTGCAGAGAGTTAAATGATGATTTTAAATTGATGTCATTAGATGCCTCAAATATGATATCTGTTATTTCCAATACTGGTTTTGTATTTTATTTTTTACATCTAATTCATGGAGTCAAAGTAAATCATCTGGAAGTTCATTATGTTAAGGGTGAACATTCATATGATATTATTATGAATGTTCTGCAAATTCAGTCCAAATTTTTACAAAAGACTATACAAATCACGTGTTTTGTGGTAAAAATATAAAAACAACTTTGGTGGAGCACATTGTGTGATAAAAGCAACATTCTTACCAAATTAAGAAATCAACAGATCAGATATATACTTGAAATTGACTGTGCTGTAAAACCAAATAATCCCTTGTATAGTGAATCACCCTGAACAGGCATTGGACAGGCTTCACTCAGTTAATCAATGAAATTTAAGTCAGACTTGTCAAAATTTACAAATATATTTATAAATACATAAATGTAGGTACTGCAAAAATGTATACAAATGGGTAGTCTTAATTACATTAAAAAAAAAAAAAGAAAAAAATACTTGAGGATGACACCCTGTGTTCTCTCTCATTGTTACCAAATATCAATCACATTTTAAAAATGGCCAACCCTTTGGATTGCTTTGAGCACTTTGGACAGAACTGGTATTATTTCTCCCTTAAATATTGCTGGAGGAGGTCATCAAGAGGGTGTGACTGTTGACCTCAAAGTAGGACCCTGCCAGTTAGTTGGAGGCACCTCACTCCTTCCTACCGTCCTGGAACTTGTACTCTCTCCACCATTCTCGGGGTGGAAGCTGTTTCTAAGGATGCAATTGTAAAAGATCTTCTGGATGGTATATATGACTTAACCCCATTAAGGCCACTGTGTAAACTTTAAGGTTCTGGCTGGCAGGAACTGAGATCCTGTGGCTTTGCTAACAAAAAACAGCTTGTATATAAGTGCCCTGCTGATTCAACCTGCCCTCTACCAATATGCAAAGATATGCCTCTTCTGTCTCTCCCTGATTTTAGTCTAAGGGGCCAGTTTCAGATTTCACCTAGGAAGCTCTGGACCTCTTGCAAACTACTAAATATGGGGTAGAATTTGCCAGAAAAATATCTGGGTCTTTCACCACTGGAGACGTTTCAACTACAAATTCAGTGTCTTTAATAGATTTAACAATAGTCAAATTATCTAGTTCTTCCTCAGTGAGATTTGACAGTATCTGTCTTTCAAGAAATTTGCCCATTTCATAAGTTGCCAACTTATGTGCATAATATTTACATAATATTTCTCTATCAGACTGCTAAAGTCTGTAGAGTTTTTTTATTATAGTTCTTTAATCCTGAGATCAGAAATATGGGTCTTATCTTTTTATACTTTTCTTGGTCAGCCTGGCTAACGGTTTACCAGTTGGATCTTCTCTGAAACTAACTGATTTCACTGATTTTCTCTATTTTTTTTTCAATTTTATGGATTTTTGTTCTGATCTTTATTATATCCCTTTTCTGTTTATTTTTTTAATTAACGCTTCATTTTGTTTCTTAAGGTATAAGCTTAAATGATTGGTTTGAGGGTTTATCTCTTTCATAATGTAAGAATTTAACGTTTTGAAACTTCTTGACACAGGACATTAGCTACATACTACAAATTTTGATATGTTGCACTTTTACTTTTTAAACCCAAAATATATTTTAATTTCTTTAATAACTCTATCTTTGTTCCATCAGGTTATTTAGAAGTGTAGTCTTCTTTTTCAAAGATGTGGTATTTTCCCAAAAATCTTTCTGTTATTTACTTTTAGTAATTAGCTACTTTTGAACATACATTGAATGATTCCAATTTAATTAAAATAACTAAAGCTTGCTTTATTGTCCAGAAAATGTCCTACCTTGGTGAATATTTCAAGTGCCATAAAATAATTTTATTCTGCTTTTATTGGATGAAATGTCTTATGAACGACAATTTGAATGATTTTATCAATAGTTCTTTGGATAGTCTATATCTTTACTGATTGTCTTGTGCACTTGTTTCATAGTGAAGGAAGGCAAAATTCCAACTATAATTATGGGCTTTACTGTTTCTTCTTGCAGTTCTATCAATTTTAGCTTCAAGTATTTTGAATTGTTGTTGGGTTATTTATGTATTTTAAAGGACTTGATTCTTGTATAATTATGTAAGGAAAGTAGGGGTTGAGAGAGGGCATCAGACTGCAGACACAGTCAAACCATAATCACAGAAAACAAGCCGATCTGATCACATGGACCGCAGCCTTGTCTAACTCAATGAAACGAAGATATGCTGAGGGGCCACCAAAGATGGA
Organism: Nanger dama; assembly: GCA_917880005.1. NCBI lineage: Eukaryota > Metazoa > Chordata > Mammalia > Artiodactyla > Bovidae > Nanger > Nanger dama. The sequence continues at coordinate 6,624,806 of CAKJTW010000074.1, read as the reverse complement.
CGGGTCATGGTGGAGAGGTCTGACAGAATGTGGTCCACTGGAGAAGGGAATGGCAAACCAGTTCAGTATTCTTGCCTTGGGAACCCCATGAACAGTATGAAAAGGCAAGATGATAGGATACTGAAAGAGGAACTCCCCAAGCCGGTAGGTGCCTAATATGCTACTGGAGATCAGTGGAGAAATAACTCCAGAGAATAATGAAGGGATGGAGCCAAAGCAAAAACAATACCCAGCTGTGGATGTGACTGGTGATAGAAGAAAGGTCCGATGCTGAAAACAGCAATATTGCATAGGAACTTGGAATGTTAGGTCCATGAATCAAGGCAAATTGGAAGTGGTCAAACAGGAGATGGCAAGAGTGAATGTTAACATTCTAGGAATCAGTGAGCTAAAATGGACTGGAATGGGTGAATTTAACTCAGATGACCATTACATCTATTACTGCAGGCAGGAATCCCTTAGAAGAAATGGAGTGGCCATCATGGTCAACAGAAGAGTACAAAATGCAATACTTGGATGCAGTCTCAAAAACAACAGAATGATCTCTGTTCGTTTCCAAGGCAAGCCATTCAATATTATGGTAATCCAAGCCTATGCCCCAACCAGTAATGCTGAAAAAGCTGAAGTTGAATGGTTCTATGAAGACCTAAAAGATCTTTTAGAACTAATACCCCCAAAATATATCCTTTTCTTTATAGGGGACTGAAATGTAAAAGTAAGAAGTAAGAAACACCTGGAGTAACAGGCAAATTTGGCCTTGGAGTACGGAATGAAGCAGGGCAAAGGCTAATGGACTTTTGCCAAGAGAACACACTGATCATAGCAAACACCCTCTTCCAACAACACAAGAGAAGACTCTACACATGGACATCACCAGATGGTCAATACTGTAATCAGATTGATTATATTCTTTGCAGCCAAAGATGGAGAAGCTCTACACAGTCAGCAAAAACAAGACAAGGAGCTGACTGTGGCTCAGATCATGAACTCCTTATTGCCAAATTCAGACTTAAATTGAAGAAAGTAGGGAAAACCACTAGACCATTCAGGTATGACCTAATAAGTCAAATCACTTATGTTTATACAGTGGAAGTGAGAAATAGATTTAAGAGACTAGATCTGATAGAAGAGTGTCTGATGAACTATGAACGGAGGTTCGTGACATTGTACAGGAGACAGGGATCAAGACAATCCCCATGGAAAAGAAAACCAAAAAGCAAACTGGCTCTCTGAGGAGGTGTTACAAATAGCTGTGAAAAGAAGAGAAGCAAAAGGCAAAGGAGAAAAGGAAAGATATTCCCATCCGAATGCAGAGTTCCAAAGAATAGCAAGGAGAGATAAGAAAGCCTTCCTCAGTGATCAATGCAAAGAAATAGAGGAAAGCAATAGAATGGGAAAAGCTAGAGATCTCTTCAAGAAAATTAGAGATACCAAGGGGATATTTAATGCCAAAATGGGCTCAATAAAGGACAGAAATGGTATGGACCTGACAGAAGCAGAAGATATTAAGAAAAGGTGGCAAGAATACATGGAAGAACTGTACGAAAAGAGCTTCATGACCCAGATAATCACAATGGTGTGATCACTCATCTAGAGCCAGACATCTTGGAATGTGAAGTTCAAGTGGGCCTTAGAAAGCATTACTATGAACAAAGCTAGTGGAGGTGATGGAATTCTAGTTGAACTATTTCAAATCCTGAAAGATGATGCTGTGAAAGTGCTGCACTCAATATGCCAGCAAATTTGGAAAACTCAAAAGTGGCCACAGGACTGGAAAAGGTCAATTTTTGTTCCAATCCCAAAGAAAGGCAATGCCAAAGAACGTTCAAACTAGTGCAGAATTGCACTCATCTCACACGCTAGTAAAGTAATGCTCAAAATTCTCCAAGCCAGGCTTCAGCAATATGTGAACCATGAACTTCCAGATGTTCAAGCTGGTTTTAGAAAAGACGGAGGAACCAGAGATCAAATTGCCAACATCTGTTGGATTATGGAAAAAGAAAGAGAGTTCCAGAAAGCCATGTATTTCTACTTTATTGACTTTGCCAAAACCTTTGACTATGTGGATCACAATAAACTGTGCAAAAATTATTCAAAAGATGGGAATACCAGACCACTTGACCTGCCTCTTGACAAGCCTATATTCAGGTCAGGAAGCACCAGTTAAAACTGGACATAGAACAACAGACTGGTTCCAAGTAGGAAAAGGAATACATCAATGCTGTATATTGTCACCCTGCTTATTTAACTTATATGCAGAGTACATCAAGAGAAAGACTGGGCTAGATGAAGCACAAGCTGGAATCAAGATTGCTGGTAGAAATATCAATAACCTTAGATATGCAGATGACACCACCCTTATGGCAGAAAGTGAAGAGAAACTAAAAAGCCTCTTGATGAAAGTGAAAGAGGAGAGTGAAAAAGTTGGCTTAAAGCTCAACATTCAGAACATGAAGATCATAGCATCCCATCACTTCATGGGAAATAGGAAAACAGTGGAAACGGATTTTGTTTTTCTGGACTCCAAAATCACTGCAGGTGGTGATTGCAGCCATGAAATTAAAAGATGCTTACTCCTGGAAAGGAAAGTTATGAGCAACCTAGACATCATATTAAAAAGTAGAGACGTCACTTTGCCAACAAACATCCATCTAGTCAAGGCTATGGTTTTTCTAGTGGTCACATATGGATGTGAGAGTTGGACTGTGAAGAAACCTGAGTGTCAAAGAATTGATGCTTTTGGACTGTGGGTTGGAGAAGACTTTTCAGAGTCTTGGACTGCAAGGAGATCCACACAGTCCTTCCTAAAGGAGATCAGTCCTGGGTGTTCATTGGAAGGGCTAATGTTGATGCTGAACTTCCAATACTTTGGCCACCTGCTACGAAGAGCTGACTCATTTGAAAAGACTGTGATGCTGGGAAAGATTGAAGGCAGGAGAAGGGGACAGCAGAGGATGAGATTGCTGGATGGCATCACCAACTCGATGGACATGGGTTTGGGTGGACTCTGGGAGTTGGTGATGGACACGGTGGCCTGGTGTGCTGCGGTTCATGGAGTCACAAAGTGTTGGACACGACTGAGTGACTGAAGTCAACCTTTATTTAACAATAACAATCTTTATTCTAATGATACTGTTTTATACTGATGCATTCACCCAGATTTTCTCTTTTGTTGGTAAATTGATTTACTTATTTTAATTGGAGGCTAATTACCTTTCAGTATTGTAGTGGTTTTTGCCATACACTGGCACAGATCAGCAATGGGTGTACATATGTCCCCCCTCCCATCCCTCAGGGTTGTCCCAGTGCACTGGCCCTGAGCGCTCTGTCTCATGCATTGAACCTGGACTGGTAATCTGTTTCATATATCATAATATACATGTTTCAGTGCTACCTCTCAAATCATCCCACCCTCAGCTTTTCTTTTTTTGAATAGTGTTTTTATGGCCCATATATATTTCCTCTACTCACTCTTAATGTATCTGTATCACTATACATAGACAAAATCCTTTTTAGACATTATATGTTAAATTCTTAATTCTTGTTTAGTCTGAGAATTCTTTAGTTTAATTGTTGCTTTTATACCACTATGGTGGTGGTGGTTCTCTAGTTGCTAAGTCGTGTCCAACTCTTGTGATCCCATGGACTGTAGCGTGCCAGGTTCCTCTGTCCACGGGGTTCTCCAGGCAAGAATACTGGAGTGGGTTGCCATTTCCTTCTCCAGAGGATCTTCTCAATCCAAGAATTGAACCCAGGTTTCCTGCATTGCATGGAGATTCCACTATATTTAATGCAGTTACTGATGTGAATGAATGAAACCTACCACCCTGTTTGCTGTTCAGCATTTGTTCTGTGGACTTTACTTTTCATTTTATATCTTACACTGGATTACATTTACTTTTCAGTAATGATGACCCTATATGTGAGACAACAAAGAGATACAGAGGTATAGAGTGGACTTTTGGACTCTGAGGGAGAGGGAAAGGGTGGGATGGTTTGGGAGAATGGCAATGAAACATGTATATTTTCCTGTAAGAAACGAAGCGCCAATCTATGTTCAATGTAGGATGCAGGATGCATGGGGCTGATGCACAGGATGATTCAAGTAGAGGATGTGGGGTGGGAGGTGGGAGGGGGCTTCGGCATTGGGAGATTGTGTTCACCTATGGCTGATTCGTGTCAATGTATGGCAAAACAAATACAGTATTGTAATTAAAAAAAAATAAATTTAATTAAAAATAATAAAATTATGTATCATATAAGATTACATATTGTCTGATATTGGTTTATTATTTATATCTCTTTTAAAATTTAAATTTATTTATTTTAATTGGAGACTAATTACTTTACAATATTGTATTTGTTTTGCCATACATCAACATGAATCCACCACAGGTGTACACGTGTTCCCAATTTTGAACCCCCGTCCCCACTCCCCTCCCCATACCATCCCTCTGGGTCATGCCAGTGCACCAGCCCCAAGCATCCTGTATCCTGCATCTCTTGCACCCGTCTATATTCAATACAGGATACAGGATGCTTGGGGCTGGTGCACTGGCATGACCAATGAGATCCAGAGAGATGATATGGGGTGGGAGGTGGGAGGGGGCTTCGGCATTGGGAGATCGTGTACACCTGTGGCTGATTCATGTCAATGTATGGCAAAACCAATACAGTATTGTAATGTAGGATAAAGTAAAAATAAAATAATAAAAAAATATTTTTACTTTCGATTTTTGTCATAGTCACAGTTCCGAAGGTCTAGGAAACTAACAATACAGGCACACAAAAATTATTGCTTTTTATCTAAACTTCAAACTTAACTGGACATCCTGTAGTTTTATTTGCTAAACCTAGTAACCTAGATTTAGATAAATTATCTCATTTAATTCTCTCCACAACTATGAGAACTAGGTTCTATTTGTTCTGTTTTACATGAAGAAACTGAACTTGAGGACATTTTAAAACTTGCATAATAAGTAAACTGTTGATGAAAACTGAGCTAGACATCAAATCTGAGACTTTCTAATCCAAATTTTTTTAGCTCTTAATATACTAGACTGTATCCCATAATATCAAAGGGTGATCTTTATGTTGCAATATAATATAATAGTACTATACCCAGGTGACTCAGTGGTAAAGAATCTGCCACAGGTTTGATCCCTGGGTCGGGGAGATCCTCTGGAGAAGGAAATGGAAACCCACTCCAGTATTCTGGCCTGCAGAATCCCATGGACAGAGGAGCCTGGCAAGCTATCATCCATAGAGTCATAAAGAGTTGGATAAAAGTTAGTGACTAAACAACAACGATCCACATGGCTCTATTCTCCTGAGTGGGTTTGGGGATTGGAGAGTAGGAGGGGTGAGGATCGTGAAAGCACATCGGAATAGCTGACGGTATATGGAGCAGAAAGAGCACAGCACAGGTTACTGCTAGATTCGTGGGGAGCTGGCGTCTCCAGTAACACTCAGGATATAAACAGTCGCTGCCCTCAGGGAGTAGAAAGAACATATGCTACATAAACGCTTGGAAGAAAAGGAACGCCAGAGGTTCAGAGACTCTCGGGACAAGAAATATGAGTAGAACAAAGCAGATAACACCTGCGGAAAGAGGTATGTGTCACCATTATTTTTGTTTCCATCACTTCTTTGGTAAATGGTTTTAGTGTCTAGATTTCCAGCAATGTCAAGGTTATTTCCCATCCAGAGTAGTGGAGATGCATATGGCTAGCCTGGCTCAGTCTAGCTTTCCTGGTGCCCCTCCGTTCCCTACATGATGAGAGGGCTATGCTAGAATGCCCCTGATGTCCACTCCACTGCAAATATGTGAGATAGTAAATGATTCAGAAAACAGTCATAGGCATTGAGAAATAGCTACTCCAACTTAAAATGAACTTGCTGATAAAGCTGATGGCAGAACACTCAAGTTTAGATGCAGTGGAAGTTTCCCTCTTGATTTAATGCTGTACTTTAAGACAATTTTTCCACTGTTTCCAACTTCTAAAAAGAAATTGACATTCAGCAGTTTTGGAGATACATATGCAGTAAGCAATCATATTGCTTTTAAATCTGTAACTAAAAAACAACTCCAGGAAATCCAAATTGATTTTACTCAAATTATTATGAAGAGTGATTCAGGTATCAGGCTAAAACCAGCCTCCCTGGAGAACAGCAAAAAAGAGTGTGTTGTTTTCAGAGAGCAATGGGTAGGTAAAAACAATAGTTCAGGAAAAATCTGGGAACCTATGTAAACAGAGTTTCTGACAAACACTCTCTTGTATAACGTGAATCTCCTTGTGTAAGTATTAACAAAATGGGGCAGGGATGAAAATAGTTATCTTCTGAGCACAATTAGAACAAAATCCATGTTGATTTGACACAGACAACAGTTGTTTTTTTTTTTTTTCTTAATTATATATTTCAATATGGTATGAGATTTCATGAAAGAGATAAACACCCTTCTCTTTTGGGAGATGCATAAACAGAAAAACGGCTGTTCACTTGCAGAACACCTAACAGAAGGGATCAGTAGAATTGTTGGACATCAGTTTCAATGGCAGAGTCATTGTTCTGTGTTCAACAAGTCATTTTATTTTCTAATTTAGATACACAGAAAGACCCTAGCTTCTAATTCTTTTTTATATGGGTTAGACCCAGGCTAGCTATTAAGGGTAAGGGAAGGTGTTTGCTACTTTCATGCCTGCCTGCTAAACTGTGGTATGAGACTCTCTGTCCTCTCTCTCCCTCACCATGTCCACATAGCTGACTACAGGAGATTCTGAGTTGCCAATGCCACAAGTGAGAATGAGCCTCGATCACTACCACCTAGAAGAAAGCTGCAAAGGAGATATGCTCAACTATGTATGTCCATAACAGACTCTACCTAAGCAAAAATAAACTTGTGTTACGCTGAAAGAAGCCAGTAAGATTTGGGTGTTATTTGTTACAGCAGCTTGTGTTATTTTACTTGCCAAATAGATTGCATAGTTCTGTCAAGACATAACAAATTTTAAAAATCTTTAGAGCCAATAACCAAAAAACAGATAAAGCTAATAAAGAACATTTTGGAAATTAATCCTAGACCTATTCACTATCTATTTTCCTTGGTGGCTCAGTTGGTAAAGAATCTTCCTGGTTCAATCCCTGGATTGGGAAGATCCCCTAGAGAAGGAAATGGCAACCCACCCCAGTATTCTAGCCTGGAGGATCCTGTGGACAGAGGAACCTGGCAGGCTACAGTCGATGGTGCCACAAGAGTTGACATGACTTACCGACTAAACCACATTCATCATCTAGGCTTTTATTCTTTTTATTTTTTTCTTAGAGTTTGACATTATCTCTGTTGACTTTCCAAAACTCTATGTGTGTATGTGTGTGTACATGCACACATGCACACAGTGTTCAGTCATGTCCGACTCTTTGGGACCAAATGGATTGTAACCTGCTAGGCTCTTCTGTCCATGAGACTCTCCAGGCAAGAATACTAGAGTGTGTTGCCATTTTCTCCTCCAGGAGAGCTTCCCTACCCAGGGATCAAACTCACATCTCCTGTGTCTCCTGCATTGGCAGATGGACCCTTTACTACTGAGCCTGAAATCTGCAAAGCCCTCTACATGCAAATACCCACATTCAATTGTTAATTTTGAGTTCTCCATGCATCTCTTATTTGGAATTGGCATTGATTTACACTAGTTAATCTAATTGATCATAAGGTAGAATTTTGGTTTTAATTCTTTAAGAAGCAGACAAAAGAATCAGTTTTCTTAACTTACAGTCTTACTGGTTTACTGCTATTGTGTAGTTTGCAAGTGATTGCATTTATTTTCTAAATTTAATTAAAAGATTCTCAAACCAGTTTAAATAGTGTGATAACAATTCTCTCAAAGCATTTTTCTAGTAATATAATTCTAATAATGGCTTTAAGTTTCATATACAAGATATATACACCATTCATTCATTGTTCAGCAAATATTTATGAATCCAGTCATACGTGTCTTTGATTATTTGGGACAGAGCAGTAAAGGAGGCAAGAACTTGCACAGTGATCTTGATACATGTAGTGAAAGTAAGGAATTTCCTGTAGAATAATTTTTTATTTGTGTTTCCATAGAATTGATAGAGACAGTGACAAAGAGTGAGAAGGAGAAGGAGGGAAAACAAAAAATAAAACTATATTCTGTGCTTACAAACACAAAGGACCGGTAATCTACATTGGACTGAGTGTCATCCCATCAAAATTATGAGGAGACAAGTGCTGCAGTAATTCTCAGTTTTCTTCCCCATCCTCATTTGCCTCGTGCGGACTCCATTCTCTGGTTTCTGTTTGAGTTGAGTCCCTGAGAAGCTGGGGTGTTTCTGGTGCCTCCTGACGTGGCACACATTCTCTGCCAACAGCGACATCCTTCTGCAACTCTGTTCAGAGAGTCTGCCTGGCAGGGATCCTCCTGACGCCAGTCCTCTCTGGCCTCCAGTGTCAGGATCCATCTCCTTGATCCTCCAGCCCTAGTGAGTAGCCACGGGTTCCTGCTCGGTCCAAGCCCAGAGCCTCTGTGTCTTCTGGGGTAGGTTTTGGTTGTCGCTGATGTTTTCTCCTCCTTCCTCTTACCCAGACGTCTGAGCAAAGACAGAAGATGGTACAATGTGTGGTGGTGTCAGGATCTGCGAGCTGGCTTCTAGACCCTTCTGAGCGTGAAGGTGGGTGACCAAGAGTGGGTAAATGACAGTGTCACCAAGACACAGAAGATGGTACAGATAAATTCCATGTGCCCAGAGTGAAAGCTTTCTAAATGAAGGTGGCGGCACAGTCATTTACACCACTTGATGAATGGGCTAGGGAAGCATTTTAATTGCATCAGCTCCTCTGATTCACATTAGACGTTTGTGAATTATAAAGCAAATAATCAGTAACTCATTCGACAGATAAAAGCTGACACTCTTGGAAGTTGATAATAAGTCTGCTTGTTACCATGGGCAGAGTCAGAACCAAAACAAAACTTGAAAGGGGTTCTTTTCTTTTCTAATTGTGCTCATCTTTCAATTCAAAATTAATTTTAACATTTGCTTCATAAAAATGTTCTCAATTTAATGAACAAAACTATAAAAATATACAGGTTGAGGAAATTTTTAAACATTTTTTAAACAATTTTTGCCTAATTGTTGTTGGTGGAGAAAATTAAAGATGACAACTTTTCCAATATGTGAAAATCAATGTCAAATTATTTTTGACTTGATATGCATATAGAAGAGTCTGTAAATTATAGAAGTGAGTCTGTGTGTGTATATATGTATGTGTTTGTGAATGTATTTTTCAATTAGGAACAGTTTTACGCATTTATAGGCAAATGTATTTGGGAAGGAATATATTAATTCACCTCTATATAATTTTTTAACCAGACCTAGAAATTATCAAGATTTTGGCACATTTGCTTCTTAAATTTCTTATCTTACTTTATTTTTTTACATGCTGTTGTATTATAAAGAAGGGCTTCCCTGGTGGCTTAGAGAGTACAGAATCCATCTGTAAGGCAGCAGACAGGGGTTCGATTCCTGGGTTGTGGAGATACTCTGGAGAAGGGAATGGTTACCCGCTCCAGTACTCTTAGCCTGGGAAATCTCATGAACAGAGGAACCTGGCAGGTTATAGTCCTTGGGATCGTGAAGAGTCCAGCATGACTGACCGCACATGCATGCATGTGTTATAGAGAAAGGAGCAGATATTGCGTGATTTCACTCATCTGTGTTTTATCACAAATCTAAGATTTCTAACATTGAGTATCTAATGTCTGGGTTATATTCAAAATTTCCCAATAATGTAAAATGTGTTTTTACACAATTAGAATTCAAAAGTTCTAGTTACTACATTTTAAAAAGTAAATATTGCCTCTTTTATTACCAGCCTATCTCACAAGTTTTCATACTTATTTTAATCATTGAATTGCTTTTAGAAAAAAACTACATTTTGACTACTGTGCCATATGCTATATTGGTATGTATACTATTTCAAATTGATGTTTAACTTAACCTCTGTGCTGGTTTTTTTTTCTTTGATAAAAAGAAAATTTGCACTACTTGTTGATTTGACTTGGATTTACCTTTTTGGCAAGAATACATTGTATTGAATGCTATATTCAAACAGAAGTCATAAAATATTTTGCCATCCCACTTTAAGTTATTACTCATTAGGGGGTCTCAGAATCTCAGAGAGTGACTGACAGATAAATGAATTGAGTAGATATACTCTTTTTTTTATGAATATTTCATCTAGTGGTTTCAATCATTGATATGTGTTGCCTGGAAGGCAAAATGGCAATAAGGTGATTTTTCTAAGTCTATAATTCTCTCTCTTTTATATCACCTGTAATCATTGTATAAAGAACTAACCCTCATCAACTGGAGCTATTTCACGGAAATTCATTAATCAAAGGAAAGTAGGATAAATGTTTAATGTTCTCCCTTTAATTCCCAATTTTCTGAATATGGAGAGTCTTTTATATCTTCAGTGGTAAGTATATAAACCAAGACTTGACTTGCTAATATGTTGCTAATATGTTCTTGTGCATATATTCATGAAGGATACTGGTCTATAAATGTGTGTGTGTGTATGTGTGTGTGTGTGTGTGTGTGTGTGTGTGTGCATGTTATTTGCTGAGTTTTGGTAAAAGACTTAGATGTAAAACAAGATACAAAACAAGATGCTAAATGTTATCTTCTCTATTATTTTTTAAGAGAATTTGTGGACACTTTCTTTTAATTTCATTTGAAAGTAGCCACTAGAGAAACCGTGGACCTGGAGGTTTTTGTTAGAGATGGTTTTTAATTTAAAAAATCAATTTTCAAAATTTAGCATTCTTAAATTTCTTTGTTACTGAAGCTCTCTGTCGCTTGTTTCTGATCCTGTCATTATTACTTCCTTTCTTCCATTTTTTTTCACTTTGTTAATTTTTATCTAGAATCTCAAAGAGGAATCTTAGGTCATTGTTTTCATATAGTTTGTTTCTCATAATATTGCAATTAAAAATCATATTTCCCACTGAGTAGTGATTTAACAATGTTCTACACCCAGGGCTGATCTCCTTTAGAATGGACTGGTTGGATCTCCTTGCAGTCTAAGGGACTCTCAGGAGTCTTCTCCAACACCACAGTTCAAAAGCATCAATTCTTCAGCACTCAGCTTTCTCCACATTCCAACTCTCACATCCATACATGACCACTGGAAAAACCATAGCCTTGACTAGACGGACCTTAGTTGGCAAAGTAATGTGTCTGCTTTTGAATATGCTATCTAGCTTGGTCATAACTTTTCTTCCAAGGAGTAAGTGTCTTTTAATTTCATGGCTGCAATCACCATCTGCAGTGTTTTTGGAGCCCCCAAAATAAAGTCTGACACTGTTTCCACTGTTTCCCAGTCTATTTCCCATGAACTGATGGGACCAGATGCCATGATCTTAGTTTCTGAATGTTGAGCTTTAAGCCAACTTTTTCACTCTCCTCTTTCACCTTCATCAAGAGGCTCTTTAGTTCCTCTTCACTTTCTGCCATAAGGGTGGTTGGTGTCATCTGCATATCTGAGGTTATTGATATTTCTCCCGGCACTCTTGATTTCAGCTTGTGTTTCTTCCAGTCCAGTGTTTCTCATGATGTACTCTGCATATAAGTTAAATAAGCAGAGTGACAATATACAGCCTTGACGTACTCCTTTTCCTATTTGGAACCAGTCTGTTGTTCCATATCCAGTTCTAACTGTTGCTTCCCTGACCTGCATATAGGTTTCTCAAGAGGCAGGTCAGGTGGTCTGGTATTCCCATCTCTTTCAGAATTTTCCACAGTTTCTTGTGATCCAAGCAGTCAAAGGCTTTGACATAGTCAATAAAGCAGAAATAGATATTTTTCTGGAACTCTCTTGCTTTTTCCATGATCCAGCAGATTCTGGCAATTTGATCTCTGGTTCCTCTACCTTTTCTAAAACCAGTTTGAACATCTGGAAGTTCACGGTTCACGTATTACTGAAGCCTGGCTTGGAGAATTTTGAGCATTACTTTTACTAGGAGAAGACTCTTGAGAGTCCCTTGGAGTGCAAGGAGATCCAACCAGTCCATTCTAAAAGAGATCAGCCCTGGGTGTTCTTTGGAAGGTATGATGCTGAAGCTGAAACTCCAGTACTTTGGCCACATCATGCGAAGAGTTAACTCTTTGCAAAAGACTCTGACGCTGGGATGGATTGGAGGCAGGAGGGAAAGGGGACGACAGAGGATGAGATCGCTGGATGGCATCACTGACTCGATGGACTTGAGTTTGAGTGAACCTTGGGAGTTGGTGATGGACAGGGAGGCCTGGCATACTGCTATTCATGGGGTCACAAAGAGTTAGACATGACTGAGCAACTGAACTGAACTGACAAATGTTAACGTTTTAGTTTTATTATCACTACATTTTTAACACTTTAAATTTGTTATTGCTATTTTATCTTTGATCCATGGTTTATTTATTTTAAAAAGCATGTTGAATTGCCAAATATTTGCAGAGGGGAAGGAGATTTCTGTATTTTCCTTTTAAAATTTTGTGATTGCTTTAATATTGCTTTATAATGTAAAGAAATTTACTAGTTATCTTTTAGCTATGACTCTTTGCACTTTCAGTGGTTTTCCAAGGAAACACAGTATCAGAGCTAGCATTTAAGCACTACACATAAAATATGAGAACCAGGCAATTAAAAGGTTGATTTACCACTCTCTTTCTCCTTTATACTAAAGTTGTGCCTAATTACACTGATGTACAATAAGAATTCACAAGACAATGTCATTCTTTTGCTTTCAACTTTTATGTATTTTTAAAGACAAAAAAGAACACATATATATTCACTGTACACCTGTATACTCTTTATAAGACTCTGGATCCCTTATGACACTAAGATCTCACTGGTATAATCTCTCATCAGCCAGAAAAACTTTTAGTATTTCATATAGTTTAGGTAGGTATGTTATTAGCAAACATCCTGGTTTTTCTCTTATCAGTAATGTCTTTATTTCACATTTACTATTAAAGAATATTGACTAACATTTTTTTTCACTGAGAGAAGTTTTTTCATTTGACATTTAGACTGGTTCTTTCAATCTCTTCTAGTCTCCTTGGATTGAGAAGTTGGCACACTGTCATATCACTGTTCTTCAAGTTGGCACACTGTCATATCATTGTTCTTCCTTATAAGAAGATCCACTTTTTCTTGATTCTTTTAAAATTTAACTCTGGTTTCTAACAATATGACTCTGTTTTTCTAGCTTTGAATGTAACTTCCTTAAGGTACACTGAACTGTTTGACTTTTTCAATTTATACATTTTGGTAATTTGAGGAAATTTGAGAGCACTAGTTCTTCAAGGATATTTTCTATTACTCATTTCTCTCAACTCCTTTCTGGGCCTCCAATTGCATGTCTGTTAGACTTTTCATATTGTTCTACACATAACTGAGGCTTTAAAAAATTTTATATTCATTCTTAATTCTTCAAATTGAGTAACTGATCTATCTTCAAATTTGCTTTTTCTTCTTATATTTTCAGTCTGTTGGTAACCACATGAAATGATGTATGTTTTTCTTCTTCTATCTTTAGAATTTCAGATATTGCATTTTTATTTTGAAATCCCATTTAATTAGTTTTATGGTTCTCATTTTTATGCTAATATTTATTCACTATGATCATACTGTTATTATTCTTGAGCATAGTTGCAATGGTTGTTTTAAAATCATCATTTGCTAATTCCATCCTCCAAGTCATTTCAGGGTTGATCTTTACTGTTTATCTTGTCACTTATGTCAGTGTCAAGTATATTTTGTTGTTTGTTTTTTAAATATTGATAATAATTTGGATGATTTTAAACTGTTTCCTGGACTTTGTGAATGACACATCTATTTTAGAGATTTCCTTTAGTTTCATTTCAACAGTATTTCTTTTTGGTTTTGGTTTGATTTGTTTCTTTCTTTAGCAGTCAGCTAATTAGACTAAATTCAAATTCCAATTTCTCTGCTACTGCAGTGAGCCATGGCTGGAAATATGTAACTTTAGCTGGGATGCTTGGAGTCTGTCAAACACATGAGTAATGAAAAAGTCAGCAGAAGATTTGGGCAGAGGCTGTGTACAGAATTTAAAACATTATTCTTCTAACTCTCCTTTCTGCTGTATTTTCACACATTTCTGGCCATCTAGCTATCTAGAACCCTGCTCACTGAGGTTTATAAAAAGAAAGACTTCAGATTTCTTCCCAAGTCCTAGATAGTCCTCATGCCCTCAATATAGACTACTGTCAAACCAAAGTTATAAAAAACATCTGTCCCTCTTACCACTTAAAAGGCTCCTCTAGTTTCTGCTTACTTTTCATCACTCCCATGTGAGCTATTATTTGTGGTGGTGAGGAGATACCCTCATCCATGGTAAGGAGCAACGGCTGACATTGCTGGAGTCATTGTGAAGAGATACCCCACATGCAAGGTAAGAGAAACCCTAGTAAGATGGTAGGTGTTGCAAGAGGGCATCAGAGGGCAGACACGCTGAAACCATAATCACAGAAAACTAGTCAATCTAATTGCACTAGGACCACAGCCTTGTCTAACTCAGTGAAACTAAGCCATGCCTTGGGGGCCACCCAAGATGGGTGGGTCATGGTGGAGAGGTCTGACAGAATGTGGTCCACTAGAAAAGGGAATGGCAAACCACTTCAGTATTCTGGCCTTGAGAACCCCATGAACAGTATTAAAAGGCAAAATGATAGGATACTGAAAGAGGAACTCCCCAGGTCGGAAGGTGCCCAATATGCTACTGGAGATCAGTGGAGAAATAACTCAAGAAAGAATGAAAGGATGGAGCCAAAGCAAAAACAATACCCAACTGTGGATGTGACTGGTGATAGAAGTAAGGTCCAATGCTGTAAAGAGCAATATGGCATAGGAACCTGGAATGTCAGGTCCATGAATCAAGGCTAATTGGAAGTGGTCAAAAAGGAGATGGCAAGAGTGAATGTCAACATTCTAGGGATCAGCGAACTAAAATGGACTGGAATGGGTGAATTTAACTCAGATGACCATTATATCTATTACTGCGGGCAGGAATCCCTCAAAAGAATGGAGTAGCCATCATGGTCAACAAAAGAGTCTGAAATGCAGTACTTGGATAAAACCTCAAAAACGACGGAATGATCTCTGTTCATCTCCAAGGCAAAACATTCAATATCACAGTTATCCAAGTCTATGCCCCAACCAGTAATGCTGAAGAAGCTGAAGTTGAATGGTTCTATGAAGACCTACAAGACCTTTTAGAACTAACACCCAAAAAAGATGTCTTTTTCATTATAGGGGACTGGAATGCAAAAGTAGGAAGTCAAGAAACACCTGGAGTAACAGGCAAATTTGGCCTTAGATTGTGGAATGAAGCAGGGCAAAAGCTAATAGAGTTTTGCCAAAAAAAAAAAAAAAAAATGCACTGGTCATAGCAAACACCCTCTTCCAACAACCTAAGTGAAGACTCTGCACATGGACATCACCAGAGGGTCAACACAGAAATCAGATTGATTATATTCTTTGCAGCCAAAGATGGAGAAGCTCTATACAGTCAACAAAAACAAGACCAGGAGCTGACTGTGGCTCAGATCATGATCTCCTTATTACCAAATTCAGACTTAAATAGAAGAAAGCAGGGAAAACCACTAGACCATTCAGGTATGACCTAAGTCAAATCCCTTATGAAGATACAGTGGAAGTGAGAAATAGATTTAAGGGCCTAGATCTGACAGATTGAGCACCTGATGAACTATGGAATGAGGTTCGTAACATTGTACAGGAGACAGGGATCAAGACAATCCCCATGGAAAAGAAATGCAAAAAAGCAAAATGGCTGTCTGGGGAGGACTTACAAATAACTGCGAAAAGAAGAGACGTGAAAAGCAAAGGAGAAAAGGAAAGATATAAGCATTTGAATGCAGAGTTCCAAAGAATAGCAAGGAGAGAAAACAAAGCCTTCTTCAGTGATCAATGCAAAGAAATAGAGGAAAAGAACAGAATGGGAAAGACTAGAGATCTCCAGTACCACAGTTCAAAAGCATCAGTTGTCCAGTGCTCAGTCTTCTTTACCGTCCAGCTCTCACACCCAAACATAACTGTTGGAAAACCTCTGTCTCTCACTGTGCTTTTAATTTTTATTTTCTTAATATTAGAAAGAAAAAACAGTTTTCTGCATTCAACAGGGAATTTACTTATTCTTCCATGAACTATCTGTTTCTATATTGTTCATTTTTCTATCCGGTGGTTGGTCTTCTTTTTTTTTTAGGAGCTACTTATTTATTAGTGAGGCAGCCCTAAAATGTATGAAACATATATTTTTTTGACTTGTTTCAGGATTTTGGGTGTCAGACATTTCACAAATATAAATTAAATGAATGAATGCATCAGTACATAAGTTGATCCAAAGTATAATATACATTTTAGAGTCAACAGAGATACCTTAGTTTCATAGAACAGTTACTGAATCTTTGGAGTTACTAGACACCTTTAATCCTTATAAGAAAATTCAACACAATTTACTGTTGAACTGAAGCTGTGGTTTTCTAGCCAAATATAACAGAATTACCATATCCTAGAATTGATGAAATGGTGGTAAATTTAAATTGAAGGTTTGACTTTGAGCTTGGCCATGGATACAGTGCTTAGCATTTTTCTTATATGTGTTTACATCTCATTTTCTGATGTCAAAGAGTGGGGATCTTGGAGGAAAATAAGTAGTTAATGTCCATAATAACAAGTCCACAGTATGGAACAAAATATACTTTTAGTCATAATTTACCAATCAAGACTTTGCCCTTTCTTCTAGATTTGTTTTAATAATTATGCTTTTATCATTTCTAATGAGCTGTCAATTACATATGCAAATTAAGTGGAGCCAAAATTAAAGAATTTCTATATTAATATCATAAAACTGTGTTATGATTTTATGAGATAGATCTGATTCACACAAACTATTAACAAGGGTCTCAAACCTGGGGCTGTTCTTCACTTTTGTCAACTGTGTATATCAGCTTTTAAGGGAAATTTATATATAGAATTATAAATCTTGCATGGAAATTTGGCAACTGCCCAATTTTGTCCTTTGTACATTAGGTGGCTAAGCATCCTAAAATATGTTGTTCTGGTTACTGTTCATAATTGAGTATTGAGTATTTGTCCTCCCCATTCCTAATATGTCGAATCACAGTGCTATGGCTTCTTTGACTATAACTGTTCGTCTTCATCCTTTACCCTATGACTAGTTTTCCAAACTGATGGAGCTACTTGCCTGCCATCTCTCTCCCAAGCTAGTCCTGACCAAAGCTAATAAGCCTATGTTTTAGATGGCTTTCTCAACTTTCTCTAGATCTGCTGGGAGGATCTTTTTAATTCAGCCATTTAATTCATTTTGTCAGTAAAGAAATAGGAATGCTCTTATGAATGGAGTGCATGGAGACCAAACAGCTAGTATGGGACTTGATTCCAGCAGTCTTTTCTTTGTAATTCAGGACACTTATATAGTACAGATTTGCCACTTTAATTTTATTAGACTTGATTACAAAAAAGGGTTTCCATGGTGGTGCAGATAGTAAGAATCTGTCTGCAGTGCAGGAGACCCATGTTCAATCCCTGTATTAGGAAGGTCCTCTGGAGAAGGGAATGGCTATCCACTCCAGTACTCTTGCCTAGAAAATTCCATAGACAGAGGAGCCTGGCTTGCTACAGTCTATGGGGTCGCAAAGAGTGAGACACGACTGAGCGACTAGTACGCTCACTTCACTTTTCACAAAAAGATATGCTCTATCTTCTAAGCTTATTTACATGCTCAAGGAAGATAACTGAAAAAAAAAGACTCAGAAAAATAATGAATAAGTTGTTGAATGTATTTCTTAAAGCAGTGCTTTCTACCTATGTGCTAAGAGAAACATTAAATTTAATTTTTCTCAACTATATCACAAAACTTGACAAATGTGTAAACTTAATCTTCTTTGTGTCTAAAGGTAGGCAGTTTTAATGTTGTGCAAAGTAAAATGAGATGACTTGTAGAGCTAACCTTGTTTTTAAGTGCTATGTACTAGAGATGGTGACAGCTTGCTGTTAGAGGTAAGAGGTTTAGTGTAATGTCTACCCAGAGCCAGAGAATGATTTGTGTTATAAAAGGGAGCACTATCAAGGCAGTAAACAGGCCTGCTGAAAGATCAAAGCAACACTACAGAGTTAAGTATCCAACAGTGGTTGTTTAACTGTGCATGCGAGGACTATAGATACTGAGAGACATTTTTACACTTAGGTAGTAATTACATTTTAACAACTTTTTTGAGATAAGTTTGGCATATAAAAATTGTATATATTCAAAGTGTACAACTTCATGTTTTGATATATGCATACATTGTAGAAGGAACACCACAGCCTAGCTAAATAAAACATATTCAACAATTCTACATTGTTGCCAGTTTTGTGTGTGTGTGTGTGTGTGTGCATGTGTGTGTGTGGTGAGCAAATTCAAGATCTATCCTCTTAAACAGAGCTCTAGGATACAATACAGGAATGTCAAGTTTTGTGATCACACTGCGCGTTAGCTGTCTAGAATTCATTCATCTCATATTATTTAATTGAAACTTTGTAACCTTTGACAAACATCACCTCTGTTCCTTCTCCCCATCACTCTCCCTGGAAACCATCTTTCTGCTCTTGGCTACCATGAGTTTGACTATTTTAGATTTCACATTTTAGTGAGATCATACAGTATTTGTCTTTATTTGCGTGGTCTGTCTCACTTACTGTCCTCCAGTCTCATCTATGTTTTGTAAATGACAGCATGGCCTTCCTTTTTAAGGATGACTATCATACATATTCAACATATATACATAAATATACACCTGTATGCATATATAAATATATCATATATACATGTATCATATACATAGAAATTTTATATCTACTCATCTGTTGATGGATCTGTTGATGGACAATCAAACTTTTTCCCATACTTTGGCCATTGTAAATAATGGCACAGTTAACATGGGGTGCAAATATATCTTCAAGGTACATATTTTAAGTTCCTTTGAATATATACCCAGAAGTAGGATTGCTGGATCATATGGCAGTTCTGTTTTTAAATTTTTGTGGAGCCTTCATACTGTTTGACACTTTTGTAAAAATTACACTGAATCTGTAGAATACTTTATTAAGTTGAGGAACTTCTTTTCTAACCTGGATAGATTTTGATTCTAAGAACATAGCAAATTGAATATTTTTAGGGGTGTAGGATAGGATTGGCTAAAAAAAGAGATATAATGAATCTGGCATGCTATATAATTTTATAATGTCTGCAATATACAATGAAATTGTCTAGCATGGTGTTGGGTTTTTTAATTTGGAGTTTGACAATTTAGGGCTAAGTATAGAAATATAAAACTTTTTGATAATAATTACTACTAGTTTGCTAGTCTTGCCTGGAGAGAAACTTGACAAAAAAGGCTTGCCTACGTTTAAGGTTAAAATTCACAGAACCTTTAAATTCCATCCATTCTAGAGGAATCTAAATAGATTACAATAGACTGTTACTTTATCTCTACACAGGAGTCAAAATGTAAACAAAATAATTCCTGTAAGTAATCAAACACAGGAAGTGAAAAACAAAACAAAACAAAACATAATTTTCAAACTTTGTCTGCCTTGGTAAGAAGCCGTGTTGAGTAAAACATGAATGTGAGTAAGGCTTTCCTCCCTGGTGGCTCAGATGGTAAAGAATCTGCCTGAAATGCAGGAGACCTGGGTTTGATCCCTGGGTTGGGAAGGTTTCCTGGAGGAGGGCATGGCAACCCACTCCAGTATTCTTGCCTGGAGAATCCCATGGACAGTGGAGCATGGCAGTCTACTGTCCATGGGGTCACATGACTGAGCGACTAAAACGTGCACACACAAGGCTTTCCTTCAGTAGTGATGTCGGCAAAAGATCTGAGTGAGGAAAAGCACTCCCACATCCAGAATACAGATTTCCAGGGTATCTGTTCCTGTGACGGATCATTCCGAGACAGAAGGGGGACAAATGTCATCAGCCTGTCTCCAGGTGCTGGGTTGGTTAATCCACTCATGGTACTTTATCACCAGCTCAACCCTGGCACCTGCTATTGGTGGTTTGGGCACACATTAGCAGCTAAATTGTAGAGTCCATGGACAGCATTCCCGTGTCTCTGTGGTCACTTTGCACACAGGCCCTACAGCGGGTGCCGGGGAACCTGGGCAAAGACTGGTGTTTACGGATGGTGTCACCATCCCCACCTGCTCGTTCAGATCTCTGCGGTGGAGCTGAGCTTTGGGAAATGTTGTGTTCTCCATCTCTATTATGACAGTGTAAGCAGATGTGCTGCACACCACCTCACCACCAATGATCTAATCAGATTCTTTACAAGTTTCTGATCACACAGAACGTCCTTCACCACGTGTAGAGTGGGTAGCCTGATGCTGCTAGAAGTCCGACCACTCACCAAGAAGACTTCATTTATCACATTATCTGGGCCACCCCTCATGTAAAGTGCAGCAGATTATATTTTACATATACAGAAACATACATTCATATAGAATTCCTCCTCAGTATTCTCAGATCCCATTTTTGTTAATTTGTCTACTTTTTAATATTTTATTTCAGCTCTCAGACTATAAACAAGGACATCTTTTGTGATCTATGTACTTCTCTTATGTTTTTCACATGATTGTGCTTTTTCTTGGTAATTTTGCTATTTTAAATGGGCCCCAAGTGTAGTGCTAAAGTACTGTCTACTCTTCCTAAGCAAAAAGTAGACTGTTATGTACCTTACAGGAGAAAATAAAAACAAAAACAAAAACCCCACTTTTAATAAGCTTCATTCAGCTCTGGTGCTGCTGGCCCTGAGTCCAATTTCAGTAAATCAACAGTAGCTATTAAAAAGTGTCTTCAAACAGAAACGTGTATTTTATAGAACAGTGTTATTATGTGTTAGTCTTTTGATCAAAACATATAACCAGAGTCTCACAGGAAGCTAACAGCATTTTCCTAGAAGCACTGGTTGATTATTAGATGATTCAATGTCTGGGGCAGCTATATAGGAGATAGCTATTGCAAAAAATGAGAACTGACTCTGTGTGTCACACATATTTCTCATCTTCTTCAATTCTTCTTAAAATGTAACTGACACTATTCTAATCAAGAGGTTAGGTCTCTGTTTCCTTCTTTAAGACTGGATGGGGGCTTGTAACTTGTCTTATCAGGAGACAGTGGTGGAAATGATGCTCTTCATTGTCTGGGGTTATGTCATCCAAATAATATAGTTTCTGTCTTTCTTTGGAAATATGCCTGTAGTGCCTTGACTTGTCATATGAGAAGTCCATGCAGGAGGAAACATGAGAAAGTGAGAAATGCTTAAGGGTCCCCTTGTGTTTCAGCCTCAGATTTTGAGGCAACAACCAGCATCAACTACAAGATGCTGAATGACCTAACAAGCCCAACCCCAGACTGAAACAATATAGAAACTGATGGACAAGAGCCTAGGCTGAAGTCTCTAACCTGCCAGCACTAAGAGAAAGAACAGTATCAACAAAAGTTGTTTTAAGCTACTTTGATTTGAGGTACTTTGCTAAAGACTTAGAGCAGACTCAATGCAGTTGCAGTTCAAATGAATATAAATGCCTGTCTCTAAAGGAAGAACTCCTGAGGATGCCACAGGTGTGGGCTGGAGAATAGCAGAGCAACAGCAAGACTAAAGGCTGTGGGAATGTGGGTCCTCTGCTCATGAGATTTATTCCATGATTTCCAGATCTTCTCGGGCCTGACCTCAAACCAATCCTTTCCATTTATGGACGGAAAGCTCGTCTGTGTATCCACCTTTACGATTTTTAAATTGAGATGAACACCCAGTTCATGCTGGGAAGCTCAGCAAGCATACTCTCTTGGTGCCCTATGGTCAGGCACTCCATTTCCACCAGAGCCTCAGGAGCTCATTCTCAAAGGAAGGCAACTGTCTGTACAGTGGAACAGTTTCTACTCCTGAATGATAGGCATTTAACAATAGGCTGTGATGACTACCTTAGAAGAACCGGAGGCTTCATGGAGCATCCATATCTGATAAACCATTTAAAAGTACCATTGAGGTTACTGGATCATGAGACCCATGGTGTCAGGGCAGAAGCATCAAACAAGGAGCCTGTATGACAGTCCTCTAAACTCTTGGACTTGTGGGTGATCCTATGGAAAACAGTATGAAGTTTCTTCAAAAAATTACAACTAGAGTTTCCATGCAACCAGCGAATCCCCTTCTAGGTATAAACACAAAAGAGTTGACAGCAGAATCTTAAAGAGATAGTTGTACACCTATGTGCATAGTCACACTATTCACAATAGCCAAAAAAAAAAAAAAAAGGAAGAAACCCAAGTGCCCATTGATGGATGACTGAATTAAAGAAATTATATACACATGCAATAACATATTACTCACTGTTAATACTGAAGGACATTTTGACATATGCTACAGTATGGATGAACATGAGGGTATTATGCTTTGTGAAATAAGCCAGTCAAAGAAAGACAGATATTGTACTACTTCACTTACCTGAGCTAATCTGAGTAGTGAGAGTCATAGAAAGGGAAAACAGAATGGTGGTTGTAAGACACTGGGAGAAAGGAGGAATGTGGAGTTGTTTTTTCTTTTTTGAATGAGTATAGACTTTCAGTTTTGCAAGATGAAAAGAAAAAGAAATCTGGAGATTCACTACATAATAATATAAATGTACTTAATGCTACTTTATGCCTAAAAATAGTTGCAAGATAAGTTGTATGTGCATTTTATGTCAAATTAAATTAAAATATTTTAACATGATCAGTGACTGTCAAGGGTTTGTTGGATGGAGAGAGGGATGAACATGGGAGATTTTTAGGGCAATGAAATTCTCTGAATGATGCAATTAATTATGGATATCTGCATTTGTCGAAACTTACAGAACATTAAAATACAAAGAATAAATCGTAATGTAAACTGTGGATTTTAGGAAAAAATAATGTATCATATTAATCAGTTTTAAGAATTGCACCACATTAATGCAAGATATTAATAATGTGCTCAGTCATGTGTGACTCTTTTGTGACCTTACAGACTAGCCCACCGGGTTACTCTGTCCATGGGACTTTCTAGGTAAGAGTCCTGGAGTGGGTTGCCGTTTACTTCTCCAGGGGATCTTCCTGACCCAGGGATCAAGCCTGTGTCTTCTGCCTCTCCTGCACTGGCAGGTTGCGGGAGACTGCCTGTAATGGGTTAAGTCTTGGGAGCTGCTTGGCCTGATTGTGAGCCCAAGGCATGTTTCTTAGCTCCCTGACCCGCCTCCCTCAAAGAATGTTTTCACAACCGTTTGGCTCCAGGACGCCTGGTACCTGCTACGCTTCAGAGACAAGGGCACTATGTTCTGCACACAATAGTGGGAATCTGGTGATTGTTTTCCTGATGATTGAAATGTATGATGTAAATGCCAGAAATCACGTAGGCTTGTTTATGGTACCCTATATATGCTACACTGCAATAAAGACAGGTATCAGCCATTTTGGCCTGATCCTCTCAACCCCATCTTTCTGTCTTCTTTTATTCTTAGCAAGTGGACTCCGTTGTTGTGCTCTCTACATAAAGCGGTTCCTTTCAGCGCTGGTCGCGGCAGGTGGCGCCCAACGTGGGGCTCGAACCCACGACCCTGAGATTAAGAATCTCATGCTCTACCGACTGAGCTAGCCGGGCGGAAAATTCAATTGCATATTCGTAGCCTGGTAGGCCCCCTCACCTGTCAACATTTCATAGCTGGTTTGAATTCCTTGCTGGTGATTTAAATCCGCGATGCGGCCACATTGTTCCATATATTCTAATTTCCATAAAAGATAATCTTCCCCGGAGAGACAGGCCCTAGCGATCTGCTTCCAGTCATTAGGAGGGAGATTCTGAGTGGCCAAATTGTCAATCATAGCCACCGTAAAAGGAGCAGTAGGACCATATTGAGAACAGGCAATTTTTAGCTCTTTTAACTGTTTAAACGGGAGAGCCTCATAATATCGTTGATTATTGTTCTCAAAAACAGGAAAAGCTAAAGCAAAATCAGAAACGACCTCACCCATTCTCTGAGCTTGACGAAGGGCCTTCTGCAACGGCGAAGTCAACTCTGAGGGAGGTGGTGGTCCAGGCGGAGGATCTAGGCCAGCAACAACGGAAGGGGCATAAACAGGAGGAAGAGGGGCAGAAGGACTAGGGTTTGGTTTAATATCAACATGTTGCAAAGCATCAGTAAGCTTCTGGAGGCATTCTAATATGTCATTGTTTGGGGAATGGGATTTTTCTTGCTGCACTAAAAATCCCAATCTTCCTGGTGATATTTTGCAGCTTCTTCCTCCAATTCAGCTTCGTCTTCCGAAGAAGGCACATCTATTTTGTTTAAAGACTGGGAAGACATAAGGGGCTGAGGCTTACCTTGGATTTCTTCAGGCACTGCATACTCTGGTTCCTTGCCAGGATTTTTCTCTTGCAGCAGCATTTGCCCTAAACGTTTTATTTCTTCATTATCAAAATCTAAACAATCTCTAATAAGAGTCCAAAGAGATAGAGTTTCAATAGGGAGTTTATCTGGCCCATGTATAGTATAGTGCTCTCAAATTTGTTCCCCCACTTTTTCCAGGTCTCTAGATTCACCGTACCTTCCCTTGGGAACCAAGGACAAACCTCCTCAATGAAACAAAGAAAATTAGTTAACTTAGGTTTAGAAACAGTGATACCTCTATGTTTTAACATAACAGACAGCATATGAACAAACAATTGACGACTGTGCATTTGTCCCATATTAATACTCTCAACTGTTAATCCTTACCACTCCACAATATAAGAACTGGATTCTCAGAAATAAACTCACTCGTATTCACCAATGAGTGGTGACAAGAAGACTGTCGAAGTCGAGCCCCACGTTGGGCGCCATCTGAAGATGATGGAGGCGGCAGCAGGTGAGTTTTTTTTTTTAAACCACTGAGCCACCAGGGAATCCTGAAGTCAATAACAGAGGCAACTATATGAGGGAGATGGGAAGTATATGGGAACTTTCTGCATTTTATTCTCAATTTTTCTAACACAAACTTAAATAAACTAACTTTTAAAAACTGTCAGATTTAAGAATTATTCTCTAGTTTCATTCCTTTACAGTGGTTGACCAGTTTTCCCAGCACCACTTGTTAAAGAGATTGGCCTTAATCCATTATATATTCTTGCCTCCTTTCTCGAAGATAAAATGTCCATAGGTGGGTGGATTTATCTCTGTGCTTTCTATTTTGTTCCATTGATCTATATTTCTGTCTTTGTGCCAGTACCATACTGTCTTGATGACTGTGGCTTTGTAGTAGAGCCTGAAGTCAGGCAGGTTGATTCCTCCAGTTCCATTCTTCTTTCTCAAGATTGCTTTGGCTATTTGAGGATTTTTGTACTTCCATACAAATTGAAACTAGATCACTTTCTAACACTATACACAAAAATAAACTCAAAATGGATTAAAGATCAGAAGAAAGATCAGAAACTATAAAACTCCTAGAGGAGAACATAGGCAAAATACTCTCTGACATAAATCACAGCAAGATCCTCTATGATCCACCTCCCAGAATACTGGAAACAAAAGCAAAAATAAACAAATGGGATCTAATTAAAATTAAAAGCTTCTGCACAACAAAGGAAACTATAAGCAAGATGAAAAGAAAATAATAGCAAATAAAGCAACTGATAAACAACTAATCTCAAAAATATACAAGCAACTCCTACAGCTCAATTCCAGAAAAATAAATGACCCAGTCAAAAAATGGGCCAAAGAACTAAATAGACATTTCTCCAAAGAAGACATATGGATGGCTAACAAACACATGAAAGGATGCTCAACATCACTCATTATCAGAGAAATGCAAATCAAAACCACAGTGAGGTACCATTTCATGCCAGTCAGAATGGCTGCAATCCTAAAGTCTAAAAGCAACAAATGCTGGAGAGGGTGTGGAGAAAAGGGAACCCTCTTACACTGTTGGTGGGAATGCAAACTACAGCCACTATGGAGAACAGTGTGGAGATTCCTTAAAAGTTGCAAATAGAACTGCCTTATGACCTAGCAATCCCACTGCTGGGCATACACACCAAGGAAACCAGAAATGAAAGAGACACGTGTACCCCAATGTTCATCGCAACACTGTTTATAATAGCCAGGACATGGAAGCAACTAGATGTCCATCAGCAGATGAATGGATAAGAAAGCTGTGGTACATATACACAATGGAGTATTACTCAGCCATCAAAAAGAATACATTTGAATCAGTTCTAATGAGATGGATGAAACTGGAGCCTATTATACAGAGTGAAGTAAGCCAGAAAGAAAAACACCAATACAGTATACTAACACATATATATGGAATTTAGAAAGATGGTAATGATAACCCTGTATGCAAGACAGCAAAAGAGACACAGATGTATAGAACGAAGTTTCAGACTCTGTGGGAGAGGAAGAGGGTGGGATGATTTGGGAGAATGGCATTGAAAAATGTATATTATCATGTAAGAAATGAATCACCAGTCTATGTTCGATACAGGATACAGGATGCTTGGGGCTGGTGCATGGGGATGATCCAGAAAGATGATATGGGGTGGGAGGTTGGAAGGAGCTTCAGGATTGGGAACTCATGTACACCCATGGTGGATTCATGTCAATGTATGGCAAAACCAGTGCAGTATTGTAAAGCAAAAAAAAAAAGTAAAAGAAAAGAGAGAGAGAAAAAAGATTTATTCTCTAAGTGTATCAGAGCAGCATGCACATGTATTATAAGTTGTCTCTAAAATCCAAAGATTCCCAATGAAGATTATAATTTATTTTCTCCCATGGTGGATGGCACTAGGGAACATACTTCCGAATCTGATCCAGACCACTAGGTCCCTAGAAACTTCATTAATGTATAAATATCACTGAAATATTTCTGGCATAATGTCTCCTATTAAAGCATCTAGAATTTTCCTTTGTTCTCCTATCCAATGAAAAATGTTCTTTATGTTATGTAATGGCCTGATATACTAGGAGAAATTAATATGAGAAAAAATTGAATCTTATGCTAAAAAGAGCACGTTAAGTTGACATAATTCTAAAACAGTGCAGGGGTATTGCTGTCTTTGCCAACTGAAACTGGACTACTCCCAACTGCATATATTAATTGGGAATGAGAAAATAATTATTTGATCAGTCAATTAGTGGCTGCATATCAGCTGCCAGATTTGTTTCCACAAAAAGGCCCAATCTGGAACACATCCTGCACTTTGTGCTAACACCTGATACGGTTTGTGTGAGCCTCCATCATCTTCAGAATCAGTCTTGGCTTTCAGCTCAACATGTTATGGAACCAAGAGAGAGATGCTGCCAGTGGTGAAGGACTTTCATTCCCACCGCACGCTGAGGAGCCAGGGATATGACCACAGAATGGGTTCCTGGGTTCTCTGACCCACTGCATGACTAACTCAGGCCATGTTCCATGGATTGCCTGACCAGCATAAGCTCTCACTCTTAACATACAGACACTTTGGGTTCTGATTGACTCATGCTAAGAACCCTAGAAGATCTGGATCAACCTCTTTATTATACAATAATCTTGTTTAAATGGCTTTGGGTATTTTCGGGAAAAGCACAAAGGAAGAATCACAGAACACATTTCAGGTAGGATTACATACAGGTGCCACGAACACACATCTTCAAATGTATCTACTGATTCCAAAGTAATATCTTCTTAATTCAAGGGGCCCTGGTCCAGTGACAGGTATCTGTGGGAATTACATGTCAGGCCATACATTCTCACTTTTTAGTTTCTCAAATCAGGTTTCTGCTCATCAGACACATGGTTTCTATGGCTCAGGTAGTAGGCTGTGAGTCTGTGCCACGCCTTTGGATTTAGGGACTAGTCACCATCACAGATTCCTGTGTCAAAACACTGACACTTAGGAATATCAAGAGCAACATTCCATCCTTGAAGTCTTGTATAGTAACAGGAAGACCCTCTGTGGGGTGTTTATGTGCCACCAGCGTCTGTACCCTGCTTCCATGAGACTCTGAAAGTCTCTCTGAAATCAAAGAGCCCCACCCCTTTGCAGAATTTCCCTCTATCATTTTCAGGTTTCAAGGTGCTGATGCTTTCCTCTACAGTAAAATCTTTAAATAGCTCAGAGAAATGAATTTCCTGTGGGTCTTCCCAGGGGTATGTTCAGGATGTGACTGAGTCAATCACAGACCAGAATCCCATTCAGCATTCATTTCAATATTCACTTCAGAAAATTTCTTCCTCTACAGCGTGCCAGGAAAATTCTGGCATGAGAACCTTTTCTATTATAGAACACCACTTAATCTAGGCTAACATGTTGGATTCTAAATTTTGGTTGAGCAGACTCATATCAATAAAAATGTTATCTCATATAATCTTAGATTTTGTCCTTTTGATATTTTATAATTAGGATCTATTCTTATGCATACTTCCCAATTTGTGAGGATAAAAGTTCAGAAGATTTTATAGCTCTTTTATGTATATTTTGTCTCCATCTAGTATAAATTTGCAATTGTTTCCTTGGAGACACTGAAATTTTACTTTCATTTTGGGTTTGCAAGGAGAAAAAAATAGACTGTGTCAAGGGAGAATCTTAAGGAGGATAGGCGTTCCTTTATGAAACAGCTTTCAGACAGAGTCTCTACAAAATTTTTGATAAAAAGGATGTCTAGTTTACTCAGATCAGGAAGAAAGACTTCATTCTTTTACAGAGGGTACTGAGAATGATTCCATCTAAACAATTTCACTTGGACTCCTTGTTTCCTGCTAGAATGCTGCTTGATAAAGTGGTTAATACCAGAGATGGAGACCTGTCTCCGTATTTGTTGAATGCACAGTCTCCTTACAGGAAAGATGGGGTTCTGAAAAGCTGTGACATAAGTAATGTCATAATTACACAGTTATTTCCAGACATGGAGAAACATGAAATTCTGTTTTGGGGTCAAATTTTCGGTTGAGGACAGACCCCTGGCTTGAACCAGGGGTGGAAGTGGTGAGAATTCATGAGGCTCTGGACACACTTTTATGAAAGTTATACCAAGACTTGGAGATGGAGTAAATGTTCATATAGAAAAAGATGAATGTAGGGAAATAAGTGGTAAAAGCCAGGCTGAGAAAACAATTTTGATTTAGACATGATAATTTTGAGCTAGCATTGGCCATCAAAGTGGAGTGAAGAAGCAGGCAGCAAGATAGAGAAATTTAGAGTTCAGAGCAAAGTCTGCCTGGAGACATAGTTCACAGTTAGCAGTATTAATAAATAATGATAAATGCTAAATCATCAACATTATGCTCAGTTGAAAATAAGAATTCAATAAACAGGGAATTCCTATCTCTATGGTATTCCAAGAAAGACCAAAATAGTCTGTACTCAGAAACCCCCTACTATTAATAGTCAGGGACATAGATCAAAGTGGAGAAGATTCTAAAGAGTAAAACCCACAAGTGTAAAATATACAGTCAATAAAATAAATATTGCAGTAGATGTAATTTTGAAAATAAAGGCAAACCACAGGGAGCTCTATTTCTCCTGGATGAAGCTGGGTTTATGTATCAGCTGGAGAATTCTCTGTAGCCTTGGACAATACCTCACTGAGCATATAATTACCAGAAAGGTGGAAAGGAATTAAGCACCGTGAGTAATATCCTTTGTAATGTCTCAGCGAAAGGTTAAGGAAATTTCATTTGCTGTGAGGAGATAGAAATAAATTAGTTGAAGTCACCATGGAAAATCAGGCGGGCAGGAACAGATAGTGATAAGATCCAGAGGAATAAATATGAGATTTTTAAAAATAGACATTTTAATTCACAGAATAATAAATGTGAGAACAATTTTAAAGAGAACTTAATGCAGAAAGCATACAAATTTTTCTGCTTAAGTTAGAAAGGGCTGGACATTACAAGACAAGCCAGTTGCTATGATTTTTGTTATTATTTATTTACACATTTTAATGGGCAGGAAGCAAATAAATTAAGACTTGAACATGGAAATCTCTAAGATTCTCAGAAGACTCAGAGCAAAGGAGAAAAAAAAAATTGTTGGAAATTAGATGGTCAGAAGCCTTTTTCAGAATTTGATTCTCTTACTAGTCATAGTTGTTGAAACATTAACTTTGCATTTCTTCTTTTAAGGAAATTAGGTTCTAATTAACTATGTACATATTATTATATTAATTGAAGGGGTTTCCCTGGTGGCTCGACAGTAAAGGATCTGCCTGCAGTACAGGAGACATGGGTTCCATCCCTGGGGTGGAAAGAGACCCTGGAGAAGGAAACGGCAACCTGCTCCAATATTCTTGACTGGGAAATCCTGTAGACAGAGGAACCTGGTGTGCTACAGTCCACTGGGTCTCAAAGAGTGAGACACGACTGAGCAGTGAAGCACAAACACACATACACATGCACGCACACACACACTCACACACACGTGCACATGAGCCTGGCATGCTAGTAATGGGTAAAAAGAACACACAATGGATTGCAAAATAGATATCACTTTTTATAATGTAACCTGGAGGGTGGGAATGGGCATAAATGGAGCTGAAGTCACAAACACCCAGAAATTAGAGTTGCCAGTCCTCATCTGTTTCAGAGATAAATCCAAAACTGAAGAGGAAGGATGGGTGAGGTAAAACAAATGGCCCGCCTAGGTCCTGACTGGAGATGTGGCTTGGGGGAGATGATGGTGGCAGAAGTAATGGGATGTGACCTCTGGATGAGGCTCTGCACTTTACCCCACTAAGCCCACTTTGCCAATTTGCATGTCCAAGTTACACCCTATTTTAGGTAGAGCAAATTTGGGTGCAAATTTGCTTAGGAGGACATAGCTCACCTCCAAGCTGCTGAAACCATAGATGTTGGTAACTAAATTCATTGACCTCTTTACTGTAAAGGCCAGAATTAGAGTTGACCATTTTTGGAGATTAATTTGTGTGTGTGCAAAGTCCCTCAGTTGTGTCCAACTCTTTGAGATCCCAAGGATTGTAACCCGCCAGGCTCCTCTGTCCCTGGGATTTCCCAGGCTAGAATACTGGAGTGAGTTACCATTTCCTCCTCCAGGGGATTTTCCCAGTCCAGGGGTGGTACCCACATCTCTTGTGTCTCTTGCATTGGCAGGTGGATTCTTCACTACTGTACCACCTGGGAAGCCTTGATTTTAATTTAGCAGACCAAAATGATGCAATTAAGAATACAATATTTTTCCTTCTCTTCCTGCTATAATTAATCCCATTACACAGATGAGGGAAGTGACACCACATACAGCAAATACTAGCAGCACTGAGAGAATACCTCGGCAACTGGTTACAGATTCTGTGGGTTTTGCATTCTTTAAATACTTCCTTGAAGATGTGAATGTATTCATGAAGGCCCACTCAATGAATGAACAATAGACAGAGTGAAACTGTTATTGAGTTCCCCAAACATGCATATGCTCCCTTCAAAGCAAGGTCATAGAGGCATACCACTATATTAAGAAGTCTGATTTCAAGCTCCAACAGTGCCCTCAATGTTTTATCTAATGCCTGGCCATTTTCAAACTACTCAGAAACACTGTCTACTCAACTGCTGAATAGAGATTAACATTCTGCCTGTTCTACTTCATAGGGCATTTTTGTGGGTACAAGAAGATGATGCACTGGATGTCCTTAGGAAACCATGAGACATCACACAGATCTAGAGTGGACTTCTAAGCAATGTAAAACCTCACAGGTAGTGAAATTTTTCCCCTGTGATTATCAAGATGTTGATGAAAAACAGATACCTGAAGGATATAGCCTAGGTTTATTAGCTCAGCAGTAGGGACCAGCCAGAGCCATCAAAGTTTAGAAATTTAGAGCCAGAGAGCCTTCAGAGATGATTTAGTCTGACCTCCTATTTTTTATATCAAGACTGACTTAAAGTCATCTTGCCTATGAGATACAGAACCCTCAATAAAAAGTGGTCCCTGTTTTTCTTGCCCTTCCTTGTTTGTTGTTGTTCAGTAGCTAAGTCTTGTCCTACTCTTTGCAACTCCGTGGACTGCAGCACAACAGGCTGCTCTGTATCTGTCCCTCAGTATTTCCCAAAGTTTGCCCAAGTTCATGTCCATTGGATTGGTGATGCCATTTACCTTATTATAAGTGAATAAACTGAGGACCTGTTCAGATCCTCAGGAGCAGGAATGCCACTCCATCTAAAGATTAAAATGTCTGGTTGCTGTTGGAGGCTCTTTGCATTACAGTGGCTCAGTCGTGTCTGACTCTTTTCGACTCCATGGACTGCAGCATGCCAGTCTTCCCTACCCAACACCAACTCCTGGGTCTTGCTCCAACTCATGTCCATCAAGTTGGTGATGCCATCCAGCCATCTCATCCTCTGTCATCCCCTTATCTTCCTGCCTTCAATCTTTCCCAGCATCAGGGTCTTTTCAAATAAGTCAGTTCTTTACATCAGGTGGCCAAAGTATTGAAGTTTCAGCTTCAGCATCAGTCCTTCTAATGATTTTCAGGCCTGATTTCCTTAAGGATTGACTATTTTGATCTCCTCACAGTGCAAGGGGCTCTCAAGGGTCTTCTTCAACACCATAGTTCAAAAGCATCAATTCTTCGACACTCAGCCTTCTTTATGGTCCAACTCTCACATCCATACATGACTACCAGAAAAGCCATAGCTTTGACCAGATGGACATTTGTTGGAAAGTAATGTCTCTGCTTTTTAATATGCTGTCTAAGTTTGGCATAGTTTTTCTCCCAAGGAGCGTCTTTTAATCTCTTTTAATTTTAGCACGTGGTTCTATATCCAGTGAGTAAATTGTCACTTTTACCTGTACAGGCAGGAGTACATCTCTTTCTTTGTGACTGAGTTGGAGAGCAGCTGCTCCAGGTAGGTGATTAACTCTGGCAAGGGTTAGTCTCCCAAATCTGTCTCCATAATCTACCAGCTGGCTGAACTTGGCCAGTTTTCTGAACCCGTCTGATGCTGTTGGTCTAAGTAGAACATGGCGGCATTTTAGGTTGTTGCTGAATTAATGAATGAAGGAGTAGGAATGGATGCCATGTAGCTTAGCCGCACCACAACAGTGCTGCTTGCCAACCATCCCCAAGCTCGGCACAAAGCACAGGTCACCACACTCACAATTCTGCAGGCCAGTCAGAGTCCTCTACACCTGGCTGTGGTGGGCCAGGTGGGGATTCCTCTGTCCTGTGGTTATTCAATCTTCCGGATCAAGAAAGATAGCTAGAGCAGTCCTTCTCCTGCTATGGCAGAACCTCAGAAGCTCTAATGTAATATACAAGCAGCTCTTAAGTCTTTGTTTCTATCACCTTGTTAATATCACGTTTAAAGCAGGTCACACAGCTGAGCCCCAGTCGAGAGATGAGGAAGTATGCTCCACCTGCCACGAGGTGGCTGTATGTGCCATATCTGACCTCAGCTGGGAGGTAGGTATGAGTGAGCTGAACTGTGTTCCTCTCAAATCCATATGGTGAAGCTCTACCCCTCAATGAGACTGTGTCTGGAGACAGGGCCATTAAGGGCGTAACTAAGGTTGAATAAGGTCATAAGGGTGAGCTCTAATCCAATAAGATTGATGTCCTTGGGAAAAGCAGAAGAGACCCTGGAACATGACCTTACAGGAGAAGACGTCACGTGAGGATGCTGTGAGAAAGCGGTGTCTACTGGCCAAGGAGGGTCATCCCACCAGAAGCTGCTCCTGCCAGGACCTGATCACAGTCCTCCAGCCCCCAAACATGTGAGAAGATAAATTTATGTTCAGTCACCCAGTCTCTGGTCTTCCCTTGTGGCAGCCCTGGAAGTTTAATGCAGAGGGTCACAGCCTACTCTCATGGACATGGGAGTGGACGGGGGAATATTTGTTTGATGATAATCCATTTTACCATCGGTACACAGTTTATATTCCAAACCAATTTTTAGTCTGGTGGAAGTAAATTTTAGAGAACATTGCTGCCTGCATGAGAACTCACGGTCAGCAGGTGACAGAAGAGAGTCTTGAAACAAAGGCTTCTTAAGTCAAGACTTCTATTTCTTTTTATTGGATAACTTTTTTCCTTCCTTGGAATCCCGGCTGGTAACATAGGTGCAGCAGTAGGATATTATGTGAGTGGGGAATGAACAATTGTATTTCTTAGAGTCTTACTGGGATCATGATGAAGCACCAAGAATGAAACAAGATGTTCAATGAAGTGTGAGCAGGACAAGCTGAATTAAGTGAAGCTAACTTGCGAATCCCTTGGACTGCAAGGAGATCCAACCAGTCCATCCTAAAGGAGACCAGTCCTGGGTGTTCATTGGAAAGACTGATGCTGAGGCTGAAACTCCAATACTTTGGCCACCTCATGCAAAGAATTGACTCACTGGAAAAGACCCTGATGCTGGGAGGGATTGGGGGCAGGAGGAGAAGGGGACGACAGAGGATGAGATGGCTGGATGGCATCACGGACTCGATGGACATGAGTCTAAGTGAACTTTGGGAGTTGGTGATGAACAGGGAGGCCTGGCGTGCTGCAATTCATGGGGTTGCAAAGAGTGGGACATGACAAAGTGGCTGCACTGAACTGAGCTGGAACTGAACGTGTGTCTAAGGAGGTGACAAACGTCTAGGTTTAGCTTCCATTCTGTTACTTAGGAGCAGGATAAGAATAGCATATACCCTGGAAATTTGTGTGGAAATTAATGTGGTAATGCATGTATAAAGAAATTATTACAAAAAGTGTCTTTGTAATGCTAAAACAATGATAGAGTTTACTGTTATTTTGTTGCAGTGTCAAATCTGACAGATCGAATGGCACATCCTTGAGTTGGAGAAACTTCCCCCATGGATGATGTTTGCATAACTCCTCTTCTTAATTTTTGGGCCTCTTAATAAAAAGGGGGAGCTAGTCAAATCTTGCTCATTTCAGAATCACTGTGGGCATACATATGTGTGTATGTGTGTATGTCGGTGACATTAACTATCTCTGCTACAATCAGAGGAAAATTAAACATGTGGTTTACCTCTCAGGGGCAAGTTAACTTCAAAAGTTTTCATGTGCATTTCCCCTGAGGATCAACCTTCCTGAAGTGTCCTGACTGTTACTATAGGGTTAGTTGAAATTCCCTGCTAAACCTGTGTACACATGCCAACAGAAGCACACACCGACACAATGTGAACACAGACCCCAACATGTATACCACCAGCCACACTAGAACACACACCAGCACACACAGACATGCACACAACCACACACACATGCACACTTTCTCTTATTTGCTCACATGATGTGTATCATCCTTTACCTCTCATTCATTTATCGTATTCTTGGAAAATTTTTGTGACTCTCATTATCAGCTTGTGTTTACTACATGTAATGGTTAATTTTTATGAGTGGGCTATGCCCAGATCTTTGGGAAGACATTAACTCTGAGTGCATAAATGAAGGTGTTTTTGGATGTGGCGTTCATTTGAATTGGTGGAAAGAGTAGAGCAGATGGCCTTCCCAGGTGCTGGCAGGCATCTCCCAATCTGCTGAAGGTGTGAACAGAGCAAAAAGGTGGAGGGAAGAAGGATTCTCTCTTTATTTGACTTGGCATCAAACTTCCTCTGTTCAAAGCTGCCCTGGGGTCTCAGACCTGCAGACTAAGGCTAGAATCTACACCATTGGCTTTCTAGTTCTTAAGACTACGGACTACACGTCTGACTTTCCTGGGTCTCCAGTTTGCAAAAAGATGGTGTAACTTCTCAGCCTCCATGACTATGTGCGTCAGTACCTGTATTAGAGCTCTTTACAGATACATGTTGTTGGTCCTGTTTCTCTGGAGACTTCTAACTAATATCCTGCATTGATTCACTTTCATATGTTTTTGTACTTGAATTTGTCTTTTTAGCCACTGGTTTAAGGGTAGACCCTTGAGGCATGAACAAGGTAAATTTTTGCTATCATTTCCTTCATACCAATTAAACTGCACTATACACCACTAGGGAGAAGGCAATGGCAACCCACTCCAGTGTTCTTGCCTGGCGAATCCCCGGGATGGTGGAGCCTGGTGGGCTGCTGTCTATGGGGTCGCACAGAGTCGGACATGACTGAAGCGACTTAGCAACAGCGGCGTACACCATTAGTAGATTTCCCCAGTGGCTCAGCGGTAAAGATTCTGCATGCAAGGCAGCAGCCACAGGAGATTTGGGTTCGACCCTTGGGTCGGGAAGATCTAGGGAACAGCAACCCACTCCAGTATTCTTGCCTGGGAAATCCCATGGACAGAGGAGCCTGGCAGGCTACAGTCCATGGGGTCGCAAAGAGCCAGACACAACTGAGTGACTTAGCACACACACATGCACCACTAGCATGTAATAGACACTCAGTGAAAACTTTTAATTCAAAACAATTTAATAATGAATAAGTATATTTCTAATTTGCATATAGATTATTGTATTTTATTAAGAATTTGTAATATAAGTTTGTAATGTCTGGATCTCATATCTATGTAATACAAATTCTGAAATCTTCTGATTATAAAATTAATAGGCATTTGTTTTATGGATTGAAAATAATGCTAATGAATGTAAAAATATTTAAAAATCAAATTGAAAATCACATTTAGAGTCAGTCTCTGTTAATATTTAATGACTTTCCTCCTAGTATATAATTTATAATTTTACATTATACAGAACTGAGACCACACTACATATTTTATCCATTTTCAATTAATATTATATATTGAATATTTTCCCATCATTAAAAATTGTGTGAAATATATTTATGCCTGCATAAACAATAATAAAGTGATTAGGTGTGTTAATGTAATCATGTCATGATAGAATTAAAGTGAATACATTAACAGAATCTTTTCCCCCATATGGATACTTCCTTTAAGCCAAAGCTGTTTATTACCAAAATGACTGTGTGCTTAGTTAGTAAGCTGAAGTCAGTTATCTATAGAGGCTAATATCTTTATCACAGAGATTAATGGAATGGTATACTTAATACCCCATATACAATACTCAACAGCTGATATATGCTGGATGATATAAATTTCATTCTGTACAAGTTAAGCTGTGATAGTATTCACATAATACATTACTAGGTTTTCTGGATGAGAATAAAGAGGTTAGCATGAGACAAGTTTTCTGTCTTTTGGGTGTAAGCAATCTATTTGAACGACCAGACAGACACATATGAAATAGTCAACCATCCCAAGGAGTGAGACTAGGAATGCACTAGGTAGACAGACAGTAGTGTTAGAACCTGGAAGGGGAGCATCTATCTGGATGGGTGCAATAAGAAAAGGCTTCCTGGAGAAGCTGGTCTCAGCTCTGGCTCCTGAGTACTGGAGGACAGTGGAGCAGTGGTGTGCACTCAGTGCCTGTTGCAACCAGCTCTCATCCCCAGGCACTGTCAGCGTTCTTCTACCGCCAGCAGTGACATTCCCATTTGAACACTGTCTGACTCCAGATCTATGTTCTTTAAATGGCACTGTTAATGGGATAACTAGAAAGAAAGGGAGGGCATAAGGCAGAGAATGGAGCCATCAAAAGCCCAGAGAAACATGAGATCTGGGAATGAAGATGAACAGGGCACAAGCCAAGTATGTCAGAAGTGGGGCGGAGTGGAACATTCTGTAATGCATTGAAAGCGTAGCTGTGACGAGGTTAAATAGACACAGTGGGGTCATATAGTTATTCGGTTGCTAACTTGAGTCCAACTCTTAGCCCGCCAGGCTCCATGAGCTTTCCTAGGCAAGAATACTGGAATGGTTGCCATTTCCATTTCCAGGAGATCTTCCTGACCCAGTGATTGAACCTGTGTCTCGTGCATTGGCAGGAGGCATGTTCTTTACTGCTGAGCCACCAGGGAAGCCTGGGGCCATACAGTGGGAGATGCTAAGTGACAAAGGACATCCACAAGGACACCCTGGAACGCTGATTCCCACGTGGTCCCATGATCTTGACTTCAACTTTGTAGCCTGTTGACTGAAAACTGCCTAGAGAGAGAAATAAGTTAGAAAAATCTCTATTATTTTGGGAATATCCTAGTAGGTGTGTGTTCATGTGTACATATGTGAATGTATGTGTGTGTGAAATCATGACATCCCAACTTCTCTGACATACTGAAAACATAACTGATTTTCAATGATAGTGAACTGAAGGCCTTTTATGAGGTGAAGTCGCTCAGTCGTGTCCGACTCTTTGCGACCCCATGGACTGTAGCCTACCAGGCTCCTCCATCCATAGGATTCTCCAGGCAAGAATACTGGAGTGGGTTGCCATTTCCTTCTCCAGGGGATCTTCCTGACCCAGGGACCGAACCCAGGTCTCCTGCACTGGAGGCAGATGCTTTAACCTCTGAGCCACCAGGGAAGTCCTTACATCTTAATATTTGTAGTCAAAATGAATCATTTTCATGTTCTGTAATGGTGATTAGACATCAAAAGACCTGATCCTTGCCCTCAGACTACAGAGTAGTGGTCAGTGTAATCAGAAAGTTTCAATCTCCCACTAGGAAATATTGACTGACTTGAGATATTTAGGATAAGCTGTACAAATAGGAAAGGAAGGAAAACTCAGGGAAAGGATTCTTATATTAGAGTCTTTTATAATTTGATACATCAGGGTTCATTTTTGAAAAAAAAAAAAAAAAACCCAAAAACCAAAGAGTGGGTGAAGTATGGAGAAGAGGGAACATCGTGTCATGTGCTACTGAAGGGTCAGCAGGGGTGGATTCTGCAGGGCTTGGGGTCTGTACCCCAAGAAAAATGAGGAGCCAATGAGTTTTCAACAGAGCCTGAATCTGACCAGATTTGAACTAAAGGAAAGGGTTAGGATGATGACAACAAAAAGAAATGAAATGCCACATGATGTTTAGTCATTCCACAACTGGGCAAAGTTGAGCAAGTCAGGGAATCCTAGCCATAAGCAGTGTTAAGGACATTGTTCACATCGTAAACATATTAAAAAGACATGGGTTTTGCAAAAGGTACAGGAGAAAGGAGAAAGAATGCAGCTTCTACATCATTCTCTATAGGGAGCTCCAGTGTTTTAAATTAATGAGTGCAATGCAGGGTGACAGATGAGAGTCAAAACTAACTAAATTAAAATTGCAGGTACCAGAGTCCATCGGCCTTGTTCACATTCAGGTCCTGGCACTTACCAGGGGTGGGATGTGCAGCTAGTCACCTAAATGCTATCTACAATCCTTACTTTTACTTTCACAAAAAGTGAATAATTATTAAGTCCCATTGTGTAGCATTTCAAGAAGGATTATATATGATGCAGGACAAGTAGTTAATACAGAGTACAAAACCACCCAAGAATGTTCGAGGTGGTTGCTTTCACAGAATTTTCAGCCCAGTTATTGTTGCAGCGTCATTGTTAGAATCTTCTTAATCATCATTGTTTTAAGAACTTTAGTCGATATATTCTTTGGTAGAGTCAAGGATTAACTAGACCCATTTTCTTGACTGATTTAGGAATAGGTCAGGATAAGGGCTCCCCAGGTAGTGTTAGTGGTAAAGAACTCGCTTGCCAGTGCAGGGGACACAAGAGACAAGAATTCAATCCCTGGGTGGGGAAGATCCCCTGGAGGAGGGGGATTGCAACTCACTTCAGCTTTCTTGTCTGGAGAATCCTGTGGACAGAAAAGGCTGGGTGGAGGGGGGGCTACAGTCCATAGCGTCACACAGAGTTGGACATGACTGAAGTGACTTAGCATGAACCCAGGGTAAGGGAAGATTTCAGAGAAGATAAGAGATTTGAGGCTGAGTCAACCAGAAATTCTACAGAGCACCTAGTAGTTCAGACATGAATCTGCTATAGCTAACATTTGCTGACCTTTAGAAATATTGTGCAATTAATTTTCAAACAGTTATATCACATTGATGCTACTATTATGCCTCTTTATTGGTGTGGACACTGAGTTGTAGAGGGGTTAAGTAAATTACCAAGGAGCATTCAGTTGATAAGCAGAGAAGCAGGAATTTGAACCCCAGGAGCCTGGATCCAGAATGAGCATGCTTTATGACAAGGTGACCCTGCCTCTGTTACATTGCAAAGGGCAGTGGTGAAAGTGATCTGAATAATACTGCTATTGGATGAATTTCTGATTCCTGTGTGGGTGCTATGGGTGGATTCACACCAAAAAATACTATTTCCTGTAACAAACTACTAGAGAAACTCATAGAAAGGGATGTGCCACAAAAGCCATACTATCACTTTTTTCTCTTTTTGTTTGAGGTTTCAGCATAAAAGATGCATCCTTGATTCCACATTTGGTGAAGTTCCATGTATAAAACTCTTCAATCACCAGAGCACGCATAGGAAAGCTGTATTCACAGACGAATCGTGTCTGCAATCAACCTTGAACTTCCTCTGTCAAACGGAAGAAATGATTTTCTTTGATAAGGCAACATTTGATGCAGATGGATGGGCAAATTACTCTGCAGAGCCTGAACCCTCTCCAGCAAAATGAAGAAGACTTGAGTCAATTTGATTTGTGGGGAAAACTGCTATTGCTCAAACTAGCCGACCATCACTAACGTTCTGTACGAAGCTGATGAGTTCAGAGGTCTCTGGGATGCACCAAGGCTGTGGAATCAGAGGTTACATCCTGCGGGTGTCCTTCAAGACCAATTCAACTTTCATCTCCCTGACTACCGGGAGCAGAACAAATGGTGGGTGGAACACATGGTGTACACTTCCTGCCTTTTAGACCCCATCACAGCAAAGTATTAGACTTGAACCCTCGTGCCTCCACAGTAACAGCAATTTGTGCTGATGAGAACCATTTAAATTTTTTTTCTACCCAAAGTCCCTGAGTTCAGATGATGAATTGCTACACATATGACTTGTGCATCACAACTGGCTGCAGCTCGACTGCAGTGCTCCCAGTTTCCTGCCTGTTCATCCTCCATCTCCTGCTGAGCCAGCTTGCTGCTGCGTCTATCGATACTATAATCTGCAATATAGAGTCACACAGCATCCAGCTCACCAGTCCCCCTCTGCCCACTCCCATGCCAATGCTGCTGTAAGTCAAGCCGCGTCTATCGATACTATAATCTGCAATATAGAGTCACACAGCATCCAGCTCACCAGTCCCCCCTCTGCCCACTCCCATGCCAATGCTGCTGTAAGTCAACTGATCCTTTGAGTGAGATACCACAGCCTACTCTGTCCTGCCAGGCCCACCTCTCTCCTCTTCAGTAGTGGGTGTCTCTACTTTTTTTTCATCCTTTCTTGCAGATGTAGTGAGAAGAAGGGCCAAGATGGGAGGTGGTATAGCACAGCATGGTTGCTTATTAAGATCTATTTAGTACCTTGTTAAACAAGTCTCCCCAAGGCCCTTTGGGATATGGCCCATGGTACACAGAGGATTAAACGAGATGGACTGGGGTTAGGGTT
This sequence comes from Nanger dama, assembly GCA_917880005.1. Classification (NCBI taxonomy): domain Eukaryota; kingdom Metazoa; phylum Chordata; class Mammalia; order Artiodactyla; family Bovidae; genus Nanger; species Nanger dama. Next base: position 6,583,310 of record CAKJTW010000074.1, on the reverse strand, counting down.
GGGTTGATGAAGGTCTGGCCACACTCCCTGCTCATGAATTCCTCCCCCGCTCTTATTGTGCCTCTGGGCCTGGACTCTGACTCACGCTCAGTGCTCTTTCCTCTGGTGGGCTGGCTATCTCTCCGATCACTCTGCTTTTCACTGGTCTTTCCCACCCTATGTTGTCAATCAGAGCTTTCTAACTCTGACCATCTTTGACAAGATTCATTTTCTTTCCTGTGCTTCTCCTAGAAACCATGCAAATAAAGGGATGTGGCCAGACCTATTGGATTGGAGTAAGGACAAGTGCCATCCAAAGAAAATGATCATTAGTAGGAGTATCAATTTCTTTTTCAATATGAGAGGAAAGGTCTGACCTCCACTTTAACTGTCCAAGAACCACAGTTAAATGAAATACCTAACACGTTCATACAACAAAGAAAATCAGTCACAGTGATTTCACCCCAGAGAAAGGGAGCAGTAATAGTAACATCAATTCAGCCTACATGTCAGCATGTCTGAATCTTAACTCCAAACCCTATAGCCCTGAATACATCTTATTTTGTCGGTTTTACATTATTATTTATTTGAACTTCTGCTTCTCTACTCACCAGCTAGACTGTAAGAGCCTTGCATTCAGTGGCAATATCTGCATTTATATTTGAATTATCACCCATATCATAGAGGTCCCTCGGGGAACATTATCTCTACTGTCAGTCAAGTCAAGTCGCTCAGTCATGCCTGACTCTTTGTGACCCCATGGATAGTAGCCTGCACCAAGCTCCTCCGTCCATGGGATTTTCAAGGCAAGAGTACTAGAGTGGGTTGTCATTTCCTTCTCCAATCTCTATCGTACACTTCCCTATGTAATATTAAATGCATAGTTATTTTCATTTGACAAAACAACTTATAAGAAGGTCATAAGATGTTTTACGACTTAACACTGCCAGATATACAAACTGAGGCACAGAGCCCATCCTACCTCAAAGTCAAAGTCACCACAAGAAGAAAATCCTGTCCACAAAACATGCAACAAGTGACCACCCAGACTCCTTCATCAGAGAGAGATGCCTGTCGCCCATGAATCCATTTATTTGTCCTTCTATCCGTCTATTCATCCATTCATGCATGAATTTATCACAAACATACTGGGCACTTATGTACCAGGCAATGTGATGGTCATTGAGGATATTGTATGAGCAAAAAGAAACTGACTTCTGCCCTCAAAGAGTCTGCAGTGTGGTGGGAAAATAGACATGTGTCAAAGAGTCAGAGCACATGAGCCTCAGGTGGTGCACTGTGCGGTGGCTCACAGGACAAACACTTGTCAACACTTCCTCAGTGAATGGACTTGTCAGGGCCTGTGTCTCCTGGAAAGACATCACTCTTTCAAGTCCATGGGCTTCCCTGGTGGCTCAGACGGTAAACCGTCTGCCTGCGGTGCAGGAGACCCGGGTTCCATCCCTGGGTTCGGAAGATTCCCTGGAGAAGGAAATGGCAGCCCACTCCAGTACTCTTACCTGGAAAATTCCATGGTCTGAGGAGCCTGGTAGGCTACAGTCCATGGGGTCCCAAAGAGTAGGACATGACTGAGAGGTTTCAGTTTCAAGTCCCAGGCTCCCCTTCCAGCCACTCACAAGTTTCCATTCACCTGGTTCCTGTTCCAATGCTGCAATCAACCGGGGTGAATAGAAAGGTCCCAGTAGAGCACTGGGATCAGGCATGGATTCTTCTTTGTTGCTGTGTTAGCCACGGCTTTGATGCTGAGCAAGTGCTGGAGTTCTTCTCCAGTTCCTTAAACTTCTGTTTTTTTTTTTTTCCTCCTTCTACTTGGAAAACAAGTAAAAGAAAGAGCAGCATTAGAACTCTACTGAAGATTTGAGTGATGGAAAGAAGGGTGCTCTCATTTTATGGGATGCAAAAAATGAACAAATGTTCACTAAATAACTAATTTGTACACTGAATCTAGGGGTGTCTGTTAAAATCCAAAGTGGAAATATCAGTTCACTTAGTGAAATGTTCACAGCTTCTCAGATGCGCTTCTCAAGTTTTCCGCAGCTTATGGCTGTGGTTATAGAATATAGGTCACATTGCAACTATAGCTATTTAAATGTTGCCTATATTTGCTGTGGTAAAGTTTTCAGCAAATAAATAAAAGTTTAAAAAATAGCAAATACTTCATAGAGGGATTATTGTTCACCCTTTATCTATATGTGTCTCCTACTGCTGCTGCTGCTAAGTCACGTCAGTTGTGTCTGACTCTGTGTGACCCCATGGGCTGCAGCCCACCAGTTAAAAGTGAAAGTGAAGTTGCTCAGTTGTGTCCAACTCTTTGCGACCCCATAGACTGCAGCCCACCAGGCTCTCCGTCCATGGGATTTTCCAGGCAAGAGTACTGGAGTGGGGGTGCCATTGCCTTCTCCGATGTGTCTCCTAAGGCTGTTGTGTAAACACTCAACCACCCACTCCACCACATCCATAAAGAAGTGTACACAAATGCACACACAATAGGAATTTAGGATTTTTTTTTTTTTGGAAGAATCAGATAACTATTGGAACCATCCAAAAACAAAAAATATGATCACGTGGTCTCTTCCAAGACGGGATGTTTGCTAGAGTTTAATCTTGGAATCCAATGGAGGGAGGAATAAATTATAAGATTAACAGATAAAAATCACAAAATAGGTAGCAAGGAGGATTTACTGTGCAGCACAGGGAACTATATTCAATGTATAACCTACAGTGGAAAAGAGACTTAAAAATATATACACGATTAACTCAATAATATAGCTGTACACTGGAAATTAACACAATATTATTGTAAATCAATCATATGTCAAATTAAAAAAAAATCTTGAGATCAGATGGATCTGTACATCCTAGTCATGTAAACTTGGGAAATGATGTTTTTTGATGCATTTCAGCTCATGCATACTACGTGCATGCTAAATCAATTTAGTCATGTCTGACCCTATGGTCTGTAGCCTACCAGTCTCCTCTGGGTTGTCATTTCTTTCTCCAGGGGATCTTCCAGACCTAGGGATCAAACCTAGGTGTCTTATGTCTCCTGCATTGGCAGGCAGGTTCTTTACTACTAGTGCCCCCTAGGAAGCCATCCCAGCTCTCTCATTTTTAAAATTAGGGTAAAAATCCATATATTTTAAATATTTGATGACACTTCAAATTAGTATCAAGTGGAGTGCATGATGAGTGTTAGGACTGCAATAAAGTCAGTTCTTAGCACAGATCTGTTTTTCAGGAAGATAATGATACTGAAAGCTTTTTGACAGCTCAGAGAACATAAGCCGATTAATTTATCTTTTCACTTTGACTTTTAAAGAACCAAATATGATTTTAAAATGTGAACTTTGTATACATATGCCTTGATCTGATTACATGAGGACTTATCTCTTCTAAATGTGTTGGGATCCTAAAGCTGATTTCATTATTTACTCTGTGTGACGCTATTCTGAAGTCAATGGATAAAGTCAAGGGAGGAAACACAGTTTGAAAAGATAGCAGATGTCTGAGACATTTTTAAAAAATGAAGCAGCATGGCATAGTTGGGAAAAAAGCTGGATTAGGGGTCAGAAAGCTGGGTTAAAATTCTGGATTTTCTACATCCATTAGGCTCACTGAACAACATTTCTGCTCTCTTTTCATTAAAATGGGGCCAAATCACCTATCTTATAACATTGTGCCACAGCAGAAAATATCGTGGAAGTGTTTCATACTGTCACTGCTCAGCTCATAGCTACTAAGCTGCTACTAAGATCTAAGTGTGCAATCTGTGACAAGAACATTCTTATCCATATAACTTTCTCTACATCTAACTTAGTATATATCTATGTTTTCTGAGAGAAATTTGGTTTGGATAAGTTTTTTTGTACTTTACAACATATATTTTAGTTATAGCAAAGAAGGTACTAAAATGTTTGCAGCAAGGTGTATACACAGGGAAAACATAACTAGACCATGCCTCAGAATAAATGAGAATATTTTCTGTGCGCACTTTCCAGTATTAAATTGATAGGTAGGAAGCAGCTACACTGGCTCCCTTTTTAAACTTTTAAACCATTCACTCTTAAAATGAGGAAAAATGAATCGCATTTATTATTCTCCATGACATTCCCGCCCATTATAGGACTTCTTCTTATATCATTTGTAAGTTTTCTCTACCCGAAAAAGAACAATTTTGTCAGAGCAGTCATGCCCTATATTTTAGCCATGGAGTCACACAGCTGGGACTGTGCCCAGACTCACAATTCACCCCCTCCCCAATGTGGTCTTCAGGAAAGTATTGACGCTCTCTGAACTCCGTTTTCTTTTTCTGTAAGAAGAGAGGCAGATATCTGCACTGAACTTAGGAGATTGTTGTAGAGACTGAGTAAATTTTACACACTTAGAAATTAGTGTGGCTCATGACAAGCAAATCAGCAGGAGATAGCTATGATGTCAACTCAAAATGCTCAGCAAATGGTAGGTAGTCAGTGAATGTGAATTGTTTGAGAGAATAAATGAATGAATGAGCAAATAAATATAAGAGAAAGGTAGAGTACTGCAGAGGATTAGGGGAAAAAAGTCTGGATTTCAAAAATGGCGATCATTGTACGCCCATGCTGTCCCTACAGGGCCTCCTTACTTCAGTTTTTAGAATGAGTTGGTATCATATAATATAAATGAACTTAGGTATCTTCCACCTTTGATCTTCAAGAATTCTGAGATGAATGTGAGGTGTATTTGCTTGAATTCATACTGAGTGTTTCTAAAGAGCACACAAGGTCTAAGCACTTCTCTTTATCAACAGAATGACCTGGGATTTAGACCAAATACTCAGAGCACAAATTATGCTATATTTGTGATATATTTCCAGGAAAGTGATTCTGCAAACTTATACTGAGTGTTGGTTTTGTTCTTCTCTCAGGGCACTTTGATAGGAAAAGAGAGAGCAAGAGAGAGGAGAGTTCTTCCCCCAAAACAATTTCTTAGATACTTCCATTTGCATAAAGGCTTTATCACTTTGGGCAACAATAGAATGAACAAGCACAAAGTATGGGGATAAGACACAACTCCACAAAAACCGCTCTGAACCTGCAGGCAGTCACTTCTCTCAGACCCGAGAAACGGTCCATTGGCAAGTATTGCCTTCTCCAGCTAAGGCTCGGCAAGCTGGCCAAGTGCTGTTGAAATGCTGGAAACTGATTCTGTGTGATGAAAAGGCAAAGATGCATATTGGAAGCCCTGTATCAATGGCCAGAATTTGCCATGTGGAATCCAGTAAGTGACTCTTCACACTGACTTCCTCCACTCCACTCTGGGTTGCAGATGCCTTCTCTACCAATGTCCTATTTCCCAAAAAGGAAAAGTCAGGACTTCCCTGGTTGTTTAGTGATTAAGAATCTGCCTTCCAAAGCAGGGGAGAGGGGGTCAATCCCTGGTTCAGGAAAACCTCACCTGCCAGGAAGCAACTAAGCCTGTACACCCCAACTACTGAGCGCGTGCTCTAGAGCCTGTGAGCCATGACGACTGAGCTGATGTGCAGCAACTACTGAAATGTATGTGCCCTAGAAACTGTGGTCTGCAACAGGAGAAGCTACTGCAATGAGAAATCCCCATACCACAATGAAGAGTAGAGCCCACTCACTGCAACTAGAGAACGTCTGTGCAAGCAGCAAAGAGCCAGCCACCAAAAATAAATATTTTTTTTAAAGAGGAAAAGCTGTAACACTAGGCTTTGTCAAGTAATTAGCACCTTCATCTGACAGAACTGGTGAGACTGATGGGAAAAGAAAAGGAAAACAAACCAACATGGGAGTGCTTGGGGTCAAGGTCATGTTTTAAGAATGGCCTTTCAACTACAGGAAAGAATGGATGCAAGGAAGGACAACCCCCTCACCAGATCCCTGAATTTAACTGAAATAAATTTGGCATAGCTATGATGCAAACAGCATCCTACAAGGGAAGGAAAGGGTGCTATAAGCTTGGCATTAATGAGCTTAACATAGTCCATATATATTTGGGTTTACTGAAGAAGCAGTAGTGCAAGGCTAAAGAAAAGTTAAATATTTGCCCAAATCAAATTTATATTTTAGACAAAGCCTCTAGTGGTATTATGGATTATGCTTAGGAGGAACATAGAGGTGAAAGTTGGAGGCAAGGAGTACTAACAGAATATTGTTGGGGCTGGCCAGACTAGATTTAATTATTAAGATGATATCCATGTTCGGTGTGCAGGTGTGGCGAGTGTTCAGGCGTCATAAGAATGTACAGGACTTAGCTATTTGGTATGGAAATTAAGGGGGTGGAAGGTGGGACTTCTTGGTGGTCCTGTGGTTAGGAACCTGCCCGTCAGTGCAGGGAACATGGGTTCGATCCCTGGTCTGGAAGACCTCACGTGTCATGAAGCAACTGAGGCCATATACCTCAACTACTGAGCCTGAGCACTAGAGCCTGTGAGCCGCAGCAACTGATCCTACATGCTCTAGAGCCTGCTTCTCAACAAGAGAAGCCACTGCAATGAGAAGCCCTCATACCACAAGGAAGAGCAGTTCCTGTTCACTGCAACTAGTGAAGGCCCATGTGCAACAATGCAGACCCAGTGCAGCCAAAAATAAATCAATAACTGACTGTTTAAGAAAAGAGAGAGTGGGAAGTGAATGCCAGGTATAAACTGTGAGTTATTCTTTCCACATCTTTCTTCTTTCCAATAGCCATTTACAAAACATTCCTATATACCAGGAGAAGGCACTGGCAATCCACTCCAGTGTTCTCACCTGGAACACTGTAGGCGAACAATCCACAGTACTCTTGCCTGGGAAATCCCATGGACGGAGGAGCCTGGTAGGCTGCAGTCCATGGGGCCACTAGGAGTCGGACACGACTGAACAACTTCACTTTCACTTTTCACTTTCATGCATTGGAGAAGGAAATGGCAATCCACTCCAGTGCTCTCGCCTGGAGAATTCCAGGGATGGGGGAGCCTGCTGGGCTACTGTCTCTGAGGTCACACAGACTCAGACACGACTGAAGTGACTTAGCAGCAGCAGCAGCCTATAACCAGATGCTGTGTGTGGCAGGTTGCAACATCTGAAGATGATCTAGTCAATACATTTTATCCCAAATGTCCCTCCAACAAAGTGATGTTGATACTCCTCCATTAAATAGTGAGTATGAACTGCCCCTCTTCCTCCCACTGAATTTGGGCCTGGAACAACATGGCGTCTAAGTTCTCATAAATATGATGTGATGGGAGTGATTCTGTGTCACTTTTGAGGTTAGATCATAAAAGTTAACACAGGTTGTGCCTGAGCTGTTCTCTCTCAGGGCAACAGCCCTTAAAACTCAGCCACCATATTGTGAGGAAGCCCAAACCACACGGAGAGGCCACAAGTAGACATAGTCCTGCTTCAGGTCTCAGACAGCAGCATCAGCTGGCAGACATGTGAGCAAGGGAGCCTTCAACTGATTCCAGAATTTGTCATTTTAGATGGTGCTGAAGTGTAAGACATGAGCCATTCTCATTCTCATCAAGCTCAACCTAATCTGCAGATCTCTGAATAAAATATATATTATCATTGTTTTAAGCTAGTAATTTTGAGAAAATATATTAACAGTTACAGAAACATTCTATTCTATTATGGGATTGCAAAATATACTAATTCTTCCTCCCCAGTAAGATAGTTTCATAAATCAGACACATAAATGCCTACTAGTAAAATGAGGTTAGCACAAAAGGAAAACATGTTCATGGTTATAACAGAACCAGGAGGTATGACAGAAAGATAGCATTGTTAGTGATTGGGGTCTCTTTCAGGTGCTCATTGCCTACCTGCAAGAACATCTAAACTCTTGGCCTATGTCATACTTGATAGTTTGGACTATATGACGTCAAGACTCTATACTACATGCTGGTAGATATGACCATTTTAACAAGGAGCCAGTCGTTGCTGAGATGTCTTAACAAAAGAGAAAAGAAAATAAATTCCCCCTGTATGTATAAATGGACAAGGCAATGGCACCCCACTCCAGTCCTCTTGCCTAGGAATCCCTGGGACAGGGGAGCCTTGTAGGTGCAGTCCATGGGGTCGCAAAGAGTCGGACAGGACTGAGTGACTTCCCTTTCACTTTTCACTTTCATGCATTGGAGAAGGAAGTGGCAATCCACTCCAGTGTTCTTGCCTGCAGAATCCCAGGGATGGGGGAGCCTGGGGGGCTACCGTCTATGGGGTCACACAGAGTCGGACATGACTAAAGCGACTTAGCAGCAGCAGCAGCAGTATGTATAAATTGTTTGGAAGATACAATTAAGATATAACATTTCACCAAGCATAATTGAAAGAGCCAATTTTGAGTACTCCTTATTGACTTAAGTTCTATTAACAGCTCACTTTAACAATCCATTCTTGCCAATATGAATAAGAATTTGTACACCATGTTCTGCCTTTCTGATGCTTAAGTGAGCAAGTGTTATTTGTATGACAGTTCATAAGTCCTGCAGAAATCACAAAACAAACCTCAAAATACTGTTCGATTTTCTGGGGTCAGGTGCCATTAACATGCAGTGTCCTGACTGTATTCTAGGTGACACTTGTGTCATAGTGGCAAGCTGGGGCTTCATGTCCATGAGTGTGTGGATATCCAGTTGTAGTGATTAACACTGTGCTTTTAAAAATAACAAATTGCTTGGTTTAAGAAGCAGATGTTTAGGATTGGTATCTTTGCTGTGAATGAGCCCATAACAAGGACTCTTACTTGGTCTGGAATGGGAGATAGCTTGGTTATTAAGACCTGAATGTAGTGCCTCAACAACCTGAGACACTTACCAGAGGATAATAATACAACTGAGTAGGAAAAACTCAAGGGTCTCAAAGTGAATAAACAGACTCATTCTGATAATAATCCAGGGTTACAAATAGTTCTGTTGAGTGGTTAACATAAAGACTTTGTGTCAGATGAACCTGCATTCAAATTTATGCTTAGTCATTTATTTGCTACCAAGCTACTTTGTCTTTAAAAGCCTCATTTAAAAGCAATGGCAAGATATGAGAATGTGGTTAATATTATTGCTATTGGTATCTGGGATGCTAGTAGCTGACTATGACATCACATGCAGGTGTGGTGCCAGGTGAAGAATTTATATGGGAGACAGGGATTTAGGAGTAATGATTGTATAAGATGAAGCATGGGAGTGTGTTACCCAAAGATCCAGAGATTAATGCAAAAGAGATGTATTTAGCATCTTACATACATCACACAGCATGTAAGGGTGGAGTAGAAGAGGAAGCAGAGAAGGCGATGGCACCCATTCTAGTACTCTTGCCTGGAAAATCCCATGGACAGAGGAGCCTGGTGGGCTGCAGTCCATGTGGTCGTGAAGAGTCAGACACGACTGAATGACTTCCCTTTCACTTTTCACTTTCATGCGTTGGAGAAGGAAATGGCAACCCACTCCAGTGTTCTTACCTGGAGAATCTCAGGGATGAGGGAGCCTGGTGGGCTGCTGTCTGTGGGGTCACACAGAGTTGGACACGACTAAAGCGACTTAGCAGCAGCAGCAGCAGCAGCAGAGGAAGAGCCAGAAGAATTCAATAAACATGAAGATGCAGACAAGAGGGACAAGGATCATGGAAAGTTAAGTGTTTGGCATAGAATTTTACCAGGTAGCAAGTGAATGATAGCTTACTTGTTATCAGTCCATGTATCTCTATTCCATTACACATTTTTGTTGTTTGTGGGGGCCTCTGTATTGTAAGTGGAATATTTAGCCTGGCTAATAAGAACTGTAAAGCAAGCAATTAATCCTTAATATATTGGAAAGGAGCTGCTTCCCCATAGGCAGATGTTTCCTTAGGTAAGTGGTAGCACAGTTAATCTTTATTGTAAGTTACAAGCATGTTAGAATTATTTATCTTGGAATGGATTCTTGTGGCTCCTGCTGTTTTCTTCCTTATATCTAGTGACTGCCATGCTGTGTGAATAGGTGAGTCTGTTCTGGTTTGAGGAAGGACCTGATTCAAAGGAGAGTAGGGGTCCATTTCAAGGAGAGGCATTTCCTAACAAAGTCCTGTGGGGGGTTTCTACCCCTGCATCTTCCTAGAAAAAAACGTGAGATGCCACCTTCATTCATCTCTTGTCCAGAAGGCAATCTTCTCCATACTATTAGAGATAGGCTAATCGGCATGCCTAATTACAAAGCCTGTGAAACATTTTGAAAGAAAAGAAAAGAAAAAAAAAATTTCCTTACATTAAAGGCAAAAAGAGAGACAAATTGACAGTCACTTCCCATATAAGGCTGTGAAAACCCCGCTGGCTGGGTGAGGCAGACTAATTCCAGATTTCAAATCCCCATAGTAGGATAAATGTTCAAAATCAGGCATATTCAAATTTTTCATTATATCCTTTCCCCCAAAATGATAGGAAGTTGAAAGGGAAAATAAAGTCAATATGGTTGGAATTTTAATAAAATATGTGAAGTTGCTTAGTCGTGACTGACTCTTTGTGACCCCATGGACAGTAGCCTACCAGGCTCCTCCATCCATAGCATTTTCCAGGCAAGAGTACTGGAGTGGTGTGCCTTTTCCTTCTCCAGGGGATCTTCCCGACCCAGGGATTGAACCTGGGTCTTCCACATTGCAGGCAGACGCTTTACTGTCTGAGCCACCAGGGACTTCCCTTAATAAAATATGGACTCTTAAATAAATTGGAATCTGTCTTTAATCAATGAGATGGTCAGGTAGAGCCTATTGACTTCTCTCTTCAAGAGGGGATTACCAACTCAGAAGTGGCTGATGTTATTACTACTGGGGTCCCCTTACATTATCCTTTTGAAATTTAGGGTTCATGTATTTAGTCACTCAGTTGTGTCCAAATCTTTGTGACCCCATGGACTGTAGCCCATCGGGCTCCCATGTCCATGAAATTCTCCAGGCAAGAATACTGGAATGGGTTGGCATGCCTTCCTCCAGGGGATTTTCCCAACCCGGGGATCAAACCCAGGTCTTCTGCATTGCTGGCGGATTCATTACCATTTGAGCCACCAGGGATGCCCTAGAGTTCATAGTAATTGCAATGAAGCTTTGAGTGAGTTCAGTGTGCAGGAGTGGGGCATGCCATATGGGTCAAATGATGGCTTCAGAATGCACTGAAATGACTGATATGAACAAGGTCGTCTGCAACTGGAGTGCAGACTCTGGTACTGCATCCCTGCCACGCTTTGTGCTGCCTGTGAGAATCTCTGTGCCTCAGTTTCCTTTTCTGTAAAATTGGAGTGAAAATATTGATACTGTCCTCATAATGCTATGAGGCTTGAATGAGTAGATGCAATGACATCAGAACTGTGTCTGACACATGACAGTAAATAAGTGCTTATTAGGTCAAAAGAAGCCTAAGCTCCATAAGCCCATGAAAGCTTATGACCTTAAGTTGGGGCACTGTTGTGCAAGTCACTGGGCAGAGTTGCAGTTCAAAGCACTTCAGGCATTGATCTTTACCTCTCCCAGCTTCAGGTCCCCACAGTGCTGCTGGTTGCCAGCCTTGACCTTATGCTGAACTAAATGTAAACCATGCCACCATGCAGCCTGATACAACTTTTCTTGAATTGACTTATCTGACTCCTTTTATTTCTCAGAAAACAGCCACACAACTCTCTCCTCTTCTGTATCACAGAACAGGCAGGGGTCCCTTCCAATATCCTTTACTTCTTCTCGCTCTCCTTATTTTGTTGCTGTCAGTTACTCAGTTGTATCTAACTCTTTGTGAGCCCGTGGACTGCAGCATGTCAGGCTTCTCTGTCCTTCACCATCTCCCAGAGCTTGCTCAAACTCATGTCCATAGAGTCAGTGATGCCATCCAACCATCTCATCCTCTGCCGCCCACTTCTCCTCCTGCCTTCAATCTTTCCCAGCATCAGGGGCTTTTCTGATGAGTGGGCTCTTTGTATCAGGTGGCCAAAGTATTAGAGCTTCAGCTTCAGCATCAGTCCTTCCAACGAGTATTCAGGACTGATTTCCTTAAGATTTGACCTCCTTGCAGTCCAAGAGACTCTAGAGAGTATTCTCCAACAACACAGTTTGAAAGCACCCAGCTATTTTATGGTCCAACTTTCACATCCATACATAACCACTGGAAAAACCATAGTCTTGACTAGATGGACCTTTGTTGGCAAAGTAATATCTCTGCTTTCTAAGATGTTGTTTAGGTTGCTCATAGCTTTTCTTCCAAGGAGCAAGCATCTTTTAATTTCATGGCTGCAGTCACCATCTGCAGTGATTTTGGAGCCCGAGAAACGAAAGTCTCTTACTGTTTCCATTGTATCCCCATCTATTTGCTATGAAGTGATGGGATGAGATATCATGATCTTAGTTTTTTGAATGTTGAGTTTTTAGCCAGCTTTTTCACTCTCCTCTGTCACTTTCATCAAGAGGTTCTTTAGTTCCGTGCTTTCTGCCATAATTATGCACTTTCTCCTTATCACTCACATTTCAATCTTCCTCCCTTAGTGTCAGACCCCATGACAAAAACCTGAGGAACTAAAGACATCCCCATTTCTATATATTCTGCCTCCTCCCTCAAACACCTCTTCAAAAATGTCTCTTCCCTCCTCATAAGGCCTCTCAGTGCCTTCTCACTGAGATTTCAGGAGGAAAAGACTGGCAGCTGTCAATTCCCTCTTCCTCCCTTGATATGCTCACAAGGGTAAATGATAGGAGTCTAACATGGATACATTCAGCATTCTTTCATTAAACAAATATTTACTAAACCCTAGGAAAGATGTTGGGGGAAATAAGTAAATATACATATATATTGTTTTCTCCCACTTCTTTATAAATGGGAAAAATTCAAGCACATAGTTTCTGTACATGATTTTATTTCATTATTTTCTGTCTTGATATTTTCAAGTTAGTTTTTAAAAGCTTGTGATTTTTTTTTTAACAGAGAAATGGATAAGGAAGATGTGGTACATATTACTCAGTCACAGAAAAGAATGAAATAATACCATTTGCAGCAACATGAATGAACATAGAGATTTTCATACTGAGTGAAGTAAGTCAGACAGAGAAAAACAAATATCATGTGATGTAGCTTATCTGTGGAATCTTAAAAAAAAAAAAGTACAAATGGATTTATTTATTTACAAAACAAAAGTAGCAGATATAGAAAAATTTATGGTTACAGGAGTAGAGAGGGAGGGATAAATTGGGAGACTGGGGTAGATAAAAATTATAACTAATAAAGACCTATTATATAGCACAAGGAACTCTACTCAATATTCTGCAATGGCCTACATGGGAAAAGAATCTAAACAAGAGCTGACATATGTATATGGATAACTGACTTACTTTGTTGTACATCTGAAACTAATACAACATGGTCAATAAGTATATGCCAATAAATTGTTTTAATTAAGCATAAATAAAAGCTTGTGATGGTTTTAAAATATATCTGTCAATGTAGTATGTTATATGTCTATGATCAAGAGGTGAATCCATTCTCACCTCCAGATGGTGGATCAGAGGATTACTGGCTAGTTCTGCCCCTTCCTCACCAGGGTGTCAGAGCACATTTACCTCGGGTCTAACTTCTTGAAGTGTGCAGAACAATATGTATGGCAAATATGCATTAAATCAAAAATTAAATGAAAAACGTAGAAAAGGTGAGTCCAGCTCCTCTCCACAGAAATATGGGGAAGGCTTAGAGACTCAACATACAGAGGCTAAAAATAGAAGATGGCAGAAGTGCTGTGGCATCACTTCTGATGCTGGGTCTTAGCAGTCTTACAAGATCTTAGAAGGTCACATGGCTTTCACTGCCATGCCTTGGGACAGTTGTTTCTGAAAACCCGGCTCCTGTGCTGTGAGGAGACGTGCTTTTGTTGAGGGTCCCAGACAATATTCAGATGGGCAGCCACAGTCCTTCAGAGGACGTCAAGCCCATCCTTACGGACACTCAGATGATGTCACAGAGCAGAAAGGAGCCATCTATCCTAACTATGGACAGATGACCCAAATGAAAAACTGCTGTGGCTTTGACCACGTGTTACGTGGTTTGTTGCACAGAGGTAATCAGAGTAGCCATGATACCATTTTGTGTGTCATTCCCCTCCCTTGATCTATAATCCAAATCTCTTTCATGATCCAAGTTCCACCTCCAATAAAGAGTCTATCCCCAAACTAGCTTAAATATTTTCATTTGTAGGTTTTATATGCATTCCGGATACTGTTAAAGATCTTAAAAGGTCACATAGGTTTCAGCTGGCATTATTTGGGGTGTTTCCTTTCCCTCATATAATCTTGACTGAGTAATTCCTCCCTTAAAAGTTTTGGCAGGTACCTTCCTTTACCACACAATGACGAGAATACTGCATTAGAGTCAAAAGAACTTCTGTACATCACCCCTACTGTGCCTTCAGAATTTATTATCTCTCAGCCTCTTTCTCAATTCCTAAAGCTGGTATTAAGTTAATCTATGCTTAAATGTATTTGAGAATTTATTTGAAAGTGCTTTCAAAGGTAAAGAAGTACTATACAAATTTTAGATATTACTATTATTGTTAAAGATACGTGTATCTTAATGACATATTAGAAATATCAAGGGAATATTTCAGGGTAGTAATTAACAAATTTATTACAGATTCCAAAGTGGCCATGGTGTTTTTACAGTTCCAATCCAATGTAATAAATGTACAGGTGCAGATCAACTGATGAAAATAATATTTTGCCTGTATTGGTAAGCTTGCACATATACTAGTGTCTTTGAAAATAGATTTCTATTTTGATTTGGAAACAGGTGTTTGAAATATATTTTTAAATGAGTTGAACAATGCTTATTCATGAGGAATTTTGCTCTTGTGACAGCTGAAGTCAATATTGACCAGAATGAATTTGCATACCAGGCCTGGTACTTGAAAGTCACGCTGATTCTTAAGGTGTTAGTAATTTAGTTATTATTATTAGCACAAGACTCTATGGGGCATTTTAATTGCAGATCATAATGACAGAACATTTATAACACTGTTCATTAATACATTATTTAATGCAAACCTATGAAAAATGGAATTGCTGTTAAATGAAGTGTACCAGATAACATTCTAAGCAATTCAATTTGTGATAAAAATAGGGCCACAGTGTTGGAGGGTATGGTGTACTCTAGGGGAATACTAGATATGAGGAGTTTTAAAATATGAAAATTACTTTAGTAGCTAGTATTTTGAGCCTTTTGCCTCATTAAAATAATATGTAGCAATTCAGTATGGTTCATTCAGTTTTATAAATATAGTTGCTAGAGGAAAATTCCTCCCCTATTAGTCAGCTATATGCAATTGGGCTGATTGTTTAACCTGCCTGGACCTAAGTTTCCTTATCTACAACACTGAGCAATCATATAGCAACCGTCTCTGGCAGAGAATGCTAACTGTTCACATAAAGTCTTTTGTCACAGTGGTGCTCGCTAATGGCTTTTTGATCCTGGAGGAGTGAACAATTGCCACATCTTACTATATGGCACATACACCTTAAGCAGAAAAAAGAGTATTCATCGTCCTATAACAAAGAAAGATACCCCCCACAGTCATTGTAGGCTCTGTGTCTCTTGATTAGGAGTTGCTCCATATCCAAGGCTGGGAGGAAGGGTATTGGAGACTGAGCTTGAAGGCTACCTTTTCCTATAAATAACACTCATCATCTTCTTTCTGAGCCTTTTTTTTTTTTTAGTTTTATCTTTGAATTATTTATATAAAGCATTTATATATATATATATATATATATATATATATGTTAAACTTATTTATAACTTAGCCAGATTTGGTTTTCATTGTATATAACTCAAAATCCTCAACAATTACAGTATTCACTGGTGGCTCAGAATCTGAGCAGGTTAAGAATCTGCCTGCAGTGCAAGAGCAATGCAGAAGCCCAAGGGCTGATCCCTGGGTTGGAAGATTAGCTGAAGAAGGAATGGCAACCCACTCCAGTATTCTTGCTTGGAAAATCCCATGGACTGAGGAGCCTGGAGGGTTATAGTCCATGGGGTAGCAAAGGGTCAGACATGACTGAAAGACTAACACTTTAACATCCTGAACATATATACAGGGACATTTGGGGAAACCTAGGAGAGCAAAGGTAGCTTTCCAATCAAGAATTAAAGAGTTGAGGTCTCCAACAATGATTTGTTGGGTAACAGGGAAAAACATCTTCTCTCTGAGTATCAGATTTTCACATGTAAAATACGAAGATCAAATCACACCTGCCTTGTGTAGTTAAAATATTAACCCAGTCAATTTTAAAGAAACATATACAAAATGTCCAATTCCTATTTACTTAAAGGGAAAATAATTAACTTTAAGTTATTCTGCTTATAAGGTTTGGTCCCACTGAAAAGAGCAGGTATTAACTTCTATACTCCACTGGGGAGACCTCTGACACAGGGTCATTTCCCTGGCAGGCTGAGTTGCTGCAGAAGACACAGGTTGCAGTTGTATTTTTGCTCTAGCTCTGCTAGGGTCTCTGCAGCAGGCCTCCTTGACTGTCTGTGGAGTGGTCCTTAACATTCATGAAGACACTGCGGGAGAGAAGCGTTGAAGCAGCCAGTGTGTGCTAGACCACCTGTGAGGAGGCAACAGTGAAGGTCCCTGGGAAGGCGGAAGGGGTGTGAAGTGGATAGCTTAAACAGGATTAGCTCGCTCCCCTCAAAACTGTCAAGCACACTCATCAGGAAGAACAAAAAGGTTGGAGACAGGGGAGCTTGGCCTTTTTTTTTTTTAATCTTTACAAACTTAACAGATATATAAAGAAGACTTGATACAACAGGGAAATGCCAGACTTGGAGTAAGAAAACATATTTTGCAGGCTTGAAATTTCAAATCCAGCCCTCTAACTCAAACATACTTTTACATTATGTTGCTGCTGCTGCTGCTAAGTCGCTTCAGTTGTGTCCGATTCTGTGCGACCCCATAGACGGCAGCCCACCAGGCTCCCCCGTCCCTGGGATTCTCCAGGCAAGAACACTGGAGTGGGTTGCCATTTCCTTCTCCAATGCATGAAAGGGAAAAGTGAAAGGGAAGTAACTCAGTCATGTCCAACTCTTCACGACCGCATGGACTGCAGCCTACCAGGCTCCTCTGTCCATGTGATTCTCTTAGGTTCCTCTATAAAATGCTCAGAACAGTCATTAACTTACATTGTTGATCAAATCAGCCTGAGATAAAATGGAGGTGAAAGAAGCTGAAGAGGGCACAATTTCCCATAAACAAGTCAATATTCAATTCTGAATCTGAATAAATACAAATTAAGAATTTGATGACCAAGAGGGATGGTACGGGGAGGGAGGAGGAAGAGGGGTTCAGGATGGGGAACATTTATATACCTTTGGTGGATACATGGTGATGTATGGGAAAACCAATACAATATTGTAAAATAATTAACCTCCAATTAAAATAAATAAATTTATTTAAATAAATAAATAAATATGAAGAATGTGAACAGTTTAAAAAAAAAGGCTCTAAAAGAAGGGAAACAAAGAAAGTGGTTTTCTGCCTGGTGATATCTTCTGGACCAGTGCAAACAGAATACCAAGGAAAAGATGGCATTCTCATGAACTGAAAATACAGAGATTGAAATACAAGGATTAACAAGTGATGGCAAAACACCAGAGAGGAGAGAGCTACCCAGAGAAAGAGCTGCTAGAAACAGAACAGTGTTATTCTCTTGAGTCACTTGATGAGCATTAAGCTACAGATGGATAGGGATCCAGAGAAGGCAATGGCACCCCACTCCAGTACTCTTGCCTGGAAAATCCCATGGGCGGAGGGAGCCTGGTAGGCTGCAGTCCATGGGGTCACTAGAAGTTGGACATGACTGAGCAACTTCCCTTTCACTTTTCCCTTTCATGCATTGGAGAAGGAAATGGCAACCCACTCCTTCTTGCCTGGAGAATCCCAGGGGTCGGGGAGCCTGATGGGCTGCCGTCTATGGGGTTGCACAGAGTTGGACACGACTGAAGTGACTTAGCAGCAGCAGTAGCAGGGTAGGGATCTGTAAGCCAAATGATTCCAAAATATTGAAGGTCTGGGAGGCATGAATTCCATCCAGCCAGATAAGAGTCTTCCTTGAACATCAGCACTCTCAATAGGGACCTTGGAAGGATCATTCTTTAATAACAGGGATAAAGACCACCCAAAGTAAAACTACACTAAACTCACTCTAACAAAACTTTAAACAATCTCAAAATGATTGAGCCGATCTCTGAGTAAGTTACCTTCCTATCAGGTCCAACACAGTATAAAATATACAACAAAGTACAAAAGAATACATCAAATTACAAGCATGATTTTAAAAAAGTAGAATTCTAAGTAATTGTAATCAAAATAAATTATTTAACAGACAGAAGAAGAAGGGGAAAAGTGATACATAGCTAGGAAAGAATCAGTAAAGAGAAATAGACTCAAAGATGAAAGATATGATAGATTTAATAGATACAGTTTTAGAATGGCTATGATGATTCGATTTAATTACGTATAAGTGAATAAATATATACAGAAGACAAATCAAAGATATTAAAAAAGCAAAGTGAAGTGTCTAGTTTTGAAAAATAGAGTATTTGGATTCAAAAGGTAATTAAAAGGGTTTTTTTTTTTTTACTGTGGATTTTTAAAATAAATTTATTTATTTTAATTGGAGGTTAATTACTTTACAATATTGTACTGGTTTTGCCATACATCAACATGTATCCGCCACAGGTATACACGTGTTCCCCATCCTGAACCCCCCTCCCTCCTCCCTCCCCGTACCATCCCTCTGGGTCGTCCCAGTGCACCAGCCCCAAACATCCAGTATCATGCATTGAACCTGGGCTGGGGACTAGTTTCACATATGATATTATATATGTTTCAATGCCATTCTCCCAAATCATCCCACCCTCTCCCTCTCCCAGAGTCCAAAAGACTGTTCTATACATCTGTGTCTCTTTTGCTGTCTCACATACAGAGTTATAGTTACCATTTTTCTAAATTGGAGAACAGTGTGGAGATTCCTTAAAACACTGGAAATAAAAAGGGATTATTAACAGATAAGACACTGCAGAAGAAAACATCCATGAAGGTGAAATTATGACAATAGAAATTAGCCAAATTAAAAAACAAAACAAAATATGAAATGTTTCATGATATACACAAAGGGGATACCAAAAAGAGAGAAGAGTTAGGAGCAAAATATTTTGAAGTAATGAGACAAAAAGACTGATGAAAACTCTATACCTACAGACTCAAGAAGCTCAATGAAACATGAGTAATAAAAACAAAGTGAACAAAACTTAGTCAGTCATAATCAAATTGCTAAACACTGGTGTTCAGTTCAGTTCAGTCGATCAGTCATGCCTGACTCTTTGCAACTCTATTGCATCACACCAGGCTTCTCTGTCCATCATCAACACCCAGAGCTTGCTCAAACTCATGTCCATCAGGCTGGAGATGCCATCCAAACATCTCATCCTCTGTTATCCCCTTCACCTCCACCTTCAATCTTGCCCAGCGTCAGTGTCTTTTCCATTGGTTCATTTTTTTCACATCAGGTGGTCAAAGTACTGGCGCTTCAGCTACAGCATCAGTCCTTCCAAAGAATATTCAGGACTGATTTCCTTTAGGATGGACTGGTTGGATCTCCTTGCTGTCCAAGGGACTCTCAAGTGTCTTCTCTAACATCACAGTTCAAAAGCATCAGTTCTTTGGTGCTCAGCTTTTTTATAGTCCAACTCTCACATCCACACAGGACTATTGGAAAAGCCATAGCTTTGACTATGCAGACCTTTGTCAGCAAAGTAATGTCTCTGCTTGTAATACGTTGTCTAGGTTAATTATAGATTTTATTCCAAAGAGCAAGAACCTTTTAATTTCATGGCTGCAGTCACCATCTGCAGTGATTTGGGAGCCCATGAAAATGAAGTCGGTCACTGTTTTCATTGTTTCCCCATCTATTTGCCGTAAAGTGATGGGACCAGATGCCATGATCTTAGTTTTTGAATGTTGAGTTTTAAGCCAGCTTCTTCACTCTCTTCTTTCACTTTCAAGAGGATCTTTAGTTCTTCTTCACTTTCTGTCATAAGGGTGGTGTCATCTGCATATCTGAGGTTATTGATATTTCTCCTGGTAATCTTGATTCCCGCTTGTACCACATCCAGCCTAACATTTTTCATGATGTATTCTACATATAAGTTAAATAAGCAGGGTGACAATATACAGCCTTGACGTGCTCCTTTTCCATTTGGAATCAGTTTGTTGTTCCATGTCCAGTTCTAACTGTTGCTTCTTGACCTGCATACAAATTTCTCAAGAGGCAGGTCAGGTGGTCTGGTATTTCTATCTCTTTCAGAATTTTCCACAGTTTATTGTGATCCACACAGTCAAGGGCTTTGGCGTAGTCAATAAAGCAGAAGTAGATTTTTATCTGGAACTCTCCTGTTCTTTTGATCTCTGGTTCCTCTGCCTTTTCTAAATCCAGCTTGAACATATGGAAGTTTTAGGTTAATATACTATTGCAGCCTGGCTTGGAGAATTTTGAATATTACTTTACTAGCATGTGAGATAGAGAAGGCAATGGCACCCACTCCAGTACTTTTGTCTGGAAAATCCCATGGATGGAGGAGCCTGGTGGGCTGCAGTCCATGGGGTTGCTGGGAGTTGGACACGACTCATTGACTTCACTTTCACTTTTGACTTTCATGCATTGGAGAAGGAAATGGCAACCCACTCCAATGTTCTTGCCTGGAGAATCCCAGGGATGGCGGAGCCTGGAGGGCTGCTGTCTATGGGGTCGCACAGAGTCGGACACAACTGAAGCGACTTAGCAGCAGCAGCAGCAGCAGCGTGTAAGATGATTGCAGTTGTGTGGTAGTTAGAACATTCTTGGGCTTCCCTGGTGGCTCATAGGTTAAAGTGTCTGTCTGGAATACAGGAGACCTGGGTTCGATCCTTGGGTCGAGAAGATACCCTGGAGAAGGAAATGGCAACCCACTCCAGTACTCTTGCCTGAAGAATCCCCTGGAGGGAGTAGCCTGGTAGGCTACAGTCCATGGGGTCACAAAGAGTCGGACACAACTGAGTGACTTCACTTTCATTTTCTAGAACATTTTTTGGTATTGACTTTCTTTGGGACAGGAAGGAAAACTGACCTTTTCCAGTTGTGTGGCCACTGCTGAGTTTTCCAAATTTGCTGGCATATTGAATGCAGCATTTTAGCAGCATCATCTTTTAGGACTTAGAATAGCTCAGCTGGAATTCCATCACTTCCACTTGCTTTTTTGTAGTGATGCTTCCTAAGGCCCACTTGACTTCGCATTCCAGGATGTCTGGCTCTAGGTGAGTGATCACACCATCGTGTTATCTGGATCATAAAGATTTTTTTGGTATAGTTCTGTGCATTCTTGCCACCTTTTCTTAATAACTTCTGCTCTTGTTAGGTCCAAATCATTTGGGTATCCTAAAAATGGGCTGAAGAAAAATGGGTTTGATGAGGTAAATTAGCATGTTGTGAACCTCCTATGGAGAGGAACACGTGGCTGGAGACTGCTCCTGCTAGGATGTTAAGACAGCCTCCAGCCAACAACCCATAAGCAGCCTGAGCAACAGCAGAAAGAAAATGAATCTTGTGAACTTGAAAGAAGATTCTTCCAGACTTTCTCTGTCAAATCTCCAATAAAATCTGATTTTTGTACAACATTCCTAGGGGCCCAATAGATCCTGAACATAGGCCCCAATTAAACTTTGCCAAGACGCCTGACACAGAAAAACTGTGAAATAATAAATGGGCATTATTTTAAAACACTATGGTTGTTATACTTTGTTGTGTAATATAATAATCTAATATCCCTGATACTTGATACATAAAATGAATGGTTAGAAATGTCAGAAAGTAATTGTTTTCCTTTCTATAAAGCTTGCATTCTCAGCCTTATTTTTCTTAGTAATGTTTAAAGAAAGCCAATTTGGGATGCAAACCTGCTTGTTAATATTTTTGTCTATGTGGCACCTATTTTTCTGTTGTTGGGATAAGAATTAAACTTGTTGTAATGGTTATATAGATTTCAGGGGAACATGACATACAGTAGAGTAAGAAAATAGACAGGAAACTCACAATGTTTTCTCCTAACATACTTCTGAAATGTTAGGTATTATTATTATTGTGGTTGTCTCTATTAAGGCATCATCTGAGGAAAGAGATGGGGGCTAATTTTTCTAGTCCATTATCACCAGTCCACCCCAAATTGATCTTCTTTCACATCCAAGCAGAAGTGCATTTTGTAAGAAGCTGCTATATCTTTGGTTGCCCTGGGGAAACTTAAATGGCTAAATCCTCTTGTAATGTCTCTCTCCACACATAATGAGATTATTAAGCAGCCCAAGCAGTCTCTAACCTAGAAAAAAATTCCCAAATGATAAAACTAAATTTTGTATTGCTCATTTTGAGTAAGCCATCTCTAATTCATCGCTGAATGAACAGTCTCATAATGAGTTCTTACTCTGGGTCAGTTACTCTGTTATTAGAAGCACAATGATAAACAAAATACCACCTCAAACCTCTGGGTACTTATAAACAATTTGAAGTAAAAAAATACACAGAAACAAAACATTTCTTCTCAGGAAGCACTAAATCTAGGAAAATCAAGATCATGTGTTAATATCAAGAACGATAGACACTCAATTGTTGAGTCATTCTTTTGTACCCCAAAACCTCCAGGGAGTTTTTCAACACATCTGACTCTCATGACACATTTTATTGGTTAAGGCAACAGGGCTTAAAGATTTGAAGTGACTTCCCCAAGGTAATACAGCTTGTAATGCACAGACAGGATTCTCAGATTTTCCAGCCATCAGATTCAATGATTTCTCACCTAATCACAGTACTAAGATGCCAGTTGCCATTACAAGTAGAATCTAATTGCATGAAGCTTTCTGTGGCCATTTGCAGAATTTGTCATGTTGCTTTCCTGTTGAATATCAAGCTTATTTTTAAAATACAGGTTTAATATTCACAATTATAGCCTAGCTTCTCCTTAAATACCCTGTTATGAGAGATCCCAGATATTTCTCCAGCAAAGATGAGTTTGTGCTCAGTGGAGAACTGCAATTCAGGCTCTGCAAACGTGGTGAACTGCATGCAAGCCCCCACAAAGTGAGAGAAGAAAATTTTATAGATAGGAAAACGAAGTTGGGGTGGCTATAGTGAACAGAGTCCATAATTTTTCACTGGCTGAGACTTTATCTTCACAGGGTGTGAGAGCTCTCTGTCCTGGTCTCTCAACTCTATTGATTAAGGTTTTTGTTTATTAATTTTTTTGTTTTACAATTCCCACAAACTATTTTTTTCTCCAGGGCTTCCCAGGTGATGCTAGTAGTAAAGAACCTGCCTGCCATTGCAGGAAACACAAGAGATGCAAGTTCAACCCCTGAGTCTGAAAGATTCTCTGGAAAAGGAAATGGCAACCGACTCCAGTATCCTTGCCTGGAAAATTCCATGGACGTAGGAACCCAACTGGCCACAGTCCATGGGGTCATAAAGAGTCAGACATGACTGAGCAACGGAGCACACATATTTTTTCTTCCATTTTATAAAAATAAAAATTTCAACACTTTTTTATGTTGCATGTTTTTTCTTATTAATTAGAAATTACTCCTCTCATACCAAAATCTTCCTTTTCTTCATGACTCTATACCGTCCTGTGCCTTTATTAAATCTTTCTTTTCTTCCTGGGCTATATTAGTTGCCATCACATTTCTGGTCTCACAGAACTTTTTATTTATATCTGCTGCTTTTAAGTCGCCTCAGTTGTTTCTGACCCTGTGTGACCCCATAGACGGCATCCCACCAGGCTCCCCCGTCCCTGGGATTCTCCAGGCAAGAACACTGGAGTGGGTTGCCATTTCCTTCTCCACTGCATGAAAGTGAAAAGTGAAAGAGAAGTTGCTCAGTCGTGTCCGACTCTTCGCGACTCCATGGACTGCAGCCCACCAGGCTCCTCTGCCCATGGGATTTTCCAGGCAAAGTTACTGGAGAGGGGTGCCATTGCCTTCTCCGCTTTATTTATGTCTAGTATGCTTTAATTTCATTATATGGGAGACACTCCTGACCCAGTGTCCTTACGACTGGATTCTGACACCCTTCTGAGGACATATCTATCTTCAACTTCCTTGCACATCTAGCCCTGCTTCACACAGTGTGTGCTGAACATTTTGCTGAGAGGAAGTTGCAGAATTGAGACATGTTTTGAGAGCTAAAGGTCCTAGACTTGGTATCTGCTCATTTCCTGTCCTTCCATGTTTTTGTTGTTCAGTCACTAAGTTCTGTTGGACTTTTTGCAGCCCTATGGATTGTGGCATTCCAGGCTTCCCTGTCCTTCACCATCTCCTGGAGTTTGCTCAGATTCCTGTGCACTGAGCCAGTGATGCCATCCAACCATCTCATCCTCTGTCACCACTTTTCTCCTCTTGCCCTCAATCTTCCCCAGTGTCAGGTCTTTTCTTCCATGTTAGATGAGCTAATATGTTCTCAGTAATTTTGCCAAAAGTGTAGAACATAATAGTTGAATACTATTTTTTACCGTTTGTTATCTGTGTAAACTTGGTGAGAATGCTTAAACTGTCTCGGATCTAATTTTCTCAACTGTACAGCAAACATAATACCACTTACATGAAATGATCAAATGGATGCATAGCAATGTCCTTCAGGCATGACATGTTTAGTAAACACCAGTTGTTTTACTAGATCAGTGGGCTGTCTCCAGAACAGTGTATAATGGATAGTTCAGATTTCTAGGAAAAGTGTTTCTAGATAATAAAATGACAAATGCCAAAATGAAGGTTGTTAAAAGACCTGTGATATTCTCTGCTGTGGGTTTCCCTGGTGGCTCAGTGGTAAGAATCCACTTGCCAGTGCAGGAGATGTGGGTTTGATCCCTGGGACAGGAAGCCCCCTGGGGAAGGAAATGGAATCCACTTCAGTATTCTTCCCTGGGAAATCTCATGGACAGAGAAGCCTGGTGGGCTATGGTCCGTGGGGTCTCAAAGAGTCAGACGTGACTGAGGAAATAAAGACAGTGATGATTTCTTGCTGTACCTAGTCTTAATCACATGATTCAAAGCTAATCAGATAACTGAGAACTATAAAGAAAATAAAGTCTAATTTTTGTCCTTGAACAGTTTTTAAGAGGATAAAATACAGTAAAATAAAAAGTTTATCTTTTTTGAATCATGCTTACATAAGTATTATTAATATTATTTTGGATTGAAAGTGTGTAAATTTCTATTTATTTTGTCCCCAAATCATTTTATTTTTAAATAAATAACTTTCCCTTAAAAAAAAAGCTAATAATTTATGCAGGGGAAAAAAAAAGATCATGCTACTATCCCCTTATGACTTTTTCAGAGAAATCATTGATTTTTTTTTCCAATTGGCTAATTGATTTTAAGCAATTTAGTCAGTGCAAGTAACATGTAACTAGTTAATTAGCTTACTATCCAGTGCTTCTCAGTGTTGCTCCCTCGAGAGTCATTAGAAAGCAGATTTATAGTCTTCTATGTATTATAGAAGTAACAGTAGAAGAAAGCCGAGGAATTTATATTTTGAAAGAAAATGAAAATGCAGGAAATAAGGTTCAGAAAAGTATCTTCTAAATACTGGTTCTTTAGAAGTAATTTGTTTTGCTTTAATATTTTTACTACACACCATAGGGGAATATATATATATATATATATATAACTAAAAATACTCATAATCTTACTACTTATAACCAAAATTAATAATCCCATGCCATATACTCTAAAATTCACACACACACATGCACATGCACACACACACGCTTCCAAAACCAAAATGTATTAATCCATACAGCTTATATACAGTGTCCCATGGGCATCTAACCCCATGCTTTAAGAGATAAATATCTATGGTATACGGTTTCTTGAAAAAGGATGGAAAACAAATGTTAATCAAATAATTGCCCAAATAGAGCTATCATTACAAAGAAGTCAGCAATCTGCAAGGATCCTATATATTATTCTGAGAGTGTATAATGAGGATTGAGGATGTAAAGAAATCTTCTCCAAGAAAGTAATATTTTGAGCCAGTAGTTAGATGAAGAAAGAGCTAAACTTATAATAGGAGTGGGGGCAACAAAAGCAGTTACGCAGGGTTGGAAGATACAGTCAGAGCTGTAAGCAGAATCAGACATGCAGGCTCTTGTAGAGACGTTAAGACACTTGGTTTGTGTCCCCCAAACAATGGGAGAAACTGTTTTTGAGTATTTCATTTTTCTTCCATCAGTGGAGAAACACTCAGTTTTATGTGGCTTCAATGTGGATAATATTTTGAAGTCAATCAAGAATGGATAAGGGTAACCACATTGCAACTGTTTGGGAGAAACAGCAGAATATCTTTATCCAGGGCAAAAGAAGTTGAGGAGTGTATCATGAGAGGAACCTGAGAGATGACAGATACAAGTGGCAGATCCTGGTGTACAATGACCACAAGGAGGAAGGAAGAGAGAGTGCAGAGAACCCCTGGGTCACACAGTGACAATGTGGAGAGATGGGAACCACCGGGTAGGGCCCAGAGAAGGAGCATCAGTTGTCTTGGAGGTATTGAGTCCATTTATGCGAAATGGCCGAGCATGGAGTTGGATCATAACTCAGAAAGCAGCTTGGGATAGCAATATAAATTTAGGAATCACCTGAAAAAAGATATGCTTTGAAACTGTTAGCTTTGGCAAGATGGCCTAAGAAAGAGAAAAAATAAGAAGCTTATAGAATAGAGCAAAGATATTCACAAGTGAATAAGATCAAATGGCTGAGAAGTACATAATGATGTATTAACTCCACTGTGGTTGAAAAATAAAAATCAAAAGTTTAGCGAAAGATTTCTTTATACCCACCACAGTGCCAGACAATTAAAAAGCAGGATAAAACCATGTGTTGGAAAATACACAAGGGAGACAGAAATGCCCATGGAAATTAGCATACCTGTGCTCCTTTAAGTTCGTACATCAGACCTAGTTTGCTTTCTATTAGAAAAAAAAGTATAAATAAAATGCAGACTAAGGTTTGGGACCATTAGATATGTGTATCAGTAACCTTGAGGCTGTAGGAAAAGATGAGATTGGTTCTGATAAGGGTCAATAACTGGAGAGGAAGCAGTGAAAGGACCCTGAAAAATGAGCTGGGATTAGATACGTGGAACAAAGAAATGAGTATACTCACCATACTTTACATCCCATGTTCTTTCTGTGCAATTGCTCTGCTTCTTCACTGTAGAACAATGAATGCCTCCATGTGATGTGTGCGTCTGAATTTGAATTTCCTGATAACACTGAGCTGTGGGCATGAAAGAGGAAACTGGTCCTGCATCAGAGAAAGACTGGTGATGAGCAGAGTAGATGGAGAGACGACTCTGGGTTGGGAATTTTGCCTGTTGGTCATGACACAGTACACACACAAGCTTAAGAGTCACTCTATACAGCTGAGAATATTTCCAGGGTTAAACTATCAACAAAAATTGCCTAAAATGAAGAAGCACCCTGAGAAACAGTGAACATTTAAATTAGAGGTGTAAACTTAGATGAGAGAGGATTGCAGCATATGGGAATAAATTAGGAAGGACCTCTTCCATTCTGCTCAGCTTACACTGTTGACTTTTCCTTCAGGTTCACAGGCCTGGAGAAACTCTGCTACAACAAGTCCCTGATTTGTCACGCAGAGAATGACTCATCACTGCTGCTATTATTTAGAATTCACTCCACGGTTGGAAACTCCCACTAGAATGAATAATGAAACCAAAATAAATAACTACTTCCTTGCTATCCTTGACAAAACGTGCTGGCCAAGCACATTTTAAAATCCAACACCTTAATTTTATTACTTATTATTCTGCAGAAAGTCATTAGTTGTCATGGTTTTCCTAAAATTAGTGTCAATTAGCATACCTAATCTGGATCATTTTGTTTTTTTGCATGAACTTTGAAAAGGACTGATTTCCTGAACTGCCGGCATGATTTATGACCTTATGAGAATAAAGATGTGTGAGCCATGACAGTGTCTGCTGTGGGCCTTGCATCTAAAATAGTGTATGTGACTTTTTTTGTTCATATCCTTCTCTGTCAATGAAATGTAAGATGGGTGGGAAGACAAGTCAGATTTGTTTCTTTGCTTATAATTATGTCTCTAAAGTTAGTGTGGTATCTGGAGTAAAAATATTTTCCAAGTCAAAAAGTAAATAAAAGGCAAAAAAAAAAAAAGATTATTTTATTCTTCAGGGGATGAAAACAGCAGTGGGTGGGAATTTTCAGAACAAAATGCTGCTCTTACGTTAAGGGTGGAGTTAGGTAGGGGAGGGGAACAGAATATGGGACAACGGGAACAGAAATGATAACTATTTTTAAGAGCTATAGGTAAATTTCAAGCATAGCATTGTCTTGTCAGGATGCCTGACATGCAAACAATAATGCATAAAATAAGCACAACAGTACTAATAATTGGTGTATTATTTTTATTATATTACAACTGCGATTAAACACCGCATCAATCTCAGTAATACTGCCCAATGAAAGTAACTACACAACGTTATGGCATATATCTTAGAAGTTTATTCCTGGGCTTCCCAGGTGGCTCAGTGGTTAAAAATCTGCCTGCCAATTCAGGAGACACCAGTTCTACCCCTGGCCCGAGAAGATCTCACATGCCTTGGAGCAACTAAGCCCGTGCACCACAACTATTGAGCCTGTGCTCCAGAGTCCAGGAACCTCAACTGCTGTGCCCACGTGCCCTACAGCCCTTGCTCCACAGCAACAGAAGCCACCACAATGAGAAGCCCACACATTGCAACTAGAGTAGCCCCTACGCATTGCAACGAGAGAAAGCCCATACAGGGGTGAAGACTCAGCACAGTCACATATAAATAAATGAAAATTAAATAAAGAAGTTTATTACTTTTTAACACAATTCTAGGCTATTTTTCTGGCCAGAAGGTCACTTTTCTCTCCGTGGTGGCTCAGAGATCTGGTCCTTCCATCCTGTGACTCAGTCATTCTAGGTCGTCATGTTTCCATCCAGTAGGGAGATGGGGGTGAGAGAGGAACCAGGGACTCTTGTGGCAGATTCTACTAGCTATCTGCTAAAATCTGTTTTTATTTCCTTTTTCTTGGGCACACAGCTATATTGGCATGTCCCAGCTCCATGTACAATTATGGGTAGCTATATCTGGTGGGCTGCTGTCTATGGGGTGGCACAGAGTCGGACACGACTGAAGCGACTTAGCAGCAGCAGCAGCATATGACTAAGCCATGCCCAGTGATATGTGAAGGGAAATAGTGCCATGCGCAGGCCTGGCCCATAAAAACACTTTCATGGAGATCCTCTAGGAAATTCCTGGGATAATTTCCAGGTTCCAGCTGACTGTCATGTTGACGCACAGGGTGATGTGGGAAATCCCTCAGAGAAAGCAGCAGAACAGCTGTTGACTGATTTGTGAATGATCCCATGAGGGACTGAGTCCTTCCATGGATTGTTAAATGAGAACTAAGTCAACTTCTTGTTCTTCAAGCAGCTGAACTGTGGGTTTATTTGTTACTGCCACATGGCCTACACTAACTAGTACAGTCATGACCAGGGAGGTCTATAGTCTACTGGTTGAGTGAATGGATTTGAAAGAGACATGAGACCTCATGTGTTTGCCCAAGGTTAACCTCCTACAAGCACAAAGCTGAGAATCAAACCCAGGTCTCCTTGGTGAATCTCTGCTGATTCTCTCTGTCCATCCTTTGTACAGCAGTCTCTCACGCGTCTTTAGTTTTTCTTACACTATGGTTCCCTACAGGACACCTCTGTGCCCTTTAGAATTATCATGGAAAAAGAGGAAAAAGAAAACACATGACTCTCTTGCTAACTTAGACTTGTTATGGACAGAACCAGTGCTTAGCCTGGCTGGTCTTAACAGTAAAATTTTCATTCCAAATTTCTTCAAAGACTGAGATGTGGGCAGCTAAAAGGTTTTACGTCCCTTCAATTTTAGTCACAATAGCCGAATTTCACTCCCATTTAGAAAGTTGGAGGGCATGCGGCTAAGATGTATAGCTTTTGTTAGGACAGTGCATAAAAACCAATTTTGCTAATAAACTGAAAGAGGATGCTAGTTGAAAGACTACCGGCCACTTTGGAATAAATAGTGTTTCCCTGATTTAGTCTAACTGCTGAATTACTAACTCACCCTGGACAAGTCCTCTCACTGAGTAAATTGCAAGATAAATTAAGTTTAATTCTATTTGATTCAACATATATTTATTCACTATGTAAAAATACATGGGAAAGGAAATTGAATAAAAAATGACTTCTGCCTGGAGGAACATATATTTTAGGAGGCATTTAAAGTACATTTTAAAGCACACATAGCTTAAATTATCTAAGGAGTTTATAGGAAGAATGCATTACATCATTGGGAGGGTTGGAGTGGTGCCCAATGAGAAATCTCTCCCAGAGCAAGAAGCTAAATTTAGATATATTAGTAAGTGCCAGGGGCCTAGAATGAAGACAAATATAATTTCAGATGGAAGAAACAATAACAACAAAGACATGGTCAAGAGAGAAGGGCATGAGTTCTCCCCAGGAAGAGGGAAGGGTTCAATTGGCATATAGGGACTTCCTTGGTGGGGCAGTGGCTAAGACTCTGTTACCCCCAAGGCAGGATCAAACCTGTGCCTCCTGCCTTGGGATCCTTGGCTGGGGGACTAGGATCTCACATGCTGCATGGCTTGGCCAAACAATAAATAAATAAATAAAAGCTGGTTGTCAAAAAATGAAGGTCCATGTAGTCCACTGTAAAATAATTTATAGTAGGGAAGTCTGAGGGGCCTACTGAGTGCATTATGGACGGTGTCAGTGTAAACCCGGTATTTACAGCATGCGAACTATAGTTTGCAAACAATATACTTAAAATGCACAAAGTGCTCTCAGTCTTGAACAATAAAAAATATCAAAAAACATGACAACAAGGAACAGGTGCTCTGGGCATATTTTTTATCACTTTGTTGCTACAGATTTTACTGCACTGAGTGCATTTTATGGATAATCTACATCTCTCACTAAATCAAGACTAGGCCAAGGACCTTTAATCTATAATCTTTGTAAGTAAAGAGAAGAATGGATACTTAGAGGAAAAATGAAAGAAGAGAAGTGAAGAATTTGAGAGAGGAAGAGGGGGGGAATTTAAGAAGAGGAGCAAAAATATAGGAGGCAATTAATGCCTGAAGACAGTAGTATTATGGTGATGATGGTCTGAACAGTTAAAAAGATACATGCTGCTGCTGTTAAGTCGCTTCAGTCGTGTTTGACTCTGTGCCACCCCAGAAACGGCAGCTCACCAGGCTCCCCCCATCCCTGGGATTCTCCAGGCAAGAACACTGGAGTGGGGTGCCATTTCCTTCTCCAATGCATGAAAATGAAAAGTGAAAGTGAAGTCGCTCAGTCGTGTCCTACTCTTAGTGACCCTGTGAACTCCTAGCCCATCAGGCTCCTCATCCAGGGGATTTTCCAGGCAAGAGTACTAGAGTGGGATGCCATTGCCTTCTCCCAAAAAGATATATATATATATATATATATATATATATATATATATAATAAATAAAAACTTTAAAAAATGTTAGAGCAAATTCTATTTTCAATATGAAATGTCTCTAATCTATCTATCCATCGATCTACTCATCCATCCATCCATCAATCCATCCATCTATTCATCTATCTATCTATCCGTCAGTTCTACACTTCCTGCCTATGTTTTAATAACTGAGTTGTTTTCAGTTCTTCACTTACATTCTTCCTACTTTCTCCACGCTTTGATGAAGGGTTTCATGTGACTCAATATGCAGGCATAGTGTGTTCACATGTCTGTTGCCCTTACCAGACTACATGCTCCTTGTGAGTGAGGGTGGCGTCAGGCCCATCCTCCCCTCTGCTGGGCCAGGGTACCATCTTCATCTATGTGGAGTCACTAGTTGCAGTGTGCTGAAGCCAATGGTTCATTTCACTAGTAATGGACAGTCATGAAGCTAAGCTCTGTCCTGCATTTTCATGTGGGTTTTTGATAACTGAATTTATCAGCATCTTTATCCAGCTTTCTGTGTCCCCATTTGTCATCTCTTCCCTAGCTTTGTCATTAAATACATTCATTAAACATACAAACAGAACAGTTGGAAAACACTGTACACAGAAGATAGATAATATTTCTTGTTCAGATGCATCCAAGTTAAGATAGAAATAGGAAATCACTTTTATGTGACAGATTTATAGTGTAATATTCCTTTTTCTAAAAAAAAATTTCCATGCAGAACAAACTTCTTGTCTGTAGATGGAATCATACTGCCATACTTTCCATGAAAATAAAATTAATGGCTTATAAAAATCTCAATAAGTAGACAAGAATGGTGGGAAATGCATCGAGGAATTCTCTTTGAATGCATGTGGAGTAAACCTGATGGGATACAGCTCATGGCTTAGATGGGGATGGTTGGTAGGGGCAGCTCAAACTGTCCCCTAGAACAGCTGGGTGCAGATTTTACTTAGACTGTATATGGGAGCCCAGTAAAGACCAACCGGCTCCAAGGAGCAGATATGGGGCTTTAAGAAGAAAACATTGCAGAAGACAGGAGTCAATGTGCATTATCATGTCATAATTGGAGAACATAGAGGGGAACCAAAATGGCTCAGGATACAGCCTGCATTAGGGCTTGGCAGTCAGAGGTCCTGCTCCGAGGAGCTGGCTCTAGGTCATTGGGTGTTTCCAGATGGGGGATGATGTAAGACAGCTTTAAAATGAAAGTGAAAGTGAATTCGCTCAGCTGTGTCCAACTCTTTGTGACTATAGCCTACCAGGCTCCTCCGTCCAGGCAAGAATACTGGAGTGGGTTGCCATTTCCCTCTCCAAGAGATCTTCCTGACCCAGGGGGCTGAACCCGGGTCTCGTGCGCTGTAGGCAGACACTTTACCATCTGAGTCAGGTTTAAATGTATAGAGCAAAGCTGAAGAAAAATCAAGAAGTTGTGTTTAAAAAATTTTTAAGTAATAATACTGAGCTTCTACTCTATTTGGAGAATTATGTTAGGGACTGAGATCCCAAAAGGTAAAGCACTTAACCTGAGTATACAGAGTGAGATAGCATTAGGAGTCCTACGAAATCATGCACCCAAAATATTTTACAAACCATTTTTTCAATGGGAGACAAGGACATACAGGACCTGCATCCTATGAATAGGAGAAGGCAAAGAAGAGCATAGTGGACAGTCTGCTAGAAGGAGGTGATGCCACAGAAAGAGCCAGGTAAACACACTTGTCCCCCATTCTTTCCACAGCCAGCTTTCCCTAGGCTGAAGAAAGAAAAATGATCCAAGACCTATTTGACCAGAAATGAAAATCCATTACTGACAGACACCTTGTTGAGCCACCTTTTCAAACAACCCCTAATGTGGCTGCTTTCAGTCTCTCAGTCATCTCTGACTCTGCAGTCTCATGGACGGCAGCATATCAGGCTTCCCTGTCCTTCAGCATCTCCCAGAGTTTGCTCAAACTCATGTGAATTGAGTCAATGATACTATTCAACCATCTCCTTCTGTCACCACCTTCTTCTCCATCAGGGACTTTCCAATGAGTCAGCTCTTCACATCAAGTATTAGAACTTCAACTTCAGCTTCAGTACTTCCAGTGAATATTCAGGGTTGATTTTCTTTAGGATTGACTGGTTTAATCTCCTTGCTGTCCAAGGGAGTGTCAAGAGTCATCTCCAGCACAATTTGAAGGCATCAGTTCTTCATCTGTCAGCCTTCTTTATAGTCCAACTCTCACATCCATACATGACTGCTGGAAAAACCATAGCTTTGACCATATGGCCCTTTGTCAGCAAAGTGATATCTCTGCTTTTAATACACTGTCTATATCTGTCATAGCTTTTCTTTCAAGGAACCTGTAATATTAAAATACATTATTTTCAGAAAGGCTCTTTTAAGTCAAATTTATAAGCAAAAAAAGTTATAACCTGAATAGCTGCTATGTACTAAAACATACTTGTATTAAATCACACAAATAGGGTAAAATTTAATGTTGTGATAAAAGGTGATAACTTATTATTTCATAATAAGTGAAAATCAATCTAAATTCCATGTATATGATGTTCACAACTATAAAAAAGTAACAAAATAAAATATGCTTGATAGAAGACATAAATCATTCAAATGTCAATGGTTAGAAAGCCACACTAGTCAATAAGACTTTTGAGGACAGAAAAATCTGTGCTGTCTAATACAATAGCTACTGACCACACCTGCCTACCAGACAGTAAATGTGGCTCACTAGATGAATTTAGATCTGATTCTACATTTGATTTAATTTCTGGATTGTATTTAACATGTCCAGTGAGCTAGACTACTGAATGGAACAAGTGCAAAACATTTTTTGAATGCAAGATGTTTTTCCCCATTTAGGTGCAGAAGAAACTTGGGAAGAGAGGTCCACTCATCTGTAAAGTGGTAAAGTAATGCTCAAAATTCTCCAAGCTAGGCTTCAGCAATACGTGAACCATGAACTTCCTGATGTTCAAGCTGGTTTTAGAAAAGGCAGAGGAACCAGAGATCAAATTGCCAACATCTGCTGGATCATGGAAAAAGCAAGAGAG
This sequence comes from Nanger dama, assembly GCA_917880005.1. Lineage (NCBI taxonomy): Eukaryota > Metazoa > Chordata > Mammalia > Artiodactyla > Bovidae > Nanger > Nanger dama. Next base: position 6,548,646 of record CAKJTW010000074.1, on the reverse strand, counting down.
TTCCAGAAAAACATCTATTTCTGCTTTATTGACTATGCCAAAGCCTTTGACTGTGTGGATCACAATCAACTGTGGAAAATTCTGAAAGAGATGGGAATACCAGACCACCTGACCTGCCTCTTGAGAAATCTGTATGCAGGTCAGGAAGCAACAGTTAGAACTGGACATGGAAAAACAGACTGGTTCCAAATAGGAAAAGGAGTACGTCAAGGCTACATATTGTCACCCTGCTTATTTAACTTCTATGCAGAGTACATCATGAGGAATACTGGACTGGAAGAAGCACAAGCTGGAATCAAGATTGCCGGGAGAAATATCAATAACCTCAGATATGCAGATAATACCACCCTTATGGCAGAAAGTGAAGAGGAACTAAAGGGCCTCTTGATGAAGGGGAAAGAGAAGAGTGAAAAAGTTGGCCTAAAGCTCAACATTCAGAAAACGAAGATCATGGCATTTGATCCCATCACTTCATGGGAAATAGATGGGGAAACAGTGTCAGACTTTATTTTGGGGGATCCAAAATCACTGAAGATGGTGACTGCAGCCATGAAATTAAAAGACACTTACCCCTTGGAAGAAAAGTTATGACCAACCTAGATAGCATATTCAAAAGCAGAGACATTATTTTGCTGACTAAGGTCCGTCTAGTCAAGTCTATGGTTTTTCCAGTGGTCATGTATGGATCTGAGAGTTGGACTGTGAAGACGGCTGAGTGCTGAAGAATTGATGTTTTTGAACTGTGGTATTGGAGAAGACTCTTGAGAGTCCCTTGGACTGCAAGGAGATCCAACCAGTCTATTCTGAAGGAGATCAACCCTGGGATTTCTTTGGAAGGAATGATGCTAAAGCTGAAACTCCAGTACTTTGGCCACCTCATGCGAAGAGGTGACTCATTGGAAAAGACTCTGATGCTGGGAGGGATTGGGAGCAGGAGGAGAAGGGGACGACCAAGGATGAGATGGCTGGATAGCATCACGGACTCGATGGATGTGAGTCTGAGTGAACTCTGAGGGATGGTGATGAACAGGGAGGCCTGGCGTGCTGCGATTCATGGGGTCGCAAAGAGTCGGACACGACTGAGCAACTGAATTGAACTGAACTGAACTGAATTACATATTATTGATCTCTGATGAAGAGTCAATGCAAAATGCATGAAACCACAATCACTTAGGAAATGCTTATCAAGGAGGAATTATTTCATAAACAGTAATAGTCAGACTTCTGAAGTTAGGAACATTATTATTCCATGAAGGTAAATGCCACATCTCACAATGTGTAGGCAGGCAAGCTCACAAGAGTATTTGGGAAATGGCATGTCCTTTGAATAACTGTCATTTTTGGATTTGGTTACCCTCACTGTAACAGAGTTCTAGACCAATTTCAACAGGTACCTGGGAGAGAAAACACAGAGTGGGCAAAGTATAAAAACATCTCCTCTCTGAGCTGCATGAAAGAATCAGACATATTTGGCCAAATGCATTGAATAAACATCCTTATTTTAGAGATGCAGAGGGTAGAAGATGCCATGTCTGTTATCTCTAGAACACAAAGGCACTGCTTTTATATGGTCAGGAGAGGAAAGAAAAGTTGAAGAAAGAAGTAATACAGCAACGTGAGAGGAAATGTATCCTAAAATCCCTCCAGTCGATGGTCCCTTGGGCACCCTCCTTTCACTTTGCCTCAATTCCACTCAGATGCTCTGAACCATGTGCTTAGCTTCCCCTCTTGGGCCCCTCCCAAGCTGGTACAGCTCTCACGGAAGGAGTCAGGAGTGCATGACGCTCAGCACGAACCATTAGAGATTACTGCCTATTAAAGAAAGAGTGGGGAGCAAATAACAGCAAAGGCCTGACCTAACAAAGCAGCGAGACAGTCAAGTGGCTGTGTCGTCTGCAGTCTTCCTCTGATGCTTTATTCATGCTCCAGCTGCATTTTAATTAACAAAATCCTTTATTGTACATGTGCCCCAGGGCCATTTAAGAAAAGGGCATGGTTTTCAAAATCTACAGAGTAGATAAATAAGCAAATACTGCCTCAGACAATATCTCTCCACATGTCCTAGTACTAGTAATAGACACTAATTACTGGATTGGGATTTTACAGGTACAACATAAGTGATGGGGACTGCTTCAAGGGCAGAAATGCTCAAGTTAGAAAGAACTGAGAAGAAAGTAGGGAAACACCTGGGAACTTAATTCACCTGCAGTGAAATATATGCAAATATATGTACATTTTAAAAGACGTGAGATCCTGTCTCAGTTTGGGTTCAACCAGAAACTAACTTAGAGATAGTAATTTGATGAGCAGTGGTTTATTTGAGAGCTTACCTCAAGAATGACCAGTAGATGAGTGGGAAACTGAGATAAGGAAAGAAAGATGGTCAATAAAATCTGCAAAATTATCCAGTTGCCCCTAAGGGCAACTGAGGCAAGTTCCCTCTGAGAAATGCAGGAGATCCTGCAGAGTGCCCTTGGTTCATCTCAGTTCAGGGATCAGCCTGCTGGTGTTATCTATTCATTATTCCTCACATGTTCTCGGACAAAGGCTGTGTATCTTGAAGGCATTAGTCCTCTGGCAATTAGAGCTTGATGCTAAGTCACCTCAGTCATGTCTGACTCTGTGCGACCCCATAGATGGCAGCCCACCAGGCTCCCCCATCCCTGGGATTCTCAAGGCAAGAACGCTGGAGTGGGTTGCTATTTCCTTCTCCAATGCATGAAAGTGAAAAGCGAAAGTGATGTTGCTCAATCGTGTCTGACCCTCGGTGACCCCATGGACTGTAGCCTTCCAGGCTCCTCCGTCCATGGGATTTTCCAGGCAAGAGTACTGGAGTGAGGTGCCATTGCCTTCTCCAGCCTTGCACCTAAATCCATCATGCTCCCCAGTAGGATTAAAACACAAAACAAAACAAAATTAAAAACTCAGGCAGAAAGACAAAAGTGTTCACAGCAAGTTCCTTTTACTAGCTGAAGTTAGATGGTTAAAGGGATGGGAGTTGGACACCCAAAGAGTCTGCTTCAGTAACAAGAAACTTTGGGGAAAAAAGTCAACACTTTGTGCTGAATGTGAATCCTCTGTCCTAGAGATGGGTGACCTTTGATAGTTTGTAAAACAGCTTTGTGTATCTTTTTCTACATTGACAAAGGGGGATAATAAAATGTATACAGCAACACACTAATGTTGACAGGGACATAAGATAACATATGGAAACCTAATGACTACCTTATACAGATATACCAAATACACACTGTTCTGAAAAGTACCTGAGTGCATGCTTGGTCGCTTCAGTCGTGTCCGACTCTTTGTGACCCCATGGACTGTAGCCCACCAGACTCCTCTATCCATGGAATTCTCTAGGCAAGAATACTGGAGTGGGTTGTCATTCCCTTCTCCAGGGAATCTTCCTGATCCAGGGATCGAACCTGGGTCTCCTGCATTGCAGGCAGATTCTTTACTATCTGAACCATCAGGGAAGCCCATCCTGAAAAGTACATAACACATAATCAATAAATGGAAGATGTTATATTTATTATTACATGGATATTAATTCATTTTCCACATCCATGGAAATGAGCAAGGCTCAAAAATGACAAAAGTAATGGAACCGTTGAAGCCTCAGGTTCTGGTCCTCTTCTTCAAAGCAGGCTGGCATTCACACTGTAATTAAGACATGCTGAGTGCATAGAACATGTAAGGGGACTGTATTCATGGGATAGATACACAGAGCCTTCAGCTCTAGCTTGGCTAGACACTGCTCTCTAAAGAGCTCCTTCTGGATTCGCTGCACTCCTGCACAGGCAGCCTGCTTTGGGTCCCCATGATTCACCATCCTTCTTCCTCCAAATCCAGCCCTCAAGAGGACCAGGGACTTAGCAAACACAGGAGTAAAATCCAGGACACCAAGACACCCAGGCCCGGCTCTTTCTATCTTTTCGTGTAATTTATATTTCATCTGCAAACTTATAAAAGTCATTTTAAAGAACAGTGCTGTCTTTTGTGTGTGTGTGTGAGTGGATAGTAGATTTTTTTTTTTTCCTTCCTCCTAAGAGTCATGGGGAGTTCAAAAAGAATGATGAAATGAAATCTAAGTGGGTCATTGCCTCTAGTCAGCCAGATTCTCCAGAATAGAGATCTAGTATTTTGCAGAGTTAAAAAAGAAAGTCAGCATACTTATGGTCTTCGGTTACCAGGATGCTAGGATGGAAAAGGAAAGATAATTAAAAGTGACCCAAAAAATTACAGCTGAAAAAAGTAGGAGTGAGACTTTCTCAGGCTCTGATTTATTCCATCTCCAAAAAATGATCAGCAGGTCCAGCCTTGCTGTCCCTTATTTTGACTATGATGGAGAATTCAGGACAAGAAGCCAAATGCACAGACACAGATGTGGAGAGTTTAAAGTGGACATTTTAAAAACACTATGTGCACTAAGTGGCTTCAGTGGTGTCCGACTCTTTGTCTACATGGACTACAGCCCACCAAGCTCCTCTGTCCGTAGCATTTTCCAGGCAAGAATACTCGAGTGGGTTGCCATGCCCTTTTCCATGGTATCTTCCCAACCCAGGAATCGAAACAGCATCTCTTATGTCTTCTGCACTGGCATGCATGGTCTTTACCACCAGCATCACCTGGGGAAGCGAAAACACCATGATACACTGCAAAACAAGTCACTCGCTAAGGTGCTGAGATGTTTGGAAGACCTGATTCATGAAGAAGAATCCTATATATCTGCCAGCCTAGATATTTAGAATCATAAAAATATTTTTTCATTTGTTTGGTGCATTTTGCAAAAGATTTGTCACATATATTCTTGCTGGGTCCTTAAGACATCGCTGTTTCACAAGCAGAGAACTGAGGTCTCCAGGGCACTTTGTAAATATGGAAAGATAATCCACTTTTAGTCACTTCCTATGTACATCTTAAATAAGGTCTCCAGCTTAATCTGTCGATAACCCTGGGAGGAAGCTATTTGTATCATCATTTACAAGTGAAAATAAAATAGATCGAGATTAAATAAATTGTTCAAATGACATTATCACTCTGTCTCCCAGTGAAGTATTTGCGCATCGCTATTGCTGGATTTATAATATTCTATTAGCGAGTTAGATCACACTTGCTTCTATAATGTTAAAGTACTCTGAAGCCAGTTCCTCTTCCTTTTGCTTAACCAGCATAGAGGCATATTAGGTCTCCACCTAGTTACAAAATATAGCAAACATTTAAAATTCTAGGGACTTCCTTAGTGGTCCAGTGGCTAAGATTCTGCAGTCCCAGTGCAGGGCACCCAGATCTGATCCCTGGTCAAAGAACTAGAACCCACATGTGGCAACTAGGAGCTAGTATACCACAACTAAAGATTCTGTATGAAGATCCCACCACTAAGACTAGGAATAGTCAAATAAATAAACAAATTGTTTTTTTAAATAAAATTCCACTGGGTACAATGAGAGGACTAATTATTTAAATAACTTTTTTGAAGTGGAGTATTCTTTTTCAAATTTCCAGAATGAGCTTAATGTACAGCCAGGATTAGAAGGACTGATCTAGGGCATCTAAAGTGCTCAGCTACATACACTTAATCTTGTTTTTAGTCCCTCTATTTATAAAATCTTAGTGACAGGGAAATTTGAAGAATTAAATGCAATGGTGGTTACAAAATTGCTCAGCATATTGTTCAACATGTAGTACATAATAAATAAATATTGAATATTATCATTATTCATGGCTTCCCAGGTGGTGCTGGCAGTAAAGAATTTGCCTGCCAATGCAGGAGACATAAGAGACACAGGTTTGATCCCTGGGTCAGGAACATCCCCTAGACGAGGGCATAGCAAACCACTCCAGTAGTTTTTCCAGGGAAATCCCTGAACAGAGGAGCCTAGTGGGCTATAGTCCATAGCGTTGCAAAGAGTCAGACATGACTGAAGTGACTTAGCACTCACACAGGCATTATCATTATTCATAGTATTCTTGTTATTGTTATAAGTCATAAATATTTAATGATAGAATAGATAAGTTCTTTGCCAAGACATAACATATCAGGGTCAGATTGGGGATCAGATCAAAATCCCATTACCTTACTGTAGTATTGGCTTCCTTATGAATATGCCAGTAAATGTGTTTCCCTCAGAATTTCTCCCCGCTGGCTCCTTTGCTTGCTCTCAGATTGATCAAGGGATTCAGTGCAAATGGCAGTAAGCCCAACGCCAGGGAAAAAGTACACCCAGCACGGTTCTTGGTTGGCAGGCAGCCCCTTCTCCCTGCTGCACGTCTTGAGAATCAGGAAGGCAGGGCCACTGATGGCAGATATGGCCAAAATTTCTGTCTGAATTTGAAAGTGTTGAAGGATACTCTATAGATGGAATCTTAAAGTGAAAAGGTCTGACCAATCATCTGGTTTACTGTAGATAAATTCTGTTCTTCAAAGAGCTCAGAAATGAAAGGAGAGTTATTGGGTGGCTAGCCTGTCCAGGAATGATTGGAACTGTTAAGCATCAGGCTGTGATCTCCGGATCTCAATTCATTCGCTAAACTGTAAATTAGGGATGATAATATCATACCTCCTAGCCGTGTTGTGAAAATCTTGAAAGAGAGCATCATGAGAATCTGATTTGGAATCTATAAATCTTCTTGCAAATATGAAGGGGCCATCACTAATGTAACTGTGGTATACACTCTACTGAAAATAAAAATCATAAAATGTATAGAGTAGCTAAGGAAGTTCTTTCGAGACTGTTTAGTCTATGAATGATCATAGTAACTTTGACCAAGTTCACATAATGCATTTTGTCTTCCATTCTTCAAGCTAATTTATTAGTCATACTGCCTAGTCTACAGATGTGATGTAGTTTAACGGATTTCTTTCAAAACCTCTCACTTTTGTTTTAGATTGACTTAAATACAGAAACAAGACACATTTTCAGGAAATGACTCCTTGCATAAAGTCACACTTAATGTGATTCCATTTAAGTGGCCACTAACTTTGATCATACTCTTTTACCAAAAAGAACATTTCAGGCTCCTAGATAATTATAAACCAGTCACATTTCCACAAAGCCATGATTAACTTATTCAAATATATAACAAGTGATTATATTCTAAGAGCAATTCAGCTAATTACATTGCATTAAAAAATTAGAAATAAATTAATTCTAAAAGCAAAGTATATACTCAAGTCTTCTATGTAACAGCTTGGGCATAAATATTTAATGCATATGAAATCTTTTATGGGGAGTATTTGGCAAACATTCACTTGGGAAAGAAGTCAACAAATTATGGGATAATTGCTTTTGTGACGCTTGATTCAGGAATTAGAGGAAATTAAACTTGGGATTTTAAGGATTGAGGGTATTCTCAAAGCTACACGACTTAAAAACTACATTCACTTCTCTGAAATCTTAATATATGTGATTATATTTTCTTCACAAGTTGTCTCTGCTACTTTATATTGAAAAATAAAATGGATGTCAGGTACCACACTGGAATCTGAGTAAGAAGCTATGGGTTCAAACACACCCTTGTTACATTTTCCAACTGTGACTTTGAACAAGTGGTTTGCTCTCTGAATACCAATTTTTGTTTTCTGTAAATTTAATTGATTTATGATTCATGTATTTATTCTAAACTGATATTTTAGGGTACGTACGATATGGCAGATCATGTGATAGACACTAAGATTCAGCAGAAAAGACAAATGCAGCTCCTGTTTATGTATGGTTTATGTTCTAGTAAGAACTATATTTTTAAAGAAAATATAATTTAAAATTACAAGCTATGGATGCATTTAAATTAGAATTCAGGAAAGGAGTGGGGAGTGAAGTTAAGTTATCAAAACATGTGACAAGTCATCTCATTTCATCTGGAGAGGTCAGGGAGGATGTGTATAAGTTGAATCCTGAAGGAAAAATAGTTAAATGACATGAAGTCAGAAGAAACCACAGAGGTAAGAAAGGTAGTTTTCTAGGCAGGACAAAAAAAAAAATAAGAATATTGTCTTTTTGTGTCAATGATTCTTAAAAGTCTCAAATTAAGTAAAACGTTAAAAAATGATCAGAAAGCTCTGAACTGTTTGGCCTACTGGTGCCAGAGTCCTCTCTAAGTAGGTGAGGCTTTCTGACAGTCACAGGAGTGACTGGGAGATAAGACTCCTTGCAGTGTCTTATCTCATATTGCTTGTTACTCGGCTTAGCGTGGCTGGAGGCATAGGTCACACCGAGTCAAAATACAGCTTGGGCTCTGAGATCTCAAAGCCACTGTCAATTTAGCTTTTGTTGTCCTGTTTAATCTTTCCCAATTCTCCCTCAAAATTTTGAGAGCGATTTGACTTAAAATATTGTTTTGGCCTGCACATAGCCTCAACTCACTGACTATTTCAGAGGCCAGAAGGGGAGGACTGCAAAGAAGCATAGTAATGAGCCACCATTACCTCTGCAGTTTTTCAAGGAGTCTTTTTCCACCATTTCTCTAAGGTGATTGACGTCTATGTGGTATAATTGGAGTGATCATCAGTGGCCCTGCTAGCCTTCTTACTGCCACGGTGGTAATTACTTTGTTACCTGTTTTGTTTGCTGGATATTTCTTAGCTCCAACAATCCTACTCTTACATCAGCCAGTCCAAGCCACAAGTTTTATTCTGCTGCTCAACCACAGCAACATAAGATATCATGGACCTGGCCACTATTGTTAGCAAGACCTATGCTCTGAAGGTGAGGGTGAATGTCTTCTACACTCTCCAGCTCTGGGATGCCAGAGCTACTCAGAACCATGGCTTCACACTTGTAAAACCAAAGAGGAGAATGGTATTGGTCAACATTCAATGCATCTGCCCTTTAGAAGTCTTCTTCTCCACTGAAACTCTTCTCATTTCTGTGGCTGAAAGTAGCATTCCAGTTTCTCCAAATAACCACAGTCTTGTATCCATATGTCTCTCTCTTTTTAAAATATTTATGTATTTAGCTGTGCTGGGTCTTAGTCATGGTATGTGGGATCTTTTACTTGAAGTATGCAGGATCTTTTTAGTTGAACTGTGACATGTGGGATCTAGTTCCCTGCTCAGGAATCGAACCTGGGTGCCCTGTATTGGGAAGAGTGCAGAACCTTAGCCACTGGACCACCAGGGAAGTCACTTGGATCCAAATATCTCTTAAGTCACTTCTCACTAATGTCAATTGATAAGTGTGTATTCTAAAGGGTTATATTAGATGATCAGCTCCTTGGGAGTAGAATTCGTTTCTGGTCATTTTAAAATTCTCTGTGATTCAAAATACACAGTTAATGCAAAGAAAGAGAGAAAGGAGGCTACTAAGGGAAGAGAGGAGACTGGAGTGGAGAGATGAGAAAGGAAAGTCATAGGGAATATGAATGTCAGTGTGGCTAGGTACCTGATGCATGCCAGGAACTAAGGTATTCTCATATATAACTCATTTTAACATACATTGATTGTGTAACTTAAAGAATATAGCTGGAGTCTTCCTTAGAAGTCAGGAGTGACAGTTATAACCCTGTAAGTCTTCAAACTTAAGTCCATATATTTACTTTTGTTATATGAGGAAAACAAAATTTAAATCATAGAGATTAGGATTTGTGAATGAGAAGTATGTTATTAATCCTCAGGAGAAGACCAAACTTTACACATTATCATCTCCTTTTTCTTTTTCAATTTATGTGGCTTATCTAAAGTCAGTCAGCTAACATATAGCAAAAATGAAATTCTCACCCCATAGCCTTTCTTTCGGATCACAATGAAAAGAAAATTCAAATCCAATAAGAGTGTGTAAATGATGGATTTTTACGGGGACAGACCAGCCGAAGGGTAGAGTCTCTAGCTACAAGGACACTGCTCTACCCTGTGATTAATTTGCATATCTTTGTCCAGATAGCATATCTTTTTAACATAATTGACATAACTATAGTCATATTATAAATAATATCTCATCTACATAAGGGTTGTTCATCTTAATATGCACAAAGTTATGCAATCTCTTAATATCAAATAATTTTCATTGCATTAGTCTGTGCAGTGACTTGTCTGTGGACTCTATACCTGTGGCAAATTCATGTTGATGTATGGCAAAACCAATACAATATTGTAAAGTAATTAACCTCCAATTAAAATAAATACATTTATATTAAAAAATAAAAATGATAAAAAATAAAATTATGGAAATGGAGTAGGAAAAAGTTTGCCAGATGATAAGGGGTGGGGAAATAGCAAGCAGTTGGTAAAAGGATACAACCTTTCAGCTATAAAATGAATAAAGTCTGAGTCTAAGAATCTAAAAATATAAGTAAACAGACAAAAAAATCAAATACTTTTCACACAATAGTTACATGATGGGAGATTTTCAAAATAATCAAAATAATATATAATTCTCTGCTAGCCCGTTAACCAAATTTTGTCTGGAAAATAGTCATACTAGCTTAAAAGCCCATAAAAATCACTGATTTAATTCATTCATGTGCTCAATAATTAAAAAAATATTTTTTTCTACTTTCCATTTATTTGCTGCAGACAGTTACCTGGCATATATTATTTGACAGATACTGTATTAAGCCATAGTTACAGACTGACAAAGGAAAAGGAAAGAGAAAAATATTAACCAAACAAAAAATTTTAAAAGCGATTCCTCTTACAAGTTGGTACTTTCCTGTTAACAAAAATAGAATATATATCGGTTTAGCAAGAAGTTCAATCTGCGTTTCAGAAAAGAAAGCATTAGGAGCTCTCATTTTTTCACTGCAGAGATCCTCTCCAGAGAATTCTTCAATTTTTAGAGTGATTTGGTAATTCTCTGGACAATGAGATTTTGTTCTGGTCTGTGAGTTTATCTACTACCAGGGGTCTTGAAGCGGAGACAGACTTATGTTAGTCTTATTTGTTCCTCCCAGACAGAATCTCTTTATATCATGTCATTTTATAACTTGAGATTTTCCAAATTCAATTAAAAGTACATGTCTTGAAGTGATGAGAAGAGCACCCCATCTTTCTGGTATTCTTTGCTCAAACCTATAACCCCAGAGAAACCATGCAAAACCCACAGAAAGTAAAAGTAGGGGCATTCTACATAACACTTGACCAAATGCCCTTCATAATTGTTAAAGTCATGAAGAGCAAGGAAAGACTAAGAAATTGTCACAGATTGGAAGAGACTAAGAGGTCATAATAACCAAATGCACCATAAGTCCTGGATCAGAAGAAGAACTTTATTGAAAACTGATATTAAAAAAAAAAAAAATACCAAAGTTCTGCACTTTAGGTAGTAGCATTGTGTTATGGTTATTTTAGTTTTGATAAATGTTCTATGGTTTGATACATGATAAGGAGTATGTGGAAATTAGCTATACTATTTTTACAACTCCTTTGTAAGCCTAAAATTATTTCAAAATAAAAAGTTAAAAAGAAATCTAAGGGAGAGAAGTTCTCTTTCTTGGTAAGCAGGTTTTCTTCAGCCGTTTTATCTGTGGGGCCATTTGTCTATATTGAGCTAAGACCGAGAATCTGGCTTGGCCCACGCAGGCTGAGTTCATTAAGGGAAAGAGGCTGCTGCCAGCTGTGCAGGATTCCTGAAACAGAATGGGCACTAGAGGAGTCTTTAATGCAAATATGAGTTTCCCCATAGGACCCTGTGAATGAGTTCTATAGTGACGCAGGAAGCTGAGGAACTGAGCCAGAAAGGCAGGGTGTTTAGAAGAGGAAGGGAGTCTGCAATAAACAAAACAAATCACCCTCTCAAGATATTTGCAAGATTTTGAAACTATGGGCAACAAACTAAAGGCCAACGATTAAAACCCTAGATAAGAAACATATCATCTGGGTCCTCTGTGATGCTTGTATGCACTTTTTGTCATATTATAAACACATTTTAAAAAACATGTTAGACATGAGGAGGAAAGACTAGTTGAATGATAATGAAGAGAAAAATAAAAAATAAACAATAGAAATAAACCCAAAGATAATATAGATATTAGAATGATCAGATAAGGTCTAGTCAAAATAACTGGATGATGTGAAAGAAAGAAGGAAAGAAAGCAAAATGAATGAAAAGGTGAAAATATCAACAGAAAACTGAAACAACTTTAAAAATCAAATAGATATTCCATACTGAAAATTAGGGAATATCTGAAAGTTATAAATTTACTGAATGGGTTTGTCAGTAGACCAGCCACAATAAAAGTCAGGCTTACTGAACTTGAAGATAGATCAGCAGAAAATACTAAATTAAAAACACAAAGAAGGAAAAAAAAAAACTGGAAATAACTTATCTCAGTGATAGAATCAAGTGGGTCACACACATGACCTAATTTATTGACCCTTTGGGAAGAGAGGATGGGGGTTATATTTGAAGAGATAATTGCTGCAATTTTCCCAAACTGATGAAACTATAAACTTACAGATTCAAGTGGTTTGGTTCACATTCATAGACCCTAAATCAGTATCTTGTTTTTTGCCCCAGGTCTTCTTTGATGGTACAGTATAGAACATCTACGGGAACATTTACCTTTATTAATGAACAACCTGAAAGTAAAAGAGTTAACCCCATGGGGCCACCCTTGATCCCTGAAGTGCCCAGCATTAGATAAATAGTAATATATATATATAAAATCTCAAACAGAAAGCTAAATTGTAAATACAAGTATATAATTAAGGGCAGAGAAGAGTATATTGCAACAGACAGATATAGGACATGGATTATTTTCACCTAGAGAACCTCTAGGTGAAGATGAAAGGAGAGCATAGCGATATACATAGCTTTTCCTGGATCTCGAAGAATGGTTACAGTTTGTTAAAGGAGGAATTGGAAATCTGATGTTTGGATGAATTAGTTTCATTCAAGCAGAATAACTAAGTGAACTCTATTAGCCTTCTCTTCATAATTATAAACAACTTCCCTCTCCCTTTGCAGTTATTGTGGGAGGTGTAAAGATAATAATGAATATGTAACAGTTTCAGTTATCAATTAATTTGTAGATTAGTGGGAGAATATGAGAATTATCTATTAGTTTCCAGAAAATAAATACAAACATATTTATCCCTTTAGTTCACATAGAAACTCTAATTTCTGTATGAATCTATGAGTCTAAAACTTGGTGATAACCTCTTTTTGCCCAAGATCATGCCTGCAACACTTGGAAGGGCTGAAACAGTTCAAGTTAGCCTTCTTCAGTGATTATATGCTCTTTATTAAACACACAGAACCACAAGTGTTAGTCAGTCAATTATGCCTGACTGTTTGCAACCCCATGGACTGTAGGCCACCAGGCTTTTCTGTCCATGGAATTCTTCATCAAGAATGCTGCAGTGGGTAACCATTCTCTTTTCCAGAGGAATCTTCCCAACCCAGAGACTGAACCCAGGTTTCCTGCATCAGCAGGTGGATTCTTTACCAACTGAGTCACCAGGGAAACCCATAACCATAAAGTAAGGAAGAAAGGAAGGGTGTCACAAGAAAGGTACAGATGGGATTTCAAAAGATAGAAAGACTTACACTAGAATGAAGGTAATTGGGAATCCTTTGTGAACGGGTACAACACCCAGTGCTATCTACCTTATTTGTGTATAAGATAGACTGGCTTTCCATCTCAAAAAGTCATGTACAGAGACAAGGATACTTTCTACCTCCTCCAGTCTTTTGGACACAGGCTTGCGCTTCACAAATTAAATAGGAAACACTGTACTGGCTCCCTTAGGTATTCAAAGATGTGTTTGCCCATGTGGTAAAAGGCCATGAATTCTTCCTAGAAAGGAGACTCTAAATTGTTTTCAGATGGAGAGAAAAATCCAAATAACTAGGGGAAAGACTAACCACATCAACAGCTTGGCCTTGACAGCTTTTAATAAGGCTGAGTTATGATTAAGTTATAATTATGATATAAAATATTATGTGAAACTGTAAGGAACAAATGTGAGATGCGCTTATTGAATTAGACAGTGTAAATGATAACTACTACTAATAAAAGGACAGTCATCTCATATTATAATAAAATGTGTTCCTCATCCTGTTATATATTAGCCAAAATATTGGAATGCAATGCCCCAATTTAAGGTGTAAGATATTAAAAAAAGTTTATGAATAATTATATGTTTCTATCATAGAGAAGCAGTACTGTATCAGCATCTTATAAAAAGGCAAGAAGGCTTTTGGAATCCCCTAAACCTGAACTCAAATCTCCCTATGTATTAATATATTAAATAGTCAATTTTCTCAACTATAAAATGAATCAGGACACAGTTCCCACCTACCTCGGTTTTTACAGGGGTTGGTGATCATGCATGGGGAGTAGCTGAAACATTTTATCAAGCTCTTGATGCCACTGGGAGTGGGCAGGATGGATAAGGCATAGCTTTGCCTTTGATCTGTGTACTTTAGAAAATCAGTCTCAAGGTTTCTCACCATCCTCAGATCCACAACCAGGAGTTAAAAACTTCAACCTAATCACTCACAGATTTGTTGTGAGAAAGTAAAACCTCATGTTGAGGTTTGACAGAAAAGAATAAAATTATGTAAAGCAATTATCCTTCAATTAACAAATAAACTTAGGGAGAAAAAAAGAAAGTAAAGGGCATAATTTTAGGAGAATATCCATGACAATGTCAAGGCCTCAAACGTGGTAGCTGAGGTTGTGAAGCACGTGTTTAGCTTTGCTGTCAACTGTCACCCCCATCTCACCCAGCTCATGTCGTCATCATGGGGACCGGCCAGAGATCGGAGACTCCTGTAAAGATGCTTCTCTTCGTTTCTAGATAAGTAACTAGGGCCTTATGCGAAAACGTTCATCAAACACTATATAAGTAAACTATTCAACTCAAGATTCTCTGAAACTCCTAGAAGGAAAAGGAAGAAACCTGAGGTTTATTGAGCCTCTGTTGTGTCTCATGCTTTTTACATGTGTTTCCTCATTTCTTTTTCAACAATCTATTGAAGGATATATTGAAAGTAAAAGTGAAAGTGGCTTAGTTGTGTCTGACTCTTTGCGACCCCATGGACTATACAGTCCATGAACTTCTTCAGGCCGGAATACTAGAGAGGGTAGCTGTGCCCTCTCCAAGGGATCTTCCCAACCCAGAGATTGAACCCAGGTCTCCCACACTGCAGGAAGAGTCTTTACCAGCTGAGCCACCAGGGAAGCCTGAAGGATATATTATTCTCCTTGTTTAACCAAGAAGAAAATTGAGATGAAAATGATTTAATAATGTACTTAACACTGCGGAGCCAGTTAATGATAGAACTGCTCTCTCACCTGGATTTCTGCGTTTTTCAGTGTAGCATATTGTGTCCTGGGCTGTGTGCTGTGCCAGTTTCATCCTATCAATAATCAATGTTATGGCTGAACACTGTGGTTCTTATTATGACTCTAAGATGTCATCCAGCAAAAACCATGAGGAAACTGAAAAAAAAAAAATTAAGGTATTTAGAGGATCTAGAAATTGTGCAGCACATATAAGGCCACAAAGGGAAGTTACAGGTAAAAAGAGAGAGAGAGAGAGGACACGAGGTTCTGCTTTTATTGGGGTTGAGAGTGGTAACCAATGGTTTTGAGGACTCTTTCTTCATTGGTGAATTATTTTTTAAAGAATGGAAATTTAAGAGAAGAAGAAAAACAAACGGCCCAGCGATCAACCAAGACTGAAACCAACAAAGATCTTTAAAATGAAAGAGCCTTGGTGGGCAATGTATTTACTCACAATAGTCATCTCTGAAATAGAGGTCTCTTTTACACAGAAAGCTTAAGTCATGTGCTTGCCTTACAGGAATGAAAAGGAAACAAAAAATGATGATCAGGGCTTACACGAAACCCTGCTTGTACTGTGCATGTTACACCATGAGACACCATGAGACCTGCATACTAGTGGATTTAATAGCAGATAAAAGGGTCATAAATGCCATAAGGGGATATGTTTAAAGGACTCTAGCACATTAGATAAAGATGGAAATGCTTTGTAGTTATGAATGTCAGTAAAAGGTTATTTTTGAATAAGGCACTTCACTTTGTAAATCATTTGTGTTCTGTCCATCTAGCCTTTAATGCTGATCTCTTTGTGGAACCAAATAGGCATGGTATTCTACATATTCCTCTGGGTCTAGGGTGTCAGTTTTACAGTCTCAGTAATTTGAGAGCTATTATCCTACTACTGGGAGAAGGCAGTGGCACCCCACTCCAGTACTCTTGCCTGGAAAATCCCATGGATAGAGAAGCCTAGTAGGCTGCAGTCCATGCTAAGGGTTGGACACAACTGAGCGACTTCCTTTTCACTTTTCACTTTCATGCATTGGAGAAGGTAATGGCAACCCACTCTAGTGTTCTTGCCTGGAGAATCCCAGGGATGGGGGAGCCTGGTGGGCTGCCATCTATGGGGTCACACAGAGTTGAACACTACTGAAGTGACTTAGCAGCAGCAGCATCCTACTACTGAATGAGTGCTTTTTATATAAGACAAATATCCAACAATCTTTTAAAAATAATTTTAAAAAGCTGCAGTCCAAGCAGAATTTTCTATGTAGCCACCATTTCTTAATTTTTAAAGCATGCATTTTTTTATCCTATCTACCTGCTTACTTTTGAAGTCAGGTGGTCCTGAAAATATATCTGGGACTTGCTTTGAGCAAGTATAGTAAGACACATAAGGCTTCCCTGGTGACTCAGTCAGTAAAGAGTCCACCTGCAATGCAGGAAACTGTCTGCAATGCAAGAGATGCCAGTTTGATCCCTGGGTCAGGAAGATCCCTGGAGAAGGAAATAGCAACCCATTCCAGTATTCTTGGCTGGGAAATCCCATGGACAGAGGAGCCTGGCAGGCTACAGTCCATGGATTACAAAAGACTTGGACATGACTGATCACACACACACACATATCATACATGCTATAAGGAAGCCATCATTTCACGGTATTTCTCCTGTATGAGGAATTTTTTAGCCACTTAGTGAAAACATATTATTTAGATCTGTAGTTAATGACTCCTTTTCATTAATTTGCCTTTCTTGAGAGTTTTTTCCATTCTTTTTAACTAGTGACAGGTGGATAAAGAACATTTATCATCTACATCAGATTCCATACCCTTATGGTGCTTCCAAATGGCAAAAATCCACACCTAGTGTCAATTCCTGTCCTCATGCTCCATCGCCTCAGCTGTGTCCTATTCTTTGTGCTCTTTGCAGCCCTCTAGGCTCCTCTGGCCATGGGATTCTCCAGGCAAGAATACTGGAGTGGGTTGCCATGCTCTCCTCCAGCGGATCTTCCTGACCCAGGAATTGAATCCACATCTCCTGTATTGAATCCACGTCTCCTGCATTGCAGGTGCATTCTTTACCCACTGAGCAACCTGAGAAGCCCTTAAGCAACCTTAACTTCCCCCAATACTGTTCATTGCTGAAGCTGAGTACCAGGTCTGAGGCTGGGCACAGAATTCTGAGGGTAGTATCAACCAAAGGTCTGTGATCTCAGCAGCCACCCCCTTTCTCCTTTTGAACACCCAGCTTCTCCAGGAGTATGGATGCAATCTGAATAGACAGTGCATGTGTGGTTTTAGTGTGTAGTCACTATGCATCCGAGGAAGAGATAGGAGGTCTAGAGCTGGATGTTTCAGCCAAGAGAACAGGAATACCTTAATCCTACATTTGCCCAGTCACACCTCATTGTCCAGGAAACCACTTGAAAAGGGCCAATAAGCATTAACCCCAGTCACAATTTATGGTCACAACTGGAGACTGAGAAGCACCCTTGGGGATCATTTGAGTTCCACACGTATTCTCCTTTGCTCCAATTCTTAACCTCCTGTTAAGAAGGTCGATTCTACCAGGAAGATGACTCCTCTCACCTGCTAATTCTAGACACAGGCAGCAGCTAGCGGTTCAATGGGGCCCATGCTTCAAGTCCTATGAAAATGCGTGCTAGGACATATAACCCTGCAGAAATGGAGCATTAGGTGTACTGACAAAATGCACACGTCCTGCTTTCAACTCCTGGACCCTGGATCCGGGTATTCTTTCTCCTGGGGACACAGAACCATACAATGGTCCTTGATTTGGTACTGTGACCTGCAGGAGGGCAGTTCCTCCCACTGACTGTTGCCTCCAGGTTGGCACTTCAGCTGCACCGTCAGCGGATCATCTCAATGTTCTAGCAGGCCAGCAGGCTCTGAGTGGCATGAACATTATGGCCATGGACTCACCCCCAGACCTCCTTAGCTGGAAAGTGGATCTGCCATCCCATCACTTCTTTTTATGCAGCCAAAGAAGCTGCTACTTTCATAGTTGGCTTTAATTTACTTGTTACTCAGCTTGTGCGAGCGTGCTAAGTCACTTCAGTCATGTCTGACTCTTTGCAACCCTATGGACTGTAGCCTGCCAGGCTCCTCTGTCGGTGGGATTCTCCAGGCAAGAATACTGGAGTGGGTGGCCTTGCAGTCCCCCAGGGGATCTTCTTGATCTCAGGATCGAACTTGTATCTCTCATGCTTCCTGCATTGACAGACGTGTTCTCAACTCCCAGTGCCACTTGAGAAGCCCTTGCTCAACTTGAGCTTCTGTAAAACACATGTGATTGTGGCACGAATGACCACCACCATTATCTTTTTCATCACTAATTTCTTCTGTTCATACACCATGGGCCTGGTAACAAGTAGACTGCCCCCTCGTTTGAGATGCTGTCTATTACCAGCAGGAGAGTGATCAGAGTCCAAGTTTAACCATATCACTTGCTTTCTCATATTGCTTTCCATGCTGAGTCTGCTAGTTGAGTTCTCAGGAAGCCAACACGGAGACATAGTTTTTGTGCCAGACGTTAATTAGGGATCTTCAACAGAATGAAAGAGGCAGGAATTAAAATTGCACGGAAGTCAAACTGTGATACCAGCTGGCTGGTTCACTTTGGCCAGCCTGCAGACAGCTCTGGTGTGAGAACTGCTCATCCGAGTGGAATGCATCTGAAATTCCTGGGAAGGGCATGACCTCATGCCTTCAGAAGAAGCTTTAAGCAGCCGAGTTAGAGCCCGAAGGAGCTGATGGCTGGAGATTGTCTGCTAACTCCAGGATCCATGTCTGGACCACAATTCTTTCCTTGAAGGGAGACCTGGGGAACCTATATCTTGAGTAACATACTTGCATACGAAGCAGATGTCACTATCAGGAAATAACAGAGACAGCATTCTGGTATATTTCGTGTTGTCTATATTACACTAAAATTTTACCAACTGTTCCACTGGTCTCCTTCACAGCATTTTCTCTGGTCCAATTCCCAAGCTAGCTTTGCACATTATGTTTAATTGTCGTATCTTCTTTTCCCTTTTAATGGTTTCAGTTTGTCTTTCATGATACTGAAAGAAAAATTATGAATATGGGTCCATTGTTTTGTAGAATGTTTCTTAATTTGGGTTTGATCGATGTCTCCTTATGATTATAACATACATTTTTACAAGGAATACTGTATAAATTATGTCTCCCTTAACTCTAACACATATATTGTCCTTGTAAGTCTTAAAACATTCTTTTCCCCTTAAAACAAGCAGAGAGGAATTATTTTCCTCATTGTATAGACAAGGAGGCTGAGGTGCAGACAGGTTAATCTAATGGTCTGCGAGAGAAACAGTGATGCAATCTAATTTAGCTATTCCACAGTCAGTCTTCTTTACATTACTTTTCAGTTCAGAGTGAAAACTGAAGACTGAGTTATCTCCAGGCATTCCTGTTTATCAGAAGCAGCCAGAGAGTTGGCTAAAAATACCTGTGTCTCATTGGAAAAGACTCTGATGCTGGGAGGGATTGGGAGCAGGAGGAGAAGGGGACGACCGAGGATGAGATGGCTGGATGGCATCACGGACTTGATGGCTAAAAATACCTGTGTCTCATTGGAAAAGACTCTGATGCTGGGAGGGATTGGGAGCAGGAGGAGAAAGGGACGACTGAGGATGAGATGGCTGGATGGCATCACGGACTTGATGGACGTGAGTCTGAGTGAACTCCGGGAGTTGGTGATGGACAGGGAGGCCTGGGATGCTGCAATCCGTGGGATCGCAGAGAGTTGGACACAACTGAGCGACTGAACTGAACTGAAAATGTGCTCAAACTGCTCAAATGATAAGAAGGAACTCATAATCTGTGCTTTTAACAAGAACCACACCCTGATTCTGATATAGAAAATGCCTGAGGCATATGAACACAGGCAACTATGCCAGTGGCCGATAAGGTAAATTTTCCTGGGTTTCCACACACACAGTGTCATGGGCCATCTGGTGATCTCACCTCCACAAGCCTGGCTGCTCTTTTATCTCCTGACTTATCTTACTGCCAGACTGGACATTTCAAGGGAGCAGAAGAGCAAATGCTCTTCAAATTGTGGCTTCGACCAGTTTCTTAACCTATCTGCGCCTGTTTTTTAACTGGCTAACTTAGGCTAGGAGTACCTCTGTTATCAAATTTTGAATAATAGACTAGAAGTTGGCAATCGATGGGCAAACAAGAAGTCCAAGCAGCTCTGTTGTTCTTGTTGTAGCATGTCTCCTCTGGTTCTGTGTTTATCTCACTCAGCATGTGGAAAAGCTGAACAGAGGATCCTCTTTCCTGTTTCCCCGTGTGCCACATTGGAACCCAGTCCTGAGCACTGCTCATCAGGGTCCCTGATCCACCACGTACCTCCTCTGCTTCTGCCCAGCTGTATCCATCTCAAGCCACATTCTCTGGAGTTTGAAACTCCAGAGAATTACTTTATTTTTCTTCATTGAATCAATATTCTTTCTCTTCAAGAACTGACTGACTCCCCCACTACCTGGTTCTGAATAAAAGTGTAAGAAATGCCACGGCATCTGCCTTAGTCCCATGGGGGATGCTGTAACAAAAGTGGGTAAACAATTAGAAAAAAATTCTTTCTCTCAGTTTTGGAAGTTGGCAAAATCTCAAGTCAAGATGGCTGCGGATAGAGTCCCTTTTCTGATTCAGGTATGTGCGTGCTCAGTCGTGTCTGACTCTTTGTGGCCCCATGGACTGTATCCCACCAGGCTCCAGTGTCTGTGCAGTCTTCCAGGCAAGAATACTGGGGTGGGTAGCCATTTCCTACTCTAGCAGATTTTCCCAATCCAGGGATCAAACTCGCAACTTCTGCACTGGAGGGTGAATTCTTTCCCACTGTGCCATCTGGGAAGCCCAGATCCCATCTTTGTGCTGTGTCCTCACACGGTGGGAGGGGGTAAGGGAGCTTCCGAGGGACTCTTTTGTAGGATCTCTAGTCCTATTCATGGGGGCTCCACTGTTAGGATCTAATCACCTCCCGAACATCCTGGCTCCTAATACCTTTGTGTCCAGGTTAGGCTTCAATGACGGGATGGGGAGGAGAGAGCAGAGGGCTGGTCTGCAGTCTATAGCATTTCCCTATTGGGGGAAAATGTAGTGTTAGATAGATAGACAAATTTAGTACTTACTCTGAATTTCATATTCAATCATAAATTCCCTTGGGGGAAAAATAGTCAAAATGCTCTTTTCTGAGTACAAAAACTTTGCGGTCTACCTACAACCCCCAACAGAGCTGTAAGCTTACCTCACAGCATGTCTCTCTTTGATGCTGATTTTAATTTCCCATATAAATATCACGGGTTGGGTGGCATTTCCTTTTGTATTTATCTGATGTTAAGCTTTCACACAAACTAATTCAGCACATATTTCCCAGTATTTCTCTAAACAATGGAATATGTTAGCTGCTTAAGAAGAAATTCAAAAGAAAAATTAACCTCGTCTGTACTATCAGTTCAGTTCAGTCGCTCAGTCGTGTCCGACTCTTTGTGACCCCATGAATCGCAGCATGCCAGGCCTCCCTGTCCATCACCAACTCCGGAGTTCACTCAGACTCACATCCATCAAGTCCATGATGCCGTCCAGCCATTTCATCCTCAGTCATCCCCTTCTCCTCCTGCCCCCAATCCCTCCCAGCATCAGAGTCTTTTCCAATGAGTCAACTCTTCGCATGAGGTGGCCAAAGTACTGGAGCTTCAGCTTTAGCATCATTCCTTCCAAAGAAATCCTAGGGTTGATCTCCTTCAGAGTGGACTGGTTGGATCTCCTTGCAGTCCAAAGGACTCTCAAGAGTCTTCTCCAACACCACAGTTCAAAAGCATCAGTTCTTCGGTGCTCAGCCTTCTTCACAGTTCAGCTCTCACATCCATACATGACCACAGAAAAACCATAGCCTTGACTAGATGGACCTTAGTCGGCAAAGTAATGTCTCTGCTTTTGAATATGCTATCTAAGTTGGTCATAACTTTTCTTCCAAGGAGTAAGTGTCTTTTAATTTCATGGCTACAATCACCATCTGCAGCGATTTTGGAGCCCCACCAAAATAAAGTCTGACACTGTTTCCACTGTTCCTCCATGTCTTTCCCATCTATTTATTAAATATTTGGTGGACTCTATATTGGGGCCTCCTGGTGGCTTAGATGACAAAGACTATATTAGACACAAAGGGCAGAGATGACCGTGGCCTAACCCTTCAGTTGCATGGACTTCACCAGAAAGATAAAGTGGACTGTATCTGAGGAGAGCCCGCAGCACAGGCCTAAGTAAGCAGCAGAAGACTGGTCTCAGGACTGTCCTTGAGGTTCACCAAGAGTGTGACTTCGAGTCCTGTTTCTCTACCTGGAGGAGGGAAAAAGGCTAAATAAGTAAGGCACTGAGCACCTAATCTATTTCAAATTAAAAATACCTTTGTTATTTTAGATAACAATCATTTTGTAACCAAGCAGGAACCCAGGAACAAAGTGAAAGAGTCAAGCAAGACAAAATAACAATAGTATAGCTGGTAAACCAAGTCCAGGGCCTTTAGTTTCCCTTCAGGGGTGATGGATAATATTTGGGGCCATGTCCTTGAGCTGTTTTGCAGATACAGAAACCCCTATCAGGCGGGAGATGTTCACTGCACACTGACCCTGAGCGCACAGATCTCAGACCAGTCAGAACCAGAAGGGTGATGCTGCTCACTCTGGATTACCTCACCGCCAGCCAGTCATGAGAATGCCCGCAACGATCGAGCGCCCGCAAACCTCCCCGTCCCCCTGGCCTTAGAACATTTCCCCGACGTCACGGGGAGTTTTAAACTCTAGCTGCTCACACTCCTTGCTTGGCCTTGTGAAAATGCTGCGCTTTCCTTCACCACAATCCAGCATCGGTATGTTGGCTTTATCGCACAAAGGTGAGCGGCCCCATGTTTTTGTGTTAAAAATTTCCCCTTATAAATACGATTTAACGCTGTAGATCTAATTCTTTTGATTTAAAATTAAAACTGGCACATTATACAAAAATATTTTTTATTAAATGTTCTTCTGCTTTCTAGAGATAATCCTAAAAATTGGGTTATTTATCTTTCTATTTTTAATAGTTTGAGATAAATATGTATATATATATTTCTATATCTCAAACTAATATCTCCTTATATACCTAGTTTCGTGTTCCACATTCATCATTTTATATCACATAAATTTTCTAGTGACTTTAAAAATTCTTCACAACTGTCTTTTTAACGTCTTCATTACATGGTTCCAATATAACTTATACAGTGGAGAAGGCAATGACACCCCACTCCAGTACTCTTACCTGGAAAATCCCATGGTCGGAGGAGCCTGATGGGCTGCGGTTCATGGGACTGCAAAGAGTCGGACATGACTGAGCAACTTCACTTTCACTTTTCATTCCTATGCATTGGAGAAGGAAATGGCAACCCACTCCAGTGTTCTTGCCTGGAGAATCCCAGGGCCAAAAGAGCCTGGTAGGCTGCCATCTCTGGGGTTGCACAGAGTCGGACATGACTGAAGTGACTACGCAGCAGCAGTAGCATAATTTATACAGACATCATTATCTATTGCTAGATGTAGAATTTTTGTATTAAGCTTATACATGAAGCTATAATGATTCTCATGCATTTCTGATTATTTTTCTCAGTAGGTTTTTTTTACTTAATTTTTCCACTTAAATAATACCTTAACTATGTTCAAGGGATTTAAATTCAAATTCCTTTATAATGTGATTTTTTAAACAGGAAGGAAAGGAGGAAGGAAACAGGCTTGCCTGAGCTTACAACTGATCTTAATGAGCTTTTGCTTCAGTAGGAAGGTGAGGTTAGGGATGTGCAGCTACCAACCAGGTTGCTCAGTGATTAAAAAAAATCTGCCTGCCAATGCAGGAACCACAGGAGACGAGAGTTTGATCCCTGCTTTGGGAAGATCCCCTGGAGGAGGAAATGGCGACCCACTCCAGTATCCTTGCTGGGATAATCCTATGGATGGAGGAGCCTGGTGGGGGTACCGTTCATGGGGCCACAAAGTCAGATATGACTTAACACACAAAAGCAAGCACAACCTGGAGAATCTTCAGGCTGGAGTTGACCTGTGAGTACCTTTCTAGAAACAGCTGACTAGACGCAGCAGGAGTGCGATCCTTTCCAGGAGTCAGAAGAGAATCAAGAGGAGCTCAGAGGATCCCACCAGGGCTGAATCTAAAGGGAAGAAAAGCTCCCTGATTTACCTGCTGCCTTGAGATGAACGTCCGGAAGCACGATCATGAAGCTGCGTTCTCTCACACAGAACCCCTTTAGGGCCAAGTCTACTCATATCTATAGTGGGGCTCACTGATGGCTCAGTCAGTAAATCACGTGGACAGGAGCCTGGCGGGCTACAGTCCCTGGGCTCTCAAAGGCCTGGACACGACTTAGCAACTAAATCACCAATAATGGGGGTTAGCACACAGAGCTGCCTCTATGGTTTGTTTGGAAAATTAAATTTGATATACATTTAAATGCTGGAACATTCTAAGCCTTCAAGAATTGTCAACTTAATCCAGTTATACTATTATTTATCTTTTACAACTAATACTGTTATTCACATTTTATCAATTTGGGCTTCCTTGTGGCTCAGCTGGTAAGGAATCCGCCCGCAATGCAGGAGACTTGGGTTTGATCTCTGGGTTGGGAAGATTCCCTGGGTAGGAAATGGCTACCCACTCCAGTATTCTGGCCTGGAGAAGTCCACGGGCTGTATTGTTCATGGGGTCCCAAAGAGTTGGACATGACTGAGTGACCTTCACTATCAATTTATTATTATGTGTGTATATAACTTTTTTTTTTTTTCTCCTTGACTGGCCTTTAAGCCCCATTTAGAAAGGAACAGGTCTATTTTATTTGTTAATGTTTTCTTAATCTGTATTTGCTGAAGTGATATCAAAATAAAAATATGTGGAATTCTCTTGCTCACCTTGATGGTTTTAGTATAGCTGGCATAAACACTAGACATTTCATGCGCTGAGAAAGAGCAACGCTCTTCCACAAAGTTTCCTGATTAATTGGCCATACAATATGGCTTACAGAATCTTTTTTCTCCAAGCAGGATTCGAATCTAGGCCGCAGAGAGCAATGGGCAAAAGAAAGATGTAAATAATTACTTGGGCAATGAGAGCGCCAAGTCCCAACCATTGGACCACCAGGGAATTCCCTCTCCTGATTCAAATATCCACACTTGGTCTCTTCTTGAAGGGTGCCTCTATTTACCCAACTGCAAAGCTTCACCTCTCCCCAGATCCACTCACACCAATAAGCTCATGAGATAATAACTTTCGGAAAGAGATCCCATAGCAGACCTCTCAGCTCTTATTATCCTCCCCACAGCCTCTTCTCTCACTTTCCTTCCCCTCAGGAAAAGAGAAATTCTTTTTCTTCTCTCTGCATAAAGCTTTGTCTGTTTTTCTGAAGTCTGCTTTGATGCCCTGGGGTCATAGTGTGCGTTTTAAATTTTAAAGAGATTGTGCCTTCTGCAGGATGAGAGGAAGTGGGAAAGGGAGAAGGGGTGGTCTTGGAGTCTACTTGTCCCAGGGTAGACAGCAAGGGCGCTGTGGGGAGAGCACAGGGAGGTCTCTAAGATGACCGACGCAGTACTGATGGTCAGGACGTGCATTTGTGTAGGACTAGTCATTCTCAATAACTCTGGGCAAAGTTTGATGCCAGTTACCTTCTAGATTCATTGGCATAATCACTCAACACTTCAGTTACATGGGAGAAATAAAAGCCCATCGGACAGAGTTGATGGATATTTGTGAAATCAAAGCTATAGTCCCTTTGCACCTGAGCTGGAAGAAAGGACTTAAACATGACTAGTTTCTGGGGAATAATCCACAGGGCAACACCTGTGTAATTATTTACATCTTTCTTTTGCCTTAGTACTAGTAAATCTAGGAAATAGAAAATAGAAATATTCTGTTGCCTTTGTGGATTTACTGTTCTTCTTTAAGCTTTGTGTCTAATAAAATATGTTCTTGCTGCACTGCCATAGTACGGGTCTGGAAATTTGCCACTGCTTCCCAGTTAATTAATGTGCTGGTCATTTAAGGTAGAGTGGCTTAAGACAGATGCTCCATAAATGTTAGGTGAATGAACAGATATGAATGAATGACTGTGGTGAAGGCTGTTCCATCATAACTCTATTTGCTATAATAATATTGGAGCTATGAAGTTGCAATCCATATAAACTCCTATGGGAACTGTATATAGATCTCTTCTCTTCTGGAATTAATATGTTATAAAATTGGTTAGGAAGTTTTACTTACGTAGGCCACTAATTCACAGGGAAAAAAATCCACTCAAGTGTGAAATGACAAAGCAACTTGTTATAGTTAGTTTTTAAGGCGAAATATGAAGTTTCTTACATACTTACTTTTTAAAAATAATATAATTCAACAATTTAGTAGACATCTATTGCTCATCTGCTACAAGCATGGAACTATGCTATTCTGTGGCTATAAGAATCACTGAGAATAGCTAAAGTGGATTCACTGATATCAGAAATTCAACCTTGGTCTAATACTCAGGTATGTGTACAAATATATCTATAAATACATATAACAGACAAAGGGATTGATGACTATGTAAGAATATTCTTAAGTTTTTGATAATTTGCACTTATATAAAGGGAAAAAAAGAGTTCAAGTTATTAGCAAAATCTAAATTTGTAATTTTCTGCTGTTCTCTTCTGGTTATCCTATACATGAGGAATTGTGTACTACTCAAAAACCTGCCAAGACCAGCATTTTACACCTCTGCACAGTCACCTAGTTATTGTCATTTAATCCCCACAGATACAGATCATGCTGCTGAACGTATGCATGTCAAGATCCAGAATTCTGTCCACCTTCATGCACAGCCTCAAACTTCCAGTGTATCTTTGTTTTCTCCCAACTCTTCTTTAAGGTCTTCTACACGAGGGAAAGTATTTGGTTCAGTTTATACCTTAGCCATTCATCGGACTGATGGGCCAAAAGCACAAGCTGGTTAATATTTGATGAATGATTGAGCATATATATGCAACTTCACACTTAGATACCTATACATTGGTAATGCTACATATACATCTGACAGACTTTCCTGGGGGCTTAGCAGTAAAGAATCTGCCTGCCAATGCAGGAGACCTAGGTTTGATCTCTGGTCAGAGAAGATTCCCTGGAGAAGGAAATGGCAACCCACTCCAGGATTTCATAAACAGAGGAGCCTGGCAGGCTACAGTCTACGGGGTGGCAAAAGAACAGATGTGACTTAGTGACTAAACAAATATACACATCTGATTTTTTTATATCTAGTCAAACCTCAATATTTTTAATTAAAAAAATAGCTTTAGGCAAATAATAGTATATTTGGAACAGCAAAGTACTAAGACGTTAAGATTGGACTTGAAGCAGCGGGAGTCAAAACCCTAGATTCTCCATTTAATTCCATCCCTCACAATTCCACCTGAATAGACTTCATAGAAAGCAAACCAAGCATATGTCTAATTGCCAGTAATTTCCACCATAATGGTTTCTGTCACTCCACATTCTTTCCAATATTGTTCATATAGCGTGGGTTTAAAATTATTTGTATTTTATCTATGTCAGAGTAGAACTGTATTCTCTGTGATATCACATTTAAGTTCCCTAAGTTGTAAATGTAAGCATCTTTTAACTTTTCTCATTTTGCTTCATTAAAAAATATACACAAAAAGATAAAAACAAAAGTTGTGTAATTGAATCAGTCATTATAAACTAAATACTACATAATCATCACCCAGATGGAGAAATACATTGCTACTGCCCAGAATCATCTCTGTGACTCTTCCTGATCATATTCTTTCTTCTCTCCTGGAATAGCTATACATTATATATATTAATATATGCTTAAATATTATTTACAATATTATATAAAATACAGAAAAGTATTCATTAAATCCAGGAACTAAATATATACATATATATGAGAAGAACTAAGTTGTATGTATAAAATATATAAGATAAATATAAATAATACATATATATAATTTAGCTTTTATTCTTTTCTAACTTTATATAAATGGAATAACATAGGTGTTCTTTGAAATCCTGCTTCTTTTACTCAACTTACGCTTGTGAGATCTGTCTGTATTCTTTCCTTTAACAGCACTTGGTTCTTTTATAGCACTGTGTGATATTCCGCTGCACGAACAGGCAACGGTTTGTCTCTTCTACTGGTGGCGGGTATTTGGGTTGGTTCCAGGTTGATGTTGTCATCTACTATGCTTCTATATGTGCTGGCGCATGTGGGCAGCAGTCCTACTGAGCACCTAAACGTAGAAACAATTAGTCATGGGACTCACTAGATAATGCAAATATATTTTCTAAAATGATTGTATGAAATTACATTCCTATCATCATTATATGAGAGCTTCTGTCACTACACATGCTCACCAATTCATGGTAGTATAAGACTGCTTAATTTCTGCTAATCTGATTAGCATATAATCGTAAATTATGTTTCAATTTAGAGTTTTCTAATTAATGATGAGGCCGAACACCTTTTCATGTTTGTTGATTATGTATTCAGACTTTTTTTTTTATCAAGTATCTGCTAAAGATGTTTGTCCACTTTTCTATTGGTTTTCTGTCTTTCTTCGTATTGATTTGAAGGAATAGTTTATATATTCATGAAATTAGTCCTTTATCATTTAAATATACTATCTAATCCAGTAGATTTTCTTCTCAAGACTGTTATGGTATTTTTTGATACACAAAAGACCTTCTTCTCCTCATTTCTCTGTGATGACAGGAGGGGCACAGACATGCATGAGTTGAATGTATTTATAGATTCTCCTTCATCTCTCAGTAGTCTGTTTATTTATACCTATGCAAAATTGTATTGTCCTAATTAATTTAATTTCATATGTCTTGAAGTTCAGTTCAGTTCAATTCAGTTGCTCAGTCATGTCTGACTCTTTGCGACCCCATGAATCGCAGCATGCCAGGCCTCCCTGTCCATCACCAACTCCCGGAGTTCACTCAGACTCACGTCCATCGAGTCTGTGATGCCATCCAGACATCTCATCCTCTGTCGTCCCCTTCTCCTCCTGCCCCCAATCCTTCCCAGCATCAGACTCTTTTCCAATGAGTCAACTCTTCGCATGAGGTGGCCAAAGTACTGGAGCTTCAGCTTTAGCATCATTCCTTCCAAAGAAATCCCAGGGCTGATTTCCTTCAGAATGGACTGGTTGGATCTCCTTGCAGTCCAAGGGACTCTCAAGAGTCTTCATCAACATCACAGTTCAAAACCATCAATTTTTCTGTGCTCAGCCTTCTTCACAGTCCAATTCTCACATCCATACATGACCACTGGAAAAACCATAGCCTTGACTACACGGACCTTAGTTGGCAAAGTAACATCGCTGCTTTTCAATATGCTATCTAGGTTGATCATAACTTTTCTTCCAAGTTGTAAGTGTCTTTTAATTTCATGGCTGTAATCATCATCTTCCTAATTTTTATTCAAAAGTGTCTTTGCTATTCTTTTCCAATTATATTTCTACATTGATATTGAACATCATTTGTAAGAAATATGTTTATAGATCACCTACTATGTGATTATAGAAGTAAAGTATTATACCACATGGGGTATATCACTCCAAAAGTAGACAAAACGTCACATGCTTGTGGAGCTTACATTCTAACTTGGGTGGGAAAGAATAAGCCATGACAGTAATAATAAGATAAACATACATTATAAAGAATATTAGAGGGTAAAGAGAGCTATAGAAATTACAGATCAGAGTATGTGGGATCCAGTTGTTTGGTGAAGCAGTCTGAAGCACAAATAGGTTAGTCACAGGCGACTGCTAGTCAACTTGTTTGATTCTTGAAAATTTAAATACTTTAATAAAGAGAAAACTCATATTTTTATATCAGGAAAAAGGATATTTTTAGCACAATTGTACCAGCCAATTAAAAATCATAGCTTATTTATCCTTTATTTGGCTACTTATCCTTTATTTTCTTTTATGACTATCAATTATTAAAATTTTTCCTGTGGGGGTCTTAACTGTCTTTTGTTCCTGGGTATTTGATTTCTTAAATGAAATTTTAGTTTTTAAAGTTTATTTTCTAATTATTACTGGTATGTGAGAACATATTCAATTTTCAATTATCCATCAATCATGTAGAGTCATTAATTATAACAATACAGAAGTTGAAAAAAATCTGTAAAGAAAAAAAAATTCACCATCCATTCATTTATCATGCTTTCCAGTGCAGACAGGACCTTCTACACTGTGTTGAATGTCAATAGTCAGAGCGCACAATCTGGTCTTATTCCTAACCCCTGATGCAAAGACTTTAACATTTCACACTTAAATGTGATGATTTACTGACTCTTTTAAAGATAAGATTTAAAAAGTTGCTTTCTGTATTAGTCACAGTCCTCCAGAGAAACAGAAAAAAACAATAAATATAATACAGTAAAATCTATGGCTATTTATGGTATATCAATATCTGTACACTAAAACAGTACAGACATAGAGATAGAGGGAGGATTTTTTTTTGTTTGTTTGTTTATTTTCAATTTGGCTTACATGACTGGGGAACCTTGTAGGGCAAGTCAGCAATTTGGAGACCTAGGGAAAAGTTTACTTTTCATTTCAAATCCAAATGTGGTCTTGCAGTCTACAGGTAGAATTTTTTTTTCTATGGAAAGGTCTCAGTATTATTCTCCTAAGAGCTTCAACTGATTGGTAAAGGCCTGCCCACATTATGATGGATAATCTCCTTTACTCAGTTCAGTTCAGTTCAGTTCAGTGGCTCAGACGTGTCCGACTCTTTGTGACCCCATGAATTGCAGCACGCCAGACTTCCCTGTCCATCATCAACTCCGGGAGTTCACTCAAACACATTTCCATCGAGTCTGATGCCATCCAGACATCTCATCCTCTGTCATCCCCTTCTCCCCCTGCCCCCAATCCCTCCCAGCATCAGGGTCTTTTCCAATGAGTCAACTCTGCCTGAGATAGCCAAAGTATTGCGGTTTTAGCCTCAGCATCAATCTTTCCAATGAACACCCAGGACTGATCTTTAAGAGGGACAGGTTTGATCTCCTTGCATTCATAGGAACTCTCAAGAGTCTCCTCCAACACCACAGTTCTAAAGCATCAGTTCTTCGGCACTCAGCTTTCTTCACAGTCCAACTCTCACATCCATACGTGACCACTGGAAAAACCATAGCCTTGACTAGATGGACATTTGTTGCAAAGTAATGTCTCTGCTTCTTAATATGCTATCTAGGTTGGTCATAACTTTCCTTCCAAAGAGTAAGTATCTTTTATTTTCATGGCTGCAAACACCATCTGCAGTGTTTTGGGAGCCCAAAAAATAAATTCTGACACTGTTTCCCATCTATTTCCCTTGAAGTGTTGGGACCAGATGCCATGATCTTCGTTTTCTGAATGTTGAGCTTTAAGCCAACTTTTTCACTCTCCTCTTTCACTTTCATCAAGAGGCTTTTCAGTCCCTCTTCACTTTCTGCCATAAGGGTGGTAACATTTGCATCTGAGGTTATTGATATTTCTCCTGGCAATCTTGATTCCAGCTTGTGCTTCATCCAGTCTAGCATTTCTCATGATGTATTCTGCATATAAGTTAAATAAGCAGGGTGACAATATATAGCCTTGACATACTCCTTTTCCTATTTGGAACCAGTCTGTTGTTCCATGTCCAGTTCTAAGTGTTGCTTCCTGACCTGCATATAGGTTTCTCAAGAGGCAGGTCAGGTGGTCTGGTACTTCCATCTCTTTCAGAATTTTCCACAGCTTATTGTGATCCAAACAGTCAAAGGCTTTGGCATAGTCAATAAAGCAGAAATAGATGTTTTTCTGGAGCTCTCTTGCTTTTCTGATGATCCAGCAGATGCTGGCAATTTGATCTCTGGTTCCTCTGCCTTTTTCTAAAATAAGCTTGAACATCTGGAAGTTCACGGTTCACATACTGCTGAAGCCTGGCTTGGGAGAATTTTGAGCATTACCTTACTAGCATGTGAGATGAGTGCAATTGTGTGGTAGTCTGAGCATTCTTTGGCATTGGCTTTCTTTGGAACTGGAATGAAAACTGACCTTTTCCAGCCCTGTGGCCACTGCTGAGTTTTCCAAATTTGCTGGCATAGAGTGCAGGACTTTCACAGCATCATTTTTCAGGATTTGAAATAGCTCAACTGGAATTCCATCACCTCTACTAGTTTGGTTCGTGTGATGCTTCCTAAGGCCCACTTGACTTCACATTCCAGGATGTCTGTCTGGCTCTAGGTGAATGATCACACCATTGTGATTGTCTGGGTCATGAAAATTTTTTTGTACAGTTCTTCTATGTATTCTTGCCACCTCTTCTTAATATCTTCTGCTTCTGTTAGGCCCATACCATTTCTGCCCTTTATCGAGCACATCTTTGCATGAAATGTTCCCTTGGTCTCTCTAATTTTCTTGAAGAGATCTCTAGTCTTTCCCATTCTGTTGTTTTCCTCTCTTTCTTTGCATTAATCACTGAGGAAGGCTTTCTTATCTCTCCTGCTATTCTTTGGAACTCTGCATTCAAATGGGGATATCTTTCCTTTTCTCCTTTGCTTTTTGCTTCTCTTCTTTTCACAGTTATTTGTAAGGCCTCCTCAGAGAGCCATTTGCTTTTTTTGTATTTTTTTCCATGGGGATGGTCTTGATCTTTGTCTCCTGTACAATGTCACGACCCTCCAACCAAAGTTCATCAGGCATTCTGTCTATCAGATCTCGTCCCTTAAATCTATTTCTCACTTCCACTGTTTAATCGTTAGGGATTTGATTTAGGTCGTATCTGAATGGTCTAGTGGCTTTCTCCAACTTTCTTCTATTTAAGTCTGAATTTGACAATAAAGAGTTAATGATCTGAGTCACAGTCAGCTCCCGGACTTGTTTTTGCTGACTGTATAGAGCTTCTCCATCTTTGGCTGCAAAGAATATAATCAATCTGATTTCAGTGATGACCATCTGGTGATGTCCATGTATAGAGTCTTCTCTTGTGTTGTTGGAATAGGGTGTTTGCTATGATCAGTGTGTTCTCTTGGCAAAACTTTATTAGCCTTTGCCCTGCTTCATTCTGTACTCCAAGGCCAAATTTGCCTGTTACTCCAGGTGTTTCTTACTTCTTACTTTTACATTCCAGTCCCCTATAATGAAAAGGACATCTTTTTTGGGTGTTAGTTCTAAAAGGTCTTGTAAGTGTTCATAGAGCTGTTCAACTTCACCTTCTTCAGTGTTACTGGCTGGGGCATAGGCTTGGGTCACTGTGATATTGAATGGTTTTCCTTGGAGACAAACAGAGATCATTCTGTTGTTTTTGAGATTGCATCCAAGTACTGCATTTCAGACTCTTTTGTTGACCATGATGGCTACTCCATTTCTTCTGAGGGATTCCTGCTCACAGTAGTAGATATAATGGTCATCTGAGTTAAATTCACCCATTCCAGTCCATTTTAAAATGCTGATTCCTAGAATGTTGACATTCACTCTTGTCATCTCCTGTTTGACCACTTCCAATTTGCCTTGATTCATGGACCTAACATTCTAGGTCCCTATGCAATATTGTTCTTTATAGCATCAGACCTTCCTTCTATCACCAGTCACATCTACAGCTGGGTATTGTTTTTACTTTGGATCCATCCCTTCCTTCTTCTTGAGTTATTTCTCCACTGATCTCCTGTAGCATATTGGGCACGTACCAACCTGGGGAGTTCCTCTTTCAGTATCCTATCATTTTGCCTTTTCATACTGTTCATGGGGCTGTCAAGGCAAGAATACTGAACTGGTTTGCCATTCCCTTCTCCAGTGGACAACATTCCATCAGACCTGTCCACCATACCTGTCCATCTTGGGTGGCCCCATATGGCATGGCTTAGTTTCAGTCAAGGCTGTGTTCTGTGTGATCAGACTGGCTAGTTTTTGTGATTATGGTTTCAGTATGTCTGCCCTCTGATGCCCTCTCTGCAACAACAACTGTCTTACTTGGGTTTCTCTTACCTTGGACCTCTTATCTCTTTACAGCTGCTCCAACAAAGCACAGCCACTGCTCCTTACCTTGGACGAGGTCACCCCTCCTTACCTTGAATGTGGAGTAGCTCCTCTCGGCCCTCCTGTGCCCACATAGCCATCACTCCTTGGACATGGGGTTACTCAAAGACTACCAATACAAATGTTAACCACGTCTTAAAAATTCCTTCATCTTGACTGGTTGTTTGACCAAATATCCAGGCATAATTGCCTAGCCAAGTTGACATATAAAATCAATTTACTAGTTATTCCTTTATTCTCAGTTCAGTGATTACTTTTAATGTTAATGGATGTTGAACAATGGTAAATGCTTTTTTTGTACTTATTGAGATAGAATATATTTTTACTATTAACATGAATATGTGATAGATAAGTGCAAATTTTAAGTAAATCAAGAGATCAATTGATAGATGGATATAGAGATTTACAGGCCAGTATTTTGTTCTGGACTTCTGATTCTAAGTTAATGAACAACTTTGTCCTGTAAATTATCATTTTTGTCTGGTTCCTAAGAGTTTTGGTATAAATATAATGTATGGCACTTGAAAATTAGATGAGGAATGGTCTCTCTCTCTCTTTTTTTTTAAATTCTCTGGATATATTTATAAGCACTTAGAATTATTTCTTAAAACTCTGGTAGATTTTTCTGATGAAACTGCATGACTAGAGTTTTCTACAAGGAAGGCTTTTAAACTGCTCATTCACTTACTTCAATAGTTATCATACTATTGAGGTTTTATTACTTTTGAATCAGATGTTATAATTTCATAATATTTTTGTTTCTAAAACTTTCCACTTCATATAAGTTTTCTAATTTATTGGCTAAGGGTTTTTTAAATAATATCATTAAAGTATCTAAATTGGGTCCATGACATTTGATAAATTAGATGATGACTAAATTAAAGGCTAGTGCTTCACTCAGTGGGTACTCAATGGGTTGAAAATAGGATAGAAAGCTAATGCTCAGCCTAAGGGACAGTGTGGTGGCAAAATTAATGTTATCAGTGCTGTGTTCTGACCATTTCAGAATCTTCTGGGGAATGAGAGCTGAACTTCCCCAACAAACTGCTGATCTTCTCTTCCAGAGGAACTTTCTCCTTGACTAGGAGCTTATCTGATAAGCTCAGTGGGTTTAAATAACAAACATTTGGAGAACTGTAATAGAGGAAGCAGTTTCTTCCTCTGGAAACTAATTTCAAAGGCAACTGTTGAGCCCTGCTCGCAGGCCCAAGGCCACGAGCATGGAGTTCAGAAAGAAGGGCACCTCCGAAGCTGACTGCACCCCTTGGTAACCTTGCTTAGAGGCCCCTGATTGTTACTAGCAATCCTGACTCCCAGTTAGGCAAAGATGCCCACTCTAGTAAACACCATTTAGCACCCCAACAAATCACCTAATGCCAACCTGCCAGCAGGAGTTTTCTTTGTGTTGAGACTATAAAAATGGACTTAACCCATGAAAACTGTCACCTCTCCCTGGTCTGTCATGAGGTCAGCCCACAGCAGCTATCTCTGCCCTTTGTTCTTAATCAACACACTCCTTTCTGCAATACTCTGTGTCTGGCCTCAGTAGCAACTACAATACTTTCTTCTCATACTTTTCCTCCTTTAGGGATTTTATTATAAGAAGACACTTGAAATTTTCTTTGCTGTTGAGAGTGAAGGACAGGCACTCGTTTTCTACTCAGGGAGATGAGTAGTTCAGCTTCTTTTGAACTTCCTCAGAGCTGCAGACCTTCACATCAGGTGGGCTTTTGTCCATATACTCTGAATCTGCTTCCATATTTGATGGGGTCAGAGCTCGCACCTCCTGCTAGAAACGGTTCTAGACATTCATCAGATGGTCAGGTCAATATCCTCAAGAGTAAGAGTTTATGGCAGCATGGGATTTTTCTCTCCCTTGTTCTTTGTTGTATAAGGTGCATATAAATAGTGGCAGGCACAGAGCAGACAATAAATAGTTTTTGAAGAATTATCGAATGTATAAATGTATTGCAAACACATATTTACCATGAATGGGCCTAAAGATGTACATCTGGGGAGGACTTCAGGAAGCATGTTTTGGTCTTAGATGTAAATCTTGTTCTTCAATCCAGACTTGTTAGTAATAAAAGAGATATAAGTTTTTAATTGCTATCAGTCTTAAATATATATTTCTCAAAGGGTCTAAAATTTATAGAGAAGAATTATAATTGATTAATTGATATTTATTCTCACATATTAATAAAACATTCTAGGTATGAAAGTCATTAAAAGGAGATTAATCCATTATGCCAGAATATGTGGTACATGTGGGATATAGTGCAATAAATGAATGCTAATCTGATGAAAAACTTTCTCAAATATATGAGCATTTCTTCTGATATGGAAACAGATACCGAGAGATATTGGTGTCACAATTGTTTAAGTGATTGAGCTATTTGGTATAGGATTTGGTACAAGAAGTTATGAAAACTGACATCTACTTTATTTATTTTGTATGAGCTTTTGTAAGATTTTTTTAAATGTATATGTTTTATTTGTGATTTATAAAAAATAGTGACTCAGAAGGGCTTTACACTGTTCTCAAGAAATTAAATATAATATTTTATTCATGAAGCAACAGGCACTGTCATGGTGACAGAAACATTCTCCTAATGGCTGGGAATCATATGGAGCGACATTTAGTAATATCTGGTGTCAGGCACTCTGGGTGTGAGCTCTGAAATGACCTGTATCTGTAATGTATAACTTGGGAAAATTTGCTTAATCTTTCTGAGGCTCAATTTCCTCATTTGTAAAGTGACTGTAAGATTGCTCACCCTCCAGGGGGAATGTGAACATTAAAGGTAACAATACGTGAGCAAACACCAGGTATCCAAGATAGGACTCATAGATGCACTTACATCTGGATTGCATCCATGCAAACTGTAAGCAGGAGTTGCATCTGGTCCTCTCTGCTTACAATAAGGACTACGAATTGGAGCATTCAGGGAGAGAATTAGGATGAGTTAGAGAAGAACATGAGTCATTTCTATTTTTACCCTCTGAGCCATTTTTCAAGTGCTGTCCATTTATCACTTCCATCAACCAGAACCACCTGTGGGATGATTAAAAATGAATACTGCTTAATTTTCTTTGTACCTCTCAAGTTTACTCACAGAGAAAAGCCTACTATACTCAGAAACCTTCAGAGCGATGGGAGCACTGAATATGATGGAGGCATGGAAGGGATGAAGTAAAAGACATAGACTGTGTGCACTATGTCATAACATGGCAGAAATTCCTTATCATATGAGAAATGGAGAGTTAATAAAGGGACTTCTCAAGTAAGGGAGTGTAAAATTATATTTTAAAAAATCACTCAAAATTAAGAAAATGCACACTTAATACTTCTATGCAATCATAGAAGAGCAGTGACTCAAGCTACAAAGACAAGAAGCACAAAAACACAGAGAGGCCAACGGTAAAGGGGAGTGCCCTGAGTCCGTGCCTATGTCTTGCATTTGTATTATTTTTAGTTATAGCAAAGGGCTCATTGGCTCAGTTAAACATACAGACCTGTATTGAATTCTACCAGGCAGTAATTTCTCTTCTTGGCAGTGCAAATTGGAAAATTGAATTTTCTCCTGCCTTCTAACCCAATTCAAAATTTATTTGTATTTAGACCCCCTATATAATTATTACTATCATCATTATTTAGCAGCTTTTGCTTAATCTATTAATGAGAAATGGATATTTTCAATGCGGGTGTGCAGTGAGGTCTATTAGGGATGATTACTGCTAGGAGCCTGGTGCAGCGGTAAAGCTGGGAATGCTTTACTGTCCTCAGCAGCCAGGCCAGGCTGGGGGCTGGGAAAGAAATATCATGGAGTCAGAGAAGGAAAGTCAGACCGGGGCATGGAAGAACCTCAGCATTTTAGCTAAACACCTGTAGGATTTTAGAAGAAAACAGATCTAAAATGAATGTTAACAATATTAACACTTGCAAGAAAACAACAGCAAAACTGTTCCTTGACAGTTTCCGTCCAGTCTGGATCCTCA
The DNA here is from genome assembly GCA_917880005.1 of Nanger dama. Taxonomy (NCBI): domain Eukaryota; kingdom Metazoa; phylum Chordata; class Mammalia; order Artiodactyla; family Bovidae; genus Nanger; species Nanger dama. The sequence continues at coordinate 6,510,278 of CAKJTW010000074.1, read as the reverse complement.
TAAACTTAATGGAACAGAAGGGGATTACTCTGATAATTTCCCCAGCACACAGCTCTCTCCCTAATTGTGACTGCTGGAACTCTCATGACCCACCTTGCACTTCAGTATGCCTGCTCCCAGCACTTCAGGATCCCTAGATCTGTAGAATCAAGACAGTGTAGAAGTCTTTCAGTCTAGGGATATAAAGATGAAAGAAGGGGCCAAAATTCTCCTTATGCTTTCTAGTTATAATATTTGTATCACGTGTTTCTAAGTACTCACGAGCATTAATTCATGTCTCTTAATCAATGTATGTAGTAAGCTGGGGACACAGGAGAGCACAGCACGGAAATTGGAAACATTACAACATTAACATTTAAGAGGGGTGTATTTTTCTTTGGCTGAGGATAGAAAGACAAATTTTTAAAAGTATTATGTTTTAGAGAAATCTTCTGGTTAAAATCAGGGCTCTTTTAAATCTGAGTTCCTAACTTCTTGGTATATGCATATCCTTCAAAGAATTTCTTGTTTATTTTGTTTTTACTTCTACATTCACCTTATAATATCTTACTATGTCTTTAAATCTAGAATGCACAGTAGCAAAATTAAAACAGCCCCTGAATTAGAAGGTGCCATAAAGATCATTAAAATATTTCCTTTTATTTTACTGATGAAGGGATTAATCAGAAATCCTGCTAAAGAGAAGTGGGATGCATGGTGCAAGGTTATCCTTACTGAACTTGTGACAGAAAGAGGGATGAAATTCTCATTAATAAATAGATTGAGAACATGAACATTTTTATTAAGAATAATATATTCTTATCTAATATATTCCAAGGAGAAAGAAGCCTTGCTGCCCACCTTAACTGCTTGCACTTGAACAAGTATCAAAAATGTGGTGGACCGTACGCTCCTGGGAATCATACTTGACTTTCCCAGGTAGACTAGCATTTGAGGCTAAAGAAAAATAACAAAATATTAAGGAAAAAGGTTTTGAAATTTTGTTTTCTTAATTCTTTTTTCTTCTAGAAGTTATTCAAACATCATTTGAAAGTTTAGTTTATAAACATATTCTTTATTGTTTCTTGTTTCTTGCATACAATAATGATAATATTAACATATAATAAAATTGTGCATTCCTTGTATTCCATAGTAACCGTTCAGTCATTCTTTATTGTGCATTTTATTATTCTTATGCAATCTGGAAGTGAACATTTCTACTTCGAGTGCTGCTATAGATTGATATCTAGCCCGTGTCTATTGTCTGCCTATCTCGGATGAGCTCTGATGCAGGATAGAGGAACCAAGGTAAACAGGTTGCTCATCGTCTACTTTTAATGAGGCTTGTTTCTTCCTGGGATGTATTTTATACATCCAAAACAGAGTGAAGCAGAGACAAACGTATGGGTGCTTAGTTGAACATGGATTCCCCCCACCCCCCAGCCCCAGAGGCTTCAGTCAGCTATTAGACTATAAACTAATAGACACTTACTCACTTTTATACCCCGGCCTCACTCCAAAACAGTAAATCTAATAGAATCTCAAGGCCACCGACATCCCATGTAGAGATGGTGTTGGCAGTTTCATTTGATAACTAAGGATTAGTGTGAAAAAAATAGGAGATAATGCTCTTTGCTAAATTCTACAAATAAAATCTCAATAGCTTTATTTTCTTCTGCAGAAAAACTGATATTTATTTGTATTTATTAGGATTCATAGGGAAAAGAGGGGGAAATGAGGACAATCTGATATAAAAATTTTTGAGGCTTCTTAAATCAGTTAGTCAAGGGAGAGTCAGAACAAAAATAAGAATAATAACAGGCAGCATGTTGGATGCTCAGAAGCATTTTCCATCACAGGTGTGTTTGACAGCTAATGGAATCACCAAATAGCAGGTACACGAGGTGCAGCCATTTTCCAAAAGGGAAAACAGGAAGAGTCACCAGTGTTTTTTTTTTACCATGACTGCACATTTGAATCACCCAGGAGACATTAAAAAATATGTATTTCAGAACATCCAGATCTTACACTGAGAAAATTTGATTAAATTAGTCTGCTGGTTGGAAATCAGTTCCAACTGCAGAAGCTCACAACTTTAATTCTAATACCTAGTTAGAGGGACAAACATTGATGTAGAAAAACAGATAAAAGAAGATGTGACTTTTTCTCACATTTTAAAGAAAAAAAAGTAATTAAGGGCTTAAACTATAGGATCATGACTCCCATGGCATAATTTTATTGACTAGTTACAAATTCAAATAACATGTCAAACCATCACACACTTTTAAATGCTTCATATGTTCTAATACTTATTAGAAGTAGAAAATTATATAGAAAGATCTAGAATGTAAGAAATCTCTTAGGCCAAGGGTAGTAGTTTGGAATTTCTCCAGTTGACCATGCAGAGTGACCTTGAAGAGTATTTGAGCAAAGGTGAGGTTGGACCGTTCAAGCAGCTGTAGGAAAACACCCAGAGAAGAAGGTGCAGGTGTAGAAGAAATACGGTGTCTCTTCTTTCAAAGTGAGTGATGATCAGGGGATTGGTCAGGTCAGGCCAGGTACTATAAGGAAGGGAGACTATGTCTGTGATTGATTTTTTATTTAGAATTGCTAACAAATGCTAGTTTCAGATATGAAGAACAAAGGAAGTGTTAGGATCTTTCTAAGGTTTTTGGATAGGGAGTTATAGAATGCTGAGGCTAGTCTCCAAAATTAAAAAAAAAAGAGAGAGAGAGAGACTGTGTTTTCAGGTAGTTTGAAAGGTAGGGGTATGCAGAAAATGGGGAACAGTGGCTTAGTCTGTAAGAATGGGGAAACAGGCAAGCCCATTCCCAGTCAAGTAAGGATGAGCAATCCACCTTCACGCTAAGACTTAGAGAGACACCAAAAGGTCAAAGCATCAGCGACACAGGGTCAGAGAACAGAGGTGGCTGTTGTGGCCCTAGAGCAGAAGAGCATCACCTTTGGAAAGTCTAGTGAAGTGTTTCTGTTGTTTGCTGATGGCCTGAAATGAGAGGACATGAGTTAAATCCATAAGCATATTGAGGTCTGTGGATGAAGTGTTTGGTCAGCGAAAGTGGACTTCTGGGGTGAGTCATGAGGGGACTCAGATGAGTGCAGGAAGGGTCTGGGTGGCCCCGCAGAGAGCCAAAGCCAAGCTGGATTAAATGGAAAATCTGGAGACTGTGCAGCCACGTAGCAAGAGCATGTTAAGGATCGAAGGATGACAATGATTAGTGGAAAAAAGAAAAAATGAAAAAGTTTTTGATAAAATTTAAATGTGTTCCCTATAAAACTCTCTGCCAGAAATCTGTAACAAACATCATTATTAATAACAAAACAATGTAAATATTTATATCAAATTTAGGAACAAGCAAGAATGTTCATTACCAATGGAACTATTCAAAGCAGAGAAATAGGAAACATGAAAATGATGACTTTTGGTTCATATTATACCCGCTAACCTATAAAAATCTTTGACAGTTAATTTAAGAAGGATAATAAAGTGTTCAATATGTGGATTTTATCTAAGGAGAGTGTGAAATAGGGACTCAGATGAGTCCCTATTTCAAGTGAGCCTATAGTTTAATTGGAAGATTTTAAGAAGCAGGAGAGACAGCCCTGGGAGACTGGCAGGCGGAAGGGAAGTAAATCAATGTGGTAATGTCAAGATTACATCCAGGAGCCTGGGGGCTCCTTCCACAGCGACTTCCTGAGAACTGTATAGAATTCTTTCACCAGTGGGCAGGAGTCAGAAGCATTTATCCATCCTCACTGACTTAGGATTGCTCTGATGATATTATCTGCTACATATTTCCATACTAGCCATGGATTCAGGCCATCCAAAATCCCATTGCATCATGTCATTAGAGAATTCTGTGGCAAGAGGAAGTGCTTAGTATAGGTGAAGCCTTGCTATGGACTGACTGTTTGTGAGCCCCCCAACTGACATGTTAAATCCTAAGGCCCAATGTGACAGTGTTTGCAGGTGAGGTCTTTGGGAAGTGATTAGATCATGCCACAGAGGACTCTTGTACAAGAGACCCCAAAGGGTTCCCTCGACCATCCCACTGGGTGACAACACAGTGAGAAGACATCTATGAACCAGAAAGCGGGCCTTAATACTAGACACTTGATCTCCTGGGGCTTTGAACCTGGGCTTCTCGGGCACCATGACTGTGAGAAGTAAATATCCATTGTTCACAAGCTAGGCAGTCTACAACATTTTGTTACAGCCGCCCCAACAGACTAAGACAGACTTGAAGCAGGCAGCATGAAGTGAGGCCATGCCTACAAAGAACAGTGCCCTTTTAAGGGAAAAACCACAGGCTCAAATTGACACCACTGTGCTAAAGCGTGTGATACCAAATCTAGGTTTAATACCTGACCTAATTGCAGTTTTGATCTTAACCTTAGTCAACCAGTTTAGAATTTTTCGGGTCAAGATCATGGAGGTAATCTGTCACAGTGGACTCTCTCCATCCCCAGAGGAAGAAGACAAGCTGCCTGAGAAAAACCCTTGTACTTCTCTCCTTCACAAAATGATGTCCTGGAAGAAAAGAAAAGGAAAGTGAAAGTCACTCAGTTGTGTCTGACCCTTTGTGACCCCATGGACTGTACAGTTCATGGGATTCTCCAGGCCAGGATACTGGAGCGGGTAGCCTTTCCCTTCTCCAGGGGTTCTTCCCCATCCAGGGATCAAATCCATGTCTCTCCAATTGCGTGTGGATTCTTTACCAGTTGAACCACCAGGGAAGTCCGAGAATACTGGAGTGGGTAGCCTATCCCTTCTCCAGGGGAATCTTCCCAACCCAGAAATTGAAGCAAGATCTCTTGCATTGCAGGTAGAATCTTTACCAGCTGAGCCACAAGGGAAGCCCAAGAATACTGGAGTGGGTAGCCTATCCCTTCTCCAGGGGATCTTCCTGACCCAGGAGTTGAGCCGAGGTCTCCTGCATTGAAGGCAGATTCTTTACCAACTGAGCTACTAGGGAAGCTCTTTTGTGCTGACAGCTCCCTGTCCCATCCTTCTTCCTATAAAACCTTCTACTTGGTGCAGCCCCTCTGAGTGCCCCTCTAGTTGGAGAAATGGGTGCTGTTCATTCATTCATTCATGTTGGCCTCTTTGTGACTCCATGGAGCCCTGCAAAGCTCTTCTGTCTATGGGATTTCCCAGGCAAGAATGCTGGAGTTGGTTGCCATTTCCTTCTTCAGGGATGGATTCATGGATTGTTGAATAAAATCAGTGAAAGCTTCAGATTTACTTGACTGAATATTTTCTGTATAAGTAGTGCCAAGGGGACAGAAGGAAGAGCAAGAGCAGTTGCTGATACAATGAATAACTGACTGTCAGGAATCTTCCTTCGTAGCAGTAACACCAAATGAAAAGTGTGGAGAAGAAAATAGTATCTTTACTGATGTTAGCAGATGATCTGACCAAGAATACAGATTACATCTGTTACTACGGCTTCCTATAAATATCTTTTCTTTTCTCCTCCTCAGTATGTTTCATTAATGCATCAAATACATTTACATGGGATGCTTTCTCTACCTACCTCTTCCCAACAGTACAACTTTTACTTGGATAAACTCTAAAATTCTACAAATAATTTAGGACTCAAAACTCAAACCTGGTACCATCCATATCACGAAATCTGCATGACTCTTTAGTTAAAATTTATGCTCATATAGTTTTCTCTGCAAAGTTGTCCCTGAACTCACCACACTGTCCTAAAATGATCTATGTCTTTATCTTTATTCACTTTATCTTTCATTGGGATCATTAACCATTTGGGGAAAAATTCCTATTCTACTTTACTTTTTAAAACAGAGTTGACGGGGGGGGGGGGGGGGGGGGGGGGGGGGGGGGGGGGGGGGGGGGGGGGGAGTAGGTTTTCCTTGGCCATTTAGTGGTTGAGAGTCTGCCTGCCAATGCAGGAGACACGGGTTTGACTCCTGGTCCAGGAGGATCCCACATGCATCAGAGCAACTGAACCCGTGGGTCACAACTACTGAGCCTACACTCTGAAGTCCACAAGCCATGACTACTGGACCCACGAGCTGCAGCTACTGAAGACCGTGCGCTTCTCAGAGCCTGTGCTCTGAGAAGCCTGTGCGCTGCAATGAAAAGCAGCTCCCACTCGCCTTAACTAGAGAAAGCCTGTGCACAGCACTGAAGATCCAGGGCAGCCAGAAATAATCAACTAACTAAATAAAAAACCTTAAAAACAAGCAAACAAAAAATAGAGGACTTACTGTGAAATGCAGGATAAAATGAAATTGCATGATCTTTTGTTCAAAGATCAGGGAATTAGCTTTGTTTGGTTCAGTTCAGTCACTCAGTAGTGTCTGACTCTTTGCGAACCCATGAATCGCAGCACGCCAGGCCTCCCTTATTTACCATCTCTCGGACTTCACTCAGACTCACGTCCATCGAGTCTGTGATGCCATCCAGCCATCTTATCCTTGGTCATCCCCTTCTCCTCCTGCCCCCAATCCCTTCCAGCATCAGTCTTTTCCAATGAGTCAACTCTTCGCATGAGGTGGCCAAAGTACTTGAGTTTCAGTTTTAGCATCATTTCTTCCAAAGAAATCCCAGGGTTGATCTCCTTCAGAATGGACTGGTTGGATCTCCTTGCAGTCCAAGGGACTCTCAAGAGTCTTCTCCAACACCACATTTCAAAAGCATCAATTCTTCAGCGCTCAGCCTTCTTCACAGTCCAACTACACATCCATACATGACTACTGGAAAAACCATAGCCTTGACTAGATGGACCTTTGTTGGCAAAGTAATCTCTGCTTTTCAATATGCTAACTAAGTTGGTCATAACTTTTCTTCCAAGGAGTAAGCATCTTTTAATTTCATGGCTGCAGTCACCATCTGCAGTGATTTTGGATTCCCCCAAAATAAAGTCTGACACTGTTTCCACTGTTTCCCAATCTATTTCCCATGAAGTGATGGGATCAAATGCCATGATCTTCATTTTCTGAATGTTGAACTTTAAGCCAACTTTTTCACTCTCCTCTTTCACTTTCATCAAGAGGCTTTTTAGTTCCTCTTCACTTTTCTGCCATAAGGGTGGTGTCATCTGCATAGCTGAGGTTATTGATATTTCTCCCGGCAATCTTGATTCCAGCTTGTGTTTCTTCCAGTCCAGCGTTTCACATGATGTACTCTGCATAGAAGTTGAATAATCAGGGTGACAATATGTAGCCTTGACATACTCCTTTTCCTATTTGGAACCAGTCTGTTGTTCCATGTCCAGTTCTAACTGTTGCTTCCTGACCTGCATACAGATTTCTCAAGAGGCAGGTCAGGTGGTCTGGTATTCCCATCTCTTTCAGGATTTTCCACAGTTTGTTGTGATCCACACAGTTAAAGGCTTTGACGTAGTCAATAAAGCAGAAATAGATGCTTTTCTGGAACTCTATTGCTTTTTCCATGATCCAGCGGATGTTGTCAATTTGATCTCTGGTTCCTCTGCCTTTTCTAAAACCAGCTTGAACATCAGAGAGTTCACATATTGCTGAAGCCTGGCTTGGAGAATTTTGAGCATTACCTTACTAGCATGTGAGATGAGTGCAATTGTGTGGTAGTTTGAGCAGTCTTTGGCATTGCCTTTAAAGACTCTCCATTATAAGGTTTTGGACTTCTTTTATAATCACTTTCTTCCCTTGTCATGGTGTTTTGTCACTTGTCACTCAGTTTTAAAAATATATAAAATAAAATTGTAAATGATTAGCATGAATCATATGTTTACCTTTACATTGCAAAATTAGTTTTAAATGCAGACATATGAGTATTTAACTTATATGTGGAAGCATTAAATTACACGACTTATCTTTTATAGCTCATACATGCCTATGCATTTCATTCTCAGCAGGACAAAGTAATCATTGCACAAAGTAAACTCAACTGGTTTTACTTGATTTGATATGCACACATTCTACTAATACCTTGCACCCGTAGTTTACTGATTAGTGATTAGCTAAAAAAATAAATAAAGCCAAAAAGGAAAAGACCTATGGGTTGCCCTTTCCTTCTAAGTCGTCATTTCAGCCCACGTGGTTGGGTAATATGGGGAATTTGTGAGGAAGAAAGACTATGATAGTGTTCCTTGGTCAGTCAGTTTTTGTAGAGCATTACTCTCTCCTTTCTGCAGGTTTGGGGTTCAATGACAAGTGTGGCTTCTAGGAGCTGTCACCACCCCCCAATTAATCCTAGATGTAAAATGCTAAGTTTGTACTTGCTTTGAGTCTTGCTTAACTCCACCAACCATGGGGAACAGGATTCTGTGCTCGAAGGACCTTGGGGAATGTTATCTAGAAACAGGTAGCAAGAAGTTCACCCCACTGTCCTGGAAGTATCTGCCACTCCAAATATGCCTCCATGGTGCAAGGATCATCTTGAGCTGATTACTTCTAAGAAAGAACACGCTTTCTTAAAAGGAGAAGCTCCTTCTTACAGGAAAGAAAGTGGAAGTGTTGGTCAGTCAGTCGTGTCCGACTCTTGCGACTCCATGGCTCCTCTGTCCATGGAATTCTCTGGGCAAGAATGCTGGAGTGGGGTGCCATTTCCTCCTCCAGGGTATCTTCCCAACCCAGGGATCAAAGGTGGCTCTCCTGCTTGCAGGCGGATTCTTTACTGTGTGAGCTGGCTTACAGGAGAAGCTGTGAAAACCAAGTAGTGGAAGTTACCCCTTTGTAAGGGAACTTTACATTCATAAAGGAAATCTCCATTTGTCAGGGGTCTCCCTCTCTGTAACAGGACCAGGAGGGTAACTGAATCTCTGGAAATGCTCTCAGAGAAGAAGACAACTGACTTTACTCCTCATAACAACCCTACCCATGTTAATTACAGGCTGCCTAGTAACTTTCCGTACCACAGCAGCCTTCCCTCAGCACCTCCCTGTCTGTAGCTGGAGATGATATTTAGAGTACTGGCTTGAGTCATTCTAGACAGTAACTTATTTTCCTGGGTCTCTCCCATGTATACAGGAATTATACTTGTTATTAAACTTCTGAGTATTTTTGTTTGTTTATTTTGCTGCTAATCTTGGATTACAAGGGGTTTCCTAGCCAAGAACTTAGAAGGGAAGAGAAAAAGTTACTTCCTCCCCTCCATCCCCCTAGACTTCACTTACAAAACACACAAGTTCAAAATAAAATTATTAACAATTTTAATACAGTCACAGCCAAACATTAAACCCATCATGAATCCCGCTGAGCACAGAGCTCAGTGTGACTCCGTGTCTCAGCCCCATGAAACCAGGCCTGCTTCTAAATTATGGGGAAAGAGCAGGATGCATGGTCCTGGGCCAGGGGCCCATTTCTCTACAATGTCTGTCTCCTGTCCTTGAGTGCAGGAGGCTGAAGAAACCCACTGCATGGCCCAGTGTTTTGGAGGGAAGCTTTATCTCTAGGAAGAAGCGAAGAAATGACTAATGTGGCGGAGGCCACTTTCCTGCCCAGCATCTGCGCATTCCCTGGGCTGTGTGCCAGTTAGCAGTGGAGCCCTGTGTGACCTGGGGACGAATGCACCAGTCTCTGCCCTGATTAGCGAAGTCTTCTCTCTGTTCTGCTAAGTTAAACAGTTCGCTAGCCTTGCTCCCCTTGTTTGTTTTCCATTTCTAAGTAATTGGTATTTAAGTAGCTACTTAGACTCCTCTCTGTCTAGTATTGATAGGAACTGGCAAGGCTCACTAAGGAAGTCATCATTTTGCTAGGTTTTCACAAAGGCTTTCTTGCTCAGTTGAACACAGACATCGCTTAACCTTTTTGCATGTTTATTTGTTCCAAGATTTTTCAGTGCAAAATGAATCTGGGATGCTTTATATAATAATATATAATTAAATTCACTTCATTTCCATTCAATTAAAAACAAAAAGAGTGAGAACCAACCTATACATACTAAATTATGTTAGATTTCTAAGTCTTGATTTTGTCTGTCTGTGTATAATGATAATATAATAATATACAGTTCATGGAATTATGATGATACTTACAACGCAAATTATGAAAGTACCTAATGAAATTCTGGACTCATGGTAAATAATCACTGGAAAGGTGTGTGTAAGAACCATGGGGAAATGCAGAACTGGTTGTCAGCACCTCTCCCTGTAAACTGCTCCCTGTGTGGTCAATGCAGTGCAGTGGGACAGAACACTGAGACGGAGGAAATCCAACCTTAGATGAAGGCACTGCCACTATAAGTAGCTAAGACTTTGTATTTCTGTAAATACCCCTGTGGACCTCCCAGGTGGCTCAGCCATAAGGAATCTGCCTGCAACCCAGAAGACCTGGGTTTGATCCCTGAGTCAGGAAGATGGCAACCCACTCCAGTATCCTTGCCTGGAGAATCCCGTGGACAGAGGAGCCTGGTGGGCTACAGTCCACAGGGTTTCAAAGAGTGGGACTCAACTGAAGCAACTTTCCATGCACGCATACATGCAGAGATCCCTGCAGGGAGCAAAATTTGCCACCCTAAAATGTCTCTCGGCAGGCAAACTATTTCAGACTGAAAACAAAGACCCAGAGACTCAGGCAGAAACTTTGACCTCCCCCACCTGCCTAAATGAATTTTGATAAAGGGCCTATTTCCAGAATAGAGCAATCACCAGAGGAATCTGTGAGGGATACGAACTAGGTGTGGTGGGGGAACTCTTAGAGATCTGTCCACTTTGTTTCTGCCTGGCCCAGCAAACACGTGTTCACCAAATGTCTGTTTGTCCACCTCTATATGAACTGCCATCCTCCCCTCTGAGGTCCACTAATGACTACTCCTAACATCCTCGTCTTTAGCTGAAGACGTCTGTAAGCTGAATGCTTCAGCCATATTGGGATTTGCTCAGTTTTCCTGGGTCTCTTCCATGTACATGTTACTAAAGTTTGGTTTGATTTTCTCTTGTTGATCTGCCTCTTGTGATCTTAATTCTTTGATCAGTCAGAACCTAGTAGGGTCAAGCAAAATTACTTTCTCCCTGACACTTGAACTGTGGTGTTGGAGAAGACTCTTGAGAGTCCCTTGGACTGGAAGGAGATCCAACCAGTCCATTCTGAAGGAGATCAGCCCTAGGATTTCTTTGGAAGGAATGATGCTAAAGCTGAAACTATAGTACTTTCTTCACCTCATGTGAAGAGTTAACTCATTGGAAAAGACTCTGATGCTGGGAGGGATTGGGGGCAGGAGGAGAAGGGGACGACAGAGTATGAGATGGCTGGATGGCACCACTGACTCGATGGACGTGAGTCTGAGTGAACTCTGGGAGTTGGTGATGGATAGGGAGGCCTGGAGTCCTGCGATTCATGGGTCGCAAGGAGTCGGACACGACTGAGCGACTGAACTGAACAGATCAGGTGATGAGGACACAATGGGGACCAAGAGAAACAAATAATCCTACTACTGCAAGTGCGAGTGTCATCTATAAAACTGACAGAACAATATGGGTCCCTCAGTTTTTCTGTGATGTTCAAATGAGTTCTGGTACAAGTGATTTCTCCTCAAATGCTCACTGATAAACTTACTAGGTGCCAGGCATGATGTTAGAGGCTGAAGATGCAAAGCTAAATTAAACATGCATCCTTTTAAGACCTTAAACTCTAGGAAGGGAAGGAATAGAAATGAAAACAGGTAATATCTATAGAATGAGATAAAATTAGTCTTCTGGGGGATTCAGTGAAAGAGAAGTTGATCATAAAATATAACACAAGTTTCTGGTATTTAAACACATCTTGAAGGCAAGTTTTCTGTGTGATCAAGGCAAGAGAAGTATTAGAGACAGAGGAAAACATATGAAGAATGAGTGTGTGTGTGTGTGTGTGTGTGTGTGTGTGTGTGTGTGTGTTAAAAGGTCCTGGACAAAGTCATAGAGTTAAACAGAAAATGTTTCTCCCCTTTTTGACTATTTTAAAATTATATTTGTCAGGTGTCTCATCAAGTTTAGGAATCATTTAAAAAAATGAATATGTATAACTGAATCAATTTACTGTACACCTGAAACTAACATAATGCTGTAAATCAACTCTATGCCTAATATAAAATAAAAATTAAATTAAAAACATCAATCTGTTACATTTCAAACATGTTAGTCATGTGGTCTCTTTACAGTGGACATAATGTAGCATTATGCAAGTGTCTCCTTACAAAATGGGTCTGATCTCTACTTTTTTATTTGACAGCTATTTATTTAGTGCCTAAGTTGTCAGGCTTCTTGTCAAGCGTTAGGGTACAAAGATAAATAAGACAGTGTCTTCAATAACTCCACTGTCCAGTGGCAAGAAAAATAAGTGATTAATGATCCCTGGGTTGGGAAGATCCCCTGGAGAAGGGAATGGCTATCCACACCAGTAGTCTTGCCTGGAGAATCCCACGCACAGAGAAACCTGGTGGGCTATAGTCCATGGGGTTGCAAAGAGTCTGACAGGACTTAACTAATACCACACACGAGGTATTAAATAGTTAATAATTTTTTAGATTAGAAGAGACAAAAACTCAGCTAAAAACAAGAGAAAGACCCCCAGAGAGAGAGTAGTTAATTGGTTTACATGAAAGGGAAAGGACTAGGATGTCTTCAGGGGGAAACTGAATCCAGAGTCTCGGAAAAGATCAGGAATCTTGTTTACTGTCCGGGCGATGCTTCTCTTCAAAGGTTATGCTAATTCTTTGCAGCTTCTTTAGAGCAAGATTATAGGAGCTCAAACTGATACTCCTCTCAACCTCCAATTGGACAGACCTAAGAGAATATCTCTGATTAACTAACTTTGTGTGTGTGCATCACCATGTTCAAGGGAGAAGTTTTCTCCTGAGTCAAGGGTCTGTCAACACAGAGGCCGGGGTAGCCAAAGAATCTCCCCATCCCAGGCGATTCAGGCATAAGTCCTATATGAACACAGAGACTGGTTAGGAGTGAGAGCAGGGTCTGGACAGTGGCTTTGAGGTGAGCTTTGAGTGCCTGTGCTTGCTCAGTTGTGTCTGACTCTTTGTGGCCTCACCAGGCTCCTCTGTCCATGGGACTTTTCAAGGAATAATACTGGAGTGAGTGTCCATATTCTTCTCCAGGGGGATTTTTCCCTATCCAGACATCAAACCCACATTTTCTGGGTCTCCTGCACTGGCAGGTGGGATCTTTACCAGCTAAGCCACTGGGAAGCTCTGAACTGAGCTTTAAGACGACATAAATTTAGCCATTGGAGGAGGGTGGAACAGGGGGTACTGGAATTAGGAAGAAGTAGCAGACTGTGTAGAAGTACATTAAAGGACACGATAACAGTAAGCTCCAACAGCTGAACATGGATCAGAAATAAGATAAAAATAGTGTGGCCTCAGGTGAGATGAGTGATATCATGATAAAGTGAACTGGAACCTTACTAATGTGTCTCTCCCAAACCAGTGCAGGATGGAGATCAGTTCAGTTCAGTCACTCATTCGTGTCTGACTCTTTGCGACCCCATGGACTGCAGCACACCAGGCCTCCTGTCCATCATCGACTCCCACAGTTTACTCAGACTCATGTCTATTGAGTTGGTGATGCCATCCAACCAGCTCATCCTCTGTCGTCCCCTTCTAATGTGTCTCCCCCAAACCAATGCAGGATGGAGATAAAACAGTACTATTAAGGATATGGTTTATTATGTTCATTATTTGAATTATGTTAAGTTCAAAGACTATTATTTAATAAATGCTTCTCAAGTCTTAATTATGTTTAATGGCAAGCCTTGAGCTTAAACAGCAAAATTAATAACAGAAAGAAAGCTCATTAATGTTAATAATGGTTTGTTTTAGGTCTTTGCATAGGATAACAAAATTCCATTAGGAATTTTCATTCAAATTCATTGTAATACACCCCCACTTCTCTGGAACCTGGCAGGATCAGAGCATGGTATTGGGAGGAGGGTGTGGAAGTACTTGGAGCTGCACTGATGCTGGGTGACACCCAAATGGCCATTCAGGTGCGAAACCCTTTCTGCCCTCTGCTCTGGTGACTTCATAACCCCTCTCCACCCCCATTTCACTGGGCACAGTTTGATCCTGTATTAGAAGATGTTTGGGTATTGTTTCCACATGCATCTCATCTCAATATTAAAACAAGCTCAGGGGTCACTTAAATTTTCTCTGCTCCCCTTCTACAAGAAACTTGAGCAATCTGCTTTCAGAAGAGTAACTCATCAGTGACAGGTACTTAATACATACTGAATATATCTGTATAGGAAAGTCTGTCTAAATTTTTTTAATGGTTCCTTAACAATACTTTCATATAGTCAATATCTAAGCTTTAATTTTCAAAACTGATTTAGATAATCTAAATAAATGAATTTAGACAATTTTAGATAGTTTAGATTTTAGATGAAAAGTTCGTATTGTTCTCATCACTTTAGTCTGTTTCAACCTCAAGTCTACAAATATGAGAAGATAAATCTAAGCCTCATCTAAGTGTTTGCTTTCTTTAGACTATATTATTGATAACTTACTCTAATAAACTAAACTAAGAAATGCTAATAAACTCAAAACTCATTCTTTATTTCTTCTTGATAGGGTGGGCATTTCCAACCTCAGATTCTGACAGATGTAAATGAAAACACAAACCCTCTAAATTATTTGATTTGCAATTTTAAAATATATTATACTACTTTTTACATATAATAAAACTTATTCAAGCTTCTAAAAACTTTAAAGTTTAAAAACAACTTTGCAATTAAAAAATAATTTATTCACAACAAGCTGTTCAGTAATTATAATTTAGTATAGTTCCTCATACTTTTTTTTCTATAAAATATTTTGCAGATATAATTTAGCATTTTTTAATTAAATGACTTCTATGTAAGCATTTGGGATATATGAGCAAATAAAACTGACAATCCCCTGTCTTTTTGAAGCTTGTATTTTAGTGGGTAAGTGATACAAGAAACATGTTGTATGTGTAAATTATATAACATAATATAATAAGTGTTTTGGAAACATGCACAGCCATACACACATGGAGAGGCTCAGGTTGAAACTTTAGGTAGCCCTCACTGAGATGGAGCCATGTGGACAAAGATTTGAAGAAGATGATGAAATTCACACTGTGGGTATTCTGAGCATGAGAAACATAATTTAGGTAGTCTAATGATCTGAAGATTTAATACTCTTAGGAAAAAGAAGTCAGGCCAAATCCCTTTGTTTGTACACCTAAAAAGAGTGAGCCTAGATAGTAAATTACTTTTTCAAGGTTTGGTAAGTTTCAGGAACACAAGAGTAACTCAAGTCCCATCCATGGCCCGAAAGAGAGAATGCACGCAACCGGGGACGTGTGTTAAGGATGTTTGCTACTGAGAATCACAAGGTGCTAATCACTGCCCTGCCAAGCTAGTTACATGTAGACAGCTTCTAAAATAGGCCCTAAAGATTCTTGTCCTTATGGATTTGTATAATCCCCTTCCCTCCTAACCAGCTCAATACCTTGACATTGAGAGGATGCAACTTCCATGATAAGAGCTCAAGAAATGAATCAAGCTGCATGTCATGAACTGTGCCTACATGAGAGGAACGGAAAGCAGCTCTGTTCAATGACCAGCAAGAAACCAGGGCCATCAGTCCAACAATTTGAAAGGAAATGAACCAAACATGCATGAAAGTGGGCCCCTTCCCCAGTGGAGCATTAGATGAGCTACCATCCCTGCAGTCTTGTGAGACATCCTGAAGCAGATGTCCAGCTGAGCCTTGCCTGAACTCTTGATCCACAGACACTGAGGTGATACCCATGTGCTGTTTTAAGCTGCTAAGTTTTCCCTACTTTCTTCAATTTAAGTCTGAATTTGTTAATAAAGAGCTGAGTCGCAGTCAGCTCCTGGTCCTGTTTTTGCTGACTGTATAGAGCTTCTCCATCTTTGTCTGCAAAGAATATAATCAATCTGATTTCAGTGTTGACCCTCTGGTGATGTCCATGTGTAGAGTCTTCTCTTGTGTTGTTGGAAGAGGGTGTTTGTTACAACCAGTGTGTTCTCTTGGCAAACTCTATTAGTCTTTGCCTTGCTTCATTCTGTACTCCAAGGCCAAATTTGCCTGTTACTCCAGGTGTTTCTGGACTTCCTGCTTTTGAATTCCAGTCCTCTATAATGAAAAGGACATCTTTTTGGGGTGTTAGTTCTAAAAGATCTTGTAGATCTTCACAGAACCATTCAACTTCCCCTTCTTCAGTGTTACTAGTTGAGGCATAGGCTTAGATCACTGTGATATTGAATGGTTTGCCTTGGAAAAGAACAGAGATCATTCTGTCATTTTTGAGATTGCATCCAAGTACTGCATTTTGGACTCTTTTGTTGACCATGATGGCTACTCCATTTCTTCTAAAGGATTCCTGCCCACAGTAGTAGATATAATGGTCATATGAGTTAAATTAACCCATTCCAGTCCAATTTAGTTCGCTGATTCCTAGAATGTCAACATTCACCCTTGCCATCTCCTGTTTGACCACTTCCAATTTGCCTTGATTCATGGATTTAACATTCCAGGTTCCTGTGCAATATTGCTCTTTACAGCATTGGACTGGACCTTGCTTCTATCACCAGTATATAATTTATTTATATAGTTTATATTAAAAGCAAACTAGCAAACCTCTTTCTTCAAGCTTATATATATTGGTAGTTTTCATATTTGGGCTTCCCAAGTGGCTCAGTGATAAAGTATCTGCCTGTCAATGCAGAAGACGCAAGAGACACATGTTCTATCCCTGGGTTGGGAAGAACCCCTGGAAAGGAAATGGCAACACACTCCAATATTCTTACCTGGAAAATTCCATGGGCAGAGGATCTTGGTGGGCTACAGTCCATGGGTCTGCAGAGTCAGACACAACTGAATACACATACATACACAGTATTCATATTTACTGCAAAGATAATTATGCGAATTAAATGAGGCTAGACTGTCTAAGGATATGCTTTCAATAGCACCTCACTCAAGGCAAATGCTTAACCTATACTAGTTATTTTCAACATGATCATCAGAGGATACAAAACAATTTAATCATCTTAAAAGGATATCCATGATAATCTGTATAACCTTAAAGACATTTTACAGCAGTGCTAACATCTCAGCCTATGAAGATAAAAGTAGTCTTCCAACAAAGTACAAATTCAAACATTAAGTTCTGTAAGCATGTCACTCTCTGTAAACCACTCCCATATGACTCTTCTTCTAGCACATTCCATCTAGGATGTAGCCCTGAGCATCCTTGTACTCCCTTGAGTGGGCTCCACAAATTCACAGGTGATTTATTTTCACTTTCTTGCAAGGTTTTATATTGTTCCTGGATGCCAGTCTTCTTTCATCTTCACTTATCCTTTCCAGGGTCCTCACGTCCTTCTTTCTGCCTCTTCTGCCAGCCACACGGTTTCTCCCCAAATATTCTCTCCCTGTAAGTAGACTACCACCCAAGTAAAGAGCTGTAAGGGTTCTTTCACATCCCCTTCCAAAAGTAAGTGTATGGGTTCCCTGGAACGCCATGAAATCTATTACTAGCCAATCCTGCAGAGCTACATGGTATTATATGTGAAATTTTTAGCACCTAGTACATAGCAAGCACTTGGTGAACGATAGATACTGCTATTTATTATTATTACTGTTGCTGCTATTACTATCTTTAGAGACGCCATTACAATCCTTAGATCCGTCTGTCTGCATAGATAGATTGTGAGAGAAGGAATCACATCTCATTTATCTTTGGAAATGCCCTAGCACTCAGCACAGGACCTGATACACTGGCCTTAGATGTTTGCTGAATGTGTAGCCTTGAGACAACCCCCTCTAGGCATGACTCAAAGATCAACTTTGCACAACTCGCCCATATCCGCCTACAGGCAACACTCTGCAGAACAACAGCCTGGGCACAGCAGGCTGTTAATGACCTGTCTCCAAGGAAATACTGCCGGGTACTACAATGATTCACCACCAAAAGGTGCGTTTTATGGTCTCATTTTTCTTCTGTGATATTTTGTGCCACGTTAAATTTTATCCATAGCAATTGAGATTCTAAATCCAAGCTTAAAGGCAGAAGGCCAGGGAGGGGGCTATCATTACAGTGACACTGGGAGCAATGACTGCGTTCAGCAGTGAATCGAGGCTTCCGCTTCAGTGTTAACACGTGGTAATTAACTGAGAGAGCCTCTTCCTTGCCCCAGGTGAAACAGTGAAATTCTGAGCCGAGATGCCAGGCTGGAGAGAGACAGAATTAATGTGCCTCCAGCTCCCTTACCTGTCATACTAGCAAGTCACATCTATGGCAGAGCCAGGGCTAATTCTTACAGGAGATGGGGGAGGGAGGTGCATCCTTGTTGATTCGCTCAGTCTTAATTTACATACAGATGTGCAGCCACTAATTAAGTCTGTCTCCTACCACTGCTCAGTTCTCCAAACCTTTCTCATGAGTTCTCTAGAATGCAGCATCATGCTGAATAGACTAAAATTAGAATAATGACACTAATTCAATTAATTCAATTCAGTTCAGTTCAGTCGCTCAGCCGTGTCCAGCTCTTTGCAACCCCATGGACTGCAGCACGCCAGGCCGCCCTGTCCATCACCCACTCTCAGAATTTACCCAAACTCATGTCCATTCAGTTGGTGATGCCATCCAACCATCTCATCCTCTGTCATCCCCTTCTCCTCCTGCCTTCAATCTTTCCCAGCATCAGGGTCTTTGCAAATGAGTCAGTGCTTGGCATCAGGTAGCCAAAGTATTGGAGTTTCAGCTTCAGCATCAATCCTTCCAGTGAATATTCAGGGCTGATTTCCTTTAGGATGGACTGGTTGATGAAGACAGAAGATAAAGATAATGGAGAGATAAACCCAATGCAGTATGAGAAGGAATCTTTAGCAATCATGTCATGTCATGTATCAGGCACTTATTCTGAGTTTTGTACATGTTTGTTTTTATTAAATTAATATATTTGCTTTGCAAATGAGGAAAGTGAAGCAAAGACCTACCCTCTGACACCTGAGGAATGAATCAAGATAAGACTGGATAAGGGCAAATACAAATTAAAAATAAATCTTGGTTCTCCCTTTTGAAAATACAGGGAGAAATATCCCTCCCTCACCCCTTTTCTTACAGCATTTACTTTAGAAAACATGTATCAGTAATGGGAGGTTCTTTCTCTGTCTCTGAAATGCACATAAATCTTTTCAAAAGCTACATAAACCTCTAACCTGAGTTATAACCCAAGAATGTCATTCTCAAGGACCTGGGACTATAGCTTTGAATGTAATCATCAAGGAAGATTGCATGTCTCCCAGTTCCTCGGAGAGGGTAAGAGTCTAACTTCCACTTTCCATGTAACCTTACGCCAGGTTGCAAAATTACTTATCCTTGTAAAGATCTGAAAAGTGTACTTCTCTTTGGATAAAGCCAATTAGCTGAGACAGATTGTTACTCCAACTACCAAGTGAATTTAGAATGAACTCTTTGTGACCAAAGGTACTGTGAAGTCCTCTTACTTGAGAACTAGTCACTACTTTTCTTGAGAACATGTATGGGTTCTCATAATAGATGTAACTGGTTGGCTCTAGAAAAGGATGAAATTTATTTCTGGCTTTTCAATCTCTTAGCAGCTAACTTTCTGATTTAATGTTTTTTTAATACTAAAATTTTTTTTTCTCTCTTCTACTTTGTGGAGAGGTTTTGGGGCTGGAGAATTTTTAAATTATATTTCCCCAACAAGTGCAAGAATGGGACATTGAGATAAAAGAGATTAATGGTGAACACTAGAATCTAATTCTGTATTTATAACCATGGTTACCCCTGAGAAATAAAGGAACTGAGGCAATATAACTTTGACTTTTGATTTTATGTATTTGCCAAATTGGTTGATTCTTTGCAATGAGAATATGTGTTATACATTCCAGACCACAGAGTGGGAAGCCAAGGGCTGGTAATGCCACGGCAGCATATTCAGAGCCTTCGTAAAGGCCCCCATAGCCTGGTGACTGCATTTTTCTTTTGACATTTGAAAATATAGACATCCTTTACTGATATATGTAAGAACTTGGCTGTTATAACAAATAACCACAAGTCTGGTGATTTTAAGAGAAATGCATTGTTTACCGTTCTGGAGGTCAGAAGTATGAAATGGGTTGGCAGGGCTATGCTCCTGCTGGGAGCTCCAAGGGAGAGCCCGTATCCTTTCTCCCAGCTTTCAGATATGGTTTACATTCCTTAGTCATGGTCCTTTCTCATCTTCAGTGTCAACAGAGCAGCATCTTCCAATATCTCACTCTTTGTCTCTGTCTCTATGTCTTTCTCTCTCTCATCATTTGCAGGAAATATGGAAGAAAGATAGTGTGTTAATCTGTTTGAGATGCTATAACAAAAACACCATAGATTGAGTGGCTTATATAACAAATGTATATTTCTCCCAGCTCTGAAGGCTGGCCTGTCTTCTCCCTGTAAGCCGACTTGGCTGACAGGACAAGGGAGCTCTCTGAAGTCTTCTTTATAAAGACATCAGTCCTGTCATGAGGGCTCCACTCTGATGATTTTATCACTTCCCGAAGAAAGGCACCTCCAGGTACTATCACATAGGGATTAGAGTTCATATGAAAACTCAAATGAACACAAACCTTCAGTCTATAGAAGATGGCCTTTGTGGAGGAGATTGATAAGACTGAAGTCATTCTGTTTAGTTCGTAATTTTATCTTCAAAAATTTATTCTGTTTATCATCTGTTGTTCTTTTGTTCAGCCCAAAGATGATAAAATCAGCCTTTCTCTGGGCCTTGGTCTCACCCTGGTCACATCCTAGAGTAGCTAAAGCTCAAGCCCAGTTTATATGGAAGTCTAAAGAAGACTGGGATCCAGCATTCAGGTATGAACATGTTAAACTTCTCTCCTGCTGAGTCAACCAGGAGCTGCACTTGCTCTGCAGCTAGCACTTCATAATAGTTATGTGCTCAATAAATGTCCACCCAGAATATGGATTTCAGGAAAATGCAACACTATAGCCACCCCAAGGGTTTATGATCCATAATTCATTTTGGAAAATGGCTTGATTCACTTGGAGTAGTAAAATCTGAGAACTTCACGGCTCATAATAATGTCAGAGGGAGCAATCTCCCATGCTAATGGTGCACAGAGAATTAAAGCTGCACTGTTTCAACACCGCAACCACACAGGGCCCACACAGATTAGGTGGGGCCCACCCCTGAACATTCTGATGAGTAACGATCAAGGCTAATTCATATTTTATCTTCCGCAAACCAGGCAAAGTATTGATACAGGTGTTTCCTAGGAAGTAAGTTCACCAAGAGAGGTAGATTCTAGTCTCAATATGTCAGTTGTTTAACTCTGTGAATCTTTTGACCTCAACCTATTTTCAGGCCTTAGTTTTTTGATACTTCTATCCTACTCCCAACATCCTGTGAATTTTTAACAAGAGTTTCTCATATTTCCCAGAATGAGTGTTTTTTCCTACCTCCAAGCATTTACACAAAGGTTATTCCTGCCTAAAAATATGCCTATTTACACAAGCCTAATTTGATGCAGTTCCTTCTTCCAGGAACTCTTATGCTGTTATAATTATGTAACCTTTGAAAGCAAGGGTTGTTTTTCAGGTCCATTGGTATTTAGTAGTTGCTCACTTATGTTTGTTTGTATGTTGATTTTATTTGATGTATTCTATATGTTAAACATATAGGCAATATAATTTCACAGCAGTTAGAATTTGAGTCTGACTATACCATCTGATTGATGCAAAACAAGAGAAAAGGACAATTTAGAAATGTGTGGGAGGGTCATAATGAGACTATCTCCCTTTTTAAGTAGAACACAAGGCTCCCTGCTATCCAAAAGTAAAGTGTTCCTAGGGAATCTTTGCTAAGCCAAAATGGCTAAAGTGAAGTTGCAATTACCTCAGGACATAAATCACTAATTTGTTCAGTCACTCAGTCATGTCCAACTCTTTGTGACCCCATGGACGGCAACACGCCAGACTTTCCTGCCCTTGACCAACTCCTAGAACTTGCTCAGACTCATGTTCATTGAGTCTGTGATGCCATCCAGTCATCTTGTCCTCTGTCATTCCCTTTTCCTCCTGCCTTCAGTCTTTCCTAGCATCAGGGTCTTTTGTAATGAGTCAGCTTTTTGCATCAGGTGGCCAAAGTATTGGAGTTTCAGCATCAGTCCTTCCAATGAATATTCAGGGTTGATTTCCTTTAGGATTGACTTTAGGATCTCCTTGCAGTCCAAGGGACTCTCAAAAATCTTCACCACCACCACAGCTCGAAAGCATCAATTCTTCGGTGCTCAGACTTTTTAATATTGCTAATGGATTCCAAAATAAAAGGAGATAAAGCACAGATGCTCACAGACAATTCAGCCAGGTGACTCAATGCTAAGATGCTGAGAGCGGTCCCCAGGAAAGACCTTGGCTGGACCACTCCTATTGCTGGGGCTGTAACTCTCTCTAAAAGGGCTTGCTACTAATACAAAACAAATGCTGAAATCAATTTTTTTTGGAAAAGCATAAATCCTCTTCAGATCTCTTTTGGTTAGCAAAAACTGGTACTAATATATGTGTTTCATAAACGCTGCATGGTGTAAGCAAACTTTCAAAAAGCAGGGGGAACCTTACCTGATTCCCAGTCAAGTATTTGTCCCTGTCATGTGATGTGACATTGCAACCTTTCAAAAAGATAAGACGGGATAATGTCACTAAGTGCTTGGTATTGTGCCTGGCACATCTTTGAGGCATCTAGTAGACGACTTTTATTGTTTGCATGTTGTATTGCTGTTATCACTGCCACTTACGTCTGCTTTTCACCACAAAGTAAACGTTATCATCCTTAATTTACCTCAGAGGCAATCAAGGCTTTTCGTTTCTAAAGTCCTCATGAAGATCATCCTGTTACCTAGGCAGTGCTCAAACCTTTTTAACTTTTACTATTTTATATTTAAATGTCCTTTCTCCCTCTATCCCAACTCACACACTGTCTTGTGGGTCAGAGGAGGGTTTGCTTTGCGAGGACACCTAAAGGTCCTGTGTTCGAAGATGCTATCATGTTCCCAGAGAAAGGACCTGGGTCCACGGGTCAGTGAGCACTTTCTGGTGTTCAGGCAGCAGCTGTCTCCAGGACACCCTGCATTTCTTCAGAAGCCCTGGGGCAGAGTGCATTGTTTATCTGGCTCTGGCTTCAATCTGTCTAATTATTCCTGAAATCATTCATCATGGAAATAATGACAACTTATTAGGATGGAAACATCCTTAAAGTGAAACAAAATGTCAAGCTCCAGCAACCGCAGTCCCCAAGGCTGCATCTTGGGGGAGCTCCTGCTGAGCCTTCCAATGAGATGGAAGTTCAGCTCACCATTTGCTCAGATATTTTCCTCCCAATGGGAAAGGAATCAGATGAGCTCTTAGACAAATATTTAGTGAGCACCTGCTAAGAAAAGCATATGGAACACATGATGGATGATATGGAAGAGCAGAATACAAAACCCCTTGTCCGCCAAGACTTGGAAACTCTGGAACTCTAGAACATTGCTGGAGGGAGTATAATTTGTTACACTCAGTTTGGTAAATTGGTAGTAACTCTAAATCTAAGCATCCAACGACCTTCTGGCTGAGCAATTGCTCTCTTATTTATATACCAATGAGCAGCGAGTGCCCATGTTCACAAAAGACACAAAAGAAAATGTCCAAAGCAGCCAAAAATAGAAGAATAAAACAAAATAAATCAACAATAGAATGAGTGAATAGTGACTATTCATATACTGAAATAATACCTAGAAATAATTAAAGAACAAACTACTTATTGCTATGCATGTCAACATAGACAAATCTGATATATTAGTATTGAGTAAGTTAATATTGAGCAAAAAGAAGATAGAAGTGCATAGTTTATGCTTTCATCTGTATGAAGTACAGGCTTCTCTGGTGGTTCAGGGATAAATGAGTCTGCCTGCAATGCAGGAGACGAGGGTTCAATGACTGGGTCGGGAAGATCCCCTGGAGGAGGGCATTGCAATCCCCTATAGTATCCTTGCCTGTAGAATTACATGGACAGAGGAGCCTGGCAGGCTATAGTCCATAGGGTCACAAAGAGTCCGACACAACTGAAGTGACTGAGCATGCACCATGCATGTATGAAGTGCAAGCAAAAGCAAAACTGAGATGATGGAAGCAGGATAACAGTGAGGTGAGTGAAGAGGAGTGAAAGGATCTTCTGGGTGCTACACGTGTTCTACCTGTTGATCTAGATGTCATATGAATAGTAGTCAAACCTCACATACATACATACATATAAATGTATACAAGAATGCTTGTAGATCCATTTTGCTGTACCATAATATGTGTACCCTTTTCTGTATGTAAGTTATACTTAACTTATTAACAAAAATAAAGAAAAAGCCCCAAATATCAAACAAACAAAACACACCTGGACCTTGCACTGCCTACAGAATGATACAGCAGTTTTTTGGTAGTTAGCAGCTCTTTATTTCATTTATTTATGCCTTCAACTGCATCTATAAAGGCCGACACCATATATAATTGAAGTAAAGAGAAGAGACAACTCAAATGGCACCCCAAGATGACAACTGGGAGACAAGCTAAGCCATTACAGATCCAAAGTTCTCACAAGCCTGTTCTCACAAGCCTGTTCTCACAAATACAGCAAAACTATAACTTAAGCCCTTAATGGTTGAGGAAGAAAACAGTGGTACTCAGAGACATGGCATGATTTAATGAGCCTGCTGCTGCTGCTAAGTCGCTTCAGTCGTGTCCGACTCTGTGCGACCCCATAGACAGCAGCCCACCAGGCTTCCCCGTCCCTGGGATTCACCAGGCAAGAACACTGGAGTGGGTTGCCATTTCCTTCTCCAAGGCCTGAAAGTGAAAAGTGAAAGTGAAGTCGCTCAGTCGTGTCCGACTCTTCGCAACCCCATGGACTGCAGCCTACCAGGCTCCTCTGTCCATGGGATTTTCCAGGCAAGAGTACTCTAGTAAAACTGAAAAAGGAAGTTAGACTTCTTATCACCCAAGTGAGTATGCTTCTTTGAAAGTTACAGGCCATTAGACTTCCCTGATCCAAGAGGTCCTAATCCTGAGCGGCAGTGTAAGGAATGGCAGTGTTGGAGCTGGAGGGAGTCTGGGGGCTTGCAGGCATGGTGTCTGCATTCCAAACCTGGAATAAACCCTTATTGCATGGCTGTGGCCTATAGCCAAACACTCTGAGCTCCACTTCCTACAGCTGTAGACTGAGAAGAACATTTACAAAATGCTTTCCAAGATATAAAGATAATATCTCAAACAGGGTAATGTGATTTTCCAAGTTGCTTCCAACTACTCCTCCACTTCGTTTTTGTGTGTACTCCTGAATTATTTGTTGAAGGCCCACTGGAGAGCAGATGCTTTTCCAAATGCCTGAGATTGTGAAGAGGGCAAGATGGAGCTATATTCTAGAAGAAGATAGACAATGAACAGGTAAACACACAAGAACATAATTTAATTCCAAAGAGGGTTGATGATGTGAAAAATACAGGAGGTATGATAGAAAAAGTGCAGGGTGACTGACTCAAGGTTCAAACAATGATGAAGGCGTGTCAAAGGAAGTAACATTAGACCTGCGCTCGTGTGGACATCTTTTCACCTCACCACCCATTCTCTCAGTCTTCTCCTTAGGCCAGCTACGTTTTAGCCCTCTGCTCCAACGGTTCCTTGCCTCAGCTTCACCTTGTATTTCTTGCACTCTATGCTCTCTGATGCCACACTGTAGAATGCCTGTAGGAAAGCCTTAGGCCTCACAGCTATTTGAGCCTGCAAGGACAGAGAGAATATACATCACAGGGAACCCCTGACAATGATAGATGGCAACCAGAAGACAAGTTCTCCTTCCTCCCACCTTCTGGATGGGCCATTGTAAAGATTCATTCTACATGGCCTTTCAAAAGACACAGCTCACATTGTCCACAGCAGAAAGTAGCTTAATAATGTACTTCCTTCTTCTGTGCTTCACACCATCTGCTAACCCTCTTCCCCAACTTTATATATATCTCCCAGGCTAAACTACCTGCAATGCAAGCCAATGTCTTTTGAAAAACCAAGAAAAAGACAGATTCAAATATTAACAAAGAGCTTTGCTGTGTGATGATGAGGAAGAGAGTATGCGAGGCAGAGGAAACAGCAAGTAAAAACTCCTCAAGTGTTCCTTTTATCATCACAACCCTAAACTTTCTCAAAATTCAACAGCCCACAACCATGACTAGAAAACAAAAATATGGTTTGTTTCATGAAGAAACTATAAGGACCACTTTGTTCTGTAAGACTCTGCCTGCCACATTGTAGGGGTGGGGTGCTGGACAGTACTTCTAAGTGTAATGGGAAAGTTTCACAAAGTCTAGGAAAGGGACAATGATATTTACATTCTGAAATGCAGGTGGAGAATGGTGTGAAGAGGGAAGGACATGGAAGCAGAAGTTTGCTTTGTGTCTTTGATGGGAGATGATTTTCCAGATCAAGACGTGATTATAACACCATCTCTGAAACAGAGGAAGAGAGATATACTGGGCAGCTATATAGACTCAAGGACACTTAAAAGACCAATCAGTTTTCCTATTACAATACTGAGATCCTAATTTAACCAAACTGTATTATTTTGTGGGCTCGCCTTGTGGCTCAGATGGTGAAGAATCCGCTGGCAATGCAGGAGATCTGGGTTTGATCTTGGGTCAGGAAGATAGAATGGAGAAAGGAATGGCAACCCTCTCCAGTATTCTTGCCTGGAAAATTCCATGGACAGAGAAGCTTCGCAGGCTACAATCCACAGCATCACAAGGAGTCGAATACGATTAAGCAACTAACGCATGCATGCATGCATATTATGTTGCATAAGTAATACCTGTGTATATCTATCCTATCTACCCCATGCCATCTATCTCTAGATAGATAGATATACAAACACATAAATACGTATTTGTATATAGACAGGTCTGTATACCATTTGGTTGCAAACGAAACGCAGAGCGCAGTCAGGGGAAGAAGTCAGGAGGACCTCATGCCCAAGGGGCAGCAGCCGAGGGGAGTCACTCCATGTCCAAGGTAGGGATGGCAGCCGAAAGAAGTTATCCCACGTCTGAGGTCAGGGGCAGCAGCTGAGAGTGCCAGGTTGTGACAGCGCAGGAATAGCTGAGAGGAGCTACCCCCGCTCGAGGCCAGGGGTGGAGGCCAGGAGGAGCAACCCCACGTCCAAGGAGCAGTGGCTGAGTCCAAAGAGCGGTGGCTGCATGAGTGCTGGATGGACTAGAGGAGCTATTTCACGTTTAAGGTCAGAGGGGTGGCGGTGAGGAGATACCCTTCCTCTAAGGTAAGGAGCAGCAGTTGCGCTTTGCTACAGCAACCATGAAGAGCTACCCCACGTCCAAGGTAAGAGAAACCTAAGTAAGATGATAAGTATCAGGGCAGACATGATCAGGGCAGACACAGTGAAACCATAATCACAGAAAACTAGTCAATCTAATCACACGAGGACCACAGCCTTGTCTTACTCAATGAAACTAAGCCATGCCCGCGGGGCAACCCAAGACAGGCGGGCATTGTGGAGAGGTCTGACACAAGGTGGTCCACTGGAGAGAGGAATGGCAAACCACTTCAGTATTCTTGCCTTGAGAACCCCATGAACAGCATGAAAAGGCAAAATAAAAGGATACTGAAAGAGGAACTCCCCAGGTCAGTAGGTTCCCAATATGCTACTGGAGATCAGTTGAGAAATAACTCCAGGCAGAATGAAGGGATGGAGCCAAAGCAAAAACAATACCCAGCTGTGCATGTGACTGGTGATAGAAGCAAGGTCCAATGCTGTAAAGAGCAAAATTGCATAGGAACCTGGAATGTCAGGTCCGTGAATCAAGGCAAATTGGAAGTAGTCAAACAGGAGATGGCAAGAGTGAACGTCGACATTCTAGGAATCAGCGAACTAAAATGGACTGGAATGGGTGAATTTAACTCAGATGACCATTATATCTACTACTGTGAGCAAGAATCCCTTAGAAGAAATGGAGTAGCCATCATGGTCAA
The DNA here is from genome assembly GCA_917880005.1 of Nanger dama. NCBI lineage: Eukaryota > Metazoa > Chordata > Mammalia > Artiodactyla > Bovidae > Nanger > Nanger dama. Next base: position 6,482,265 of record CAKJTW010000074.1, on the reverse strand, counting down.
CAAAAGATTCTGAAATGCAGTTCAGTTCTGTTCAGTCACTCAGTCGTGTCTGACTCTTTGCGACCCCATGAATCACAAAATGCCAGGCCTCCCTGTCCATCACCAACTCCCAGAGTTCACTTAGACTCATGTCAGTCGAGTCAGTGATGACATCCAGCATCTCATCCTCTGTTGTCCCCTCTATCCTAGCCTCACCCTCTGTTGCCCTTACTCCCCCAATCCCCCAGCGTCAAAGTCTTTTCCAATGAGTCAACTGTTCCCATGAGATAGCTAAAGTACTGGAGCTTCAGCTTTAGCATCATTCCTTCCAAAGAAATTCCAGAGCTGATCTCCTTCAGAATGGGTTTGTTGGATCTCCTTGCAGGCCAAGAGACTCTCAAGAGTCTTTTCCAACATGACAGTTCAAAAGCAACAATTCTTTGGCACTCAGCCTTCTTCACAGTTCAACTCTCACATCCATACATGACTACTGGAAAAACCATAGCCTTGACTAGAGGGACCTTAGTTGGCAAAGTTATGTCTCTGCTTTTCAATATGTTATCTACATTGGTCATAACTTTCCTTCCAAGGAGTAAGTGTCTTTTAATTTCATGGCTGAAGTCACCATCTGCAGTGATTTTGGGGCCCCCAAAATAAAGTCTGACATTGTTTCCACTGTTTACCCATCTATTTGCCATGAAGTGATGGCACCAGATGCCATGGCCTTCGTTTTCTGAATGTTGAACTTTAAACCAACTTTTTCACTCTCCTCTTTCACTTTCAACAAGAAGCTTTTAGTTCCTCTTCACTTTCTGCATAACGGTGGTGTCATCTGCATATCTGAGGTAATTGCTATCTCTCCTTGCAATCTTCATTCGAGCTTGTGCTTCTTCCAGTCCAGCATTTCTCATGATGTACTCTGCATAGAAGTTAAATAAACAGGGTGACAATATACAGACTTGACATACTCCTTTTCCTATTTGGAACCAGTCTATTGTGCCATGTTCTGTTCTAACTGTTGCTTCCTGACCTGCATATAGGCTTCTCAAGAGGCAGGTCAGGTGGTCTGGTATTCCCATCACTTTTAGAATTTTCCACAGTTTACTGTGATCCACACAGTCAAAGGCTTTGGCATAGTCAATAAAGCAGAAATAGATGTTTTTCTTGAACTCTCTTGCTTTTTCCATGATCCAGCAGATGTTGAAAATTTGATCTCTGTTTCCTCTGCCTTTTCTAAAACCAGCTTGAACATCAGGAAGTTCACGGTTCACATATTGCTGAAGCCTGGCTTGGAGAATTTTGAGCATTACTTTACTAGCATGTGAGATGAGCACAATTGTGCCATAGTCTGAGCATTCTTTGGCATTGCCTTTCTTGGGATTGAAATGAAAACTGACCTTTTCCAGTCCTGTGGCCAGTGCTGAGTTTTCCAAATTTGCTGGCATATTGAGTGCAGTACTTTCACAGCATCATCTTTCAGGATTTGAAATAGCTCAACTGGAATTTCATCATCTCCACTAGCTTTGTTCATAGTGATGCTTTCTAAGGCCCACTTGACTTCACATTCCAGGATGTCTGGCTCTAGGTGAGTGATCACACCATCATGATTATCTTAGTCATGAACATCTGTTTTATTCAATTCTTCTGTGTATTTTTGAACCTCTTAATATCTTCTGCTTTGGTTAGATCCATACCATTTCTGTCCTTTATCGAGCCCATCTTTGCATGAAATGTTCCCTTAGTGTGTCTAATTTTCTTAAATTGATCTCTAGTCTCTCCCATTCTGTTGTTTTCTTCTATTTCTTTGCATTGGTCACTGAAGGCTTTCTTATCTCTCCTTGCTATTCTTTGGAACTCTGCATTCAGATGCTTACATCTTTCCTTTTCTCCTTTGCTTTTCACTTCTCTTCTTTTCACAGCTATTTGTAAGATCTCCTCAGGCAGCCATTTTGCTTTTTTACATTTCTTTTCCATGGGGATGGTCTTGATCCCTGTCTTCTGTACAATGTCATGAACCATAGTTTATCAGGCACTCTATCTATCAGATCTCGTCCCTTAAATCTATTTCTCACTCCCACTGTATAATCATAAGGGATTTGATTTAGGTCATACCTGAATGGTCTAGCGGTTTTCCCCACTTTCTTCAATTTAAGTCTGAATTTGGTAATAAAGAGTTCATGATCTGAGCCACAGTCAGATCCTGGTCTTGTTATTGTTGACTGTATAGATCCTGTCCATCTTTGGCTGCAAAGAATATAATCAGTCTTTTCTTGGTGTTGACCACCTGGTGATGTCCACATGTAGAGTCTTCTCTCGTGTTGTTGGAAGAGAGTGTTTTCTATGACCAGTGCATCCAAGGCCAAATTTGCCTGTTACTCCAGGTGTTTCTTGACTTCCTACTTTAGCATTCCAGTCCCCTATAATGAAAAGGACATCTTTTGTGGGTGTTAGTTCTAAAAGGTCTTTAGGTCTTCATAGAACTGTTCAACCTCAGTTTCTTCACTGTTACTAGTTGGGGCATAGACTTGGATCACCGTGATATTGAATGGTTTGCCTTGGAAACAAACAGAGATCATTCTGTCATTTTTGAGATTGCATCCAAGTACTGCATTTTGGACTCTTTTGTTGACCATGATGGCTACTCCATTCCTTCTGAGGGATTCCTGCCTGCACTAGTAGATATAATGGTCATCTGAGTTAAATTCACCCATTCCAGTCCATTTTAGTTCGCTGATTCCTAGAATGTCGACGTTCACTCTTGCCATCTCCTGTTTGACCACCTCCAATTTGCCTTGATTCATGGACCTGACATTCCAGGTTCCCATGCAATGTTGCTCTTTACAGCATTGGACCTTGCTTCTATCACCAGTCACATGTATAGCTGGGTATTGTTTTTGCTTTGGCTCCATCCCTTCATTCTGCCTGGAGTTATTTCTCAACTGATCTCCAGTAGCATATTGGGAACCTACTGACCTGGGGAGTTCCTCTTTCAGTATCCTTTTAGTTTGCCTTTTCATGCTGTTCATGGGGTTCTCAAGGCAAGAATACTGAAGTGGTTTGCCATTCCCTTCTCCAGTGGACCACATTCTGTCAGACCTCTCCACCATGACCCGCCTGTCTTGGGTTGCCCCGTGGACATGGCTTAATTTCATTGAGTTAGACAAGGCTGTGGTCCTAGTGTGATTAGATTGACTAGTTTTCTGTGAGTATGGTTTCAGTGTCTACCCTCTGATGCCCTCTTGCAACACCTACCATCTTACTTGAGTTCTCTTACTTGGGTGTGGGGTATCTCTTCACAGCTGCTCCAGCAAAGTTCAGCTATTGCTCCTTACCTTGGATGAGGGGTATCTCCTCACCGCCACCCTTCTTGATGTTCAATGTGGGATAGCTCCTCTAGCCACTGCTCCTTGGATGTGCGGTTGCTCTTCAAGGCCACCACCCCTGACCTCGGACGTGGGATAGCTTCTCTTGGCCGTTCCTGCACCATCACAGCCTGGCACTCTCAGCCTCTGCCCCTCACCTCGGACGTGGGGTAGCTCTTTTCTGCCAGGCTCAATGCACCGGTCGCAGGCGCCTTCGCTTAGTGCGCTGGTCACAGCCACCTGTGCTTGGATGCAATCTCAAAAACCACAGAATGATCTCTGTTTGTTTCCAAGGCAAGCCATTCAATATCACGGTAATGCAAGTCTATGCCCCAACCAGTAATGCTGAAGAAGCTGAAGTTGAACTGTTCTATGAAAACGTACAAGACCTTTTAGAACTAACACCCAAAAAAGATGTCCTTTCATTATAGGGACTGGAATGCTAAAGTAGGAAGTCAAGAAACACCTGGAGTAACAGGCAAATTTGGCCTTGGAATACGGAATGAAGCAGGGCAAAGACTAATAGAGTTTTGCCAAGGAAATGCACTGGTCATAGAAAACACTCTCTTCCAACAACACGAGAGAAGACTCTACATGTGGACATCACCAGATGGTCAACACCAAGAAAAGACTGATTATATTCTTTGCAGCCAAAGATGGACAGGATCTATACAGTCAACAATAACAAGACCAGGAACTGACTGTGGTTCAGATCATGAACTCTTTATTACCAAATTCAGACTTAAATTGAAGAGAGTAGGAAAACCACTAGACCATTCAGGTATGACCTAAATCAAATCCCTTATGATTATACAGTGGGAGTGAGAAATAGATTTAAGGGACGAGATCTGATAGATAGAATGCCTGATAAACTATGGTTCATGACATTGTACAGAAGACAGGGATCAAGACCATCCCCATGGAAAAGAAATGTAAAAAGCAAAATGGCTGCCTGAGGAGATCTTACAAATAGCTGTGAAAAGAAGAGAAGTGAAAAGCAAAGGAGAAAAGGAAAGATGTAAGCATCTGAATGCAGAGTTCCAGAGAATAGCAAGAAGACATAAGAAAGTCTTTCTCAGTGATCAATGCAAAGAAATAGAAGAAAACAACAGAATGGGAAAGACTAGAGATCTCTTCAAGAAAATTAGACACACTAAGGGAACATTTCATGCAAAGATGGGCTCGATAAAGAACAGAAATTGTATGGACTTAACCAAAGCAGAAGATATTAAGAAGACGTTGCAAAAATACATAGAAGAACTATGCAAAAAGATCTTCATGACCAAAATAACCACGATGATGTGATCACTCACCTAGAGCCAGACATTCTGGAATGTGAAGTCAAGTGGGCCTCAGAAAGCATTACCATGAACAAAGCTCATGGAGGTGATGAAATTCCAGTTGAGCTGTTTCAAATCCTGAAAGATGATGCTGCAAAAGTACTGCACTCAATATGCCAGCAAATTTGGAAAACTCAGCAATAGCCACAGGATGGGAAAAGGTCAGTTTTCATTTCAATCCCAAGAAAGGCAATGCCAAAGAATGCTCAGACTATGGCACAATTGTGCTCATCTCACATGCTAGTAAAGTAATGCTCAAAATTCTCCAAGCCAGGCTTCAGCAATATGTGAACCGTGAACTTCCTGAATTCAAGCTGGGTTTTGAAAAGGCAGAGGAACCCGAGATCAAATTTTCAACAACTACTGGATCTTGGCAAAAGCAAGAGAGTTCCAGAAAAAACATCTATTTCTGCTTTATTGACTATGCCAAAGCCTTTGACTGTGTGGATCACAGTAAACTGTGGAAAATTCTGAAAGTGATGGGAATACCAGACCACCTGACCTGCCTCTTGAGAAGTCTATATGCAGGTCAGGAAGCAACAGTTAGAACTGGACATGGAACAACAGACTGGTTCCAAATAGGAAAAGGAGTATGTCAAGGCTGTATATTGTCACTCTGCTTATTTAACTTCTATGCAGAGTACAGCATGAGAAATGCTGGGCTGGAAGAAGCACAAGCTGGAATCAAGTTTGCAGGGAGAAATATGAATAACCTCAGATATGCAGATGACACCACCCTTATGGCAGAAAGTGAAGAGGAACTAAAAAGCCTCTTGATGAAAGTGAAAGTGGTGAGTGAAAAGTTGGCTTAAAGCTCAACATTCAGAAAACCAAGATCATGGCATCCAGTCCCATCGCTTCATGGGAAATAGATGGGGAAACAGTGGGTACATTTTATTTTTCTGGGCTCCAAAATCACTGCAGATGGTGACTGCAGCCATGAAATTAAAAGACGCTTACTCCCTGGAAGAAAAGTTATGACCAACCTAGACAGCATATTCAAAAGCAGAGAAGGACTTTGCCTACAAAGGTCCGTCTAGTCAAGTCTATGGTTTTTCCTGTGGTCATGTATGGATGTGAGGGTTGGACTATGACGAAAGCTGAGTGCCAAAGAACTGATACTTTTGAACTGTGGTGTTGGAGAAGACTCTTGAGAGTCCCTTGGACTGCAAGGAGATTCCACCAGTCCATTCTGAAGGTGATCAGCTCTGCGATTTCTTTGGAGAGAATGATACTGAAGCTGAAACTCCAGTACTTTGGCCTCCTCATAGGAACAGTTGACTCATTGGAAAAGACTTTGATGTTGGAAGGGATTGGGGGTAGGAGGAAAGGGGGACAGCAGTGGATGAGATGGCTGTATGGCATCACTGATTCGATGGACCTGAGTCTGAGTGAACTCCGGGAGTTGGTGATGGACAGGCAGGCCTGGCGTGCCATGATTTATGGGATCGCAGAGTCGGACACGACTGAGTGACTGAACTGAACTGTATACCATTTATGAAAAATAGAAAGCTTGGTGAGTATATAACAGTATTAAAATGATTTTTCCTTGATTTTGAAGCATTAAAATGGCATTATAATTAAGAAAGGACCTATATCTTTCAAAGTAGCATAGTGAAATTTTTATGGATGGAATAAAACTATAACTGGTATTGGATTCAAAGTAGAGCATGATGGAGGGAGAGGGGTGTGTACATAGATGAAATAGCAATGGTCATTAAATGATAATTGTTGAAGCTAGATGATAGGTATGTCAAGATTTTTGAAGATTCCATCTACTTTGGTAAATATTTCAGATGTTCCATAACAAAAATAAAGACAGAGAAGTGTTGTTGTGTGTGTGTAGGAGAGAGAATGAGAAAGCTGCTGTGGTCTGGTGGTACTTGGGCTATTGGGTGGCTCCTGAGAAGGATAAGATGTGGTCAGAGTCTCAGGTGAACAGGACTTGCTGATGGATATCTAAGTCCCTGAGATTTTTGAACATTGAGTTTATTCTGTAATCAGTTCTGAGCCACTGGAGGTTTGTTTTTTTTTTTTTTTTTGATCAAGGGTTTCTATGATTAGTCATGCTTTGGGACTACGGCTGACAGCACGGGATTAAAGCCAAGAGCTCTGGTGCTTTTTCAATATGGAATGGGGCCTCTGAGATGTACTATGCTTTTATTCTAAGTGGGTTTTGATCCCAGTGGGCATGGAGTGTGTCCACCCCTGTATTCAGCAGTGCCCATCATGCACTGTCTGTGATCAGCAATCAAGCACAGGATAAAGAATCCAGCTTCTTGAATGGATTAATGAGCTAAAATTATCATCAGTTGGGAAAGCAATGACCCATCCAGGCATTAAATAAACGCACACTCTGCATGCCTGCATTTCCATTTAAGACCCAGTGTAATCTGCTTTTCACATTCACCGAGTCCTTTAAAATATATAAAATGTCCCAGATTTCAAAATGTTTCCCTAAAGAGCGTTGAGCATTTGCCTAATTGGGAGCAACTTGGTCTGTGCTCTGAATAGAAATTCTCAACTCGTGGAAACCCAGACATTTATTTCATTTTCTTGTTCAATTCCTTACTGCTTCCATCCATGACAGATTTTGCTTATACCTTGTGGAGCAGACTATTTAGATAATGAGTTAAAAAGCACACCTTACAGAAATCTATCTGCATTCCTTTGCTCACAAGACATTTTTCTCTGAGGTGCCCTCTCTTGAACCCTCCAAGTTAAAAAAATGTCTTCCTCCATGAAAATCACCCTCAATCTCTAAGAACATCTCACTCATTTTCCAGTTACACCACAGCAACGTGGGCTTCTGAGTTAACTCTTGATAACCTTCAGTGACATACAGCATCAGGCATACTTGTCTGTTTCTACTGCCAGGCTGTGAAAACCTTTAGGACAAGCAATTAAACAAACTAGTTAGAAGTCTGCTCTCTTGATGAGACAGTTCAGTTAAGTCAGTTCAGTCACTCAGTCGTGTCCGACTCTTTGTGACCCCATGAATCGCAGCACGCCAGGCCTCCCTGTCCATCACCATCTTCCGGAGTTCACTCAGACTCCATCAAGTCCGTGATGCCATCCAGCCATCTCATCCTTGGTCGTCCCCTTCTCGTCCTGCCCCCAATCCCTCCCAGCATCAATCTTTTCCAATGAGTAAACCCTTTGATGAGGTGGCCAAAGTACTGGAGTTTCAGCTTTAGCATCATTTCTTCCAAAGAAATCCCAGAGCTGATCTCCTTCAGAATGGACTAGTTGGATCTCCTTGCAGTCCAAGGGACTCTCAAGAGTCTTCTCCAACATCACAGTTCAAAAGCATCAATTCTTTGGTGCTCAGCCTTCTTCGCAGTCCAACTCTCACATCCATACGTGACTACTGGAAAAACCATAGCCTTGACTAGAGGGACCTTAGTTGGCAAAATAATGTCTCTGCTTTTGAATATGCTATCTAGGTTGGTCATAACTTTTCTTCCAAAGAGTAAGTGTCTTTAATTTCATGGCTGCAGTCACCATCTGCAGTGATTTTGGAGCCCCCAAAATAAAGTCTGACACTGTTTCCACTGTTTCCCCATCTATTTCCCATGAAGCGATAGGACTGGATGCCATGATCTTGGTTTTCTGAATGTTGAGCTTTAAGCCAACTTTTTCACTCTCCTCTTTCACTTTCATCAAGAGGCTTTTAGTTCCTCTTCACTTTCTGCCATAAGGGTGGTGTCATCTGCATATCTGAGGTTATTAATATTTCTCCCTGCAATCTTGATTCCAGCTTGTGTTTCTTCCAGTCCAGCATTTCTCATGATGTACTCTGCAGAGAAGTTAAACAAGCAGGGTGACAATATACAGCCTTGACATACTCCTTTTCTTATTTGGAACCAGTCTGTTGTTCCATGTCCAGTTCTAACTGTTGCTTCCTGACCTGCATATAGACTTCTCAAGAGGCAGGTCAGGTGGTCTGGTAATCCCATCTCTTTCAGAATTTTCCACAGTTTATTGTGATCCACACAGTCAAAGGCTTTGGCATAGTCAATAAAGCAAAAGTAGATGTTTTTCTGGAACTCTCTTGCTTTTTCCCGATGAGACAGTTACAAGTTTAAAATTTAGCTCTGCCACTTACAATTGGTGCAGGCTTTCTAAAGACTTGTCTTACTCATTTCTAGCATGGAAATGTAGGACTTTTTCATAGATGATAGTATATAGAATGTGTGTAATTGTTGACATCAGACCTGGCATCAGCAGCCAATAAATGTTCACTATAACTGTCATAACCATCACTATGATTCTCATCCATCCACATCGCAACATCACACATGAGTGCCAATTACCTGGGCAAGTAGAAATACAGGAGTTAAAATAATCAATAGCTAGTTTAAACTTTAGTGTGGGTGAAAGTCACTAGGAATCTGAATAATACACAGATCCATCTGCAATTCTCACAGTACCCAGCCAATGGCCATGTTACAAATGGCCATCAGACCACACACGGAGCAGCAAGAGTATAGACCTCTGTCACCGTAGAGAATCATTCTAGATGCAAAGAAAAGTAACTCTAGGAGGAGTGGAGTTGATGATTTTTATTACATACAGGTATTATGTTAGTAATAATAAGGCCATCAATTCTGAAGATAGCTTGTATTTATCCAATTTACACCAGGACACACAAGAGCTAACACTGAAGTTAGGAATTATTTCTCTGGCATAGTGAGATTAGGGGAAAAAGTAGTGAAATGCAGGGGAAGTCACATGGATTTTAGGAAAAATAAGCTGAGAAGGCACAATCACAGCACTCTTGGGCCATGTATTATCTCTAGAGCCTGACTTTTCTGATCTGTGATTAGTGATGCCTTTGTGATACTTCAGTGAGATAATGGCTCTGAAAGGTATCAGCACAAATCCTGAAAGTAGAGTGACAAAGGATGAGATCATCATCAACTCAATGGACATGAACTTGGGCAAACTCTGGGAGATGGTGAGGGACGGGAAAGCTTGGCATGCTGCAGTCCATAGGTTTGCAGAGAGTCGGGCATGACTTAGTGACTGAAGAACAACAAGACTTAAGTAACAAATGTTATTAATTGCTTCCATCCCTGTTACCTTGGTGTGTGCTTGTGTGCTCAGTTGTGTCTCTTTGTGATATGTGTGTACATGTGTGTATTATCTTGGTGTAAAAATACAGCTCAGGTTTTGATTACTTATGTATTTTATACAGGAAAAAGCCTATTGTCATTGTTAAAATTGTGGACTTTGAAGTCCAGGAGATCTGAGTTAGTATCCCTATTTCATTGCTTTCTGCATATGTGACTTTGAGCAATTTAATTAATATAACTATCGCATAGTTTTAGTTACAAAAAGCATATGAATCATTTTATACAGGTAATTTATACACATAAAATTTAAATAAATGCTAAATATTATTTTATTAACTCTTCTTCCATGAATATATCCTCATGTTACTAAGAATCTGTTCTGATAATGTATCTGGCAAATAACATACCACAAATGGCTGTAGAATGCACAGTAATTTACTTAAACATCAGCTTATAAAGAGCTTTGCAAGCTATTTAGCTCAAAATATTTCATTGTTTTAAATACATTCTGAAATTATTTTCATGGTGTTTTTCCTCCTTTTTTTTTTTTTTTTGGTTGCCTATCCTTGACTTTTGTTCATTTTTATCACTGTTAAAATTTTATCATATGTATATATGTTATATATTAATGTCAGCAATTTCCTGTTTATATTTTCCATATTATTACCATCATCATGTTGAAGCTGAAGTTCCAATACTTCGACTATCTGATGTGAAGAGTCAACTCATTGGGAAAGATCATGATGCTGGGTAAGACTGAGGGCAGGAGGAGAAGGGGACGACAGAGGACAAGATGATTGGAGGCATCAAGACTCAAAGGACATGAGTTTGAGCAAACTCCAGGAGATGGTGAAGGACCTGGAAGTCTGGCCTGCTACAGTCCATGGGGTCACAAAGAGTCAGAAATGACTTAGAGACTCAACAACATCATCATCATATTTTTTAAAATTCATTTCTTTCTTGTTAGTACAAAACTTTATATGGCACAAGATATAAAAATAATCTACAATAAAAGTATTTAAATGTTTTACCTAAAACTCATCCTTTTTGGTTAAGTCTTATATACCTAGAAGCCCTCTTCTCTTAAGGTAATTTTTCCTCTAAATATCAGTAAGCTCTCATGCAAAAGGCCTCTAGTGGAATCTCCAAACATGTCTATAAATAATAGTTATTTTCTGTCCCTTGTGGAAGACAGTATAGTTTATATCATTCAGAAAGAGTTGAATAGAGGCATGTGTGGACCAGAAATAACATCCTGAATAACAATCGCTTTGTTATTAAAGAATTTCCTGTTAATTATATTTATCCCACAAATATTCATATTTAGGTGAAGTATCATCATATCTATATAAACATATAGTATTTTCATCCCTTAAAACAAAGAAAATATATGATTTCCATGAGGAAAAAGCATATTTATGTTTTTAATTCACACATATGTGCAGTGTCCTATCAAAACAAAGTCAATCATTTAAATATAGTGCACTAGGTTGGTATGTTTTCAACACAGCAAAGGCAAAAACTACAGCCATTGCTGATGGCCTATTCCCTTTTATTCAATGAAAAAAATTTTTTTCCTTTCCAAAGCTTTTGATTGATGAAAACACTCCATGAAATTGTTAAGAAAAGAGAGAATAACAAAAGAGAATTACAAACAAAGAACAGGAAATTGCTATTATGACAAAAGAAACAAATGAAGTAGAATTTTGGCCAAATTGGAAGTCTGTAATAAATACAAAAGAAAAATTATATGTCACAGTGGAAATAAAACAAAGTAAGAACTCAAAAGAAATAAATGCCTCAGTCAACTTTTACTTTTCGCTATCTGTGCAACAGAACAGTGTGTGACTGATTCCTTCTGCTTATACATGCCCGCTCTAGCGGAACAGAGGCCATCGCGTGTGCCTGTGTGACTCTTTTGTGACTCCATGGACTGTGGCCCGATAAGCTCCTCTGCCCATGGCATTTCCCAGGAAAGGGTGCTGGAGTGGGTTGCCACGCTCTCTCCTCTGGGGGTATCTTCCCCATCCAGAGATGGAATCTGAGTCTCTTTAGTCTCCTGCATTGGCAGGCATTTTGTTTTCGTTTTTCCACCAGGAAAGCAAACTGGAAAGCCCATGCTCATATATAAAACCAGGAATTCCTGCTGTTCACATTTCCTAGTGAGTCTCTGGAAGGTTTGTTAACTCTTTCAGGGCATCAGAGCAGCTTCAACTGCATAAATCTTGAATGCATTTTTTTTTCAGAACCTTATATTCCATTTTGTGGCTATCCATTGGGGCACACTGATTTTGTGGTGGTGAATCAGAAATGTCACACAGACAAACCTCTGCATTTGGAATTTGAGGATCTGAAATTTAGATATGATTAGACCATTTATTTTGGCCACCTGATGTGAGGAACCGACTTATTGAAAAAGCCCCTGATGTTGGGAAAGACTGAGGGCAAGAGGAGAAGGGGGTGACAGAGGATGAGGTAAGTGGATGGCATTACTGACTCAATGGACATGAGTTTGAGCAAACCCCAAGAGACAGTGAAGCACAAGGAAGCCTGGTGTGCTGCAGCTCATGGGGCCCCCAAGAGTCAGACATGACTGAGCAACTGAACAACAATGCCATTTACTGGGCTTCCCTGGTGGCACATAGAGTAAAGAAGCTACCTTCTAATACAGGAGAGGTAAGAGACGCAGGTTTGATCCCTGATTGGGAAGATCCCCTGGTGAAAGGAATGGCTACCCATTCCAGTATTCTTGCCTTGAGGATTCCATGGACAGAGGGAGCCTGGCAGGCCACAGTCCATGGGGTCACCAGGACATGACTCAGTGACTAACACACACACAAGAAACCATGTACTAACTGTGTGACTCTCAAGAAATTTCTTCAATTCTTTAAATGGTCAATTTCCTGAATTTTACAGACTAAGGAAAAATTACCTACTCTTGGTGACTAAAAGGTCTAAATAAAATAATGCATGATAGCATTCTATTTTTAATATAAATTTCTTTATGAGTTTTATAATCAACATTTAAATTATATATGTATAATATATATGCATACCTTACAATCGTCTGGATTACATTGAATTTAACCCACTTTTAGCTATTGATTACCCTGTGACCCACTAAACAAGCTAGGCATATAGATTCTACAGTTTAGATTACAACCTCAAAGGCATACATCCTGAATTTAGAGTCTGTTAGATCATAGAGTTTATTAGAGCACTTGCCTTCTCATAGAATATTTGAATCTATGAGTAAATAAAATCCTTTCCAGGGATTGAGAGAAAAATGTACCTGCTTGCTTACAAATCAATACAAATATTCAACTTGTTTATGAGCTATTCCTCCCCCCTCCAACCTAGAAATGTATTCTCGTATCACTTACAACTAAAATATTATCTGATGGTAATTAACAATTTTAAAACAGAATTCTTATTGACACTTTATGTAGCTGAAAGGGAAAAATAGCCAGGGAAGAACAAAAAATATTGTTCAATGCCCTTAAACAAAAATGTTCAATGATTAAACCAAATTTTAAAAACTTTACCTAGAAATTTAGAACTGACATGGGAAAAATCTTGATAACTTGGGAGTACTGGGAAATAAGTAGAAATTAATAAAGATTTCAGCTTGTTTTAAGGTTAGTCTCACATAGTCTCTCAGATTGACAAAAATAGGATGTTTCTTTCTGTTAAAAAATATCCTAGGTATAGATTCAATGCAATCCCTATCAAGCTACCAATGGTATTTTTCACAGAGCTAGAACAAATAATTTCACAATTTGTATGGAAATACAAAAACCTCGAATAGCCAAAGCAATCTTGATAAGGAAGAATGGAACTGAAGGAATAAACCTGCCTGACTTCAGGCTCTACTACAAAGCCACAGTCATTGAGACAGTATGGTACTGGCACAAAGACAGAAATATAGATCAGTGGAACAAAATAGAAAGCCCAGAGATAAATTCACACTCCTATGAACACCTTATCTTTGACAAAGGGGCAAAAATATACAATGGATTAAAGACAATCTCTTTAACAAGTAGTGCTGGGAAAACTGGTCAATCACTTGTAAAAGAATGAAACTAGAACACTTTCTAACACCATACACAAAAATAAACTCAAAATGGATTAAAGATCTCAACGTAAGACCAGAAACTATAAAACTCTTAGAGGAGAACATAGGCAAAACACTCTCCAACATAAATCACAGCAGGATCCTCTATGACCCACCTCCCAGAATATTGGAAATAAAAACAAAAATAAACAAATGGGACCTAATTAAACTTAAAAGCTTCTGCACAACCAAGGAAACCATAAGCAAGATGAAAAGACAGCCTTCGGAATGGGAGAAAATAATAGCAAATAAAGCAAGTGACAAACAATTAATCTCAAAAATATACAAGCAACTTATGCAGCTCAATTCCAGAAAAATAAATGACCCAATCAAAAAATGGGCCAAAGAACTAAACAGACATTTCTCCAAAGAAGACATACAGATGGCTAACAAACACATGAAAAGATGCTCAACATCACTCATTATCAGAGAAATGCAAATTGAAACCACAATGAGGTACCATTTTCATGCCAGTCATATGGCTGTTATCCAAAAGTCTACAAGCAATAAATGCCGGAGATGGTGTGGAGAAAGGGAACCCTCTCTCTTACACTGTTGGTGGGAATGCAAACTAGTACAGCCACTATGGAGAACAGTGTGAAGATTCCTTAAAAACTGGAAATAGAACTGCCTTATGACCCATTATTCGCACTGCTGGGCATACACACTGAGGAAACCAGAATTGAAAGAGACACATGTACCCCAGTGTTCATCACAGCAATGTTTATAATACCCAGGACATGGAAGCAACCTAAATATCCATCAGCAGACAAATGGATAAGAAAGCTGTGGTACATATATACAATGGAGTATTACTCAGCCATGAAAAAGAATGCATTTGAATCAGTTCTAATGAGGTGGATGAAACTGGAGCCTATTATATAGAGTGAAGTAAGTCAGAAAGAAAAACACCAATACAGTATACTAATGCATATATATGGAATTTAGAAAGATGGTAATGATAACCCCGTATGCGAGATAGCAAAAGAGTCACAGATGTATAGAACAGTCTTTTGGACTCTGTGGGAGAGGGAGAGAGTGGGATGATTTGGGAGAGTAACATTGAAACATGTATACCATCATATATGAAATGAATCGCCAGTCCAGGTTCGATGCATGATACTGGATGCTTGGAGCTGGTGAACTGGGACGACCCAGAGGGATGGTACAGGGAGGGGGGGAGGGAGGAGGGTTCAGGATGGGGAACATGTGTATACCTGTGGTGGATTCATGTTGATGTATGGCAAAACCAATACAATATTGTAAAGTAATTAATCTCCAATGAAATAAATTTATATATATAAAAATATCCTAGGAAATGAAAGAACAGGCATTTTTTTATTTCAAAAATGGAATAAAAGCTAATTTGAGAGGAAAGAAGAGACATTTGGACCCTGCATATATTAAAGAAGTAAAAATTCCCTAAGGAAAATTTAATGAAGCTACATTTTGCTCTTTGTTCAGTTGCTTCAGTCATGTCCAATTCTTCGCAACCACATGGACTGTAACCCACCAGGCTCCTCTGTCCATGGGAATCCCCAGGCAAGAATATTGCAGTGTGTTGCCATTTCCTCCTCTATAGGATCTTCTCAACCCAGGAGCAAAACCGAGATTCTGATTCCAGTGTCTCCTGCATTGTAGACGGATTCTTTACCTCTGAGCCACCAGGTAAGCCACACACAGGGTAAGATACGAAGGAAGGAAAACAAGGAGGTACCATAAAGCATAGCTGCTATGTCATCATTAGTAACAAGGGAACACCCCCTCAAATCTATACCCTTAGTAAACTATTCAGATGACGAGAAGAGATGAGAACAGATGAGGCGGAGGCAATATTAGTATTTATGAGATTGTTTATACTCAGTTTACATACATTAATAAGTACCTACATTTCCAAAACAATATGCAAAACAAAGCCTTATATGTGTCTTTATTAGCATATGTCAGAAGCTATTTAACAAAAAAGTACGTATCAAAGAGTTTTGGAGAATTTAAAATTCCTAGAACAATACAAACAAATATTTATTCTTTATTGCATTTGTGATAAAACTATGAAGAAATTAACAGAATTAAAGTCTGATACAACTCTCGTAAGCAAATACATTTCCTTTCCTACTGACAAAAATGCTCTTCTGATCCTGAAAAAAGTTTCAAAACATTTCTTATTCTCCACACAAATTTCATAATTTATAATTATCAATAGTCAGTGATTCAATGGTTTGTTTTTCATAAGAAGTATGGATATTCATGCTTTCTCTTAAATGGGAAATTCAATCAACAGTTCCCCCTAAGTCATGTGCTTGCAGATCCCTTGAGAGGTACAGCCAAGTAGGCAGAATAAAATATAGATAAAGAGCTCTTTTGTCCTTCCTCCATACGCAAAAGGAGTACTGATTGTTCATTCATTTTATTTTTTTATATTGAATTGCATCATTGACTTAAGCCAACTATTGACACATAAAACGCTCATCAGATGATTTTTGTGTAAGTTGTTCAAATTTTTTATAAAGAGAAAGTTTGAAACATAGTACTGGGGAGTTTTATCTCAGTATTTTGATGCCCAGATGTGTTACTTCATAGTGAAATGGAAACTTTTTCATTGTCTTATGTGCAATCTATTTTTTTAAATCAAAAATAAGCATTAACGAAACCTAAGTTTCAATTTCAGTGTGTTTTGTTTGATTTGTCCTCCTATAGGCCTATGGGGTTTTGTAAAAATTGTTTTTGCCTAACTGTGCCTTTCTTTGCATCAGTCACTGGTTTTGTCAGGGCTTTTGTCATTGGTCATTACAATCTGTAATACGCCGGTCATGAGAAAATGTATTTGACACATCACATATGTTAAATAAAATCTATTATATTGAATTAAGATAGTTTATTGTAACCTTTAAAAGTCTTCACCTTAGGAGAAATATTACATGTAGATGGGAATTTCTCTCGATCACCCTTGAAGTAAGTTTAGACGTAAGTAGTTTATGGATGCCACTATGCGTCTTCATTAACAACATGTGTGATGTGCGCAGGAGATAGTCCTTGGCCTCAGTTTCTCTACGTAATTAAGAGAATTAGATGATAATTGTAGAGTGCTCTCTTTCGCTAAAATGTGCTGGCCTTCAGAACAAGAGGGTTGTGACAGATTGCTAGATCCAGATAGAAGCTAGACGGGTAATAAAGGAATAATATATTTCTGAAAAATTGCCTCTTTGACAAGGTAGAGCTATGGAGAAGACAGGTGTGACATATTGGAGGTCCTTTCAGAACAGATTCTGTTCAGCCTCCACTGCGGCTCTGAACCAAGAAATACTGTGATTGAGCCAGCAGCCTCAGTTCCTGCAGCCTTCTCCTCACAGAGACAGTGCAATTCAAGAGACGTGCAGCGCTGCAGCAGGCTTCAGGCATCAGTCATGCTGACGTCCTCTCCACATTCCACTTGCTAATTATTATGGACAGCCAGGTAAAAAGGTTTGGAGCAGGTAACTTGTAGGGAGATGTTTCAGAGCCAGTATGTTGGTTATTAAGCCGCTGTAGTGGAATCAGTATTTGGAGGACTGGATTAAGAGCTCAGTATCTAAGTTTTTATTCTGGGTCATAAATATATGGTTTATCTTGTTCAGTAGCTAAGTAGGCTTCCCTGTCCATGAGATTCTCCAGGCAAGAATAATGAAGTGGGTTGCCATTTCCTCTTCCAAGGGCTTTTCCCAATCCACGGATCAAACCTGTGTCTCCTGTCTCCTGCATTGCAAGCTGATTCTTCACTGGTGAGTTACTGCAGAAGCTCCATTATTAAGTAAATGGTTAAGTAAGTCAACATTGTGTTAATTTTAGTAAGGTAGAATCATATGCTTATATTGAACCAAATAAAATTATCACATAAATAAATTTATTAGAAGGGTCCCCATGTGTAACCAGAAGAGAAATCAAAACAATAACAACAAATTAAGTAGCATTTAAGGAAAGTCTGGTTAAAGTGCCTCAATTCGCAGTACCGTATATAAAGAGGATTCTTTTCATGAAAGCTAAAGCAATACTCAAGGACAACAGGTTAAGATTCGGCAGTTAATTCACTCTGCTAATTAAGTTTATTTTTCTAAACAGATAGCAATTTAATAAGGCTGCAAATTCCATTGAATTATTTGCCTTTGTAAGTATGACATCTCACTAAAAATCCCTGATTCAGAACCCTCAGGTGAAATAATACTTTTCTGAATCTACCAAAGATTGTCATAATTAAAAGGCAAAAAATATACAGTGCGGAGATACTCAGTTTGTCTCTCTTGATATGCCTGTTACTTGATAAAATGTATAATACTATACTATACTTGATAAAATGTATAATACTATACATTTTATCATTAGTTTTGCACTTGTAATAAATAAAAGAATTTCCTTTCAAACATTCTCTCATAGGAAAATATTATAACCAACATTTTTCCTCAGAAGTAGGAAATAAAGTGTTGTGATGCAGAGAGGGCAGGGGGAGGGAAGGAAGGAAGGGTCACTGATCCCACTGTTTGCTGCTTATCTCACAACCCAGCAAGCTGAAGGTCAGGGATGTTCACTGTAGATGATAGCGAGAGATGTAACAGATGAAGAAAGTATTGGCTACACAATAACACAAATACATGGTCAAGTTTTCAGCAAAGGCACCTTGTTGGGTGTGTTTTCTTTCTGTCATAATTACTTTAAAAGACATAGAAATGGTCAATATGTCATAGCAGGAGGAACTTACTTCCTTCTATGAGCCCACCAGAATTACAGCCCCTTAAAGACCAACCATGCATGAGAATAACTTGAAGATTAGCTGAGAAGATTTTCCACAACTGAAGACGTAAAGAAGAAAGCTCAAGACAGGGAGAAGGGGTGGAGATGCTGTACAGCCAGGACCCACAGCTCCAGAAATCCTGCCCCAAGATGAGCCCCCAGAGTATCTGGCTTTGAAAACCAGTGGGACTTGTGTTAAGGAGAGCTTCAGGGCTGCAGGCAACAGAGACATCTTAGAGGGTGTGCACAAAATCATGTGTGCTCCAAGTCCCAGTGCAGAGGCATTTATCTGAATAACCTTGGTCAGACTCACATGCTGATCTTGGAGAGCCTCATGGAAAGGCAGGAGGCAATGGGGGCTCTCCCTGGGGATGGACACTCGGGAAGCAGCCATTATTGGGAGTGTGTTCTACCGCAAGACCACTGACGCTGCTGGGTGCCATTTTAGAGTCCCCTCTTAGAGCCTGTTAGTGCTGGAGGAATTGGCCCCATCCACCAGGGGCCACTGCAGCCCAAGACCCTCTGGGCCACACAGACAGTCACAGAGGGACTCACCCACCCACCACGGGCTCAAACCCACCACATAAGGCAGCCAGTGGAGGAGGGGCCAGCCCCACCTACCAGTTCACGCACAATGGTTAGCCCCACCCCAACAGAAGGACACGTGCAGCCCACCTAAGGGGCCCTCCTAGAGCATGTGGGTCTGGTGACTAGTGGAACATGCAGCTGTGCCCCACAGGGCCTCTCTTATGTAAGTTTACTTCCCTAACATTGCAAAATGCCATCGACACACCAAACACATAGAAATAGAGAACTGAGAATTGAAAGAGACACATGTACCCCAGTGTTCATCACAGCACTGTTTATAATAGCCAGGACACGGAAGCAACCTAGATGTCCATCAGCAGACAAATGGATACGAAAGTGATGGTACATATACACAATGGAGTATTACTCAGCCATTAAAAAGAATACATTTGAATCAGTTCTAATGAGGTGGATGAAACTGGAGCCTATTATACAGAGTGAAGTTAGTCAGAAAGAAAAAACACCAATACATGTATTAATGCATATATATGGAATTTAAAAAAGATGGTAATGATGACCCTAAAGGTGAGACAGCAACAGAGACACAGATATAAAAACAGACTTTTGGACTCTGTGGGAAAAGGCTAGGTGGGATGATTTGAGAGAATAGCATTGAAACAAGTGTAATGTCATATGTGAAATAGACCACCAGTCCAAGTTTGATGCATGAAACAGGGAACTCAAATCCAGTGTACCAGGACAACCCAGAGGGATGGGATGCGGAGGGAGGCAGGAGGGGGTTTCAGAATGCACATGTACGCCCATGGCTGATTCATGTCAATGTATGGCAAAAACCATTACAATATTGTAAGATGATTAGCTTCCAATTAAATAAATTAGTTTAAAAAAGAAATAGAGAACTGGGGAAAGTGAAAAGACAGAGAAATAATTGTTCTAATAAAGAAGCAAATAATCTCAAAAAGAACTAAACAAAGTAGAGATAATCCACCTGAAGAAGAGTTCAAGGTAATGATCATAAAGATGTTCAACAAACTTGAGAGAAGAATGGATGAACACAGTGAGAATCTCAAAAAGTATTAGAAAATATAACAAAGAGACACAGAGGTATAGAATGGACTTTTGGACTCTGAGGGAGAGGGAAAGAGTGGGATGGTTTGGGAGAATGGCATTGAAACATGTATACTATCTTGTAAGAAATGAAGCGCCAGTCTATGTTCAATGCAGGATGCAGGATGCATGGGGCTGGTGCACAGGATGATTCAGGTAGATGATGTGGGGTGGGAGGTGGGAGGGGGCTTCGGCATTGGGAGATTGTGTTCACCTGTGGCTGATTCATGTCAATCTATGGCGAAACAAATACAGTACTGTAATTAAAATAAATAAATAAATAAAAATTTTTTAAAAAAAGAAAATATAACAAAGAATGAAACAGTGAAAATAATATAATTACTTGAATTTTAAAAGTCACAAGAAGGAATAAATAGCATATTAGATGACACAGAGGAATAAATCAACAGTCTGGAAAATAGACTCGAGCTGATTACCCAAGATGAAAAGAAAAAGGAAAAGATTTTCTTTTTCCAACATGAGGGTAGTTTTCGAAACCTCTGGAACAACATCAAGAGTACTAGCAGTGCATTACATGGGTCCAGAAGGAAAACAGAGAGAGAAGGCAAAGAATTTATTTGAAGAAATAACAGCTGAAAACTTCCCCTAACCTGTGGAAGGTAAAAGATACCTAGCTCCAGGAAGCACAGAAAGTCTCAAGCAAGACAAGCCCAAAGAGGAACACACCAAAAACACATATAATTTAAATGGTCAAATTAAAGACAAAGACAGAATCTTAAAAGTAGCAAGAGGAAAGCAACTAGTTATGTATGAGGGGAACTCCTACAAGACCATAAGCAGGAAATTTTCAGACCAAAGGGGAGTGGAATGATAGACCCAAAGTGATGAAAGGGAAAAAGAAAAAAAAACAAACACTTACCCTACAAGATTATCGTTCAGAGTGTAAGGAGACATGGGAATGAGTGGAGGGAGTTAAGAGATACACACTTTCAGTTATAAAATAAGTAAGTCACACGATGTAATATTCAGCACAAGGAACATGGTCACTATTACTGTAATACCTTTATATGGGGACAGAAGGTTACTCGACTTATTTATCATGGGGATCATAAATGCCGTAACACATAGTATACCTGAGACTAACAAATATTATACATAAACTATATTTCAATAAAAGACAAAACATAGAGACAGATACTCATATGCTATAAACATCCTTGAATTTTCACATCAATTTTTTTTTTAAGAAATATACATAAGAACTTAACAGATCTGAATTGTCTATTTTCTCACGGGTCTATCTTCATCTTGAGTTGAATAACTGCTGCCCACTTTAGAATGACATATGACCTTCCGTTTCTTAGAATCTCCACATGGAGAAAAACAACCATTTGTATTACTTTTCTGGCCCTTATACAAATTCAATGTGTTGACATCAGTCTCAGGTCTGCTGAATCCTCTCATGGGCACCATGCCTTCTGGGGTAATGAAAACCTAACCTAATGCATACATTGAGAATAACTTTAGTGATTCCTCCCTTAAGCCAGGGCTTCCCTGATAGCTCAGTTGGTAAAGAGTCTGCCTACAATGCAGGAGTCCCCAGTTTGATTCCTGGGTTGGGTAGATCGGCTAGAGGAGGGATAGGCTACCCACTTCAGTATTCTTGGGTTTCCTTTTGTGGCTCAGCTGGTAAATAATCTGCACACAATGCAGGAGACCTGGGTTCAATCCTTGGGTAGGAAGATCCTCTGGAGAAGAGAAAGGCTACCCACTCCAGTATTCTGGCCTGGAGAATTCCATATATAGTCCATGGGGTCAGAAAGTTGGACACGACAGAGTGACTTTCACTTTCCTTAAACCTACATGATGAATCGGTGCAACAGTGTATGATTTGAGTTTCTCCATTATTGAGTTTTTATTTTTTTTTTTTAATAGTGGAAAATCTCTTTCATTTCCATGTTTGCTTATAGACATCATGCCCAACTGCCTTTTCCATTCCTCTTTTCTACTCAGAAACTTGAACATTTCTTCTGCATTTCTCAGGACTGATTGGTTGTCACTGTTTTGGTTTTAGTTTCCCATGAGGCAGAGCCTATGATAAAGACTTCTGTCCAGGTAATTTATCTGGGAGATGACCCCAGGGAGTAAGACTCCACTGACTCTTACTCATGGGACAATCATCAAGACAAGGAGAAACGATGATGCAGGAATATGCTGCACAGATGGTCAGAGCTAATAGAGAGAGGCTCGTTCTGAGCACTATCTTCTGAATATCAAAGGAGACTTTTCCTCAAATTGTCTGCCCAGGAAAGGACAGGGACAGGGATCCATTGTCTCCTATGAGCCACTGGTGAGGGTTGCTTGTGAGGCTACTAATGTCTCTGTAATTTTCATACGCATGTGTGGGTGCCAAGTGTATCAACAGAGAAGACCCGGGGGGCTAAACAGAGGATGTGACATGGGCTCCAGGGCTATCAGTACCAGCCACGTGGTTCAAAGCCTTACCTTTGCTGCAGCCGTGGCAGGAGTGACTGGGAGGCCAAAATGAGGCTGCAAGGTGGTGATAAGACGTGTTTAGGAGAGTCCAGCCTCACTCATGTGTACCCAACTTTAAGTCTAGTGTATCGCGGAGCTTTCAGGTGAGGCCAGCAGCGAATCTGTAAAACCACCTTACTACAGCGAGGTAATGAAATAAGCTGCAGTCTCCCCTGATACAGGCTACAATTAAACTTACGCATGAGCTCAGTCACTCAGTCATGTCCAGCTCTCTGCTACTCCATGGACTGTAGCCCACCAGGCTCCTCTGTCCATGGGATTTCCCAGGCAAGAATACTGGAGTGAGTTGCCATTTCCTCCTCCAGAGGATCTTTCCTACGCGAACCTGAGTCTCTGGCATCTCCTGCCTTGGTAGGTGTATTCTTTACCACTGAGACACCTGAGAAGCCCTATAATTAATCTTACTATCTCCCTATTGCAAACCACTTTCCATTTCCCTTCCCTTTGGCCAGAACTCCAGCTTCTCTTGGCTGTCTGCTGGTGGGTGACCGGATGCGCCTAACCGTAGGCTGCCGTGCTCCCGCCGGTCACAGCGCACCTCTGCTCAGTCACCGCTGTCCACAGAGCACACCTCCTGGCTGCAGACACGCCCTTGTGTCACCAACGAGAAGCAGCACCCTCCCTCCTCACAGTGATCATTTTCAATGATCTGTTTGGGTGCAATGCTTTCTTGATGGATTGTTTCACAGGTATGCGATGCCCAAACTGACCTGACACTATTGGGTGGCGACAAATTGAGGCGAATGTTTGTTTTTTTCCCAGGAGAAACTCGCCCCTAGGAACAACAACTCTACAACAGACTCTAAGGTTGTGGGGTAGACTACCACATACCAGCTGATGCTGCAAGTGTGCAAAGGAAGATTTTCACTATTCCGGCCCTTTTGGGACCACATCCATCTATGCCATCTGTTAGGCACACAGCACTCTCTGTATCAGCTATTGCTCTACTGAATATACTCCATCCTGTGGGACACATGTCACCTCTGGAGGGGTTATTCCCAGGCTGATGTTCACTGAAGCCTTTCAAAAATCATTCTGGAAAAAAAAAATCCACCATTATTAAGCAGAAGTTTTACTGCTGTTTTACATTTTATCCTCTAACTGCAGAATAATTTTTCATATGAAAATAATCTTTAAATGGTACCTAACAGACCCTGTGATTTTACAGAGTGCACAAAGATGACGCCTGCCTTATCCGAGTCTGTCATTTTCTTTTTACCAGGCTTCTGAAGAAGTTCACCCAGATTGGACAACCTCAAAGCCTAGGGATTATAACTGCCTGGTGGAAATCGAAGGGTGAAGCTACCACAGAAGTGAATTCTCCCCATTCTGCAGCCAATGAAGGACTTGGTAACTGTGATGTTAATATGTGCAAGTGAGGATACCACTAGACCTCCTGTTTAAACAATAGGATCCCTACTGTGATCCATGGAGGAGGATTTGCAGCATCCCCCTGGGAATCTTGTTTCTTAGAAGAAAACTTACGACAAACCTGGCACTGTCTTAAAAAGCAGAGACGTCACTTTGCCAACAAAGGTCCATCTAGTCAGAACTATCATTTTTCCAGTAGTTATGTACGAATGTCAGAGTTGGACCATAAAGAATCCTGGGTTGAAGAATTGATGCTTTCAAACTGTGAAACTGGAGAAGACTCTTGAGAGTCCCTTGGACAGAAAAGAGATCAAATCAGTCAATCCTGAAAGAAATCAACACTGAATGTTCATTAGAAGGACTGGTGCTGAAGCTCCACTACTTTGGTCACATGATATGAAGAGCCGACTCATTGGAAAAGACCCTGATACTGGGAAAGATTGAAGACAGGATAAGGGGCTGCAACAGAGGATGAAATGGTTGAATAGCATCATTAGCTCCATGGACAAGAGTTTGAGCAAACTCAAGTAGACAGTGAAGCACAGGGAAGCCTGATGTGCTGCAGTCCATGGGGTCGCAACGAGATGGACATGACTGAGCAACTGAACAACAACCGCAATGGGGACCTGCTTTCCAGTCTACTCAAGGAGCAGCCTCTGCCTCTCTTTGTAAGCAGAACTTGAATCAGTTTACTCATCGGTGTAGCTTATTTGAGGATAGATCTCAAGAAGCAGGAGTGAGGCCCTCTGTCCAACAGGGAAGGACAGGGTTATCTGTCTGCTCCTGACTCCCTTCGTTCAGGGGCTGCCCCAGGCTGTGCTAACTCCCCCTGCACTCCGACTGTCTGTTCACATCTAGCTGAGTAGGACTCTGCCTCATTCCCAACTCCGGTGTCAGAGACATATGGGGCAGAGAGCTGGAAAAACAGCTTGTGGGCTCGAAGACGCTTTCTGTAAGGGCTGAGCCAAATGCAGCAGGAAGCTGTATGTCACAGCCATGAGCAGCCAGAGCCCGAGAGAAGGCCAAGACAGCGGAGCAGGTTCAAAACAGGAAGCAGATGCTTCTTCTTCATCAGAAGGTGAGATATTCTTCTCTCTGAACTGTCACAGTACTCTGCACACACTCTGATAAGCATCTGATTTCTGGTGGCTGGACCCTGAGCTCTTGAGGTCAGACAGTGAATCTTTATTTTGCATTAAAAAAAAAAATCTTTGAACATATTGAATGTAGCATTCATACTTTCTGAATGATTAAAAATTTTTAAACTTCACATGTGAATGCATCTTTATAGTAGTTTAGTGTTTTTCGAAATTATTCTCTCGCATCATGTGTTTTACTAAGTTTGTCTTCCGATGGATCACATTTTATTAGTCCTGTTTTATAGATGTAGAAACTATTTGAAATATCTCCAAGATCATTAAACAGAGTTTGATTCAATCCCTCCAAGATTATCTAAGTAAATAAATGAATGTTTCCTGGAAATAGCAAATGTGACTTCCAGTCAAGCAAATTAAGTAAAAATCATTTGATAGTGGGTCAGTTTTTGCAGAGCAAGCTTGGGGAAGAGGTTGAAATTTTAATGTAAAGTTTTTCAGAGAAGAGAGTGTTTAGGAATGGAATCCAGGGCACTAAAATTAAGCTTTCCCTTTTCAATGACTTTCAAAACTCGTATCAGATGTTCAAATGCCATTTCTCCAAGCTCAGAGAACAATGACAACAATACATTCTCTGCTTGACCCCAAATTCCAGTTGCCATAACAACTTGAGACAGTTCTATAAATGAAGATGTGTTTATTGTACAAGTTTGCATTGAGAAAAAAAAGAGATATACCCTAATATACTTTTTATCCTCAGTGTGTCATCTTTAATGTTGAATTCTTTAATGATGTATTTAATTAGCCTACATGTAAATACACTTGCTTGGAAGTATATTGGGACTAATTGCACTTCAATTTGAAATGGTTTTCTGGTTTTCTAATGATTTTAAAAGGCCTTGTATAGCTATCCCTGGCAAGTATAGTGGAGTTATTTCTGCCAGGAATGAGCGGGCAAATAACCTCAATTCACTCTTCACTCATCATTGTCACAGCAGAGACCTAACCAAGGGAATAATTATACAAAGGCAGCAGAGAACCAAGAAGAGAAAGCTAGAAAATCCCACAGGAATCAGGACTAACAGGAGACCTGCCCCTGACCACAATAGAACAAATACCAAGGAGAGTGTCTTTTTTTTTTTTTTTTTGCTCCTTTTATAGAAGCAAGAAAGACTGAGTGAGGTTATCATAGATACTGTTCTTTTGAGTGACCGGACCATCTATAAACGTCCTTTATAGTATACTCAAAATAGTCACTATGGAAATTAACCTAGGTAAGCCAGTGTTATAAGCAGGCTATAAAAGAGCTAGTTTCCTCTCTCCAGATGAGGTTCTGCTACTGTGCAATTGTTGCCATCATCCATTTTCACAGCTGTGTTGTACTCCACAGTTAACAAAGCAACAGGGCACATGTTACCTCCCTTGATTTTCACAGCAGCCCCAGTTTACAGCCAAGGAAACTGCAGAGGAAATGTGGATACTGAGTACAGAAAATGAACTTGATCCCTTTCTTTGCTGTATTTTAATTGTATACACTCAGACCTGTACTTTCCTGGGTCTCAGCTGCTTAACAGGTAAAGTCAAATGATGAAACATGGCTCGAAAGCTTATCGTGAAGATGAATGTATTTCATGTGCTGGAATGTGTTATAGATGCTAAGACTTTATCTTTTATTTAGAATTTTATAGGTTTGTTTTTTGTTTTGTTTTGTTTTTACAGGCTTCCTTCATTAGGAGAGGAAGTCTCCTGACCAGTTGTCACACTGGATTCAAATTAGTCATTGTTGTTTAGATGCTAAGTTATTCCAGTCTTTTGGGACCCAATGGACTGTATCCCGTCAGGTTCCTCTGCCCATGGGATTTCCCCAGGCAAGAATATTGGAGGCGGTAGGCATTTCCTCCTCCAGGGGATTTTCTTGATTCAGTGATCAAATACACATCTCCTGCTTGGGAGGTGGATTCTTTACCACTGAGCCACCTAGGAAGCCTGAATTTAAATTAGGGCATATGCCTTAAAAAAAAAAAAAAATCAGCTTATAATGTCTGTGGCAGAAAAAAAATGATTATATGCATTTACTCTTGGGAACAATACATAATCAGATGTATAGTTGTATGGAATACATGAGTATAGGGCATTTCAGAGAAATTTTAGTTTCTAAAGTGGCACAAAGACTTCTGTGGAATTTAAGAAATTCAAGCATGGTCTCAAGAAATAGATCCAACCTCAAGTAATATGACACACTCATTTGATGAAAATGACTAATAACGAATATAAGTGCTAAAAATAGAAATGGCTGTAAACAGACACAGTAGTTAAACACTCACACACACACACACACACAGTTGATTCAAATGAAAGAGTCCAAAATGCCAGGAATTAAATAAGATACAAAAGACCTTCATAAACAGTGATGACACTGCAGCAATCCAGGGGAATTTTGAACAAAGATATGTGCCTCAGGGATGGGGCTGTGGGATTTTAATGCTTATAAGAGGAAAGGAGTCCAGGGTTTCAGATAAAATAGTGTCAATGAGAAGTCAGTCATAGCATCAGTTCTGCACCACAAATAGGTAGTACATTAAATATACTTTGACTACACTAAGTAAGGTGTGATAATAACACGTCCAGAAACACAAACTGATCTAATAAATCTGAAAGCCTTTAGAGATTCCAAAAACAAAGGATGACCTTGTTTTCAAAGACCCCATTCACGAAGGAGGGTTCAAAGAACCATCACACCTAAAATAGCCTCTACTGAAAAATAGTAGATAATAATAACTGCAAGCAATTTTGAGACGCAGTATCTCTAAAACGCTAAAAAAATGTAGAAATTCAATAAACAGGATACTTGGTGGTTGTGGTGGTTTAGTTGTTAAGTCCTGTTCAACTCTTGCAACCCCATTGGACTGTAATCTGCCAGGCTCCTCTGTCCTTGGGATTTTCCAGGCAAGAATACTGGAGAGAGTTGCCATTTCCTTCTCCAGGGGGTATTCCCAAACTAGGGACTGAACCCACATCTCCTGCAATGCAGGAGGATTCTTCACTGCTGAGCCACCAGGAAAGCCCCAAACAGGATAATTCAGGTGAGTTCAGTCACTCAGTCCTGTCCAACTCTTTGGGACCTCATGGATCGCAGCATACCAGGCCTCCCTGTCCATCACCAACTCCTCGAGCTTACTCAAACTCATCTCCACTGAGTTGGAGATGACATCCAGCCTTCTCATCCTCTTTTGTCCCCTTCTCCTCCTGCCTTCAATCTTTCTCAGCATCAGGGTCTTTTCAAATGAGTCAGTTCTTCACATCAAGTGGCCAAGGGATTGGAGTTTCAGCTTCAACATCAGTCCTTCCAATGAATATTCAGGACTGATTTCCTTTAAGATGGGCTGATTGGATCTTCTAGCTGTCCAAGGGACTCTCAAGAGTCTTCTTCAACACCACAGTTCAAAAGCATCAATTCTTCAGTGCTCAGCTTTTTTATAGTCCAAATCTCA
Source organism: Nanger dama (assembly GCA_917880005.1). Taxonomy (NCBI): domain Eukaryota; kingdom Metazoa; phylum Chordata; class Mammalia; order Artiodactyla; family Bovidae; genus Nanger; species Nanger dama. Next base: position 6,453,502 of record CAKJTW010000074.1, on the reverse strand, counting down.
CATCCATATATGACTACTGGAAAAACCATAGCCTTGAATAGATGGACCTTTTTGGCAAAGTAATGTCTCTGCTTTTTAATATGCTGTCTAGGCTGGTCCTAACTTTTATTCTAAGGAATAAGCATCTTTTAATTTCATGGCTGCAGTCACCATCTGCAGTGATTTTGGAGCCCCTCCCCCAAATAAAGTCTGTCACTGTTTCCACTGTTTCCCCATCTATTTTCCATGAAGTGATGAGACCTGATGCCATGATGTTAGTTTTCTGAATGTTGAGCTTTAAGCCAACTTTTTCACTCTCCTCTTTCACTTTCATCAAGAGGCTGTTTTACTTCTTCTTCACTTTCTGCCATAAGGGTGGTGTCATCTGCCTAGCTGAGGTTCTTGATATTTCTCCTGGCAATCTTGATTCCAGTTTATACTTCATCCAGCCAGAATTTCGCATGATATACTCTTCATATAAGTTAAATAAGCAGGGTGACATTATATAGCCTTGACGTACTCTTTTCCCTATTTGGAACCAGTCTGTTGCTCCACCTCCAGTTCTAACTGTTGCTTCCTGACTTGCATACAGATTTCTCAACAGGCAGGTCAGGTGGTCTGGTATTCCCATCTCTTTCAGAATTTTCCACAGTTTATTGTGATCCACACAGTCAAAGGCTTTAGCATAGTCAATAAAGCAGAAATAGAAGGTATTTTGGGAAACCTCTTGCTTTTTCAATGATACAGAGGATGTTGGCATTTGATCTCTGGTTCCTCTGCCTTTTCTAAAACCAACTTGAACATCTGGAAGTTTCATAATTCACATATTTCTGAAGCCTGGCTTGTAGAATTTTGAGCATTACTTTACTAGCATGTGAGATGCGTGCAATTGTGCACTAGTTTGAGCATTCTTTGGCATTGCTTTTCTTTGGGATTGGAATGAAAACTGACCTTTTCCAGTCCTGTGGCCACTGCTGAGTTTTCCACATTTGCTGGCATATTGAGTGCAGCACTTACACAGCATCATCTTTCAGGATTTGAAATAGCTCCACTGGAATTCCATCATCTCTACTAGCTTGTTTCCTAGTGATGCTTTCTAAGGCCCACTTGACTTCACAATTCATCATCTGGCTCTAGGTGAGTGATCACACCATAGTGATTATCTGGGTTATGAAGATCTTTTTGTACAATTCTTCTGTGTATTCTTGCCACCTCTTCTTAATATCTTCTGCTTCTGTTAGGTCCATACCATTTCTGGCCTTTATTGAGCCCATCTTTTCATGAAATGTTCCCCTGTTATCTATAATTTTCTTGAAGAGATCTCTAGTCTTTCCCATCCTATTGTTTTCCTCTGTTTCTTTGCATTGATCACTGAAGAAGGATTTCTTTTCTCTCCTTGCTGTTCTTTGGAACTCTGTATTCAAATGGGTATATCTTTCCTTTTCTCCTTTGCTTTTTGCTTCTTTTCTTTTCACAGCTATTTGAAAGCCCTCCTCAGAAAGCCATTTTGCTTTTTTGCATTTCTTTTTCTTGAGGATGGTCTTGATCCCTGTCTCCGGTGCAATGTCACGAACCTCCGTTCATAGTTCATCAGGGACTCTATCAGATCTAGTCCCTTAAATCTATTTCTCACTTACACTGTATAATTGTAAAGGATTTGATTTAGGTCATACGTGAATGGTCTAGTGGTTTTCCCCACTTTCTTCAATTTAAATTTGAATTTGCCAATAAGGAGTCTGCTTGCCTTGAGAACCCCATGAACAGTATGAAAAGGCAAAATAATAGGACAATGAAAGATGAACTCTCCAGGTCAGTAGGTACTCAATATGCTACTGGAGATCAGTGGAGAAATAACTTCAGAAAGAATGAAGAGATGGAGCCAAAGCAAAACAATACCCAGTCATGGATGTGACTGGTAGTGGAGGCAAGGTCTGATGCTGTAAAGAGCAATATGGCAAAGGAACCTGGAATGTTAGTTCCATGAATCAAGGCAAATTGGAAGTGGTCAAACAGGAAATGGCAAGAGTGAACGTCAACATTTTAGGAATCAGCGAACTAAAATGGACTGGAATGAGTGAATTTAACTCAGATGACCACTGTGGTCAAGAATCCCTTAGAAGAAATGGAGTAGCCATTATAGTCAACAAAAGAGTCCAAAATGCAATACTTGGAAGCAGTCTCAAAAACAACAAAAGGATCTCTGTTCATTTCCAAGGAAAACCATTCAATATCATAGTAATCCAAGTCTATGCCCCTACCAGTAATGCTGAAGAAACTGAAGTTGAATGGTTCCATTAAAATCTACAAGACCTTTTAGAACTAACACCCAAAAAGATGTCTTCTTCATTATAGGGGAATGGAATGCAAAAGTAGGAAGTCAGGAAACACCTAGAGTAACAGGCAAATTTGGCCTTGGAGTACAGAATGAAGCAGGTCAAAGGCTAATAGAGTTTTGCTAAGAGAACGCACTTGTCATAGCAAATACCCTCTTCCAACAATACCAGAGAAGACTCTACATATGGACGTCAGCAGCTGGTTGACACCGTAATCAGACTGATCCTATTCTTTACACCAAAGGCAGAGAAGCTCTATACAGTCAGCAAAAACAAGACTGGGAACTGAGTAGCTCAGATCATGAACTCCTTATTGCCAAACAGGATAATTATTACCTTGGAATTTTAAATCATAAAAATAAATATGAGTTAATAAATTTACATGCTTGAAATGATTAGAAAGGTATATGGAACAGGCAAGATTGGAACTCAACAGAAAATATTTTTTTAAAAGTAAAGAAACTTTTACAGAGAGGAGTTAAAAATCAGGTTAAATATGAAAGTGTGAGTATCAGAGTGACATCAGCCTTCTCAACAGCAATACTGTATCTTGCACACTTTTAAGATACTCTTAGACACATCCACATCCAGCAACCTTGGAATAAAATTTAGAAATGGTTTTAAATTTGGAATGAATCATAAAACAGACCAACTAAAGCAGATCACACTCTGTATTCTCCAAAAAATAAAAATAAACACTCTATTTTAATAATATGCTATATGTTCTAAGTGGATTACCAAGTATGTTTTAGAAAGAATTCTTCTACATAAAAATCCAACTGTTAACTAAGAAGTTCACAAAATACATGCAAGTTTGCCTTCCTGTAAGGGCAGCGGGCATGAGTTCTCTGATTCTGTTACTTCGGCAGCTGTAAATCAGTTTCATTTAGTTAAGACCCTCTACTTACTATTCACCTTGGATTAGACAAGTTCTTACTTGGATCTGCATATCAGAACAACTTGGGAAGATTTAAGAATATATATACATGTTGGAACACACCCCCAGAAGCCAAAGTTTACTGGAGATTTACTAAAGTCAAGTATGTTCTTATTTTAAAAGCTCCACCAACTGATTCTGAATCATTTAAACTTGGAACTATTGAGTGGGAAGGGTAGCTGGAGGATGATTTTTAATAGTCATCTATGTTATTTAGGCTTTTAATTATCCTACGAATTTGACAATATATATATTTTTAGCTGAGAAAAACTTGTCACATTCACTTTCACTTAATAAATGAGGAACCTGGGACCCAAGTCCAAGTAAACATGTCTTTTACTTCATCATAGCCAGTTTGTGAGGTTGTATATGTGGGATATGAATTAACAGAAACCTCAGAGATAGATATTATGGAGATAGATAGATAGGTAGACGATGACAAATTAATGTTTTCAAATTGTGTTGCTGAAGAAGACTCTTAGAGTCCCTTGGACAGCAAAGAGATCAAATCAGTCAATCCTAAAGGAAATTATCCCTGAATATTCATTGGAAGGACTGATGCTGAAGCTGAAGCTCCAATACTTCGGCCACTGATGTGAAGAGTCAACTCGCTTGAAAAGACGTTGATGCTGGGAAAAGTGAAGGCAAAAGGAAAAGGGGGCAGTGGAGGATGAGATGGCTGGATAGCATTACTGATTCAATGGACATAAATTTGAGAAAACAATGGGAAATAATGAAGGATGGAGGAGCCTGGTGTACTGCAGTCCATGTGGTCACAGAGTCGGAGACTATTTAGCAACTGAAGAACAACAATGACAAGACTGATAGACAGATAGATAGTTAGACAGATAACTTAAATTTTCCAAGAGAATTCAGTTCTATATGAAACTGACAAGTTACTTGGACCACATACTACATTAGACAAAGTGAATGCAAACATAAAAACATCCTTTTCATCACCAAAATATTCACAGAAAAAATAAAGTCAGGAATACTAATCAATAATTGTAACATGGTATAATAGACCATACATATAATACAGCATAATTTGATAGCATAATAATTTCACAAGGTGATATAGAAGAACATAACAACAATATGCATCATTGAATATTTCTATGACCTTAACCTAAGGGTGGCAGTCCCCTTTGCGTCAGGTAGAAAAAAATGATACAGGCTTTTCCTCTTTATTTTCCCTCTTTATTACAGAGCCACCCATTTCCTGGGAGTGAACTTGTACATCTCAAGATGCTGAAGAGATTGCTCACTGGGTAATTATTAGGATGTCAGTAATTTTACTCCATAGCCACAAACAAAATATGAAATATCTTAAGTCTCCTAAGCTCAGTCTCTCATGCCTTTTTTTTATTTTTATTTTTTTTTGGACAATTGAATGTTCACACACCACTTTCTCACTCTCAACTCCCACTCCACCCCACCCCCTGCCATACCCAGAGGAAGTGCCATTTACTGAAAGGCATGAACTTTCAATAAATAAAGCAGCTCTGGCTTTCATTATGGACTCAGTTACTTATGTTAGGGTGACCTTGTGTAAGGGCTTCTCAGGTGGCTCAGTGGTAAAGAATCTGCCTGCTAATGCAGGAGGTGCAGCAGCCCCGGGTTCAATCCCTGGGCAAGGAAGATCCTCTGGAGGAGAAAATGGCAACCCACTCCAGTTGTCTTGCCTGGGAAATCCCATGGACAGAGGAGCCTGTTGGGCTATACTCTACGGAGTCTCAATGAGCGAGACATGATTGAGAGACAGCACACACACCCACACCTTGGATAAATTATTTAACCTTTGGGAGCCTCTGTTTCCTTGTTCACAAAGTGGGAAGAACAGTGCCTCATGAGGGTGTTCTGATCACCAAACCCACCTTGTGTATGTTGGAGAGGAGGAGTTTCTCCACACTTCCCACAAGCAATGCTCCAGCACCAGCTGGGTATCTGACAACTCAATTCCATTTACCTCAGTTCTTCACTGTCTACCCAGACGTGACATCATATCCAAAGACTGAGGGCTCAGTCCTACAAGACCACCTCCTGACCCCTCCTCCACAACTTCAGATGCCAGCAGCAAGCCCAGATTGTTAACTGTTTCTGATCAACGAGCTACAGATTTCAGAGATTCCCAAGACCCCTTCCTTGGGTTTGGTTCATTTACTAAAGTGACTCACAGAGGCATTTTACTTAGCAGGTCATTGGTGTATTATAAAAGAATATAATTCAGGAACAGCCAGATGGAAGAGATGCTTGGCAAGGCATGGGGCAGGGGAGAGCTCACACGCCCTCTCCAGAAGGATTCTCCCAGCACCTCCATATGTTCACCAACCTGGAAAGCCTTTTAGGTTTCCATGGAGGCTTCATTACATAGTCAAGATTGATTAAATTATTGTCTACTGGAAATTGAAATCAACTTCCAGCCCCACTTCTCTTGGAAGAAGGGAGAAAGGGATTAAAAGTTCCAACCCTTCTATTCTCAGGATGGGTTCTCCTGGCAACCAACCTCTAGCTCCCATTCTTAGGTTACCAAAGGGCTTTCCAAAAAGTCACTTCAGTGGCATGACAAAAGACACACTTATTGCTCTTATCATAAGGAATGCCAGGGATCTTAAGAGCTGTGAGCCAGTATTATAAAGGAATTAGCCTCCAATTAATATAAATAAATTATTTTTAAAATTGTGAGCCAGGGACTGTAGACAAAGACCAAATATATATTTCTCATACACAATAGTGTAGTGCCTGATTTACTGGGTTCTTATGAGTTAAATAACATATCACAAAGTTTCAAGCCAAGTGTCTCACCAACACATATTTGGTAGGGATTTGGTATTTTCTCTCTTATTTCCTTTTAATCAAAGTGAGCATCATAGTTCTGGTCAGTCACTGGAACTATGCACTCAGAATCATCAGCAATTAGATAAAGCAGGCCGCTTGGTTGGTGGCTGTGGAAGACCTCGAGGAGTGTGGAGGGTGACCAAAAGGATCTTGCCTTTAGACAAAGGGTCCAGTGGGTGTGCCAAGCCAAAGAGTACTGTAGCTACTATTTACACTATATTTTCTACCACTTGTTATTTTTCCTCCTCTTGGATTTGGTCTGGGAAACAAAAGGTTGAATTAAAGAGCTGGCCAAAAAAGAGTTTAAGAGTTTTTAAAGTTTGACACATTACATTACAGGAAGAAAATCTTTTCACATTTATCAAATTGTCTCATTGGGTTAATTTTAGCTTCCTAGGATGAGTTAGCTGGCACAAGAAATATAGCACTGGCTGCTTTGGTTTCTTCTTTCTTCATTGGTACTTCTCATGAAGTAGCAGAGAGGCCACCTGTCTGATTGCTCAGCTCAGTGGCCTTGACTTCAAAAAAGGAGAAAGAATACGCAGAAAAGGAAGCTGGCCTTGCAGAACTTATTAAAATCATGACCAGCAATTGTCCAGGCTTATTAGCCAACCGTTTTGTTTTAAAAAATCAAAACAAAAACTCCTCTGAGCATAAGAAGGATCTCTATTTGTGTGCTTGAAATTTAATTAGCTCAAGGAATCTTTTTCAGAACACTTCAAAACCCACCCAAGATGCTAACATGCTTTTTAAATGTTTTAATGGAATATAGTCCGTCAGAACAAAGCTCAGAGAAGCCAGGAATCATGTTTGTTTTTGTTTCCTTGTTACTTGCAGCTTCAATACTTAGAACAATAATATGTTGTAAATGCCCACAAATGTTTCGGTTCAGTTCAGTTGTTCAGTCATGTCTGACTCTTTACGACCCCATGAACCGCAGCATGCCAGACCTCCCTGTCCATCACCAACTGCCAGAATCCACCCAAACCCATGTCTGTTGAGTTGGTGATGCCATCCAATCATCTCATCCTCTGTCATCCCCTTCTCCTCCTGCCCTCAATCTTTCCCAGCATCAGGGTCTTTTCCAATGAGTCAGCTCTTCCCATCAGGTGGCCATAAATGTTTACTGGATAAATAAAAGTGGCAAATGATTTCTCTTCTCCAGCAAACATAGTGGACTGCACTATCCTGAAATTTTGAAATTCCATATTTTAGATGAGAACCAATAAGCCAAGCCTCTGATTTTCTTATTACCTAATATAACAAAAGAGAAATGGACAGGTTAGTAAATATTAGACAGTGTCTCAACTGCCTTCCTGGGCAAATTTTAGCTGTGGTCTTATTCACATCCCAAGTCTTTTTGTTGTTTAGTCTCTAACCTGTGTCCAACTCTATGTGATCTCATGGATGTAGCATGACAGGCTCCTCTGTCCTCCACTATCTCCCAAAGTTTGCTCAGATCTGTGTCCATTGAGTCATTGATGCTATCTAACTATTTTATCCTCTGTTGGCCCCTTCTGCTCCTGCCTTCAATCATGGCTGCAGTCAGCAACCACAGTGATCTTGGAGCCCAAGAAAACAAAATCTGTCACTGTTTTCACATTTTCCTCTTCTATTTACCTTGAAGAGATGAGACTAGATGCCATGATCTTGTTTTTTTGTTTTGTTTTGTTTTTTTTTAATGTAGTGATCCAAAGGTAAGTTTAATGTTGAGTTCCAGGGACTTTCCTGGTGGCTCAAATTGTAAACAGTCTGCCTGCAATGCAGAAGACCTGGGTTCCATCCCTGAGTCGGAAAGATCCCCTGAAGAAAGGGATGGCTGTTTTTGTTCAGTCACTCTATCATGTCCGACTCTTTGCGACCCTATGGACTGCAGCATGCCAGGCTTCCCTGTCCTTCACCATCAACAGGAGCTTGCTAAAACTTATGTCCATAGAGTTGGTGATGCCATTCAACCATCTAATCTTCTGTCCTCCCCTTCTTTTCCTGCCTTTGATCTTTCCCAGCATCAGAGTCTTTTCTAATGAGTTGGCTCTTTGCATCAGGTGGCCAAAGTATTGGAATTTGAGCTTCAGCATCAGTCCTTCCAATGAATATTCAGGGTTGATATCCTTTAGGATTGATTGGTTTGATCTCCTTGCTGTCCGAGGGACTCTCAAGACTCTTCCCCAGTACCACAATTTGAAGGCATCAGTTCTTCAGTGCTTAGACTTTTTATTGTCCAGCTCTCACATCCATACATAACTACTGGAAAAACCTTAGCTTTGACTATACAGATCTTTGTAGGCAAAGAAATGTCTCTGCTTTTAAATATGCTATCTAGGTTTGTCATTGCTTTTCTTCCAAAGATAAAGTGTCTTTTAATTTCATGGCTGCAATCACCATCTATAAGAATTTTGGAGCCTAAGAAAATAAAATTTGTTACTGTTTCCACTGTTTCTTCCTCTATTTGCCATTAAGTGATGGGACTGGATGCCATGATTTTCATTTTTTGAATGTTGAGTTTTAAGCCAGCTTTTTCACTCTCCTCTTTCACCTTCATCAAGAGGCTCTTTAATTCCTCTTCACTTTCTACCCAGAGATCAAATTGCCAACATTTGTTGAATCATAGAAAAAGAGAGAGAATTCCAGAAAAACATCTACTTCTGCTTCATTGACTATACTAAAGCCGTTGACTGTGTAGATCATAACAAACTGTGGAACATTCTTTAAGAGATGGGAAGACCAGATCACCTTACCTGCCTCCTGCAAAACCCGTATGCAGGTCAAGAAGCAACAGTTAGAACTGGACAAGGAACAACGGACTGGTTCCAAATTGGGAAATGAGTATGTCAAGTATGTGTGTTGTCACCCTGCTTATTTAACTTATATGCAAAGTACATCCTGTGAAATGCTGGGCTGGATGAAGCACACGCTGGAATCAAGAATGTGGGGAGAAATGTCAGTAACCTCAGATATGCAGAAGACACCATCCTATTGGCATAAAGCAAAGAGGAATGACCACCCACTCCAGTATTCTTGCCTGGAAAATTCCATGGACAGAGGAATCTGAAGGGTTACAGTCCACGGGGTGGCAAAGTGTCAGATACAACTGAACAAATTTCACTTTCACCTTTGAAGAGTAAAAGAGGAGAGTGAAAAAGCTGGCCTGAAACTCAAGTCCCAGGTCATGAGAGGCAAAACTGAGCATCTGAATAAAATAGCAGGTAAATACAGTAGGACTGAGGTAGACAGCAAGACTGTTCCCTAGGTGGGAAACTACAAAATCAATATATTGCCCAAAAGCATCCATTGAGGAAAATGGAGTTGGACAAGTCCTCAACACAACTATAAGGGAAGAGAGGAGAAAGTCATATTTCAGGTAAAGATTAGCAACTAGAGACTAACAAAATAGTCAGACTCCCTGTTGGGTATAAGGTGGAGGGTGGTGTAGAAAAGAGGTCCGTGTGCTTATCTGGGAGCTTTCCTTGAGAACGCAGCAATGGTGAAGGGAAATGCCTCTCTCCTGGGAACAGAGCTTCTAGAGAAAGACCAAGAAGAAGGCTTTTCCCCTTCCTCCTTCATTTCCTACACTTTCCATACATATTTGTGAAGTTAGGCAACAGTTATACCGCTGTGTGTGCACGGACAGAAAAGAAAGGAAACCGGTCTGGTCTGCCTCGCAAGTCTTCATTCTCCTTCTAACAAGAATGCAACTACCATCCAAAATAATTGCTCCAAGGGAAGACTTGAGTAAAAGCTTTATGGGGAAAATCCACAACACAAGCTGATAAAGAAGGAAAGAAAACTGGGTTAAACTGGATGACAGTGTGGGGGATATAAATCATATTGAAGGGAAAAATACTTCCTGCAATTATCTTGACATTCAATTTCCAAATAGATAGACCATGACACTAACAATTTTGTGGTTTCAGTCTTCTTGCATTGTTAATGATTTTCTTTTGTGCATAAATGTATTGTATTTAATTGGAGGGTAAATGCCTCATGGGAAAAAAAAATCATGTACTAAAAATCTGTAGCTCAGTATATCCAACTATACTAAAGTTTTAAACATGTTGATAATGATGATAACTGTAAAGATTGTGATAATCAGTACTTTATATGTATTTTTACTTTCATTTAATCCTTATGATATGTTCAGAAATGTTATTTGTTATGGAGATATAATAAACAGCTATTTCAACATAATAGCTCCTTAATTTGCCAGCACTTTCCACTTGAGAGAACGGTTTTGCATTGACTGGAGTATCATGGTAACTGTATAAATACTGTTACATTAGTAGGTAAGGAGGGCTCATCTGATGGGGACAGGAAGAGAGATAATCCAGAAGGGTGGCATTTTGCAATTTACATAAAAATGCTGTCAAGTTTGAGAGCAGTCACTCCATGGCAGAACTTCAGTGAATGAGAAGCAAACTATCCCATATGGACAGTGATATGGACACCAGACACAGGAGAGGGCATTTTAGTGAGCTGAGTTATGGGAGATACATTTCTAAGGGAAAACTTGAGAGCTTTGTACAATAGAAAAGCCACTTTTGAAAGCTTATTTCTATGGATAGAGACAAGGTTATACAGTCAAGGAGAGGATAACTGTTGAATGTTGTGACCCTGTAGCTCAGTGATGCCCCCTGTATTCATCATGGGTGATTCCTAGTCTCAGACCCTAGTGATCCGGTTCAGTCATTGGCAAAGACAACCCTGGGGGTGAAGATGAGCAGATAATTCACCTGAAAGGGGACACAATAAGCAGAGGCAGTTGGTGGACAAGCTTATGTCATTAATTATGTGCTGACCTGGCACCAAGAAACCATACATGTAAGGGATGCCAATTAAAAATGTCAAGTGTCTTAAAAGAGGAGAGATTTTATTTTTCACTCTCTTTTTCTCCATCTATAAAATCACTCAGCTTTTATTTAATTTGAGAAATTGCCCTAACTGAAGAAGAATAAAATATTTAATACTTTTCTTGTATTAAACATTGATGTAGTATTCAAAAATAAATGACCATGTCAATTTATTTCACCCTTTGCAGTTTGTAGCAACAGCAACCTTGTCAGTTACATTAACAATAACACAATATGCCAAACTGAGACAAACATAACAGGCGAGGACACACTAAGGGTTATAGGAACATGCTATGCTATGCTAGCATAGACCATATGCAAAACTGACTATAACATTTTCTTTTATCATAAAATGCATGCTCTTTAGGTCAGACAGATGATATCTATGGGGGAGCTAATCTCCTCAAATAGCCAATGGATTTAGTGGCTGAGAAAGGCCTCAATAACTCTTCTTCTAAGACACAATTTCAGAGAGAAAATCTTGTGACTCATTGTAAGGCTGGGTACTCAGTTCATTCAGTTCAGTCGCTCAGTCGTGTCCGAATCTTTGCCACCCCATGGACTGCAGCACGTCAGGCTTCCCTGTCCATTGCCAACTCCTGGAGTTTACTCAAACTCACGTCCATGGAGTTGGTGATGCCATCCAACCATCTCATCCTCTGTCTTCCCCTCTCCTCCTGCCCTCAATCTTTCCCAGCACCAGGGTCTTTTCAAATGAGTCAGTTCTTCACATCAGGTGGCCACAGTAGTCAATAAGTAGTTAGGGGTGGCTGAAGATGTTTACAGGCCACTTCTTGGTCATCTTCTTTAATGATGGCACACCTGTATCTTAATGTCTCAGCAGTTATTTTTTATGAGCTACTTGGATAATATTCTAATTGCTGATGCTCATTACTCCGGGGCAGCATTGCTGATTTTTCCTTTCTTACTGTGAGGTCAATCTGGCTGGCTGGTGACCAGATATTATGGAAAGAGAAGAGACAGCTGAAAGCTGAGAAGATAAGACTTGGCATTTGTGAAAGGGGAAGGTATCTGATTCTTCCCTACAGTGGGGGTATGACCTTGGGCAGGCTGCTCCCCTCTCTGAGATATTTTATCTGTCTGAAGGCTGGGGACAGTTCCTCTCCTTCCTCTTATGGAATCATCTATGGCCCTTCCTTTTCCTGGTCTTTTATGCGTCAGTATTTCAACCGCATTCGTGTCACGGCCTGCATAAGTACTCCAGCCAATAAATGTACATCACACACCACACTTTTTCATAATAACTTGGTAATCCTGACTTCAGAGACCATGGCTGTGTTTCTGATCCCTTGGTCTTGGAACCATCGCGGACACTACTGAGTCTCGTGTAACTGACCTCTCACTTGGCTACATGGCATTTTCTCTCTCTGAATACCCCAAATATGGGCAAACCCAGCAGCTCAGATGATAATCACACAATTTCAAATTCAAAATGCTTCTTCCACCCTCCTTCCATACCCAAGAGGAGGTGGATTTGATCACCATAACAGTTAAAGAAAACAATGGCTCTTAAAGCACTTCGGGGAAAAAAGGCCAGGCCACCTCACAGAGGTGAGGGGAGGTATGTATGTGTGTGTGTGTTTCCCCAATTTAAAATATATTATCCACTGCAGTAGATTCTTTGGAACATACAGCCATGGCTCCTCCCAGATGCAAAGCAAAAAGGTAAGACAAAAAGCGATGGTCAGGGAGCTTCCAGGCACTGAGGGAGAAGGGAGGTTGTCCAAAGACTCTCAGCCTTACCTCACAACAGGAAACAGAAATAAACTTCCAGGGCCTTGGCACCGGGTCTCACCTCTTTGTTAGAGGGAGGAGCATGCCTTTAAGTTACTGTTAGAATAAAAACCATCAGTCACGCAACTGTCCCCTCAGCAGAAGCTTGTGTTCAACCACACGCTAACCCAGATTATTTCCTGTACTTTCTCTGACGTCAGATTAAATTGTAAATTCTTGGGCCGACTTCTTCCCTGTGGTGGCTCTAGTCACATCTCTTGATCCCAGGAAAGTTCTCATACCCCCATAAGTCTGAAACAAGCAAACAACTAAAAGTGGTATTAAATGTTTGGACCTAAGATGCTCTCAATTCCAAGCAACAGAGACTTGACTCAAAGAAGTCCAACCACTAAAGCAATTCCATGCATGCCCAGCAGGAAGTCTAAGCAGTTCATGAACACTACTTTCTCTTTCTTTGATAAGCTACTTTCTCTACCTTTGATAAGCTGCTTTATTTTCCTCCTAAGGTAGGTCTCTAGCATCAAAACAGGGTGACCAAACAACCTGGTTTTCTGGGAAAACCTATTTTGTGCCTTTCACCTGTGATAATCATTAACCACTCTCCCTGTCACTCTCAGTAGGGTCCTGATTTGACAGATGATAAATTATCAGGTCACCTGCATCATATTTTTGCTGCCAGTTGTAAATGGGGTCACACTGTTCCTTGTATACAGAGGGAGAAAAAGGGATGCTCTTTCAGAAAAGCGAGAACTTACTCATATACCTCCAAAAATCTCTCCTCCCATTTATTTAGCCCAAATTATGATATGGCGGCGGGGGCGGGGGTTGGGGGGTGTGGTGTCCCAGGTGGCGCTAGTGGTAAAGAACCCACCTGCAACTTGGGCTTGATCCTTGGGTTGGGAAGATCCCCAGGAGGAGGGCATAGCACCCCATCCCAATACGTTTTAAAATTTCTGCATCATTCAGTTATCCAGTACATATTACTGAACACCCACCATGTTTTAGGAATAATTTAGTCACAAGAAAAACAATAATTATAGCATGTCTCTCCATAAGAGAAGCCCACACACTGTAATGAAGATCCAGTGCAGCCAAAAAGGAAAAAAGGTAGCAAATATATAATATGTTAGAAGGTGATAAGTGCTCTGGGGAAAGGAAAAGAGATAAGCAGGACTAGGAGTGCAGAGGAGGGTCACAGAGACTGACAATCATGAAAAGGTCACCAAAGGTGGCATCTGGGCTGAATCCACAGAACTCTGAGAGAAGTAAAGGACCAAGCCATACAGCTATCTCAGAATGTTTAGAATCATGATTTATTCATTTCTATGTTCCCTGCATAACGCCTGCAAGGAGCAATTCAATAAATGTTTGATGGATGCCTCTGACTCATAATTGTTTTTCGTAGCATAATATTTAATATCCTGATCCCAGTGATTAGATGGATTGTAGTCCCATCTGGACAAAGAGGGAACAAAAAGCTGTCGATCTTCCTTTAGACCATACACATGCCACACATTCTGGGCTTAACCTGACCTTCATTTACAGAAACAGAGTCACAGAGGGCACATCATTAACCACGGCTCTCTCTGATGATATTAATCAAAGAATCTCTAAATACACGTGACCCCATTTTAATTGTCTTTTCTGTTGTTTGCCTCTGTGCTTTGCGGCATCCAGGAAGCAGCTACTAAAGTCATTCTATTACATTGGCTCCAGGAATTACAAATCATATGATGCACCCATTATAGAGTGAGTAATAAATAGTGTTGCAGTTTTGTAGCAGCTAAATAAATCTTCCTGGATAACATTTTTCTAAGATGTTTTGAGAGTCTCTGTATCAAGTATGTGGAAATCCACCTGCCCTAAAAAATCGCTCTTTATTGGATGAACAGGCAATCTGAACTATTATGCAAATGTGACCTTCTGGGAAGTGGAGGAGCAAAAGAAATCCCATCAGCTGTCCAAGTGTATTTTGCCTACACTTCTTTTCTGAATAAAGATGCAAATCTGAGGTATGGAGCTCCAGTATAATAATTAATCATCATTATTTTCATTGTGTGGGGTAACATTTGCACAAAATAGATTTTTCCATCATTTCATTTTCACTCTTTTTCTATCTTTATGTTTTAGATGTCTTTCCTAAAAACACAAGACTGAATTTCATTTTTGAGGTTTTAGTTTATATACTAACTTGGCAATCTTTGTATTTTTGAATGAATAATTTAATTCTCTTAGATTTTAAATGATTAGGTATATAGTTCAATTCATTGACATCTATACTTCTTATTTGTCTTCCATGTTCCATGATTCTCTTCTCTTTTCTCTCCTTTGTAGTGACACATCCTCTATCATTCTACTTTCCCCTCTAGGAGTGTTTAAGTTACAGGCTCTATTTTTAGCATGTTGCTGTAGTCTAAGAAATTATAGTATACATAATTTTGTACAATTATCCTCTCCCCATACCACACAAAATTCAGAACTTTTTTTCCTACCCTTTCAGGTTGACATTAATATGGTTATATTATCTAGTTTCATTTCATTTATTTTAAAATTGCAAATACTATATTTTTATACCATAATTTTGCTGTCATAGATGGTGTGTAGGCATCTTTTCTCATTTCCATCCCCTCTCTGCCTCCTTTATGTGGGCAGGATCTGGAAGCCTTAAG
The DNA here is from genome assembly GCA_917880005.1 of Nanger dama. Classification (NCBI taxonomy): domain Eukaryota; kingdom Metazoa; phylum Chordata; class Mammalia; order Artiodactyla; family Bovidae; genus Nanger; species Nanger dama. The sequence continues at coordinate 6,438,144 of CAKJTW010000074.1, read as the reverse complement.
CTACATTTTCCAGCTCATTTATCAGCAAGGTTTCAGTTTCAACTCCACTATCAGGAGGCACTCACATAGCTTTGGAAGACATACAAGAGGCAGGCGCGATCATTATGCTGGCAGGCTGAGGGCTCTGGTTATGGGGAGGGCAGGTACATGGCTTTTGGCAGATGCAAAGCATGAGGTTGCGAAAGCGATTTTCAGGCAACTTCTTACAAATGGCCCCTCAGTGTGTGCTGTGCCATGGAGGAAACTGGCAGTGGGGTCTTTCCGCTTCTTCGGTTTACAACCTCCTGTGCTCAGCGGCTCAGTCATGTCCCACTCTTTGTGACCCTAAGCACTGCAGCCTTCCAGGCTCCTCTGTCCATTGAGTTTTCCTATTAAGAATACTGGAGTGAGTTGCCATTTCCTCCTCTGGGGGATCTTCCCGACCCTGGGATTGAACCCAAGTCTCCTGCATTGGCAAGTGAATTCTTTGCCACTCAGCCACCTATGACTTCCTATGACTCTGAAAAGCAGCTCTCCAATGCTCACTAATCTAGCCCTTTTAAAGTTTTTATAAACCTCTATTTCTATTGATTTAAACTATGTCCTTTTGAAACACTTCAAGTGTTCTCTCTTTTCCAATATGTCTTGACACATGGACTATTTAGTATAGAAAGTTGTTCTCTGAAGCATACTTTTTTAAATGGGAATCTGTGATAGGCTATTTGTCTTAGTTAAATGTGAAATAACACACTCACACCAATAGATAATATAATACTGGTATTCACAAGTAAAAGTTAACTTCAGTTGTCACTTTTACTTACTTGAGATGAAGTACCTTGGGGCACCTGGCTACTCTTAAAATAAAATAAAAAGGAATATAAAGTCTATGTGGTGGGATTCTAACCTAGATCATGGCTAGAGAGTTTGTAGAAAGCAAATGACAAACTTGGGGCTTCAACATCTTTCCTCAAGGCAAGTTTTTAGAGATCCAGAGGGCTTCTCTGAATGTCCTGATAGAACCTGCTGACAGTGTCCAAGTTTCTGATCCCTGGGTTGGAAAGATCACCTGGAGAAGGGAAAGGCTACCCACCCAGTATTCTGGCCTAGGGATTTCCATGGACCATGTAGTACATGGGGTCGCAGAGTTGGAGATGACTTGAGTGACTTTTCCATTTTTCCTTGAGTTGGATCCTGTGATACTTGGGTTCATGTTTGCCTGGAGTGTGTGCATGCTTAGTCTTGGTGACCCCATGGACTGTTGACACCAGCACGAAGCAGTCTGCCTTATGACTTCAGGAAACATCAGTGGGAGGGATGAGGAAGCAAGACAGGTGGGGAAGCGAGACAGGTAAGGAAACAAAGCCAGTAAAGAACACGTTACCAAGCGAGTTATTGCTGTGACCCCTGGAGCTTAAACTTGCTGAGACATTCTGGGAGAGAGAGTAGGACGTGCAGTGTGAGGGTACCCCCCCACCTCAAATGCTCATGTGTGTACACAGGTCAGCACCAGTCAGTCCGCTGATGATCGCCGGGGGCTCAGGGGGCTTCAGCCTTTACATTAATGGCAGGGATAGGGAGGATTCCTGCCACTAGAGAAAGTTCTGGCAAAAGGATGCAGCTGCTGTTAGTTGGAAGACTGCTAATTAGTACGCTAGTGTTCTGTCTCAAGAGGATTTGGGCAGTACACCCACAGTATCTGCCACATGCTGGGTTCAGAATTAAAGCAAAGGTTTCTTCTGTGGATTTTAGGGCATTAATTGGAAAAAGCAGGATATTTCAATGAATCTGAATACCCCAAAGCTGCAAATCTCATTAAAATTTTTCAACACTTTGAGGCACCTTGTAAGGGTTCGATAATCACTCTCTTCAAGGCCCACCTATGCCTTCTTGGCCTCCAGACCTATAATCAGATTTGCATTCTTTAAACTCTCCATCTGTGAGCATCTTGTTCATGGAGTTTTATTCACATATTTACAACATACTTTGTTCTCTATTCCTTCCTGTAGTCTAATATCCCATCTGAAATGTCCTCCCAAAACATATCCTTTAGAATTTATCTTACCATGATTTATTGAGTGCCTACTGTTATCGAGACAGTTGTTGTTCCATCGCTAAGTTGTGCCCAACTCTTTGCAACCCTGTGGACTGTAGCCTTCCAGACTCCTGTGTCTAAAGGATTCTCAGGCAAGAATACTGGAGTAGGTTGCCATGCCCTCCTCCAGGGGATCTTCCCAACCCAGGGGTCAAACCTGTGCCTCTTGTGTCTCCTGTATTGCAGGCAGACTCTTTACCCACTGAGCCATTGGAGAAGCCCACAACTAAGTCATTATTACTGCTGTTTATTTTGAACTTTTTTTTTTTTCACTGTGCTAAGTCTTGCTGTGCACAGGCTTTCTCTAGTTGTGGTGAGTGGGGGCTATTCCTCACTGTGGTGTGTGAGCTTCTCATTGCGGTCACTTCTCTGGTTGTGGAGCACAGACTCTAGGTGAATGAGCTTTAGTGCTTGTGGTGCAGGCTTAGTTGCTCTGCAGAATGTGGTATCCCACACAGCAGGCGGATTCTTACGGAAGGTGTTATTTTGTACTCTTAAGTAATACTGCTTATACTTCTATTATGTTAAAGTGCAAGTGAATCACAAACTTTGAAATAAAAGTACAAAGCCTTAAAAAAAAAGAACATGAGAGTATTTTAATAAATGAAATAGATTAAAGGTAATGCAAAACAACTGAGATATGATTAATAGATGGCCCCATCCAAATCATCCACAAAAGAAAATATTCATAGATGTAGTTATGGGCCCCATAAAACTGTCTGTGTTTATGCCTGCCAGTGATTAAGAGATCACAATATATCAGTCACAGTATTTTGTGAATAAGTTACTAGTTTAATGTAGCTGAACTGAGTGGGGTGGGACTGGAGGGCTGGAGGTGTGCCAGGTGTTTGGTAAACGCTCTGAAACAAGCAACAGTGAGAGGGAAGTGCTCCCTGGACATGTCGTCTTAAACGCTCCAGTAAAGTTTGTGTCTTTGGAAAGTTTTGTACTAGATCCTGACTAGCAAGCAGGATAACCCCAGGCCTGAGAATCAAGTTGGATCATTTTGTGTTCTTGGATCTGAGCAAATGGAAAAATAATGATTTTCAGTTCCAGACAGCAATTTGGGGTTTTAATAATTACATACAAAGTGGTCTGAAGCTGAAGCTCATATATTTGTTAAAATAAAACACGCAGCACTGGGATGAATGTAAAAATTATGTCTACTTTTAAAAAGTCTGCATAAGGCAGGAAAAAGAATATTAAAAGCATGATATCTTTTTTATAATCCATGTGTAATAAAATTGTGGTAAAGGGGACGATAATAGATTATTTACATTACATTTTAAAGAGATCCAAGCTAAGTAAATTTCTTAAATAAATGAAGCATGCCTTTTCAGTTGCATTTCAGGAATTTTGAAGAAAATCCTTTCAAACTGATTGTGGATATGACCCCTCCCCAACACAAAACAAAATATACTGCTAATAATACAAACTTTCTTTAATCACTCAGGGGCATTTTGATATATTTGATAATTTTTGGTAAGGTAAAAAAATGTTTTTGATGATTCTTCTTTCTTTTGCTCTTTTCAAAGTCAGCTTACAAGACCCAGTCTTTCACATTATTGCTTCTAATGGGTGTTTGCCTGGCATTTGATATAAAATGGAAAGTGCTGTATAAATTTTGTAATGCTTCTAAAGAAAAATAATGACAACAATCTCTGTTAATATTTGCCTCCTCAACCTACTTTAACACCCAGTTTTTCACATGTCTAATTTGATGAAGGAAGGATTAGTGACTTCGGGAATCATCTCCAACCCAGCTACTCAGTCTGCAGTAAGATCCCTAAGACATACTCAGTACCCAGTCACACTGCACTTTCTGCCTTTCATCATGGGTCATGCCACTGTGTCCGACCGGAAGGCCCACCTCCACATTCCCTACATGTCCATCATTCACCACTCATGCCCAGATCACAGGAAATTTATGTCCTTCTTGATTATTTCTCGGGACATCCTAATTATATGTGGTATTTGGACTCTCCCACGTCTGCCTTCCATTCCAAGGATGGAAGCCTCCTTGAGGACTCCATCCATTTACATCTCTGTTCTTGGTGCTTCATACGGTACAACAGGTAGTTGTAATGAAGCAGTGCTTGTTGAAATGAATCACAGAGGAATGGCTTTTTATCTGAAGGCTATTATCACTCACTGTCAGCCCCACCCACTTTAACACAGACAATTTTGTTCCACTCACTCACTCATTAATTCAATAAAAATGTAGCTGGTGTAATTACTATTATTATGTTATTATGTTCCAGCATAATTCGTTCCGTCCCATCTCAACTGACAGTTTCAATAAACATGATGGGATCGGGGTGGGAAGCAGGAGGCCTTATGGCAGAAGGGTGGGTAGCAATCAAGGAAATGTTTGGGGAATCCAACCTCAGAAGTAAGGAGAAGGAATGAAGGAGTCCCCCAGCTTTATTTCCTCTCTCTTCATCTTATTTTTTTATTTTTTAAGGATCATCTGAAATGAGATGGCTTCCCAGGTGGTAAAGAACCCGACTGCCAACGCAGGAGACGGAAGAGAAGTGGGTTCCATCCCTGGGTTGGGAAGATCCCCTAGAGAAGGGCTCAGCAACCCACTCCAGTATTCTGCCTGGAGAATCCCATGGACAGAGGAGGCTGGCGTGCTATAGTCCAGGGAGTAGCAAAGAGCTGGACGTGACTGAAGCAACTTATCATGCACACAAAATGAGATGGCAGGAAACAGAGGACTGTGTTCCACCAATGCAGCTTCATCCAGCCTCTCAAACACTGCGGCTTTCTTTCTTTCCTTTGTCAGCCTTGCCACATCACTGTGCTCATGGATCTACAGCCTGCTTCTCTTTGTTCATAGAAATATTAAAAGTTATATTTTATGACTGAATTGGTAAGAAAACTAGGGCTTCCCTGATAGCTTAGTTGGTAAAGAATCTACCTGCAAAGCAGAAGACCGTGGTTCGATTTCTAGGTTGGGAAGATCCACTGGAGAAGGGATAGGCTATCCACTCCAGTATTCTTGGGCTTCCCTTGTGGCTCAGCTGGTAAAGAATCCACCTGCAACGCAGGAAACCTAGGCTTAATCCCTGGGTTGGGAAGATCTCCTGGAAAAAGGAAAGGCTACCCATTCGAGTGTTCTGGCCTGGAGGATTCAATGGACTGTACAGTCCATTGGGTCACAAAGAGTAGGACACAGCTGAGGGACTTTCACTTTGGTATGAAGACTAATACCAAATACCAAGACTAATACTAATGCCAATACTAATATGTCCAGGGTGGGTTACACTCATTTCTTTTTCTGCTTTATAAAGATATTAAGACATATTTGTGGCTCCTCGAAGCATGGTGGTTGTAGGCACTGCACCACTGCATCTGATGCAGGAGACCTCAGCACCTCCTGCTCCTGGTATTCTTTCTGTGGAAATGTTCTCTTCCCTTATCTGACTCCCATTGATCCTTCAGGCCTCAACTTCAGTTTGCATGCTTGAACACAGACTTTTCTGGACCCCTGCCAAGCATCCCCTCCACCAACTTCTCAGACAAAATAAAAATCCTCGATTCCATCATCATCTCCTTTAGAAACCACCAGCCCCTCATGTGCAGTAATTCACAATTACTTATCCAAGTAATTGTCTAATTAAAGACTGTCTTTACCAATAGAGTTTCAGGTCTCTTGGAAGGCAGAAGATGTCTGGTCTCTCACATATAGCCATACCCTTGTTGCATATTCAAATCCACTTTAGAAAAGTGTAAGGTTGCAGATTTTTTTTTTCTTCATAGCATGAAGTTATGTACTCTTTCTTTAGGAAGTGAAAGTGAAAGTCGCCCAGTCATGTCTGACTCTTTGTGACCCTATGGGCTGGAAAAGTATATGGAAATCTCCAGGCCAGAATACTGGAGTGGGTAGCTGTTCCCTTTCCAGGGATCTTCCCAACTCGAGGATTGAACCCAGGTCTCCTGCATTTCAGGCAGATTCTTTACCATCTGGGAGACTCTCTAAGTTTTTATAAACATGATAATGGCTAAATGCAACAGACTGAGCCCAAAAAACATCCATGGGCTCTGATGTGACAATCACTTTGAATCACTGGCCTGCCATTGCCTTGTTATGTAAACATAAAGCCAATCCCTTTCTGTCTCTGAAATTTACTTTTGTTCTTGCTTTTGTTTATAAAGTGGAAATTGAATAGTTGCTTATGGCTGTTATAAGAATCAAAAAGGTACATAAAAAAAAAAAACACAACTTTTGAATGGTCCCCCCGTCAGAAAGACAGGAGAAAAATCACTGTAGATCCTCTATGCTGGGAAAGCATGGGGGCTTAATTGTACTATGTTCTTGAGTAAATATGCATCCTTTTATGAATGAGTGGGATTGCATTTATAAATGATAAAGAATTTAAAAAGTAGTAAATATCATCATCAGAGTCGACATGCATCGTGAATTTGAGTATTTGTATAATAATTTCTCTTTCTGTTGAGTCATCTCTGCAGCATGCTCATCTGACTCCTTTTGCCCTTTGAGACTGATGACTCTCCCCAAGGATCATCAGACACTGATGCTCCAAGAAAGACCATCAGGATGGCCCTGAGGTTATCTGTTGCCTATTTCAGTTACTGAAGCAGTGCAAGCAAAGCTGGCCCTCTTAGCACGATCAGAAAGAAGAAAGAGAACGAGGCGAAAAAGAGCAATAAATCTTGAAAACAATCTTTTCCAATGAATTCGATCTGATATTTGAGTGGAGAAGGGAGTACTACTGGGGAATGAACATACAGGCACGTGGCTGACAATTCAAGGGAGGGGAAATGAGATGCTATATTGCAAGAGGTTTGGGGAATTGGTTATTAGGTGTCTGCTTTCTGACAGAGATAAATACATTAATACATCCCAGGAAGAATGTTTGCTAAGAGCAAGAATAATCTGTCCACAGTGATGTCTCAAAAAGTAGAAATCTAGAGAAAGGGGGACTTGGGCTATAACATCCGTTGCTCGTTTTAGAAAGAAAGAAGCAAATAATGTATTTTTAAAAAGAAAAGGAAAATACAACTGAAGGACAATAATACTTCAGTCCATGGGACATAGAAAAGAGTCAAATGTGAGTGCTTCTGCTGCCTACAAAAACTGAAGCTGTAACTTCTAATCTTAAAGCACTAGTCAGCTTGAATTTAAAATGATCCCATGTTTATGCACAGCCTTTTAGAATGCTGAACCAGTATAACTAGGCATTGTGTCCTTATCTACAGAGTTAGAAGGGCTTTCTTTAACATCTTGGTCACTCAATTGATTCTCCAATCACAAAGGTTATTTCATTTTCACTTCTTATTTATTCATTAATTCATCTGATGTTTCTTGAGATATAATCACTATGTCAGATGTTTAGAATACAGCAGTTAACAACGGAAACTAAACCTCTGTCTTTTGGGAGCCCTTATCCCATTTCAGGGAGGCATCTGGTTTACATATGAGCTGACAAAGAAGTCTAGGGGGTGAAGAAAACATGATGAGGCTGGAGGAATGCTCAACACCTTTGACTAGAATGATCAAGGAAGGCCACTTTAGGAGGTGATATTTTAATAAAGATCTGATTAATGTAAAGGCCAATGGCATAAAAATACCTAAGGGGTGAAAGGGAAAGAAAATGAATGGGAAGAAGGGGGAAACAAACAAACACTATTAAGACTCAAACAGAGAAACTCTCTTGATGCATCAAGGACAAAGCAAGGCCAGGGAGGGATGCTATGGTGAGGGTGTGGGGCTGCAGAGTCCTGCAGGCGACACTAACTGTTAGGAAATCTGACTCGTTTCATGTGTCACCCACTGCTAAAACCAAGCCTCCTTTACACCTCTGCATCACACTGCTTACAGAACACTTCCCTATGTTATTCCACTTAATAGCATAATGACCTGTCAAAAGGTGTTACGCTGCTTGGCTGTGAGTGCACTCCGAGTATAAATGAGCATGCCATTCTCAAGCTGAGCATCGCTTCTCAGCCTGTCCCTAGCAGCTTGCTGTTGGCTGGTCCTGCACACACATTACTTCATTGCATCCTTTTAGCTGTCTTGAGCATGCACTTTCCGGAGTCAGGAACGTCCCTTTTCCCCTCAAACTGGCAAGCGTCTTCGCAAATCTGTACATTCTTTCCAGACATCGTTACTGACCCAAAGCATTCTCACCCCATGTTTCTGTAAAGCTGTCTGTAGAGCAGGTATTATTATACTGCACTGCAATCACGGACCTCCTTGTCTGTCTCCCACTGGCCTAGACACTCAATGCAGGGGCTGTCCTTTCATCTCTAGGGACTAGTACAGGGTCCGTCTGTTATATTATCGTGCACAGACAACAAAGGAATTGCTTTATGAAAGCCAGAGAAGGATGTTTTGCTTTCAATTACAGTTCCTTTTAAACCATCTTCTCATCCCAGTTTCGCCTAACATTTCTGGAGGGCTTTTCTCCATTAAGGCCTTAAGTAGCTGCTCTAACACACTAATGTTTGCTATGCTATTAACAGTTTCTAATGACTTCACAAAAAACCCCAGCAAGGTGGCACATCTGAGTGTTAAGCAGTGGCCTCACAGAGAGAGAGACTGCCTTAACCCAAGGTGACTTTGATCTCAGGCTCCAGGGAACGTTGTGTGATAACATCACTCCCTGTTACCTGCCTAATTTCCCTTTGAGTCAAAATAGTTACGTTTATTGATCCTATACAAAGAAAAAGGTAGTGGCCTGGGTGCTAGAGTTAGGGGTGAACAAGGAAGGCATACCTTCACCTTGAAATGATGTCAAATAAGCATACAATTATAAACGCAGGTATTAAGTGCTTACTATGAAAGCAATGAGTTCAAGGTGTGTGCTGTTACATAAAAAGGGCAGGTCTTTCCATCCTAAAAACTAGGCAAGACTCACCAGAAAAAATGTTTGCATTTAAATTTGGCCAAATACCTGCTAATAACAGATCATCCATAAATGTCTGAATAAATTTTGCTTAAAAAGAAAATGCAAGTGAAGTCACTCAGTCGTTTCCAACTCTTTGCAACCCTGTGGACAGTAGCCCACTCGGCTCCTCCACCCATGGGATTCTCCAGGCAAGAATACTGGAGTGGGTTGCCATTTCTTTCTCCAGGGTATCTTCCCGACCCAGGGATCGAACCCAGGTCTCCTACATTGCAGGCAGATGCTTTAACCTCTGAGCCACCAGGGAAGCCCAAACTTTGCTTAAAGTAATATCCAAAAGAAGTTTTAAAAGATAAAAATCATTAGATGTGAATGTGTATCTATACACATATACCGATATTTGGTTCGGTTCAGATCAATTGTGTCTGACTGTGACCCCATGGACTGCAACACGCCAGGCATCAAAGTCCATCATCAAGTCCCAGAGCTTGCTCAAATTCATGTCCATTGAATCAATGATGCCATCCAAACATCTCATCATCCATCAACCCCGTTCTCCTCCCACCTTCAATCTTGCCCAGCATCAGGGTCTTTTCCAATGAGTCAGGTCTTCCCATCAGGTGGTCAAAGTATTGGAGCTTCAGCTTCAGCATCAGTCTTTCCAATGAATATTCAGGACTGATTTGCTTTAGAACTGACTGGTTGGACCTCCTTGCAGTCCAAAGGACTCTCAAGAGTCTTCCCCAACACCACAGCTCAAAAGTATCAGTTCTTTGGTGTTCAGCTTTCTTTATGGTCCAACTCTCACATTCATACATGACTACTAGAAAAACTATAGCTTTGACTAGATGTATCTTTGTTGACAAAGTAATGTCTCTGCTTTATAATATACTGTTTAGGTTGGTCATAGCTTTTGTTCTAAGGGGCAAGCATCTTTTAATTTCATTGCTGCAGTCACCATCTACAGTGATTTTGAAGCCCAAGAAAAGAAATTCTGTTACTATTTCCATTGTTTCCCCATCTATTTGCCATGAAGTGATGGGACTGGATGCCATGATGTCTGTTTTTTGAATTTGAGTTTTAAGCCAACTTTTTCATTCTCCTCTTTCACTTTCATCAAGAGGCTCTTTAGTTCTTCTTAACTTTCTGCCATAAGAGTGATGTCATCTGCGTATCTGAGGTTACTGATATTTCTCATGGCAGTCTTGATTCCAGCAGGTGCTTTTTCCAGCCTGGCATTCCCCACAATGTACTGCATATAAGCTAAATAAGCAGGATGACAATATACAGCCTTGACATACTCTATGTCTGGTTCTAACTCTTGCTTCTTGACCTGCACACAGGTTTCTCAGAAGGCAGGTAGGGTGGCCTGATATTCCCATCACTTTAAGAATTTTCCACAGTTTGTTGTGATCCACGCAGTCAACGACTTTAGTGTAGTCAATGAAGCAGAAGTAGATGCTTTTCTGGAATTTTGTTCTTTTTTTTGATGACCCAATGGATATTGTTAATTTGATTTCTGTTTCCTCTGCATTTTCTAAATCCAGCTTGACCATCTGGAAGTTCTTGGTTCATGTACTATTAAAGCCTCGCTTGGAGAATTTTGAGCATTACTTTGCTAGCATGTGAGATGAGTGCATTTGTGTGGTAGTTTGAACATTCTTTGACATTGCCTTTCTTTGGGATTAGAATGAAAACTGACCTTTTCCAGTCCTGTGGTCACTGCTGAGTTTTCCAAATTTGGTGGCATATTGAGTACAGTACTTTCACAGCATCATCATTTAGGATTTGAAATAGCTCAACTGGAATTCCACCATCTCCATTAGCTTTGTTTGTAATAATGCTTCCTAAGGCCCACTTGACTTCACAATCCATCATCTGGCTTTAGGTGAGGGATCACATAATCATGGTTATCTGGATCATTTAGATGTTTTTGGATCACAGCCTTATCTAACTCAATGAAACTATGAGCAATGCTGTGTACGGCCACCCAAGATGGATGGGTCATGGTGGAGAGTTCTAATAAAACTTGGTCCACTGGAGATGGGAATGGCAAGCCACTTCAGTACTCATGCCTTGAGAACCCCATGAATAGTGTGAAAATGCAAAAGATATGACACTGAAAGATGAACCCCCTCGAACAGTAGATACCCAATATGCTACTTGGAGATCAGTGGAGAAATAGCTCCCGAAAGGATGAAGAGGCTGAGTCAAAGCAAAAGCAACACCCAGTTGTGGATGTGACTGGTGATGAAAGTAAAGTCCAATGCTGTAAAGAACAATATTGCATAGGAACCTGGAATGTTATGTCCATGAATCAAGGTAAATTGGAAGTGTTCAGACAGGAGATGGCAAGAGTGAAAATCGACATTTTAGGAATCAGTGAACTAAAATGGACCAGAATGGGAAAATATAATTCAGATGACCATTACATCTACTACTATGGGCAACAATCCCTTAGAAAAATGGATTAGCCCTCATAGTCAACAGAAGAATCCAACATGCAGTACTTAGGTGAAGTTTTAAAAATGATAGAATGATCTCTGTTTATTTCCAAGGCAAACCATTCAATATCACAGTAATCCAAATCTATTCCCCAACTACTAATGCTGAAGAAGCTGAAGAGTTTTATGATGACCTACAAGAACTTCTAGAATTAAAAGATGTCCTTCTCATCATAGGGGACTGGAATGCAAAAGAAGGAAGTCAAGAGATACCTGGAGTAACAGGCAAATTTGGCCTTGGAGTATAAAACGAAGTGGGTGAAAGGGTAATAGAATTTTGCCAAGATAACACACTGATCATAGCAAACACACTCTTCCAACAACACAGGAGACAAATCTTAGACACAGACATCACCATACAGCCAATACCATAATCAGATTGATTATATTCTTCACAGTTGAAGATAAAGAAGCTCTATGCTGTTGCTGCTGCTAAGTCGCTTCAGTCGTGTCCGACTCTGTGCGACCCCATAGACGGCATCCCACCAGGCTCCCCCATCCCTGGGATTCTCCAGGCAAGAACATTGGAGTGGGTTGCCATGTCCTTCTCCAATGCATGAAAGTGAGAAGTGAAAGTGAATTCACTCAGTCGTGTCCAACTCTTAGCGACCCCATGGACTGCAGCCCACCAGGCTCCTCCACCCATGGGATTTTCCAGGCAAGAGTACTGGAGTGGGGGTGCCATTGCCTTCTCCGAAGAAGCTCTATATCATCAGCAAAAACAAGACTGGGAGCTGACCATGGCTCAGATCATGAACTCCTTATTGCAAAATCCAGACTTAAATTGAAGAAAGTAGGGAAAACCACTAGACCAGTCAGGTATGACCTAAATCAAATCCCGTGTGATTATAGATTAGAAGTGACAAATAGATTCAAGGGATAGATCTGATAGAGTGCCTGAAGATCTATGGACAGAGATTAGTAACATTGTATAGGAGGCCATGATCAAAACCATCCCCTAGAAAAAGAAATGTAAAAAGATTGGCTGAGAAGGCCTTATGAATAACTGATATTTGGAATAGAGGCTAATAGTTTAAAATGAGCAGGTTTAAACTGATTCAAATCCTACAGCACTTGTTTTTGTTGTTCAGTTGCTCAGTTGTGTTCAACTCTTTGTGACTCCATGGACTGCAGCATGCCAGGCCTCTGTAATTCATGTCCATTGAGTCGGTGCTGCGATCCAACCATCTCACCCTCTGTCGTCCCCTTCTCCTCCACCTTCAATCTTTCCTAGCATCAGGGTCTTTTCCAATGAGTCAGCTCTTCGCATCAGGTGGCCACAGCACTAACTTTACCAATATAGTCAACATGCTTAACCTACCTGCCTCTCATTTATGGTGATGTTATGAGGGTTACCTGAGATAAAACATGCAAAATACTTAGAATGATGCCTGGACCACGGGCCCCTTCAATGGATCTTGGTCTTGGTCAATATTACTATTGTTCCCTTTGCTGTTATTGTCAGAGGTGATACAATATACGTGCATGAATTTAAAAATTTAGTGTTATACATGGGGAAACTAAGGCCTCAAGGACAGAAGTGACTTGACCTGTGACAGTGAGGTAATTAGGCCATAGGGGTCAGTTGACCATCCTTCTAGTTGTCTCTGTCCCCACAAAGCCGCTTCCTGCCCCTTCTTCATGTCCAGCTAGCTACCTTCTCCACTCATCCAGGACAGACTGCCCCAAATGTGGAAGACTCAGTAGTCACCAATCTTTCCACCACCAAGATTACCAGTGGAGGAGCAGAGATCTCCACAGTAATGGGCAGCTCATCTAGACCTCAGTTTGCCATGAGAGGGATTCAGTCTATGGCATAGGAGACAAGCAGTGTTACTCCATCCTCAATGGCTCATCATCCATTCAGTGTTTGCTTACATGATACAAGAGAAGGCAACCTGAGATAGGTTGTTAGCAACTTCTTTACTGAATTAAGAGCTGTCTAATACTGGACAAACCCTTCCTAAATATTCTGTGCTATTCACAATGTAAAGGCTTCCCAGGTGGCTCAGTGGTAAAGAATCCACCTACCAATGCAGGAGACACAAGAGACACGGGTTTAATTCCTGTGTCAGGAAGATCCCCTGGAGGAGGAAATGCAACCCACTCCAGTATTCTTGCCTGGGAAATCCCATGGACAGAGGAGCCTGGCAGGTTCACAAAGAGTCAGACACAACTGAGCACATAGGCATACATACATTCGCAGTGTAATGGTTACAAATATGCCACACTTTTAAATTTAAGTTCATTATCCATATTTTATCTGGCACTTTAAGTTCAGACAATCAACACAATAAACCAAGCTCTGACCTGCAACATGCTATAATTCCTATGGTATGAATATTCCCATAGCCCATTTCAAGCTACCGGTGTGACTCAACTGAATATGGGGTTGGTGCAGCAGTCAGCATCATATAGTGTTTCTGCTATACTGATACACAGCAGTAAAATTGATGAGTTGGGAATTGATGAGTTTCCATGTTGATCTCTGCTTTTAACATAACAGTAAGGCGGGAGGAGAAGGGGACAACAGAGGATGAGATGGTTGGATGGCATCACTGACATGACGGACATGAGTTTGAACAAGCTCTGGGAGTTGGGGAAGGTCAGGGAAGCCTGGTGTGTTGCAGTCCATGGAGTCACAAGGAGTTGGACATGACTGAGCCACTGAACTGAACTAAACTGAACTGAACTGGGGTATAACTTAATCTTTAATAATGGCTATGTTTAGCAGCCAATTTGCAAACCCCCCAATTTAACAATTGATTTTCATGATCCAATAAGATGGCTCCAGCATACTGCTCAATAAAAGACAGATCGATGCTGAACAATCAAAAAGTAATATATAGTCATCAGGTAAAGTCAGATTTGAGACTATTTTGAATTGTAATCTTCTATTTGTGTATGTGAATGTTTGCTGGAGGGAGGGGGAGGGTCAGTTCTTAAAACATGCAGATTTTCACTGAATTAGTCCTGTGCTGTTCTCTGGGTGTTTTTGTTTATGATTTTTGCACCATGTCGGACTCTTCTTGTTTACCTGACTCACCACGGTTTCAGCTCTGAAACACCTGCTAGGGATGCTCCTTTACCTTCTAGAAATGAGGAGGTAATCAAAAAGCAAGGTGATTTCTCAGGGCCATGACACGCTGATGGTGTATCTCACAAACTGCACAGACTAATGGTCAGTTTAGGTGCTTCTCTGCTCATTTCCATCACATCTCCCTTGAACTTTCAGATCTGGGCATTCATCAATGCTGGGGAAAATGTGTGATTTTCTAAACAAGTTTATCCCTTCTATCAAGTAAATTCACTTCTATAAGAAGGCAAATGCTGAAGACTAAATTGGAGTGAACTCTGATTACTGATTTCAAATATGGAAGTAAATGATTCTCAAGGTCAGAAGGAAGGTCATTTCTAGTTTCATGGGTATTGCAGGCACCTTGATCTAATTCTGTCCCTGAAGCTTAGCCCTGTGCACTCTGGCTGCCCCAGAGCCTACAGCTCTCTTGGGAAAGAATTAGCCACAGAGCAGGGTTTAATGAGGCCCGACAGTCTTCCATGGCTCCTGTGTGCCTCTTCACAGCTGGGTGTAAAATGCTCCCCAGGGGCTAGTAAGACAATAAAATCTCAGAGTTGAAAGGCAGCTGAGCTCTGAGAGCAATCTAACTTTTCTGTTTCACACATGGGGCTACTAATATTCTTGCATGTGAACTCACAGTTCAGAGATGGAGGTGGAGAGTTTGCAGAGCCGAAACTCAAGAGTCTGCGTCTCCATTCAGGAAGACTTTCTCTCATCACACAGGTCCCTTCTCGAGATCATAAGAGGCTGCGCTGCATATAATTCAGGCAGTGCTGTTGAGCTGCAAATGTCACAGTGCTTCAGGAAAAGGAAATCCAAAGAGAAGCAGCAGAAACAACTTGTGGAAATATTAATATAAGCTGGGGCTCTAACAGGGACTGAGACTTTAACACTAATAATTATTGGTATGAACTGGGAGTCTAGTACAAAGGACTGCGTGGGGAAGAAGATACCGAATTGGGCTTTGAATGATGAGTGGAGAACCCTGACTTTTAAGCAGAGTATTTGCAACTGTAGTGCTGCTGCTGCTGCTGCTGCTAAGTCGCTTCAGTCGTGTCCGACTCTCTGCGACCCCATAGACGGCAGCCCACCAGCTCCGCCGTCCCTGGGATTCTCCAGGCAAGGACACTGGAGCGGGTTGCCATTTCCTTTTCCAATGCATCCAAGTGAAGGGTGAAAGTGAAGTCGCTCAGTCGTGTCTGACTCTTCACGACCCCATGGACTGCAGCCTACCAGGCTCCTCCATCCATGGGATTTGCCAGGCAAGAGCACTGGAGTGGGGTGCCATCGCCTACTCCGACATCTTAACATAGCATGGTACACAGACACAGATTAGTATAGTGACTCTCAGTTAAAAGACTTGATATTACCCTTATGCAATCATATGCTTCCTTACATATTTTTACCCAGTTTACAGAATAAAAAATGAGAGATTATTAATAACAGATTTGGAAATAATAACTCATATTTTATAGATATCATATCTTTATTATAGAAATATTGAGATAGAGACAAACTGGTATAGGTTTGTACCAAGATTTCATAAAATTAAGTAAAGAGTTCATTCTATTATGAAAAGGCAATCCTAAATGGTAAAGGATATTTAAAAGCATATGTTGATAAATAGGTCTGTTTATTAAATTATGATTTATATATAATGAATGCATATGTCTTAAGTTTATAATTTGTTTCCCAAAACATATACACCTATATAAATCACATCCCCACTTAGGTGTAGATTAATTTCTTCAATTTAGAAGGACATTTAGGACTCTTCCAAGTCAAATCTCAAATCCTCCCCACCTTTTAGGATTTTATGTGCATATTGTTAATATGATTGGTTATTGTTATTTTTTGAAAGTTAAAACATGCCAAGATGGATACCATTTAGTCTCATGTATTATGTTTCCTCATATATTGCTGAATTTGATTTACCAATATTTGTTTAGAATATTTGAACCATTTTCTTGAGAGATAGTGGCCTGTAATTCTGTTTTCTTGCAATGTTTTGTCTGCCTTTGGAGTTATGGATATATTTGTCTCACAGAATGAGTTGGAGACCTTTCTTCAGTCTGACTTTCTGAGTTTCAATGAGATTAATATTTCTCTCATAAGTGGTGATAGAATTTGCCAATAAGTCCACTTCTATGTGGAGTTATCCTCTGGAGAAGCCTCTTTTCACATTTCATATATTTTTTTTCATTTTTCTGTATCATGATGTGTTTTTAGAATAATTTGTCTATTATATCTAAGCTGTTGAATTTATTGGCAGAATTTTCATGCCAATATGCCTTTATTGTTTTGAATGCCTTTTAGATCTTCAGATATTTTTCCTGTCATTCCTGATACTGCTAATATTTTTTCTATTGATCAATTTCTTTTATTTTTTGGTTTTATTTATTTATTTTTAAAATTTTATTTCTACATTACAATACTGTATTGGTTTTGCCAATTTTGATCAATTTCTTTAGAGATCTATATATTTTTGACTCATTTTCATTTTTTGATGTATTATCTAATTTTTATTGTTTCCTTCTATCTAAACATTTTTAGTTTAATGTCCTTACTTATTAGACTTTTAAAATTAAGTTAAAAATATATAATTTATTTAACTTCTTTATTTTCTAATGTAACAACTTAAAAGTTACAAACTTCTCTTCTAAGCACTTCTTGAGCTACATTGCCCACATTTTGTTATTTGGTATCTTAATATTCACTCAGTTAAAAATTTTCCCCATGGTTTCTTTTTTGTCCAATGAGTTATTTGGAAGAATGCTATGTAATGTTTTGGTAGGTTTTCCAGATAGAATTTCATTATACTGAATTGTAATTCAGTCTTTTTAATTTTTTTCAACCAGAGGACATATGTCCTCTATGGTTTAATTATTTGACATATATTTAGAATTGTTTTATGGATTAATATATGGTATATCTTGTTTATTGTCCCATGTGAACTTGAAATAATTTGCCTCCTGCAGTTGAATACATGTTGTCCTAAAATTATGTTATTTTGGTCAATAATTCTGTTCAAATTCTTTAAATTCTATTGACTTTATCTACTCCTTAAGACTTAAAATCTCCAAATATTACTCTAACATTTTCTATTTCTTCATTTAGTTCTGCTAATTAAGTATTTATGAACTTCTTCCAGCTTTATTGAAATATAAATGACATCTGACATTGTGTAAGTTTAAGATGTACAATGTGATGAGTGATACAAGTATATGCTGAAAAATGTTTATCACAAGATTAGTTGATAACTGACATATAACATTGTGTAAGCTTAAAATGCACAATGTGATGAATGATACATGTATGTGTTTTAAAATGTTTACCATAAGAAGGTTAGCTGATGCATTTTTCACCTCCTAATTACTATTCAGTTATTGTTATTGTTATAGTACTTCTTGCATTTTTAAACTCTTATTATCCAAATGCCTATTTAGGGTTGTTTTGTCTTCTCAATTCTTTTATCATTATAAAATAGTCATCTTTATCTGAGGTAACCCTTCTTATGTTGAAATTTACTTTGTCAAGAATGAATTAAATATATTAATACAGTTTCAAGTTTTGCACTTTACATAATTTCTGTCCTTCTGTTTGACCTATGATACTGTACCTTTAAATCATGTACTTGCAAAAAGCAATTAGCAGTTTTTTGTTTTGTTACTGTCCCATCTGTCAGTCTCTGATTTTCAGCTGGAATATTTAGTTCATTCATATTTAAGTATTTAAATGGTTGGTTTGGTTGGTTTAAGTCTATCATGGGCTTCCCTGGGCTCAGATGGTAAAGTATCTACCTCCAATGCCAGACAGCCAAGTTTGCTCCCTGGGTTGGAAGATTCCCCTGGAGAAGGGAATGACAACCCACTCCAGTATTCTTGCCTGGAAAATCCCATGGACAGAGAAGCCTGGTGGGCTATAGTCCATGGGGTCACAAAGCATTGGACATGGCTGAGCAACTAACACTTTAAGTCTATTATATTGTTAATTGTTATCAGTTTGTTTGATTTATTTTTCTCCCCTCTCCTAATGATTTGGAAGACTCACTTCAGTCAGTTCAGTTGCTAAGTCATGTCCATCACCAACTGCCGGAGCTTACTCAAACTCTTGTCCATAGAGTCAGTGATGCCATCCAACCATCTCATCCCCTATCATCCCCTTCTCCAGCCTTCAGTCTTTCCCAGCATCAGGGTCTTTTCCAATGAGCCAGTTCTTCACATCAGGTGGCCAAAGTATTGGAGTTTCCGCTTCACCATCAGTCCTTCCAATGAATATTTAGCACTGATCTCCTTTAGGTTGGATCTTCTTGAAGTACAAGGGACTCTCAAGAGTCTTCTCCAATACCACACTTCAAAAGCATCAATTCCTTGGTGCTCAGCTTTCTTTATAGTCCAACTCTCACATCCATACATGACGACTGGAAAAACCATAGCTTTGACTAGATGGACTTTTGTTGGCAAAATAATGTCTCTGCTTTTTAATATGCTGTCTAGGTTGGCCATAACTTTTCTTCCAAGGAGCGAGTGTCTTTTAATTTCATGGCTGCAGTCACCATCAGCAGACTCGTAAGTACGTGTTCATTTTGTATTCCTCTTTTAATAACCTTTCTCTCTGTGTGTGCATGTGCCTAGTGCCTACTGATTTTATTTTATTTTATTATTTTATTTTTTTGTGCAAGATTTTTATTTTATTTATTTATTTATTTATTTTGTGTGTGTGTTGCAGGCCTCTGGTTGCACATTCTCTTTATTATTATTATTATTATTAAATTTATTTATTTTTAATTACAATACTGCATTTGTTTTGCCATACATTGACACGAATCAACCATAGGTGAACACAATCTCCCAATGCCGAAGCCCCCTCCCACCTCCCACCCCACATCCTCTACTTGAATCATCCTGTGCATCAGCCCCATGCATCCTGCATCCTACATTGAACATAGATTGGCGCTTCGTTTCTTACAAGAAAATATACATGTTTCATTGCCATTCTCCCAAACCATCCCACCCTTTCCCTCTCCCTCAGAGTCCAAAAGTCCACTCTATACCTCTGTGTCTCTTTGTTGTCTATGCCTACTGATTTTAAAGTTTCCTAAACTTATTAGACATTATATGAATTGCTATGGGCATTCTTGGCTTATGTCATCTGCCATTAATTAATATCCACCTTGATATAAGGACCTTACATAAGTACACATACATTTATTTCTGGTCCTTTTTCTATTATTCTCATATATTTATATTTATGCAAGGAAGATCATAGTTCATTGCTTCATCTTTGTTTTTAAGAATTGTCTCTTAAATAGATTGAGAAAGAAGAAAGATAATTTCACACACATTTTCCACTTCCAGTGTTCTTCATTCCATTGCATAAATCCAAGTTTTGTCATCATTTCCTTTTAGTCTAAAGAACTTTGTTAAATTTTGAGATACTGAAAACAAAAAGGAAAGCAAAAATTTTCCCTTCTCAAGTTTTACTTTATTGTTCAGTCTCAAGGCTTATTAGAAAATCTAGAGATGAAAATTAACTAAAATTTTAGTTGTAATTTTAGTTGGATCATTTCTAGGAATTTTCCACACACATTTACTAAGTATTGTTGTAGTACCAGCACAAAAAGTGATCAAAACTAAGTTCCTGACTAGAAAAACTGAAAACATGACAAGCTGCATATCTAAATAGGAGCATCATTAAAAAAATACATTCATTTGTTTTTAAGATTACACATAAATTTTACAAAGATGGTGGCTAATTATTTTATCCTTAATGTGTTCCTCATCCTATGCTAAAAATATTGAGTATTGTCTTTTGATCTTGCAAGATAAATATTATTATCCTCACTAAAAATGAAGGAACTGAGGGCCAAAGAATTCAAGTATAATAACTCACTCCAAGACTTAAAGCTTGAAAAGGTCATATCAGAATTTGGATATAATAACTGACCCACAGTCAATTCACTTTTTGTGTGTCTACAAATATTAGCAACAAGTTTCTTCAGTAAAAAGTTTGCTGTGAAAAACATTTTATAATTCAGATGTGATTTAATGTGCTAATGGGAAGAAGCACAAGCTGGAATCAAGATTGCCAGGAGAAATATCAATAACCTCAGATATGCAGATGACACCACCCTTATGGCAGAAAGTGAAGAGGAACTAAAAGCCTCTTGATGAAAGTGAAAGAGGAGAGAGAAAAAGTTGGCTTAAAGCTCAACATTCAGAAAACGAAGATCATGGCATCTGGTCCCATCACTTCATGGGAAATAGATGGGGAAACAGTGTCAGGCTTTATTTTTGGGGCTCCAAAATCACTGCAAATGGTGATTGCAGCCATGAAATTAAAAGATGTTTACTCTTTGGAAGGAAAGTTATGACCAACCTAGTTAGCATATTGAAAAGCAGAGACATTACTTTGCCAACAACAGTCTGTCTAGTCAAGGCTATGGTTTTTCCAGTGGTCAGGAATGGATGTGAAAGTTGGAGTGTGAAGAAAGCTGAGTGCTGAAGAATTGATGCTTTTGAACTGTGGTGTTGGAGAAGACTCTTGAGAGTCCCTTGGACTGCAAGGAGATCCAACCAGTTCATCCTAAAGGAGATCAGTCCTGGGTGTTCTTTGGAAGGACTGATGCTAAAGCTGAAACTCCAGTACTTTGGCCACCTCATGCGAAGAGTTGACTCATTGGAAAAGACTGATGCTGGGAGGGGTTGGGGGCAGGAGGAGAAGGGGATGACAGAGGATGAGATGGCTGGATGGCATCACTGACTCCATGGACATGAGTTTGGGTGTACTCCAGGAGCTGGTAATGGACAGGGAGGCCTGGCGTGCTGCGATTCATGGGGTCACAAAGAGTCAGACATGACTGAGGCACTAAATTGAACTGAATGGTTTAGAATTAAAAGACCAGGATGTAAATTCCCTCAGGCAAGTCGTTTACTTTTCTGGGTCAGAGTTTCCTGGGAGTTACTGAGAATATCAAGTGGCTGGAATAGCATGGGCGTTTCCTAGATTTTTAAATAGATGAAATTATGAAAAAATGTAAACTTTCTCTTATATATCTAAGTATTCAATTAGAATGACAGGAAAAAAAGATATGTTTGAATTATTGTTTGTAAATAAGAATTTTAAAAAACATTTTTATTTAAAGTAGGGTCTAATAAATTACTAGGGCAAGGGACCTTATGCAAAAGATATGTTAATGCAAATATATTATTAATACAATCTACACTAATACAATATTTTAATTACTATACTTTGCTTTTGTTAAAATAAATGGCACTTGGTTTCTTAGAATAAGTGACTCCTTTGAAGTGATGTCCTGCCCCATCACTTCATGGTAAAGAGATGGGGAAACAATGCAAACAGTGACAGATTTTATTCTCTTGGGCTTCAAAATGACTGCAGGTGATGACCACAGCAATGAAATTAAAAGACCCTTGTTCCTTGGAAGAAAAGCTATGAACTACCTAGACAGCATATTAAAAATCAGAGACATTACTTTGCCAACAAAGGTCCGTCTAGTCAAAGCTATGGTTTTTTTCAGTAGTCATGTATGGGTGTAAGAGCTGGACTATAAAGAAAGCTGAGCACTGAAAAATTGACGCTTTTGAACTGTGGTGTTGGAGAAGACTCTCGAGAGTTCTTTGCACTGCAAGGAGATCCAACATGTCCATCGTATAGCAAATCAGTCCTGAATATTCATTAGAAGGACTGATACTAAAGCTGAACTCCAATCCTTTGGCCACCTGATGTGAAGAACTATTTCACTGGAAAAGACACTGATGCTGGGAAAGTTGAAGGCAGGAGGAGAAGGGGACGACAGAGGATGAGATGGTTGGATGGCATCACTGACTCTAAGGACATGAGTTGAGTAAACTCCAGGAGTTGATAATGGACAGGGAGGCCTGCTGTGCTGCAATCCATGGGGTCACAAAGAGTCGGACACAATTGAGCGAATGAACTGAACTGAACTGAACTTACTACACATACATTTGTTCATTGTCTGTCCCTTGATTCCATCAAATGCAGAGAGATTCAACAGTTTCTGAAATGTGATTAGATTTTTTTTTATTTAAAGAATCAAAGAGGCTTTAGTCAAACATAATGTATGAGACAATAAAAACCAGAAGGAAGATATATTTGAAGCAGAATGATGTGGCCATTAAGATACTGATATTTGAATTCATTTGAATAATTTACTTATTCTTGACTCTAACACATGATGGCAGCTGAGTTGACATTTGTTTGCCTCAGTTTCTATATCTGTGATTTAAGACAACCATAGTACCTATATATGTCACAGTCTTCCCGTAATCATTGAGGGAAATAAAGACTATTTTGCATTGTTGTTATTATTGTTTAGTTGCTAAGTCATGTCTGACTCTTTTGTGACCCCATGCCCACCAGGCTCCTCTCTCCATGGAATTTCCCAAGCAAGAATCCTGGAGTGGGTTGCCAATTCCTTCTCCAGGGGATATTCCGGACTCAGGGGTTGAAGGTGCATCTCTTGCGTCTCCTGCATTGACAGGCAGTTCTTTACAACTGGCACCACCAGGGAAGCACTGGGGATGTTGCTGGAAAGACTGGATTAGAGCATCTATATAGGGGGCTTGCATTGTGTCCGGACCTTCGAAAAGGCTCAGTGGCCATGAGCATGTGTTCTCCTTCTCCTGCATATAATTCTGGGTTTTCCAGGGTGTCACACATACATGTTGCAAAAGTTCTTGGATCCTGCTGATTAATTAAAGCATCCAGGTGACTGGTTTCCTTCTCCAGGTTCCTTCATCTGCTCTGGAGAAATTTCTAGGAGAGACACAAAGCCAGGCCAGTACAGCTCTTCTCCCAGAAGGAAGCAGCTCCATCCTAGTATTTCTGCTGTCTGGGTCTGCTCCTGAGTCCTAGGTTGTCAGAGGCCTCTGCTCTAGCGTATTTAGAACTAGGAGCACCCACATCCTTAGCAGGCATGCTGTGCTCTGCATTTTTTACAAACTGGCACATCATCTCGGTTAGTTCAAAGGGAGAAGGGGAACAGGCAGAAACCTCACGTCTGGACTTCTCTAATTTGCATGCACAGTCACAGGTGATCTTGTGAAAGAGAAAACAACTACCCTACTTTTCAAAGAAAAAAAAAAACCCAGAAGTTTAGGTGATAAGCCCCATGTCCTACAACCACTACTGGGACTGACAGACAGAAAGACATTTCCAAACTATCAATGAATCATCACCAATGGATAAAATGAATGATGTCATTAGAGAAAGTGGCTCAATTATCTCTTCTCTCCACAAAAATTAAGCTTAAGCTTAAGTGAAGAGACGATCAAAAGTATGCAGCCAAAAATAATAAAGAATGTTACTGCAGAATTCTGTCAGGCAGTTAATTTATACAAATATTATGCTAATTTTTATGGATGCGGTGATATCTGTTCACTTCTAATTTGTTGTTTTTGAGTGATTTCTTTTATCATTCTAATTAAATAGTCCATTTTACAGCTTACTTTTTATAACTCATTGGGAAAGACCCTGACGCTGGGAAAGATTGAGGGCAGGAGGAGAAGGGGGAAACAGAGGATGAAAAGGTTGGATGGCATCACTGACTCAATGGACCTGAGTTTGAGCAAATTCTGGGAGATAGTGAAGGACAGGGAAACCTGATATGCTGCAGTTCACGGGTCGCAAAGAATTGGACATAACTTAGTAACTGAACAACTTTTCTTTAAACACAAAGCTCTGCCTGAACTTTCAGCACCTAAAATCTTGTATCTACTACTGGATTAGGGGCCTTTGATGTATCATTTTTCTCAGCAAAGGATGACCCAACTGTCACACGTGTGGCTACAGAGTTTCTAAGCGTACTCATCTGGGGACAACAGTGACTGGTAAGTGTCTTATTAGAAAGTGAAATAAAGAAAGAAACCAACACCCAAACCCATCTTTAATCTGAGGAATGAATCACAATGTGTAGGCTGTTATGGATGAAGACTGATAAAGATATATGGAAAGTGTGGCCCCCTTACCTGTTTCTACTGGACAATTAATCAGTTTGTCTGGGTAACTACAGTAGACCAGCTCCTAATGCCTTTCTGTGTAACTCATGCTACACACAGCTACCAGAATCTTCTTTCTAAAATGTACATATGGGAACTTCCCTCGTGGTCCAGCAGCTAAGACTTCAGATCCCCAGTGCAGGGGACCCGGGTTCCATCCCTGGTCGGGGAACTAGACCCTATATGCTGCAACTAAAGATCTCATATGCACCACAACAAAGACCAAGTGCAGCAAAATAAGTAAATGAAAACATATTAAGATAAAATAAAATGTGCACCTGCCATATTCTTTACATTTTGCTGAGGCCTCTACTGGTCACTATGGTACCCGTGCCCTTTGTAGAGGTTACACAAAGACACGTCTCCTGAAAGATATGAGTCCCATAGGCATATGGCTTAACAAACACATGGAAATTTTATTAGAAAAAAAAAGAAGATGCTTTTGCTTTGCCCCCTTTATTTTTTTAAGTACCAGACCTGGGACACAAGGTATAGCATGGTTTACAGAGCTTCAGTGAAATTCTAGTCTCAGCTCCCCTTCCTCCAGGTGATTCCTGCTCTTAACATCCCAAAGAGGCACTGGAGACCCAGCTGGCCTGCCCGGTGTGTAGGTGGATGCCAAGCCTCTCAGCATGTTACCTAAGACCTTTAACCACCTGCTGTTCTCTTTAAACCAGGAAGTCTAGCAGATCGAAGCTAACGACTAGTCTTCCATTACATCTTGCTTTCTGCCGTGTTTCTTTATTGTGGTACATGTTTCAAAGTTTGTTTCTGCGGAGCCCAAAGACTTTCTTGACTAATTTCTAACCAACTTCGAGACTCAGGTCAAAGCATCTCACTCTCCAAGAAATCTTGATCATCCCAGTGTCTGCACAGAACATCTTTCTCTAGCCTCCATTGGCGTGCTGTGTTCAGCCTTGCTGAACAATCCCTGGGTTGGGAGAAGACCCCCTGCAGGAGGAAATGGCAACCCCTCCATTGATCTTGCCTGGATAATCCCATGGATAGAGGAGCCTGGTGGGCTACAGTCCACGGGGTCCCAAAGAGTCAGACACAACTTCCACTGGCGTGCTGTGCTCAGCCTTGCTGTACTTTAGGCACTGTATCATAATTGGGGGTTGATTTACTCACTGCATCAATGACCACATGGGAGGCCAGTGACTTTGCAACTGAAAGCCGTATCTTCGGTTTCTTCTAATTACCTCCACTAACTGCCTTCTCACCATCATCACTACCATCCTCATCACCATGACTTATGGTGGCTGTATAAAGTGATTGTTCCTACTCACACAAATCAAGGACACGGGCACATTTTCTTATTCAGCCCAGACTTTCCCCACAGTAGCTACAAACACCACTTCATAATTTATCCAGACTTTAAGTATAATATTGTTAATTGATAGAAGTAATTTTGGTGCTTTTAATACAGCAAATCTCTAGTGAGCAGTAAAGTCACTGGAGAGCATGAAATATGCAGGCCATTTTAATTTTACAGTAAGTTCAGAGCTAACTTAAATGTGGGGCTGCAGGGATAAGAGCCTGATGAACCTTGGATATGTTATGGCTATTCCATTGTATTGTGTAACTTCATGAAGCAAACTGATTCTCTTACTAAAGAATGACTGGTGCCTTGAATGCTCTTAAAGAACTGAGCCCTTTCATGGGTCCTCATCACCCGTATCTACGCTCCTCACACAGGATAGATATGTATCCCTGCAGGGTGGTGAGCGTATTTTAGAGGAATACTAAGCCAGGAACTGCTCAACATGGGCTGATGCCTGGGGTGTTCATGTTACCAAAAGATCTGGGGAACAGATCTTCTCAGAATGAACACCAACACATCACTGGTGACAAAACTCACGTTTTGGAGATGAAACATAGAGTTCAAAGAAATTTTCAATGTATTTCAGGCTGCTTTGTCATGGATTACCAGGCTTCTGAATGTTCTTTTCTCTGACTTTAAATCACTCTTCTTCAGGGGAAAATATCAGGATTCTCAAGTTGCTCAGGAATAAAGAACCCACCTACTGACACAGGAGACACAGGTTCGATCCCTGGGTTAGGAAGATTCCCTGGGTAGGAAATGGCTGCTGCTGCTGCTGCTAAGTCGCTTCAGTCGTGTCCGACTCTGTGCGACCCCATAGACGGCAGCCCACCAGGCTCCTCTGTCCCTGGGATTCTCCAGGCAAGAATACTGGAGTGGGTTGCTATTTCCTTCTCCCACTCTAGTTTTATTGCTGGGAAAATTCCATGGACTGAGGAGCCTGGCAGGCTACAGTCTTTGGGATCACAAAGAGTCAGACACGATGGAACACACACAGAGACATACAGGGAAAATAATGAGGAGAGCATTGCTGAAAATCCCATTTTCAGGATGCAAATTTTTTAAGATCTGTCCTCTGATTACTTTCTCAATCTCAGCTATTGCTGACCATGTCTTCATGCATTCTGTAGCAACTTATGGAAAAACCTTTCTGGCTGACTCAATGTTTTCCAAAGAGGTATGCCATTTTGCATTCCCTCCTTCAATATACTAGGCCTGCAAGTAATCAGCACACTTATTAACACTGGAACTAATACTATTGTCTGGTTTTGGCCATCTTAAATGTGTAATGTCATCCCAGTTGTGATTTAAATTTTATTTTTGAATCAATAATGACACCATATATTTTTATCTGCACACCTACTACTTGCATATTTTCCTTGGTGAAATAAATTTTCAAATATTTTGTCCAAATTTTTGAACCGGAATTTTTGATATTATTGACTTGTTAAGAGTTTATTTTATATCCTGGATTCAAGTCTTTTAT
The DNA here is from genome assembly GCA_917880005.1 of Nanger dama. Classification (NCBI taxonomy): domain Eukaryota; kingdom Metazoa; phylum Chordata; class Mammalia; order Artiodactyla; family Bovidae; genus Nanger; species Nanger dama. Next base: position 6,410,765 of record CAKJTW010000074.1, on the reverse strand, counting down.
TGGATAAATGGCATTGAAATACTGTTTTCATGTATACTTCTTAAAAGGAGCTTTAAGATCCACTTTCAAAATGAGGTCCAAAAGTGATTGAAGTGGCTTTACTGGGAAGGACAACTTCTGTCTGAAGCTCAAGGATATTTCTAAAGATGTATCAATAATATATAGTCACTCCCTCATATAATTTGCATAAATATGAATACAAAGCATCTTCCGATCTCTCGAGAAGATAAGGATGACATTCCCAAAGAGAAACCATGAAGACCGTATTATATTTTTTTATATTCCCTTTCACCTCCTCTCTGCATTTATCCAGATCCCTGCGGCAAAGGCATTCATCCCAGGAAAGTACAGCAAGCAAGTTGAGCAAACGGTGTTGAAGGGCAGATCATGTCAACCAGAATCTTTCCAGTGTGGAATCTGGATTTGTACAATTTACACTGATTTCTTTCTTTCCTCCCCTTTTGAATGCTGAATTTAATCAACCTTTTACAACCTTGAATATTTATTGGAAGGTCAGATGCTGAAGATCCAATACTTTGGCTACCTGATGTGAAGAGCCAACTCAGTGGAAAAGACACTGATACTGGAAAAGATTGAGGGCAGGAGAAGGGGACAACAGAGGATGAGATGGTTTGACCTCATCACTGACTCAATGGATATGAATTTGAGCAAACTTCGGTAGATAGTGGGTGCTAATGGTAAAGAATCCGCTTGCCAATGCAGGAGACATAAGAGATGTGGGTTTGATCTCTGGGTTGGGAAGATTCCCTGAAGGAGGGCACGGCAACCCACTCCAGTATTCTTGCCTGAAGAATCTCATGGACATAGAAGCCTGGTGAACTATAGTCCATAGGGTGGCACAGAGTCGGACACACCTGAAGGGATTTAGCACACATGCACACAAGCCAGGAGACAGCGAAGGACAGGGAAGCCTTGCATGCTGCAGTCCATGGGGTCACAGACAGTCAGACGTGACTTAAGGACTAAGCAACAACACTTTACAAAAGGATTATAATCCCTGGGGTCATAGAATTTATTGAAATAAAAGGTCTTTAGCTGATATCAATAATAATGATAACTTACATTTATTAAACTGCAATCTGATGGATAACAATAATTGCTTTAATTGGATGATCATATTAAATCACTACACCCACGAGCAGTCTCTTCCCATTTTACTCTGTCAAGTGAGATAGATGTCCAAGGTCAAGTGGCTAGTACATTTCTGTATCTGCCTGATTCCAGAAACCACCTTCTTGGCCTCTAGCTCTCAGTTTTTCAGGTTTTATTTGGGCCAATCCCATCACTGCTTCCACAGGGGGAAGGGAGTAAATGTGAAGATCCTATGGCTGAGAAGTGTCAGAACTAGAATCAGTGCCTAGTTTCCTGATCTCATCATCTCTCAGCTACTTTTTTCAATATCTGACTCTTTGCGACCTCATGGACTGAGCCCACCAGGCTCCTCAGTCCATGGGATTTTCCAGGCATGAATACTGGAGTGGGTTGCCATTTCCTTCTCCAGGGGATCTTCCTGACCCAGGGATCGAACCCAGGTCTCCTACATGGTAGGCAGACGCGTTACCATCTGAGCTACCAGGGAAGCCCTTTTGCAATATACTTTACATCATAAAAGTCAGAATTTCAGAGTTTCTTAAAACTCTGACCTAAAACTCTGACTTAAAACTCTTACCTAAGAGTAACTGTTACTCAACAGTACTTAGCATCATGTTAATTATGGGCCAGTCCTCTAAAACCTTTACATGGATTAGCTCATTTAATCTCTGTAAGGACTGATGTGCTCAGTCACTTCAGTTGTGTCTGACTCTTTGCAACCCCATGGACTGTAGCCCACCAGGCTTCTCTGTCCATGGGATTTTCCATGTGAGAACACTGGAGTGGGTTGCCATGCCTTCCTCCTGGGAATCTTCCAGACCCACGGATCCAACTTAAGTCTCCTCCATTGCAGCAGGTTCTTTGCCACTGAGCCACTGGACCTATAGGTAGGTACTATTATTCCCTCCATTAAACTCATGGAGATGAGTCACCAATTTGTTAAATGCTCTGCTTAAGAGCACATAACTGGTGAGTGCTAAAGAAATGCAGATTTGGGATTGAATCTTGGCAGTCTGGCACTAGACTTTGCACTCCTGACCATTTAGGTGAGATGCTTCTCTTTCGACCATAGCTGGTATAGGCGGTAGAGCTGAGCTGCCAGCTTCACACAGTGGTGTAGGGAGAAACAGACACCCGCCTAAATGCCCCGCCCCTCACAAGTTTGCCACATCTGAAATATTTCCCTTAGAGTTATTCAAATTCTGAAGTAGAAGTAGTTTTCAACTTGAAGGACAAAAACGAAGACTGCTTTAGACTGTGATGTGCTAGAATTGATGACCTTCAGCAATTGACGTGGTGAATCTGTTTCTACAGAAGCAAAGTTCCTATTCTGACTGCATCCCAGTATTTGCTTGGATGAGCAAATGAAAAATTAAAAAAATAATACATCTGAAATAAAAACATATTAATACGAAAGGCAATGTTGTCATTTTTATCATATAATTGTAGTCACTTATCTGTATCATGACTAACGTCAGTTTGTTTAAGACACTAAGCTTGGTCTAAGATGTACGTTACACCAGTATAATCCATTAAGTATTTGTTAGATACTTTTATATTTTGGGTTCACTCTTTCAATAAATATTTTTGAGATCTAATGTATAAAATGCTCACTTGTCAAGACCAATTTATGATCGTTTAATTAATTGGGAATTCAGACTATGACACTGAAATTAAAATGTAGGAAGAGAGGCACTGAGGAGTTAAGTGTTCTTCTTTAAGGGTAAATCCTTCTTTATGTTTGAATACTGTGCTTATGTGCTCAGAACAATACAGAGCATATGGTAGAGGTTGGATCTGTGTTTCTTGAATTAAATGGAGTAGACCTTCACCAAAAACACACAGCTTTCTCTATGTGTTTATTATAGAAGCATTTTAGTAGACCTGGAGAAGGAAACTGGGCATTTATTTTAATACTGTGTCCCAATTCCTAGAAACAAATTTGTGTTCAATCACTACCTAAATCAAATATCAGTGTATATGCCTCATGTTATTCATGCTGATGGGATTATGGAATATGACTTGAATTAGACATGAATGATGCCGTTCTGTACTTTACCAAGTTATTAGAGATTTAAAGAACAGTTGTCTGAAGTGATTTGAGAAGACTTATCATTTGGCAGTATTCCATGGTAGCAATGTCTTTCTGCAGTCAACTTCAACATTTTTCATGAGTTGTTACACAATTGGGAAGGGGATGTTTTCTGATAAAGCTAATGGGCCAGATTTGATTCTATCTTAATTTCTTTAATCACTTAACGTTTTTCCCCAGCTGTCTTGAAGTTTTATTGGAGTTTTGCTATTTTACTTCTGCCTTAGAATGACTTTGGATTGTACTGAATTTAAAATAATAATGCTTAGAGAAAAATCACATACATGATTTGGCCTGGTTCCTCCACATTAAAAATTAGGAAAATGTAGCCAGTGAAGGTTATAGTTTCTCCCAAATCATGCAATTAGGTGGTATCAGAGCTGAACCTAAAGTTCACATTTCCTCCTTCCTAGTCCAGAGCTCATTCTACTACAAGTATCCTTATTTAGGATGCAAGCTTATGTTTCTACATACTATGGAAATATCCCAAACCTCTGCACCAAAATAACTTAGAAAGTAATTTCCTGAGCACACACAGACATACACACACATGCACAAACACACAATTTTAAACAACTCTAACTTTGGGAGACATCTATAAGTGTCTGTGTCAGGAACTATACAAACTAAATCCCATGTTCTGACTTTTGGACTCTGAGAGAGAGGGAGAGGGTGGGATGATGTGGAAGAATGGCATTGAAACATATATGCTATCATGTAAGAAACGAATTGCCAGTCTATGTTCGATACAGGATACAGGATCCTTGGGGCTGGTGCACAGGAACGATCCAGAGAGATGATATGGGGTGGGAGGTGGGAGGGGTTCAGGATTGGGAACTCATGTACACCTGTGGCGGACTCATGTCAATGTATGGCAAAACCAATACAGTATTGTAAGGTAAAATAAAGTAAAAATTAAAATTTTTAAAAAAAGAAAGTATAAAAGAAAAAAATAAATCCCATGTTCTATCATTTAAGCTGTGCACAAAACAGCATTTTTTTTCTATGATACCTAATGTGTGCTGAGCACTCTGAATGTCACTGAGAATAAAGGGTAGGTCTATACTTCTTAAGAAGTCTCAGTCTAGTGGTAGAGACAGATTCATAGATAATTATAACATGATATAGCAAATGTAAAAGATGTACAGAGAAATTCAAAGACATACAGGAGAACTAAATCAGCCAAAGGGAAGTTAGAAAATATTTTGTGGAAAAAGATAAAGTCAAAGTTAAGCCTAAAAAGATGGATAGGGATCATTAAGGTGAAGAAGAGAGATTGGGAAAATGTGCCATTCTGAGTGGAAGAAATGAACTGTGTAAATGCAGCCACTCAGGGCTTCCCTGGTGGTCCAGGGATGAAGAATCCACCTTGCAAGGCAGGGGATGTGGATTCGATCCCTGTTTGGGGAACTAAGATCCCACATGCTGCACAGCAACTAAGCCTGAGCCCCACAACTACCGAGGCCCCTTGCCACAGCTAGAGAGCCAGCGTGCCGAAGGAAGATCTTGCATGCTGCAGCTAACACCTGACTCAGCCAAACAATAAATAAATAAAAACAAAAAGCAAAACAAACAAACCAAAACCTCGGCCACACAGGATAGGTGGTGGTATCTGAGCCATAGTGGGGGAAAAAAGTGGAATCAGAATAAAAAATGGTGTTAGGCTAAAATAGCTGTTTCCCTGTTTATTTACAGCTTCTTTGTCTTTGCTGGTTTTGTTCACATTCCTTGTGAACAGCGATAAGCTTCTTTTCTGGCCTTTTTCAGTTGAGAATTAAATTATATTCAGTTGTTAAGAGGGGTACAAACATTCCCAGAAGAGTAATGGAGGTAAGGAAAAAAAAAAAAAACTCTTCCAAAATGAAAACATGACATGGATGTACAATATTCTGAAATTCTTGCTCAGTTGTGCCAGTTCTGTCAGGCAGAAGCCAGAGCTGTTCCTGTCCCTGCAGAATCAGGCACTGCCTTGCAACACACCTTCACCAACTGCAGACTGATCAGGGATACTGCATCACTGTGGGACGTGGGGAAGAGTGAAGAAAAAAAAACACACAAAAGTTGAAGCAGGTAGACTTTCTCGAAGCCTGACCTTGCCTCATTTGGGCACCTTTTCTGAGATTTTCTTTATTGATAGGCAACATGAGAATAAGATAATCCCATTCATCAGATCAGAAGAAAATTCAATCTGATTCCTTTTTCTGTGTGACTGCCCCTCAGTCGATGTTGATTAGCTCCTTTCTAATATTTGTAAGTGTAAGTACACCTAATAGAGGGCAAAATAGAATTATAAAATATTGGAGTTTGAAGTTTCCTTAAAAATAAGTTCATAGCTCTTAATGCATTTTCATCCATTCATTTTTTATTCATCCATTCATTCGTTTAATAAATGTAATTGATCTTCTGCTATGAGCTGGGCACTGCATCTGCCCAGAGATAAGACTTACCCCTCGTGCAGAGAAGGTCACAGTGCAGTGGAAGGCAGGGGCACAGAAACAGACAGGCATTCGGTCCAGTGGGTTCTGTAATAGAATGAGGGCTGGTATAGGAGGGAATGAGTGATTTCTTGTGTTATCAGATCCATTGCCAGGTTTGGGGCAGGTGGGTTAGGGTGCGTATTACCTTCCAGTCAACAGAGGACTGTGCACAACAGAGGACTGTACAGTATTGAGGACTGACACAGCACGAGGAAGCCTAATGGAGAGCATGTCCAGGAGGCAACGGAAGTAGGAGCCAAGAATAGACACTACAGTAGCAGTCTCTTCCCCTCCTGCTAAGTTCAGTTCAGTTCGGTCGCTCAGTCATGTCCAACTCTTTGCAACCCCATGGACCACAGCATGCCAGGCTTCCCCATCCATCAGCAGCTCCTGGAGTTTACTCAAACTGATGTCCATTGAGTCAGTGATGCCATCCAACCATCCCATCCCCTGTCATCCCCTTCTCCAGCCTTCAGTCTTTCTCAGCATCAGGGTCTTTTCCAGTGAGTCAGTTCTTCACATCAGGTGGCCAAAGTATCGGAGTTTCAGCTTCAGTAAGAGTCCTTCCAATGAATATTTAGCACTGATCTCTTTTAGGATGGACTGGTTGGATCTTCTTGCAATCCAAGGGACTTTCAATAGTCTTCTCCAACACCACAGTTCAAAAGCATTAATTCTTTGGTGCTCAGCTTTCTTTATAGTCCAACTCTCACATCCATACATGACTACTGGAAAAAGCATAGCTTTGACTAGACAGATCTTTTTGGCAAAATAATGTCTCTGCTTTTTAATCTAATATATCCCCTCCTGCTAAAGCCAGGCAATTCTCTTCCCAAATACTTACCTTTACTCTTATCTTGCCTCAATTTGCTTAATCTAGAGTCAGTGCCATCACAATAAAACTGAAAGATTCTGGATGAATGGTGACAATCCCTGAATACTTGTCCTTAACCTGACCTAGCTTAGCTGATACTGCCCATCCTTCTGGGTCCTAGGTATTTTCACTCATTAGAATCTTTTTTTATTAAGCTGATGTTCACAGAAATCCATATACTAAATTACATGTAAACAAATAAACACACAAATGAATGGATAAACAAAAAGAGCTCAGCTTTTGTTATTCTAATTGATATAAATACATATATTATTAGGTAAATCATTCAAGATAATATTGTTTCCGTCGCTCAGCAATTTAATTATCAATAAATTAAAGATGTTTAACTGTGAATCATATCATTGAACCAAGGTCTCTGAAAATGCACTTAAATTGGGGCAGGGGTTCAGGGACAGGCAGATGTCTGGAGTAATAGAGTATTAACACCAATGTTGAATGTTAGCACTTCTAAGCAAATATAACATTCAGGTTGTGCAATACACCTCAGAGAATTAAGCGTTTGATTCTTTCTAATCCTCAAATCAATACCTACAGCAAAACAACACAAAAAATAAAATGCTTATCAACATTGAAAATAGCTTCAGATTCACAAAGTAATGTATGTCTCCTTCCCCAATCACATACCTAAGAGCAACTTCTCAAAGTATTCATATCTGAATAGGACCTGACACCAGGACCTCCCAGGTAAATGATTAAAGCCACATCCTAGTAAAAGGTCTGAGTGTTTTGCCACTTCACTTCAGGCTTCAATTACTTAGGATGCAATTGATTGCTAAATTATAAAGTCACATGCTAATTATATTGTTTCAGAAGTGCATTGAAGGGGTTCTTTGAAGGATCATGCATTGCACATGGGAAAAACACTTTCACATTTGTTAACTTAATGTTTTTAGGAAACTGATTTTGATAATTTGATATTTTGGCAGGGGATTTCAGTCCAAATTGGGCTTCACTTTATTTCTCTGGCATCCATATTCTCAAAGAAAAATTTGTCCCTTGCTGTGCTCTGTTTGAATTTATTTTTCTTTTTGTCTTTTTAGTCTCTCATGGTTGGCACTTCTCATTATAAAAGTTTGGGCAAAACTATTATCACTTCAGAGTCCTCATCATCTATCCTATCTAAACTAGATTCCTCAACCCTTAAACACAGCCTAATCATTTCCAAATTACCTTAGTTAATTTTCTACACGGTAAAACAAATTCATCTTAACTCTTTAATTTTTTTTCTTATTTATTTATTTATTTTTTATTTTAAATAAATTTATTTTTTTTAATTACAATACTGTATTTGCTTTGCCATACATTGACACGAATCAGCCACAGGTGAACACAATCTCCCAATGCCGAAGCCCCCTCCCACCTCCCACCCCACATCCTCTACTTGAATCATCCTGTGCATCAGCCCCATGCATCCTGCATCCTACATTGAACATAGATTGGCGCCTTGTTTCTTACAGGAAAATATACATGTTTCATTGCCATTCTCCCAAACCATCCCACCCTTTCCCTCTCCCTCAGAGTCCAAAAGTCCACTCTATACCTCTGTGTCTCTTTGTTGTCTCACATATAGGGTCATCATTACTGTCTTCTAAATTCCATATATATGTGTCAGTATACTGTATTGGTGTTTTTCTTTCTGGCTTACTTTACTCTGTATAATCGGTTCCAATTTCATCCATCTCATTAGAACTGAGTCAAATTTATTCTTTTTAAGGGCTGAGTAGTATTCCATAGTGTGTATGTACCACAGCTTTCTTATCCATTCATCTGCTGATGGACATCTAGGTTGCTTCCATGTCCTGGCTATTATAAACAGCGCTGCAATGAACATTGGGGTACATGTGTCTCTTTCAATTCTGGTTTCCTCGGTGTGTATGCCCAGCAGTGGGATTGCTGGGTCATAAGGCAGTTCTATTTGCAATTTTTTAAAGGAATCTCCACACTGTTTTCCATAATGGCTGTACTAGTTTGCATTCCCACCAGCAGTGTAAGAGGGTTCCCTTTTCTCCACATCCTCTCCAGCATTTATTGCTTGTAAACTTTTGGATCGCAGCCATTCTGACTGGTGTGAAATGGTACCTCATTGTGGTCTTGATTTGCATTTCTCTGATAATGAGTGATGTTGAACATCTTTTCATGTGTTTGTTAGCCATCCGTATGTCTTCTTTGGAGAAATGCCTATTTAGTTCTTTGGCCCATTTTTTTATTGGATCATTTATTTTTCTGGAGTTGAGCTGCATAAGTTGCTTATATATCTTTGAGATTAACTTGTTTATTTTTTTGTACAAGAGTATTGGAATCTTATTAGGATGGGGGTCATCTTTCCCAAATGTTTACCACTGTATTTTAGGGACAAGAATAGTGATTATCACATTAAGGGTGTTAAATAAATATTTGATGTTTGAAGGAACAAGTGAGAAAACTGACGGTTAGAAAGGTTAATTCGTACAATTAATAATTTGCAGAGCTGAGACATAAACCAAGGCTTTCTAACTCAAAATCTCCTGAAATCATGACTTACTTCTATTAAATCGGACTATTACCAGACTGTAATATTAGGAAAGATTCTTTTACAGTGTAAATATGCATATGTATATGAAAACTATCTAGGTCAAGTCTTTTATTTCCGTGACTTTGATTACCTGTAGCTGCTTCCCCTCCCACCCACACCTCTGGCAACTACCAACCCGGTCTGGGTCTCTATGAGTTCATATTTTCTTTTTTAATTCTGCATGCAACTGAGATCATAAAGTATTTGTCTTTCTCTGACTTATTATTTTTATTTATTATTTCACTTCATTATTTTTCATTTCACTTAGCATAATATTCTCAAGGTCTATCTGTGATGTCACCAATGGCAAGATTTCCTTCCTTATGGCTGGTAATAGTCATATATTGATTTCATTATCCATTTCTCTACTGATGGACATGTAAGTTGTTTCTATGTCTTGGCTACTGTAAATGCTCCAGTGAATATAGGGGCGAAGATATCCTTTCAGAGTCATGATTTTATTTCCTTTGGATTTACAAACAGAAGTAGAATTGCTGGATCTTATTAGCTTTAGCTCTGTTTTTGTTTTTTTGAGGAACATCTGCACTATTTTCCATAGGGGTTGCATAAATTTATATTCCCACCCATAGTACAAAAAGTTCTCTTTTGTTCACTTGTCATCTCTTGTCTTCCTGCTGACAACTATTCAGAAAGGTGTGAGGTGGTATCTCAGCACAGTTGTGGTTTGCATTTTTCTGATGATTAGTTATGCTGAACATTTTTTCATGTGTCTGTTGGCTACCTGTATGCCTCCTTTAGAAAAATATCTATTGAGTTCCTCTACCCATGTTTTCACCAGATTGTTTGTCTTTTTGTTATTGAGTTACATAAGTTTTTTACCTATTTTGGATATATATTTATATAAAATCTATATGATAATATATGTTTATACAATATGCATATTTTATTATGTATTTACATACATGGGCTTCTCCAGTGACTCAACAGCAAAGAACCTGCCTGCAATGCAGAAGACAAAGGATACCTGGATTCAATCCCTGGGTCAGGAGATCCCCTGGAGGAGGACAAGGCAACCCATTCCAGTATTCTCCCCTGGAGAATTCCATGGAGGAGCCTGGTGGGCTACAGTCCAATGGGTTATAAAGCGTTAGACATGATTGAAGTGGCTGAACATGAATATACATATATATCAGTAATATAGACATATTATAGACACTTATATCTCTATAGGTATGTATGTTATATATTTATCTATTTACTATGTTATTAAAACGCTCTTTAAAATTTTTTTAAATGCTTAGGTGATTGATGATTAGGTCTTAGGCTCAGGTCACAACTTCAACCACTTACTTTCCCAACACTCTTTGTTTTTCTGATTTGGAACAAAAGATCAAGAGAATGTACTTTTGAATTATGGAGTGGAGAATAGTGAAAAATGGGAATCTTAAAATAAAAACGAGAATCACTGTTTTGCAATTCAGGCTCTCTGTCTTTGTCACTGCCTCTGACTTGTCTTTTTCTCAGCTCCCATCTCCTGTCACCCATTTTGACTGTTGGGTGTTCTGTGATTTTTTAAAATATCTTTGTGATGGATGAAGGTCCATGCAGTGAAGCACACTGTCAGATTCAAGCCATTCATCACCAAATGCTGGCACTCACCTCTGCCATGTTTCTGGGTCTGAGTCATGTCTTTGCTTCTGACAAAATGTCAATGCTATTTGTCACCATCTAATATTTGCGTCACATCAGTTTGCCACTTGCTGGTCAAGGGTCAGAACACTGGACAGACGGCCATTGTCAATGTCTCTTTCACACTCTTCCCCCAGGACAATCCTCTCCGCTGTCTCCTCCCACCAGGAAAGATGGGATATTTATTACATGTAAATGTCCAGCATGTCACAACTGAGGACAAGATTTGATTCACCCAACATCACTTCCAAGAAATTGTTAGTCTCTTTCCACTATTTCTAACCAAAAAGTCCTAATTAATATGTCACTGCATTAAATTCTTATGACAGAATTTCCAGTTTGAGAATGTGAGAGATATTTCTTCAAGGATTCAGTAAATGATTGAGAAATATGGAATCAAGGGTCAGTCCAACAAAGGATTTCTGTAAGAGGCTGAGGTTAACCATCTAGGGAAATTCTCACTCAGAAGAAATAAATGACTTAACCTGAATGACACTGAATCAAAAGGAGTGATTTTGAGCACTGCCGACTGTTACTGATAGAAGCTTTCTTAGTTACCAGTCTTTGTTATAAGGACTCGTACCAAAATTCTTAAATGATAAGGTGATAAAAAACAAAAGCGGAGGATAGTTCTTGTTGATAATGGTACACAGCGTATTATTCACAAGTGAAATACTATGATGTTTGCAACTTGCTTTTGAAACACTGGGAGTGGAGTGTGCAAGTGCGGAGGGGCTAGATAAAACAAGAAGGACAAACACGGGGCATGGGAACCAATTGTACTGTCTTCTATGTTCTGCCTTTAGGTCACAGATGCTTTAGATAATTCAGGTGACCAAAGAACCAGGTAGACAAATCAAGGTAAACTTTGGGACAGGCAGCGGGATTTCAAGGCTTATCCAAGAGGCAGAAACCTTTGTCCATGTACGGAACAACACCAGAAACAGTGTAAAGACAAGAAGGAAGAACAGAGCATGTGTGCCCTGAAAGAGTTGGAAGTGCTTCTCTGACTGTTGGGCTCCCTCCGCTGATGTTCTTCTGGTCCCTTCACCTTAAAGGATGTTTCAAGCACAAGTATCATTTTACTGAGATGTTTCCCCCATTCAACTTTCTCAGCCAGTACATTAGCAGTTTCTATTATGTCCACATTGCCTATTACGGTTCTCAGCACATTGCAGATATTCAACAAATGCTTGTTGAATTTATTAAAGAATACTACTGTCTAGATATAAACTTAAACTACCTGCAGCAGAATAGGGCCTGGAGGGGAGAATCCTACCAAACCAAATGCTTTCCTGTCTCCGATTGGATTACTGGCAAGAAAGTACAGAGGGGCATCCAAAAGTTTTTTCAGGAGGGCCAACTTTGCAAGGTCCTATCTAGAGAAGTTGTTGACATGTTCATCCCTTCCGCTATAACAGGAGCATTCAGAAAATCTCCACTGTGTATGGGATTCTGTCCTAATTGGGGGTAAATGAGAGACAACAAAACAGAGACAAGGCTTGTATTTTCAGCTTTGAATGACACAGAAGTGCCGATGGGGTAATTACACTACATGATCCAGCTCTGCCAAGCAATAACAATCTGTGGCTTGGGTTTTATAATTTACCTTCTAAAGTTTCAGTTTTCTGTTGATTCTGTTATTTCTGGAAATCATAAAAATACCTACTTCAGAAAGGTATCTTTTGTTCCTACAAACACATTTCAGTGACTTATTACGTGCCTGCCCCAGAGGCTCACAGTGCCGATCAGACACACAGCCTTCCACTCCCCTACTCTTCTCATGAGTCATTCCAGCTCTTCCCTGAGTCTGTGTTCCTGTCCATCTCCAGGGCAGGGGCCACGCCTTACCATGTGTGCACAGCTGAGCTTATGCCTGATAAAACACACTCAGATACTTAGAATGGATCCTTGCAAAGAACTCTAGAGAACACAGCATCTTGCAAATCCATAAGCTTGCTTCAGAGCAACTGAGAAATAATGCTAAAAGAAGTTAGTTGCTTGATATTATAGAATACTGACTAAGACAACAGAAAAAGGAAAAAACAGAAACAAATTATGATGACCTATGGCCCTACACTGGGGCGAAACTGCAAAGGACAAACAAAGTCTGTTTTCATATTTGATTTCAAAATTGCCACCCTAAATGCAAATCATTATCTCTCCCTTAAGCCCAGCAGTGCCACTCATTCTTTTAGCAATTGTGCATGAGCTGAGTTAATTTGAACCAGAATGTTCAAATTCTGACAGCAACATGAGAGTTGAAGATTGAAACTGAGCAAATCCCCAATTGCACAGTTAGCTTCACAGTATCACTCTTTCATTTCATATTGAATGTTCACACGTTCCTCCTCCTATCCAACACATATTAATATAATTAGCAAAAGCAATAGAATTTTTAACACCATTAATTTGTTCTTCTCAATTCTGCATAAACTTAGTAAATCCTTGTAAGCGTATGATGAACATAGAGTTTAAACATCCAAGAGGGAAAAATCATGGAAGAGATAAATTAATGAAAGATATGAAAAGATGGAAAAAGTATGTTTGAGCTCTTGTCCAGCTTACGTGCTAATGCCTACGGATTTATGTAACCTCCTGAACTTCACTGTTCTGGTTTTCAAATAAGGTAAAGGTCACTCATAGTTTATTCCTCATGGGAATCTTAGGTTAAGTACAAAAAGTTGGCTTAAGAATTTGGTAAACTAGATAACATCAGTCAAAGAGGCTACGCATTAGGCAGTTCTAGATCTTTAGATGAATTACAAATTATTGTTTCTCTCAACAGTTTCAAAATAAAAAAAAATAAATTATCTGGGTTTTTAACTCTCATAGGTACACAGAAAAAAATTTATAGTTAAGGCTATAGTTTTGAAAGTCATTTTGCCTTAAAAACCAGAATAGTGTTTAAGTGTTTATTTTTTCATAAACATTGCTGGAGAATAATATTATCCTCTTTTTGTTTCTCCTTTTTAATTTCTGTCTCTTCCTCTCTTGCTCCCTTCCTCTATTCCTTTTTAAAATTCTCCTTTTTCCTCCTTCCTCCTTCCCTCTCTCCTTCCCTTCCTAATATTTGCATATTTGATTTCTGTGGTAGCTTCACCATCTTTAAAGTGCAAACAAATACATCTTCTTCACAATGCTGATATGAGGGTTAAATAAAGCAAGTAAACATTTGTAACATAACACCTGGCATTTATCACATCTTTAATATGTCTTCATTTTGTTCCTGCTTTTTCTTTGAATTTCTTCCTTTTATTCTTTTCCTCAATCTTCTCCCTTTGTTTTCTCTGCCCTTTCCTCCTCAGTTCATCCCTACTCTTGTGTCCTCTCCTTTTTCTGATTTTCTCCCTGGATAGAACATATACTAATATGGATCACCAAGTAATTACTACTCAGTCATCAAGTAAAACGTAGTCAGGATCAGGCTTTTAGTTAACACTGGGGTAGTTGTTATGTTTCCATGCAAATGTGCTAAGTCGTGTCCATCTCTTTGCAACCCCAGGGAATATAGCCCACCAGGCTCCTCTGTCCATGGGATTCTCCAGGCAAGAATACTGGAGTGGGTTGCCATTCCCTTCTCCAGGGGATCTTCCTGACCCAGGGATCAAACCCCCATTTCCTCTGTCCCCTGAATTGCAAGGGGATTCTTTACCACTGAGCCACCAGGGAAGCCCCATGTTTCCATATCACTCCTCTTTTATATTGCTTTTCTATTCATTACATGCTGAGCATATATTCAAGGACATTTGTAAAATGTACATGCTTAAAGAATGATACAGAACGCCTAAGCACCTCAGACCCCTAACATTTAGGAAACAGGATATTAGGTTAATTCTGGATCTCATGTTTGGTCTTCTCTCATTTCACCTGTCTCTTCTGCTGTGGCTTGTTCACGTTTTCCGTTTTTCTTATGATATTGCCTTTCAGTCCTCTCTAAGCCTTAAAGTTAGGCGGCGGCATAATCATAGCTGGTGTGCAAGCGTCCTTCATGCCGTCCTCTCGTGACCCTCTAGTTAGGATGCATAAATTGATCTAGCAATTTCACTTCTAAGAAATAAAAATCAGAAGTAAAACAAAGGGAAAAATAGCAAAGTACGAAGCAAGGGCAGAGGGTAAGGCTTTGGGAGGTGCTGATAGTTTCCATCTTCAGTGGGGAGCCTAATCACCTGGAAGCAGCTGCCTAGAGCCCTGGACACCTGAAAAGGATATGCGCTCATATCCTGAAGGAAAGAACACCACTCATCCAGTGTCACCTGCCTGGGACTTCGGGTGAGAGCAATGGCATGTGTATCTGGGGCTTTCTAATCTTCATGGTCAAAAATATGTGCCGGGGGGGAACAGGTGAAAAGATTTGGAAATAATTTTAAATAATATTGATAATCTTTGTCTAATTATTTCTTTCAACAAATATTTACTGAGCACCTACTGAGTTCTAATTGCTGGGAATAAAGCAGCAATAAAGAAAGAAATAAAGAGGAAAATGCCCCATCTTCACACAGTCTAGTGAGAAGAAAAGGGACAGAGAGAAGTAAATTGTTTTAGTATGGTGGGAAGCAATAAATGTGATGGCAAAAATTCATCAGGCAAGGGTGATAGGGAGTAGGAGAAAGCTTGTTTGAAAATTGAGGGCATGAGTAGATGGCAAACAGATGGTTTTGAAGAATATAAATCATAAAATTGGCTGCTGTTGTTCGATAATCCATGTCAGTTCAGTTTACTGAAAAAGACAACACTCTTGATCCTAATTATTCAGAAAATTCATTGCTTAAGAGAATTTATGGAAATTGTCCATTTTGACATAGGGAGAGATTAGTCTTTCTAGAGATCCCATGTCACTTGATGCCTAAACACTGATTCCTTTAATCATTCCACAGATTCATAGGTATTTGAATTCTTACCTTGTGCTTGGTTACATCAGTGCAATGAGCAAAGATGCTGTTCTCATCAGGCCCACAGATCTTAGCCTTCACTGCAGTGGTCTAAGATAGGTTTTAGCATCGTCTCTTTGCGTATCAGAAATGACAGGCTCAAAAATATTTCCCATGCTCACACAGATACTAAATTAAGGATTTGAATTCATGTTCTTCTTAGCTTGTATCCAAAACACATTCATATACTATATCACACCAGATTTGTATGATCTCTGCATTTGGTATTACAACAACATTCGTATCTAGAAACCATTTGCAAATGCAGAAGATCGATCCCTGAGTCAGGAAGAACCCCTGGAAGAGGGCATAGCAATGCATTCTAGTCTTCTTGATTGGAGAATCCCCATGGATGGGGGAGCCTGACAGATTGCAGTTCTACGACCCATGGGGTTGCAGAGTTGGACACGACTGAGCATGCACACTCACACGTGTGCGCACACACACACACATTTGTTAAGCCTCTCTAAGAAGTGCATCTGGAATTGGAATTTGTCTTGTGCCTACGTGGTATTTAGGAAACATGTCTGAGTTCTCTGAATGTTGATGACAATCAACTTGGATTTAATGAGGAGTTTCTGAGCCTGGTGTTGAAGATGTAACATTTTAAAAAAAAAAGTTCTCCTTTCTTTAGATTTTAACAGATCTAAGAAGCTGTCATTCTCAGTGAGAAACAGATGATGAGAACAATATCAGTAAACAGAACAGTGGCTTAATGGGAATTTTATTACCTTGTGTGGCTATCAATATCTACATAAGAACCCTTCCTTACAGTCTGGAAGTCCCTCCATGACGCTCTATATAAGCGTTATCAAATTTTGTAGCTTTCAGATGGGATAAATAAAAATGACCTAGAATAGGTTCCATCCAACTAGATGGACTTTTGTTGAGATCCATCAGTTTTTCTAATAGAATCTATATATTTCCTGGCACATGCCATATGATTGATTGTGGCTTTCCAACCTTTTTAGGTAATTTTCCTGTCTCTGTGTGGTTTAGTGACTATGTGGTCTTGCTTTGTCATTTAAAGGTCAGCATATTCAATATGTATCCAATTTGTGTTCATTTACTTGAGCTCCATAAATACTCCTTTGTTCATTTGCACATGAGCCATATTTCTCCTAGGAAGGACTTTCTGTTCTAAAAAAATAAACTTCTTGGCTGTTACATAGAAACTTGCAATAAATTTTTGTTACAGTAGTTGACTGACTTATGCTACACTATTATTGTTACTATACATTAGATTTCCAAGGTCATGATTGAGACCCCATATACTCCCAGGGGGATACACAATCATGGAGGAAATATACCTTGCAAGAAAAGAATGAGAAACAAGCGAGAGAATGTCATTAGGATGTCTGCTAAAAAATGATGGAAGAGGACATAGTGTGACAGAATGGCACTGACAAGAAATAGAAAACACACATGGGGTCCAATTCTCATGTAACTCTCTAGAGATAAAGAGGAGCTATGATAGATTAAAAACAGCATGAAAATGTGACCCATAGTACATTAAACACATAGCATAAAATAACTTCAATCGCAGGCCGCATGTAATCATTTATCTACTTATCTATATACACACACATCCACATGCATAGATATGCATCTATATTTAACGCACAAATATTTGGGGAGATGAAGGAAAATATCTTGCTGTAGTAGAGTATAGGGTGTTTGAACTCAGAAAATTCTAGGTTCAAAAATTGCTAGTGTTAACTATGACTTTGGGTTATAGCCTAATGATTATAGTCTAAGTTACTCCCTTTAGAAAGCAGGGGGATTCTTGTATTTATTAGAATTAACACAATGACAGAGAAATAAAGGGTAAAAGATACTGAACATAGTGGGTAATGCTTTTAAAAAGTTAGTTCTCTGTCTTTTTTTTTTTTTTTTTTTTGCAAAGAGCACTGTGGGGTCCGAGTTTTGGAGAGAAGGGCAAAGGGAAACAATAGATGTTCTGCCCTGAATCTGTGCACAGACTGAAAGTCAAAGTAAGACACACACATGTAACTGTGTCTGCATGAGTGTGTGCTGGTGAAGCCACAGATGCTGCAAAGAATGGCAAAAAGGACCACAGGAGTTTGTAAGAAGGAAAGAATCACAAGTCAAAAGAAGAAATATAATTTGGTTCAGAGTTATTACATTTCAAATTCTGAGAGCCCTCCTAAGGTCTTCCTCATTCAGGGCAGTTGTTTCTCCATTTCCAGTCTGATGAGACCATGACACACACTGAGCACAGCTGAGAGGCACCCTGCTCACTGTTTCCACCTCCCCCAGCCAGATTCGCTTTTTCTCCCACTGGGATTCTCCAGTGGTTCTTCCTTGTTCGTCTGCCCAAAACTCCAGCTTGACTCCTTCCATCTATCCTGCATATATGGCTAGAGATCTGATGTGACACCCTTGCCTAATAATAATAATGGCAATCAAGAAGGACCTGGGAGGGAAAAGATGGAACATAGAATTTTTTTAAACGTCTGTAAATAAGTCTTTGCACAAGTATGATGGTACGCTTAGTTGAACTAGGAATCACAGTGAGCTATATGACCTGGTTGCAGTAATTGCATTAAGCAATGGTATTATTTCAATAATAAAAGAAACCCATTGAAACAGAGTATTTTCTGAGGTTATTATTTAACTAATTCAAAAGTGGCAGGAGGATTGATGTTCCAATCTTTGCATTTTATTATCTCCTCACTGTATTCAGCCCCAAAAACAGTCTTTGGCAATTGAACTTCTTTAACTCATGGAGAAGTCTCACTTTCACAAAGTTTTAATGTACATGCCCTTATTTCATTTGTATGCAAAGATGTCATTCTGAAGTGTTCCTATCTAAATTCCTTCTTCAGGATAGTCTAGAGCTGACCACCTGCTGTATCTCCCAGAGCAGGGGTGCACAGCCACTCCCGTCTCCTGCTGATCCCGTATCGTTTGCAGGATGTCTGTGAAGCAAGGGGGACAGGGGCTGCACCGTGTGCTGGCTGCTGGATCTGCTGCAGCAAGCCCAAGGCTCGGCCAGCCGTGCATGCTCACAGACTGTCTGTGCCACAGATATGGGAGTGAAGGGACAAGGTGCTGCCCTTCTCTGCATTTTGCAGCTCTGGACAATGTGATCAGTAGAGGGCATGAATTAACCCAATTCTCTCAGCAAGTGCTAACTTTAAACAGGTCTAATAAGTAACTCAGCGAAACCCTGACTTGCAGCATCCTTGGACATATCCCAGCAAGTGCTAGTTCCCTGATAGCTCAGTTGGTAAAGAATCCACCGGCAATGCAGGAGACCCCAGTTCAATTGCTGGGTCAGGAAGATCCTCTGGGAGAAGGAACAGGCTACCCACTCCAGTATTCTTGGGCTTCCCTGGTGGCTCAGCTGGTAAAGAATTCACGTGCAATGTGGGAGACCTGGTTCTATCCTTGGGTTGGGAAGATCCCCTGGAGAAGGGAAAGGCTACCCACTCCAGTATTCTGGCCTGGAGAATTCCATGTGCTGCATAGTCCATGGGGTCGCAAAGAGTCAGACAGGACTGAGCGATTTTCACTTCACTTCAATAAGTGACTCAGTGAAACTCTGACTTGCTGCATCCTTGGAAATGTTGATTAGCCTGCCCAGAGTTCAATTTCTCCTCGTTTCTAGATGATGATTGAGGTTATGAATACCAATCCATGCTGATTGTGTACAAAACCCATTTGCTAGTTGTGTGATCCTGACCTAGTCACTTTACCATTCTGTTTTTCATTTGTAAGCTGTGAATAGGAGAAGTATCTACTTATAGGGTCACTGAGAGAATAAAATGAGCTAATATGATACAAAATACTACTATTCTACAACATAATTGAGGCATTAGCTAAGTCTTTATTGTTGCTGTTATTCACATTATTGCTTATATTTTGTTACTATTTAAATGAGACATTAGACTATTGTTGTTCAGTCACCCATTCATGCCTGACTCTTTGCAACCCCATGGATGGCAGCACACCAGGCCTCCCTGTCCCTCACCATCTCCCCAAATTTGCCCAAGTTCATGTCCATTGCATCAATGATGCCATCCAGCCATCTCATCCTCTGATGCCCTCTTCTCTTCCTGCCCTCAATCTTTCCCAGCATCAGGGATTTTTCCAATGAGTTAGCTGTTTGCATCAGATGACCAAAATACTGGAGGTTCAACTTCACTATATTACACTATACTACATACTCATATACTCATAATAAGATGAGATAGTGAAAGTAAAATGCACAGCACACACAGCACAGTGTCCGGTACAGAGTAAACAAATAATAGCTAACTTTATTTTTAGTAATATCGCCGGCACTAGAGGGGGCTTCCCTATTGGCTCAGACAGTACATAAAGCATCCGCCTGCGATGTAGGAGCCCTGGGTTCAGTCTCTTAGTGGGGAAGATCCCCTGGAGAAGAAAATGGCAACCCAGTCCAGAATCCTTGCCTGGAAAATCCCATGGACAGAGGAGCCTGGCAGACTACAGTCCCTGAGGTTGCAAAGAGTTGGAAAAGACCACTAGTATGGCAACAAAAGTTACAGAAATATTAATAGTTGACACTGACTGTCCACTCACTCACCACTTTACATGCATTAAATCCCCAGAGAGACAAAAGGAGAGGCAGTCAAGATAAGGGCTCTGTAGCCACATGACTGAAGTCTGCATCCATGTATGCCACTTGTTCACTAAGCAGCTTTGAATGAGCCTTTCTATGCCTATCTTTGGATGGATAAAGATGCACTATCTCAAAGTTTTGTTCTGATTATTCTTTTGTTCTCATAACAACCTTAAGTACCTTATGCTAATATTATGTCCGTTTTAGAGCCATGTAAGTTGAAATATGAGATACCCATGTAGCCCAGTGGTAAATAATACACCTGTCAATGCAGGAGACAAAAGAGATGCAGGTTCAATCCCTGGGTCTGGATGATCCCCTGGAAAGAAAAGGACGACTCACTCCATGGAGTCATAAAGAGTCAGACACAGCTGAGCATGCCCACATGCCAAGCTGAAACGTGGAGGTCGAGGTACTTTCCCAAATTTAAACAGCAATTCAGTGTCAGGGCTGGACTTTGATCCAAGTCACTCTGATTCTAGAGCCTGTGTTCTTGTCAATATATGGTAGAGCCCACCCCCTCAAGAGACAGGTGGGGTTTCAGATGCACTTTGGGGGATCATTCCTGCCATGCTGCCCATCTCCATATGCTGCTGATGCCCTGTGTACCCCAACTTTTCCTGACTTGGACCTGTAGTAATAGCTCTTTTGTAATACTGGCTTCACATAATAGCTTTATTATAGGCAATTTACTTGTAAGTATTCCCAGAAAATTATGAAATAACATTTTTTCAGTAGTGATTTCTTTTTAAATATTGATTATTTAGCCCTTAATTTCTACTGTTTACAACATTGAGTGGGGCTTCCTGGTGGCTCAGATGGTTAAGAATATGCCTGCAGTGCAGGAGACCTGAGTTCAATGGCTAGGCTGGGCAGATCCCTTGGAGGAGGAAATGGCACCGCACTCCAATATTCTTACCTGGAGAATCTCATGGACAGAGGAGCCTGGCAGGCAACGACATAGCACAGAGTCGGACACAGCTGAGTGCCTAACTCTTCACTTTCACACATTGAGAATGGCCTCGCCTTCATTAATATTTTCCTCTTTCCTCCCCTGAGAAGGAAATGGCAACCCACTCCAGTATTCGTGCCTAGAGAATCCTATGGAGAGAGGAGCCTGGTGGGCTGCCGTCTATGGGGTCACACTGAGTCAGAAATGACTGAAGCTATTTAGCAGCAGAAGCAGCTTTCCTCCACGCACCAGTGCAAGGTAATCATTGTCATATTTCTTGTCCATTCACCCAATTGGATTTTTTATTGCATATCAGACACCACTACACAAGCTGGAGGTACACAGATATGAGTCAGCTAGTCTTGGTCCCTTGGGAAGATACCGTCTAGTCTGGCTTGGTTTTAACTGTTGGGGTCTTCTTAGCTCCTCTGCCTACCATGCGTAATGTCAGAATTACAAGGAACATGCCGTTCCACTAGCAGTTCGGGGCTACTAAAATTCTTGGGGTCTCAGTGCCGTGTGCCTGGAAATACAAAGTCCTATTGCTTGTCTCATGATCAGGCACCTACCAACTTCTTTATTCCCAAAGCTGATAGTTCACATGCCTGGTTTCCTTCCTCAAGTCTAGCTTCTATTCCATATTCCAGTGGGATACCAATTTGGTTTTAAACCACAATTTCACTGCTTAAAATCTGGATTCTCCTTTTCTAGGTTTCAGACGTCTCTCATATCTAAAGGTCTGACAAGACTACTAGTAATATGTTTTATCCCGGTGAATAATTTCCTGCACTGGATCTTGATTCCCATTGATAAGCTTCACTGTCTGCAAGTCCTTGACATGGAATCCATCTTTATTATCTATTCTTCTAAAACAAATGTCTTTGCCCTGAGTGGGATAGGATTATCCCACCCTTCTGAACTAGATAATTTTACTGCAGGGCTCTGTGTTATGAGGATTCATCTTTAGAACTGGGTAATTTCTTACTGATTTTACTACTATCAAGACTTAGATCCCCTCCACATTCCCTAATTTAGCTCTGAGAATACATTTTATCAGAAAATGCACATTAATAAACAATGACATTAGAAAACCTTTGAAGGATAAAGGAGATTTCACTTCAGACATCGCACTGAGAAAGCCACAGGAACCCGGATCAAGAATTCTTTACACAGATGTCATTCATCCCTTTCATTTTCCCCATTTTCTTTATATTTTCATCTTTTCTCCCAAATCATTGACATCTTTCATTGATGACAGATCCTAGTTTGCGTGAAAAGCAGAAAAAGAAAATACCACGCTTTCCTCTGGGTTGTGTAAATACATGTAAATAGCACTTTCTCTGAGTGTGGCTAGGTAGCCCCTCTTCCCTACTGGCATCATGCAGACAGGCTTCTTTCCAATGGTCATAAACAAAACACCAACAGATGCGAGGAACAAGTGAATATCAAGAAGGCAGTCACCATAGCAACAATAACCATGGAAAGTCCTATAAACACCCATCCCTGCACCAGCATCTACTCAAAAATTCAGAGCATTTGGCTCACAGAAATACAGAGGGGGAAAAAGGGCAAGAGAACCTGAATGTAGTGAGTAGAAACGAGCTGAAAGTTGAAAAATTGGAACGCTTGTCACAAGTTTCACTTCTCTGCCCATGCCCAGGGCTTGCTCAAGGCAGAACTATGAAGGGAAATATTTTCCATACTCTCCTTTTGCCTCCAGTATACAGAGTGCAGTCCTTAGTCTGATATTTGAAGGTATCTGCAGACTACACTATTTTTTTTTTTAATCATTTGTTACTTGTCTAGCTGATATAGCTGTTCAAAACTGTGTAACTCTGGATATAAAACATGTATTTCTAATGTTCTTACACTGCATAGGTTATTCCCCTTTTGTGAAAGTCTAGTTCTTCTCAAATTTCCCCATCAAAATCCCAGACAGCTGGTCCTAAGTCTTTGAAGTTCGATTTCATCCATGAAGCCTTCTCTAGTCATGAGAGTTCACAGCTATTTCTTGGAATATGAAGACAAAATCCCTGAGTTCATTTCTCGGCTTGGTAATTTAAAGCTGGGTGACACTGAACTTAACTTCATACATGTAAAATTTTGTAAATAAAATAGCTTTTCAAAAAGTCAAAAGAGATAATGTAGGTAAATTAAATGACACAGAGTAGCAAGTATGATTTACATGATCATTTGACACTAATATTATTTCCCCCTTTCTCTGATTTGCTATCTCCATTCCATCTTTATGGAAGCAAATCAATTGGCATGTTGCAAAATCATTGGAAAAGATCCTGTTGCTGGGAAAAATTGAAGGCAGGAGAAGGGGACGACAGAGGATGAGATGATTGGATGGCATCACTGACTTGATGGACAGGAGTTTGAACAAGCTCTGGGAGTTGAAAATGGACAGGGAAGCCTGGTGTGCTGCAGTCCATGGGGTCACAAAGAGTTAGACACAACTGAATGACTGAACTGAATTGAAAATCTCAATAAATAATAAATGTATAAAGAAGTAAAGAAATTAGAATATAGGATACTAAATGGAAAAATATGGAATGTAGATTTGGAGGAATTCACCCATATGCTTTTTGTCCCCATCATAAATCAACATAAATTTTAATCATCTTTCACTCAAGCTGTGCTTCCCAATAATTAAAGACTCAGTTGAAATAATTCAGACAACCAATGAGTCAGTTCATCAAAAAAATCCATGAAACTTTTTTTTCAGGATTGTTAAAACTGTAAGAAAAATGTAATCACAAATATGCACTGTCTAAGTGAACTGAAGAGATGAAGTAAATCTCGTTGGGGCCGATGTCTACTCATTCCTCAAAATTCTCTTAGCTGGTACATCGTCTCCAGAAAGCTCTGGCCTCTTCCCAGACACCACGGGCAGCCTTTCTGAGCCTTCCACTGCATCTCTGCTGATAATGCGGTGTTATTCCTTATATTCTTAAACACTGGCCCCACTTGTCGCACTGTGTCTTCTCCATGACTTTCATCCAGTGCCTCTTTCATCAGCGTCCACAGTTCAGAGAGTGTCACACACACTGTCGTTATTTGTTGTATTACTGAATCAGAATATGGTTGAATGAATCAACCAACGAACTAATCACAGAATGAATCAGTTGAATTAAATGAACGTCACATATATGCAAGCATCTAGATGATAATTTCTCCCAATTACCCAGAAAACAACTACTTGAGGTTTTTGAAGAATCATTTTTATTTTTCGATTTATTTGAATTTATATAAAATATGGTTAACATACAATATTATGTTACTTTTATGTGTACTACATAATAATTTGACAATCGCATACATAATGATCACCATAAGTCTAATAGCCATCTGTCTCCATAAAATATTATTACAATATTATTGACTATATTCCTTGTGTTGTATATTACACCCTCACGATGAATAGATCATGTAACTCAAAGTTTATACCTCAATCCTCTATACCCATTTCATCTATCATCTTCACACCCCTCCGTCTGGCAACTACTTGTTTATTCTCTGTGCCTCAGTCTGTCTTCATTTGTTTCGCTTTTTATTCCAAACATAACTGAAATCATGTAGTATTTATCTTTGTCTGATTTATTTAACTTGGCATAACACCTTATAGATATACCCATGTTATCATAAATGGCAAGATTTTGTTTTATTTTTTCATGGCTAAGGAATATTTCATTGTATACACAAAGCACATCTTCTTTATCCATTTAACTATTAATGTGCAGTTGGGTTGCTTCCATATGTTGGCTAATAAAATTATGCCACAATGAATACTGGAGAGCATATATCTTTTTGAACTAGTATTTTTGTTTTGTTTTGTTTTCTTCAGGTAAATGCCCAGAAGTACAACTGTTAAAATTCCCTAATATTATTGTGTTATTCATAATCTCTCCCTTCATGTTTGCTAATTTTTGCTCACATATGTATGTGTTCCTATGTTTATGTATATATTTGCAATTGTTATATCTTATTGGACTGATCTATTTATTGTTATGCAATGTCCTTTTTTATTTCTTATAAACAATTTTTGTTTCAAAGTCTATTTTGTCTAAATATTGCTATCCCAGATTTCTTTTTATTTCCATTTGCACAGAATACTTTTTTTCCATAACCTCAATCTCAGTCTGTGTTTTTAGATCTGATTTGAGTCTCTGTAGGCAGTGGCACTCCACTCCAGTACTCTTGCCTGGAGAATCCCATGGACGGAGGAGCCTGGAAGGCTGCAGTCCATGGGGTTGCTGGGAGTCAGACACAACAGCGACTTCACTTTCACTTTTCACTTTCATGCATTGGAGAAGGAAATGGCAACCCATTCCAGTGTTCTTGCCTGGAGAATCCCAGGGATGAGGGAGCATTGTGGGCTGCCATCTATGGGGTCGCACAGAGTCGGACACGACTGAAGCAACTTAGCAGCAGCAGCAGCAGGCAGCATATATATGGGTCTTGGTTGTTTTCTTTTTGTTGTTGCTTTGTTTGATTTTTCACTAAGCCATTCTATGTCTTTTCACTGGAACACTGAGTCCATTTACATTTCAAGTAATTATTGAGAGGCTGGTACTTATTGCATTTTGCAACTCTATTCTGACTGTTTTGTAGTTCTTTTATGTTACTTTCTTCTTCCTTTGCTCTCTTTCCTTGTTATTCAATAATTCTTTTATTGTTATATATGTTTGGAGATCTTTGGAGTTGCATGCATCCATTATAGGCTTTTGGTTTGCAGTTACCATGAAGTTCATATATAAATATGTGTATATAATTTTAAGTTGATGTCTTCTTTGGGTCATCTAAATTTGGAAAATGTAACTAATGATTAATAATAATATCTTAAATTTGAAAGCATTATAACAATCATATATTTATACTCACTGGTTCAAAAATGTTAACATTTTTGACATCATATTTTGTATAGTTTTGCTTTGCATTTCAGAGAAGGTAATGGCAACCCACTCCAGTACTCTTGCCTGGGAAATCCCATGGACAGAAGAGCCTGGTAGGCTGCAGTCCATGGGGTCACTAAGGGTCAGATACGACTGAGTGGCTTCACTTTCACTTTTCACTTTCATGCATTGGAGAAGGAATGGCAACCCGCTCCAGTGTTCTTGCCTGGAGAATCCCAGGGATGGGGGAGCCTGGTGGGCTGCCGTCTATGGGGTTGCACAGAGTCAGACACGACAGAAGCGACTTAGCAGCAGCAGCAGCAGCAGCAGCTTTGTTTTTTGTGCGTCCCTCAATGACTTATTGTGAAAATAAATGATTTTAATCTTTTTTTAATGGTCTTCACGTTATCCTCATAGATAATAAATGCCCTGTAAAAAGTGCTTCTCTTGATAGCAATTTTGGTGTGCCCATAGACAAAATGAGCTGTGGGTCTTTCTACTCTGCCATCCTGGACAGGCTGTACTGTGCTGTGCTTTTCGCTCAGTCATGTCCAGCTCTTTGCAGTTCCATGGACTGTGGCCTGCCAGTCTTCTCTGTCCATGGGGAATTCTTGAGGCAAGAATACTGGAGTGGGTTGCCATGCCCCTCTTCAGGGAATTCCTAACCCAGGGATTGAACCCAGATCTCCTGCACTGCAGGTAGATTCTTTATCATCTGAGCCACCAGGGAAGCCCAAGAATACTGGAGTGAGTAGCCTATCCCTTCTCCAGTGGAACTTCCCAACCCAGGGATCAATCCAGGTCTTCTGCATTGCAGAAGGATTCTTTACCAGCTGAGCTATTCAGAAAGCCCATCTTGGACATACCGCCCAGAATAATCTCAACTGTATGATGATATATGTTACTTTATTATCTCATGTATATTGCAAGTTTAATTTACAAAAAAAGACCCAATGACAATGCATTATCCCTGTTTTACAGGTATAATAATCAAGTCATGTATGTCTTTGCAGATTATTTAGCTAAGTGGTTCTCAATCTAGGTCCATCACACTTAATAATGTGGTTTTGGGCATAAATCAAGCAAATCTAGGTAAAAGGTTCATCATAGAGCTACAGAAGCTACTAGCTAAATCTGTTTGATTGGCACATAGGAGCATCAGAACACTGACTCTGAAACAAATAGAAACAAATATATAATCTTATAATTTTTAAATGAGGAAAAGACTAAGAACTAACCTAATTTATAACTACCCCTGGGGAAGAGAAATTCAGTTGCAAAGAGGAGAAATTATTTTGTATGAGTGGCAGAATAAGGAGAGTAAGTTTATTCTGTAATCTAGGGATCACTGTCCTGTCAATTAATCTATGAAGGGATTTGCATCATGCTTTTGTTACAGCTGTACAATTTCCTCATTATTTATTTTCTTTGGCAAGTGTAGCTGCAGGCAGAGATCACAGGAGGAGTTGTGGTATATTCTCCTTGTGTGCTACAGATTGTTTTTGGCTAATTTACTAATGATTCATACAACACTTTAGCCTTCTGAAGAAGCTAGCTGAGCTTGGGGAAAAGCTTGAAGATGACAAGCTTAGTACTGTTTTTAAAATGATATAATTCCCAAGATGACCTAGTGATTTAATTAACTCATATTTAAAAATATGGAGGTAGGAGTTGGAACCAGTGATGTCCACTTATTTTTAATTAGATTTCTGAAAGTTATGGGCCTCGATCACTGAATGGGCTGTTATCTGTAACTCATGGCCTTAAATAAGGGGCTTTTAGTATCTAATTTTATATTATTAGGAGAAAGCTTGAAAATTTTTCTACAGCAGTAATTGCATAAATATATATTTTATCTGGCATTAAAAGACATTATTGATGCAGAACTCTCTATTAAGGAGAATGGACTACTTTTAGATGAGAAGTTCAAAGGTACCATCACATTCATCATCTAAACATAATTAGCTATATAATGTAATAGAATCTGAATTATATTAATGTAGTAAGACTGAAAAACACAAGTCTGAAAAAAATAGCTGTGGGATATTTTGGTGGATGCAATCTGAGTTACAGTTATCTTAAACTCCAGAAGTTAAGAAAGGGCCAAAGTTAGAGCAAAACCCAATGGCATTTCTTCAAAAAGCAATAAGGGGCTCACTTGCCATGTTCTGGTTAATATGCTAGGAAGAGACAATAAAACACAGACATGGTCTTTATTCTGAATTTACAAACTAGTACTGGAGATATGTAGCGATTGTAAAGTAAAATAAAGTAAAATAATAACAAAAAGACTACACCACATATATGTTGTCAAAGCATGGGACTTGGCTATGGAAACTCCTCAACCATTTCATTAAGAAATTACTGCTAGAATGAATACACTGAAGTTTTTCTTTTCTCTGTTTGTATCATTCCTCTCATAACTGAAACACCCTGTGATGCAAAGAGTAGCAATTTCCAATAATGACCCTGGTGCTCACTCTCGATTGCTTGGACAACCTCATTCTCCCAGCCAGGGCACTGTGCTCAGGCAGTTTCCCTTAGCATGGTGTTTCCTCCTCGCTGCATGAAATCCCACTGGTCTCAAGACTTCCAGATACTGGGCATCAGGCAATTCCTGTAGCTAGATTGTTGGGGTGTGCCTTCACTGATAAAGGTGCTGTCATATTTGCTTGAAAGGAGTGTCATTGTGTTATAGGAAGTTGGGAGTCACTACTCCTTAAAGAAAGAAAACTCATGCAGAATGTTTAGCAGATCAACCCAGCTGAAGCACACTTTGCAGATACAACAGGACATTAGACGTGTCTTCTCTACTCATCTGACCCTTGTCATAGGTGTATCCCCAACAAGTCTTTTCCATAACTTGCTAAGTGGAAGTTGCATTTGAATGTGAATTCAGGACTATATTCTATTTATATAGACTCCAAGAGGTCAAGAATGGTGTCGTAAATTTCATAGATATAAAACAAGTTATTCATTTACATTCATTTGCATGAATTAACTACAAAAAATCAAAATGAATGAGTGATCAAATAAATGCTATCAAATAAATACTTGCCTTCCTATTAGATGGGCTTCCCCGGTAGCTCAGCTGGTAAAGAATCCACCTGCAATGCAGGAGACTCCAGTTTGATTCCTGAGTTGGGAAGATCCCATGGAGAAGGGAATGGCTACTCACGCCAGTATCTGGCCTGGAGAATTCCATGGACTGTATGGAATTGTAGTATGGACTGTATGGACTGTAGTCCACGGGGTCCCAAAGAGTTGGTCATGACTGAGTGATTTTCACTTTCACTTTCCTATAAGACAGGTGGAGGGACAGAGAGAGATATCATATCTTACTCTGAAGCCAGATTTTGGACTGAAGAAATCAGAGAGAAGAAGAAGACTACATATGTGGAGTCTGAAATCAGGAAGAAAGAAGGGCAGTAGGAGACAATGTGGGTTATAAAATGGGCCCCGAGTGAATTCTCAAGTACTCCCAACAAAACTTTGAAAAATGGAGAATCAGATTCCTCAAGAACCAGATGGGACCACAGATAAAGGTATCCTTTTCAACCAGGGAACTCAGGAAAATTGATTCTTGATTTTGAAAGTAAAGCAATTTTATTTGATTCAAAGGTATCGTCAGAGGGCAAGAGAAGTTTAATGTGTATATAGTGTATCTGAAGACTTGTCTAGGGTCCAAGAAACTCCCCTTTGGGTACCATAAACTGGTTTATTATCCATTATCTATAACACAAAAATAATGAAAGTGGTACAATTCTCTGTTCAGAAAGCCCACAGGAATACCAGAATTTGACAGCCATGATATATCTCAGTTAGTTTTTCCTGTGTAAAACCATCACAAATCATAGAGCAGACAGTGTGTTGGTTAAAGAGACTACACATTGAGATGATGGAGTTATTCATTTATCTTCATTGAAGGAACTCAGATGCACTATGGCTGATAACATAAATCTCATCCTATATGAGATCCTCTCCCCTAATAATTTCTCTTAGCAATTTGATTAAAATTGTTTTTGTTTTCCTGTACATAACAGTGATCCAAGTTGCCTGACTAGTCACTGAAACTTGCAACCCAATTTGTGGTGCTAAAATCTGGTGGATGATTAGATTTTGATAAAATGAGGAGTTTAAAAATGGCCTTGTAAAGGGGGTTTGGTGATTAAAATATGTAAGCATAAAAAATTTAAGTCCACTTGTAATTCACCTTCCTGGTTCTGATACTTCATTCAAGTGACATATCATTTCTTTAGAAACCATTTCTACATGCACAGATAGTCTGATGGATTTGATAACTTAATGTTAGTTAGCAGGAAAAAAGTCACATGGTGAAGAGAGAAAAGGAAATGTGCACAGTGAGATCAAAAACATGATCAAAGTTTTACAAAATGTAATTATGGTACAAACCATCAAAATATCGAAAATATCACCATAATATAAATAGTTTTGAGTATAGATACAGGAAGAGATGATGAAAAAAGTGAACTTAGAGAAAAGAATGTGGGAAGGAAAGAAGGGAAATGGAGAGAAGATGAGTAGAAGAAAAAAAAAGGAAAGAGAAGAAAATAAACTAGCTCCCTAACATTATGTATTTAATTTATTCTTTAATTCCAGGGTGTTTTGTGTACATTAGATCAGATACAACTCCAGAAAATTAGAAACTGAAAATAAAGTTTTCTCCCTCTACATACTCAGGATTAAAAGGTGCATCAGAGACAGGGTAACTGCAATTATCATTCCCCTTCAGAAATGAGAACAGGGGCCCAGCAGACCACAGTCAGCAGAAAGTTCAAAATCCACACCAGCAAATGATAGAAAGCTCTCTGTTTTAGGGGTGGGAGGCCTTAATTACACATCCTATGTGCTTTATTTTCCTCAAGATCTAGGACTCCACCTTCTGGAAAATCTTTCCTTATTTCTTGTCTTCCACATTCACTTTTCAAGGAGACACTGAAAATATGCTAACTGAGCAAACTATAGATTTTGCTTAGTTTTGTTTTGTTAGAACACCCCTTTTGGGGTACTAATTTGATATCAATGAGCTATGTAACAAAACACACTGAATTAAAATCTCTTTATCATTTCTCTTGAGCTTACAGGCTGGCTGGGTGCTTCTGCTGATTAACCCCAAATCCAGCTGACCTCAGCTGGGCTATTCATATATCTGCTGTTAAACAGGCTGTTCAGTTGGGGGCTGGCTATTCTAGGGTAGCTTTGAATTATACAACTGGGCTTTCCTCCACATTTATATCAAGTATATTTTTCTACATAACAAGTTATCCTAGAACTTATCAGCCTATAACAACATCCATCTATGTTACCCTGATTTTGTGGATCAGCAGTATGGGCTATGCTCAGCCAGTTTTATTTGAGTGCCTTCAATGTTTCAGCTAAGATGAGACAGTCTAAGATGGACTCATTCACACATCCTGCAGTTGGTGCTGGCTGTAATGAGTCTTTCTCTCTCCCAAATGTACTCTCAACTTCAGAGAAGCTGGTGCATTCATTTCAAAAGAGTGAGAGTGAATGCGCTCAGGTCTCCTGAGGTCTAGATTTGGAAAGCACAGACACTGCATTCTATCTGTGAAAGCAAGTCACATGACCCACTCACAGCCAAGGGACGGTGAAACACACTCTATCTTTTGATGCGAGGAGCAACAGAGAAACGTGAAGTCATTTTGGATTTTTCCAGAACATGTCTTTCAAATCCCTTCTGAAGGATGGCAACTGCAGAGATGCAAAACAGAGCAAACCCAATGATACAGGGTGGAAGCAGAAATGCACTCTCATGCTTCAAGACTCTGCTTATGTCCCATTTGCTACCATCCCACTGGCAAAGTGACCTGATAGAGCCCTGCATCAGGATGGGAGAAGACTATAAGCTCTCAGGGAGAACCGCAGGGAAATAAGAAGACTATTAAATGGAACAATTAATACAGTCAACCAGCTAGTGACTGGTAGAGATAAAAATTAGATGTAGTCTTAACTTTACTACAAAGCTGAAATCATAGATTTACTTTAAATAATTTAAGAATGTTTGCCTTAAAAATAGTTTCTTTAATTTAAAATGCCCTCCATGGTTGGAAGAATTTAAACTATATGTAGTTTTCTAAGACAGATAAAGATATAAAGAAGCAAATCCCAGTTCTACAGTAACTGGTTGATTGTAGGTATGCTAATTTAACTCTCCTAAGACTCAATTTTCTCATCTATAGGAAGTTTTATCAATACCAACCTCAATAATGTTAAAATTAAATATTGATGGATCATGAGATCAAACATTTTAATATCCTTTGTTTCAATATCTTACCCCAGGACCTAGGGGATTCTTGAAGCACTGTTGTTCCTATGCCACTTAGATAATTCTTTAATTATCCTGCAGCCATATTGCTCTATAATATATTTACCTCATTAAATGTCTCAGGCTTTTTTCAGAGCCTCCCTTTGTCTCTCTCTCAAAGGACTGATTCTCTTACCCTGCACAGTGCTCACTCCTAAGGGGCACTTCTTCATCAAAGTCCAGCTGAACCATTTTTCTAGTTGAATCCATTCTTTCCATTTCACTAGATTCCAGAGATTTCTAGCACAACTCTTCTTAAACTGTGCAGTGCTTATTTATTCCTAACTCCCTTCCTCATCTAGATTCTGAATAACTCTAGGGTAGACACTGCGAGTCTCAGGGTAACCAATTTTTGAAGAGTTAAAAGTTGGCAATATCCCATTATGAAATTATTTTATTTTAAGCTTTAAAATGATGCCTGCTTCTTGGAAGAAAAGCTATGACCAACCTAGGCAGAATATTAAAGAGGAGAGGCATTACTTTGCTGGTCCATCTAGTCAAAGCTATGGTTTCTCCGGTGGTCATGTATGGATGTAAGAGTTGGACCATAAAGAAAGGTAAGCACCAAAGAACTGATGCTTTTGAACTGTGGTGTTAGAGAAGACTCTTGAGAGTCCCTTGGGCTGCAAGGAGATCCAACCAGTCCATTCTGAAGGAGATCAGCCCTGGGATTTCTTTGGAAGGAATGATGCTGAAACTGAAACTCCACAACTTTGGCCACCTCATGCAAAGAGTTGACTCACTGGAAAAGACTCTGATGCTGGGAGGGATTGGGGGCAGGAGGAGAGGGGGACGACAGAGGATGAGATGGCTGGATGGCATCACTGACTCGAAGAACGTGAGTCTGAGTGAACTCTGGGAGTTGGTGATGGACAGGGAGGCCTGGCGTACTGCGATTCATGGGGTCGCAAAGAGTCAGACATGACTGAGCGACTGAACTGCACCTTCAACTATGCCCTTTAGAATTTCTCATTCCTGTGTTATAACATTGCATTCTAGTCCAAGCCTTTTGGATGGTTTTCAGTAATTAATAAAATTCAGCTGAGTTTTTCTATTTTGGAGTTCTGAACTAAATTCCAGTTTCAATATGTGTGTGTGTGTGTGTGAGAGAGAGAGAGAGAGAGAGAGAGGTTTCCCTAAACCAAGAAACAATTGTTGGAACATCTGCTGACTGTTGCATGCACGTGTGTGTGTGTGTGTGTGTGTGTGTGCTATAATTCAACTTAATTCTAACATTATCTACTCAAAGATAACAACAGATCCCACAAGTTACAGGTTCAGTCCTAGAAGACTGCATCCCAACCCCACTTCAGATGCCAGCTGAAAGCCTAGGTTGTTACCTGTATTTCTGCCCTACCAGCTACAGACTGGAGTTTCCAAACAACCTCCTTCAAGGGTTTGATTAATTTGCTAGAACAGTTCATATAACTCAGAAAACCATTTTACTTACTGTCACCAGCTTATAATAAAAAGGGTATAACTCAGGAACAGCCAGAAGAAAGAGACACATAGGTAGGGGAGCAGTGAGAAGCTTCCCATGCTGTCTCCAGGGGCAACGCTCTCTCAGCATCTCCACCTGTTCATCAACATGCAAACTCTCCAAGCCTCATCCTTTTGGGCTTTTATAGAGGCTCCGTCACACAGCCATGACTCCTTAAATCATTGGCCACTGCTGACTGAATTCCATCTCCAGCCCCTTTCCCCTCCCCCAGGGAGAAGCAAGAGGGGATGGGAGACTGAAAGTTTTAATCCTTTTCTTCATAAGGTTGGTTCTGGGTTCTCCTGGCAATCAGCCCCCTTCTTTAGGAATCTTCCAAAATTTGCCTCATTAACATAACAAAAGGCACCATTTACCTCTTCAACAGTTAGGGAATCTCAAGTGTTTTAGGACCTGAGAGCCAAGAACTTCTGTGGACAAAGACTAAATATATATGAGGAATAAATTTCGGTCATCCAAATAACCAGTGTGCATTTTTCTTGCAAATCACAATATTACAACCTTCCTATCCAACCCTCTGCTCCCTTCTTCCTTTTGCTGAGGTTGTTGGGAGTGTAGTCGGCCCCTTCTCTCTGGGTCCTGCTTCCTCCAGGGTGTAAGAGAAGAGGACACAGGGTTCTCTGAAAGTGGTTCTCCCATGTGGGGAAGGTGTGGTCATAAAACAATGAGGAAAGAGCCAGGAACTCCACCCAAGCAAAGAACTATTCTCTGCCTCACCCTGACTATGGGGCTTCCGGGCAAGCAGAACATCAGTGGGCTGAACTGAAGCCAGACTGGGGAACATGTCCTTAGCTTTGGAGGTTACTATATGATCACAGTCAATTGAAGGCTGTTTTAGGGTAGCAGTTCTCAACTCTGCCAGCATGTTAGAATCATCTGGGGAATATTAACAAGCACCCTAGATGTCGTTGTTCCATTGCTCAGTTGTGTTCAACTCTTTGCTACCCCATGGACTACAGCATACTAGGCTTCCCTATCCTTCACCATCTCCAGGAGATTGCTCAAACTCATGTCCTTTGATACCCAGATTTAATTCATCTGTAGTGAAGCCTGGGCATTAGGAGTTTCAAGAGTTTCTCATTTTACTCCAGGCGGAGAGATACTGGTGAGGAATGCAATGCCTGGCTTCACTTCTCTTATTGAAGGAAGCTTCTACTACCTGTGAGTTTCAGAAAGAGCTTTTCTTGGTTGACTTGTTCAAATTCTGATTCCCCTATAGTACTCACTACGGGGGTTTGCACATAGAAGGGGCTTAATAAACATTTATAGAATCGAAACAAAATGTGGACATAGTTACTGCTTTTATTTCATCAGCACTATTCAAACTGGAGAAGAAAAAAAAAATCACCTTGATCATTTATGTGGATAGCTCTTTACAATTTGCAAAGCTTTTTCCATTTCAGTGTTTCTTCTGATCTTCACATCATTCTATGTGAGTTTTATTCTTCCTTTTAAAACATAAGAGGGAATTGAGGAGAAAAATTTAATGACTAGTCACCCGGTGGTTCAGAGTTAGAAGGTATAAAACACATACTTGAACCTTGACCTTTGACTTCCATTACATGTAACTCTCAGGATGCTGAGCCATTAATTCCAGCAGCTTCTACAAATGTTAACTTATTTTTCTTTCTTTCTTTCTTTTTTTTTAAACTAAAATTCCATAAAGGTTCCACAGGAAATTTGATAAGTAATACTAGCAGCACTCACTTCCTCTGTTGAGATTGTGTCCCGTTTTGCAAACAGAATGAGCAGCAACCAATATCTCACAAACAGAAATAATAATTTTAAAAAGACACTTATATGATAACTACCCACAAGGTGTTACTATCAAGCAAGTACGGTTAATACGGGCCCTTTGCAAATGTAACTTATTGTCTCATTAGAAAAGCCCAAAGGAAGAAAGAGGAAATTCATCCCAAATTAGATGTTAATTAGAAATGTCTGATGAATTGCATCCTGCAAATATATAGATATTAAAAGGAAATGTAGATGTTACACAAGATATTGAGGAAAGTATATGTCTTATATTGTATTTGAGAGAAGAAAGAAAACAAGATGCATTAATCATCCCTCACTGAAGAGTTTGCCATCAATGAAAGATAAAATAGGCACAACACACAAGTTTATTCAAACCAGTTCTGTTTATCAAGCCAAGAAGAGATGATTGTTTGTCTGTTTTTTTTTTTTTTTTGAAATGTGAATCACTAGTGGACTAGGCCCCACCGTTAATGTTTGCCAGTGGCACTGGGTAGTCAGATTTACATCCTGTGCTGCACCTGGTAAACTTACTGTGGGGTCAAGGACAAGGAACTCCTTTCTGGGCGCTCAGAGGTCGCCCCTCACACACCAGGGCCAGGCGTCAGATGGCTCAGGAGAGTGCTTCAAAGCTCCTCGATCCTATTCGGACTCAGCAGCGCTGCGTGCTCAGCCCAGCCTGAGCACTCTTCTTCGAGCAGGCCACGCGAAGGCTCGTGCCCACAGTCACCAGCCACTTCTTTGCCTCCTAACTGACCGCGGACACGTGCGCTGTGCCTCCTGTTGCCAGGAATCTGTAAGTGTAAAAATGCCTTCCTCCCGGACAGCCACTCCTGAGTCTGTGTGTCTTCTCTCTCCTGATTAAAGCAAAGTCTCCACACATTTTAAAGCAACCATCTCACTATGAGAAAGCTAAAATTCTCTTAAAAAGGTTAACTCAGAAAGAACATATCTTATTATTCATTCAGAGAAGGATTGCATGTGTATTTATATTCTGAAGAAAAATGTGGGAGACCTAACATCGGGCCTTAGCTCCATTATAGGCAGTGGGCTTTAATCAAGTCATACTTCTATGTATCCATAATTTGGAGGAAGCATGACACAAAGCAAGTGAGCATTAAACATCGTTAAACACAGCATACCACCCATATAGAAAGTACAGGAAGATACTTCGGCTCCCACTTTTGCAGTTCTTAGCCCCTGGGGTCACTCTGCCTGGAATAATCATTCCCCTCTTTCTATGATTATGAGTACCATCCACATCCATCCCTCAGAGTTAAGTGTTGCCTGACTCCTCATTCCCATGTTAGATGTTCTTTCAATATGTTCTCTTAAAGAATGGGATTCATCCATCATTATCTTAACCGTGGCTGCTACAATTACATCCTAAGCAATATGCTTTTCACAAACATTAGTGGAATAAAATTAAAAGCACTTTTATTCCCCTTCTACTGTCCCCTTAAAATTCATTCAGAGAGGAAAGCTTTTTGTCTTCATTTAATTGAAAAAAATAAATGGACGGATTTATGATTCTTCTATTCATTCTCAGCTTATTGTCTTAAACTCACTTTAAAAGATAAAGCATGCCTATTCTAATAATTACAATGATCAACCTTTGTAAGAAACAAAACTTTAAGCTGGTTTTAAACATCAATATCCTCCATATCCCAGCTCGTGGTCTGACAGCCTTGCCCTATACAGCTGACAGTGGGAGGTGGAGACCATCTTTCTTTCTTCTCTCTCTCCGTCTCTCTCTCTCTCGCTCACTTCTCTAACTGATGCTTGTGAGGCTGAAGCATGGACACAGGGAGGGAAAGAGACAGAGCAAGTTCACTTCTGTAAATTCCTCTCCCACTCTTGGACATAAAGCTCCTTTGCCTTGGGTAGATGCCTCACCAGCCCAAGGGGTCTTAAATCTCTCCAGAGCCTGTAGGAGACTGTCAGTGGCCTTTAACTTCTCTGATCTACTCAGCAGCTCCATTGGCAGGACACAGACGCCCCTGTTGGATCTCTCATGGATAGTCCATGGTGAACCCCTGAAAGTCCATCAGGAACACATCCTGGGAATGAAGGTGCATCTCCAGACAGAGACAGGCCTGCTGGCTGATCCAACAGGGCAGTTGGTTCCTCTCCTGCACTGAACATTTCATAAGCTGTAGCTTGATTCCCACGCACTAAGCCTCCCAACTGCAGGATCAGAATTTTCTCTTTCTACGAAGTCCTCTTGAGCTTGAGTCGAGCAGCCAGGCCTCTCTAAAAGCTGGGAATTGGAACACTTGTTTGGCTCAGTCCACTACTTTATCTGTGCACTGCCTGTATATGTCACATAATGCTGTGAGACAGGTGAAGGGGGCTTCCCTGGTAGCTTTGGAGCACAGACTCCACCTCAGTGCAGGAGACACAGGTGACACAGTTCAATCAATGGCTCAGGAAGAGCCCCTGGAGGAGGGCAGGGCAACCCACTCCAGTGTGCGTGCCTGGAGAATCCCATTGCCAGAGAAGCCTGGCAGGGTACAGTTCATGGGCTTGCAAAGAGTCAGACACGACTGAAGCAACTTCTCACACATGCTCATGAAGACATTAGTTCAAACTCCACAGCTTTCCTACTCATTATAGAGGGCTGGTGTGTCAGTATGTCAACATGTACTGTGTAAATATCTGCTACACTTTTTAAAAGTTAATTTATTTTTTAATTGAAGGATAATTGCTTTACAGAATTTTGTTGTTTTCTATCAAATCTCAACATGAATCAGCCATAGGTATACATATATCCTCTCCTTAGTGAACCTCTCTCCCATCTCCCTCCCCATCCCACCCCTCTAGGTCTGCTACACTTTTAAAAAATTTATTAACAAAACATTTTTGTTTCTGTAACAATTCTTTAAAGCTTGACTGTACTATCCAAACAAACACAAATATGCATAAAAACAGATTGACACAAAGCATCAAAGTCAGCTGCTTTTGCCTATCTAAAAATCTATAATTTTTTTTAGGGGTAAAAATTGGTATTACAAAGATTTTACTTAGCTCAGTTATCAAGGTATCAGAAAGATCACTATGAAAATTAGATCAAAGAATATTTAAAAAATTCATTCAATAAAGTCCATGAAAGATAACACTTAAAGATTCAAACTTTTCAGTAACACACTAAATATTTCTTTTAAAAAGAGTTGATTTTTGGAAGATTATCTTAAGTCAGCACTGGTGTTTATTCTTTTTAGTGAAAAAAGTAGGCCCTACAGACTTATCTGGAAACCATATTAGCTAGATTAATAGGCTTCTATCTTTAGTTTCATAACTCTGTTTCTCAGAATCCAACCCAAAGAATTCAGTAAAAGCATTTTTAAAACAAAGATTGATGTATAAGTATCTTGATTGCAGCCTAATACATAATAGATAGGACTGAAAAACAACAATCAAATATTATGCTGAATACAATCAAATATTATACAAATTTTTAAAATGCTGACGTTACCAGCACTAGAATCCTGCCACTATTACTCCCAATTCATACTTTATTTTAGTGTGTGCATGGATGTATGTTTATGTATGGTTTTACGGGGAGTTTGATTATAGAAGGAGCCGTTGACAGAGCCTACCTGTATATTATACACTGGTGTTTTCTCCTTATTGTGTTGTATGGTACTGCATTACGTTTTGTCATGCTGTGCTGCATTTCATAATCATAACAATGTTCTATATGTCAGGTATTAGACTCATCATATAAAATAAGGAATCACATAACAATTAAGTTGTAGAAATCAACCTATTACTTAAGTCTCAATTTCCAAGTAAATTTACCCATGCTGTTATTCTA
The DNA here is from genome assembly GCA_917880005.1 of Nanger dama. Classification (NCBI taxonomy): domain Eukaryota; kingdom Metazoa; phylum Chordata; class Mammalia; order Artiodactyla; family Bovidae; genus Nanger; species Nanger dama. The sequence continues at coordinate 6,371,178 of CAKJTW010000074.1, read as the reverse complement.
TGAGTTGTAGAATCAAATTAAGGCTTGCTGACTCCCACTTTTGCTAAGGTTCTAAGTAATAAATGGAGAAATAAAACACAGTCTCCGTACTCAGAAAGTTCTATTAAGGAACAAAGGTATATGACTGATGATGGCAGTGGAGTGAAGGAAAGAAAATATTAAACTCATGCAATACAGTAGAATGCTATGTCAAAGAAAGAATTCATAAAATATGTATGTCCTTCCCCTTAGAGCTATAATAACTTGAGGCTAGTTGCTGAATGCTGTGAGTTTGTGAATTTTCTTAAACTAGAATAATACCAACCTCATTAGACGTTATAATGATTAACAGTAGTCATTCCTGTAATTAAACCAGCATCAAGTATGATCATAAGTGGACAGTAAAGGCAAGTCATTTCCCCCTTTGCCCTGGACTACAGATGCATCTACCAATCCTGGGACCCAGAAGACAGCTGAACGATGTGAAGGAAAAGAGGTCAAAATGAAGCATATCAGTCAAAGAAAATGGCAGAAAGAATTACAAGATATTATTCCAGAGCAATTTAGTCTCCATTTATTTGACAGATTGACACCTTGTAAATATGTCACTTGTTGTAATTGGGCTGTCAGGACCACAACTTGGCCTCCCGTAAATGGCTGCTCTGACATGCTTACCTGCTGGCACTTTCCTTCTTCATGGATATGTGTTGGCTTTGTACTCAGTGCTTTAGCATGCCTTCGTGGATATTGGGGGAGCCTTTGTAGTCCAGTAGAGAAGCTCCATTTCTTGGATTCACATTGTACTGACTTTCCTGAACCTTCACTAGCTTGATAATGAGCTTTCATGATAATTCAGAGAATGCCAACTTTACATTTTGTAAAGCTCCTTTTACTTCCTGGGTAAGATGGCAATGAGCCCAGCTCTCTGTGTTTCCTTTTCCCATTCTAATTTCAATTGTGATGGCATAAAAAGGATATAAAGATAGGCATAAAGAGAGAGAGAGAGAGAGAGGAGTGTGTGTGTGTGTGTGTGTGTGTGTGTGTGTGTGTGTGTGTGGTCACATCTCTGTTTACATCTTGGGAAAGTTAACAAAGCAGTGAAAACTACCTCTGATTTCTAAACTAAGTGATTGATCACATTGTTTGGGGAGGACGCTTTAACATTCCAACATACTCCCTTTTCTGAGAAATGACAATATGCCAAAGAGGTATGTGGAAGTGCCCTAGGACACACCATTCTACAACTCACTTAGAGGAAACGTGGGAAGTAAATCACTCTGAGAACAAATCCGCCCCTCCCTGCCTAGGGCAAGGTCCAGCGATCACCCTTGGTGTGTGTGGGGGGAGAGAGAAAGGAAGTGGGATGAGACTGAAGGACAACAAATAGAAAACAAGGAAAGTGAGTACTCAGAAGAAAGCAGACTTTGTTTGACTTATCTTGGGCACAGATGATTGGACTTCCCTAAATACAACAAAGGAAAAGCAGAAGCATGGATGGAAGAGATTATCTGTGGCTCCAAGTATCTCTCAACTTTCATCTGCTGATGCAATTCCAAACTTCTGTTTCACATGAATAACATGCCTATTCAATCATAAAAAGAATAGTGCCTAGCCCCATATTAATAGTTGGAAAACCTACTTGAAAGGTTTCTAAGTACCAAACTTGGAAAATAAAGAAAAATCACCAAATCTAGGAAAATATACTTCTTTAGAACTTTAGTTCTGTAGAAGAGAATCTCTTTGAAAAGTCAAAGTATTGTTTTATCCCCCCAGAGATTCACATATATACAGAAACTGATTTTAATAGCTAAAAGGAGTTCTCGATAGACAGGAAAAGGACATTGTTTTGATAAAAACACAGAAAGCAGTTATTAAAATAAAATTAGTTAACATCAGGAAAGACAAATAAGCTTCATAACCAGGTGAAACTTGATGAATTTTAAGACAGTGGTAGAAAAAAATTATATGCTGAAACCTATAGAAAACTTAGCAAAATATGAAGTCACACTTCATGTTTTTTTCCTAACCATAAAAGTAAAAACTGCTAAAGAACTGAAATCTATATGAGATACTAATAAATAAAAGCAGAATCTATTTTCATAGGACATAAAGATAGTAAAGAAAAACAGAAATGTTGACTGGAACTCTTAAAATACAACTTCACCAGGTTTTGATAGACTGTCTCTTCCACTGTAAACAGCTATAGAACTGGGGGAAAATATATGAGGAAATAGTTTATAGGCACTGGAGGACAGCTGTGGTTTTTAAGAGTAGGAAATCTTATGAGGTGTTGCCAGGACCAGTCCAGCCCTCCTTCTACCTAGAATGACTTCTCAATTATGACACTACAAGCTTTTATCCAAGAAAAGCACGATAGTCCCCCTTGAGCTGAGGAGGCAATAGTTCAGCTGTAGTGGTTGGAATTTGGAAGGCAAGACACTTGAAGAAAAGGCGTTGTTGCAGAAAGACCAAAGTGCATGTTTGTTTCCCCGTGAGTCTTTCTTGAGGGCTGGTCGAAGATACACTGGGCAAGAATACACAAAGCCCTCTAGAGAGATGAGGTAGGGTTGAGAGCACAGCAGTGACGCTAAGGCTTAAGCGGAACTGGAAGATGTTCAGGTTCTGACATCTTTAATGAGCGGAGAGTATAAGACTGTCTTGCAGAGTGTAAGACTTCTTTAATGACTACTCCCACCTTAAACATTCAACTGAGATGCCAGAAATCCCATCCCTTAAAAGCAAAGGCAAGACTCTAAAGCAAGACATTCTCTCAATGTGTCTAATAAAGATGACAACTAAGCCATGAGAAGGTCTATAGGAAAGCCGATATAAAGGTGAAGCTCCACTAAGCTGTACAGCTTGGGAAACACACTGGACTTCCACGGATCTGCGCTAACAAAAAGCATCAAATTCAAGCTTCACAAGTGTGAGGGAGTCATTCAATAACTAAACTGCTCTTAGAACAAAATAGCAAAGACTGCAGAGGATAATAAAACTCCAGAGTATCTATAGTATAACAATCACTATATCTTCGTACAATCAAATATTGCTGAACAGCCAAAGACAAGTGAACGTGTAACCATAAACTAGAAAAAGCATGGCATAGGAATGTCCACTGAGTTTAGCATAGACTTTAAAGAGCTAGCCTGAATATGCTTGAAGAACTAAAAATTGCTCATATTAGTTATATATTTGTGTGTAACAAATTAATCCCAAACTTAGAAGCTAAAAAACAAACTTTTATTATGGAGCAGTTTTCTTTGGGCACAGTTGACCTTGTTCTTCTGCTTCAGGTTATCTTGCAAAATTGCAAAGTGCTGGCCAGGCTTGATCTCAAAACTCAGATGGGGAAAGATAGCCCTTGAAGATAAAAGTGTTATGACTGCATTCATTTCTTTGCGGGCTTCTCAAATGACACAGTGGTAAAGAACTCACCTGCCAATGCAGGAGCCACGGAAAACTCAAGTTCAGTTCCTGGGTTGGGACAATCCCCTGGAGAAGGAAATGGCAACCCAATCGAGTATTCTTGCCTGGGAAATCCCATGGACAGAAGAGCCTGGCAGGCTACAGTCTATGGGGTGGCAAAGAGTTGGGCATGACTGAGAGTGAACATGATTGAGTGAGTGAGCTCCTTGTGTGTGGGCTGTGGGGCTGGGCTCCTGCTGGCCCCTAAGCCCTCTGATGTGTGCACCCCTCCATCATGGATGCTTGCTTCATCAGAGCCAGTAAGAGAGAGTGTCTGCTAGCAAGAGGTAAATTAGAATCTTTTGTAACCTACTCTCAGAAATGGCCTCATAGTGCACTTACTATATTCTATCAATTAAAAGTGAGTCATAAAGCAAGTCCTCACTTGAAGGGAGGGCACTATAGCAAGGGCTTCAGCAGTGACTAACAAGACATGGCCTTTAGCTACCATCATAGAGGTCTGTATGTTACACTAGCCATCATGGAATATAAATTAAAATCACAAGGAGATACCAGTTCACAACCACTGAATGGCTAAAACTAAAATGACTGTAAACACCAAAAGTTGACATTATGTGGAGCAACTGTAACTCTCCTACATTGTTAGTACATATGGGAAATGGTGCCCTTTAGCAAAACAGTTTAGCAGTTTCTTACAAAATCAAACAAACATTTATATTATCATCCAGCAACTGGACTTTATGTACTTACCTAAGATAACTGAATATGCATGTTCACACAAAGACTTGTGTGTACATATGTATACAGGTTTTATTCATAATATTAGAAATTGGAAACAATTCAAATGTTCATCACTGAGTAAAGTACAAATATAATTCAGTTCAGATCAGTTCAGTCACTCAGTCGTGTCCGACTCTTTGCGACCCCATGAATTGCAGCACGCCAGGCCTCCCTGTCCATCACCAACCCCCAGAGTTCACTCAGACTCACATCTATTGAGTCAGTGATGCCATCCAGCCATCTCATCCTCTGTCATCCCCTTCTCCTCCTACCCCCAACCCCTCCCAGCATCAGAGTCTTTTCCAATAAGTCAGTTCTTCATATCAGGTGGCCAAAGTACTGAAGTTTCAGCTTTAGCATCATTCCTTCCAAAAAAATCCCAGGGCTGATCTCCTTCAGAATGGACTGGTTGGATCTCTTTGCATTCCAATGGACTCTCAAGAATCTTCTCCAACATCACAGTTCAAAAGCAGTTCTTCAGTGCTCAGCTTTCTTCACAGTCCAACTCTCACATCCATACATGACCACAGGAAAAACCATAGCCTTGACTAGATGGACCTTTGTTGGCAAAGTAATGTCTCTGCTTTTGAATATGCTATCTAGGTTGGTCATAACTTTCCTTCCAAGGAGTAAGCGTCTTTTAATTTCATGGCTGCAATCACCATCTGCTGTGATTTTGGAGTCCAAAAAATAAAGTCTGACACTGTTTCCACTATTCTCCCATCTATTTCCCATGAAGTGATGAGACCAGATGCCATGATCTTAGTTTTCTGAATGTTGAGCTTTAAGCCAACTTTTTCACTCTCCACTTTCACTTTTGTCAAGAGGCTTTTAGTTCCTTTTCACTTTCTGCCATAAGGGTGGTGTCATCTGCACTGGAGATCAGTGGAGAAATAACTCCAGAAAGAATAAAGGAATGGAGCCAAAGCAAAAACAATACCCAGTTGTGGATGTGACTTTTGATGGAAGCAAGGTCTGATGCTGTAAAAGCTATATTGCATAGGAACCTGGAATGTTAGGTCCATGAATCAAGGCAAATTGGAAGTGGTCAAACAGGAGATGGCAAGAGTGAATGTTGACATTCTAGGAATCAGCGAACTAAAATGGACTGGAATGGGTGAATTTAACTCAGATGACCACTATATCTACTGCTGTGGGCAGGAATCCCTCAGATGAAACGGAGTAGCCATTATGGTCAACAAACGAGACCAAAATGCAGTACTTGGATGCAATCTCAAAAACGACAGAATGATCTCTGTTCATTTCCAAGGCAAAGCATTCAATATCACAGTAATCCAAGTCTATGCCCCAACCAGTAATGCTGAAGAAGCTGAAGTTGAATGGTTCTATGAAGACCTACAAGACCTTCGAGAACTAACATCCCCAAAAGATGTCCTTTTCATTATAAGGGACTGGAATGCAAAAGTAAGAAGTCAAGAAACACCTGGAGTAACAGGCAAATTTGGCCTTGGAATGCAGAATGAAGCAGGGCAAAGACTAATAAGACTTCTGCCAAGAAAATGCACTGGACATAGCAAACACCCTCTTCTAACAACACAAGAGAAGACTCTACACATGGACATCACCAGATGGTCAACACCAAAATCAGATTGATTATATTCTTTGCAGCCAAAGATGGAGAAGCTCCATACAGTCAACAAACATAGTACTGCTCGTCAAAGTATTGAGACATGTAATAGCATAGGTAAGCCACACAAGCAGCGTGGTGAATGAAAGAAGCCAGACAGGAAAGAATACGTATTTGATGATTCCATACGTATGAAGCTCAAGAAGAGAAAGTGAAGGAGCCAGATTTTTGTATAATTTGACCAGAAAAAGAATGACATGATTTTGGACTCATGGAAATGTTTTATAATTTAATTCCTGTGGCCTTAAATGGGTATTTATATTTGTTAAACTCAGAAAACTGTATATACGTAAGTGAATTATTTTTAACATAAATGTATGAATTATATCTCCATAAACTTAAAACTAGATATATGATTATAAAGCCCTAAAACTGAAAGAGTAAAAATATTTTAAACAAATGATCACAACCTTAAATATGATTACATAAAATGTTTGAATTAAAAATTAGTATTTCCCTAGAAATGATACGCAGGTTAACAAAGGGGAGGACAAAACGGAGGCAGTGTGCCCATCTTTAATGCTCAGCATCAGAAGACATGAAGTACACCTGGAAATGCATGAATTTTCTAGACACATTCTTAAGTGAGTAGCCATGAATGTGTCCATGCTGTGTTTTCAGAAAACAGGGCTCTAGATTGCCCTACCAGTGTCTGCAGCACACATTCTTAACTCTAGGCACAGCCCCTGATGTATTGATAGAATGTACGATTGGCAAAGAGTACATACATCCACATGCCTTTCCTCAAAAGAAGCATGTTTGTGTGTGTGTGTGCATTCAATGTAGACATGTGCATTATATACATACATGGGTATGCATATATTAGTATATGCATATATACATTCTGTGATGTTAAATTCTTCACAAAAGGGAAACAACCTATAAAAGCAATATAAAATATGCAATGAAATAATTTTACATAAACTTATTGGTATATGGGTATATATTGTATATATTACTCATGCTAATATAGAAATAGCTTTGAAATACAAATAAATCATAATGTAATAGAAAAACTTTGTTAATAAAAACAAACAGCTGAAAAGCTTGGCTATTTAAAATAAAGCAAACAGAAAACCATGGAAGAAAGAAATATTAATAAAAGTATAATTTTAGATAAATTCATTGTGTTACTCAAAATGTTCTCTCTTTCTGAGACTAATTATCAGAAACCAGTGGATCAAATATATTAGAAAATATAAAGTTGATGTCAGTCAAATTAATATAATGGCGTATTTTACTTCTCAGTCATTAGGTCCAAAGCAAATAACACTTCAATGGTGAGGCAAAACCAGTCATTATGAAAACAACAATAACAGTACTAAGCATCTAGAAAATAATTTGAAGAAAGAAGACTCAGAATGAGAGTTGTGGAACCAAATACAATAATTTAACTAATAAAAAGATTTATGCTAAAATTTAAATACATACACTGGTAATCACAGTCAACAAAAGAGTCAAAAATGCAGTATTTGGATGCAATCTCAAAATAGACACAATGATCTCTGTTCGTTTCCAAGGCAAACCATTCAATATCACAGTAATCCAAGCCTATGCCCCAACCAGTAATGCTGAAGAAGCTGAAATTGAATGGTTCTATGAAGACCTACAAGACCTTAGAGAACTAACACCCCAAAAAGATGTCCTTTTCATTATAGGGGACTGGAATGCAAAAGTAGGAAGCCAAGAAACACCTGGAGTAACAGGCAAATTTGGCCTTGGAATGCAGAATGAAGCAGGGCAAAGGCTAATAGAGTTTTGCCAAGAGAATATACTGGTCATAGCAAACACCTTCTTCCAACAACACAAGGGAAGACTCTACACATGGACATCATCAGATGGCCAACACTGAAATCAGATTGATTATATTCTTTGCAGCCAAAGATGGAGAAATTCCATACAGTCAGCAAAAACAAGCCCAGGAGCTGACTGTGGCTCAGATCATGAACTTCTTATTGCCAAATTCAGACTGAAATTGAAGAAAGTGGGGAAAACCACTAGATCATTCAGGTATGACCTAAATCAAATCCCTTGTTACTATACTGTGGAAGTGAGAAATAGCTTTAAGGGACTAGATCTGATAAACAGAGTGCCTGATGAACTATGGAAGGAGGTTCATGACATTGTACAGGAGACAGGGATCAAGACCATCCCCATGGAAAAGAAATGTACAAAAGCAAAATGGCTGTCTGAGGAGAACTTACAAACAGCTGTGAAAAGAAGAGAGGCGAAAAGCAAAGGAGAAAAGGAAAGATATAAGCATCTGAATGCAGAGTTCCAAAGAATAGCAAGGAGAGATTTTTGAAAAAGCCTTCCTCAGCGATCAATGCAAAGAAATAGTGGAAAACAACAGAATGGGAAAGCCTAGAGATCTCTTCAAGAAAATTAGAGATACCAAGGGAATATTTCATGCAAAGATAGGCTCAATAAAGGACAGAAGTGGTCTGGACATAACAGAAGCAGAAGATATTAAGAAGAGGTAGCAAGAGTACACAGAAGAATTATTCAGAAAATATCTTCATGACCCAAATAATCATGATGGTGTGATCACTCACCTAGAGCCAGACACCCTGGAATGTGAAGTCAAGTGGGCCTTAGAAAGCATCACTATGAACAAACCTACTGGAAGTGATGAACTTCCAACTGAGCTATTTCAAATCCTAAAAGATGATGCTGTGAAAGTGCTGCACTCAATATGCCAGCAAATTTGGAAAACTCAGCAGTGGCCACAGGACTGGAAAAGGTCAGATTTCACTCCAATCCTAAAGAATGGCAATGCCAAAGAAAGCTCAAACTACTGCACAATTGCACTCATCTCACATGCTAGTAAAGTAATGCTCAAAATTCTCCGAGCCAGACTTCAGCAATACGTAAACTGTGAAATTCCAGATGTTCACACTGGCTTTAGAAAAGGCAGAGGAGCCAGAAATCAAATGGCCAGTGTCTGCTGGATCATGGAAAAAGCAAGAGAGTTCCAGAAAATCATCTACTTCTGCTTTATTGACTATGCCAAAGCCTTTGACTGTATGGATCACAATAAACTGTGGAAAATTCTAAAAGAGATGGAAATACCAGACCACCTGACATTTCTCTTGAGAAACATGCATGCAGCTCTGGAGGCAAGAGTTAGAACTGGACATGGCACAACAGACTGGTTCCAAATAGGAAAAGGAGCATGCCAAGGCTGTATATTGTCACCTTACTTATTTAACTTATATGCAGAGTACATGAGAAATTCTGGGCTGGAAGAAGCACAATTGGAATCAAGATAGCTGGGAGAAAAATCAATAACCTCAGATATGCAGGTGACAGCACTCTTATGGCAGAAAGTGAAGAAGTACTAAAGAGCCTCTTGATGAAAGTAAAAGAAGAGAGTGGAAAAACTGGCTTAAAGTTCAACATTCAGAAAACTAAGATCATGGCATCTGGTTCCATCACTTCATGGCAAATAAATGGGTAAACAGTGGAAATAGTGACTGACTTTATTTTGGGGGCTCCAAAATCAATGCAGATGATGACTGCAGCCATGAAATTAAAAGATGCTTACTCCTTGGAAGGAAAGTTATGACCAACCTAGTTAGCATATTCAAAAGCAGAGACATTTCTTTGCCAACAAAGGTCCATCTAGTCAAGGCTATGGTTTTTCCAGTGGTCATGTATGGATGTGAGAGTTGGACTATAAAGAAAGCTGAACACATAAGAATTGATGCTTTTGAACTGTGATGTTGGAAAAGACTCTTGAGAGTCCCTTGGACTGCAAGGAGATGCAATCAGTCCATCCTAAAGGAGATCAGTCCTGGGTGTTCATTGCAAGGTCTGATGTTGAAGCTGAAACTCTAATACTTTGGCCACCAGATGTGAAGAGCTAAGTCGTTTGAAAAGACCCTGATGCTGGGAAAGATTGAGGGCAGAAGGAGAAGGGGAAAAAAAAAAAAAGAGAGGAGAAGGGGATGACAGAGGATGAGATGGTTGGGTGGCATTCCCTGCTCAATGGACATGGGCTTGGGTGGACTCCAGGAGCGGTGACAAACAGGGAGGCCTGATGTGCTATGGTTCATGAGGTCACAAAGAGCTGGACACAAACAGAACTGAACTGAAACACTCCTGGTACAACATAAATGTAAAACATAACAACAATTTTTTAGCAAGTTTGTGTATATATGTGGAATTTTATTGATATGAAAATAAAATAAAATAAAAATATGGACAAGGACTTAATATTTTGATAAGATTTGTAATGCACAATAAATACACAAATGCCCTAAACTGCAAAAACTCAATAAACAGTATTGCAAAGTTGAAATATTTAAATTATGTCAGATATTTCTAAAAGATTCAGCAAGTCATAGCTGTCATATGAGATTTTAAGTCATTTTCATTCTAAGGAGCAAACAATGTTTAATTCTAAAAATATTATATTCAGAAAAGAACATAAAGTGAGAAAGTGAAGTTGCTCAGTTGCGTCCGACTCTTTGTAACCCCATGGACTGTAGCCTATCAGGTTCTTCTGTCCATGGGATTTTCCAGGCAAGAGTGCTGGAGTGGATTGCCATTTCCTTCTCCAGGGGATCTTCCCAACCCAGGAATTGAACCTGGGTCTCCGCATTGCAGGCAGACGCTTTACCGTCTGAGCCATAGATAAGTAGTTAAAAGACATTAGCCATGTTTCTATTATTGGTAGTCAAAACATAAATAATGAAAATATCTAAAATCTATAGTGTGGTCTATAAAAATTGTTAAGTTAGTATGTAAAATGCATTTACAGAAAATACATATGGTTTGCTTATAATAGTAAAAAGAAATCAATTAAATTAAAACATATGCTAAAAACATATACCTTGAAAAGCTTTTTGATTTAGTGAGTCAAACAGAGTAGCTAATTGATTTCTTTGTACTTTTAAAAGCACTGATAATGCATTTCTATGTAACATTGCCATTCATTCTTATATTTGATTCATCTTTTTGTATTCTTTGCCCACACTATGCAATTATTAATTTATGTGTTACAACAATTCATATGTTGTTTTTAATGTTTGTTTTTGGAATAAACTGAATATTCAAATAAGGACTCTATTGATCTCAAAGTAATCATAAATACATGTAAAAAGAAAAACAAAGCAATACCACCATAAATCAATACCACCAGAAGCCAAAAGGAATTTTGGCATTATGTATAAAGACACTTTATTGAATTTCATGCATTACTCAAAGTTCCTCTTTTAAGAATTTATCTTAGGAAATATCAGAAAATTGGAATCAGTACATGATCAATGGAAGCTTATTTACATAATTTTTAACATTATGGGGAATACTTGTGATACAATGGGAATAGACAAAGTGCAGGATGAAATATCAATAAAATATGAACTCCATTCAGTAAAGAGAATGTTTTGGAAGAAACTCTGAAAGTGAAATAGTTTCATTCATTGTCTCAACGATCTGATCATAGGTGATCATGTGTCTGATTTTGTCAACTTTTGGTAATTTCTATATATCTTATGTATCAGTTTGACATACAACATAATAAAGTAAAATTGTGGAAACTTATTGAGAGTGATTTGGCTTGTAAATAGACTATAACTTGAGATGCTTCTTAAATGACAACAAAAAATAAGTGATTTTTAAGTAGGAAATTAAATGGAACAAGAAGAGAAGTTCCTGTGTAGAGAAACTATTTATTCCTCTGTGTAGTCACAGAGTTATTACGAGTTACTACCATCTTCGGGAGGAGAACTCAAATGCAACCTAGATAGTGATGTTTAATTACAAGCTTTCCAGATAACTATCTGGTTATCACTGCGGAACATGTGCTGTGAGCTCAATAAAAACCCTGCTGTGAGCTCCATACAGTGGGAAGAAGGCTCAGGGGAAGAGTTCTTCTACCAAATGAATCTTGTCCTGGTTGAACAGCTAACTTGTAGTCAGGATTTGGGTATGACATGAGCAGGTCTCTCAAAGTTAATACTGCCTTCGGATGGCTGACTTCTTCGGCTTAGTACACACCACATCGGTATTGTTCAAAAGCCACAACTGCCTGGCTTGTGTAGGCCGAGTCCTCAGTGTTCTCTTTACCCCAAGATGCTCTGACAGACCCCTCCCTTCCTACTTCTGTACAACACACTTCAGGCTTAGAACCTTCAGAGTTCTCACCATTTCCCTAAAGACACCCCACATCTTCCCATTATCTTCCTTTGCTAGTTCCTGCTATCAAAATCATTTTAAAAGAAATTAAACAGGGTCTGATTCAACTCCCATTTTCTCCATGTATACTTTTCAAATATTTTCCAGCTGCATTTAATATTTCTTTTCAGTGTGCTATTGTATAACTTTACTTTTATCACAGCAGTAATCACAGGGAGTTTCATACTAGGATTCACTTTAGGTAAGCAATTTTGTTTCTAACTATAAGCTGTTGGAAAAAGAAGTTCTCTCATTAATTTTCCCATCCCTTGCAATGCCTAAATCTAATGCTTTGAACATCAGACATGCTCAATAATGAGTTTTTGGATTTCAAGTTGAAAAAAATCTGTGTAAAATATTCCATTCAGGCATATTTTTTATTTAATTCAATAAACAGCTGTTGTGTCCAATTTCAAACTCTGATTTGGATATAAAAGATATGAAGATAAATAAGGAGAGAAGTTACATTTAAGGAGCTTAATAACTATGTATCATTTTGTAGGAAAGCAGAAACACAGTCTTCTTTTACTTATTAATAGGCAAAAATATTTCTTTAATTTTATTAGTTTTTTGGTGCAACGTGGATATTGGTTGCCAATGATGCAATTAAACTTGACCATTCCTGAACTTCAGAAAGAGTCTGGAAGATCTGACTTTGAATGGTTTACCTTGAGAGACTCTATGAGCTCTTTGTCCTCCAATCAGAAAAAAAAAGAAAATAACATATGTGGTTCCGTGTCTTGTGAACGCGTTGTTACAGAGAAGGTCACAAGGGAAGAAATCAATAGAATTTTGTCATCTCTAAACCAGAAGGGATTATTTCTCAGACTATCTCCCTTGTGTGTAAGTATGTGTATTTTGTTAGATTGTATCGCTTGTGACAAGGGCATCTGTTGAAGAGGCACTCAGTTTAGATGTAAGTCAATGGAAAGAAAAGGAGAGACGAACACACCATCAATTATTAAGCATCATTTTTCAGGAACGGTGTTAGGCGTGCTCACATTTTAAGTTTTATCAATGACATTTCGTAAAGAAATTACAGCTCAGAAAAATAAATTAAGTGTGTCACTAATTTTAAATCATTTGACAACTATTCATTTATGGAGAGCATAGGTTTGTTTTGTTCTGGAATAGCTTCGTAACAGATCTTTCTCTTTCACTCTCCTCTCATTCTTCTCTCCAATGTCTTACCAAATGATTACTAACAGGAATCACTGCAGCACTTGGAAAGCTATTCCATATTAAAATATATGAAAATATTCCACCTTCCTCAGGTAACCTGAAACTATTCCTCTGACCCTCCCCTCACTTCCTGATCACAGGAAAACATATTGCAGTAAAAAAAAAAAAAAAAAAACACTTTACATCTCCTTTTCCTGGTAGCAGATTATCATCTTTCATTACAGATGGCACAGAAGGCTTTCCACAGTGCAGCACTTGGAAGACTTCTACGTTCAACTGATTCTACACCCACAGAAAACACCTCATGCTCTCCTATCTAAACCACACAGTATCCAGTAACTGGGGCTTATCATCTATCCATCTTCAAGTTCAGAACCCTGAGGGGAGGGGAGGCCTGTGCTCAGTCATGTCTGACTCTTTGCGCCCCTATGGACTGTATCCCTCCAGGCTCCTCTGTCTGTGGAATTTTCCAGGCAAGAATACTGGGATGGGTTGCCATTTCCTCCTCCAAGGGATCTTCCCAAACCAGGGACTGAACCCAGTCTCCTGCATGGCAGTCAGATTCTTTACCACTGGTGCTACCTGAGTCTCAGGGTAATTAGTAAGCTTGAGCTTTATCATTTTTTTAACCATTATTCACTGTGTATCTAATATCTAGTGAGCTGCCATAAATTAACATTTATTACAGGGAGCAGATGGAAAATGGGTGAGTGTTTGAAAATTCTCACCATGTGATTTTAAATTATGACTTAATCATACATTTGGGGTGTCAAGGATTATTTAGTTCATGTATTTCACATTTAAATGAAGAAACTGAGAATAATCATTTGTTCCATTCATGCATTCAGTGATTCAGCTGATAAAAATATTGATACAAATAACATTAATGGCTGACATTTACTTATTTTAAGTGTGTTGGGCACTGGTCTTGGAATTTTATAGACATTAATTCATTGAAATATTTATTGAATCCTATCAGGTGAGTGTATCCTGAAGATAAAGTGGTTAATACAGAGATGACCCTCTGTTCACAGAGCCGGCATTTTAGTGGAACAGACAACAAACATGCAAGTAATAAGATCATTTGAGTTTTTCCAAGTGTAATTGACGGCAGAAGTGAACGGTTATAATTTAGAGACTAATGGAAGTTGGCTCCTTTAACTAGGCTTGCCAATACAGTCCCATCTGAGTTGCCCTACGTTCATCAATTAGTCATCGCTATGCGGAGAGACTTGAGGGCAGGCATGAGATAAGCTGTGAGGGGCCAGATCAGGCATCCTTATTGTCCATTGTTATATGTTTGAGTTTTAGTCCAGATTTAATTCGGAGATATTGATGAGTTTTAAGCAGGAGAATACAAATCTGCATTTTAAATAACCACAGTTAGACTCTGCGGAGAATGGTCTGAGGAGAAAAAAGTTTTTCAGTTCCAAAGAGGCTGATTGAAGGTATGTAACAGGGCTAAGGACCTGCCTTGGGCCAGGGTAAAAGCTGTGAAGAGAAGAATAAACCATGGATGGACAATATTTTGAAGCTGAGTTATTGGATTTGGAAACAAAATGTGTGGGGTGATAAGAAGGAAAAGAAACATTAAGACGACTCCTAAGATTTTTGTTTGGGAAACTGAATAGCTGATGCTGAAACTTACACAAGCAGGTAAAGACTAGGAGAGAATCAGGTATAACGAATGGGCACTCAAGAGCTCTCTTTTGAATATGTTCACTCTGAAGTCCCTTTAGTTATACAAATAGAAAAACTGAATAAGAATATAGATCCCTGGGCTGGGGATTCAGGGAAGAGGAGGAAGCCTAACCCTAATGGCTGAAGGCCTTAATGCATTGAGGACAAGACCATGCGGTTGAAGAAGTCACCTAATGAAAGAACATAGCAAAGGAGGAAAGTGGGGTAGGTTCCAGGACAGAATCCAAAGACATGTCAACACTCAGAGGTCAGGTTGAAAGGACGCTTGAGTAAAGAGACCAAGCAGTGATCAGTGAGGAGACAACACCCTTTCAAGGTTAGAGTGAAGCTGCAGAATCCCTGCTGAGAGAGATTCTCAAAGACAGAGTGGTCAAGGGTAGAAGGCAGAGAAGTGACTGCTAGACTTAGACGCATGATATGTTTATCATGAAAAACTGGAGGAGTTTTGGGTTTAAAAACAGATTGGAATTGATTGGAAAGAGAACTGGAGTTGAGAAAGTATACATAGGGCATATAAAAACTCATTGGAGAGATTTTGTTGTAAAAGGAAATAGAGAAACAGGGTCAGATATGGGGTAACATAATATGTACGCATGCTTTATATATTTATGTATATGTGTGTGTTAGTTGCTCAGTTGCATTCAACTTTTTGTGGCCCCATAGACTGTGGCCCACCAGACACCCGCTGTCCATGGAATTCTCCAGGCAAGAATACTGCAGTGAGCTGCCATTTCCTTCTCTAGATCGTCTCTACCCAGGGATTGAACTCTGATCTCCTGCACTGCAGGGTGGAGTCTTTACCATCTGAGCCACCAGACAGTGAAAGTGAAAGTTGCTCAGTCGTCTCTGACTCTTTGTGATCCCATGGACTATACAGTCCATGGAATTCTCAAGCCAGAACACTGGAGTGGGTAGCCTGTCCCTTCTCCAGGGGATCTTCCCGACCCAGGGATCAAACCCAGGTCTCCTGTATTGCAGGCAGATTCGTTACAAGTTGAGCCACAAGGATAGCCCATTTATGTAGACATACAAAGCATTGTCCCTTCCCAGGTGGCACAGGGGTAAAGAACTTACCTGTCAGTGCAGGAGACACAGGAGTTGTGAGTTCGATCCTTGGATCAGGAAGACCCCTTGGAGAAGGAAATAGCAACCCACTCCAGTATTCTTGCCTAGAAAATTCCATGGACAGAGGAGCCTGGTGCCCTACAGTCCACAGGTTTGTAAAGAGTCAGACATTACTAAATGACTAACACGCACACACATGCAACTTTACGCATTCATCAAATCTCCTAGAACTGTACGATAAATAGTGTCAAATATCATAGAACTCTGCAATAAAAGGGTAAATTTATAGCACGTAAATTACACCAACTGAGCAGCTAAACACACACACAAAGCATTATTGTTGTCATTACTTACATATAACAGATTTGAACATGTTCACACAGGGTTGGGATGTGTTAATTGTTTAGAAACTGGGAGACCTGTGCTATAAATGAGAGAGGAGTTAAATAACATAGCATAAATAAAGTAGCACCTTCTTGAAAAAGCAACAGAGGACTTAGAAAAGAGATTATGTGTTTCAAGTTATAAAGCTAGAGAGAGAATTTAAGTGACACAAGAGTACAAGCTTCTTGATTTGTAGAAGAAAATATACTGGAAAGAACATGAGCCTTGAGGTCAGTTAAAGTCTGCTTTGCCATTTACTGTCTCTGACACTCAGGAAGTTATTTGATTTCTCTTAGTGTCAGTTTCATTCGTGTACAAAAGAGGGTAATAATGTGACCTAATAATCAGAAATTAAAAGACGCTTACTCCTTGGAAGAAAAGTTATGACCAACCTAGATAGCATATTCAAAAGCAGAGACATTTCTTGGCCAACTAAGGTCCGTCTAGTCAAGGCTATGGTTTTCCTGTGGTCATGTATGATGTGAGAGTTGGACTGTGAAGAAGGCTGAGCACCGAAGAATTGATGCTTTTGAACTGTGGTATTGGAGAAGACTCTTGAGAGTCCCTTGGACTGCAAGGAGATTCAACCGGCCCATTCTAAAGATCAGCCCTGGGATTTCCTTGGAAGGAATGATGCTAAAGCTGAAACTCCAATACTTTGGCCACCTCATGGGAAGAGCTGACTCACTGGAAAAGACTCTGATGCTGGGAGGGATTGAGGGCAGGAGGAGAAGGGGACGACCGAGGATGAGATGGCTGGATGGCATCACAGACTCAATGGATGTGAGTCTCAGTGAACTCCGAGAGATGGTGATGAACAGGGAGGCCTGGCATGCTGCGATTCCTGGGGTCGCAAAGAGTTGGACACGACTGAGTGACTGAACTGAACTGAACTGAATAATCAGAAAAGGAAAGGCTTTCATTTAACAACCCTTTTCTTCCTCTGCATATGGCTAACTTACTGATCTCAATGTCATTTTGAAATGCATACCTCTAAATGCTTCATAAATTCTGTGGTCCCTCTATCTCTCACAGTGCCTATCCCAGCAAAGAGTTAAAATTCTTAAAATTGTGCCAAACTTGGTAAATATTATATTGCATATTTTCTCTTTTCTGCTTTTTGATCTTGTTTACTGTATAAATACATCATATAAGAATGATATTTGAAAATTCAATTTACAGTTATTTCAGACAATGATGTCCTATATCAAAACTCCTGGATGACCTCTTTTTTTAATTTCTGTGTCTGGTAGTACACAGAATTTATAATTAATAAATTAAAAAATAAAAGAGATTCTGATTATTTTATGGCACTTTTTTAGGCACTGAATAGATTTTTATTAATTTCAAAGACTTTAAAAATAATCCATGAATCTTATTTTATTTGAGTATGGAATAAGATAACCTAGGAAAATTCTCTAGACTGAGGAGAATTCTCTACATGCAAGAAGACTGTTTATGAACAAAAGAGCTGGAGTTGAGGGTGGGAGTAGGTGAAGGGATAACCACAGGGAAGAGTGAGGGGCTGAGGAAATTATCTAAATCTTGATTTTGGTCATGGTTATTCAACTTTGATGGCTCAGACAGTAAAAACTATGCCTGTAATGCAGAGGATCCAGGTTTGATTCCTGGGTTGGGAAGATCCCCTGGAGAAAGAAATGGCTACCCACAACGGGAATTCTTGTCTGGAGAATCCCATGGACAGAGGAGCCTGGTGGGCTACAGTCCATGAGGTTGCAAAGAGTTGGACATGACTGAGTGACTAACACACACACGCAACTCTATGCATGTGTCAACTCTCCCAGAACTGTACAATAAAAAGTGTCAAATATCATAGAACTCTACAATAAAAGGGTAGATTTTATAGTACGTAAATTACACCTCAATAAATCTTTCTATAAAAACACCATCTGTGAGGTTCTTAGGTGGTGTGGGAATTACAAAGTTGCTTTCTGCATTCCAACTTTTCAGGACCGAAGACATAATTTCAAAAATCCTTGGTCTTTTTTCTCCCAGGTCTGCATTCCGACCTGGGCTTTCTAAATGGTCCCATTCCACTAATATGAGAGAAGAGAGAGAAAGGAGGATGTCTTCTTTCCCTGTGTGTCTCACTTAACCTTCCTAGACCAGTCACAAATGTAGAACCTTTCCCAAGAGCAGACAGTCTAAGTCTCTCTGAGGGGTGCAAAGGACAGGAAAGGAGGAAAGCCAGGAGGGGAGAAGTTAAAAGTAATTTGGTTAATTATAAATTGCTCATTGAATAAACATATGTATCTTCCCTCTCCCCCAAATAGATGTTGTTGTTGTTGTTCAGTTGCTAAGCCATGTCCTTCTCTTTGAGACCCCCTGGACTGTAGCACCCAGACTTCCCTATCCTTAACTGTCTCCTGGAGCTTGCGCAAATTCATGTCCATTGAGTCAGTGATGCCATCCAACCATCTCATCCCCTGTTGTTCCCTTCCCTTCCTGCTCTCAATCTTTCTCAACATCAGGGTCTTTTCCAATGAATTGGTTCCTCACATCAGGTGGTCAAAGGATTGGAGTTTCAGCTTTGGCATCAATCTTTCCAATAAATAGTCAAGGTTGATTTCCTTTAGGATTCACTGGCTTCATCTCCTTGCTGTCCAATGGACTCTCAAGAGTCTCCCCAGCACCACAGTGAGAAAGCATCAATTCAAAAAATAAATAAATAAATAAATAATTTTAAAAAAAATAAAGAAAGAAATAAAGCATCAATTCTTTGGCACTCAGCCTTCTTTAGGGTCCAACTGTCATATCTGTACATGACTATTGGAAAAATCATAGCTTACTAAATACCATAACCAAAATTATATTAAAAGAAAGAAGTTTGGCCTTTGAGAACAAACAGAATGCAAAAATGACACAGAAGAAAAAAGACAGACATTTCTGCATAAGGCAACTAAAAAGAAGCTGCAATTCTCTATCCAGGAAAGCTATCAATTAACATGAAGACTGGAACTAGAATTAAAAGAGATTCTTAAATTTCCTGCCCTTTCGCCCATTGTTAAGAACCTACCACAGGAGTGTCCTCCACCAAAATGAAAAATCAAAACAAGACAGACAGTGATGTGGGGTCCTGCAGAGGCTTGAAGAAAAACAGAAGTAAAAGGATTTTCTACAAATGATGAAAGAAAAACCCCAGGAGAGATATGAGGCAATTACTAACTCTAGGAAAAAAAAAAAAAGAAAGTTGTACAGAAAGGACATGTAAACAGATATCATATGTCAATGCTGAGTAGCATAATTATTTAATTATAACAACAGAGGAATTAAAACATAAGGAAATAAAATAAGCTAAAAATATGGCAAGCAATCTTAGAGTTAACAAACAGTCCTTTGTACTGAAAGTGGTTCCTCTGTGAAACAAGATTTGAGGATGAAGTAGAGAGTCCTAAGGTCTGATGTTTTATTTCCCATCACTCAGGTAGTTTGACTTTTGAAACTATGTACATTTATTGCATATTATCTAAAAGAAAAGATTAAAAAGTAGTATGAGTGAAAATACAAATGAAGTGGTAACTAGAGTGTCCTAACACCTAACCACCATGTGTGTGCTAAGTCACTTCAGTGGTGTCCAAGTCTTTGCAACCTTATGGACTGTAGCCCCCCACCCCTCCTCAGCCCCAGGCTTCTCTGTCCATGGAATTCTCCAAGCATGGATACTGGAGTGGATTGTCATACCCTCCTCCAAGGGATCTTTCCAATCTAGGAACTGAACCCACATCTCCTGAGGTGCCTACATTGCAGGAGGAATGCTTACTGCTGAACCACCAGGAAACCCAACCACCCGGAAGTGCTTGTCAATTTATTTCTCCACTTCTCCTTCTGGGAGCTCTTTAAGGAAAGTACTGTCCTATCACCCTTTGGTGCCAGCATGATTTGCACACAACAAACACAGCATATGCTCCGACAAGTCCCTTTGTTTTTAAACAAATTACATATGAAAGAATGAATGCCTTGTGGCTATTGAGAATTCACAAAATAGCAACAAATACATAAAAATGAGGCCAGTAATTGAGGGGAAGGGTACAGGCTCGGATCTTCTCACTAAATTATAGCTTTCGGCATTTCCTGGGTTGAGGGCATAAGGTTCCACATCCAGATCTTTCTAAATTCACAAGGGTCCACCTCTCTGTCAAAAAGCAAGTGGCTTCTTTCTGTTTTCTCTAGACGTGCTGACAAGCTCTAGAAGTCATCCAAAATTATTCACCTTCTTTTGTCCTCTATAATTTCATTAATGGAGACATCACACACCTAGGGGCAGTCCACCCCTGTTGTTCATAGTTCTTGTCCCTAGCTTTCTATTTATACATTGATTAGAAGTTATATTGCAGTACTGTGATTCTAAGATTTCCTGCTTATAAGATTTTAAGATGATTTAGATGTATATGCAGTGGCAAGAAATAATACAGAGAGAGTCACATGCCCTGCACTGCGTGTCCCCCAACCATGCCTCCTTGCTTCGCTAACACAATACAACTAGTGCAATATAACAAACAAGAAACGGACACTGATACAATCCACTGACCTTGTGCAGAGTTCAGTTTCACAAGTACACATCTGTGTGTCTCTAGATTCCTTTTTTCTGACAGTAGCTTGATTCTTTGCATGAAAACGTGTCCACTTGTGCCATATATATCCACACATGAGGATCTCACCAGATCACTGATCTTGGGAACATGTCCTCATTCAAAAGCCTGTATTTGAGCAAAATGTGGACAAATTGTTGCTATGCTCCAGACCCACTGCCCTGAATAACTTACCTTTCTTCCTATTATTACCTCAAACAACCATATAAAAGTTAAAAATTGTTACTTTGCTGATCAGAACGCTGAAATTTGGCAAGATGTATGTAGTGTGTGCACAGTGCTGTGTGTTATTAAAAGGCATCTTTAGTATTTAGAATCATTAAAAAACAAAACAGCAGGCCCCAAATGGAGTCATTTATGCTAAGTCCCATGTCACCAAGCCCTGACTTAACTTATATGCACTTTTGGCTCCCTCAGATATGGAATCTTGAATCAATCAATTGAGAACCATCTGATCAGCACAAGTTAGGTAAAGTGTCCAATAGACCGTGGGCAATTCTTAAAGGAAAGTTCAGTTCAGTTCAGTTCAGTTGTTCAGTCGTGTCTAACTCTTGGCAACCTCGTGAATCACAGCACACAAGGCCTCCCTGTTCATCACCAACTCCTGGAGTTCACTCAGACTCACATCCATTGAGTCGGTGATGCCATCCAGCCATCTCCACCTGCCCCCAATCCCTCCCATCATCAGAACATTTTCCAATCAGTCAACTCTTTACATGAGGTGGCCAAAGTATCGGAGTTTCAACTTTAACATCAGTCCTTCCAAAGAATACCCAGGACTGATCTCTTTTAGAATGGACTGGTTGCATCTCCTTGCAGTCTAAGGGACTCTCAAGAGTCTTCTTCAACACCACAGTTCAAAACCATTCATTCTTTGGCTCTCAGCTTTCTTCACAGTCCAACTCTCACATCCATACATGACCACAGGAAAAACCATAGCTTTGACTAGATGGACCTTTGTTGGCAAAGTAATGTCTCTGCTTTTGAATATGCTATCTAGGTTGGTCATAACTTTCCTTCTAAGCAGTAAGCATCTTTTAATTTCATGGCTGCAATCACCATCTGCAGTGATTTTGGACCCCAAAAAATAAAGTCTGACACTGTTTCCACTGTTTCCCCATCTATTTGCCATGAAGTGATGAGACCAGATGTCACGATTTTCGTTTTCTGAATGTTGAGCTTTAAGCCAACTTTTTCACTCTCCACTTTCACTTTCATCAAGAGGCTTTTAGTTCCTCTTCACTTTCTGCCACAAGGGTGGTGTTATCTGCATAGCTGAGGTTATTGATATTTCTCCTGGCAAACTTGATACCAGCTTGTGCTTCTTCCAGTCCAGCGTTTCTCATGATATACTCTGCGTAGGGAGTTAAATAAGCAGGGTTACAATATACGGCCTTGACGTACTCCTTTTCCCTATTTGGAACCAGTCTGTTGTTCCATGTCCAGTTCTAACTGTTGCTTCCTGACCTGCATATAGGTTTCTCAAGAGGCAGGTCTGGTGGTCTGGTATTCCCATCTCTTTCAGAATTTTCCACAGTTTACTGTGATCCACACAGTCAAAGGCTTTGGCATAGTCAATAAAGCAGAAATAGATGTTTTTCTGGAACACTCTTGCTTTTTCCATGATCCAGCGGATGTTGGCAATTTGATCTCCGGTTCCTCTGCCTTTTCTAAAACCAGCTTGAACATCAGGGAGTTCAGGGTTCACGTGTTGCTGAAGCCTGGCTTGGAGAATTTTGAGCATTACTTTACTAGCGTGTGAGATGAATGCAATTGTGCAGTAGTTTGAGCGTTCTTTGGCCTTGCCTTTCCTTGGTATTGGAATGAAAACTGACCATTTTCAGTCCTGTGGCCACTGCTGAGTTTTCCAAATTTGTTGGCATATTGAGTGCAGCACTTTCCTAGCATCATCTTTCAGGATTCAGAAATAGCTCAACTGGAAACCTGTCATAACCCACTTGCTTTTTAGCTTAATATGTCTTTCTGTTTCTGCCTCTGTCTGTGTATAAAGGTCTTTCTCTTTGTACAGATCCTTGGAGCTCTTTTCTATCTGCTATATTAAGGCTGCCCTATCAGAAAGGATTTTTGCTCAGATGAACTCTTGAAACACTTAATAGGTTTCAGTTTATCTTTTAACACATTTTATCTCAAAGGTTGATTTTTTTCTTCAGTCTGAGGGAAATGCTTAACAGTTAACGTCCTTTTAAATAACACATTGTGAAATGTCTAAACAGAGGGAAAAACAGGTAGAAATGGGTTGCACACTGCTGATTTTCAACTAGTGTACACTCACTAGCTTCTCGCCATCCACCAATGTTGGACAAGTCTCCTCTGACAGATGTTTTTAACTCCAGCATGTATCTCAAAAAAACTTGAGGTATGACCTTCAAAAGAACTGAAGCTCCTCTCTGGTATATCATGATTTTTATTCTGACTCTTACTAGACTAAAAAAAGAAATCTTGTTATTAAAAAAAAAGCACTTAGGGTCATTGAAACTCTCCTCTTATGATTAGCTGTAAAAATATGCCCATTTCAAACATACCCTGAAATAGTAACAGAATCAGCATGTAGTTCAATTCCAAGAATTCCAAGGGTGTTCTTCCACTTTCATTAAAATGCACTGCAATGAAGAAATTATGTGAACACCATTTAAAGCTTTACAAGAAAACTCTTTAAAATTGATAGTTATAAGTGTTTACAATACAAATTCAAAGTGATTACATGATGATTAGCACTTGCTTACATGTCTCTTAAGAAACCACACAATCTGATTCCAAACAGCAATCTCTTTGAATACTTGACCTTGATGAGCATGATGTGGATTTTGGTGATAGGACTTTTTAAATTAAGATTTTATTATCATAAAGTGACAGGTGGTAGCTTGTCATTTTCTAGTATTTTGCATTGGGGCAACAATAGAGTACCTATCTACTAGTAGCCTAATTTTGGTTCCAGGTAGCAAGTTAGTGATTTCAGGGGTAACAACAACAATAATACCTGATATTTTTGAATGTTTAGTATGTGCAAGAAAACGTTAGAAGCAGTTTTCTTGGAATTAATTCTATTAAATTCTGCACTTTTTTTTTTTTAAACAGACCCAATTGTTGTGTTCTTTGAAGGAAACCTAGGATTAAATTCTAGCTTGTTCCTAACTAATGGTGACTCCTGAATTTCTGCACAATTCCTGATATGTAAGTTCTTCACTCCAGCCTCTAGATGGAGCTCAAGGCCGCTTCACCTGAAGGCATGCGTTGGCTGTAAGCCCATGAGTCTGCATAACTGAAGATGTTCTCATATGGGCCATCATAATGCAGATGTCACCTGCTTATATGAATGAGGGCTTCCCAATGGCTCAGCTGGGAAAGAATCCATCTGTGATGCAGGAGACAAGGCTCAGGGTTCGATCCCTGGAGGAGGGCATATCAACCCACTCCAGTATTCCTGCCAGGAAAATCTCATGGACAGAGAAGCCTGGTGGTCTTTTTGGATACTCAAAATGCTCAAAGATAATTTATAATGATTCTTAAAGGAAAAGAAAAAACAATACAGGAAACAGCAGGTGGAGAGATGGTTACAATTACACGATTTTAACACTTCCTATAAACTGACAGAATTTCCTATAGAGTTTACTGCAAAGTAACAGCCTTATTTTCTTTCCTATAAGACCATTAAAACAGATATGACATGTCCTTTTCTATGATGACTCTTAAAGAATCTTTCTAGAATCCTAAGGCTACCGATTGATACTAGTGGAATATGCTACTGTCTAGGATAAAAATCTGTAATATTTTGGAACACAATCTAGGTATTTCAATTTGATATTTTCTGGAACAAAATTTAAGGGTGATACTGGATAATTTTTTCGACAACTTTTACTGATCCCTCTTCAGTAGCCCAAGATAACTACAGGATTACATTTCCTTGAAGAAATATATTTCTTCAAGGAAATTATATATATACATACATATGTATACATACATATGTATACATACATATGTATACATACATATACATTTCTAAAAGAAATTATATATATATACATTTCTAAGACATAGTGAAATAAATAACTCTAGAGACCAGTGACATAGCTGCTTGGAACTGAAAGCAGTTCACTGACTAAAAGAGTAATGGATGATTAGAATATGAAATATACATCAAGTCTGTGTGGAGAAATAGATACTGTCTTTCAGGAGTACTGTATGTCCAAAGTTCACACAACAGTTTAATCTACAATAACCAAAACTATTGACAGAGTTTGCTAATAATGTTGAAATACTGGGCATGAAGCTTCTATCTCACTGGAGTGGATTGTCATTTCCTCCTCCAGGGGATCTTCTCAACCCAGGGATCGAATCTGTGTCTCTGGTGTTTCCTGCATCCCACTGAGGTGACTGATGAGGTGAACCTCAGCACGGGCAGCCTCGCTGTAGTGAGGTGATAGGACTCCACCATCAACAGCAGCAGACTCAGTCTGTGATGTGGATGTGGATTCTAAGCAAGCAGTTACAACAGCAGCGGCCCAACCTGGCATATCGTCAGATCCTAGGAGATCTCTCAGTAGCCCTATCCTCAAGCATAGCTTGGGGAGCTATTTCTAAAGGATAAATGTAGAATCCATTTAATGCCCTGCAATAAGTCCCCATATGCCTTAAACAGCCAGAGTAGATTCAGTCTCTGCAAATCATACTGTTAACATTATCACTATTCTCATTAGAAAACACGATAAGCACTAGGAAGAATTCTATTTTCTATAATTCTAGGTTTCACATCAACATTGAAATCTTTGACCACAGATACTGATAGCTGTTTCCTTGAAGTGAGTCACTCATTCCATTCATTTTCAAGAAAATGGTTGTCAAATACATATGTCTGATAACCATAGTTTCCATTGTATGTCTGTGTGTGTGTGTGTGTGTGTGTGTGTGTGTGTGTGTGTGTGTGCATGCTCACTCTTGTCCAACTCTTTGTGACCCTACGGACTGTGGCTCACCGGGTTCCTGTGTCCATGGCATTTTCTTGGCAAGATTACTGGAGTGCATCACCATTGCCTCCTCCAAGGGTTCTCCCCAAACCAGGGATCCAAACCACATCTCTTGCATCTCCTGCATTGGCAGGAAGATTCTGTACCTGAATTCACCTCGGAAGCCCCAGTTTAGATTAGTTATTATTTTAAGTAAAATTAGTATTCCAAATAAGACCAAAACAATAAAACCCCAAACAGCTGATGTAGCATTTAATGCAAACAATCTCTCAGGTGTTTCCCTCGTCCCGGAGACACCCATCAGATATCAGAAGTGCTTTATGTACACTTTCTATTAATGTTTTGTCACACAGACTATCATGAAGCTGTATATTCATGACTTGAGATTTAATTGAATTAATACTGTTATTGCCGCTGCTTCATCAAGTATAATGACTGCCAGGACATTTTGGTGTCTTGATTCATGCTGAGGCACCAGTTGTTTTACCATCATTGCTCCTGTGTGATCATAACTGCAAATGTCAACAGAGTGAAAAGCAATTAACATCTTAATATTATTATGAAAGGAGTTTTTACCTGATGGACCCCCTGAAAGAATGTTGAGGACATTCAGAGGTTCGCAGGCCATACTCTGAGTACAGCTAGTCTACTTCTATGTACAACTGTGCCCATACTTGGGGTTGTGTACAATTCTGGCAATTTTCTACAGAACTCAGACAATTCCAATATTTGTTTATGATGCATATTTACTTTCAATTATATCTTTATTTATTTTCAATCTTGGTATAGCTGATTTTATCCTACCAAATGAAGAGTCACTAAAGCTGTTCAACAAGAAGTCCCTGAAAAGTCAGTGTGGTTAATTCACAAAGGAGATGTTGGGAGAGATGCTAGCTGGGAGAGCTGTTACTTCAGGCTTTTTCTAATAGATATATTTTATATAAAAGTTGCCCAAAATTATAATTTTTATTGTAATTATTAAACAGATTTTATCATGTGTTGTTTTTATTTTTGAATTATGCTGTAAAAATGGAACCTAAATTATCACAATTCCTAACAGCAAAAAGAGGCAATAAATTAAAACAGAAAAACTGTGCCAAACATTTTTTTCCCCCAAAATCATGAGTCCTTCTTCACCTTATTTGTAGCTTAGCTTCTAATCTGCCGTTTATTAGATATCTAAGGGAACTCTTTTCTAAAGAGAAGGAGGCTTTGGACTTTTACTCCATTGATATCATTACAGAAAAGTTATTTTAAAGAGTAAATTCTAAGACTACAGTTAATAGAAAATGGAACTTTAAATTCTATGCTTACTAAATCAGAAATCCCACCCCAAAGAGTTCAGAAATTTCTTTGCTTTTCTTTCAATCTCTGTTATAATCTTTTGTTTGTTTTTCTTTTCTCAGACAGGATGAAAGAGGCCTGGAGTCCTTTAGAGGATTTTTCCAATAACAAATTTTTTTTTCCTGTTTTGTATATAAGGAACCTAAGATGTTTAAATGCTAAATGACTTCCGCAATCAAGAAGTTTCCTTTCGTAAGGGATAGAACTATTAGTAAGTTTTCGATACCTTTTCAAATATTTTGTATCTGGATCTTTAAAAATACCTGGCTAAAGAGACAAAGGAATAATAAGTGAAAGAAGGTATGTACAATCCAGTTACTTTTTGGTAGAAATCAAGTCACCGTTTTTTTCTAATGCATAGACAAATTATTTCAAGCCAGAAAAATATAATCTTTATTCCATTTCAATCTTTTGACACCTAGTTTTTTCTTCACCCTCACTGGAAGGGTCACTCAAACTTTACTCCTCAAGCACCTACTGAAAGAACAAATGTTGTTAATTCTCAAAGTTAAATTTAGTTGAACTAGAGGAGCAGTTACCAAAGTCTTTTTGTAATTGATGTGTTTCACATAAAAGCAGCATTTCCTCCATTCAGGGCTTTTTAACATAAAAGGAATTGCGTTTGTATGAAGACTACAATTTGCTGGTAATTTTTCACCACAACTGGAGTCCTTTATCTTCTGTCAATCAACATTGGGAAGCAGAGAAGGGTTTTATTGAGGCTACTGTAAGTAACGGAGGAGGTCCAGAGCAGCCTTTAGGAAGACAACGCGGGAAGTGTTTACGCCTCCCTTTATGTGTGCTGTGTAAACTGAGATGTTTTTCCCAATATCAGACCATCTTGTATTGTTATAAACAGATTTTAAATCACAGAGGGCGAGTTATCAAAATGTAGAAACTGGACTTTAATTGTACACACTTATTCTCTCAGTCTAAATTTCATGGTAGAATATAATAGAGATTTAATTACTTATCAATAACCTTTGCCTGCTGTATATATTCTTTCCCCAACAACATTCATGAAAAAAAAAATATGTATAGTTCTTTATTTTCCTTATCCTGAAAAATGTATTGTGAGAGCTCTTAAGAACCGTAAAACACAATGCCCACACGATAAGAAAGAAGACTAATCTCTGACCATTACATCTTCAGTTGTACGGAATGGCATTTCTGTGCTTCAGAATTAATTTGTGTTTCTTGAGCATGTGATGAGATCAAAACGAGTCATTCAGTTCTCATTAAAGCTTAGGACTATTACAAAGAAAGAAGGTTACCATTCCTTGCATTGAAAACACTGTTTTATAGATAAGGAGACTAAAATACAGACAGGTTAGGTAACTTTTTCGATTCTTCTAAGTACTATAAAAGAAAAGCAGAAAATGGGATGTTATCAAAAAGATCATTCATTCTTTCTGCCATACCACATTCTAAATCAATTCAATTTACAGATTCTTATTATTTCCCTCCATAATCTTTAAGATAAGCAGGAATTGATCCAGAAGAGAGGGATAAGAACCAATAAGTCAGATGTGAGAGTTTATGCAGATCGCCTGGAGCATAAAGCAAGGCGTCCTGAAACACCTCAGGTCTGCTCAGCAGCAGAGGAGCAGCAGAAGCAGGTGCTGGCCTGGGGTCTGGAGGACTGTGTTCCGGAGCTGCTGCTTCACCCTGAAAGAAGCTACATGTATAGGAAGAGACTTGCAGATGCTAAGCAAGAAGGTGACATAATCATACATGGTCCATGTGCTGTATGGATACTTTTTAAATTTTTCCTGAGAACATCATGGCAAGTGTGTGAAGGTGGATTTTAGAGTGACGAGATAAAGACAAGAGTTGCTATAAGAACCTTGAGGAACGTATAGAGTCAAATTAGTATCTTTGTGTGATATCTAAAGAGGAGCATTAGAGTGGCATGTATAGAATGTCACAGGAGGAAGAGAGGATTTGGAAAGAATCCATAATTTCTCACTTGAGCAATTTGGTCATATTTTCATTACCTAGGATGACCTGTAATATATGTGTTAAAAACTTTTTTTTTTCAGTAAAGATTATTTATTCAATTCTGAGCATGCCAAAAGTGTGGAATATTTAGAGGACAGTACCAACCACATGGAAAGTATTAAACATATTTGTTTAGTGAATTATAGCCATAGAGTCTGGGATGAAAATATATGTTGGAATAAAAATGTTAGTAATGAGATTGTCTTAGAGAGATTGCATAAAATAAGAAAGAAAGATAATACATATCCCCTAAGAAATTGTAACTTTTAAGGAACAAAAGTTTCAAGATTAAGACTGGGGGTCACAGAAATTAAGGAGAAATTAATTCTGGAAGTAGTCCAGGTCACACAGATAGAGAACAACAGAGCCAGAGACAGATCCCATGTCTCTTGACGCTTGGATTACATACTTTCCTTCACGACACATGACCTTTTACTTCTACCAGAATTTGAATATACTTCTCAGAAGTATAATTTGTTCACTCACTCATCCATTCTTTTATCCAACAATCATTTATCTCATGTACCTAATACTTCTGAAGCCTGAAGTCATAAGGATGATAAAAAATTCTAGGACCTTTTATTAGCAAATATGCCTGACAAACCATTGGATTTGTAAACTGACTATAAAGCTTAATGCCACCAGTACTTATTTCTCTTTGTCATCAAGTAGTGCTAGTTTGGAAACTTGAATCAGTCCACACCCAGGCTTCCTCACCTTTCATGAGAGGTTTACACACACACAAAGTCTCCCTAGGTAAAAAGTGTTCCTTTCACTCTATAAAAAAGCTAAGGTAGGAACATGTGACACTGTCTTGCTTAGCTGGGTGTATCTTACATTTTGTATCTGTGTATTCCTGAAGAACTGATGCTTTTGAACTGTGCTGTTAGAAAAGACTCTTGAGAGTCCCTTGGACTGCAAGGCGATCCAACGAGTCCATTTTGAAGGAGATCAACCCTGGGATTTCTTTGGAAGGAATGATGCTAAAGCTGAAACTCCAGTACTTTGGCCGCCTCATGCGAAGAGTGGACTCACTGGACTCTGATGCAGGGAGGGATTGAGGGCAGGAGGAAAAGGGGACAACAGATGATGAGATGGCTGGATGGCGTCACTGACTCGATGGACATGAGTCTGAGTGAACTCCGGGAGTTGGTGATGGACAGGGAGGCCTGGCATGCTGCGATTCATGGGGTCGCAAAGAGTCGGACATGACTGAGCAAATGAATTGATTATTGATTTAGTTCGTAGGTTCATTCATCTGTTTTCTCTTCCAGCATACATATACTAAATATCTTCTGTGTGGCCTTGACTGAGCTCTTCTCTAGAATCACTCTGATAGCCTAAAGGACAAGAAACTCTTGGGAGAAGGTAATGTTTGATGTTTATCTTTCAGCAAGAGCAAGAAGAAATCAGACTGAAGAAAGAGGCCTGTTGGGCAGGATACAAATCCATGTAAAAAGAAGAGGCCTGATATGGAGACTGTGGGAACCTAAAGAATTTCTGTATGTCATTGAGGGAAGATGAAGTATCAAGTAAGCTAAAAAATAAAAACAACACAGAGCGCGAGTAAGCCTAAGTGCTAAATTAAGGAGGTAACTCTTTATTACAAATCCGCAGAGCGCTCTTCGGGGAGTCTGAGCCCAGAGAGACAGTTCAATTGGCATCTTAGCTTCTTCTGTGTGGCATCTGAGGCGATGTTGGCCCAGAGGCAACACAGACTGGAGGCAGAGGGAGCAACTGGGATGACACTTACGATTCTGTTACCGGAGGGGTAAATTACTTTGAATCAGCATCATCAACATCTTTGTGAGTTTCAGCAATGACATTCCAATCAATTATGACTAAGAACATGACTGTTATTGTGGGTTCCTGGGAAATCTCTCTTAATACCTTGAACTTACATATTTCAGCAGACACAAGAAGCACAGAGATTCCGACATTCTCTGGGCAGAGAATAAAACACACAAATGATAGGATAAGAGGAAAGAGGCATTAGCGGATGTCTCCAGGGGCAGAACTAGGATATATCACTCTGCTGACATCAGTATAGTTTAGAGAACAATGCCGTTACATGCTGATAGCGCCAGTGACAGAATTAATTAACTCTCCTCCAAATCTAAAGAACATGCGGTATCATGTAGATATTATGTAGAAAATAGATCTTGAAGGATGCCTCTGCAAGTGGCTTACTGGGTCATCTATCTGCACTGGAGATCCAGAGTTAACAACTGACTCGTTTATTTCACTCTTATCAACTGGTTCCTTCGGGCACTGAAATGTCACAGTTCTGCATTTGTTTCCCCCAGTTTGTTTCTAATGGTAAATTGCTAAAGTGTTAAACGTCATGCTAATACTTGCTTTGTTAAATACAGCCTGGAGACACTAGCAGCTCTCTTGACTTTCCTCAGACCTGCCCTTTTTCTAGCCTTTTGACAACCCTAACTTTGCACGAGTCTAACTTCTCAGTGTTACATTCACACTGTCACACTTTTTCAGTGTCTACATGTCATGGCCGCTTCACATGAGTCTGTAACTTGCTCCTGATTATTTCCTTTGGTTCTCACTGTAGACAACGTAGTTACCCAGGCCAGTTGTAATGGGCTTGCTCTTTTACCACCAGACTGTTTCAAATCAAACCTACCAGGGTACAACTTTATGATTTCACAGAAAGTTTCTGTATGCAATCTTACCAGATCCTTTGAATAATCCCATAAAGAAGGTCTTATTATAATTTTTACGTAAATAAGGAGTGAGTGACTCCAAAAAGTTAAGCAACTCATTTTAAGACGGACCGGGAGACGACAGGGTTCAAATCCTTAAACTTCTGGAGACCTAGAGTCATTCTTCTTCCCTGAGACTCATTTTTCTCATTTCTTTGAGACTCTCAAATTTTATAAAATCAGTAATACTAAGTTATCACTTCTTTTCCTATAGTGTTAGGTTAAATATAACTTTATGTCATATGTGAACCTCTTTCCTTTGTCTTAAAGAAATATAAGTGGATTTAAATTTTCAAAGCTGTTTTTGAAGACTTAAGAGGCAAGAGAGGGCTGAGCACCAAAGGAACAATGCTTTCAAACTGTGGTGCTGGAGAAGACTCTTGAGAGTCCCTTGGACTGCAAGGAGATCAAACCAGTCAGTCCTAAAGGAAATCAACCTTGAATATTCATTGAAAGGACTGATGCTGAGGCTCCAATACTTTATCCACCTGATGTGAAGAGCTGACTCATTGGAAAAGATCCTGATGCTGGGAAAGATTGAGGCCAGGAGGTTAAGGGGGTGAGAGAGGATAAGATAGATGGCATCACCAACTCAGTGAACATGAATCTAAGCAAAATCTGAAAGATAATGAAGGACAGGGAAGCCTGGTGTGCTACAGTCAATGGGATTTCAAAGAATCAGACACTACTGGGTAACTCAACAA
Source organism: Nanger dama (assembly GCA_917880005.1). NCBI lineage: Eukaryota > Metazoa > Chordata > Mammalia > Artiodactyla > Bovidae > Nanger > Nanger dama. The sequence goes on along the minus strand of CAKJTW010000074.1, from coordinate 6,338,472 downwards.
CAGCAACAAAGAAGCAAGAGAGAATCAGAAACTATATTACACAGGAATTATTTTCATACATTAGGACTTTTTGAGGCAAGTGAAGGAACTGATGATTAACTATAGGTAAATCTTCATGCCTCATATATTTTCTTAATTCAAAACAACCAAAGAACCAACTAAACACAATCTTAATAGAAACACAATTTTTTTCTTGCAAAATCTTGTTGGCGGCTGCTATTCAATTTATATAGTTGAAAATTCTGGAATTGGGACTTCCCTGGTGGCTCAGATGATAAAGAATTTGCCTGTAATGCAGGAGACCTGGGTGCAGTCCCTGGGTTGGGAATGTCCCCTGCAGAAGGTATAGGCAATTCACTCAAGAATCCTTTCCTGGAGAGTTCCATGCACAGAGGAGCCTGGTGGGCTATAGTCCCTGTGTTTCAAAGAGTAGGACATGACTCAGAAACTATTTTGGTTGAAGGAATGTTTAAATGACAATTTGGCACTCTGGCTGCCACATTCCTTTGCTTAAGACAACAAGAAATACTTTAAAAATGCAAATTCTGGGAACAGACTACCTGCATTTGAATTCTGGCTCTCACTTATTAACTGCATAAATGTGCATTGCCAATCAGGCATGACATAGAATCACCCATGCTTCGGTTTCCTCATCTATAAAATGGGATGATCAAGCAGTGTCTCATTTTAGACTCTTTGTTAAGAGTTATAAGCAGCCAGCAGGGTGACTGCTAAGTATTCAACTCTCCGTTTGTGTTTAGCTCTTACACAGCACTTTGTGAGTTCTGAGTAAAGTACATATATATATATCCAGGTGAGACTTCAGACTTGAAGGTGATAGTCTAAGGAACTGAGATTTCTGGATGCTAGAACGGTGTGAGATATTCCACATGTGAGATGGACACAGAGTTGTGCGGATCATAAAGCAGACTGTAGTGGACAGAAAGGTGGCCTCTAAAGTTATGCCCAGCTCTCAGAAATTATGAATGTGACTTTCTTTTAAGTGTTTGCAGATTTAATCAAGTTATGGATCTTCAGATGAAATAATCCTGCATTATCTGGGTGGGCACTAAATCAAATGACATTCATCCTTCTATGAGAAAGGCAAAGATAGATATGAAAAGAGAGATTGAGAAGGCCTTGTGATGTGGAGGCAGAGAGTGCAGTCGTCCAGCCATGAGCAAAGGAATGCCTGGAACCCCTCAAAACAGGAACGAGTAAAGATGTATTCTTCTTTGAAACTCCACAGGAAGAACATCCTTGCTGATGCTGCTTTCAGACTTGCAGCGTCCAGAACTACTAAAGAATAAATATCTATTATTTAAAACCACCTTCTGGTGACTCAGATGGTAAAGCATCTGCCTGCAATGTGGGAAACCTGGGTTCGATCCCTGGGTCAGGAAGATCCCCTGGAGAAGGAAATAGCAACCCACTTCAGTACTATTGCCTGGAAAATTTCATGGACAGAGAAGCTTGGTGGGCTACAGTCCAGGGGGCCGCAAAGAGTCGGACATGACTGAACAACTTCACACACTTGTTTATGGCAGTTTGCTCTGGCAGCCACAGGATAATAGTACAGGTAATTAAAAATATGTGTCTGGAATTCAGCTGAGGAATCAGAGCTGCAGATACAGCTTCACTGGTCACCACTGAAGAGGCTATATAATTTGTGCTTCCCTAATGGCTCGGATGGTAAAGTATCTGCCTACAATGCAAGAGACCTTGGTTCAATCCCTGGGTTGAGAATATCCCCTGGAAAAGGGAATGGCTATCCACTCCACTATTTTTGCCTGGAGAATTCCATGGATAGAGGAGCTTGGCAGTCTGTAGTCCATGGCATTGCAAAGGATCCGTGGGATCGCAAAGAGACACAACTGAGTGATTAACACTTTCACAAAGACATAAAACTAGATAGACTTCCACAAGGAAAAAAAAATTTGAAGAGAGAAGAGATAAGATCAAAAGACTGAGATCTGAGGTAATGCAGTGCTTTAAGAAGTGACGAAACTGAGAAAGATTCAGAAAAAGATACTGAAAATAAGTATGAAAAAAGTAGAAGAATCTAAAGGGAAGAACTCCAAAGAGGAAAGAAAGGTTTATCAATGGGGCAAATACTACCAAGTGTCAAGTAATATGATGGCTAAGAATTTAATACTGGATTTGGCAAGTAGCAGTATCAGATAAAATGAATAATGATAGTTTTAAATGCAAAGACCCAGTTGGCTTAGGCTCAAGAGAGATTATGGATTGAGGTTATGAAACTGCAAAGATAGAATATACTTGTATATTTTCTCATGAAATAGAAGCAGAAAAATTATGCAAAAAGTTTACCCCACATTTCACACTACAATTGCACAATTTCTCTGCACTTATTTAAGAGGAAGTCTTTCAAATATGTCTAGATTTGCAGTAATGATCAATCCATGGAAATAGAGGAAAACAATAGAATGGGAAAGACTAGAGATCCCTTCAAGAAAATTAGAGATACCAAGGGAACATTTCATGCAAAGATGGGCACAATAAAGGACAGAAATGGTAAGGACCTAACAGAAGCAGAATGAATATTAAGAATGGCAAGAATACACAGAAGAACTATATAAAAAAGATCTTCATGACCCAGATAACCATGATGGTGTGATCACTCATCTAGAGCCACACATCCTGGAATGTGAAGTCAAATGGGCCTTAGGAAGCATCACTATGAACAAAGCCAGTGGAGGTGAAGGAATTCCAGTTGAGCTATTTAAAATCCTAAAAGATGATGCTGTGAAAGTGCTGCACTCAACATGCCAGCAAATTTGGAAAACTCAGCAGTGACCACAGGACTGAAATGGTCAGTTTTTATTCCAGTCCCAAATAAAGCAATGTCAAAGAATGTTAAAACTACCACACAATTGCATTCATCTCACATGCTAGTAAAGGAATGCTCAAAATTCTCCAAGCCAGGCTTCAACAGTACTTGAACCATAAAATTCCAGGTGGATTTAGAAAAGGCAGAGGAACCAGAAATCAAATGGCCAAGATCTGTTGGTGTATCAAAAACAAAAGAGTTCCAAAAAAACATCTACTTCTTTATTTACTATGCCAAAGCCTTTGACTGTGTGGATTGCAACAAATTGTGGAAAATTCTTAAAGAGATGGAAATACCAGACCACCTGACCTGCCTCTTGAGAAACCTATATGCAGGTCAGGAAGCAACAGTTAGAACTGGACACGGAACAACAGACTGGTTCCAAATAGGAAAAGGAGTATGTCAAGGCTGTATATTGTCACCCTGCTTATTTAACTTATATGCAGAATACATCATGCAAAATGCCAGGCTGAATGAAGCACAAGCCAGAATCAAGATCGTCAGGAGAAATATCAATAACCTCAGATATGCAGATGACACCACCCTAATGGCAGAAAATGAAGTAGAAACAAAGAGCCTCTTGAAGAAAGTGAAAGAGGAGAGTCAAAAGTTGACGTAAAACTCAACATTCAGAAAACGAAGATCATAGCATCTGGCCCCATCACTTCATGGCAAATAGATGGAAAAACAATGGAAACAGTGAGACTTCATTTTGGGGGCTCCAAAATCACTGCAGATGGTGACTGCAGCCATGAAATTAAAATATGCTTGCTCCTTGGAAGAAAGACTATGATCAACCTAGACAGCATATTAAAAAGCAGAGACATTACTTTGCCAACAAAGGTCCATCTAGTCAAAGCTATGGCTTTTCTAGTAGTCATGTATGGATGTGAGAGCTGAATTATAAAGAAAGCTGAGCACTGAAGAGCTGATGCTTTTGAACTGTGGTTTGGAGAAGACTCTTGAGAGCACCTTGGACTGCATCAAACCAGGCAATCCTCAAGGAAATCAGTCCTGAATATTCATTGGAAGGACTGGTGCTGAAACTGAAACGTTAATACTTTGGCCACCTGATGCAAAGAACTGACTCACTGGAAAATACCCTGATGCTGGGACAGATTGAAGGTGGGAGGGGAAGGGGACGAAAGAGAATGAGATGGTTGGATGGCATCACCAACTCAATGGACATGAGTTTGAGCAAGATCCGGGTGTTGGTGATGGACAGGGAGGCCTGGCATGCAGCATGGGGTCAAAAAGAGTTGGACACAACTGAGCGACTGAACTGGATGAAAAGGAAAAGACCTCACACTCTCATGTGCTATTAAGAAAGAAAATAAAGCAAATAGATGAGACAGGAGAGAACACAATTAACTGTCTTGTAATATGCAACCTGAAAGAGATGGAACTCTGTGCAAGTGTGAAGGTTCACGAATGGGAAAGGCAAAGTCCTTAAACTGCATTTTCTTCCGTGAGTTACTAGGGGTATTTATTTATATACATCTGGAGTGTTTGAAAGAAGAAATCAACTTCCAAGTTGAGTAAACACTAACAAAGTTTTCTTCAAGGTTCTAATGTCATAGATGCTTAAAATGTTAATATCACTGTTTGACTTTCTAACAATTATCATACCAACTATTGGACATGATGTAATTCTTAAATTAAACAAACAAACAAAAAAACAGCTTTTTTCCCCCAAATGGAACTCAGCCATATGACCAGGTAAAAAAAATGTGAATCAAGCTACTTAGCATCTTTCTTAATTTGTCATGTATAAACAATGATAGCTGTCTTGTCCATTTGCAGAGGGTTATCACTGATACTGAAACACAGTGTCTGATTTTTGAGCAGGGAAAATAGTTTTGTATGAGCTGATCTGGAGACAAATGACTGATTCAAATTTTAATTCTATATCTTACTACCCATGACACTGGTTTCAGGCATAGAAATTCTTCAGACTTTAGTTTCTTCATTTGAATATGAACATAATTATATCAGCCTCAAATGGTTGCTGTGAACAATGTGAATCAAGTAATGAATTCAAATTGTGTGACATATATTGTATCATAAACATGAACTACCATCATTTAAAATTAGTCACTTTATTATTTTGACTACTGTCTTCATTCCAGACTTCAAGTAGTCCAGAGTCTCCTGGGAGAGAATTTTGGTTAAAAACTAAGCGAATAATATAGAAAGAGTTCTGGAAGTGAATGCGGATAATATCTGTACAACAATATGAATGTATTCAATGCCCCTGAACTGTACACTTAAAAGGATTAAGATGCTAAATTTGATGATATGTATATTTTATCACAATTAAAGAAATTAAAAGTATAAAATAATTCTCTTAAAAACACACACACACACACACAAAAGAAACTAAGCAAATATGTGGCAGCACAGAATAAGAACTTTAATGGTAGAAGTTCAATGTTCAAGTAGTCACCAAGCTCAACCAGCTGTGCCACTTTGTTAGTGCTCGATTAAACACACTCATGGCCTCATATTTGGAACTGTTTTAAGTTTGTGCGAGAGCACAGAATGATTTATGGAGTAATGCTCTGCTGGTCCTACAAGACTTTATTTGCATGAGAAAAGGACAATTTGATCCTTCGTTTTGTAATTTTCAGAAAACTGCTTTCCTTGAGACTTATTCTTGGTTTGCTTTCATTTAAGGAGAAATTTGTCATTTTAGAAACACATTTTGTAACCACATGACAATCCACAGGAGGGGAAAGTGGGAGAAAACAGTTTCTGGCCTTGAATCATTTTGTTTTTGGTAAAAACATTAAGTTGCTGGTACCATTTAAATAGGTGTGTGTCTGAATAAGAGTCTCCCACACAAACTCCACTCATTCAATAAACTCACAGAGTCTGACCAGAATTTCTAAGATCTGAAAGCTTATACCAGAGAGAATAGTGTATGCAGGTGGTTTGGTGTATTCAGACTTGCTGGGAAGGACACCAAATGGGCACCTTTGACTCGGATGATTTCCTGTGGGTCATGACAGTACCAGAATCCACACTGTACTACCATATCTCAACTAACCTTAATCCATCCTCACCTCATTTGATCCATTCTTCATGCTATGTAGGACTATATTGCTGATTTATTTATAATTTTTAGGTGATCACCCACTGGCCTCAATATACTTAACATACAGGTCCTCCATCACATATCTCCTCATCTCTGGGTAAGCACTTTTTCATTTTTATTTACATCCATTCATTTTTATTTACATTTAAAAGGAAGTGCTTGTAGCTCACCACAGACATGGTGCTGGATCAATGCCTTTGCTTTAGCTGCTCCCTTCAAGTTATTTTCCTCCTCCCTGTCTGATTTCTTCCTGGTTAGGAAGGTGCCAACTCTTGTATATGACCTTGTCCTGTTTCCAGGTTTAAAGTTTCTCCAGGTACCTCTCTGTTCTAAAGGTGTTCTGTTCTCATAGCTAAGTCAGTCATTCTCAACATGTAGTGAGTCACAAATATCTCTGCCTATCTGTTGAGATTTATAGAGGTTTATTTCAAAAAAAAAAAAAAGCAACTTCAAAGATATATATGTTGCATCCAGCTTCAGAGTGTTCTGGGATTCTCCTGATACATATCTCTGAATGTATTTGGGGAAATTGCTCACTCTGGATTATGAGTTCTTTGGGTCAGTTATAGTGATACAATATTCTGGTATAGCTCAAAATCCTTCAAGCTAGGCTTTATCAGTACATGAATGGAGAATTTCCAGATGTACAAGCTGGGTTTAGAAAAGGCAGTAGAACCAGAGATCAAATTGTCAACAAATGCTGGATCATAGAAAAAGCAAGAGAATTCCAGAAAAACATCTACTTCTGCTTCATCAACTATGCTAAAGCTTTTGACTGTGTGGATCACAACAAAGTGTGGAAAATTCTTAAAGAGATGGAAATACCAGACCACCTTCCTTGCATCCGGAGAAACTTGTATGCATGTCAAGAAGCAACAGTTAGAACCAGACATGGAAAAACTGACTGGTTCAAAATTGGGAAAGAAATATGTCAAGGCTGTATATTGTCACCCTGTTTACTTAACTTATATGCAGAATACATCATGTGAAATGCCGGGCTGGATGAATCACAAGCTGGAACCAAAACTGTGGGGAGAAATATCAATAACCTCAAATATGCAGATGATACCACCCTATGGTTTTTCCAGTAGTCATGTATGGATATGAGAGTTGGACCATAAAGAAGGCTGAGCGCTGAAGAATCGATCCTTTAGAACTATGAGTGAGTGAAGTGAGTGAAGTCACTCAGTCATGTCCGACTCTTTGCGACCCTGTGGACGTGGCCTACCAGGCTTCTACGTCCATGGGATTCTCCAGGTAAGAATACTGGAGTGGGTTACCATTTCCTTCTCCAGGGGATCTTCCCAACCCAGGGACTGAACCTGGGTCTCCCGCATTAGAGGTGGACGCTTTAACCTCTGAGCCACCAGGGAAGCCCTATAGTGCTAGAAAAACTTGAGAGTCCCTTGGACTGCAAGGAGATCAAACCAGTCCAACCTAAAGAAAATCAACCCTGAATATTCATTCTAAGGACTGGAGCTAAAGTTTAAGCTCTGATAATTTGGCCACCTGATGTGAAGAGCTGCCTCACTGAAAAAGACCCTGCTGCAGAAAAAGATTAATGGCGAAGGAGAAGTGGATGACAGAGGATGAGATGGCTGGATGGTAGCACTGACTTGATGGACGTCAATCTAAACAAACTCTAGGGGACACTAAAGGAAAGGGAAGCCTGTCTGCTGCAGTCCATGGGGTTGCGAAGAATAAGACTTGACTTAGCTACTGAATAATAACAACAATATAATAAATAACTAATGAGACCCTACTGTATAGCACGGGGTATTCTGCTCAATGCTCCATGATGACCTAAATGGGAAGGAAATCCAAAAAGAGAGAGATATATATATACAAATACCTGATTCCTTCTGCCGTATAGTAGAAACTAACACAACATTGTAAAGTAACTAAACTCCAATAAAAATCTTAAAATAAATAAAACCAATAAATAAATAAAAGAGCTGCAAACAGACTCAGAAAAGGTAATTCATTGACCCCAAGTCGAACAGCCAGTAAGATACAGAATGGGGACTGAATCGGGAGAGTTCAACTCCTCCTGAGGCTGAAATTCTACTGCTAAACTTTCCCAGCAGTAACATGAATTTGATAGTGTGTCTCCTTCATTCATTGAACAGCTCAAGAGTTCATGGTACTTCCCACAAAACTTCATGAGTCTTAGTGGTTCTATCATTTAAACCTTGTGAAAACTGGTTTAGTAATGAAGGCCTGCTATTGAAAGCTTACCCCATCCACACTGCCAATCACTTCCAGCTTTGCTTGTATTAGGCAGTAACCAGGAGCTGCTGATATGTGTCAGGAAAAACCTACGTCAAGATTTATCTCTGAGTCCCTAACAGATAGCAAGGGCTCAGTTCACATCAGTGAAGGAATTAAATAACGGGGAAATTACCTGGTCGTCCAGTGGTTAGGCCTTGGTGCTTTCACTGCTGAGGCCCAGGTTCAATCTCTGGTTGGGCAACCTAAGAATCTGCAAGCCTCATGGTGAGTCAGAAAAAAATAAAAACAGAGAGAGAGAAAAAGATAGAAAAGTACTGGAGCCAAGCTTTAATACCTCTACAACTTACTACCGGTACACCTTTAAACTTAATTGCTGTAAACTTCCATTTTTCCGACTGATGAAATGCTACTGAACCAGGTTCATTTTGCTGAACGCAGAGCAAGCCAAACTGCTGGGGGGCATGGAGGTTTGCGGCAAAGAGAGGGTTTTTCCCCAAGGCAGCCAATCAAGGAGACGGAAGGACTAGTCTCAGATCCACTTTGCAGAAGGCAAGGCACTTGGGGTATTTATGGGATAAGGAATAATGCAGCAAGGCAGTCCAAGGTATGGAGAGCATGCACCTTTAATAAACAGAGGCCCTTAACTTGATCTGAGGTCCACTGATATCAAAAGGTCAAGAAGCTGAGTCTTTCACATGCCTGGTCTTAACCAGCTAAGTCTGAACTAGACACAGCTGACTCACAAGTTCTTGGAAAACTCAGGAAAACATCTTATTATTTAGAAACAGTAGTAGATCTTATTTTCCTGGGCTTCCAAATCTCTGCAGGTGTTGACTGCAGCCACAAAATTAAAAGACGCTTGCTCCTTGGAAGAAAAGCTATGAGAAACCTAGACAGTGTATTAAAAAGCCAACTAGAAGGTCATTATAGTCAAAGCTATGGTTTTTCTGGTAGTCATGTACAGCTGGTGAGTTGAACCATAAAGAAGGCTGAGCGCTGAAGAACTGATGCTTTTGAACTGTGGTACTGAAGAAGACTCTTGAGAGTCCCTTGGACTGCAAGGAGATACAACCAGTCAAACCTAAAGGAAATCAACCCTGAATATTCATTGGAAGGACTGATGCGGAAGCTTAGGCTTCAATACTTTGGCCACCTGATGCAAAGAACTGACTCATTGGGAAAGACTCTGATGCTGGCAATGATTGAAGGCAGGAGAAGAAGCGGGTGACAGAAGATGAGATGGGTGGATGGCATCATCAACTCAATGGACATGAGTTTGAGCAAATTCAGGCAGATAGTGAAAAACAAAGAAGCCTGGTGTGCTGCAGTTCATGGGGTCACAGTCGGACATGACTTAGTGACTGAACAACAATGAATTATGGTATAGCAGTTATGTATCTATAAAAACACACCCACAGTATGTGCTGAAATGAACCAAGTTAATAAGTTAAGCAATAATGACTATGTTCCTAACATATACTCAGTCACTGTGTGCCAAAGAATCACAGCTAGCACATGTGTATGCAGGGTAAGTCACTTCAGTCGTGTCCAACTCTTTGCGACCCTATGGACTGTAGCCCACCAGACTCCTCTGTCCATGGGGTTCTCCAGGCAAGAATACTAGGATGAGTTGCCATGCCTCCTCCAGGGGATCTTCCCGATCCAGGGATCAAACCCACATCTCCTGTGGCTCCTGCACTGCAGGCAGATTCTTTACCACTTAGCCACTGGGGAACCCTCAGAGCCTGATTACTTAGATACATAACTCTGTTCTTCTGTTCTGCTGAGTTATGTTTCATGGTTACAGTTGAGTATGAAGCTATATATGGGACAGCTTTGTGCAATGGAGTGGGAAAGGGCAGCCTAGTCCCTAATTAGGCTCTCTTCTCTTCCTCTTACATTATAGGTTCACCCTAAACTATCATAAATGGGATGATTCAATTCTTTATGTCAATGGCACTTGCATTTCCATCCTTGCCCCTCATTGCTCCTCTTAGCTCCTGATCACCTAAAATTTTCTCTTAGATGCTTGCTTGAAAGGCACCTCAAATTAGCATGGACAGAATAAAAGGCGTGATCATTTCCATCAAGTCTGGTTTTCTAAAAGTTCTGCTATTCCTACGGTTGGCTTTACAGCCTATATAACATAAAAATAAGAGTGCATGTTTGTTATCTCCTTCTGCTGCATCTTTAATGTTTAACCTTTAAATGTATGTGTTCATATACCTAGATATGAATGTACATAAAACCTAACCACTTCCTACCATATAAAGTCAGTTTATTTAGAGTCCATGTTTCTTATATTGACTTCCCTGATGGCTCAGATGGTGAAGCGTCTGCCTACAATGTGGGAGATCTAGGTACCATCCCTGGGTCCGAAAGATCCTCTGGAGAAGGAAATAGCAACCCACTCTAGTATTTTTGCCTGGAAAATCCCATGGACAGAGGAGTGTGGTAGGCTACAGTCCATGGGATTGTAAAGAGTTGGTCATGACTGAGCAACCTCACTCATTTTTCTTATATTATGAAGGCTTAACATATTACCTGAAACTGGAACCCAGGTACACACCATAAATAAACACACACATTTACTGTTGGTGCCTTTCCTGCCTTCTGTATTTATGCTGATTGAAATCCAGATTTGGCGGTTAGGTTGGGATAGTCATTTGGGCCTGGGAGCTGGAAATTGTGATAGAGGATAAAGAATCAGTCATATAGACTCTTATCACTTGTTTATGGTCTGTTCTAATTCTTCATTTCTGTCTTGGCTTCTGCTCTTTAGGTATTATTTACAGCCTGTTTCTTTGGCTGCTGCTACCTCAGTTTCCTCATCAACATTTTACCTGAAGGCATGCATATCAAGTCGCTTCAGTCATGCCCAACTCCTTGTAACCCTATGGGCTGCAGTCTGGCAGGCTCCTCTGTCCATGGGATTCTCCAAGAAAGAATACTGGTGTGGGTTGCCAGGCCTTCTTTTAGGGGATCTTCCCAACCATAGGATCAAACATGAGTCTCTGGAATATCCTGCATTGGCAGGCAGATATTTTAACCACTAATGCCAACTGCGAAGCCCACATTTTGCCTAGTTCTTTACTATTTCTCTATCTACTTTTGTTTTCCTATTCTAATTTGGCTTCTAGCATACAATTACTTAACAAATACTGATTTGTTAAGTCCTCATGAGAATAAGACTGGACAAAAAAATGAATCAACAGCGACACAGCAGAAGTTGCACTGGAAAAATTCAAACAGTCAAGAAAGACTATTCAAGACTATTATAGTAGGAGAGAGAGAGAGACTAGAACTAAGTCTGAGCTCAAATCTGCTGAGACAAAGGGTAGGAGGGTTTTTAAAGGCTGGAGCGAGCTAACTAAAGAGTACTGGAGAAATTCAGGGGGAGGTTAATCACTAGGATGTGCTGAACACATTGAGTTATTCCCTTATTTTTGCAGATATTTTAATCTGCAATTAGACCATCTGTGTTTGCTAATTGGCATCCACCAGTTTGAAAGCTACCCTCTAGCAGAAACTACAGGATGGGGTAATATCCTCTTTGATGATTGCATTTCAAAAGGACGGCTCCCAGGTCTTCGAGACAGGCATGCTTGATTTGTAAAACTGGCAGTTCAGTTTAGTCGCTCAGTCATGTCCAACTCTTTGCAACCCCACAGAATGCAGCACATCAGGCCTCCCTGTCCATCACCAATTCCTGGAGCCTTATCAAACTCATGTCCATCGAGTCAGTGATGCCATCTAACCATCTCATCTTCTGTCATCCCCTTCTCCTCCTGCCTTCAATCTTTCCCAGCATCAGGGTCTTTTCCAGTGAGTCAATTCTTCACATCAGGTGGCCAAAGGATGGAGGTTTCAGCTTCAGCATCAGTCCTTCTACTGAATATTCAGGACTGATTTCCTTTAGGATGGACTGGTTTGATTTCCTTGCAGTCCAAGGGACTCTTAAGAGTCTTCTCCAAAACCACAGTTCAAAAGCATCAATTCTTTGGTACTCAACTTTCTTCATAGTCCAACTTTCATATCCATACATAACTACTGAAAAACCATAGCTTTGACTAGACAGACCTTTGTTGACACAGAAATGTCTCTGCTTTGTAATATGCAGTCTAGGTTGGTCATAGCTTTTCTTCCAAGTAGCAAGAAGCTTTTAAAAAGATTCACCTATATCTCAAAGGGACAGAAAGGGACAGAGAAAGAAGTTACAATTGTAAGTGTTTGAGAAAAAGGGAAGACAGCACCTCCAGTCTGGAAGCAGCCTATCTAAAGTTCTGTCATACTCAGGGAATGTTAAGATAAGTGTAAACAGAGAACCGCATAAAGCAGGATTTCCCATTCATTCCTGTGCAAGGTTCTTTGCTTATTTGTCACTGTTTTTCTCCCCAATTACTCAATTTCCTATCTATTTTAGTTATTAGTAGATCTTACAATGAACCTAGATAGCATATTAAAAAGCAGAGACATTATTTTGCCAACAAAGGTCCGTCTAGTCAAGGCTATGGTTTTTCCTGTGGTCATGTATGGATGTGAGAGTTGGACTTTGAAGAAAGCTGAGCGCAGAAGAATTGATGCTTTTGAACTATGGTGTTGGAGGAGACTCTTGAGAGTCTCTTGGACTGCAAGGAGATCCAACAAGTCCATTCTGAAGGAGATCAGTCCTGGGTGTTCTTTGGAAGGACTGATGCTAAAGCTGAAACTCCAGTACTTTGGCCACCTCACGCGAAGAGTTGACTCCGGATGCTGGGAGGGATTGGGGGCAGGAGGAGAAGGGGACGACACATGATGAGATGGCTGGATGGCATCACCGACTTGATGGACATGAGTTTGAGTAAACTGCGGGAGTTGGTGATGGACAGGGAGGCCTAGCGTGCTGCAATTCATGGGGTCGCAAAGAGTCAAACATGACTGAGCGACTGAACTGAACGGAACTGGACATTGACAAAAAGACAAACACAGTTTTAATGATGAAATATATTTTGGAAATAAATGTTAAAGTTATTTTTGGAAAACTCCTCAGAGTCTCACTTATCCTAAAGTAAATTATGAATCTTACAAAGATTATATTGTGTAATGTTTACAGTGAATGGTTTTTAACAGAAATATCTTTAGGTTAAATTTTATACAGAGTCAAATATTTTAATTACTCAACAACATACTGTGGAGAAGGTGATGGCACTCCACTCCAGTACTCTTGCCTGGAAAATCCCATGGGCAGAGGAGCCTGGTGGGCTGCAGTCCATGGAGTCGCTAAGAGTCGGACACGACTGAGCAACTTCACTTTCACTTTTCACTTTCATGCATTGGAGAAGGAAATGGCAACCCACTCCAGTGTTCTTGCCTGGAGAATCCCAGGGATGGGGGAGCCTGGTGGGGTGGTCTATGGGGTTGCACAGAGTCAGACACGACTGAAGTGACTAGCAGCAGCAACAGAACATACTGTCTTCTAAAATAAGTTTTGGTAAGTTACACCATTTGTCTGTCAGGATAGGAGGCTAGAAATACTGGAGAAAGTAGACCAAAGTTTCTAATTTCCTTACTGAAAGCTTTATTTGCTAAAACAATAATTATTTGACTAAGTCATATCTGCCTTCATTTGTCATAAGTCCTGTAATAATTATTCCAGTTAGAATACAAAACATCAAAACTAAAAGTGCATAATAACCAAAGAAATATGTCATTATTTTTTGATCTTTCTTCTTTTCAGAAAAATTTAATTTTACCCTATCTATATTTATCAATACAAGATTTAAAAAAATTGTGATTTATCCTATAAATCTTCAGACTTGGATCTCAGCCAGATCAACTGAATCAAAATCAACTTCTACTTTAATAGCTAACATTAGACAAATAATCAGAAGATACAGTCTGTGCTATTTTACCTTCACTATATGGCCTAGATAATTCCCATCTATGTTTCATCCATCTCTCTGATGTAAGGATATATTGGAATTACTTGATTCTGAACAGTAGAGTTCTAGTTACCCTTCAGATAATCATCCTGTAGAAAGACTGAACTTAAAATTTAAATTGGTGTCCACAGAAAATTTGCAAAATGACTTCTCGATCTGTAATTGAAACTGGAAATAGGGACAACAAATAGTCCATCCTGAGAAGCCTTGGTCACCCGTGCCTGAAATCCCCCTCCCTCAACTCACACCTTGTAGTTCAGTTTGGGAAACTTTTCCCTAAAAGGAGAACCATTAGGAACTAACAGAATGCCTGGAAGCACCAGTTTTTTTTTTTTTTTTTTTAAAGGTCACTTTGGCATTATAAGGAGTATGAAATCTCTGAAACCACAACCCAGAAAATTAGTCTATGACCTGCATGGTATATGATCACATCAACTGATGTAGAGAAAGCATTTGACAAAATCCAACACCCATTAATGGTACATTTCACAAAAATCCAACACTTGCTCATGGTACAAACTCTCAACAAGTCAGGAATAGGGGGATTACTTTTTGCCACTAGAAAAATCTACAACTGACATCAACTTAAATGATGAAAGACTGAATATTTTTCCCCTAAGATCAAGAATCTGGCAAGGATGTCCACTCTTACTAATCTTATTCAGTATAGCACTGAGGATCTAGCCAGAATAAATAAATAAATAAAAGGTATAAAGGTGGTAAAGGAAGAAATAAAATGGTTTTATTTTCAAGTGACATAATTGGTTACATGGAAAATCTTAAGGAATTTATAAAAAGTTTTGTAATTAATAAGCACATTTAGCAAACCACAGGATATAAGATCAGTAAACAAAATTTAATCATGATTCTAAATGCCAACACACATGAAGAAGCTAAAATTCAGCAGAGTGTGATTTACAGTTGATGCAGAGAAGATATACATTTGTTGAATATTATAAAATTCTGATGAAAGAAATTAATGAAAATCCAAATGAACAGAGAAAATACTGTTTCTGGTTTGGAATATTCAACATAATAAACACATTTTTTCCTCCCCAAATTTATCTTCTGGTTGAATGCAATACATAACAAAATCCCAGAAGAATTTTTTTTTGGGGGTAGAAATAGACAAAACTGTTATAAAATTTCTATTAAAAGGTACTCAAAACAATAGAATACTCAAACTCATTTAGAACACTCAAAACAAACTCGACAAAGAAGAACAAAATGCGAGGTATCACTCTATACAATATTGAGATTTACTATGTAGCTATTATAATCAAGACAGTGTGGAAGTGGTGAGGACATGAACACATAGATCATGGAACAAAACAAAGGCCACGGAAATAGAATCATATAAATATGTTGAACTGATTTCTGACAGAGGAGCAAAACTGATTCAATGGAAGAAGATCACTTTCAACAAATGATACTGGAACAATTTGACATCCACACCAGGGGATAAATGGACTTAATTCTAAACCTCATGCTTTATACAAAATTGACCTCAAAATGGATCACAGATTTAAATGTAAACCTAAAATTCAACTTTTCTTTTAGAAAAAAACAAAAGAAAGAAATCTTCAGGATTGGTGGATAAACAGTGGGTTCTTTGTCTTGACACCAAAAGTACAATCTACAGAAGAAGAAAAATGGATAATATAAAAATAATTTTTTTAAGTTTGTACAATAGGAGGGAGATTCAGAAGGGAGGGGACACATGTGTGCCTATGGCCAATTCATACTGATGTATGGCAAAGGCCATCACAGTATTGTAAAGGAATTATTCTCCAATTAAAATAAATAAACATTTTATAAATTTGCACAAAAGTACACTGCAACAGATGAAAAGAAAAGTTATAGAATGGTGTATAAGAGGGTAAAATAAGACATACTTAATGGTGATGGACCATCAAAACACCAAGAGAGTTCCAGAAGAACATCTATTTCTGCATTATTGACTACGCCAAAGCCTTGACTGTGTGGATCACACACACACACAAAAAAACAACTGGAAAATTCTGAAAGAGATGGGAATACCAGACCACCTGACCTGGCTCTTGAGAAACCTATATGCAGGTCAGGAAGCAACAGTTAGAACTGGACATGGAACAATAGACTGGTTCCAAATAGGAAAAGGGGTACATCAAGGCTGTATATTGTCACCCTGCTTATTTAACTTATATGCAGAGTACATCATGAGAAATACTGGGCTGGATGAAGCACAAGCTGGAATCAGGATTGCCAGGAAAAATATTAATAACCTCAGACCTGCAGATGACACCACTGTTATGGCAAAAAGTGAAGAAGAACTAAAGAGCTTCTTGATGAAAGTGAAAGAGGAGAGTGAAAAAGTTGATTGAAAGCTCAACATTCAGAAAACCAAGATCATGGCATCTGGTCCCATCACTTCATGGGAAATAGATGGGGAAACAGTGGAAACAGTGGCAGACTTAATTTTGGAGGGCTCCAAAATCACTGCAGATGGTGACTGCAGCCATGAAATTAAAAGATGCTTACTCCTTGGAAGGAAAGTTATGAGCAACCTAGACAGTATATTAAAAAACAGAAACATTACTTTACCAACAAAGGTCCCTCTAGTCAAAGCTATGGTTTTTCAAGTAGCCATGTATGGATGTGAGAGTTGGACTATAAAGAAAGCTGAGTGCCAAAGAATTGATGCTTTTGAACTGTGGTGTTGGAGAAGACTCTTAAGAGTCCGCTGGACTGCAAGGAGGTCCAACCAGTCCATCCTAAAGGAGATCAGTCCTGAATGTTCATTGGAAGGACTGATGTTGAAGCTGAAACTCCAATACTTTGGCCACCTAATGTGAAGAAACAACTCATTTGAAAAGACCCTGATGCTAGGAAAGATGGAAGGCAGGAGGAGAAGGGGACAACAGAGGATGAGATGATTGGATGGCATCATCAACTCAAGGGACAGGAGTTTGAGTAAACTCCAGGATTTGCTGATGAACAGAGAGGCCTGACGTGCTGCATTCCATGGGGTGGCAAAAATCAGACAGGACTGAGCGACTGAACTTGACTGAACTGAACCAGGGGTCTGAGCATGGATACAGAAACCACATATATGGTAAAATTATAGAGCATTCAGTATCTGCATAACATACAAATGAGCATAAGTAATACTGTGGAAATCTAAATAATATAGTGTGTTGTATCAAGTGTTTGAATTGATATAATATTGGTCATTATCAATATCCCAGTTCACAGAAGAAGAGCCTAAGTTTGCAGTAATTAGTAGGTGTCAGAGACTAGATGTGAATGCAGGCATCCTGGCTACAAATCCTGTTCTTATCCAGCCTATGTACCTCCCCTTACTGCGGGCGGAGATGGATGTGTGGGGAGTCCATCTGGAAATAAGGCACAGCCTGGATTTCTATTCTCATCACTAAGTCTCTGAATGACTTGTACAAGTTGTCATTTCTTCTCTAGGTGGCATTTTTT
The DNA here is from genome assembly GCA_917880005.1 of Nanger dama. NCBI lineage: Eukaryota > Metazoa > Chordata > Mammalia > Artiodactyla > Bovidae > Nanger > Nanger dama. The sequence continues at coordinate 6,320,903 of CAKJTW010000074.1, read as the reverse complement.
ATATGGAGTTAGAAATACAGCTTCTGTGATTAGATAGACCTGAGTTTAAATTCTCTCTTTGTGATTCTGGGCAAAGATCTTATCCTTTCTGAAATTCCTAACCTCTCAAGTATATTTTCCTTAGGATAAGTTAGATGTACTAGGTGAGATCACAACTGAAAAGTGCTTTGTTCATCACTTGGAACATAGAAAATATGCAATATAATATGTTCTTTATTTACCACAAAATAGAATAAAGGAACTACAAATTAACACTTTAGCTTTGAAATTTTAGGATATATAGAGAGCTTCATATGTAGATCACTTCCAAGGTCCTTATCATTGCAAAGATTTTACGAAACTTATGTGATTGTAATTTGCTGGTATAGTGTCTGGGGGAATCACTAATTATCTTCTAGTAATGTTATTTTAATTTAAAAAGCATTTAGTGAGGGCCTAATATGAGCCAGACATTTGAAAAGAAGTAAACGAGCCCATCAATCCTAGAGAACGTTGTGTTCTGGTAAAAGCAGTGTCTGCAGTACAAATTCTCTCTAGAGCAGCAGGCCTGGTGGAACTCTGCAGTGGTGAAATGTTTTTATATCTGCTCTCCTACCAGTACCACAGTCTCTAGCCACACACAGCTATTGATCGTTTGACATGCAGCTACTACAACAGGGCAATTGATTTTGAATTTTATGTAGTTAATCTACATTAAGTAGTCACAGGTGGCTGGGATCCTCTGTGGAACAGCATAGGTCTTGGGGAAAGAAATGGACAATAAGTAAGTAATCTTTAAATTTAAGAAGGCAAAGCAAAAGCAAATGGAAAAGTGGAATAGTGAAGTCTATTTACTTTTTTTTTCTTTTGGTTGTTGATGGCATATATGCTAAAATAAGGTATGTACACCTTCACATTTTCATATTACATTATAAAATATTTATTTGGGGTTCAGTTCAGTTCAGTTCAGTCGCTCAGTCGTGTCCAGCTCTGCAACCCCATGAATTGCAGCACTCCAGGCCTCCCTGTCCATCACCAACTCCCGGAGTTCACTCAAACTCACATCCATCGAGTCGGTGATGCCATCCAGCCATCTCATCCTCTGTCGTCCCTCTTTCCTCCTGCCCTGAATCCCTCCCAGCATCAGAGTCTTTTCCGGTGAGTCAACTCTTAAAGTACTGGAGTTTCAGCTTTAGCATCATTTCTTCCAAAGAACACCCAGTACTGATCTCCCTTAAAAGGACCTCCTTGCAGTCCAAGGGACTCTCAAGAGTCTTCTCCAACACCACAGTTCAAAAGCATCAATTCTTCTGTGCTCAGCTTTCTTCACAGTCCAACTCTCACATCTATACATGACTACTGGAAAACCATAGCCTTGACTAGATGGACGTTTGTTGGCAAAGTGATGTCTCTGCTTTTGAATATGCTATCTGGTGCTGCTGCTGCTGCTGCTAAGTTGCTTCAGTCGTTTGTGACTCTTAGCGACCCCATGGACTGCAGCCCACCAGGCTCCTTCATCCATGGCATTCTCCAGGCAAGAGTACTGGAGTGGGGTGCCACTGCCCTCTCCGAATATGCTATCTAGGTTTGTCAAAACTTTCCTTCCAAGGAGTAAGCGTCTTTTAATTTCATGGCTGCAGTCACCATCTGCAGTGGTTTTGAAGTCCCCCAAAATTAAGTCTGACACTGTTTCTCCATCTATTTGCCGTGAAGAGATGGGGCCAGATGCCATGATCTTAGTTTTCTGAATGTTGAGCTTTAAGCCAACTTTTTTCACTCTCCTCTTTCACTTTCATCAAGAGGCTTTTTAGTTCCTCTGCACTTTCTGCCATAAGGGTGGTGTCATCTGCATATCTGAGGTTATTAATATTTCTCCCGGCAATCTTGATTCCAACTTGTGCTTCTTGCAGCCCAGCGTTTCTCATGATGTACTCTGCATAGAAGTTAAATAAGCAGGGTGACAGTACACAGCCTTGATGTACCCCGTTTCCTATTTGGAACCAGTCTGTTACTTGCAAAGAATACATTAAGCATGGCTCTTTAAAATCAAATTGTTCTTTTATTTTAGAAATGAGTCAAATTAAAGTTGAAGACCAATATAATTCAAAGTCCATAAAAATTCATTTAGAGCAACCAAAAATAAGTTCCTTTTAATAGTTTAGTATATTATAATATTAACGTTTCTCCTGGAATGTACATTTCTATTCAAACTGTATTTTAGAATTTCACAGTAATAAATATTTTATGTTTAACATATTGCGTCAATCAATAATACCTGTAATTCTTTGCAACAAGTTTTTAAAAATCTTTGTTGATGATATCTTAAATGCTAACAAAGTTTTTAAAATCATTGATTGTATTTATCACTATCATTATGAGAATTAACAGGCTATCAATGAGATAAATGTACTCCCACATTCACTGCAGCATTATGCGCAATAGCCAAGATATAAACACAACCTAGGTGCCCATCAATGGAAAAATGGATAAAGAAGATTTTGTGTGTGTGTGTGTATTTCACTGTGGGTATGTATATACACACGCACAATGAAACAGTTTTCATACATGGGAAATAAGGACATTCTGTCATTTGCAACAACAAGGATGCTCATTGAGTGCAGTATGCTAAGTGGGATAAGTTAGAGAAAGTCAAGCAGTCAAGTACTTTATGATTGCATGATGTATCATCTATATATAGGCTAAAATGGCCAAACTCAAAAAAATACCAAAGAAAGAGAGCAGAATGGTGGTGGTATCCCCGCACCAAGGCCTGGGGGACAGGGACGTCGGAAGATGTTGGTCATAGTGTACAAACTTTCACTTTGAAGACAAAGGAAGTTTGAGCTGAATGTACAGCATCATAATTATAGTTAATATACAGTATTAAATCTTTGAAAGTTGCTGAGAAAGTAGATATTAAATGTTCTCACCAGAAAAAAAAAAAGGTCATTATCTGAGGTGATGGAGGTGTTAGCTAATGCTACAGTGGAAAGCATCTTGAAGCATATCAGTATCTCAAATCAACACTTTGTTCACCTTAAACTTAACACAACATTCTATGTCAATTATATCTCAATAAATCTGAAGGTAAAGAAAATGAATAAATAAAAAAAGAAACACATAAAATGTGTTAAAATTATCCAGCCAATAATCTACAAGATGAAGCTGACAACAAAGTCTGTTCGAGGACTCTATCTCAACTGATTCAATATGCTCTGGAGGTGCCTACACACCAGGACGATACATTATGTTATGCTTCTGGGCAGGTGAGGGACAAGCTCTTCTGCAAAGTGGAAGAAGGACAATTGAGAAAGGGGCAGTGGGGAAGGCAAGCCTTCATAGGCCCTTGACTAGGTAGATCCACATTGAGAAAGAGGAAATTAACAAGATCTTGCAATCAACTCCTTTAAAACTACTGAGGGTCATCCTGCAGATGCACCTGCCCTGAGCCGATGCCCAGCAGGTGTTTCTGGAGGCTGTCCTCTGTGACCTGGGCAGAATGTGCGAGGAAGAAAAACCTGAGGCCAGACTTCGACAGTGTCATCCACAGGATGACAGTCACAGCCTCTACCCACATTGCTGACACACCCGCTCTTATGTATATGCATAAATGCCTAGAGAAGGTCTTTTGTTCACATGTGTGCCAGGCACCCAGGTAAACCAGTAGTTCTTAATCTTGAAGGTGAATCAAAGACACAAATGCAGATTTACAGAATTGGATAACTGAGTCAGATTCTCCTAGGTTTTTATTTATATTTTTTAAATGTATAAGGAAAAATTTGACATGCATACAGGAGGAACAAAAACTGTGTATAAAAGTGTAATGGGAAGACAGTTAGCAGCCAGTCCCAGACAAGAGGATCTCACGAACAAGGAGGAAGAGAAAGGAGGAGAAAGAGAGACATCATTTTAGCAAAACTGCAGAGCAGCCACGTGAGGGTTTTACCCATGCACATGCTATGCTCCGCCTCAAGACTGGCACTTTCTGCCCCATCCTGTTTTCCTTAAGCCTCTCCAGGACCTCACTTATGACATGGGGAGTGGCAGAGTTGGCAGAGACGGGATTTATTTAATGAAAAGATGTAAATACGTACTTTCATAATGCTGTGGCAGCTTGGTACAGTTCAATTGAATCTCAGCAAGATTACTCCTGCCCCAAATTGCTTTAGATACAGTTATATTTATTGTGTATTAACATATTCTAAATTACTTTTCCTATTTTATCTGCCTTTGTCCTTAATCACCAGGCGCCTCACCCGAGTCAGCAGCAATTTCAAGGAAGATTTTCTGTTCTGCGTGTGGATATTAAATTGAGATACTTTTAGGGTCTGATCTTCATCAGATGCATGGATTCATTTATTTTTTCATCACTCACTCACTCAATACACTCCCTCTATGACCCTGAGCTGGATGGAGCACTGAGGGGGGAGTCAAGGAACCAATAGAAGAGGACGGTAACCCCTTCTGTTATAAGAAATCTGAGGTCTAGGCTGTGTGAGGACTTTACCAAAGTTACACTGCTCAGTGATGGCTAAATAATGATACAATATTTTACAGGCTTTTCTATGTTTTGTCTCTTTACTATGTATCTGTGTTTGGTCTAAGTGTGCCTATTCATGAAGAAGAAGACAACCGATGACAGAGACCCATGCATTTGCTCACACCTCCTGGAACGATGGGCTTCCCAGGTGGCACAGTGGTAAAGAATCCACCTGCCAATGCAGGAGACACAGAGAGGCAGGTTTAATCCCTGGGTCTTGACGATCCCTTAGAGGAGGAAGTGGCAACCTGCTTCAGTATTCTTGCCTGGAAAATTCCAGGGACAGAGGAGTTTGGAGGGTTAGCAATGGGGCCACAAAGAGTCAGACACAATTGAGCACATACACACACACTCACACACACACACACACACACACACACACACATTGGAACTATGAATTGCCAGATTTCTATCTCAGGATGACCATGCCTTTTTATTGCTTGGAAAGTATGCACAGCTTTTGAAATGCAAGCAGGGTACAGTTTTCATTACTTGCTTCATAAAGAACTGTGTGGCAATCACACCTTAACCTTCTTCAGCAAGCTTTTCTCTCATTCTACCTTGCCTTCATTTGTATTTCTGAAATTAGAAATTTCACACTTACCTGATGAACCACGCGTTCACTCTGCAACCCCATGGACTATACAGTCCATGAAATTCTCCAGGCCAGAATACTGGAGTGGGTAGCCTTTTCCTTCTCCAGGGGATCTTCCCAACCCAGGGATTGAACCAAGGTCTTCCTCATTGCAAGGGGATTCTTTATGAACTGAGCCACCACTTCATAAATATTGTTCCACCTACCTAGAGTCCCAAACTTGCTGAGTGACCACGTGGAAAAAATATATTCCTTCAAACTCTCTCCAATCATCTTTCTGGAAGCTTCTCTGGAGGATTCTGTCAGAAGTCAGACTCCACTGTCTCAGAAAACACATGCATTTAAGACTGGGCCACACCCTGCTGTGCTCGGCCTACTTCAGCTTTCACTATTATTTATTTCTGTCCAATGGGCTAGTCAAAGAAGAGACATTCTCAATTTTCTTCACCTCTTTTTTTAGTTATTAGCTACTAAGATGTCCATGCATGCTACCTTGCTTTAGCCATATCCAACTCTTTGCAGTTTCATGGACTATAGCCTGCCAAGCTCCTCTATCCATGGGATGGGATTCTCTAGGCAAGAATACTGGAGTGGGTTGCCATGTCCTTCTCCAGGGTATCTTCCTGACCCAGGGGCTGAACTTGGGTCTCCTGCATTTCAGGCAGATTCTTTACCACTGAGCCACATGAGAAGCCCTGCTCCTAAGCTAACCTGACATAAATAAATCCTACACATTTTTTGAGTTTAAAATACATACCAAAATGTATAATAGAAATAAAACTTCAACAGAATAGATGTCTATATTTGCTCATATAAAAGTAGCATGCAGGTGAACAGCAGGTGAGCTGGATAGGGGTGACCCCAGTGCAGGCTAACAGAGCACTGCCCTCTCAGTGTGTCTTTCTTCCTAAACATGAACAGTGTATCTTTCTTCCTAAATGAACGCTGTATCATCCTTCCTTAGAGGACATGATGCAACACCACTCTATTGCCTAACTGTTCTAGGCTCCTGGGTGAAGATGCATCTAGATGTGGTTCATTGTACTCGAGAAAACAAACTACCCTTGGAGTTCCTAGTTTTCTGGAATTAGAAATTTCATGCATATCAGGTGAACCATGCACTGTGATGTTACATAGTTTTTAAAATACTGTTCCACTTACCTAGATTCCTATATGTGCTGCATTAACACATGGGAAAGACCAATATTGCTTCAAACTCTCTCCAAGAAACTAAATCAAAGTTTGATTCCCTCTCCAGGTACACACACACACACATACATGCACAGAGTATAAAAATATTAATAAGAACAGGATAAGCCCATTTTTAAAAACACACAGTTAAAATATAGCATCTACATATAATAGACAAAAGTCAATCTCATATTTGGTATGTTTCTCAATTTTCATTTGGATGAGTTGCATTTGTAGAGTCAGAATACGGCTATGGTAATTGTCTTTCTTTCCTTCCCCGTACAGTATTGGCTTCCTACTGTCAACATTCAAGGTTTTTTTATCTAGACACGGAACCTGAGCTCTGGGCCTTTCATTCTTTGTCAGTTCCTGTGAACCAGCTCTTCACTTCCCTGTAATTATCCTCCCCATCTCTTCCAGCTCCCTCTTGCCATTCAGTTCTCTAAGTCTAAATGTCACATTCTCTGGGCACCCATTCCAAGGTCATCAGGCATTAACTACATAACACAGCATCAAATTTACTCTCAAAGAATGCATCAGCATCTAAAACGATCCTTTTATGTATTTGTTGTCTGTCTCCCTCTGGCTAAAGCCAGCCCCATGACAGGAAGGCTTTGTCTGTCTGACTCGTTGCTTTCACTTCCATCACCTGGAATAGTATCTGACATATAGTTGTCACTCTGTAAATATTTAATTAATCAATTAAGTAATGAATAAGTTATTCCTTTATTTTGAGCCTCAGCAGCTTCATTCAGGCTTCACTCAGGTGCATAAGCAAGCTGGCCACCAGCAGGCTGTAAAGTCTGTAAGCTTGGTTCTCAGAAGCGGCACAGAGGAATGGTTAAGGGACGAGTTTTATCGCCAGTTATCCACGGGTTATATCGCCAGCTGTCATTTACTATGATTGGCCATGGGACAGTTATTTCATCTTTTAACCCCAATTTTCTTTATTTGTAAAACTGGAATAATTAAACATATTACCCACAGTAGGTTGCTACATGAAATAAATGCTATAATACCTATAGAATACATAGTTGTTCAGTAAAGGTTAGCTTTGACACTATTCATGTTTTTAATTCCAGTATCTCTTGGTCTCTAGGCTCTTTTTTTTTACAGAAAACAGGATGAGTGGAATCTGGAAACAATAAGGTAGCTGGTCAAGGCAGGGCCAGCTGTTAATGTGTCAGAAACTTTAGTACCCATTAGTCTTTTCTCCTGAGGTCAGTGGCTGTCCATGAAGACCCTGCATTTGTAATGACTTTGGGGATACTTTCATCCCCAGAAGGCAGCCAGATGCTCCTCTAACTGTGGGTACCATAGATGTCTTTAGATTATAAATAGAGGGTGTTCTGTCTCATTAATTATAGGTTTAATAATCACTTCCTATTGAAGTAATAGACAACTAATTGTGCTAATAAGTTTAAATTGGATGTGTGCTTACCAGCTTCAGTGTTTTACTGTTGGCATGGTTTCAAGCAGCAATTTAGCTCCTGGGGAGAACGAAAGCAGCTGGTTTTGTTTTTGTTTGTTTTTCTATTTTTCTTTTCGATTTGGTAGTGGCCAGCAGCCTATTAGCCCCAGCTCTGAACTTACTGTAAAGACTAGAATCTCAGGCTATTACACCTCCTCTTTGAGATTCAATTTCTCTATCTTTCAAATGGAATCAACTAGTAATACTGCAAAATTTTTGTATTTGCTACTTGCCAGGCACTGCCCTAAGCCTGCTGGCAAGAACGCTGGAGTAGGGTGCCATTTCCTCCACCAGGGGATCTTCCTGACCCAGAGAGCGAACCCACTTCTCTTAAGTCTCCAGCATCGGCGGGCGGGTTCTTTACCATTGCCTTACTCATTCAAACCACATAGCAGTTTCTGTTAGGTAGGTTACTGTCATCACCACATTTCACAGATGAGAAAACTGAATCACAGAGAGGGTTAGAAAATTGTCTAAGATTGCACAGCACACCAGGGTAGGCTCTCTGCTGTGACATCTGTGTTCTCGACCACTGTAATACGGCACCTCTAAAATGCCGCATCCAGTGAAAAGAGACGTGAATCCTTGAACCTCTGATTAAAAACAAGTATCATATACTAGCACATCCATGTGTAATCTGGAAAAATGATGAACTTCTTTGCAGGGCGGGAGTGGAGAACGGAGGCAGGCATGGGGAACGGACCTGTGGACCGGGCAAGGGAACGAGAGGGTGGGACATCCTGAGAGAGCAGCACTGACGTACACACACCACCCTGTGTGAGGCAGATGCCAGGGCGGCTGCACACAGCCCAGGAGCGCAGCCCGGGGCTCTGCGAGGACTGAGAGGGGCGGGACGGGGCGAGGGCAGGAGGGAGGCTCAAGGAGGAAGCGATAAATACATATGTGTGTGTGTAAACATATTTATGCACTTACAGCTGATTCAAGTTGTGCGACAGAAGACAATACAACTGTAAAGCAATTATCTTCCAATTAAAAATAAAATAAAAGTACACTTTGAAGCCTGAAAAAAAGTATTAACTTAAGTAATGTTCTTGCAAGTTAATTACAAGGCTTTAGGTGAGAAGTCATATATGGGAAAAAAAATGGGTGGCACCTTGTTTACCACAGACTCTCGATATATTTTTGTTTCTCTCCCCTCCGTTTGTCCTGTAGGTGAACTGATGGACTAGAAAACAGAGGACTCTGAAAAGCATTTGATTCCAGCCCAGCACCTAAGCTGAGAGTGCAGTAGCAAACCCCGACAGCTCCTCAGATGCATCAGAGAGAATCAGGAGGGCACTCATCTATTCTGTACTTACAGGAAGACACCATCCTTTGCAGAGGTCTCCTCTACTATGCTGTTTTCGGGTTGTGGACAGGGGACTAGTTATCACACCACAGAGATAAAAGGTGGGCAATGTCAAAGTCTAGCTGCACACACTGTGTCACCTGGAGGTCCTCACTGGAAAGGATCTTGTCAACACATCCCATGTGTCATTGGAACTAAGAACGTCTAATGCGAGGGATGTGGGGCCACTGCATCTGCTATACATCATGTGGGTGTTTTCTGTAAACTTGCACACGGTTCCTTTGATGTACAGCCCACTCTTCCAGTGGGGTCTCTTCGTCACCATCACACCTGGGGAAACCTTCTAGAACATGCCAGTACTCTCACTTGCGGGCTCTCTATCTCAGATTTATAGCAGTCATTTAAATTTCACCTCTCCTTTTCTGTCACAAAATGGAAACATCCCAAACACCCCTAAATGTAGAGACTAAAGAGAAGGCATGAATCGAGAAATGAGGTGAGAGGACTGGGTTCTGTCTTGGGACAGTTTCTTAGTGACAGGCCGACAGCAAATTCCTCGGGAGTTATCAGTGTGAGGCCCCAGTGAGAGAGACCCCAGCTGGAAGATGCTGGTTTACAAGAGGAAGGCATAACCAAATGATTTTTCTATCATATCTGCTGAAATGTATTATGATGGGACTCTCAGGGTCCCAGTACTGCTATATGGGATTAGCAAAAACTGAGCCACGGGTTCAAAAACTGGACTCAACTATATTCCCTTTTATTTTGCCCTACCTCTGTGTTGCTTCTTATCATGGGCAGCTGGAAGACACACATGTTTTAATGTTCATAAACTCTTATAGGTCTTTCTCTTTAAAACTTAAAAATTTCCTTTACTTTAACTCCACTGACAATTTCTTCAGAACTTTATCTTTCATAAATTATCAAGTGGTTAAAAATAATGATATACCCATACGCTCAGAAGCCTCAGAAAGAATGGGGCCAGCAAAGAGGGATCTAAATCAGAAAAGGAGACTCCCCCACAGAAGCTGAGCCTCAAGGTCACGGCTGATGCTGCAGTCTGCAGCTGCCCAAACTAGAGATGGTTTTCTCCATTGACAACCCTGGATGCTTCAATCTCTTGAAAGTCGTTTAGTGGAAGTGAAGAACAAGGGGAAGTTTATTATCAACTGTTAGGTTGACATTGATTGATATCAAGTTGATATCAAAATATGATATGGATAGAACTAACAGACTTTTTTTTGTTGGTACAGTTCTTCTGTGTATTCTTGCCACCTCTTATATCTTCTGCTTCTCTTAGGTCCATACCATTTTTGTGCTTTATTGAGCCCATCTTTGTGTGAAATGTTCCCTTAGTATCTCTAATTTTCTTGAAGAGATCTCTAGTCTTTCCGATTCTGTTATTTTCCTCTATTGCTTTGCACTGATCATTGAGGAAGGCTTTCTTATCTCTCCTTGCTAGTCTTTGGAACTCTGCATTCAAATAGGTATATCTTTCCTTTTTCCCTTTGCCTTTGGCTTCTCTTTTTTTCACAGCTATTTGTAAGACCTCCTCAGACAGCCATTTGCTTTTTTGCATTTCTTTTGTATGGGGATGGTCTTTATCCCTGTCTCCTGTACAATGTCCCGAACCTCTGTCCATAGTTCATCAGACACTCTGTCTATCAGATCTAGTCCCTTGAATCTATTTGTCACTTCCACTGTATAATCGTTAGGGATTTGATTTAGGTCATACCTGAATGGTCTAGTGGTTTTACCCACTTTCTTCAATTTAAGTCTAAATTTGGTGACAAGGGGTTTTTCATCTGAATTCGAGAGTCTTCTCTTGTGTTGTTGGAAGAGGGTGTTTGCTATGACCACTGAGTTCTCTTGGCAGAACTTGATTAGCCTTTGCCCTACTTCGTTCTTTACTCCAAGGCCAAATTTGCCTGTTACTCAAGGTGTTTCTTGACTTCCTACTTTTGCATTCCAGTCCCCTGTAATGAAAAAGACATCCTTTGGGGTGTTAATTCTAGAACCGTTCAACTTCAGCTTCTTCAGAATTAGTGGTAGGGTGCTGCACTCAGAATGCTGATTGAGTGCTGCTCTCAATATGCCAGCAAATTTGGAAAACTCAGCAGTGGTTACAGGACTGGAAAAGGTAAGTTTCATTCCAATCCCAAAGAAAGGCAATGCCAAATAATGCTCAAACTACCACACAATTGCACTTATCTCACACGCTAGCAAAATAATGCTCAAAATTCTCCAAGACAGGTTTCAGCAATATGTGAACTGTGAACTTCCAGATGTTCAAGCTGGCTTTAGAAAAGGCAGAGGAACCAGAGATCAAATTTCCAGCATCCACTGGATTATTGAAAATGCAAGAGAGTTCCAGAAAAACATCTATTTCTGCTTTATTGACTATGCCAAAGCCTTTGACTGTGTGGATCACAATAAACGGTGGAAAATTCTGAAAGAGATGGGAATACCAGACCACCTGACCTGCCTTTTGAGAAATCTGTATGCAGATCAGGAAGTAACCGTTAGAACTGGACATGGACCAACAGACTGGTTCCAAATAGGAAAAGGAGTACATCAAAGCTGTATATTGTCATCCTGTTTATTTAACTTATATGCAGAGTACATCATAAGAAACGTTGGGCTGGATGAAGCACAAGCTGGAATCAAGATTGCCAGGAGAAATATCAATAACTTCAGACCTGCAGATGATACCACCGTTATGGCAGAAAGTGAAGAAGAACTAAAGAACCTCTTGATGAAAGTGAAAGAGGAAAATTAAAAAGTTGGCTCAAAGTTCAACATTCAGAAAACAAAGATCATGGCATCCGATCCCATCACTTCTTGGCAAATAGATGGGGAAACAGTGGAAACAGTGGCAGACTTTATTTTGGGGGGCTTCAAAATCACTGCAGATGGTGACTGCAGCCATGAAATTAAAAACGCTTACTCCTTGGAAGAAAAGTTATGACCAACCTAGATAGCATATTCAAAAGCAGAGACATTACTTTGTCAACAAAGGTCCATCTCATCAAGGCTATGATTTTTCCAGTGGTCATGTATGGATGTGAGAGTTGGACTATAAAGAAAGCTATGCACCAAAAGAATTGATGCTTTTGAAATGTGATGTTCTAGAAGACTCTTCAGAGTCCATTGGACTGCAAGGAGATACAACCAGTCCATCCTAAAGGAGATCAGTCTTGAATGTTCATTGGAAGGACTGATGTTGAAGCTGAAACTCCAATCCTTTGGCCACCTGATGTGAAGAGCTAACTCATTTGAAAAGACCCTGATGCTGGGAAAGATTGAAGTTGAGGGGAGAAGGGGACATCAGAGGATGAGGTAGTTGGATGGCATTACCAACTCAATGGATGTGAGTCTGAGTAAACTCCAGGAGTTGGTGATGGATAGGGAGGCCTGGTGTGCTGCAATCCATGGGGTCACAAAGAGTTGGACATGACTGAGTGACTGAAGTGAACTGAACAGATTCTTTACAGCTCATTAACAATGTCCAAGGGCTTTCCAAAGAGAAAATAGAGATGCTTTCTTTAATAGTCTCCAAAAGTACTTTTGAAAGACAGCCTTATTTTATATATTTAAAAACATACAACTATTGATATCTTCACCCAATACAGAGGGAAAAAAAAAAAGAGTCATGCAGGACTCTTTGAGAAACCTCTTGGGGAATGCTGTTCTAGTATAATATCTTCATTTGATAGACGAGGAGACCTGAGGAGGATGGGATGACTTGCCTGTGGCCTCCAATTATTTAGCAGCAGATTCATGATCCCAACCCAGAATTTTGTCAGAATAGGCCAGTGTGAATTTCTACTGCACAAAGTTGCCTCTCTGGGCAGCATTTAATCATCTTCACTTTTGTCTTACAAGGTATAAGAAAGCAGGGCTTTATCATGAGAACATTCATGAAGATCCAGAGGATACTGCATTACTAAAGGTTCCAGGCTGGTCAGGTATAAGCCACCACCTGCAGGACACAGCAAGGGGAAGATCAAACAAATGTCTCAAGCACATGCAATACACACCATATATCTGGCTAACTGTTTATACACGTTACTTCAGATAACTTACAAATTAAGTCTCTAACATACATGCAGTTACCCTTAATTTACATGTGAGGATGCTTCGTTTCCAATAGGTTAAATAATCGTCATCTCTCCCTGTAGGGAAGTTGTGAATCTGGTTCTCAACTCTTGGTCTATATGGAGACATCTGGAGATGAAAAGACTGAATCAGCCTGCCTTTGAATCTCACCAAGGGTTAGGGAAACCCTGGTGGAGAAGAGAGAAGCTAAAGTTCTTTAGAAGTTGATTTTTCTATCCTTTTTGTTTCTTAGGTGTTCTTTTGTTTTTCTCTAATAAACTTCCCTCTCCGATTCTCTTACCAGGACCCCTGCGTACGGCTGGCATGTTTCATTCTCCAAGGAAACAGTAATACCCTCACTATTGTGAAAAAGCGACATGAGGTGGCTCTGTGCATGTCACCTCACCTGTGTGAAGATATGCATGTGATGGGAACCCAGCTCCCCTCATGCAACTGCACGACTCCTGGGAAGAAAAGACAAGGTGAGCCCTTGGGGTCTTCCAGAATCTGCAAAATGCCATGGGATACAAATGCATCAACCTTATGAGGTTTTCCCCAATACCCTGTGGCAGTGAGTACTGAGCTCCCATTCCAAAACACAGAGATGATGGTGGGAAGTGTAGTCGGTCATCTGGAAGACTTGTTTCAAGAGGCAAGGAGAGCCTCCTCCTTGCTTTTACTAAGTTTGTATTGTTAGCCATACTCACTATAGTCGAGGTAATTTTTTTTTGCTGGGTACCTTATGACAATGTCATGCCACTTCCCTTCATTTATCCTCTGCTCCATTCACATGATGCTACTTGCAGACACTGATACACACCAGCCACTCCTCTTATATCTCTGAGCCATTCCACATACTGGCTCTCATCCTCTCTCTTCTGCCTAGTGCACTCTAAAAAGCAGTATCAGCTTTTTCATTCATTGTCCACACTGAGCCGATCCCTTCACGCTCTGAGTTTCCCTGGCACCTGTAGAGATCTCGTACCATCTGCCTAGGTTTATACTAAGTTTGGGTTTTTGGAGGGCCAACTTGCCATATGCTTTTGTCCAGGTAGAGTTATTCATAATGCTCCCATTTACACACTCAAAAGTACATGGTTAGGATGAAAATTATATGATGCCCTGCGCTTATCCTACTGTAGATATTGGTCTATTTCCTCTCCTGGATGGTGAGTCCCTGACGGGTCATGAATCACATTTTATATGGCGTAACATCCCCTGTGGCTACTAGTACATTTGCAAAGAGAATGCAAACAACTACTTCCCAAGGTCACCCAGGTCTGTCTTAATCCATGCTTTCTGTTCTCTGCAAGATGCCGCACTGGAAATGAGATCAGTTCCTACAGAGACACTGGCTGACACCTTCCTCTTCCTTTGATGCCCACGTGCAGTGCCACCTTCACTGAGGCCTCTCCAGTCCTCCACTCAGAATCATCACCTCCCTCACCCACCATACCACCCACCTTGTGTGTGCGATACCCCACGTCACACTGTGTGACATGTGCAATGATCTGCCCTCCCACCTCAGACTGCAGTTTCCTTGAAGGCAGACGATAACATTTTCATCACCAGTGGACATGATATCACAAACACTTCCACTACCAATAATTGCTAACTGTGGCTTTTGTAAGTTAGGTGTGATGCCAGGCAATTTGTGTGTACTGTCTCATGTAATCCTCTCAGCAAACCTGTGAGTGGCTCATACAGTTTTAACCAGTTTTACACCCAAGGAAACTGTGATTCAAAAGTTAAAAATAATTTATTCAAAGTCATAGCGCTTATAAGTGGTAGACTTGAGATTCAAACTTAGGTTTTTCTAACTCCAGATCTCGAGTTACTCTAACTCATATATTCTAACTCATATCATATATGTATATATATGTAAACATATACATATATAACCTGATGCACATTCTTAACTTGTATAAATATATACATATATACACATATATACATATGTATATGTATACATGTATATATACATGTATATATACATATGTATATAACATGTATATATGTATATACATGTATGTATATACATATATGTATATATGTGTATATGTATATATGTATATATGTATATATGTGTATATATATATGTGTATATGTATACATATGTAGGTATGTATATATATTTATATATATGTATATATATAATATATATAAATGTGTATATATGTGTATATAAATATATACATATATATGTGTGTATATATGTGTATATAAATATATGCATATATATGTGTACATATATATATATAAATTTGATGAGAATATTTAATTTCTTCATTTATGTTGGACTCTTTTTCTATACCTTCATCGATATCTTGCCAGATTTTTTTTTTTTTCCTCCCGGAAACCTAAACCCTGTTTCAGACATCTTCTGAAAAAAAAAGCCAGAATCCACAGTCTTTCTAGCTGACATTTCTGAAAGAGAAGCATCTGGACAGAACTGGCAGTTATTGAATGGCATGTGATTTCTTCACTGTTCTCTATAGAGATACTCATTATCCCTTGATCCAAACAAAAGGGGAGTCTGATATCAAATTCTGCCTTGCCTTCAGCCCCAGTGGAAGGAATTTAATTCTTGGCTTATTTCACAAAATCCACCAACACCTCTTTCAATACTTTAAGCCAGAGACATTGCTAAAGAAATTGTTCACCATGGGTGTCTGGTCCACGTGGGAAGTGAGATTCTGTATCCACTTATGAGCCATGTTTCACATTGTATTCTATTAATATTAATCTATGATGCTAACTGCAAAGAACGGTTCAATGCAGAGTCCCAACAGGCATCTGTTAACTTTGGACACACACTGAACACTTGACAGTTTTTGTGCATTATCTCGACTGATTCTGATGAAATAGGCAGGGCGGAGATTAATGAGCCTGTTTTCCAGAAAGGAAAATGTAGACTAAGAAAGTTAAATGAAGCAGTCATAAACGAATAAAAAGCAGAAATGAGTCTCTAGCTTTAGTTTTCTAACACCAGTTCCAGTTTTCTGTCCACTCCTTTTATTCTGTCATGCTCTGTGACAGAAATCTGAAAGTGAGGCTGTTTTACAATCCATGTTTTACAAGAATTATCTTGAAAAACTTAAATTCAGGAGCCATTTATTTAAAAGTGTAAGTTGAGGTTGCATACTGAAATAACTCCAGAGACAAGACCATAATTGGAATAAGTGAAAAGTATGAAGTCCCACCACCAACTGTTGTGAGAGCCATTGCTATCTGTATGAAGCAAGCCAGTGAAAAAGCATCTGTGCAAAGTAAGACTGATATGTCAGCTTGTAAACTGTTTTAAAATTCAGGATAGTCATATGACTATCAAATAAGACTTTCTCAAACTTTTAAAATAAGTGTTCTACAAAAATAATATTCCAGAGTCAAATACATTTTATAAAATCTCGAATCTATACTTTGCTCATGAAAATTCAGTGTAATTAAAATATTAAAACTTCTGAGAAGCCTTTCACTTAAAAACTACATTTTAAAATGTTTATCTTTGCTACAGAGTTTAGTATTGAACAATTTAAAATTATACTTTTTAATCCATTTTGATAAATGTTACTTACTATTGTTGGGCTTCCCTGGTGGCTCAGTCAGTAAAGAATCAGCCTGGAACGCAGGAGACCTGCATTTGATCCCTGGCTTGGGAAGATCCCCTGGAGGAGGGCATGGCAACCCACTCCAGCATTCTTGCCTGGAGAAGCCCCATGGACAGAGGAGCCTGGTGGGCTACAGTCCATGGAGTTGCAAAGAGTCGGACAGGACTGAATCACTAAGCACAGCACAGCACTTGCTATTGTTGGTGTACATTTTAAGATCACTTGCCTAATACAGGACATCAGTTACTAAAGGACACTACAGGTTTGAGCTTATATTTCTCTTCATATTGCTTTGTTGTTGTTTCTGTTTAGTTGCTAAGTCATGTCCAACTCTTTGTGACCCCATGGACTATAGCCCGCCAGGCTCCTCTGTCCATGAGACTTCCCAGGCAGGAATAATGGAGTGTATTGCCATTTCCTTCTCCAGCAGACCTTCCTTATCCAGGGATCAAACCCATGCCTCCTGCACTGGCAGGTGAATTCTTTATCACTGGGCCACCTGGGAAGCTCTCATATTATTTTAGCTTACCTTAAATTCCAGTGACAGAATCTGGAGTAGTAAATCTAGGACCTATAAACACAAAGTTACAAAGAGAACAGCAATAGATTTCTTTCTGGTATATAAGCCATTAGGGTAAATGGAAGGTTTCTGTGAACCCTTTGTAGGCACTTTTCAATTAGTTCTACTATTTGTTTCTCACAGCACACTAAAACCAAGCTAAATCCACACAGTAAGAGGCAGAGCATCTCAGTAATGCTCCTCTCTGCAGTAGAGACACCTGGACTACAATTAGAGATATCTGAAGCATCACTTTAGGTTTTACACTCTACTGTGTGTGATGGTCAAGATTCCTTTTGGAGCTTTTAGTTTTTTAATTTGAAAAATGTATCATTTTAAAGTATAGTTGATTCATAATTGTGTTAATTTCTGTTGTACAGAAAAGTGATTCAGTTATACATATATACATACTCTTTCATTTTCTTGTCCGTTATGGTTTATCACAGGATATTGACAATAGTTCCCCATGCTCTACAGTAGGACCTTGTTTATCCATCCTGTATATAGTAGTTTGCACCTATGAATCACAAACTCCCAATCATTCTCTCCCCACTCCCCTTATCCCTTGGCAGCAACAAGTCTGTTCTCTGTCTGTTTCTGTTTTCTAAACAAGTTCATTCGTGCCATATTTCAGATTCCACATACAAGTGGATATCATATAGTATTTGTCTTTCTCTTTCTGACTTTCTTCACTTAGTATGACAATCTTTAGTCCACCCATGTAGAGTCAAGATTCTTAACCACTTTACTATTCTCTTTTCCCAAGTATTCTCTTCTCAGGCAGCAGATAATGAAAACTTCATTCAATGAGAAATGCTGTTCAAATGCAACAGATTCTTGCTCCCAGCTACATTTCTTAGAGGCAATCTTTATAGCCATTTAAAACAGTATATCATAGTCATTAGATAGACACTATGACTATAGTCTGGAGAAGGCAATGGCATCCCATTCCAGTACTTTTGCCTGGAAAATCCCATGGACGGAGGAGCCTGGTGGGCTGCAGTCATTGGGGTCGCTAAGAGTCGGACACGACTGAAGCAACTCAGCAGCAGCAGCAGCAGCAGCAGCATGGCTATAGTCATAGTATAGACACTAACATTGCTGCTTGGGTTTAAATATTAGCTCTATCAATTACTAACTGTGATTCTGGACAGGTTATTCAATACCATGTGTTCCAATTTTCTTATCTATAAAATGTGACATAATAATAGAACCTACTTCATATGACTGATGGGAAGATTAAACGAGCTCATACATGTCAAGTGCTAAATGCGACATATGCTTGAGATATTACTCCTCTCAGGGTTAGAGACTGAAGGACTGGGGTTTGAGTCTTGCCAGTCATAGGCAGAAATGATATACCAGGAAGCCATGTATGGAGAAACGGTAGCTCTTTGAGCCATGGGGCAGGATAACCCAGCGAACACATGCAAAGGATAGACTTGATAAATGCAGATGTGAAACGAATTCATGTTCATGGTCTCCATCTGGGATGAGGAACCCCCCCCCCCCACCCCCACTACACCACCCTGGTTCTAATAGTCTATAAGAGCCATCACTTTTCTCTGAAGTGAAATCAAACAAATGTGAAAGATAATTGCTCCTTACTGGAAGAATTTCTCAAAGGTGAGCAGAACATTTTCTTTTGGGATTTCAGTCACTGAAGTCACATGCATATACGTAATCTGGATTCAGTCCCCAGCAGTGACAGAAATGAGGCTATTTTATGATGAAAATGTGAAATGGCTAAACTTGAAGGGAAATTGTACAATTTTATTCTCTTTTTAGCTTGGACAATTGGTGTGTGCAAGCACAGAAGTATATTAAGGAAGCAAAACCAGGCTCTTCTTGCTAAACATGAGATTTCCTTAAGTTTCAGATACCCTATGATATCCCTTAGACAAATAATGATAATGATGCCTAGAGAAATGGCAAGGTGTAATTAAATGACTCTGAAGACATAAACTGTGGTTTATATTCAGCCACTGACCAGAGCTGAGATTTCGAACAAGCCCATTTACGTCTCTGCTCATCAGCAGAGAGTTGATATAAATCGCCTAGTGTTCCTTTCGGGCTAACATTTTTTAACATCTGTGAGGTACCTTTTGTTATGTTCTTACTTCTTTGGTTATTGCTTTTCTTTGTTTCTTTGTTTTTAAAACCAGGGGCTTAATCTCAGATTTTATCCTTAGGGGTATTGCACCAACTCTTCCCCTCCAACAAGACTTTCAACTAACTGATTGGCTCCTCAACCCCATCATCGGGGAGGACACATAATCTAAATTAGTCAGAATGTGATTTTTTTTCCTTTCTGGCCACAGAGTCTTAGATAGGCTAATCACAAGAATCTCCAGAAATTTTGATGGCACTATGAAAACAAACTCTTTTCTGCTCCTCTGAACTTTTTTTTTCCTTTTATTTTTTTTTTATATTTTTATTTTTTTATAATTAAATTTATTTATTTTTTTAATTACAATACTGTATTTGTTTTGCCATACATCGACATGAATCAGCCAGAAGAATTTTACTCACAGAGCCTCCTGTGGCTTCACTGGCCATTAGCTTGGAAAGAGCTTCCCCTAATAATGAAGACACAATCTCTGAATTCCAGTCTTTGAACTCATGGATTAAGCCATCCCTAGAGCTATTTGTGACTTCACTTCATTTTATAAGCTTTTTTTTTTTTTTGGCCCATTTCAGGTTCAGTCAGTTCAGTTCAGTTCAGTTCAGTCGCTCAGTCAGCACGCCAGGCCTCCCCTGTCCATCACCAACTCCCGGAGTTCACTCACACTCATATCCATCGAGTTAGTGATGGCATCCAGCCATCTCATTCTCTGTTGTCCCCTTCTCCTCTTGCCCCCAGTCCCTCCCAGCATCAGGGTCTTTCCCAGTGAGTCAACTCTTCACATGAGGTAGCCAAAGTATTGGAGTTTCAGCTTTAGCATCAGTCCAATGAACACCCAGGACTGATCTCCTTTAGGATGGACTGGTTGGATCTCCTTGCTATCCAAGGGGCTCTCCAGAGTCTTCTCCAACACCACAGTTCAAAAGCATCAATTCTTCAGTGCTCAGCTTTCTTCACAGTCCAACTGTCACATCCATAAATGACCACTGGAAAAACAATAGCTTTGACTAGACAGAACTTTGTTGGCAAAGTAATATCTCTGCTTTTTAATATGCTATCTAGGTTGGTCATAATTTTTCTTACCAAGGAGTAAACGTCTTTTAATTTCATGGCTGCAATCACCATCTGCAGTGATTTTGGACTCCCAAAACATAAAGTCAGCCACTGTTTCCACTGTTTCCCCATCTATTTCCCGTGAAGTGATGGGTCAACCAAAGAGTCCAAAATGCAGTACTTGGATGCAGTCTCAAAAACGACAGAATGATCTCTGTTCATCTCCAAGGCAAACCATTCAATATCACGGTAATCCAAGCCTATGCCCCAACCAGTAATGCTGAAGACGCTGAAGTTGAACGGTTCTATGAAGACCTACAAGACCTTTTAGAACTAACACCCAAAAAAAGATGTCCTTTTCATTATAGAGGACTGGAACACAAAAGTAGGAAGTCAAGAAACACTTGGAGTAACAGGCAAATTTGGCCTTGGAGTACGGAATGAAGCAGGGCAAAGTTTAATAGAGTTTTGCCAAGAGAACACGCTGGTCATAGCAAACACCTTCTTCCAACAACACAAGAGAAGACTCTACACATGGACATCACCAGATGGTCAACACCAAAATCAGATTGATTATATTCTTTGCAGCCAAAGATGGAGAAGCTGTATACAGTCAGCAAAAACAAGACCGGGAGCTGACTGCAGCTCAGACCATGAACCCCTTGTTGCCAAATTAAAAGAGGGGAAAACCACTAGACCATTCAGGCATGACCTAAATCAAATCCTTTATGATTATACAGTGGAAATGAGAAATAATTTTAAGGGCCTAGATCTGATAGAAGGTGCCTGATGAACTACAGACAGAGGTTCATGACATTGTACAGGAGACAGGGATCAAGACCATCCCCATGGAAAAGAAATGCAACAAAGCAAAATGGCTGTCTGAGGAGGCCTTACAAATAACTGTGAAAAGAAGAGAAGGGAAAAGCAAAGGAGAAAAGGAAAGATATAAGCATCTGAATGCAGAGTTCCAAAGAATAGCAAGGAGAGATAAGAAAGCCTTCCTCAGCAATCAGTACAAAGAAATAGAGGAAAACAACAGAATGGGAAAGACTAGAGATCTCTTCAAGAAATTAGAGACACCATTTCAGGCTGCCTTTGTTTAACTTGACTCTCTGATACCTGCTGGCAAAAGCTCTCTGGCTAACGTAGCTGAATAACAGAAAGAACGTATCTTTAAAAGTTGAAATACAGCCTTCTGACAACACCATTAATGCACAAATGATCTGTAACATCTTGGACAAAGCAGTCAAATATAGTGAGACTTGGCTTCTGTATATACAAAATGATCCGCTATATCTCACTGAGTTATTTAAAAATGGTGACTCTACATTTTATTAAACTTCTATTATTTGCATTTATCCCTTAAATACCTTACAGAACTGTAATTTTTTAAGGATGTGAGTTTGTTCAACTTTTGATCTCTATAATGCCTACTATCTAGCAGACAGTATATGTAGAATGAATCAAATCACTGAAAATCAACCTATGTTAGATTTTAGGAATTTCTTCATAGGCTCTCTTATTTGATGAGATGGCAGCTGCCTGAATTAAAGCCATTTTACCATTTTCCCTTTTGTTTCATGGCCAGAGACTATACTGATAGCTGTCCTCCACTGCAGCACAGAACATCCCTGCAACACTGTATATTATTTGGTCAAAATCTATTATCAGTGCAGAAAACATTACATAATAATTCTCAACATCCTTCCCATTCAAAACTTCAATTGAATCAATCAATTAATTTAAAAAAGAATTACTCTCTCAGTCCTCCTACCTGATGGACATCCTGGACAAGATGGAGCCTTCCGGAGCTTTTTGGTGAGCCAGGTAAGCAGCCTAGAGTCATGAAGAATCACGT
Source organism: Nanger dama (assembly GCA_917880005.1). Lineage (NCBI taxonomy): Eukaryota > Metazoa > Chordata > Mammalia > Artiodactyla > Bovidae > Nanger > Nanger dama. The sequence continues at coordinate 6,298,514 of CAKJTW010000074.1, read as the reverse complement.
ACTTCACACTCTCCCAGCTGCTCAGATCTGAATGAATACTGTTGAATTCATCCGTAGACGTAGTTTGCCATTTAGTACGCATGTATGAGTGCTCAGCTGCTTCAGTCATGTCTGACTGTTTGTGACCCCATGGACTGTAGTCCTCCAGGTTCCTCTGTCCCTGCAATTCTTCAAGCAAGAATACTGGAATGACTGGAATGGGTTTCTATGCTCTCCCCCAGGGGATCTTCCCCACCCAGGGATTGAACCCACATCTTCTGCATTGCAGGTGAGTTTGTTACCCACTGAACTACCTGGGAAGCCCTAACATTTGATATGACTTCTCTCTAAATCTTCACTGGATCAGAGCCTTATATGTCACTCATTGACATGTTATTGACTATGAACCACGAGTGTGTGCTCAATCATGTCTGACATTTTGTGACCCCATAGCCCACCAGACTCCTCTGTCCACGGGATTTCCCAGACAAAAATACTGGAGTGCGTTGCCATTTCCTTCTCCAGGGGATCTTCCTGACCCAGGATTGAACCCATATCTCCTAATGTCTCTTGCATTGGCAGGTGTATTCTTTACCACTGAGCCACCAGGGAAGCCCATGTTCTTGACTGTGGGTGGTGGTTTAGTTATTAAGTCATGTCTAACTCTTGCAACCCCATGGCCTGTAGCCTGCCAGGCTCCTCTGTTCATGGGATTCTCTAGGCAAGAATACTGGAGTGGGTTGCCATTTCCTTCTCCAGGAGATCTTCCTGACCCAGAAATTGAACCCAGGTCTCCTGCATCACAGGCAGATTCTTTACCAACTGAGCTACAAGGGAAGCCTCATCCTTGACTATAAGAACCATCAAATAAGCCAGCTGGCAACCTGATGAAGCTTTTTACAGTGGTAATTGTCCAGGGAAGAGAGTAGAACTCCCACATGCAATGCCAACCCCCAGTTCAGAAAATAAACAATGCAATCACCTTTTATGCACTTGACTATGTTAGTCCTTGAAATCATGCAGGCAGAATGTGCCTGAGAGCTGGGGAAGCATGGGGAACAAGCAGAGATCAGAGGATGCTAAAATTGTAGAAAGAAGCAGTCAGATGTAGAATGTCTAAATCTTATACTGAGTTTTTTTCCACAGAACTAGCCACAAGGTGTTGCTGCTAAAAATTCTTAAGCTGGGTAAATCAATAACAAAGTGGTTAACAAAAGATTGCTGTTGAATTCTTCCAGGTGGTTCTAAAACTCTACTCCTTGGAAAGGCAAGATTTTATGATGAGCTCTTATGAAAGAATATGCTGAGTTGAAGGAAGAGAGCAGTCACTCCAGCAGGAGTCAAAGAGAATACAGCAGATGTCAGGCTTTCTTTCCCCATGTCAACAAAAGAATCTAAATATTTTACATATTGAGGTTTTTTTTTTTTTCAATTTTATTTGGATAAAAAAGATAAGGATGGTGCAGAAAAATGAGAGTCACTCTTCCAGGTCAGGTCAGGTCAGGGGCCAGGGAGAACTTACCTTCCGATAATGATACTGCACAGGCAAAAGGAGAGGTATCAAAAGCACCTATTAAGGGAGATTTTCACATCCATGAGCACAGGAAGATGTGTGTGCTGTTGAGGGAAAGTTCTGTAAGATGACGTCAAAGACTGTGACAACTGAGAAATGGGTAGTGCAGAGCAGACTGCAGCGCTCGAGGGCAATGGGCTGAGGACGTGTTCCTTCTACAGGCAGGTGTAGGAGCTGTTTGCCCATCTCCCTTGGTTGCATATAGGGCCCCCAATTTTTCTAGACAGTTCTCTATGGTTGCTTCTGAGACTCAGGTATCATTGGTCCATGTCTTTTGGGTTCATTTGACCACGTTAAGCCAAAATGTGTGTGGAAAGTTGCTGAAGCAGTCGATGGACAGATTTCCATCTGGTCTTATTCCTGGGAAAGTTTCTAGCTCGTTACCCTTTTCTTAAAAACATTAAAATCACAGAATTTTGCTTGGGTGTTCTTTTTATTGTTTCCCTCCTCTTTTTGCTCCTCTCTCTTTTTTTTTTAACCCTACATTGTCCACTGATTAAGAAATGTACCCTTACCATAGAGCATAGGCTTAAGGCACCATCCCTTACCTTAAGAAGCTTGGAGTTTGGTGGAAAAGACAAACATGTGGGACACTAACTGCAAAGCACTATGGCATATTGCCAGCTTTCTTATCTTTGGTAAGACAGTCAATGGGAGGCCAGCGGATGAACAGCCCTGCTAAAGGCAGCGAGCGCATGCCAGCCTAGCTGGGGGTGTGAAGGATGTGGGCACTGGGAGGAGATCTACCAAGATGTCAGGTTTTCTGGTCCAGTTAAATAGTTTGGACTTTTTAAAGTCATTTAGGTACTCTAATCAAAGATGTGATGTGATCCATTCTGTCCTTACAATTACCTTTGGCTTTTGCAGGGGGCAAATTCGAGGCAGTGAGGCAGGAAGAAGGGAGGGCTGTTTGAGGGCACTGTGATATAGATGTGGTGCCCATGGTTGGGGGAGCTGTGAGATGGACAGAGTAGAGAGGCCTGAAGGCTCTCCAGGAGGGAGTGGTCACTAAAATTTATTGACTGAATGTAAGGAACTGAGGGGGAGACGGAGAAGTCAGAAATGCCATTCATCAAGAAAGTAAACTTGAGAGAAGGAGCGACTATTATGAGTTCAATTAGCGGAGCTTTAAGTGTCTTATGAATGTCCGTGCAGAGACATTACAAAACCTGGTGGACATGAGGAGAGGATTTTGACTAGAGTCAGAGCTTGAGGTCAATTATAACTTCAAGGTGGAAGTTGTGGTAAAGAACCTGCCTGTCAATGCAGGAGACATAGAGATGTGAGTTTGATCCCTGGGTCCAGATGATTCTCTGGAGGAGGGCATGGCAACCCTCTTCAGTATTCTTGCCTGGAGAATCCCATGGACCGAGGTGGGCTACCGTTCATAGGGTCACAAAGAGTCGGACACAACTGAAGCGACTTGGCTCACATCCAGAAATAAAAAGTTCTCTGAATTAATGAAAGAGGTATAAATAGAATTCAAAATTACCAATATTAGAGGCAAACGAGCAGAACACCAGGAAGGTTCTGAGAGTGTCTGGAGAGGCGGGAGGACATCCAGAAGAAAATGGAGTAATCCTTCCCTCTAAACAGACAGACACAGAAAGAGAGAGGTTCAAAAAGAACTAATAGGTAACAAGTCACTAATTAGTATCACAAATAAGATGATGACTGAATATTTAAACTATGGTTTTTCTAGTAGTCATGTATGGATGTGAGAGTTGGACTGTGAAGAAAGCTGAGCACCAAAGAACTGATGCTTTTGAACTGTGGTGTTGGAGAAGACTCTTGAGAGTCCCTTGGACTGCAAGGAGATCCAACCAGTCCATTCTGAAAGAGATCAGCCCTGGGTGTTCTTTGGAGGAAATGATGCTGAAGCTGAAACTCCAGTACTTTGGCCACCTCATGTGAAGAGTTGACTCATTGGAAAAGACCCTGATGCTGGGAGGGATTGGGGGCAGGAGAAGAAGGGGACCACCGAGGATGAGATGGCTGGATGGCATCACCGACTCGATGGATGTGAGTCTGAGTGAACTCCGGGAGTTGGTGATGGACAGGGAGGCCTGGTGTGCTGCGATTCATGGGGTCACAAAGAGTCCAATACGACTGAACTGAACTAAACTGAACTGAAGCAAAAGTAAGACAATAGTGACCCAGAAGAGAATGGTTTTATTTGCTCTTATCTCTCCCCTTTCTCCACATGCATACATTTACTGGAAGACAATTCTTTAAGGATAGAAATTTTGTGTTACCCATCTCTGTGTATTCAGTACAGGAAACAATGTCCAGCATGGGTGATGCTCAATAAACATTGTTATTAGATTCGTGGAAAACAAATAAGAACAGAACTCTAGAGAATAATTTCCTAGAAATCTTGATTTCCAATGCAGAGGAAGCCTGAAGGCATGGCTGTCTCAATTAATTTTAACACAAAATTAATTTTGAAAAAGTACAGGGATAAACAGAAAATAGTATACTCTTAAGTACAGAAGTTTCCATTCAGCCTAGATTTGACAAGTGGGAAATGAAATTGAATGAGATAAAGCGTTCTTAACCCTCAGCCAAAATACGCTAAAATCCATCTCAGAAGCAGGTCTTAATCACAGTCAAATTTCTCCTCAAAATGCATTAAGGTTATATAAGCCTCTGGGCTCCATTCAATTGAGCAAGAACTCTTTCTGTCTCTTTCAAGTTTTTTTCTCAATTATCATCATCGAGTTATTAAGGCAACTGATCATACTTAAGTATGTTCTTGACAAGTTCTCTCCAATTTAAAATATAAAACTGCTGTGTGCTCAGTTGCTCAGTCATGTCCGACTCTTTATGACCCCATGGACTGTAGCCCACCAGGCTCCTCTTTCCATGGGGATTCTCCAGGCAAGAATACTGGAGCGCGTTGCCATGACCTCCTCCAGGGGATTTTCCCAACCCAGAGATCAAACCCAGGTCTTCTGCACTGCAAGCAGATTCTTCACCAACTGAGCCACCAGGAATACAGAGCTGAGAAATGAGCATTTAAGAACCGCCACATAAACTGCACTAAGGAAGAAAGAAAGATCTTCCATTGCAGAAGACCACCAGGAAACTGTGTGTCCTGGTAATATCGGAGCTTTCCTTCCTCTTCTTTGTTTTTTTCATCTGACTTTTTGTTCTCCCATGAAATTTATGTGAAAGCCCAGCAATATGAATATGAATGTGGCAGGTCAGGGGACTATCAGCCACTATTATCAATACTGCTTTATTGTTTCTTAGAAGAAAAGAGGATTCTTCAAACTTTGATTTTCCTTTCAGTATATTCATAGTACCCATGCTGATGTGGTCCTCTTCTAAATATTTGCCTTGCCTTATTGGGTCAGTGGTAGACACTTAATTTTCTTATCCAACACACTTTGCACCATGTGACAGGTTTTCCCGTAGAGAGAGACAGACAGATAAATAATATAGTATCATGAACTAAGAATTATTTTCCTATCCTCCCGTGCACTACAGGTAGTTCCCTGAAGCATATTTCTCCAACAAGTCACAAGCAGACGGTCACAAAGGTGCTTTGAGTAAGCTGTTTCTTTTCCAGTAAGAGGAGACACTCTCCTGGTGTCATCCCTTCCTCTCTCATCCCTACCTTGCTCTGCCTGAGATGTAACATGAGATCTTTGTTGAGTCAAGAGAATCTCATGATTGCTGACATCATTAAACTACAGCAAAAAAATGAAAAAAAAAAAAATCAGAGAAATTTGTTTTTCTCCAGTTTCTCATTAAAAATGTAAGCCGTTATCTACTGACCCACTGTTGTTTCTTGGTCAGTTGCTAATAAAAATCACTCTTGAAAGAACATATCTTTCAATTTGGGTTTGCAGTCCCTCCTTTCTGCACAGATTGCAACTCCTCACATATTTCAGATCCAGCTAAATACAACTTTTTTCATCAAATGTTTCCCTATGCCTTCAATTGACACTGAAAGTGAAAGTGAAGTCACTCAGTCGTGTCCGACTCTTTGCGACCCCATGGACTAGTAGCCTACCAGGCTCCTCCCTCCATGGGATTCTCCAGGCAAGGGTATTGGAGTGGGCTGTCATTTCCTTCTTGACACTAGTCTTTCCCTAATGTTCGTCATGTTACCTTTTGGTCACTCAGTCGTGTCCAATTCTTTGTGAATCCATGGACTCTAGCCCATCAGGCTCCTCCATCCTTGGGATTTCCTTGGCAAGAATACTTGAGCGGGTTGCCATTTCTCACACAGAGATTGATCCCTTGCCTCCTGGTTGGCAGGAAGATTCTTTACCATTGAGCCACCTAGGAAGCCCAGTCTTTGTCATACCCCTCTATAATTTCACTTCTGAATGTCTGTTTACATGTCTGTACAATTATTTGCATGACTGTCTCTTGAACATGGAATAATGCCATCAATTTTGGCATCTTTAATAGCAGGGATCAGCAAACATTTTGTGCAAGGGACCAAGGAATAATATTTTAGGACTGTAGACCATATGGTATCTGTTGCGACTACTCAGTCTGCCATTGTAGCAAATTGAAAGCAATCATAGACAATATGTAAATGAATGAAGTGGCTAAGTCCCTATAAAACTTTATTTACAAAAACAGATGGCAGGCAGGATTTGGCCTATGGATCATAATTTGCCAACCTCTGTAACAGAGAATCTATAATATCTCCTTTAATATTCTGAAAAAATTCATTGAATGAATAAAAAAACATATGAATGAACTACAACAAACAATTCCTTTTTGTTTTCATCAACTTTAAGCCACAAATTAATCCTGGGATAAGTAAACATTAGACAACAAAAGGTAATCTTGTGAATTACAGTATTTCCCAAAATGTGGGACAAATTATTTTTGTCTACAAATGGATATTTGTAGTTCACAAGATAAATCTAGGTGGTAAGAAACTTTCCATTAGATAGTATAATTTACACAGTTTTAATTAAGGTCTCAGTTCAGTACCAATCTCTCAAACACTACAATTTTCCTGTTCAAAAGAAAGAAACCCCTGGCAAATAGAAGACAAACAATAATGGAACAAGTCTTTAAGCCAAGCATATAACATTAATCCTGTTTTGTATTTATATTTAAAATTCTTATTTTATGTATTAACCCACCCTATATATCTACATATTTCTTTTAAAAACATTTATTTAGCTCAATAGAATTAACTTCAAGCCATGAAGAGATTATGGAAGAAATTTAAAAGCATACTACTAAGTCAAAGAGGCTGATCTAGAAAAGTTACATAATGTATGTGTCCAACTATAAGACATTCTGAAAACAGAAAAATTATGGAGAAAATAAAAAGATCAGTGTTGCCGTGGATTGGTGGGGGATGAAATAAGTAGGTAGAGTACAGAGGATTTCCAGGGCACTGTAACTGCTCTGTATGACATCATAATTGTTGATAGATGTCATTAAGCATTTATCCAAAATCATAAAAAGTACATCAAGAGTGCATCTTTGGATAAGAAAATGGCAACCTACTCCAGTAGTCTTGCCTGGGAAATCCCATGGACAGAGGAGCCTGGTAGTCCATGAGGTGGCAAAAGAATTGAACATGACTTCGTGACTAAACAAATTACTTTACCACAATTTTTAAAATCATACTTCACATTAAATTAACCATTTAACTTAAAAAAAAGTGTACTCTAACAAAGACTACGAACTCTGGTGAGTATGATGAATGTTAACACTTCACTGGGGGATGTTGATATTAAATAAGGTTATGCATATGTGGGAGCATATGACATAAAAAAAGTCTCCATAATTTAGGAATTCTTTCATGAATCAAAAACTCCCCTGAAAGAGTCTTAATATATTTACTAAGTACAGATTATCTGACAGGTGAGAATAACAGGGTTGAGTAAGTAGGCGAGGTTCTTCTCTGTGGGTACTTCAGATCTGCTGGGAGTCTGACAAGTATGATGTTATGATCAAGGTGTTAATAAGAGACCTAAGAACACTGTATCCAGCCAAGCCAATTCAAAAACAATTAATGGATTTATTATTTTTTTAAATCATAATTAAGTAGCATGCAGGTAAGGTGAAAAATTCCAAAGGTGACATGTGAATGACTGAAGTTAGAGAAACACTGCAGCTTAAGGGTGCTTGGATTACTCTCTGATCAAAATAACACTTCAAATCATGGCCTTGCCATTGACAAGCTCTATGACTTGAGAAAACTCTCAAGATTACATACAGCTAAATTTCTTCTTCTGAAGAAAAGACTGTAGAGGGTCAACTTACATAATGCATGTAAATGTTCTTTATAAACCTCTATACAATTTTTAGTTTAAATCTAGCTCACTCTGAATCTGAGAAGCTTCCAGCAGGTTTTTCTAAATCATTAATATCTCTTTTCAGGCAGTGTCTGATACAAAAACAATCAAGTGTTTTATTAAACATGAAGATATCAATATTCTGTTTTAGAATCAATGTACAGACATACTTGACTACCTATTAGTTGAATGAAAAATGTAGGCATTAGTAACTCATTTTGGTTGTAAGATTAGTTATTTAACATATAACCACATTCTAATTTGTAGCATGTTTATAAAAATCTAGTATCTTGTCAAGAATTGCCTTCCTTTATGAAATTTATTGCTCAGTTTTACTCTAGCCTTATAATATTAGCAATAAATCCAAGAGTAATATTATGGCTTTTTTCAATTGATTAAGCTGAAATCATGGGTACAAATTAAACGTTAGTGATTACATTTCATTGGTGATCTATAATACATAATTTAATAAGATACATTTTAAATGATCATAGTGTCAGAATTGTCAGACAATTCATCCAATATACACCTCAGGATACAATTTCCTATTTATACTCAAGATAGTTTCTATCTGAAATATCTTCAAAAGTAAATAAAAAAACTTTATAAGCCAAATGATCTTCATAATAACAGAAATTAATTATACTAATGGTGTCTAGCACATGGTAGGAATTCAATAATTGGTAAAGGTCTTACCTTGCTTTCCTACTGCTGCAGTAAGAAATGACAAACTGAGTGGCTTGGAACAACACAAGTCGATTATCTTAGAGTTACAGGGGTCAGATGTCCAAAATGGGTCTCATTTCGCTAAAAACATGGGCTTCTGTGGTGGCTCAGAGGTAAAGAATTCACGTGCAATGCAAGAGATTAGAGTTTAATCCCTGGGTAGAGAAGATCCCCTGGAGAAGGAAATGGCAACTGACTCTAGTATCCTTGCTTGGAAAATCCCATGGACACAGGAGCCTGGCAGGCTACTGTCCATGGGGTCTCAAAAAGTCAGAGACAACCGAGCATGCATACATGCATGCAGAGGCTGTCTACATTATTTGGAAGGCTCATGGTCCCTTCCATCTTCAAAGCAGCAGCACACTTCTTCCTGTCTCAGACCTCTATTTCCATCACCACATCTGCTCTCATTTCAACTGTCTTGCCTCCTTCTTATCAAGACGTTTGTGATAACCTCAGGCCCACTCTGACATCTGGAATAATATTCCCAACTCAAGACCTTCAATGCTGTCTCATCTTCAAAATCCTTTATGCCACATAAAGAATACATTTCCTCACCTGAGATCCCAGGGATTAGCACATTGACATCTCTGGTGAGCAAGGGGTCATTATTCTACTTATCACAGGTCTGCAAGAACAATTTTTAATTGTCAAAGACCAATTTTTTAATTTTATTATTTCAATTCACTGCTACTCTTTCTAGATTAGGACAATCATATAACTGTTAAATACTGTCAAAATAGTATTTTTGTCCCATAAAAATATTAGTGTCTAGTGACAACAGCCAGCTTTTAGAGAGCACTGCTTTGCGTGCTTTCCATGCATTATTTCACTTAATTCAAGAAACTGAAAAGATGCCAGATGGAATCACTGATATTTAGAAAATTATAAGATGTATGGATATGCTTTTATCTTATTCAAGAAGAAAACTCATTCAAAGATGAAGTATTGCCATGTACAAGTACACAGCCTGCCTGTGTGCTCAATTGTGTCTGACTCTTTACCACTCCATGGACTGTAGCCCACTAGGCTCCTTTGTCCAGTGTATTAAAAAGCAGAGACATCACTTTGTTGACAAAGGGCTGTATAGTCAAATATGATTTTTCCAGTAGTCATGTATAGATATGAAGGTGGACTGTGAAGAAGGCTGAGCACTGCAGAATTGATGCTTTCAAATTGTGATGGAAGAGAAAACTCCTGAGAGTCCCATGGAGAGCAAGGAGGTCAAACCAGTCCTTCCTAAAGAAAATTAACCTTGGATATTCATCGGAAGGACTGAGCTGGAAGCTCCAAGACTTCGGCCACCTGATGCGAAGACCGACTCATTCGAAAATACACTGATGCTGGGAAAGACTGAGGGCAGTTGCGAAGGGGGCGACAGAGGGTGAGTTGGTTGGATGGCATCATTGACCCAATGGACACGAGTATGAGCAAACTCTGGGAGATAGTGAAGGACAGGGAAGCCTGGTGTGCTGCAGTCCATGGGGTCACAGAGTTAGACATGACTGAGTGACTGAACAACAACAATCCAAAACATCGATGCCAAAGAAAAAACTGGAAGATAAAGAATTAGAGGGGTGCGAAAGGTCAGCAGTAGAGGTCCAGGCAAAGCAGGACTATATCGACATCTGTGATGAAACGGTTATGTCATCCTATGTCTCTGGTTAGAATCTAGGGACAGAATATCCCTAAGATGGAATATTTATCTTGCCTCTTCTAGTGTAATTAACCTGACTCTAGAAAATGTATTTAAAAGTTGATTTAATGACATTGTTGTCAGAAACTTTGGTTTTTGAGTTAGGTCCTAAGGCATAGTGATTTTGTGTGTGTGTGTGCTAAAAGTCACATAATATAAAATGTACTCTATTAATCGTATTTAACTGTACAGCTTAGTGGTACTAGGTACATTATGCACATTGTGTTACAACTCTCACCATCACCCATCTCCCAAATTTTTCACCTTTCTAAACTGAAACTCTGTCCCCACTAAACACTAAGTCCTCATTGCCTCTCCCTTAAGCCACAGTAATTTTATTAAATCTTCAAGGTTAAGGCAGAAATTAAGAGTATCACTCTCTCCCCCTATCTCTATAGCAGTATCTTAATTACATGTTAATTCAAGAAGCTTTCATGATCATGACTATTTCCAACCACCTCTGCACGCATATTGGAGAAGGCAATGGCAACCCACTCCAGTGTTCTTGCCTGGAGAAGCCCAGGGATGGGGCAGCTTGGTGGGCTGCAGTCTATGGGGTCACGCAGTGTTCGACATGACTGAAGTGACTTGGCAGCAGCAATGCACATATACATGACCACAGGGGACAATTATGCTGAACTTCCCACCACCTCACAACACAGTGCATCTTTTCCCTTCCATCCGGTGATACTTTTCTCGCTGCCCTTCAAGCCCTCACCAAGAGTGTCCTCAAGCCCAGTTCTGATTCAGAGTACTAACTGGACCCAAAGCCAACACCTTATTTACGGCAGCATTCTGATTCCAGAGAACAAATTATATTTCAGTGTCTAACGCTATACCATTTTTAAAATTCTCAAAACTTACTGGCTTAAAAAAAAAAAAAAAAAAAAACCTTAAATTTTCCCCATTCCTCATGTGGTAGTTCAGGTATTAAAAAGAAATCAGCCAGGCTGATTACCTCTGATTCACAAAGGATCAGTTAGGATATGGGATCACACAGCGCTTCCAAGTAAAGGATCTTTTCCCAGGGTGGCTTCTTGTCCCTCATCTAGTGCCTTAATGATCCTGTCCAAACTCTCTCTCTCTCTCTCTTTTTTTTTTTTTTTAAGATGAGAGATTCTTTCATTTTCATTGTACAACAGTGGTATATAAGCAGGAAAGCTCTTCATCTCCATTCTTTATGATGAATGTATGGGGCAATATATCTCCTAATGATCAGCCCTCTGTAGTCAGTTTCCATGGTTCTGTGCTGTGTTTAGTCACTCAGTCGTGTCCGACTCTTTGTGATGCCATGATTGTAACTTGCCAGGCTCTTCTGTCCATGGGGTTTCTCCAGGCAAGAATACTGGAGTGGGTCGCCATGCCCTCCTCTAGGGGATCTTCCCAAACCAGCGATCTAACACAGGTCTCCTGCATTGCAGGCAGATTCTTTACCATCTGAGCCACCAGGCAAGGTATCTTCTTATTCTGCACATACCTACCGTGTGAAAGATGGGAAATTCTATCTCTGCTTTGTCATCTGACTCCTTGAGACAAGGAAGAAGGTCAGAAGTGGATACAGATGAGCACAATTAATAAAGTCACAAGTTTTGATTGTATGTACCTAAGTGTGAGTCTTGTCTGTCATCCTCATCAACTGCATGACCCATGGAAAACATTCAAAACCCGCTTTTTTTTTTTTTAAATTTTTATTTTGTATTGGGATTTAGCCGATTAGCAATGCTGTGGCAATTTCAGGTGAACAGTGAAGGGACTCAGCCGTACATATGCATGTATCCATTCTCCTCTACTGTCTAAGCTCTCTCTCCTCCTGTTTTCCATCCTCCAGAACTTCTCACAGCTTGACTTTGTCACAACAGGATTGATCTCAGTATAGACTTAATCTAGTGCTGCCTTCCTCAACAGAAAGTTATCCAAGAGTGAGTATTCCAAGAGGCAAGTCTCTAAGAGACAGAAAATGAAAACCATCAGTCTCTAAAACACCTAGGCAATGATACTGGCCACATCACATCCTCTGTATTTTCTTATTCAAAACATGCATTCATATTCAAGGGAAGAAACCATGCACCCCAACCCTTCAAAGGAAGAGGACCAAAAATTTAATCTGTCACACTTTCTGCTTCATGGCTCATGCACAAATTATTTAACCCTCTCTGAATCTCAGTTTTCTCTTCTGTTAAGTGTAAACAAGATAAATCATAATTATACTGCAAAAGCTGTGAGAATTAAATGAAATAACAAGGGTGCAGTGCCTATTATAGTATACCTGATATAGAATAATCAATAAATAGTATCTGTGATTATATTAGCAAGAAAAAACACTCCTATGTGCTTGTGTCATCATGGGAGCAGTTCACTTCACAGTACCCACTACTGACAATTTAGACAATTATTTTCTGATATGTGTCCTCAGCATACAAGGAAATTCCATTTTAAAGAGGAGAAATGTCTATGGAACCATGGGTGGGCCACAGATCTCTTTGGTGATGTATGTGTATACTTCATATTCATTATCTATTTCTTTTCCTTTAATATTATCATTGCTTGTAAAGTCTTAGCTGGAGTTTATTAAGGTATTATTCATAGAGATGTGATGAATAAATGGGCTTCCCTGGTGGCTCAGATGGTAAAGCATCTGCCTGCAATGTGGGAGACATGAGTTCAATCCTTGGGTTGGAAAGATCCCCTGGAAGAGGACATGGCAACCCATTCCAGTATTCTTGCCTGGAGAATCCCCACGGACAGAAGAGCCTGGTGGGCTACAGTCCATGGGGTCAAAGACTCAGATACAATTGAGTGACTAAGCACAGACAAATAAATATGCCCCAAATTCTTGACAAAAAGCAAATCAAGACACCAATTTCCAAAGGTATCAACAAATCTGCCAAGCATCTTTAGAAATACAGGCAGACAAACACACACTTCCCACAAATTTATTAGAGTAATACAGTAAGAAATCACCCACAATGGCCATTTAAAACATGTGTCCATGATGGCTAACTTCTGGGAGGAGGGTGGACCCTTGGCCCTGGTGTTAAACTACATTATGCCCAAGCTCCTCAAATTCCTGACCTTCCTCTTCATCTTGAGAACACGTCCTACATCTCTGGACAATGAATAACACTCTCTTAGGATCTTTGCTTGTACTGACATGAAAAGCTTTCTCTGCTCTTTCTAGCTACAGTTATGGGACCAGATACAGTATAATGGAATTAATAATGAATACATTGTAAGAAGAGGTGCAATCAAAATCACAAAATCTTATCCAAGCAATTTGCTTACTATTTGTCCTTAATGGCATTGTAATAGTGTATTAGTCATTGCAATCATGGTGGTCCACTAGATCACACCACTGTGTCTACAAGGGTTATGTGGGCATCAAGACATCTGATTCAGTATCTCACTGAATATAACTGAGTCTTATCTCTTTCTCTCTTTAGGATTATCTTTATCCTAAGGCTGGTTCTCCTGGCAATGGAATACCAGTAGCAAATGAGGCTATTGTTCAGAGCCAGGAAAAGAAAGTGTGTTTTTGTTACAGCACTGAAAGTGAGAGTTCTCATATTTACCTTATGTTGACCACACAGCTCACAGATCAACCCCTAATAGCAATAATGGTAGCTATATTTTAATGAACTCTTTCTATGTCAGGAACTATTCTAAACACTGAACTGATAAGATTTGATTTATTCTTCTCTATAAATATGTAACAACATGCCTATAATTATTCCCATTTCATAAATAAAGAAAATGGAGCATAGGATTATTAAAGATGCTAGGCTACATTCATACATTTAAGCTGTGAAGCAGCTCAGCCCTAATCCACACTGCAGATTAACTCCAGATGACTTTTGTTTAACTCTGTGAAAGCTTCCTGGCTGAGCCAACAATTTACATAAATACAGAAAGCACTGTTTGCCTTTAAGATAATCAAGGGCCTCTTTCCAGAAAGCATGGCCCACATGCAGGAGGAGTGCTCAAATGAATGAAAATATTGGTTTAGTAGGAGAACAAGACCACTAGGCAAAGAAGCACTTTTAATTAACAGATTTTCCCAAACATTATCTGTGACTTAGCTTTTAGCATTTGAAGGGCACTCATATAAAAGAGAAATGATTCAGGCCAATAGATAAGGCTTAAGGCAATGGTAGGCAGATCTCAGGTCAGTATAAGGAAGTTTCATTTTATAAACACAGAATGAAGTTCCAGTAAACATGTATACCCAAAACTTACCATAGATAAAGCAATGTGGTGTTTGTTGCCTAGGTCAACAAAAATTATTTCCCTGGAGTGATGGCTGTAGCACCGGACTTGAGTGAATTTAAAGGGAATTAAATATAAAGAGAGGAGCCAGGTTGAACAAAAAGCTCTTCTGAGTTTTACTGTAAAGGAGAGCAGAGAATAGAAGCAAAGGTTGAAATGAAGCAATTTATTTTTTACTTGTTTTATTTTGTATAAGATGGGAAACATTTCAGCCTATTTATCTTCTTTTAAGAAGATGCATTCATAAAGTTGGTGGAGAACTTAATTTTACTTTATGAAAAAAGAAAGTACAAATAAATCATGGTCATCAGTAGCATGGGTGGAAAGGAAGGACATTTGGAAGTTATTGGCTCAAGTAGAAAATAACTTGGGTAAATACAAAGGATAGGACACTCTGCAGGGTCCTTGGAAAAGTTGTGAACTGGAATGAAATGAGATGCCATCAAACCTAGCTGCATCTCTCTTCTTTAACCAAGTTGAGCATGTGGAAAAATACAACACAGGATCAATGCAGTGTTTCTGTTTTTCCAGGTACAAAGGACCAAGCAGTTGTCAGTGACTGCAAGGGAGAGGTTATAAAGATGGCCTAAATTGGTTTTATATGAGGAGAGCCCACGACAGTGCGAAGACCTGTGGAAGGTAGCACTACCCGTGGGTTCCATGTTCCCTGGGTCTCCATCCCAGTCTAGAGTACGAGATGTGGCAGGGAAGCCTCATAAGCTTTCATCAGGTACACTGTTACTTTCTTGTTTAGTTGGTGTTTTATGTGGTCCTCTCAAAGTTGTTCTAAATACCTCTCCCTTCAACTTTTTTAAGTTGGACATATAATTTAAATATTCAGTGTGCTCTACTAAGTCTAAGAGCCCCAGTTTGGTGAAAGAATACTGCCCAAATTAATAGGACACACAATTTATGGCACAGACTTATTTTTGCACCACTGCAATTCCAACACAATAAAGGAAAGCAATAATTTTGTGCTTCAGGCAAGAACTCATGTGTGTCTCAGTGAGTGTGTGGTGTGCCTGCATGCATGTGAGCGAGGGAGAGATTTTTTTCTTAATGGAAAAACCTTCACATTTAGCCAGTCTCCTTTTAATCACAGCAATTCAGTGAAACAGACCACAGTAATAAGCAGTTTGTTCCAGGTTTTCAAGATTCAATGCAGACTCCATCTTCAATAATTCACATTTTCCCAGGTGTGCTGGACATTTATTGGAGCTTAATCATTTTCTCTCTTTTACGAAATTAATTTTCTAATACATTTTTAGTATAAATGAGACTGTGAGAAAGAAGTGGCCATTACTCCCTGTCAGAATAAATGGGGAGTTTTAAAGACGCATGACTGCAAAGAACTTAAAACCAGGCATTTGCTACCACAGCTTATTTCAGTAACTATCTTAAGAGAAAAAATAACTATAGTTGAATGTAAACAAATATTTTTAACACCTATTTTTTCCAGTTTTTGTTCTAGACATTAGTGAATCCAAAGTGGGTAGAAAAATAGTGCTGCTTTACAAAATAATAGTAAAAAAAAGTAACAAGTTATTTAACAATTAATACCCACCTTACTTTTATAACAATGATGATAAGGTTTTGGGTTAGTATTACTGTAATTATTGTTGTCTTTCTTTTAGTGCACATTGTCAGATAAAAGGACCCAAGGGTTGAATTCTGAGGAACATCAATCGGAATGAAGTTATACCCATAAAAGAGAAAACAAAGAATTATTATATAAATTCTCCCTTCCCATACAGATGTAGGATCATGTTTTCTGTAACCCTGTGGATGGATTGAGAATGGGGGAAAGAGTTAGTTGATCTTAAGTTTCATTACAATGCTCCTTCTAGATCTCCATCATCTTACTGTAAAACAGCATCTTTCTCTGCAGATGTACCATCTCACCATTACTGCTCAAAATGTTGTGTGTGGTATGACTGCACCCTTCCACCACCACAGCCTAGTGGGAGTAATTTCATCAATTTGGGCCTAAACGGCAGGGAAAGTGATAAATGGCATAAGACAATTACATAGTCTCATATAGAACTGGTCAGAGGAGTAATCTTACAGTCAAGATACCTTTATGTGGAGTGAGACAGTCATAATCACATCTTCTTATGAAGGCTCTCTGAGAAACTCTCAAATAATAATGGAAGCACGTTTGGTTTTTGTCTTAGATGATAGCTCCAATATATATCTATTCAGGGAAGATCATAAAATTACATATATGGCTCTTAAAATAAGGCAGAGACTTTTTCCCTCTGAAACTTCCTTACTTTCTCT
Source organism: Nanger dama (assembly GCA_917880005.1). NCBI lineage: Eukaryota > Metazoa > Chordata > Mammalia > Artiodactyla > Bovidae > Nanger > Nanger dama. The sequence continues at coordinate 6,281,713 of CAKJTW010000074.1, read as the reverse complement.
AGTATTCTTGGTGGATAATTCAAGCAAAAAAAAGGAACAGTGGCTAGAAAAGATTTAATTCTCAGTGGCGTTTGTCATTTAACTATAATGACCTCATTACTGGCGCACCTGAGCAGAAGCCTGGTGTGTTAATTCAGTAGCCAGTTAGCATCTCAGCAGCCCCAGCTAGAGTGTTCAGATTGCAGGTAGGTGTGCCAATTACAACAAAACACTTTAAGCATAGTCAAGAGTGTTAAGCTGCTTCAAGTGTCAAGTTAAGACTGCTTGTCCTTTATTCTTAAAAAGTCAGGAAGACAGCCTACAGGAAACAAATTGCTCAGATATAGGAAGTACATGTTGAGATATTTCTCCATATGGGATCTCTGGGAGGGGTCATAGTAAAGACACCACTTACATGAATTCATAGCCGTGTGCTGGATCCTGAGAAACACCGAAACCACATCAATTCTTTTTGTTTGTTCAAGTCTCCTTGGGTCCTTCCAGTTCTGTCAGAAGAAATAATAATCATAATGACTGGATGAAAAAGGAAAGGTTTGGGGGAAAATAGCCATCATTTATTGAGGATTACATATGTGCTAGGGTTAACGATCAAGGATAAATCAGGATTACCTAATTTTACAACAATCTTATATGGTGGCATTTTTATTATGTTCAACCTCTTCAATCTTTCTCAGATATTCTACATCAAATGAAGACTCTGTGGTTAAACCATTTTATATGAAATATGTGGGATCTAAAATATTCTAAGGACTTTCCTGGCAGTCCAGTGGTGAAGACTTCGCCTTCCAGTGCAGAGGGTGTGGGTTCAATCCCTGGTCGGGGAGCTGAGAAACCACATGCCTCATGGCCAAAACGCCAAAACATAAAACAGGAGCAATATTGTAGCAAATTCAATAAAGGCTTCACAAATGTTCCAAGAGGATATTTTAAATCAATAACCACTCTGGTGCTTTTTCAGGGACAAACTGTATTAAAAGTTGGTGGGTTTGAAATATAAAGGTTAAATTTGAGGGAATGAAGATTGGCAGTTGGGGGACAAGTCGAAAGGTGTAGGGAGGAACTGATGCCAGACTAAACTAGAATGAACAAGAGAAGGGATAAGAAAGGGATTTGCAAGGAAAAGCCAGAAGCTGGAGACAGGTTGGAAAACTGAGATAGAGAAGCAGTGTGGGCAAAAGGTCAAATGACGACATCATTAGCTGACACCTGAACTGGGAAGGAGGAGCGTATCTGAGAGAAATTTGTGAGAGCATATTTGAGAGTTTCTTGTATTAAACTTACTGGTTCTGAGACGCTGATAAGGCAACTAAACTATTTTACACTGTGCCCCAAAGTCATCCCAGCAGATGGCAGATGTCATCCCTAGAGCCACTGGATCACAAAGCTGTACCTTCAGAGCATTCTTCTGTTCTGGAGGCCAGACCTTATATTTGACTGCCCACTCAACTATTTTTCTCAGAAAATATTTAGTGTCATGAATTAAGAAAGCCTTGATTCAAAATAATACTTCTGAACCGAGTTAAAGTCGCCGTGGTCAAGTTTTCCAATAGAAACACGTCTGTGCTTAGACCCTCTGCCGCTGGGCAGCAAGGTTACTCGCCACGGTGACTCCCTGCCTCCCTTTCAGAGTGGCCAGCTTTGCTCACTTCGGCTGCTTGTCTTTCCTTAAACAAATCAACTGGAATGTGTTCACCTATCCCAGCCTTCTTCCCTCCACTCTTCTTTTAGCTCATTCTCTCCAAAATGTTCTTCATCTTAGGTTCAGTAAAATTTTGTGGAGATTTGGCTTCATTGCCTAGACTCGGTTACCTATTTTATCACTAATATCCTCAAGAGTGCACTAAGTTTTAGCAATTGCAGTCCTGTGTTGTTGCAACTCAACAGCATTTGAATCCTATGTTTTGAACTGTAAACTCCATGTTGGCAGAGAAAACGTATGTTTTGTTTTCCTCTGAATTCCCAGTATTTAGCAAAATATGTAACACTTCATGTGTTTTAAATCGATATTTACTGAATGAGAAAAAAAAGAGCAAGTCAAAGACCCATATTACTTATTATCTTCAGTTCAGTTCAGTTCAGTCATTCAGTCATGTCCGACTCTTTGAAACCCCATGAATCGCAGCACGCCCGGCCTCCCTGTCCATCACCATCTCCCAGAGTTCACTCAGACTCACGTCCATTGAGTCGGCGATGCCATCCAGCCATCTCATCCTCTGTCGTCCCCTTCTCCTCCTGCCCCCAATCCCTCACAGCATCAGAGCCGTTTCCAATCAGTCAACTGTGCATGAGGTGGCCAAGGTATTGGAGTTTCAGCTTTAGCATTAGTCCTTCTAAAGAACCTGAGGACTGATCTCCTTTAGAATAGACCAGTTAGATCTCCTTGCAGTCCAAGGGACTCTCAAGAGTCTTCTCCAACACCACAGTTCAAAAGCATCAATTCTTTGGCACTCAGCTTTCTTCACAGTCCAACTCTCGCATACATACATGACTACTGGAAAAACCAGTAGTTTTGACTAGACGGACCTTAGTTGGCGAAGTAATGTCTCTGCTGTTTAATATGTTGTCTAGGTTGGTCATAACTTTCCTTCCAAGGAGTAAGCATCTTTTAATTTCATGGCTGCAGTCACCATCTGCAGTGATTTTTGAGCCAAAAAAATAAAGTCTGACACTGATACCACTGTTTCCCCATCTATTTGCCATGAAGTGATGGAACCAGATGCCATGATCTTCATTTTCTGAATGTTGAGCTTTAAGCCAAATTTTTCACTCTCCTCTTTCACTTTCATCAAGAGACTTTTTAGTTCCTCTTCACTTGCTGCCATAAGGGTGGTGTCATCTGCATATCTGAGGTTATTGATATTTCTCCCAGCAATCTTGATTCCAGTTTGTGCTTCTACCAGCCCAGCGTTTCTCATGATGTACTCTGCATAGAAATTAAATAAGCAGGGTGGCAATATACAGCCTTGATGTACTTCTTTTCCTATTTGGAACCAGTTAATTGTTCCATGTCCAGTTCTAACTGTTGCTTCCTGACCTGCATATAGGTTTATCAAGAGCCAGGTCAGGTGGTCTGGTATTCCCATCTCTTGAAGAATTTTCCAGTTTATTGTTACCCACACAGTCAAAGGCTTTGGCATAGTCAATAAAGTAGAAATAGATATTTTTCTGGAACTGGCTTGCTTTTTCCATGATCTAGAAGACATTGGCAATTTGATCTCTGGTTCCTCTGCCTTTTCTAAAGACAGCTTGAACATCTGGAAGTTCATGGTTCATGTATTGTTGAGGCCTGGCTTGGAGAATTTTGAGCATTACTTTACTAGCGTGTGAGATGAGTGCAACTGTGCGGTAGTTTGAGCATTCTTTGTTATTGCCTTTCTTCGGAATTGGAATGAAAACCGACCTTTTCCAGTCTTGTGGCCACTGCTGAGTTTTCCAAATTTGGTGGCATATTGAGTGCAGCACTTTCATAGCATCATCTTTCAGGATTTGAAACATCTCCACTGGAATTCCATCACCTCCACTAGCTTTGTTCGTAGTGATGCTTTCTAAGGCCTACTTGACTTCACATTCCAAGATGTCTGGCTCTAGATTAGTGATCACATCATCATGATTATCTGGGTCGTGAAGATCTTTTTGTACAGTTCTTCCATGTATTCTTGCCACCTCTTCTTAATATCTTCTGCTTCTGTTAGGTCCAGACCATTTCTGTCCTTTATTGAGCCCATCTTTGCATGAAATGTTCTCTTGGTATCTCTAATTTTCTTGAAGAGATCTCTAGTCTTTCCCATTCTGTTCTTTTCCTCTATTTCTTTGCATTGATCTCTGAGGAAGGCTTTCTTATCTCTTCTTGCCATTCTTTGGAACTCTGCATTCAGATGCTTATTTCTTTCCTTTTCTCCTTTGCTTTTCACCTCTCTTCTTTTCATAGCTATTTGTAAGGCCTCCCCAGAGAGCCATTTTGCTTTGTTGCATTTCTTTTCCATGGGGATGCTCTTGATCCCTGTCTCCTATACAATGTCACGAACCTCCGTCCATAGTTCATCAGGCACTCTATCAGATCTAGGCCCTTAAAGCTATTTCTCACTCCCACTGTATAATCATAAGGGATTTGGTTTAGGTCATACCTGAATGGTCTAGCGGTTTTCCCTACTTTCTTCAATTTGAGTCTGCATTTGGTAATAATGAGTTCATGATCTGAGCCACAGTCAGCTCCTGGTCTTGTTTTCACCAGCTGGATAGAGCTTCTCCATCTTTGGCTGCATAGAATATAATCAGTCTGATTTCGGTGTTGACCATCTGGTGATGTCCATGTGTAGAGTCTTCTCTTGTGTTGTTGGAAGAGGGTGTTTGCTATGACCAGTGCATTTTCTTGGCAAAACTCTATTAGTCTTTGACCTGCTTCATGCCACATTCCAAGGCCAAATTTGCCTGTTACTCCAGGTGTTTCTTGACTTCCTACTTTTGCGTTCCAGTCCCCTATAATGAAAAGGACATCATTTTGGGGTGTTGGTTCTAAAAGGTTTTGTAGGTCTTCATAAAACCATTCAACTTCAGCTTCTTGAGCATTACTGTTTGGGGCATAGACTTGGATAACTGTGATACTGAATGGTTTGCCTTGGAGATGAACAGAGATCATTCTGTCGTTTTTGAGGTTGCATACAAGTACTGCATTTCGGACTCTTTTGTTGACCATAATGGCTACTCCATTTCTTCTGAGGGATTCCTGCCTGCAGTAGTAGATATAATGGTCATCTGAGTTAAATTCACCCATTCCAGTCCATTTTAGTTCGCTGATTCCTAGAATGTCGACTTTCACCCTTGCCATCTCTTGTTTGACCACTTCCAATTTGCCTTGATTCATGGACCTGACATTCCAGATTCCTATGCGATATTGTTCTTTACAGCATCGGACCTTGCTTCTATCACCAGTCACATGCACAACTGGGTATTATTTTTGCTTTGTCTCCATCCCTTTATTCTTTCTGGAGTTATTTCTCCACTGATCTCCAGTAGCATACTGGGGACCTACCAACCTAGGGAATTCCTCTTTCAGTATCCTATCATTTTGCCTTTTCATACTATTCATTGGGTTCTCAAGGCAAGAATACTTAAGTGGTTTGCCATTACCTTGCCATTACCACTTGGACCACATTCTGTCAGACTTTCCACCGTGACCCACCTGTCTTGGGTGGCCCCACAGGCATGGCTTAGTTTCATTGAGTTAGACAAGGCTGTGGTCCTAGTGTGATCAGATTGACTAGTTTCCTTTGATTATGGTTTCAGTGTGTCTGCCCTCTGATGCCCTCTTGCAATACCTACCATCTTACTTGGGTTTCTCTTACCTTGGACGTGAGGTATCTCTTCACGGCTGCTCCAGCAAAGAGCAGCCGCTGCTCCTTACCTTGGATGAGGGGTATCTCCTCATAGCCACCCCTTCTGACCTTGAACATGAAGTAGCTCCTCTAGGCCCTCCTGAGCCCATTCAGCTGCCACTCCTTGGTCCAAATCTGTCTGCATTCCCCGAGGAGGCAGATGGGCACAAGGTGCTGCTGCTGGTGCCAAAGCTCTGGTTTCTTGTGGAGTCCAGTCGCAGGAAGGAAGTCCACTCTACATTGCTTCATCGGTCACCATAACTGTCGATTAAACAAAGATGTACAATTTGAGAGATGTGAGTTGAGTTTTATTTGGGGCAAAATGAGGACTGCAGCCCGGGAATCAGCATCTCAGAGAGCTCTGAGAGACTGCTCCACTTATTATCTTAGATGTAAAATATTAATAATGGAATATTATCAGATCATGTCCAGTAGTATAGTAAAATAATTATTCGACATAATCAAAGAAAATGTATATGAATATTAATGCCTACCTTCAGTTTCATGCATTGGAGAAGGAAATGGCAACCCACTCCAGTGTTCTTGCCTGGAGAATTCCAGGAACAAGGGAGCCTGGTGGGCTGCTATCTATGGGGTCGCACAGAGTTGGACACGACTGAAGCGACTTAGCAGCAGCAGCAGCAAGTGTATCTAAGTGCTATAGTTATTTACAAAAAGTAAGAGTAAACAGAGCTTCCCAGGAGACTCATTGGTAAAGAATCTGCCTGCAGTGCAGGAGATGCGGGTTTTATCCCTGGGTCAGGAAGATTCCCTAGAGAAGGAAATGGCAACCCACTCTTGTACTCTTGTCTAGGAAATCTCATGGACAGAGGAGCCTGGCGAGCTGTAGGCCATGGGGTTGCAAAAGTGTCGAACAGGACTTAGCGACTAAATAATAACAGTAAACAGGATTAAACAGTGAAATGTTAAAGCTTTCAATTTCTGTGAGAAGTCAAGAAGATGTTTACTATCGCCACTTTATTCAACACTGTCTTGGAAGGTCTAGCTAACACCACGAGATAAGAGAACAAAATTTCTATTATAAATATAAAAGAAGGGACAAAGTTATCTTCATTTGCATTTGATATGATTGTAAGTGTCTAAAGTTCAGCAACCTTAATGAAAATAAATTAAAGGAGAATTTGATAAGATGAACAGATATAAAAAATTGAAAAAATATATCAAAAATAGTCTAAATTATAATTATACATGTACTAAACCTATGTCCTGCCCGAGTGTGTTGGAAAAGCTACTCATATGATTTGAAATGAGGGTACAATTTCAAGGTTGTAGGAAATGAGGTTAAATAAATCATTATCATGAATATCACTTACTGAGTGTTGACTATGAGTCACATACACTACTAATTGCTTTAAAGCTACTGACTTGTTCAATCAACATAAAATTTTTGACAGGAATTTTCTACTTTTTCAAATTAAGATACCAAGCCCTAGAATGTTTAAGCAACTCAACTGCAATCAGAAAAGCTGTAAGGCAGAGAAGAGGGATGTCAATTCAAGACCTCCTGAATCAAATCCACAGAAATGAATGAGATCCTGGAGGCTGCAGAGGCTGCCAGGTTCCCAGGGTTTAGCATGAGTTTCCTGACTCGGATAGGGGCAAGCTGGGTTCCAGTGACTGCCACTAGACATGCATTTCACTCAAATGACCTCCCCTGGGGCTCCATCAGTGTTTGACAGGAAAGCATCAGGGCAGCGGTGAGCAGACAGTGTCTCGTAGAGGCAGGTTAAGCACACTAATGTTCTGGCGAGGCTGCAGCCTGCTAAATAGACAAGCAGCCTCAGGAGCCGCCTGCCTCCCTGGGGGAGAAAAGGGAAGAGAGAAAAAGAGCAGTGAGGTATTTTACTTGTTTGTTTTCTTTTCACTTGTTTTCTTCTTTTCCCCAAGCTCCTTGTATCTGAGGAAGTGTCCTCGAGCAATCCACATGTCAGAGGTTCAGCTGCTCTGGGCTGGTCTTTCCTGGCTGGGGCTGCCAGGCTAAAGTCCACACTTCGACTGAGGGCCAAATGAGCACCACTGAGCTTTATCACTCCAGGAATATCAGAAACATATCTCGTACTCTTCTCATGGTAGAGAGGCCCACGTGCAAGGATCCCAAGCCAGACACTGGTGAACATTCCATCAGTAAAAGCAAGTCACTCAGATAAGCCCAAAACCAATGAGAGAACTTACATTCCACTTGAAGGCACCATGAGGTCACATAACAACACAGGATAAAAGGACTGAGAAGAGCAATCCAGTCTATACTCCTGATTCACGTAAATGTTGTAGAAATGGAAAAGCATTCTACAGTTCTGTCCTTCCCCAAATTCAGCCATATAAATTTTAGCTACAAGGTATTTTTCCATATTTATATACCACTCATTTGATTACTTGCTTTTTGGTTTCATTTTCATTGATTATTTTGCAAACTTACAGAAATCTATGTTTAAAAGGACTTTGGCTTGCAACTGTACTTAGCAAGACTGTATTGCATATTTGAAAGTTGTTAAGAGAGTAAATATTATAAGTTCTCCCTCACCAGAAAAAAAGAAAAAAAAAAGTCTGTAACTATGCATGGGTGTTAGCTAGACTTACAGTGGTGATCATTTTACAGTATATACTGGAGTTAGTAGTCATTCCCTTCTCCAGGGAATCTTCCCAACCCAGGGACTGAATACAGGTCTCCTGCATTGCAGGCAGATTCTTTACCGTCTGAGCCGCCAGGGAAGCCCTTCACAATATATACAAATATCCAATCATCATGTTGCACACTTGACAGTAATACAATAATGTAGGTCAATTACACCTCAGTAAAAAATATTTTTAAAAGTTTTGTTTCATCATATTAAATGAAACAGATAAACAAACAAAAACTTGTTTTACTCATCATAAATGCAAGATATGGGCTTCCCAGGTGCACTAATGGTAAAAAACCTACTCTCTTTCAAATTATCTTAAGACATCTGACTAACAGAAGCGCTAAAGCTCTCTTTCTGAAATACGTAATTAGTGAGTGCTTTAAGAGTATAATATAAACCTTTCTCCTTGAAGCCATCAGCAGAATTTAGAAGAAATGAATGATGATACTGTCATGATTTATTTAATGCTCTATCTTAGCACCACCTAAAATCAGCTCCTGTATTGATAAAATTACCCTATGTGTCAAGTTCAGAAAATACTCTCAGAGTAAAATCCCTTGTTTCCCATTATGCACATGAAGAAAATCATACTCAAACACTGAGAGACCAGACCAAGTTCCCACAAATGATATCAGAGACAAAACTAAGCATCATTCTTGTCCCAGTGTCCTAGAACACAGCCTACTGTGGCAGATTGCCTCAAAGTACTTCAGGGATGAGTTAACACTACTTAATGAGGCAAGGTTTAGAAAGAAAAGGAGCGACATGACCAGAGTTGATACAGGGGAAGTCGATGAGAACAGGGTTTTGTTTATGGCTGTGGCACTGATTCATTGTTTACCCTTGAGTAGCTCGATTAATCTTCCTGCGTCTCTTTTTCCCATTTGTAAACGAGAGGTAATGAATGGGCCTTACAGAAATGATAGGAGGGATTAATAATAAGGTATTGCATGTTCAATGACTCTGAGCTCATCGAGAAAATGGCTCTGTGTATAAATGCAGCATGCCGCTGTAGTCAGAAAGGCAACATTGGGAGAAATGAAAAAAGGAAGCAGGCAGAGAGGAAAAGAAGAGGGCTGAAAAAGAGCAATGAAATAAAATGAAACAGAAATGGATTACGAACGACGATAAGGGGAAGAAAGAAATGAAAAAAAATATGTAATAATGAAACAAAGATAGATGCAGAAAAAGTAAGATTAAATTTATACAAACCTTAGAGTCTTGGCTTTAATTACCAGCTGGAGGAAATAACAAAGTCAAAACACAAAACAGTAAAAAATATGACAGAGATGACCTGAGTTGTGGGTTAAGCAGATTTTGTTTCCATCAGCTCCACAGCTATGGGAAAGTCATCATGTGGCCTCTACTTTCTTTGTCTGTAAAAAGAGGCTGCTAGAAAGCTTTATGCTATCTTTCAGAGAGATTATATGAGTCTAGAATGTTAAGAAAAGCTGAAATCTATCTTCTGGATGAGTCTTCTGGATTTTCCTTACCATGGCCATCTCCCCTGTCGTCATCATGGACAGAAGACTCATCCAGAACGTGCTGAGTCACTGGAAACTGCAGTGGTAGCCTTGCCCTGCAGGTCAGAACTAATGGTGGGAAGGATAGTCACAAGCCGAGTTCACTGATAAAAATGAGGACGATGGTGCCACGTAGCAACAGAGGTCAGGTGGGAAGGAGTAAACCAGAAGTCCAGGGGAGGCCAGAGTGACAGTCCAGTGGGCTGGGTCTGTAGAGAACTGTAGAGATGATTAATAATATATGGCATCCTTAGGGGCAAATGAAGACAGATAATGAAGATGATTCTAATTATATATATACTAATAATCTTTTTTAAAAAAAAGAATAGGAGAGCAAGAGGACAAAGGAAATTAGCCTGAGAGAAAGTAAAGGCTGACTGCCCAAATTCTAGACCTGAAAAAGTACAAATAGACAATTAAAAACTCAAAATTTGTACATTGACAAATCTAATAATTTGGCTATACCTAGAAAGACTCAGCAAAAGGAAAACAGTATCAATATCCAGAATGCAAAATGAGAGATCAATACAGATTTCACACATATTAAAAGCAATAAGAATATTGTTTAATAATAACTGCATGGCAATAAGCTGAAGTTTAAAAAAATACAAATTCCTATATAAAAGAACTTAAAATTGACACAAGAACTGAGAGAATACCTGGTCTTAAATCTATTAACAATAGTAAATCTTAACTACTCTTCTTATGACTACCCCTGTCAGGAATAAATTATTTTCAAACATTCAAAAAAATAAAGAAATACAATCTCACACAAACTCTTTGAGAAAAGTGGAACAGAATCAAAATCACTTTATGATGCAATGTAAAGTTGATAACAAAATATGAGAAGGACACTGCAATGTGGAAACTTAAAAGACCAATCTTTGCTATGACTATAGATGACACACACTTTAATAAAACAGAAGCATGCTGAATTCAGAGATATACATATGTAATAAAACATAAGCTGCATTTATTCTGGTAATTAAGTTCAGTTACCAAAGGGAATCATCAGGTAATTTGCCACATTAATAAAAATGAGAAAATTGTATGATACTCAATATAAATACAAGAAATCTGTTAAAATTCAACACTCATTCTTAGCAGAGCTATCTGACCAGATATCCCTATTGTTTCTTTAGCGAATAACAGACATTTATTGAGTTACAAGTCTACTTATTGAAACTATATAGAAAAGTCATGATGATCAAGGTATTGAAAATGCTACTCTGTGTTCATTTGTGGTATTGTTTGTTCAATTTAAGATGTCAGAGTGGACTTAAGGGCCACAGCAGCTACAATTTATCCCAGTGGATGTGTCTGTTTGACACTCAGTTTCCTATGGCCCTTAATCCAGAAGAGCATCTAAAATCAGGAAATGGATCATTCCTGAAAATCTTTACCCAACATTAATTAAAAAGTTTATTTATTCCCAAGAACTTGAGCATATTGCTTATTTTTTAATCTGTAATGTAGATTTTATATCTATCTGTTATCCTAACTTTACACATCAGAGAACAGTGGGTTTTTTAATCTTTAGTGGATTGGAAGCAAGCAACCAACCACATTATTTAAAAAGTGAATTATTGTTCTATATAGGAATTTCTGGCCTCAGAGAATTGGTAATCTAGTTTTTGAATCACTTCATTTTAATTGTGGGCTATTTCTTAGAGATTTTCTAGTGAAACCTTCTTACTTTACAGATGAGGAAATTGACGTTAGGTGATAATATCAAGCAAGATTAATTAAGCCTGGAGAAGGACTTAGAAACTCTTCGTTTTTTCTAATGATGTTTTCTCTATGCAACAGATGATCTTTATTTTTCACTGAATTAGCAGAAAAGGTAATTATAAGATAAAACATACCTTTAAAACCTCAAGTAAAATAAAAGTAAATTAAAACACATGAAACATTTGAAAACTTCTATTTTCTTAGTTTTTAATAATTCTCTAATAAATGGACACAAAATAATTGCTTAATGCTAAAAGGTGGAATGACTAAAGGGCGCTCTAGGGATTAACACACACACACACACACACACACACACACACACACACACACACACTAAAGTTGGAGATAAGCCACATAGGATGTACAAATGTGGCTACTCTAGAGGAGAAACAGTACTTTAGGATGAAAGAAAATATACAGTCCTTCTGACGAGATCACATTTTGATTTCATCCCAGAGTTAAAATGAGAGAACCAGTAAAAAGAAGGAAGACTGATTTATGAAAATATAATCTTTTCTTTCACCTTTTCAAAAGTGTATCTTGGCAAAAGCAGAGGAAGAGTATAAGCAAGTTCATACTGGAATAAGAGAGAATGAAAAGTTCAGCAAATGCAAAGATAACTGGAGTTTGGAAGCAGCCTTTAATGAAGTGAGAAGGAATGAGGTTACAGGCACCTTTGGGCATCTGTTGAGGTGTTTCTGGGGCTGCTAGTTCTCTCTTCTGACTACACACTAGGATTGTGTTTTCTGACTAATATTGATGAACAGAAGTGGTATTTGAGGGCTCATGGCCAGAATATTTGATTTTGGGTTTGAGAACCTTTGGAATCCTCTTTCCCTCTAGTAATCAAAAACATTCAAAATGGTGGCTGTCCTTTTAGCCACATTTCCAAGTAAACATATTAAGATCCCCTGATGATCCATGATGGCAAGTTACATTAGTAAAAAATAAAACTTTGCTGTTTGAGGGTTTGAACTTTGGGAGTGATTACTACCGAGTGTAACTTCCTTTGCCTATTATGCTCTCATACAAAACCTTAAAATTTGGATCTGTAAACTATGGGGAAACAGTGTTGGACTTTATTTTTGGGGAGCTGCAAAATCACTGCAGATGGTGACTATAGCCATGAAATTAAATGATGCTTACTCCTTGGAAGGATAGTTATGACCAACCTAGATAACATATTAAACAGCAGAGACATTATTTTGCCAACAAAGATCCGTCTAGTCAAGACTATGGTTTTTCCAGTAGTCATGTATGGATGTGAGAGTTGGACTGTGAAGAAAGTTGTGCACCGAAGAATTGATGCTTTTGAACTGTGGTGTTGGAGAAGACCGTTGAAAGTCCCTTGGACTGCAAGGGGGTCCAACCAGTCCATTCTAAAGGAGATCAGTCTTGGTTGGTCACTGGAAGGACTGATGCTAAAGCTGAAACTCCAATACTTTGGCCACCTCATGTGAAGAGTTGACTCATTGGAAAAGACTCTGATGCTGGGAGGGATTGGGGACAGGAGGAGAAGGGGACGACAGAGGATGAGATGGCTGGATGGCATTACCACCTCAATGGACATGAGTTTGAGTAGACTCCGGGAGTTGGTGATGGACAAGGAGGCCTGGCGCGCTGAGATTCATGGGGTCACGAAGAGTCAGACACAACTGAGTGACTGAACTGAACTGAAACTGTCTATGGACAAGTTCAGCTATCCTTGAACCGTGATGGGGCAGGCAGTTATGTGTCCATCAGGTACCCCTTCAGGGAAGAACGTGTTGTCACAGCAACAGGTTGCAGCCTATCAGCTGCTTCAAGAGATTGTTTTCAGTTCAGTTCTGTTCAGTTGCTCAGGCCTGTCCGACTCTTTTGGCATGGCCTTCGGAAGGCTGAGGTCGCCCGAGGCGCATGCCGAGGGCCAGGGGCCCGGAGGGCCAGCGGCGAGGACCCAGGCCAGGGCTTCCTTTCCCGCCTGCCGAGGGCACCAGCCGGACTGGAGAGGGCCCGAAACTCCCTGGTGGAGACGGAGGCGGGCAGAAAGGCCGCGAGGAGGCGAACGAGGCCCATCCCGACCCAGGGTCTGCCCACGCGGGAGCGACGTTCGGCTACTGCCCGCACGCTGGCCCGCGCTGGGGGCGGCGGCCACGGGGCCTCACTCGCCGCGGGGCGGCGGGGCCGCCTCCTTCACCGAGCCGCTGCGGCCCGCGCGCCCGGGCTGGCGGAGCTTCGGGCCGGGCCGCGGGGCCGTGCAGGCAGCCTCGAGGCCCGGGTTTCTCAGAAAGGTCTCTGCAGCTCGGGCTGTCTCTGCTGCCTGGACGCGCGGGAGGCGCGCCCCTCAGCCTCCGGAGCCCCCCGGCGGGCGCGGCCCGGGCGGTGCCCAGGAGCCCCCCGGCGGGCGCGGCCCGGGCGGTGCCCGTCTTCTGTCCCGGGCCGCCGCCGCCGGGTGAACCGCAGGGCCGCCCCAAGCTCGTCGCCGCAGCACGAAAGGCGACCTGTGTCTCAAGAGCCGCCTAGCTTCCTCTCCATTTTACAGATGAAAGGTTTTTTTTTTTTTTCCAAAATATGAGTTGTTCAAGATTGACTAATAAATTATACAGTTAAGTCTCCTACTTCCATTGTAGAAGCTTTTCCTGCCACGTTGTTCTTTATATAGGGATTTCGTCCCACAGAGATCTTCAGGAACCTACTGGTTACCCCAGGCTCAGTGAGATGAGAAGAGAATAGGGCTTAGGGATACCCATCATGCTTAAACCAAAGTAAAGCCACTTTTATCCGTTTTTAACATTGCCTCAAATAAGATTTTGTCCAAAAGAGATGCTACTGCTACCATCAGTCAATAAGTAAATGTAAATCACTTCCTTTTATGACAAAATATAACTCACTGAGCCTAGCAGAAACTTCAAATTTTAAAATGAATTATTTTCAAAATTTTACACACATACTAACACACACACAACCCCACTGTGACTGTTAGGGCACTTAGAATTTCAAATCACAAAATGACATTTCCTAACACCTTTCTTTATCTCTCCTTTACTTAATATTGTCATGGTTAATTTTACAAAGATTATTGTACCATATGATCTTGGTAATTACAATGTATATAATAATAAAATAATTTATTATAATATTTATGACTATAAACATACTGTGAGAAAACAAAAATTTTGAAATTAAAAAATGCTTAAGGATATAAATATTGACCTGGAATATAAAATATCTAAAATCATTTCACTTTTGGAGGGTACATTTAAGGCTAATGTCACAAAGATAATTATGTACACAGTGAATTTATAGGCTGTCTGGTCATCATTTATTTTATGATGAATGATAATCGTACCTTAAAATATATTGTGACACTCAAGATTCAAAATTTTATTTTCAGTAATATTGATTTCCACTTTATCAATAGGTAATACTTACAGATGTTTAAATTTATGTATCATTAAATTTATATCTCACTGTTTTTATATATTACTCAGTATTTTAATATCATAGTACAAAATAAAATCAACCAAAATGGAACAAAACAGAGAGAGCTAGGTCAACTCAGTGATCAACGATGATATTTAAACACGTTTGACTACCAGATGTCCATATGAACAATTTATATTTTCTTCACAAAATAGAAATCTTCAGTGTGGCAACTGAAGTACTGAGTGCATGAGAAAGAAACTTCATTCTCAATATTAAAAAATACAATTAATTTATCTTTATATATTTTGAAAAGTTTCTTGTGAGAAAATAGGGTATTATAAAAGAGATATTGACAATAAAGTATAAAAACTTCAATGTTAGCAAACTTCAAGATTTCGGCTTGAAAGAGATATCCGCATCCAATAACTGACCACCAAGATTATATTATGTTGCTGCTGTTTAGTCACTAAGTCGTGTCCAACCCTTAGCTACCCCATGGACTGTATCCCACCAGGTTCCTCTGTCCATGGGATTTCCCAGGCAAGAATACTGGAGTGGGTAGTCATTTCCTTCTCTAACAAGTATAGCTAGTAGTCATCTAATATATGAGCAGTGTTAAAAGTATATTTTACAAACAAAGGGAGTCAATGTGAGTTTGGAAAATAGTTTATAAGAGATTATGTTCTGAGCAAGGAAGACAAAGATAAGGAGATGGAGAGAGAGAGAGATCTCAGCAATTTTTCCTTAAGATCTAGAGAAATCTAGAATTCATGCTAAATGATGACCATTACCTATGATTGCTGCCTTCTTTTCTGTATCTCTATTCTTAAATACTGCAGTAACTTCGTAACTTTTCCTAGGACCTACTCTTAATTCTCTTCAATTAATACTCAGCATCAGAGGCAGAGTGATTTTTTAAAACTGAAAACATGGTTGTGACATTTATTTCCTTAAAACCTTTCAAGGGCTCACCACTGCTCTTTATAGCAATGGCCAAAATCCTTAGCTTGGTCTTTTATGTAATGTGGACTTTTCCAGACTCATCTGCTTATATGCTGATACATACATTGCTCACTTTATGTTGTCAGGCCAAATTTTCTCAGTTTTTACAAGCTAGCCATGTGATTCCATCTACCCATCTCAACTCCTACTGATCTTCATATCTGAACTCAATTCTTGAATTCTTCTGGAAGGCTTTCCATAATGCCTACAGACCAGATCTGATTTCTGATCTGTACTGTCAACTTTCATTAAAAAAAAAAAAAATCATACTATGTACTTTAGTATTACAAAGTTTGTATGCCTGATTAATATCAGACTCTACTAGTAAACTATAGGCTCTGCAAAGGCAGACGTTATACCTATTTTGTTCCCTTTCTGATTTCTATATCAAGCACTACACATCTCAATAAATGTTGAAGTGATTGTGTGAATGATTAAACAAATTAAATAACTTATTTTTATTAGCTATCTGTTGAGTCCAATCCAATCCGGATTTGCATAGAAATGTTACGTTAATCTAATTATGAACTTTTAATACATTCTGTTCCCAAAAATAAAGTTCATAGTAGAGGCTCTCAAAAAGAAAAATCAAAACAGGGAGAGGAAAAATCCAAAGCCACACTGTGTGTGATTCCATGGTAGATCATACACGTGTGTGTGTGTTTTGCTCAGTCATGTCCAACTCTTTGGGACTCCATGAACTATAGCATGCAAGGCTCCTCTGTCCTCGGAACTTTCAAGGCAAGAATACTGGAGTAGGTTACCATTTCCTTCTCCAGGGAATCTTCCCCAACCCCAGATTGATACCAGTTCTCTCGCACTGCAGTCAGATTCTTTACCATCTCAGGACCCAGGGAAACCCAGATCATGCATGGTCTATGTACAACATATGGTACCCCACTAAAATGGAGGAGCCATGCACAAAGCTCCTGGACAACACAGCCCTGACTCTATGAGCTAGTAAAATGCTACTAATCTTTTTATGCTACTTCTTACTTTCTCTGGGTCCTATTTAAAAGAAAAAGTGAAAGCAGAGCTGGAGGAAATTAGAGAAGACTTAGCTAAAGAGGAAGGGTTAAATTTGACAGCATATTTCAATCCAGATGAATGTAGCTCAGCTAGAAAAGGTGGAGTATTTTTCTAACTTGCCTGCAGGTCCTTGAGGAATCATCTGCTTATAGTTTAAACATAAATTCAATCTGTGTGGTTATAATTACATTTTGTCAGCTGGATTTATAGTTAAGACACTCAGGCTGCAACTAAATTAGAGGGTTGTCGAATGGCCAAAGAAATAAAATTTTATTCTAAATTGGTATTTTCTTTGGGAGCCCCAGCCCACAAATGGAGTTTTAGAGACTTCTACAAGGCTACGAGACTTCCCAGGTGGCTCTAGCGGTAAGCAACTTGCCTGCCTATGCAGGAGACACAACAGACACGGGTTCAGTCCCCAGGTCAGGGAGAGTCCCTGGAGGAGGACACTGCAACCTCCAGTATACCTGCCTGGAGAATCCGGCGGACAGAGGAGCCCGATGGGCTACAAACAGTCGGACATGACTGACCAACTGAGCACACACACATCAGGCCAACAGTGGAACCTGTTACTATGTATACCAATAAAAGGGTAGCTTTAGGTTTAGAAAAGATTCATGTGGGTCAAGACATTTGATTTTTATGCATACTTCACAGTGTACATATTAGTAAGACATTACATGGATAAGCTAATATTTTAAAATGAAAACAAGTTCTGTATTAATATATCATCATCACCATTATCATCTTTATTATCATTATAATAAAACATATTTCTTCTACTTATACCAGAGTGTACTACAATTTACTACCATTTAGCGGTTTGTACAGGGGGCGGGTGGGATGCAATTGTGTTGATAAAAGACTGAAAACACGACAAACCTGATTGAAAGATTTGGGAGCACATTTCAGTTTTTGTAGCCCCTGCCAGAAACAGGTGCAGGCAACTCAGCATATCGAACCACATGCCAAAGATAACAGTCCCAAGAAGATCAATGTAGGATCTGAGGCATCCTCAGTTTAAATCTTGCCTTCCTACCTTTTCCCTCCCACATCTGGAAAAAACATTTTTAAAAAACCCTGAATTCCAAAACAATTCTCAGGGCTGTTAGTTATAGTTTTTGAAATGGTAGCTTTCTGAGAAAAAAGAAAAAGATACAAAGATTTGATTATAACTTTAAAAACAGTAGTTAAAGCTCACAAATGGTTTTATTCATCTTTATTTTTTCCCCATATGGAAAGGAAGAAAGTAATTAACTATGTAGTAAGTGTTAGGGAGGCTTTAAGGTAATAATGAGGCATTTGAATTGGGTCTCCTAAAATAGCTCTACAATGTAATATTGCATTTTGTCCTCCTAAGTGTCCAATATGCTAGATTATACTCTGTCTCCATCCTGTAAATAAGAAAATTCACCTGTGCTCACTCACTAAGTGGAGTAGTTGAAATTCAAAAACAAGTGTTCACATTCTTAGATACTATTTCAAGAATAATCTCTCCTATTACAAATTCGTGATCTCCTAATACAAATTAAATGTTATGCTAGTAACAAGGACAGGCCTCTAGGATAAACAAATAGAATAAAGAGAAATGATTGCAACCACAAGAATGAATTAACAGAAGGACAGATTTGTGCCCCAAACCAGTGAGGCTAAGACTACTTAGGACTAGACTATGAAGGTTCTAGAGGCTTCCCAGGGGGCACTAGTGGTAAAGAATTCACCTGCCGATCCAGAAGATATAAGAGATGCAGGTTTGATTCCTGGATTAGGAAGATCCCCTGGAGGAGGCACAACAACCCACTCCAGTATTCTTGCCTGGAGAACCCCATGGACAGAGGAGCCTGGTGGGCCAAAGTCCATGTGGTCACAGAGTCAGACACTGAAGCTACCTACCACACATGCACACTCACACACATGAAGGCTACACTCACAGGAATCCCAGTGTACAAAGCCTCCATCTCTGGTTAAGTTTACTGTAAGTAGAGAAGCCACATGTAAATTTGGAGGATAGGAAATAAAGAGCAAAGAGTGGAAGAAGAAGGCCGTTGGAGAAGTTTGGGAGAGGTTGTGTTTGGGGTGTTCTGGAGCATGAGTAATAACTGAGAGGCAAGACTTGGACTCGAGAAAGAAAGACTGTGTATGGAAGTTGACTGCTGAGAAGTTCATGGGGACCACAGGATTTAAACTCCTCCTTACGCTTGTATTAGCATTTCTTCACTGTTGTATTAATTCATGAGTGAAAACTGCATTGGAGGGAGACAATGAGGCAAAGATAGCTTATGCATCTCAAGAGATTGAAATGAATAATGTCTGCAGTTACCAGTCCTTACAACAGTGTTTAGGATCATCTGTAAACTCATCAGCTGGTATTTTTAATGCCTCAATTAAAATTTCTCATGTCTCTTTACTATCAAATTAGTTTTACTTGATATGTGGAATTTATTTAATTTATTGAGCTTTTATAAAATCCTGTCACTCTGATAAGTATTTTTACAGAAATCATTCTTGCCTTCATTTATTCATAAAAATATTTTGATTATCACCAGCACTGTAGGCATTGTAAATGGTCCTAAAGATGCAGAAAAGAGTAGCCAGGTGTTTTATCCTTTGATGTTTTTTTCTCCTGCTGATCTTTCTATTAGGACCATTTTATCTTAGGTGAGCAAACATCTACTTGTCAATTAAAACTCAGCTCAAAAATCACTGTGTTATTATGTGACTGGATCTTTCTAATTAATATATCTACCCAAAAGCAATATCCTTGTCTGATTTATTTTCTGTTTCCAACACTAAGGAAACTATCTGAGGTGCTTCCCTGATGGTCCGGGGGTTAAGTCTCCAGACTCCCATGGCAGGGGGCCCCTGAGTTACAACACTAATCAGGGAACTAAGATCTTGCATGTTGAACACTGTGGGCAAAAAAATAAGTAAATAAATAAAAGACACCAATTTCTTTTGAAAAACAGAGAACTCTCTGAAACCAAGTTATAAGGAAATATTAATTGAGTTACATATAAAATGAATGTATAAACGAATAAGAGAGGCAGGTGTTGTTTAGGTGGGTTGGTCCTGGCATGGAGAAGAATGACTTCATCATTCTGCAGTGTGAGCACGGATCAGTAGGAAAGAACACACACGCACCTCAAATGGAGAGGTAAGAGAAAACTTCTCAGAGGATGTCATTTTGGCTGTGAGATGTGAGAGAAAATCACTGGTTAACTGGGGAAGTAAGGGTGAAGGAGTAACCCAGCAGATAAATAGCTCTGAGAGGTTTTCCTTGCTAATATATTGGGTACTCCAGGACATCTGTGACTGAAGTCTGCTTTTTTAATGTTGTTACTCTGCCCTACCTCCAAATCAATCATCCTAAGTTAGATGAAGAATAGCTACATTTACTGAGAAGCCCCAACAATATCCCAGATAAAACATATGGATATAAAGATTTATGGATACATAACTGAAAGATGACAGATGATTAGATAAATATATATATGCAAATGATAGATCAGATGGGTAGATAAATATATACATTCTAGATGCATAGAAAGACTATTTTAATTCATATGCCAGTTTACATATAGTAGTCAGAGGCTCAGAAAGGATAATGTCTTTGACCTGACTCCTACAGTTATGAAAGGTTATGATTTTGTATTAATTACAACAAATCTTCTTGGAAACAGATATACTTACATATTTAAAATGTATTTTAAAATCCAAATTGAATTCATACTCTGAAAAACACATTTTATTAACTGCCAAACCTGACAGCTTATAAAAATAAATAACTTTATTTCAACCTCACCAGTCTTTTATCTGCAGCATTAAAAAGCGTGAGATAGTCTTAAAATATTTCTTAGATATTATAATAAATTTCCAAGTTGTTTGTTATTGAGATCCACAGTAAATATTTTCTAACATCCTACTGTACAGTTATCTGAACTGACTACAAATGGCATGTAAATGCCACACAACTCTTTAGCCTCTTATATGTTGTGGACACAAATAAAAGCTAGAACACATCAAGAGGATATTCTTTTTGGCCTATATGAAGAATTATTATAATAAAAAAAATAAGCTTAATTGGTCGATGCAAAATCTACAGACTTGTATGCACCTATTTAGTGCTTTGGAAAACGAAAACAATAAGTTGCTCAGTCGTGTTTGACAGTCCATGGAATTCTCCAGGCCAGAATACTAGAGTGGGTAGCTTTTCCCTTCTCCAGGGGATCTTCCCAACCCAGGGATCAAACGCAGGTTTCCCGCATTGCAGGCAGATTCTTTACCAGCTGAGTCACAAGGGAAGCCCAAGAATACTGGAGTGGGTAGCCTATCCCTTCTCCAGCAGATCTTCCTGACCCAGGAACTGAACTGAGGTTTCCTGCATTGCAGGTGGATTCTTACCAACTGAGCTATCAAGGAAGCCCTGAAAAGAATAAATTAACTCCCAGTAAGATTGATATTAATGATGAGGAACAATAAGAAATGGCATTCAATAAGAACACCAAGTCCCTAAGATGAAAAGCAATATGAAAACAACAAATTCAATTTTGATTAGACTACAATTTCTGGTTTTTAGATTAAAAGTTTAAAGAAAATGATCCATAATAAGGGTTTTCAGAAATATGCAAATAAAACAACAGCACTAGATTAAAAAAAAAAGTCTCAGAGACAATTCAGCTATGCATTTAGAAGGGATAATTCTGAAGGATGAGTAGAAGTCAAGAAAAATGTTTAAGTAGACATACTATCGGAGAAGGCAATGGCACCCCACTCCAGGACTCTTGCCTGGAAAATCCCATGGACAGAGGAGCCCGGTGGGCTGCAGTCCATGGGATCACTGGGAGTCAGACACGACTGAGTGACTTCTCTTTCACTTTTCACTTTCATGCATTGGAGAAGGAAGTGGCAACCCACTCCAGTGTTCTTGCCTGGAGAATCCCAGGGATGGGGGAACCTGGTGGGCTGCCGTCTATGGGGTCGCACAGAGTCGGACACGACTGAAGCGACTTAGTAGCAGCAGCAGCAGCAGACATACTATAGTAGAACAAACTGATGGGCTATTGACCTTATCAGAGAGTACTGAACTTATCAAATAGCATAAATTAGGAATTAAGAGAACAGATTTACTGCTATGGCCATTGCACTTCACCAGAAAATAGATCTTCTCATATTTAGGTATATTGTCATGAGGCAACTCAATTTCTCTTGGGAAAACAGTTAAAGAAAATACAAAGGAGAAATTTTCTTTTTCTATATACTGGATAAGTCAATGGAAAATGATCAAGTTTCCAAGCAATAATGAGATCATGACTTGGCTATGAATCATAATTATGTAAAGTTATAACTGGGATTTAAGCCCACTGGTGGGAGTTAAAGAAGAATTATAATCCATAGTCTACTCTATGATTTTTTTAATCTATTTTATTCTTTTTTTGCTTTTAGTTAACTTTATTCATAAGAGCCCAAATGCAAAATAGCTCAGATGTCTATCACCAGGAGAACGGCAATCAACTGTGATAGATATGTATATTAGAATATTATTAAAATCATTTAGCCGCCAGGCTGAGCTGAAATAAAATGTGGGTTTATTTACTCTACTTCTTATCTCTCCACAGTCCCACAAGATGATCTTTCCAGATCTCATCTAAATCTCTAAATAGAACCCTATGACCAACACAAGGGAGCTCCAAGACTCTCTCTTTTAAAACTCCTCTTTTCCTTCTCTCAAGGGCAAGTCTACACCATTTTATGCACTATAACTTCTAAGAATCTGCCACCTTCTATTAAAGTCTGTTTCATGACATTTGGATCCAACCATTGCCAGAGCTGATGGCAGAATCAGCTCTGCTCCCAGCAGTAGAGGATCTGAGCATCCAAGGGCCCTGGTATTCCCGGGTCCTGGCTTCACCTAACAGCCTTTTCCTTTTCTTCTTCTTTTTTGTGTGTGTGCATTATAAATGGTATTTTTTTAAATTTCACACACAGTGCTAGTCATTAGCAGTGTGTGAGAATAGAATCTACTTTTGTTATAATAATCTTGAATCCTATAATCTTGCTATATATTAGTTCCAGGACTTTTATTGTTGTTGTTAATGACTGGGATTTTCTACATAGACAATCATATTATCTGTGAAAAACACGGCTTTCTTTCGTTCTTCTCAATATGTATGCTTTTATTTCCTTCTCCTGTCTGATTGCCCTAGCTGGGCCTCTCTTTGTGATATTAAACGGGAGTGGTGAGAAGGGACATGCTTGACTTGATCCCAGTTTTAAGGGGAGAGCGTCTAGTTGCTCGCTAGTGGCACTGCTATTGCATTGGTTCATCCACCTGGACACATGCCCGGGGGCAAGGAGAGACCAGCGGAAGAGGGGGCCTCTACAGACTGCTAGGCAGCAGGTGTGAAAATAAGAGAACTTACTTTCCAGGCTTGTCTTGGGTGACTATAAGCTGAGTAAATCTCTGTGCCGCACCCGCACCCCCCCACTCCCCACCCCCGCCCAGAATCTTCAGTTTATATAGAGGGCTTAACAGGGTTCAGTCCCTTATGCCATCCCAATTGTCTCAAAAACACATCGCTCTCTCGAGACTGTGTCCTTAAAAGTGGTTCCCATGGTGGGCAGAGTGTACTTTCCCTGCGCAGGGGAGAGGGTGAGGAAACTCAAGTTGGCAGGGTCCAGCTCTCGATCAACCAATGGCCACATCCTCTCAATGGCCTCTTCTAATAGTTAGCTATTGTTTGTTTGATGTATGTGAGCGAATGTGAGCGAAGTCACTCAGTTGTTTCCGACTCTTTGCGACCCCATGGACTGTAGCCTACCAGGCTCCCTGGTCCATGGAATTCTCCAGGCAAGAATACTGAAGTGGGGTGCCATTGCCTTCTCCAGGGGATCTTCCCCACACAAACTCGGATCTCCCCCAAACCCGGGTCTCCTGCATTGTAGGCAGATGCTTTACCAGCTCAGCTACCAGGGAGTCCTGCTGCTGCTGCTGCTGCTGCTGCTGCTGCTGCTGCTAAGTCGCTTCAGTCGTGTCCGACTCTGTGCAACCCCCATAGACGGCAGCCCACCAGGCTCCCCTGTCCCTGGGATTCTCCAAGCAAGAACACTGGAGTGGGTTGCCATTTCCTTCTCCAATGCATGAAAGTGAAAAGCGAAAAGTGAAAATAAAGTCGCCCACTCTTGTCCAACTCTTAGTGATCCCATGGACTGCAGCCCACCAGGCTCCTCCGTCCATGGGATTTTTCCAGGAGAGAGTACTGGAGTAGGCTGCCATTGCCTTCTCCAGCCCTGTTTCCTATCAAATTGAGGAAATGTCTATTGCTAGCTTGCTGAGAGTTTTTATTATGACTAGCAATTAGATTATGCCAAATGTTCTTTCTGAATTTTTGTGTGATCATTTGATTTTTGTTGTTGTTGATGTGATGGATTACATTAATTGGTTTCTAAATATTGAGCTATTCTTGCATACCTAGAACAAATCCCAGGTGGTCTTAGCACATAATTCTTTTTGTACATTGTTGAATTCAATTTGCTTTTTATTTGTTGAGGTTTTTAATCTATTTCATAAGTTATATCAATCTATAACTTTCATTTCTTATATTGTCTTTATTTCTAATATTAGAGTAATCCTGGCTTCATAGCATAAGTTGGGAAGTGTTCCTAATTCTTCTGTTTTCTGCAGGAAGTTATGGAAAATTGACATCATCTTTTCTTCAACCTTTTTAGAGCCATCTACGTAGTAAACACTCTTATAAGTGTCTTCCCAGAATGAAATTTCCAAAAGTGCATAGTGTTCTGAACTCTGATGACACAGGAAGAGGACTCACTCTCTCTAACAGCCTGAAGCTAAGTGCCCAATCATTTTGCCCTGAGGCTGTTGGTTTCAGCAGCTGCAGCTGCTGGGAAGATAAGCAGGAGGAAAGCGGCACTCCAACTGGGAGCCATCGGGCAAGTCTGTGTTTTTAAGTCCTTGTGTCTGATATTTCCAACCTTGAAAGAAAGTGATATCTACTTCATTTCTTTCTTCCAAAACATGAGAACATTTGTCTTTTAGTGGTATCTAAACTAGACCTCTGTTATATCTACAGAGAAAGAGAATCAGGGAAATACAGTTCCCAGTCTTACTCAAATTGAATTATCATGGGATAACCCATCCCATGAAGTGAAACAACTTTCTAAGCTTTCCTGTCTTAACATTCTTTTTCTCTTAGCTTATCCTAAATGATAGGATTTGCCCTCAGTGTTCAAGATCCCACCATCCACTCACTCAGAGAAGGAGGAGGAGTACTGTTATGGATCAAGATCAAGATCAGTACAATATTTGTCCACATATTAGATGGTATAAACATTACTTTAGATGAATATTGTATTTAATTTTCTTCTCTTGTGTCACCTTGTCATATTTGTTCGTAATACTTAATGTCCACATATCCGGTGTCATAAAATTGACCTAAGAGCATACAGGGCAGAGGATGGTAAAAAGGACAATGTTCAATAAAAGATTTCGTTACATCAAGTGTTTACCTAAAAGAATCTTGAAGATTTAAGAGAAAGTCAACTTTTTGTTTACCTTGTTGCACTTCTTAGATTTGATCTGCCTCCTTTATTTTTTCTTGAATCATATGAATGACAAGAACTCTAGGACAAATTAGCTTTTAAACTCCGGAGAATTCCAACATTTGTACTAACTTTTTTTCTGTTTAGTCTGCTTAAGGCTTTTGGCCACTTGGCAGAGAAGATCTAGTGGATGAGAAGTGCCCAAATTTTACCCCTTCTCTAATATTTCACAAGAGGTAGCCAAAATATCAAACCTCCACCTCCAAGTTCAAAGAGACACACGGGGCACTTTTTGTAGAGATAAATGTTTAAAAGGATGCATGTCAGAGCACCCAGTGGGAAGGTCCTTCCCATATCTTTTCCTTGCAGCAAGCAGTCAGAGTGATGAGAGCCAGAGAATGAGTCTCTAACAGAAGAGGCCAGAAGTTTTCGCTTTGAACTCTCACACAGACACCCCACCCCACCTCACTCCCCCCCACCCCCCAGGCCACAAGGCAGTTGCCCTGGCCTTATAAGATCTCACAAGGCTGGCAATTTCCTGCCTTTCCCAAACCTCTGATTTCTGATGCATGCATGGCCGTGCTTCCTTTCACTAGCGTGAAAAGTTCACTCTGTCTGAACCTGGCTGTAAGAAACCTACAAGCAAGACTTCAGCTGTTTTTATTCCAAGCCAGTCATGCTCATCAAGCTTAGAGCTTCCGTTATTAGATCTCTCAAAGGAATCCGGGGTCACAAACTTACAAACAATAGCTATTAATATGGCGTGTGTTTTTGCTTTTTGCTTTCTACCTCTTTTCTTCAGAGATTTCTTTGGATAGGATTCTGATATTTTGTGGTCTTTTCACAAAAATTTTCACCAGTAGTTATTTCAGGAGCCCAGTTCAGTTCAGTCGCTCAGTCATGTCCGACTCTTTGCGACCCCATGAATCGCAGCACGCCAAGCCTCCCTGTTCATCACCATCTCTCGGAGTTCACTCAGACTCACGTCCATCGAGTCAGTGATGCCATCCAGCCATCTCATCCTCTGTCGTCCCCTTCTCCTCCTGCCCCCAACCCCTCCCAGCATCAGAGTCTTTTCCAATGAGTCAGCTCTTCGCATGAGGTGGCCAAAGTACTGGGGCTTCAGCTTCAGCATCATTCCTTCCAAAGAGATCCCAGGGTTGATCTCCTTCAGAATGGACTGGTTGGATCTCCTTGCTGTCCAAGGGACTCTCAAGAGTCTTCTCCAACACCACAGTTCAAAAGCAGGAGCCCACATGAGGTCAAATCTTACGGTAGTCTACAGTATCATTATTTTCCCCAAAGTCTTGTTTCTTCACATAAACTATGTAAAGAACTTGCTGAAGCAGTGCACTGGGCTCAAAATCTGGTCATCTCCTCACAGCTCTTAGCAGAAGTTTTTCCCACTTTAGAAATTAGAAACCAGAGTCTGCAAGAGAAAATCAAGTCCCTCTTTTCCCATAGGTGGGAAGTGGTTAAACTAGGATTCAAGTGCCTTTCTCTCATTCTCTAGTAGCTATGAGCTTTTACATTTTTAATAATGCCTTCTATAGTTTGAGTGATGTCTTAGGAACCTCAAATTTCTCTACCCAGAATGGAGTTGTATAAGGATACTCTTCTTCACAAAGTGGAGATCTTAATATAATTATAGAGTTTAATTTAGTCATAGTTCTCAGAACTTATTTTTGTATAAGATGTATAATTTAAACAAAGCCATCCTGCAAATTGAAATATACTTTTTGTTTTTGTTTTTAAATCAGGTGTTTCTATCCTCATGTTTTTCCTCTGTGAGGTTAGTTAAGATGGAAAAGTTGAATAAACAGGGATTTTAGGAAATATTCTTTCTTTTAAACCTTGTTTTAATCTCTTCTCCATGTTTTGCTTTTATAAACTTTTTGGTATTTTGGAGGCATTTTCTAACTTTATTTGGAATCTGCACAAGGGCTCTAAACCTCAAAGGCATGTAAGGATGAAAGGTTGAGTGCTTTGATTTGAATTATAATTTTTGGTGACGCAGCACCTTTCATCTGAGAATTCAAAGTCATCCTCAAGAAAATGCATTCATTATTCCAACACCCCTTTGAGGCAGCTAGAACCTACTTAGAGCTAGTGAAACAAACATAAATGGGGAGAGAGAAAAACTGAAGATATATTTTAAAAACAAAGACCCAGTCCCAGTGAATACCCCTGATTTCTCATTCTGCTCTTCTGCAACTGGAACTCACTCTGCCTAGAATGAGAAGGTTATGGAGGAAGGTGTTATTTCTCTAGGAGCTCATATTTAAAGCCTTAGTTGCTGCACACAGCAAACCGTATTAGTGAGTGATGCTAGAAGGATTTTGAGGAGAGAGGATGGGAGAAAAAGAGGCAGACTTTGCAGAAAAATGGCACAATGGTTGGTCAGAAAACAGGAAATACATTAGCAAGAAGGAATATCTTTGCAGTGAACCCAGCCCCTCATATGCAATATTTAAGTGAAGCCCGTTGATTCTAGGCTCCTTAAGCTCTACTCTGGGATCCCTTTCTTTCCTCCCTGCTCTCATGGAGCCGCTTGAGTGTTTCCCCTGGGATCTCTCAGCAGTTTCCTAGCTACTTGCTCTGCTTTAGCCTTTGTTTTCTCCAACTGAACTCTCACCTACAGTCAAAGATTTTTCTTAAATGTCTTTTTACTTAAAATCATCAATTTTTAAAATAAAATTTATTTTGCCAAATTTTTTTGAAAGTGCATTGCAGATACCATGGCATTTCACTCCTAAATAACTCGACATACATCTCCTAGGAGTAAGGACATTTTCCTGTATACTCACAATAAGTTTTCACACCTAAGATAATGAACAATAATTCCATATTAGTTAGTACCCATCCCATACTCCAGTGTCCTCAATTGCTCACATTGTGCCTGGCTTCCCCAGCTTTATTAAAGTATAATTGATATACAGAAAACTGCACATAATTAATGTGTATCATTTGGTGAGTTTGGACATAGGTTCGCAGTCCCACTTATCATCACCTCAATCAGTTCTCAACCTCTGTACAGAGCCAGTAAGTGGCAAGCACTGTTGCTTGGGCAGAGCCACCCTAGTTAATGTGTCCTTAGCACACATTTCTGTCCACATCAGTTGACATCCCTCCCCCATGCTTGCTGTGCTGTGCTTAGTCACTCTGTCATGTCTGACATCTAGGCCACCAGGCTCATCTGGCCATGGGGATTCTCCAAGCAAGAATACTGCAGTGGGCTGCCATGCCCTCCTCTAGGGGATCTTCCTGACCCAGGGATGGAACCAAAGTCTACTGCATTGCAGGCGAATTCTTTGCCATCTGAACTACCAGAGAAGCCCTCCCCACACTTACACCAGTGTTATTACTATTGCTTGTTACAGACACTACTTCAGATAGAAAAGCAAGACTTTTATATATGCTGTCTACAAGAGACCCACTTCATGCCTAGGATACAGACGGACTGCAAGGGAGGGGCTAGAGAAAGATATTCCACGTAAATGGAAGTCAGAAGAAAGAGGGAATAGTCGTATCAGATAAAATGGACTTTAAAGATACATGGACATGCTTACACACAGCAGATGCTAACAACTGTAACAGGGAAATCAACAGGAAGTCAGCAATAGTGGGGGACTTTAACACCCCACACACACCAATGGACAGATCTACGTGCTTGTGTAACAGACACTGTTCCCAGTTGTATTGATGTTCCTGTGCATAGCTTTGGCTTCCTACCGCAAGTACTTGCAAATCTCTGTTGGGTGTCTGTCTTGGTCAAAACTACATGCTTAGAATGTATTTAAAGTCACCATAGTAAGAAGATGCACCCTGCAGAAGTAACTCTAGGTAAACATGAATGGGGGTTGCTGTGTGAATCCTCCAGCCTCCTCTCCCTTTAGTGGGGAAGTCCTGAAGAACATTCCGTGCTGTCTTCCAGAGGCTGCCAGAGGGACTGAGCCCCGGTTGCCCAAAACAGTAACCTGCTCACGAACACATTTTATTTTGACTTACACCCTTTCTCTGTCTCACTCCCCACTTCCCCAGTAGAACTTTCTCCTTCCACCTAATACCATTTTCACCAAAATCCTTGCCTGAGGACCTGCTTCTGGAAGAACCCTCCCAAAGACAGCTTATTATCTTTAGCCCACAAAGCCATCGTTATGGAATGATAAATATCAGTTTCATGAACCTGACTTTTCAGGATCTTTCTAATGGAATGAAGTAGAAAGACTGTCCACTCCAGTATTCTTGCCTGGAGAGTTCCATGGGCAGAGGAGGCTGGCTGGCTACAGTTCATGGGCTCACACATAGTTGGACACGACTGAGACACTGACCACTTTCACTTGCAGAAAGGTGTCATAAGGCCACACAGCAGAGAATCTAAGTTTGTACTCCAAGCACGAAATCATTCTTCTGATCAAGATTTTAAAATACCCCTCATAATATAAGTGCAAATGAGTATACTACCCAAAGCAATCTATAGATTCAATGCAATCCCTATCAAACTACCAAAGGTATTTTTCACAGAGCTAGAACAAATAATTTCACAATTTGTATGGAAATACAAAAAACCCCGAATAGCCAAAGCAATCTTGAGAAAGAAGAATGGAACTGGAGGAATCAACCTGTCTGACTTCAGGCTCTACTACAAAGCCACGGTCATCAAGACAGTATGGTACTGGCACAAAGACAGAAATATAGATCAATGGAACAAAATAAAAAGCCCAGAGATAAATCCACGCACCTACAGACACCTTATCTTTGACAAAGTTGGCAAGAATATACAATGGAGAAAAGACAATCTCTTTAACAAGTGGTGCTGGGAAAACTAGTCAACCACTTGTAAAAGAATGAAACTAGAACACTTTCTAACACCACACAAAAAAATAAACTTAAAATGGATTAAAGATCTAAATGTAAGATCAAAAACTAAAACTCCTAGAGGAGTTTAGGCAAAACACTCTCCGACATAAATCACAGCAGGATCCTCTATGACCCACCTCCCAGAATATTGGAAATAAAAGCAAAAATAAACAAATGGGACCTAATTAAAATTAAAAGCTTCTACACAACAAAGGAAACTATAAGCAAGGTGAAAAGACAGCCTACAGAATGGGAGAAAATAATAGCAAATGAAGCAACTGACAAAGAATTAATCTCAAAAATATATAAGCAATTCCTGCAGCTCAATTCCAGAAAAATAAACAACCCAATCAAAAAAATGGGCCAAAGAACTAAACAGACATTTCTCCAAAGAAGGTATACAAATGGCTAATAAACATGAAAAGATGCTCAGCATCACTCATTATCAGAGAAATGCAAGTCGAAACCACAATGAGGTACCATTTCATGCCAGTCAGAATGACTGGTATCCAAAAATCTGCAAGCAATAAATGCTGGAGAGGGTATTTGAAGTCAAGCAGATTGATTCCTCCAGTTCATTCTTCTTTCTCAAAGAGGGTGTTTCCCACTTTTGGTGGGAATGCAAACTAGTACAGCCACTATGGAAAACAGTGTGGAGATTCCTTAAAAGCTGGAAGTAGAACTGCCTTATGACCCAGCAATCCCACTGCTGGGCATACACATTGAGGAAACCAGACCTGAAAGAGACACATGTGCCCCAATATTTATCACAGCACTGTTTACAATGGCCAGGACATGGAAGCAACCTAGATGTCCATCAGCAGATGAATGGATAAGAAAGCTGTGGTACATATACACAATGGAGTATTACTCAGCCATTAAAAAGAATACATTTGAATCAGTTCTAATGAGGTGGATGAAACTGGAGCCTATTATACAGAGTGAAGTAAGCCAGAAAGAAAAACACCAATACAGTATACTAACACATATATATGGAATTTAGAAAGATGGTATCGATAACCCTGTATGTGAGATAGCAAAAGAGACACAGATGTATAGAACTGTCTTTTGGACTCTGTGGGAGAGGGCAAGGGTAGGATGATTTGGGAGAATGTCACTGAAACATGTATAATATCATATGTGAAATGAATCTCCAGTCCAGGTTCGATGCATGATACAGGATGCTCAGGACTGGTGAACTGGGATGACCCAGAGGGATGGTATGGGGAGGGAAGTGGGAGGGGGGTTCA
Organism: Nanger dama; assembly: GCA_917880005.1. Classification (NCBI taxonomy): domain Eukaryota; kingdom Metazoa; phylum Chordata; class Mammalia; order Artiodactyla; family Bovidae; genus Nanger; species Nanger dama. Next base: position 6,250,343 of record CAKJTW010000074.1, on the reverse strand, counting down.
GGATGGGGAACATGTGTACACTTGTGGTGGATTCATGTTGATATATGGCAAAACCAACACAATATTTTAAAGTAATTAACCTCCAATTAAAATAAATAAATTTATATTAAAAAAAGAAAAAAATACCCCTCATATAGTCACAATGTGCAGCATGTCATCCAGAAAGGCATCCAGTGATCCAAGAGAATACAGACAGGGTGGAGCGACTGCTCAGCTTAAAGAGAGATGTGATGCACAGAATCAACCTGAAATTATTTCTTGATAAGGAAAACAGGTAGCTGGAACTTTGCAGAACAAATTGGAAGAAAGCAAAATCAACAGACATCAATAAAGCATGTTCTTTGTACAAGATCTTCAGTTAAGATTAAGGGTAAGAATTCTGAAGCAAAGAAGCAACAACTTCAGTCCTGGAAAATTCAGGACAAGCTACTGAGTTGTATCTGATAAACACACAGGCACACAAAGACAGATTCAAGAACAGATATACCCCAGAGACTGACAAGGTACCTAGCATGTAATCAAAATGCAATAAATGCAAGAAATGAATGAAGTTTATATGGAGCCAGGACAGAGTCCCTCGAATAGGCTCTGCTGCTGCTGCTAAGTCGCTTCAGTTATGTTTGACTCTGTGCGACCCCATAGACGGCAGCCCACCAGGCTTCCCCATCCCTGGGATTCTCCAGGCAAAAGTACTGGAGTGGGTTGCCATTTCCTTCCCCAATGCATGAAAGTGAAAAGTGAAAGTGAAGTCACTCAGTCATGTCCAACTCAGCGACCCCATGGACTGCAGCCTACCAGGCTCCTCTGTCCATGGGATTTTCCAGACAAGAGTACTGGAGTGAGGCGCTATCGCCTTCTCCTAGGTTCTACTAACTTATAGTAACTAATGGTGGTAGACTCCTCTGTCCATGGAATTTTCTAGGCAAGAGTACTGGAGTGGATTACCATTTCCTTCTCCAGAGTATCTTCCCCACGTGTTGCAGGTGGATTGTTTACCAACTGAGCCACCAGGGAAGACCTAATAACTAACGTTTTTCTGTCAAAATGCAAACGAAGTGGCACCTGCAACAGAATCAACAGGAAAAAAAAAAAAAGATTGCTTGTAATGCTGATTAATGAACATCACCCAGAATTACTGAGTCTAAATTTCTCAGCAGCGATCTTGACAAAGTAATGGCTTAATCATTACATCAAATGAATAGCTAATATTAGCTAATATTAGTGTGTGAATTAATTGTTGGGTACTGTACTAATCACTTTACCTGTATTATTTTAAAATCTATAAAACCTTGATTAAATAAGTGGTAATATTAATCCCATTTTACCAGTGAGGTACCTAATGCAAGGAGAGGTTAAAGATTATTTCCAAGGCCATGCAGTTAATAGTGAAAAAGCTGAGATTTGAACCCAAGATGCCAGATTCCATAATACTCTAAACCAAAATATGATGTTGATTCTCCTTTAACATTATTCATTACAATATCTAGTCCATTTTTGTCTCAGGGTGTCTGTGAGGAAGCTCAGGATACAGCTGTTTAAATGCAGACTTAAGGTATTTCCTGAGGCATGAATGACTATTAACTCTGTGGTGAGATGTGTTCATCTTGGCATGAGAAACAAAAGTCAAGTAAGAGGGAAAGGGGCTGAGGATGAGACTGATAATTATCTGGAACCTACTCTCCTATTTATTTTTATGACCATAAGAGACACCGTTCTCTTGATCTCTGACACAGCCTTGAAAACCACAGGGCAGGTACCATGACCGGGTCTGAGATGTGAACACTGAGTCTCAGTAAAATCATGTGACCCCTCAAACTACACAGCTACTCTACAGGAGATGCAGAATTTAAACTCAGCTCTGACATCTGGCTATATTTGCCTACTGTGTGGTAAAAGGAGGACACGAGCAGGTCAGAGAATGGGAAAGAATGAGAGTGTTAAAAAATAGTTAGTAATTTGAACTCAATTTGCATATCTCAGTTCAGTTCAGTGGCTCAGTCATGTCTGGACTTTTTAAGAGTCCATGGACTGCAGCATGCCAGGCTTCCCTGTCCATCACCAACTCCCGGAGCTTGCTCAAACTCATGCTTTTGAGTTGGTGATGCCATCCAACCATCTCATCTTCTGCTGTTCCCTTCTCTTCCCACCTTCAATCCTTCCCAGCATCAGGGTCTTTTCCAGTGAGTCAGTTCTTCGCATCAGGTGGCTATCATCAGCAAAAAGGAAACTTGTCAATGGGTCCTTAGAGATGCGTCCAAAGTACAAGATAGATAAATGACATCTCTTGAACGATTTTGGTGGTCGTTTATAAAACTGTATTCTGTCTGTAATTTTATTCAGTTTATCAACATCCATTCTTTAGGATCTGATCACAGTGTTTTCAAAGTTGAACATTTTAAACATGTAGACTTGTGCTTTGGCATACTCACAGTATTAATTTTTAAGTTAAAGCTAAAACAAGGCTTGACATTCTCAATCAAATTCAGCTCTGACTAAATACAGTATTTAAAGATGGTAAATGAATTTTAACCTTTCACAGAAAGACGGGAAAACCAACATCTTATGTTAAAACACCCCAGTGTTTTTTCCTCCGTGCATTTTTCCAATGTAATATCCTCCTCCTTCTTCTTACATCACCCATCCATACAGTCATTGTTTAAATCCTTCTGGTTCCCAAACTTACCATCTACAGTAAAAGTGAAAGTGTTAGTTGTCACTCAATCATGTCCGATTCTTTGCGACCCCATGGACTGTAACCCACCAGGCTCCTCTGTCCTTGGGATTCTCCAGGCAAGAATACTGGAGTGTAGAATAAGCCATTCCATTCCTTATTCTACATCTGCTCTTATTTCTTTAGCCAAGAGGACTCCCTCCTCCTCTACTCTGTCAGTCTCAACCTGTCCTTCTGCTATTTGCCTTCCATCGCCTTCAAAAGATCATTCTATCCTCTCTTTTCTTCCTCTCACTGACAAGTTCCATGAAGAAGCTGAATCAGCTTCTAGACCAAATGATTGCATTCTCTGGGATCACAAGGCACTAGTCTACCAGCCTCTGTTGGTACTTCCATCACAGAAGTACAACTGTGAGTGAGCATGCTCCCTCAGTTCTTCGTGAGATCTGTGAGGGCAGGAGTGAAGCTTGTTCACGTCCTGTAGAGCCCCCAGGCAGCTGATAGATGCCTGGTGTCAGGTCTCGGCTGTCGAACATGCCTTGAATAATGATCCGGTGTTTTCACCCTCCTCCTTAATGGAACCATTTGAGCCATGGTAATGAGGAGTTAGAAGTAGCTGTCAGTTCCCCTCTTCGATGACAAGGATCAGGCCAATACGTGCTTTCCTCAGAGAATATCATCCAAATGTGACTAATAGGCAGCAAATTGCTCTCTAGCAAACCTTGCCCCAGTTTCCATGATGAATTCCATAATGTGTTTGCAGGGGACTCTGCCAACCCTGAGAGATGTGGGCACACACAAACCGCTCAGACTCATGGCTTATTGCTAATTCCAGAGAGGAGCCCAAAGGCCTTACTCCCATTCCCTGAATCTGGCGTGTCTGCCCGCGTTCCTGCCCCTCAGCTGGCTTGGTGCACCTCTTCCCTTCAGAAGCCCCTGCCGGATGTCAGTGACCTCAAGAGGAAGTGAAAGGCCCACTGAGCTCTCAGAATCATGCTTCTGGAAGGTGTAGGTGACAAATAGATGAGGACCATTAAAAACTGGGCACAGCGTGTAAGTCCTGCAGGTGCGGGGCAAACTAAGCTGAAGCCCCTCATTTTACTTTAGGGCAAGGGATCTTTATCCTTTCACAGCACTGAGCTGCTGCCTCCCAACCGCATGTTTGTTTTCAGTAAAGTCACGGTCACACGTATCGGTAATCACCAGTAGAGTCGTTGAGGGAAGCTGACTGGAGCCAGATGACGGAGTATGTGAGGGCACCTGGCAAACAGCATGGATGTCCATCCCGATGGTACTCTTCAGCGGCCAGACACCATGTGGGCTAAACCAAGCGTGTTAATTGGCAAGTGCATTCGCTGGATCAGCATTTTGCAACCAAATACTGCAGAAGACACAGGTTTGATCCCCAGGTTGGGAAAATTCCCTAGAGAAGGGAAATGGCTACCCATTCGGGTATTCTTGCCTGGGAAATCCCATGGGGTTGCAAAGAATTGGACACAACTTAGTAGCTAAACAACAACTGTTCAGTCTACTTAAAGTATTCCATAAACCCTAAAATCAGAAAGAAAAACAATATCTTGCAGGGGTATAAAGTCCTAAAAATAAGTTAAAAAGGGTTATATAAACAATCAGATGCATAGTAGGTCAAAGAAAACACATAAACAGGACAATACTATATAACCATAAGTGCAAATCCTGTAGTTTGTACTACTAATTTTGCACTTAATAATGTTTTTAATAATTACCAGACAGATAAGGAAAATGTGTAAAATGCATTTAAGATTTGGAAAATTATTATAACAAGCTATTCCATTTAAAACCAATATAACCATCAACTTTCAGGCCTTGTTTCAACCTCTCTAAAATCAATTATCTTTTCCTCATCTGAAATAACTATCATCCTGAGATGTGTGTTTGTCATGTCCTTGTTTTGTATTCATAAGCAATGTCTTATTTGGCTTTTAATTTTTTTAAACTTCTCATAAATGACAGCATATTCTGTGCATTACTTTACAACATTCTTTGTTTGCTTAACCCTATGCTCCTGATAATCATCCATGCTTTAAGTGTGCCTATATTCATCCTTTTTTTAAAATTGCTTTATAGGCCACTATTTCTCCATCACCTTGCATCCCTGAGGAAAATACAGCTTAAAGCACCTTGTATCTGGCTCCTGGAGCATTTATGCAAGAGTTTCTCTGTGGTTGCTTAGGGGGTACTGGTGGGGTCACAGGTTCACAGGACACTTTGTGCAGCGCTGCACAAACTCTTGGTCTCACCTGTGACTTGGAAAACAGCTCTGATAAATCATCTCTTGAGAGTTGACCAGCTTTGTTTTGGCAACACATGTCTTAAACGTGCATCATGCATCTCTCATTTACTGCCTCTTGATTTTTCTGCAGAATCAGTGGGAGACACCTGCAGGACTCCACTCAGTGTTCACTTTTTCTTCCTGCACGTGTGCCCTTGTTTTAGGCCAACACACTCACCTGGTAGGCATAACCCTGACACTGCCAGGGGAGGGCAAATTGCTTCCAGAAGTTCTTATATCAATTTTCACTCTCACTGCCAGGGCTTCAGATGTTCTGCCCTTGACAAAACATAATACTGTCAGAGTTTGTGCTTTTTATCTTCACCAGTCTGGAATCTGTGACATGGTATCTGAGTGACATTAATCATTTATTTCCTTGAACATCAGTGAGACTGACCATCTTTTTACACATTTGGTAATTATGCTTATGTTATGTAGGTACACATCCTATGTGAAAGACCTGTTGAAGGTATTGGTCTGTTAATTCACTTGGTTGATTTTTTTCTAATGAAATTGAAGTCATTCTTTAGAAATTTTAGGTACATATATTTTCAGATTTATATTTTACAAAGCTATCCTCCCACAATTTGCAACTATGTTTTCTCTTTTGATGTTTTTTGATGAGCAAGTATATTTGCTTTATTGTCATGGGAATTGCTAATATTTCCTTTGAGTATATTCTTGGTTTTGATTTAAGTCTTTTCTAGCCTGAGGTTAAAGAATAAAATTTCTATATTACTTTCTACAAACTGCATAATTTTGCTCTCACTTTAGTTAATCCACATAAAATTAACAACTTTACCTTATGAGAAGTAGGGTTCTGATTTTATTTTATATGGAAAATCAGCTTTCCCTGAACCATTTATACAAGTATTCTTATTTCCACTAATGTAATATGCCAGGTATTCCATAGTGAAGCTTATAGATCATCAGGGATCTCTACCTCCACTTTTATTTTTCCTATGAATCTTCACTTCTATTTTATGTTCCTGACTTAATGTCTCAATTAATCTGAATTTATATGAATATTTATTATTTGGTAAGGCAATTCCTCATATTCTTCATTTTCTATAAAAATATCTTTATTTTTGACTCTACATTTTTATAAAATTTTGTAGTCCTTTTGTCAGTTTCTAAAATAATTCTGCCATGAATAGTCTGCAACATTTTTGAAATTATGACTTGATTTGAAAAATATTAATTATCATATTAAAATTACCAATCCAGGAATATTATCATTTCTGTCTACATTAAGGTTTCCTTTTAGTTAATAATGTTTTCTACAATTTTTTTGATAACTATGCAAACCTCTTGTTACATTTATACTAAAATTCTGTATGTTCTAATGTTATATGAAAGGAATCATTTAAAATTAAATATTAAAATATTTTTGCTAGTGAGATGTGGTTAACTTTTATATATTAATTTTAATCCACTAAGTAGATAATATATTAAGTCTAGTTTTATATATCTGTGGATTATATTGTTTTAAGAAATCATACCATTATTTAGGAATGAGAAAATTTTTTCATATTCATTATATTTCTTCTTTATTTCCATATAAAAATTAATATGATATCCAATGCAGTGATAAATTCATGTGGGAATGATGTTCACCCATGCTTATTTTATAATCTTATCGGGAATGTGTTCTATATTTTATTATTAAGTATAATGCTTGTGCAGTTTTTTTCTTTTTAATTTATTTTTTTTATTGAAGGATAATTGCTTTACAGAATTTTGTTGCTTTCTCTCAAACCTCAACATGAATCAGCCATAAGTAGACATATATCCCCTCCATTTTGAACCTCCCTCTGTACAGTATTTACTTTTCCAGGTAATTTTCATCAGACTAATGAAATGGCACTCTATTCCTAAACTAACCAGATTTTTATTTTGCCTTTTATATTGTTTTATCTTGTTTGCAATTAGTGATTGTTGGATTTTACCAAATGCTTTTACTTTACCTCTAAAGTTAATCATATGCTTTTTTCTGTTAGTAGGTGAATTGGAGAAACTTCTGTCTTTAAATGAAAATAATAAACTTCATCCTGGACAAAGCCAAACTCTACTTTCCCATCTCCCTTTCAGTTACATACAGCCAGGTATTTGGGTTTTAACTAACAAAATATAAGAAGAAATGATTCACATCACTATCCAATCTTGCCTTATAAATGCTCCCTTATCTCTCTTCCATTATCTTTCTCATTCCTACCTGGTGGGGATGAAAGTAACCATAGCATACTTAAAACAAGGGCTTCCCAGTTGGCGCTAGTGGTAAAGAATCCACCTGCTAATGCAGGAGACAGAGGGGACAAGGGTCCAATCCCCAGATCAGGATGATCCCCTGGAAGGGGGCAGGGCACCCCACTCCAGTATTCTTGCCTGGAGAATCCCATGGACAGAGGAGCCTGGTGGGCCACAGTCCACAGGGTTGCGAAGAGTCAGACGCAACTAAAGCGACTTAGCACTTAACGCACGCACTTGAAGGAAAGACAGCAAAGTCTGCCTCAGGTCAGGTACCTGAAAGTGATCTACATTTTTAATACTATGAGACTATTCACATGTTATTTTTTTCTTTTTGAATCAGTTTTACTAAGATGTGCTCTAAACAGTTGTCAATTTTGTATAATTCTTCCAAATTTGTGTGTGCTCTGTCACTCAGTCACGTCCAACTCTTTGCTGCTCTATGGATTATAGTATGCCAGTCTCCTTTGTCCATGGGATTTTCCAGTCAAGAACCCTGGAGTGGGGTGCCATTTCCTCCTCCAAGGGATCTTCCCAAACCAGGAATCAAACCCACATCTCCTGTGGCTCCTGCATTGGCAGGCACGTTCTTTACCACTGAGCCACCTGATTCTCTTGTTACATATGTCATGTTGATAACATCTGCACTTTTATCTCCTTTTAAAATGCTGTTATATATTTCTTATTTTGTCTTTTAAAAGGAACAATTTTTGAATTAGACTACTTTCTCAAAATTTTTATTTTTATTTTTTAAAATTTGATTTTTATCTTCATTATTTCATTGTATCTAGCTATGTTGAGTTTGTTCTACCATCTTTTACATAAATTCCTTAGATCAGATGCATAGATCATTAATTTTAAACTGCCTTCTCTAATGTAAATAGTAAACTTTATATTTTCTTAAAAATACTGCTTTAGCTGCAATTCAGATTTTTAATGTGATATGGCTGAATTCTCAATATTTTTCAATTTATTTCATATTTGATTCTTTGATGAGTAGGTTATTCATGTATATACTTTTAAACTTATTTCATGTGTTATGATTTTGTCCAAGATTACATAAGCTCAGAAAATGTATTCTATAAATTACTAGTTATTTCACATTTTTGAGGCTACCTCAATGGCTAATATATAGTCAGTTTTTGCTCAAGAACTTCATGTACTTAAAAAGGATGTGTATTATGCAATTGTTAGATGTTTTATATGTGGAAATTAGATATAGGGTTTCCAGAAAGTACAGGATGCTACATTTAATCTGAATTTTAGGTACATATATTTTAATGTTTCAAAATATATGTTGTTTATCTGAATTTAGACTTAAGGAGCCCCCCCCGTTTTCCCCCTTCTCTTGCTCAATCTGGCAACTCTACTTAGGTTAGCTATAGTTTAGTGACTCAGTCGTGTCCAACACTTGAGACCCCATGGACTGTAGCCCACCAGGCTCCTCTGTCCATGGGATTCTCCAGGGAAGAATACTGGAGTGGGGTGCCATTGCCTTTTCCAGGGGATCTTCCAGACCCAGCAGTTGAACCCAGGTCTCCTGCACTGTAGGCAGATTCTTTACCAACTGAGCTATGAAATAAATCCTATTAATTTTGTTATTTAAAATTTCCATGTTATTATTTTTGTCTGCTTGATCATTTAGTAAGAGAAGAATGTTAAAACTTCCCTGTGATTTTGGACTTGTCAAAGTCTTCCTATATTTTTGTCGTTTCATTTGTACCATTGAAATTATATAGCTGAATACAAATTCATAAAACATATACAGTTCATTTATTAGCTTTTTGGAAAAATACTTATTGACCCTCTTGAGATCTAGTGATGATTTTTGCCTCATGTCCTATGTTCCCTGGCGTCAGCACAGCTACTGCAGCTTTCTATTTGTTTGGATTTTATTCATTCATCCATTCAACACAAATTTATTGAGTGGCTATTATGTGGAATGTACATACCAAAGAAAAACAAAGACAAAGAAATATGAATAAGTCCCTGACCTCACAAGTCTTACATTCTAGTGGCATGAGATAAAAAATTAGCAAAATATATTCTGCATTATATGATGACGTATACTATAAAGAAAACTAATCTGAGAAGAGAGATAGGAGTGCCAAACTGGCCTCACTGTTCTCACAAAAGTATGAAGATTAGACAGAGACATGAGATATAACCTGTTTCCTTAGTTTATTTTAGTGGCTCATGGAACCAGACAACAAGAACTTAAAGAGTTAAGTTCTGTTGATCTCAAGGAAAATATGTGCACTTAAGGTGTCATCACTGGGTCATGCGCTGAATAAATTCTTGCTCTAAGTACTAGGGCCTTGTCTTCACTTTCACTAATAGCAATTGGATAAAGGGTGATAGGGGCTTCGAGGTGGCACTAGTGGTAAAGAACCCACCTGCCAATGTAGGAGACGTAAGAGACATGAGTTCGATCCCTAGGTCAGGAAGATTCCCTGGAGGAGGGCATGGCAACCCACTCCAGTATTCTTCCTGGAGACTCCCGTGGACAGAGGAGCCTGGCCGGCTAAGGTCACTGGGTTGGAAAGAGTCAGACATGACTGAAGAGACTTACCTCGCACGCACACAGTGGATAATAGGCAAACCTTTTCAGAACAAAAGCAATGCCAAGCAAGTGTCATCTTAATTCCTGACTTTGAGATAAGAGGTGACTAGGATGCATACAAAGGAGAAAGGGCAGTGTGAGTAGAGCAGAGCAAAACTCATACAGGTAAACATTTCTTTTGTCAATCCAAGTGCCACTGACCTTTACTGTACGCTCTTTGCATTTCAAATATTTATTCAACACTTACAGAGATGAGCGATGTTTAGCACTCTGAAAATGACTGTTTCCTTCTTGTTGTTTTTTTTTAACTTGAACTTTTCCTTATAAAACTATAAATTTTGAAAGTTCACACAGTGTGGAGAGCAATTTAATACATTTTTAGAGCTGGAGAAGCAACATGAAGACGTGTTAGTCGCTCAGTTGTGTCCAGCTCCTTGTGACACCATGGACAGTAGCCTCTGTCCAGACTCCTCTGTTCATGGGATTCTCCAAGCAAGAGAACTGGAGTAGGCAGCCATTTTCTTCTCCAGGGATCTTCTTGAACTAGAGATTGAACCCAAGTCTCCCACATTGCAGGCAGATTCTTTACTGTCTGAACTATTAAATCTAGAAATAAAATATTGCTGAAGACTTAGGAGTTCTCATCAGGAGTCACTGAAAGCCCCTCACAGAGTCTCACCCCAGGGCCAGCATGCTAAACCTGCAGTACGTCTTATTTTGTGTGTTTGACACTGGGTTGATAGCACATGTTGTGTGCGGTGTAACATGTATTCCATTTCCTGAGGTCAGGAAGGGGTTGTTTCAAGGTCACATTGAAAAAGAGTGGTTAAGTCAGTAGCATATTTGAGTCTGAGGAGTTCCACAGTCTGACCTTCCCTCAGAGCCAGCAAGATGCTGGTCCTATCTGAAAATCCGGCCAAGAAACCCCCAAAACAAGACAAAAGCTTCCACAAGACAAAATTTATGCATTAGAAATGCAGAATGGCTATTATTAGAGTTATACAATACATAGTGTGAGTGAATCATTTGTCATTTCTTATTAATGAGCTGATGAACAGAGAGAAATAAACAAGTTCTTTAGAGCAGCCTGCTTAGCAGAATGGAACAAATTCCGCAGCCTCGGGCACCAGGTAGTGTTCAGTAAATTATCTTTGCCCATGAACTAAATGGCACCCCTTAAAGAGTTCATTCACCTCACATGGATGAGCAGTTTACATCAGATAACAGATTCTTCACCTCTGTGATCCCGCCTGCTGCTATTATCTCAAAGATTTGTCACTGTCCTTCCACTTCCATTCCTGGATCAGGCTGGGGAATTGGATGGCTTTGAAAGCATAGCGAGTTTTTCCTTTGCCAGTCTTCCAGACATGAATGTGCATATGCTGAACTACTTCATGGGAGGGAAAAGAGATGCTTTAGAAATATTTTGAAGGATGGAAGGACACATGTTTTTATTTCATGTAGCATATCACCATACTGTGCTGTGATTTGGGGTTACTGAAAAAACAAAGCACATTTATAATTAGTCTATTAATAGTGGTAAGCTAACTTTCATAACATTTATGTTTGGTATCTTGTATTATATATTTTATGTACCAGTATACAATAAGGTACTTTATATGTCAAATACTCACATATCCATATATTAATTTATTTGATTAATATACATATGTTAATTTATTTAATTTTCAATTAACAGATGGTAGATATCATTATCCAAATTGTAAGTATGTGTTATAGAAACTGAGGTTCAGAGAAATTAATCATGCCTGAATTTATACAAATGATAAGTGGTAGAAATGAACTTAAACTTTCAATGATCTAAAGTGCATGCTCTTAAATGCTTTGCCAGGGTCCTGGAACTTGGCCCTTAGTGGGTTTAGACCAGAAATGGGATAGATTAAAAAAAATTCAGGAAGTGGAAATTGATCTGATGTTTGGCAAATACAGTATAAGTAATTAAATTCAAGAGTAACAGTGAAATGAGAAAAAATGTCAATAAACCTTTTCAACAAATGAAAAATGGAATATAGCTGAACTGGTCATAGATCAACTTAAAATGAGAGGAAATGAACAGTGAAATAGTTTTTGTCTTGGCATAGGACCATTCTTGGCTAATTTTACAATGGCAATGTAAGTAAGTGTGTGTGCCATGTGTGTGTCTGGTAGCACTTTGTGAATCATGTTGGACTTGGTCTTCACAACAGAACCAGCACTGGGCTTCCCAAGTGGCATTAGTGGTAAAGAACCCACCTGCCAATGCAGGAGATGCAAAGAGATGCATGTTTGATCCCAGTGTTGGGAAGATTCTCCGGAGAAAGAAATGGCAACTCACTCTAGTATCCTTGCATGGAAAATTCCATGGACATAAAAGCCCAATGGGCTACAGTCAGTGGGGTTACAGAGAATCGGACATGACTGAGCAACTGAGCACACAGAACCAGCAAGGCAGTAATTATATTCACTAATTTATGTGTGAGCAAACTGAGGCAGAAAGAGACTATTAACTCTGGAAGGTCCAAAGTCAGCATGCAGTCAAGTCATATTTTAAATTCAGGCTCATTTGTGTTAATTTTAGTGATTTTCCCCCTGTGTGTTCCTATGATTTTGTCAAGTATAACTCCATGTACAGTATAAAAAGACAAAAAGGACAGTGAAAGATGAACTTCCCAGGTGGGTAGGTGCCCAGTTGCTACTGGAGATCAGTGGAGAAACAATTCCAGAACGTATAAAGGGATGGAGCCAAAGCAAAAATAACTGCAAGTTGTGGATGTGACTGGTGATGGAAGTCCAAGTTCAGTGCTATAAAGAACAATATTGCAAGGAACCTGGAATGTTAGGTCCATGAATTAAGACAAATTGGAAGTGGTCAAACAGGAGATGGCAAGAGTGACATCAACATTTTAGGAATCAGCAAACTAAAATGGACTAGAATGGGTGAATTTAACTCAGATAACATTATATCCACTATTGTAGGCAAAAATCCTGTAGAAGAAATGGTGTAGCCACCATAGTCAACAAAAGAGTCCTAAATGCAGTACTTGGATGCAGTCTTAAAAATGACAGAATGACCTGTGTTCATTTCCAAGGCAAACCATTCAATATCACAGTAATCCAAGTCTATGCCCTGACCAGTAATGCTGAAGAAGATGAAGTTGAGTGGTTCTATGAAGACCTACAAGATCTTCTAAAACTAACACCCCCAAAAAGATGTCCTTTTCATTATAGCAGACTGGAATGCAAAACTAGGAGGTCAAGAAATACCTGCAGTAACAGGCAAATTTGGCCTTGGAGTACAGAATGAAGCAGGGCAAAGGCTAATAGAGTTTTGCCAAGAGAACACACTGGTCATAGCAAACATCTTCTTCCAACAACACCCTCTTTTAGAGAAGACTCTACACATGGACATCACCAGATGGTCAATATCGAAATCACATTGATTATATTGTTTGGAGCCAAAGATGGAAAAGTTCTATACAGTTAGCAAAAACAAGGAACAGACTTGTGGCTCAGATCCTGAACTCCTTATTACCAAATTCAGACTTAAACTGAAGAAAGTAGGGAAAACCACTAGATCATTCAGGTATGATCTAAACCAAATCCCTTATGATTATACAGTGGAAGTAAGAAATAGATTCAAGAGATTAGATCTGACAAACTGCCTGAAGAACTATGGATGGAGGTTCATGACTTTGTACAGGAGGCAGGGTTCAAGACCATCTCCAAGGAAAAGAAATGCAAAAAAGCAAAATGGCTATCTGAGGAGGCCTTACAAATAGCTGTGAATAGAAGAGAAGCTAAAGGCAAAGGAGAAAAGGAAAGATACACATATTGAATGCAGAGTTCCATAGAATAGCAAGGAGAGATACGAAAGCCTTCTTCAGAGATCAATGCAAAGAAATAGAGGAAAACAATAGAATGGGAAAGACTAGAGATCTCTTCAAGAAAATTAGAGATACCAAGGAACATTTCATGCAAAGATGGGCTCAATAAAGGACAGAAATGGTATGGACCTAACAGAAACAGAAGATCTTAAGAGGTGGCAAGAATACACAGAAGGACTATACAAAAAAGATCTTCATGACCCAGATAATCACTATGGTATGATCACCAACCTAGAGTGAGATATCCTGGAGTGCGAAGTCAAGTGGGCCTTAGGAAGCATCACTGTGAACAAAGCTAGTGGAGGTGATGGAATTCCAGTTGAGTTATTTCAAATCCTAAAAGATGATGCTGTGAAAGTGCTGCACTCAATATGCCAATGAATATGGAAAACTCAGCAGTGGCCACAGGACAGGAAAAGGTCAGTTTTCATTCCAATCTCAAAAAGGCAATGTCAAAAAATGCTCAAATTAATACACAATTGCACTCATCTCACACGCTAGTAAAGTAATGCCCAAAATTCTCCAAGCCAGGCTTCAACAGTACGTTAACTTCCAGATGTTCAAGCTGGATTTAGAAAGGCAGAGGAACCAGAGATCAAATTGCCAACATCTGGTGGATCACTGAAAAAGCAAGAGAGCTCCACAAAAACATCTATTTCTGCTTTATTGACTATGCCAAAGCCTTTGACTCTTTGGACCACAACAAAGTGGAAAATTCTTAAAGACATGGGAATAACAGACCACCTGATTTGCCTCTTGAACAACCTGAATGCAGGTCAGGAAGCAACAGTTCGAACTGGACATGGAACAACAGACTGGTTCCAAATAGGGAAAGGAGTAAGTCAAGGCTGTATATTGTTACCCTGTTTATTTAACTTATATGCAGAGTACATCATGAGAAACACTGGGCTGGATGAAGCACAGCTGGAATCAAGATTGCCGGGAGAAATATCAATAACCTCAGAAATGCAGATGAAACCATTCTAATGGCAGAAAGCGAAGAACTGAAGAGCCTCTTGATGAAAGTGAAAGAGGAGCGTGAAAAAATTGGCTTAAAACTCTAGATTCAGAAAACTGAGATCATGGCATCTGGTCCCATCACTTCATGGCAAATAGATGGGAAAACAGTGGAAACTGGCAGACTGTTTTTCTGGGCTCCAAAATCACTGCAGATGTTGACTGTAGCCATGAAATTGAACGATACCTACTCCTTGGGAAAAAGTTATGACCAACCTAGACAGCATATTAGAAAACAGAGACATTACTTTGCCAACAAAGGTCTGTCTAGTCAAGGCTATGGTTTTTCCAGGAGTCATGTATGGATATGAGAGTTGGACTATAAAGAAAGCTGAGCACCAAGGAATTGATGCTTTTGAAGTGTGATGTTGGAGAAGACTCTTGAGAGTCACTTGGACTGCACGGAGAGCCAATCAGTCCATCTTAAATGAAATCAGTCCTGAATATTCACTGGAAGGACTGATGATGAAACTGAAACTCCAATCCTTTGGCCACCTGATATGAAGAACTGACTCACTGGAAAAGACCCTGATGCTGAGAAAAAGTGAAGTCAGGAGGAGACAGGGATGACAGAGGATGAGATGGTTGGATGGCATCAGTGACTAGATGGACATGAGTTTAAGTAAACTCTGGGAGTTGGTGATGGATAGGGAGGCCTAGCGTGCTGCAAACCATGGGGTTGCAAAGAATCGAATATGACTGAATGACTGAACTGAACTGAATTGACTGAAGGATGCTTACCAGTTGTTCTGAGACTCTCAGTGAAACATCTGTTTACCAGTGAAGCTTAGAAGTGAGGATAGTGAGGAAAATGCCTTCTACAAGTTATGCTTTGGCCAGGCAGTGCTGAATTTGAAATTACTTTTGTCGACTGAAAAAATGCGTGCAACATGAAAGTAGAGAGTTGGTTGGTTTTTTTTTTTTTTTTTTTTTTGGTGAGAATGTTTAGAGACCAGGAGACAGCATCCCAGGAGCTCTGAGAAAACTGTTCCAAGGAGGCAGGAGGAGGAATCAGGCTACATATATGTTTGCAACAAAGTGGGCAGGCACTCTGAACAGCAAAGATCAGGTGTCAAGGTAAGAAATTTACCATTCTCTGTATGGGACGATGCAAGCCTCTGGGCTCAATGCATTCATTCCTTTCATATGCGACCTTGGCTATCTGGGGCCAATCCTGTTTCCTCTTTCACCTTGCTTCTTACATTCCCCCAGCTCCTCTGCAATCACCTTAGGGGGTGGTAGCATCTGCTGGATCACAGTTTTGGGAGCCCTCATTCACATTCTCAACAAAAAAATAACTCTCTACTTTCATGTTGCATGCATTTTTCAGTCGACAAAAGCAATTTCAAATTCAGCACTGCCTGGCCAAAGCATAACTTGTAGAAGGCATTTTCCTCACTATCCTCACTTCTAAGCTTCACTGGTAAACAGATGTTTCACTGAGAGTCTCAGAACAACTGGGAAGCATCCTTCAGTCAATTCAGTTCAGTTCAGTCATTCAGTCATACTCGATATTGTGAATGAGGCATTTCTTATTTATTGGTATGGCCAGAGATATTTTCATTTCACATTTTTATTATTTTAAAGTTAATTAACAGCTGGACAGGAAAAATATGAGGGAATTGTTGAGAAGTCAATGCTGTAACCTTTCAGTTCAATTCAGTTCAGTTCAGTTCTGTTCAGTTCAGTTCAGTCACTGAGTCGTGTCTGACTCTTTGTGACCCCATGGACTGCAGCACCCCAGGCCTCCCTGTCCATCACCAACTCCTGAAATTTGCTTAGACTCATGTCCATCGAGTTGGTGATGCCATCCAACCATCTCATCCTCTGTTGTCCTCTTCTCCTCCTGCCTTCACTCTTCCCCAGCATCAGGGTCTTTTCCAATGAGTCAGTTCTTTGCAACAAGTGGCTGTGAAGGAGGAAAGGAACAGGCTGAGCTGACTCCATCTTGACAAAGAAGGAAACTCTATCTTACATTCCCACTGAACTTTGGACTATATGTTTGCCTGTACTTTCAGTGAACGTTGGACTATGTGCCTGGTAGCCTTGGGGATAACATACATACGGCCCAGCTGGCCTCCCGGACTCATAAACACCAGATTCCATACCAAGATTTCCCGTTGCCAAAAAGAATGCAGTCATCCTCTATGTAGTCAACCACCTTTGTATTCTTTATGTCACCCATTGGTGTAGGCTGCAATGTATAACCAGCTGACCCTTCTGAGTATGAATCATGGCTGTAACCTGATTGTATTGAAGGAGGAAACAGACAGAACAGGCTCCATCCTGAAAGCAGGACTCCTTCTTGGGCTCGACTGTGGACTTTGAGCTATATGCCCGGTGTCTATGGAAATGACATACCAACTGGAAAACCAGACCCCCGATGGAAGAGCCCCAGAGCTCGTATCAGGACTCTCCGTCTCCTAAAAGAATACCCTAATTATCTGTGTAACTGAATAAAATCATAAATTCTATTATGCTTTCTAGAGTATGACTACAAGCCTAGTGATAATTGTCCACTATTAATTACCTGGGCTTAAGGCACATGAATCACGGGTTAACTTTGTATCTTTCTTTTCCTTTGATTAGACTAGTTTCAGGGAATTTGGAGAGGTGGGTTTGGGCACGTACACTTAGGGTATATAAGGTTTTCACAAAAACTGGTCGTGGTCCCAAGAGGAGACTCTGCCTTGGGCCCGCTGGTGTAATAAACTGCTTTCCACTATCTGCATTGTCCTTCTGAGTGAGTTTGTTTCCTGGAGCGTTTGGCTATAACAGCCAAAGTATTGGCATTTCAGCTTCGGCATCAGTCTTTCCAGTGAATATTCAGGACTGATTTCCTTTAGATTGACTGGTTTGATCTTGCACACCAAGGGGCTCTCAAGAGTCATCCCCACCACCAGAGTTCAAAAGGATCAATTCTTCGGCACTCAGCTTTCTTTATGGTTCAACTCTCACATCCACACATGACTACTGGAAAAACCATAGCTCTTACTAGACGGATCTTTGTCTGCAAAGTGATGTCTCTGCTTTAACCTTTCTCTCTCAGGTCATATAGCTCTCTTTGTTTTCACATCATCTTACTTCCACAAGTGTTTATCAGTTTTCGTTGCTTTTGCACTTCAATTCAGACTTTCAATGGTAAGTGGACTTTCAATGGTAATTGAACTTTCAAACTTCTTTTAACATAAAATTCGACTTTTTCTTTGCCCTTTCTCAGGATGTTTAAATCTTTTCTGAACTCAATAAAACACTCTCCCGCTCTGGGAATGGATACCTGCTCATTGTATTTCTGAAGAAAAGTCCTCTCTGACCTTGAAAACTAGGGAAGGAGACCAGCCTTCACATTTGAAATTATCTGGGCTCCAGCTTTTTGCATATAGTGAAAATTCTTCCTAAGCAAACACCCAGAGCTATTATGGGAGAGAAGAAAAAAATTAGGCTTTTAAAGGTGGGATAAAGGCGTTTGGTTCTAAAGTTTAAGAGGCAGGGGAGGAGAGGAATAGAGGGAAAGGTGGATGCCAGGAATCTCAGGGCTGGATCTCTCTGCCAGAAAGGTGTGCGTGTCAGCTGGTAGGTGCTTTGTGGTGGGTTTTCAGGAGGGCCCCTGTGAGAAGCATCACTCAGGAGCTTGGGACTATGATGGATTAGAGTCATATCTTTAAAGGATGAAAGCTTCATGCTCAACTGAACCCAGGTATGTGCTAGTGACTTACCTTTTTTAAGCTATAGAGAAATCTATGCTACTGATAATGCACACGTCCTCACCAGCCACAGGCCAGTCCCTTCCGCAATGGGACTGAGGGATCCGAGTGATGCCATGGTGCTTTCCTGCCCACCTCCAGACACTTTCTGATAATGCCTCCATGCAGCCTACTCCCACCAAATGCTAAGAAGATCTGTAAGAGTGGAAGGAGATCCCCACACCTCTGCCAAGGAAAGAGTGATGCCAGGGAAAGAGTACCTGGCATTGAATTGGGCATACAGGAGCACCCAGAGCCAGTACAGCGCAGCTAGACTACAGAGATCATGGTAGTGAAAGTCGCTCAATCATGTCTGACTCTTTATGACCCCATGGTCTATATAGTCCATGGAATTCTCCAGGTCAGAATACTGGAGTGGGTAGCCTTTCCCTTCTCCAGGGGATCTTCCCAACCCACGGATGGAACCCAGGTCTCCCGCATTGCAGGCGGATTCTTTACCAGCTGAGCCACAAGAGGAGCCCTGGTCACATCATGGTAAGCATGCTGTAAATCATCACTGACTGGGCATCCTATGGATGAAATGACAGTAAAACTGCAGTGTGCTATGGGCATTGCTATAGTAACTTTTTCTGTTTTATGTTGTTAATTCCCTCTTATTTTAACTCTCAAGATTACACAGTGAGGTAGATATTTTCATCTTTTCTTTAAAAATAGAAAGAGTTGAAGCTTAGAAGTTTACAAATTTGCTTGTGATCACTCTCATTCAGTGCAAGGATCAGGATCAGACACTTTGTTGTCCTAACATCAAAGCTTTCCTTTTCTTTCAAGATACAATCCTATTTCTTTGTGCTAATTCTCTGAGTGGCTTTAGGCAAATCACTTAACTGCTGTGGACCTGAAACCACACAACTAAGGAGGTAGAACAAAACGATTACCCTCTACAATTTCTCACAGATTTGCATTCCAGGGTAGAGGTAGGGAGCCCTAGGCCACCTCTGAAAATACTTTCCCCTTAAGTAACACACACTAGCATATATTGAAATTACCAAGTATATAAAATCTGTTCAACCTCTCCCTCTCTGTCTCATTCCTGCTTTGCTCAATGTGCTTTTCTTGGACACTCTGGGAGAAGGCGGCAGTGCAGCAGGCCTCTTAAAGCAGGAGCAGCCTTGCTTTCAGTTTGCTCCTTGTACTAGAAGGTATTTACTCTCATCCTTGACAGGTAATAGAACTGTGGTCATTTCAAATCTATTCTTCTTTCACCATCGTCGTCAAGAAACAGACAAGTTCTGAATATATTTAGGGGTGTCCAATTGCTTCCTCTCTGTTCTGAGTGAGTCCCAGCTAAAGGGTCATGATTGATGTGGGAACAACAACTGGAGGTTGCTTCTCAGTGTTTCTCATCGTGAATCATGCTGACTCCTCTGTCACCCCCAAGCTATCTTGTTGGATTGATACAGAGGTGTTATGAGTTGGAAAAAGATAACCAAAGATAAATTCCGCAGCACCAGATAATGAGGCAGGAGAAGGTGAAAGACTTACAAATTCTAATGTCATACCATCATCCTTCCTTGGAGTCAGTTTCGGGAAATGAAGGTCACACAGTCATCAAGGCAAAATAATGGCAGACTTTGCGTAGAAGTATCGCTTAGATTTAACAAGTGAAGGGGGAAATAAATAAACGAGGGATGAGCAAACATCCTTACAATCCAAACTCCCTCTCCTTTAACGTGTCACTAATCTTTGCCATTGGCCACGTGAGATGAAGGATGTGGTGGACACTTTGAAGGAAGGATACTGGTACCCTCGTGGAGTGTGGTGCTTATGGAGATGTCCCCAGAGGACGTGCTTTTTGTAACATTTTCATGTTCCCATCTGGTACATCTGACTACTCCTCTCCCCAGTGAGGTCAGTCTGGAAAAAAGAGAAATAAGAACAATGCCAAAACCTTGGCTTCAAAATATATTCAGATGACAGAGAGAGAGAGAGAGAGAATATGGATCTGTCTTCATTTTTAGTCCCTCCACAATTATTTGAAAGTATCCTTTCTCTTGATATGATGTAATTTATCAGCTGATTGTATGCTGGCATTGCTCTTGCGTTTCCTATCTGAGCCACCAGCCTCCTTCCGTGGATCTGCACGCTCCACAGTGTGTACTGGGATGGTCAACAGAGACTTACGAAAGGATGGGATGGGAAGAAAGGCTCAAGCCTTAGCACATCATTTGCTAAGAGCTGTTAAAGATCTCTAGCAGGTGGGTGTGCACTGGACGGAATAACATATTTTTCTTGTAGCTGGAGACACACGGAATTCAGGTACCAATGTGAGTTATATTTGAGGAGAGAAGGGACACAATGAAGCAGTGTGTCTGTGGTGCAGCTGTTACGTAACAGATTGGAAATGAGTTCTTTGATCAGGGTACCTGAGGACAGGTGGGCAGTAGAAGCACAGCAAAACAGCTTAAGCTGTATATTATAATCAGTCAGAGCCAGGTGTGGAGAGTCTGACCCAGTTTGGAGTCCAGGCTTTCTCCTCAAGGAAACCTGTGTTGTAGACTAGGTTGATGCCCTGGTGGTGACGTTCAGCCAGTAATTGTAGTACAGCTGGAGAGGAAGTGAGGACGTGGAGCAAAGGGTGATAGAAAGTCCTTTTCTGAGAACAGCGATCATACTGGTCACAGAGATTGCCTAGAGTGTCAAACGTGAAGAGCCAGCCTGTACGTGTGCATGCTAATTCACTTCAGTTCAGTCACTCAGTTGTGTCTGACTCTTTGCGACCCCATGAATTGCAGCACGCCAGGCCTCCCTGTCCATTACCAACTCCCAGAGTTCACTCAAACTCACATCCATCGAGTCTGTGATGCCATCCAGCCATCTCATCCTCTGTCATCCCCTTCTTCTCCTGCCCCCAATCCCTCCCAGCATCAGGGTCTTTTCCAGTGAGTCAACTCTTCAAATGAGGTGGCCAAAGTACTGGAGTTTCAGCTTTAGCATCAGTCCTTCCAATGATCATCCAGGACTGATCTCCTTTAGAATGGACTGGTTGGATCTCCTTGCTGTCCAAGGGACTCTCAAGAGTTTCTCCAACACCACCGTTCAAAAGCATCAATTCTTCTGCACTCAGCTTTCTTCACAGTCCAACTCTCACATCCATATATGACCAATGGAAAAACCATAGCCTTGACTAGATGGACCTTTGTTGGCAAAGTAATATCTCTGCTTTTGAATATGCTATCTAGGTTGGTCATAACTTTCCTTCCAAGGACTAAGTGTCTTTTAATTTCATGGTTTCAATCACCATCTGCAGTGATTTTGGAGCCCCCCAAAATAAAGTCTGACACTGTTTCCACTGTTTCCCCATCTATTTCCCATGAAGTGATGGGACCTGATGCCATGATCTTCGTTTTCTGAATGTTGAGCTTTAAGCTAACTTTTTCACTCTCCTCTTTCACTTTCATCAAGAGGCTTTTAGTTCCTTTTCACTTTTTGCCATAAGGGTGGTGTCATCTGCATATCTGAGGTTATTGACATTTTTCCAGGCAGTCTTGATTCCAGCTTGTGCTTCTTCCAGCCCAGTGTTTCTCATGATGTACTCTGCATAGAAGTTAAATAAGCAGGGTGACAATATACAGCCTTGACATACTCCTTTTCCTATTTGGAACCAGTCTGTTGTTCCATGTCAAGTTCTAACTGTTGCTTCCTGACCTGCATATAGTTTTCTCAAAAGGCAGGCCAGGTGGTCTGGTATTTCCATCTTTTCAGAATTTTCCACAGTTTATTGTGGTCCACACAGTAAAAGGCTTTGGCATAGTCAGTAAAACAGAAATAGATGTATTTCTGGAACTCTCTTGCTTTTTCGATGATCCAGCGGATGCTGGAAACGTGATCTCTGGTACCTCTACATTTTCTAAAACCAGCTTGAACATCTGAGACGTGTCTAACTCTCTGCAACTCTATGGACTGTAGCCCACCAGGCTCCTCTGTCCATAGGATTCTCTAGGCAAGAATACTGGAGAGGGTTGCCATTTCATTCTCCAGGGGATCTTCCCAAGCCAGGGATTGAACCTACATTGCTCATGTCTTCTGCATTGGCAGGTAGGTTCTTTACCACTAGCACCGCCTGGGAAGAGCCAGTTTAGGGAGAGAAAGCAAGCTTGAAGTGGAGAATCCAAGCTGGAGTTGGTAGAATCTGAAGCACTGAGCATGTCAGAAAAAGGAGGGACCCAACAGAGGCAGAGAGTCTCAGAAGATGCCTCTGTGCAAAGTGAAATGTGAAGAACTCTGGGCTTGTGTGGAACTTGGATACTTGACCATCATTCAAGTTTTGTCCAACTGTTCAAATGCAAAGAGATAGGATGGACCCTGAATAAATATTAGGAAGCAATTCAGTCCTTTGTACCACAGTTTTCTCATCAACCTTTAAACCTTATTATATATGATATAATATAACAGATCTGAACAATAGTATAAATAACTGAAATATACTCAGTGTTTTACAGTGTGTTTCACACGTTTATGTCATTTACTTCTCCAAAAGCAGAGTGCTAGTGTATCCCTGCTATAACCCTGTGAGTTGCAAATGCTTTATCCCCAGGAACATAGGCTCGGATGTTGAACATAGGCTCAAATCTGGGTAATTCACCATGGGTCACACAGCTAGTAAGTAGCTGAGCCAGTACTTGAATCTAGGAACACTCAAGGCTGTGACTGCTAAGCCCTGTGCCACCCATGTTCTAACCTGTGGGACAATCTGGCAGGATGTCTGTACAGGAAGGCGGTCCAGATGAGGGGCTGTGAGTATTGAAAAGCCTATTACCAAATGAGGTTAGTAAGACGTCTGAACAAAGCTTTCCTTCCTGCCTGACTTACCTTCTGCCTTTTCACTGTTTTCTTTAGAGTCTAAGAGGCATCACCACTGACACGTATTTATGATAGTAGCAAAGACCTGGGTGTTATGACACTTCTCCATTACTTCCCACTGCATCAAATGAAACATTGGAAGGTCCTTTTTTCTCTTCCATCATCATCTTCATGTAACACATATTGAATAGGCTGGAATAGCTAATGCTAATAATGATTGACATCGATTTTACCAACTCCTTTAGCTGTTAAACTTCTGTGGATGACCCCTAAGACCATGTCACACACTGAAAGTTTATGAACCTATGATTTATTGAGCTATTTCTATCAGGCCTCATTAAGACACACAAAACAGTATTTCAGGGTTTGATTCCTCCACATGATTACACACTTAAAATACTGATGTGAAATGCAGAGAGGCATTATGATTGCCGCTTAACTAGTGTTTATCTACCCATAGTAGGTGCTCAAGCATAATACTTCCATTCCCTGTACGCTGATAGCAGAAACTAACTAGCATTCTCTGTTACACCTTAGCACAGACACAAACACTCAGACACAGTCTGACATGGCAGCTGTCTCACCACTCACAGTCCAACATGATGGTTCTACATACAAACACACATCACTGCGTGACTAGAGTCACGTCCACACATAGAGTCAGACACACGTGGTCCTCGACAGAGGAGGCCACTCCGTCCTCTTTCTTCCTCTGTGTCTCTGCTCCTCCCACTTTTCTTTAATAGCTTCCTCATCTTCATGTGGGGCTTCCCTGGTGGCTCAGAGGTTAAAGCGTCTGTCTCCAATGCGGGAGACCCGGGTTCGATCCCTGGGTCAGGAAGATCCCCTGGAGAAAGAAATGGCAATCCACTCCAGTATTCTTGCCTGGAGAATCCCATGGACGGAGAAGCCTAGTAGGTTACAGTCCACGGGTCGCAAAGAGTCAAACACGACTGAGCCGACTTAACCTCACCTCACCTCACCTCATCCTCATGCACTGCTTTCTGTAGGTTGGTTGGCTTGTTTCCACTTTCCACAAGGTACTTTTGTATCCTAGTTGAGCACATATTTATTCAGCATCCACTGCCTGGCAAGTTTTCCGGACATCGAGGCTGAAAGTATGAATAAGTCATACCAGTTTCTCTCCTCGTGGAGGATGCATTCTGTTGTCAGGAGACAGGAACAAACAAAAATCAGTGAACAAATATCATCTCAGAACATGGAAAATAAAAGCAAATTTTCACCTTCAGGATGCGTTTTTCATTCTACTCTCTATTCATTCAGCTAGTATCAAGCATCTATTATCTGCCAGGAAGCATATCAGGGACTGAGAATAAAATAGTAAGAAAATGTAACATCCAGCAGGGCAAATCACAGTAGTTCAGGAAGAGGAAGGAGCTCAGGAGACACATAGGACCCGTAAGTAAAGCACGGGGTTCCTCACAAAAACAGAGTTGTGTGTCCCACAGGAGACTGCATTAAGACACAGTGAACTAGAAGATGACATACAGAGACCGTTAGCCCGTGGAGACAGAGGGCCTCCCAGGTGGCTCAGTAGGGAAAGAATCTGCTTGCCAATGCGGCAGATGTAGGAGATGCAGGTTTGATCCCTGGGTCAGGACGGTCCCCTGAAGAAGGAAATGGCAGCCCATTCCAATATTCTTGGCTGGGAAATCCCATGGACAAAGGAATTTGGCCAGCCTCAATCCATGGGGTCACAAAAGAGTCAGACATGACTTAGCGCCTGAGCATGGAGACAGTAGATGTTACAGGGTAAAGTGGAGGACGTGAATAGGGCCCCTCTTATATAATGTTGATGTAGGATAGGAACTAGATAGACTAGCTGATTTATGGAGAAGCAGTATGCAAGGATGTTTTTTGAGGTGGGAAAAATCTCAACATTTGTAAACCAATGGATGTTGCCAAAGGAGGAAAAAGAAAGCAAGCAGAGTCAAAGGAGCAGGAAGCTCCGGATCCGAACAGGTTAAGTGTTTCCCCTTCTAGACATTGGAGGAAAGGAAATAGAGATGTGCTCTGTTGTTATGTGCTTGAAACCAAGGGGGGAAGAAACCGAGGGAGAATGGGCAACTGGCATCCTTGTCTTTGTCCTACGCTTTGTGGGACTAGGGTTCAAAGTCTCTCTGTCTCTTGGTCCCTCATTCCTAAAACAAAAAGATTATAATTCATAGAATGACACATACAGGACTGACGGGAGGGTGTGATGAGGTGGTATGTAAAAGTGTGTTACAGCAGTGCTCGGCACAGAACAGGCACAAACTGCTACTACTATTGTATTATTTATTCTGAAAGTATTTGTTAGCATGATGATGATGTTGATGATGATTAGAAAACTAACGGTTTTACACAGTAACTTATGATTACCCCTTAGTTCCTTCCTCCCCATTCACCCCCAAACTCCAAATCAGGCCTCTCTGACGTATCACAAGGCAGCTTGCACTTGCTTTATCATAGGCATGAATTCTAAATTCTGCTCTGCCTCCAAGGCCACGGTCATTGAAACCAAAGCAAGCTGTGCTTCTGGCATTACTAGGGCTCGGCAATATTGAAAGGACATGGGGAACAGATTCACAGCACCCTTCTGGTTTGATATGCGGCTACTTGTTATTTCATATGATACAAATAATCATAAAATGAAACAGCATCCACTTATAATTTTACAGTCATTGCTCACATTGCTTTTGCCAGGTTTCCCATAATAACTTAACATATAATTAGTATATAATCTTCTGGCATAAATAACACTCTAATTAGTCTGTAATCTATAATTATAAGATACTTACAGGCAAGGTGTATATATGTGTAAATGTGTATATGAGTGAATTGAGGCCGTCGGGGGAAAAAAAAACACAGCCTTTTAATAAAGCAAATAAAAGGTATTATGTAGATTTTATGTGTGAACTATTCTCAGTGCTATTAAAGAATAAGTGAAATGACGCAAACCCTGTTTGATGAATTTCTGTCCTCATGTCATTCATGGCAACATCTATATTTACAAAATGGTGGTAACAACTATATGCATTACTGGTCACGACTGAGCAAGCACAGCTGAACAGCAGATACGCAAAGACAGGGTTTCTGGCCTCGTAATGTTCATGTTCAGTATGAAGGGCAGAAATGACGTCATTTTATAATTTAAGTATTGTTGTAAATCTTTTTTCCACATGAAGAGATACTAATCATAAAAATTAAGCTTGACTTTGAATCCAAAGTTTTTAGTTTAAAATCATATATTCTTGTGACATCACCATTATAAGATAAGAATCAAAGAAAATAAGTAAGAGATATTAACCCCCAAAAATCAGCCCAGAAGTTAATCTCTATGTCTGAATCCAAGTATACAGAAGGGGAAAAGAACTTGGCAGCTTAGCAAGAGGAAAGGGAAGGGGAGGTAAGAGGCAGACAGAATGTTATCTTGTTTTTAAGGTGCTTACCAGAAACATTAATGAAGGAAATAAGGAAAAAACATTTTCCCCTCATTTTATTAAAAAAATTCTGCTGTCAATTAACAAAATTTGAGAGATGAAAGTCTGCAGATAAAAAGAGTTAAGGAGGAATTACATGTGCCTGAGTACAGCTAAGCTTCCCTAAAAGAACCAGAGAATGACATCAAAAGAAGACAATGTGATTAAGGCTGAGACGGTATTAGGTTAATTCTAAACTGAGTTTATTCCCAGCAGGACTTGGTCAGAAAGACATTTCTGTTCCAGACCCAGTATCTGTTCAATCTAAAGGATGGTTCAGTTTCTCAGTTGTTTGCGTTTCACCTGCGTGTGACCATAGTTGACCATAATTGGATGGAATCACTTATTTGTTTGCAGTATTCTGGTTGTCATCATCACGGCGGCCTTTGAATATGAATCTTGTTTATTTGGAAGCTTAAAGTTCAGCAATAGCTTCAGCTGTGCAAGCCATGAGCAAAAGCAGTGAATAATACATATTAAGAAAATCACATCAGTGAAGTTTAGCACCAAATACACCTGGTATTCTTCACATATTATCGTATGAATATGTCAAATGTAAAACAAAATGTTCTCCTCTTTAGGATGGTTGAACTATGCCAGAATATGAGTAAAATTAATCTATGCAATCATTCAGTCACAAAAGTATTTTTGAGTATTTTCTACCTACTTGGAAGTTTAAAGCCAATGGTGACACAAGGAAACTCTGTCCTGACTATTGATATGGAGTTCTACGCTTAGGGCATGACTGCAACTGGGTTGGGCTTCTCAGGTGGCTCAGTGGTAAAGAATCTATCTGCTAATGCAGGACACTCAGGAGACAGGAGACGTGGGTTCAGTCCCTGGGTCGGGAAGTTTCCCTGGAGGAGGAAATGGCAACACACTCCAGTGTTCTCATGTGGGAAATCCCCCGGACAGAGAAGACTGGTGGGCTAAAAGGGTCACAGAGTCGGATGCAACTGAGCTAGTGGTCAGTAACACACAGCACGGGGGTTAAACAACTTGGAATGTTGAGAATTTCTAGGCGGGGTCATAGGACTCAGATTAAAAAAATAAAATGGTGTGCCAGGGAGGGCAACCTGAAACAAGAAGTTTAAGAAATCAGCAGGAATGGGAATTATCATCATCTGGGAGCTCTTTTCTGAGGACTCCCAGGATGGGCTTTAAAACCAATGAGTAAACCCTTGACAAAGGAAATGGAAAGAGTGACAGGAAGTAGATGGGACCCAGTGAGAAGCCTGGTTTAGACAAATGCTTCTCTTAGAATCAGCGAGGCCTGTGAACAGAAAGCAGGCAGATAGACTCAGATGGAGTATTTGATAGCGAGTGACAGGATTCAGCTCAACTGACACAAATTAGAGTCTCACATGGCCAAAATGATCACATTTGGGATTAGTTTCAGTCTTAGCAGAATCCAGGACTTCTTATGCTACCTCTTTCTCTGTTTTTATTTTACTCTCCTCAGTGATGGCTTTACTCCCAGGAAAATTTCCTTGAAGGAAAAAAAAAATGCCACCATGAATTCTGAGACTATGTTTACTGGCTCAGTTGTTCCAGAGAACTTATTTCCCAATAGTTCCTTCCGGAAGGTCTTCCGTAACCCCAGGCGTGGCTGTGGTTCACAGGTCTCACCCCGTTACCCCTGCTAGGAGCACGCAGGGCCCAATGCCAGTGGCATCCACAGCACATGGGCCTAGTGTGGAAGGATCAGGGCTCCTAAAGGCAGATCAGGTGTTGGAGCAGGAGATGGGGGTGGGTGCTGAGCAGTAAATGCACCCTCTGAAGGGGATCATCACACTTTTCTCTCACTTGTGCACACACACATGTGCATGCACAGCCCTTAGACTATAATTGCAAGTATTCTATAAATAAGCAAGTGGTAATGGATTGATACAGGCAAGAAAAAATATGAATTATTTGTTGCACTTGAAAAAAAATGTGCTCAAAGGAATGAAAATTAGAAGAAAAAAAGTGGGGCAGCATGTTTCAAACTAATCTAGCAGTTGTTATATGAAATGAATGGCTGGTATAAGTGTAAATTATCACTGGTTAGCTTGGTGCATTTTATTCTTCAACCTACATCAGTAAAGTTAAAAAGTATATATATATATATATATGCATATATATTGATCAGGTGTTATTGATTTTGGAAATGAACTTAAGGAATTAAAACAAAGGAAGAAAAAAAGAACCCACTCTATGAAGGTCATTTTGGTGTTATATTTAGTAGCAAAAATGAAGTGCACATGAAAATTAACATTGAGAGAAACTGGCTTCTTTAATAGCACAAAATTGTTATCTTGAATAAGTTATTCAATCTCTCTGAAACCTAATGTTCTGATTTGCAAAATAAGAAAAACATTACCTGTTTAATGGTATTTATTAAAATTGATAGTGTGTAAAGCACCTAGTATAGTGGGAAATTATAGATTTACTGAAACTAGAATCATAATTAACATTGTTTTTTATAGTACAAAGAAGAAAGAACTTACATAATGTTAAATAAAAGAAATCAATAGAAAAAAATGGACACACGTGAATAAAAATTTAGGGATCTCTCATTACTGGTGACCCACTCCAGTATTCTTGCTTGGAAAATCCCATGGAGGGAGGAGCCTGGTAGGCTGCAGTCCATAGGATCGCCAAGAGTCGGCCACGATTGAGCGACTTCACTTTCACTTTTCACTTTCACGCATTGGAGAAGGAAATGGCAACCCACTCCAGTGTTCTTGCCTGGAGAATCCCAGGGATGGGGGAGCCTGGTGGGCTGCAATCTATGGGAGTCGGACACGACTGAAGCGACTGAGCAGCAGCAGCAGCAGCATTATTACGACTCTTGTGTCAGAGTAGCTACTTATGAATAGGTTTATTTCTGCCTGCTTTCCAAATTTACTGTGGCCCTGTGTCTCATGAGGTGTTTGAGACTCTTAGAATAACTAATGTATGTGAAAGCCGCTTACAAAATGAATAGTGTCATATTGAAAGAGAGTGATGAGAGTGATTATTTCAATGGGGTAAGAGAGACAAGGGACTTGCAATACTAAATTAGCATGTCACAGTAAAACACAAAAGTATTCTATATAAAAAATGAATATTTAAGAGTTTGGCTATCTCTCCCAGCTCCCTGGAGGAGAAGGGTCTGAAGACTGGGTGGTGAGCCAGCAGCTTCTGCAGGGCAGAGCAGCGGGGTTGCTCATCCTTCTCCCGTCAAAGCCTGTCTGAAAGCAGATTACTGAGCGCAAATGACAACCGAATGAGAGCTCACTGGGTTATAAATCTAAACATGTTAGGGACCCAGTGAAGCCCGTGTGGGAGCAAGTTCAAAAGGGATAGGAGAAAGTGGGGATGTGTGCACAGTCGCTCAAGCTGCTGCTGGTGTATTTTGAGTACTTCTAGCCAGGGACATGAGGATGGCTTAGGTCATTAGAAGAACAGACCAGAGAAGGAGTCCCCAGCCGGCGGAGGCTGGACATTGGAAAAGGCTGCATCCAGGAGACCTGGATTCTGTCCGGGACAGTGAGTGGTCACCAGAGTGGCCTCAGGTGAAAAAAGTGCCCTCGGACATGAAATGTGGCCCAGATGGCTATGTTCCCTGCACCAGTGCTGTGAAGAACAGAGAGGATTAATGGGGAATGCTTGGCTGTCCTTCTGTGCTTTTCCCAGGGAGATATTCTGGTGAACTAAACATAATCTGAGCAAATAAAGGTAAATTATCAGTAATCTGGGTTCTTTACCTTCTATATTATCTATATATACACATCTTGTTGTTCAGTCACTAAAGTCATGTCCAATTCTCTGTGACCCTATGGACTGCAGCCCCTCAGGCTTCTCTGTCTATGGGATTTCCTAAGGCAAAAATAAAGGAGTGAATTTCCATGCCCTCCTGCAGGGAATCTTCCTGACCCAGGGGTCAAACCTGCATCTCTAATGTCTCCTGCATTGGGAGGCAGGTTCTTTACCATTAGTGCCACCCGGGAAGCCCTCCTCTATGGGACACCTACCTAAAGAATAGACTGACATTTGGACTAGGAAATTATGGGCTTTTCATTGATCAAGGTCTAAAAAATATTTATGTTTTTGCTTTGAGTAGTTAATACTCTTCTCTTTCTTCAGTGTTTTTCAGTTCATTTTTGTTTGGCTGAGGATGCAGGAATGAAGCATCTACCATGTACTGAGAAAGAGTGATAAAACTTAAGCACGCACGCATGCGTGCTAAGTTGCTTCAGTTGTGTCTCACTCATTGCGACCTTATGGACTATAGCCCTTCACCCTTCTCTGTGCATGGGATTTTCCAGGCAAGAATACTTGAGTGGATTGCCATGCCCTCCTCCAGGGCATCTTCCCTACCCAAGGATCATACCAGTGTCTCCTATGTCTCCTGCACTGGCAGGCGGATCCTCTACCTCTAGCACCGCTTGAAAAGCCCCAAACCTAGGACATATGGTACCAAATATGCCATAACTGCTCTCAGTTTTGAGTGCTGTGTATGAAAGAAACCTATGGGCAGAAAGCTGATATAAAGGGAATTGATGCTTTTTTCCCATTTAAAAATTCCAGGGACCATGGCACGTGGTGTCTGCCCAGTATTTGAGTTGCTTAGCTGTTTGATACAGTGCTTTATTTCTCATGCTAGCAAAGACTTTGGCACAGAATGAATGTTTAATAAATGATGTCTTATTGAATTATGTAGATGTATCAGGATGAGCTGAAACTGCCGCTGTCGCTATCAGGGACTGATAAAGTTATGTGAGATTTACAAACAAAGTCTTTGGACATAGTACCAGTAACACCAGATGACTGAGAACAAAAAGGAACTTGCCATTAGTCAGGGTTATAATTTTGTGAGTAATAAGGTCAGTCAATTTAATAAGAAGGATAGGGATTGCCTATGTAGACTGCAAGGAAACTTATTAGATTAAATTAATTGTTTCTAGTAGAAAATAACTCTAATGGTAGAAAATTGTGTTTTCCTTTATATTTTTAGGAGGAAATGTGCTTCTATGTCACTGGCAGAGAGAAAGAGATTTTTTGCCATGAAATCAGAAAGAGTTTAAACAGAGAAAAGCTCTACTGGACATCCTCCAATGTCTGAGGGGAAGAATTTGCAAGACCTAAGAAAGGACTAAATCCAGGTTTCCTTATGTGGTAGAGAGACACTGGCCGGTCCTGCAGAAGGAAAAACAGCTCCTCGGAAACCAAGGGAAGGACTAGGTGCTACTCAGAAACTCTGCAAAGTGGTGACATTCAACTAGTCTACATTCCAAATACTTACAAACAGGAAAGCAGATTAATTAAAGTTATCGTATTTTTTAAAATTAAATAAAATTATTCATACCTCACATTATATTTATACTAGAGGATGTAAGCAAGGAACTATTCAGAAAGTGAATGTGATTCTGTGGCCACTTGATAAGTGTTACCCGATAAAGTATAAACAAGAGACATCCTTGGGCAGTGATTCTAGTCTAAGAGACAGGAAAATTGATTCCCTTAATCCTTGGTCCGTTACCCTAGAAGCACACTGGGAGACAAACACTACTGGCCAGAAAAACATGCATTTGTGTCTAAAGACATCTTTTGCACATGGCACTCACAGCCTTAGCAACAGTAGCATTGAACTGTATTCCTTGTCCAGAAATGTATGACATTATCTAGCAGCTCTGTGGATTCTATAAATATAAATAGCATAGTGATAGCAACTAAATAACAAAAATAAGTACAACTTTCATTTATTGATTGTCCCTTGTTCCTGACACCATAGTTATTCACTGTATTTTCATTTTTTATAAGATACTACTGTATATATAAACTCAAGTATTTGCATTTGATAGGTTAATAGATTATGTCAGAGCCTGTTCTAGAGCTTACTTACAGCTAATTTTCTATGAAGTAGTTGCCTGGAAAATCCCATGGGTGGAGGAGCCTGGTAGGCTGCAGTCCATGGGGTCGCTAAGAATCGGACACGACTGGGTGACTTCACTTTCACTTTTCACTTTCATGCGTTGGAGAAGAAAATGGCAACCCACTCCAGTGTTCTTGCCTGGAGAATCCCAGGGAGGGAGAGCCTGGTGGGCTGCCGTCTGTGGGGTTGCACAGAGTCAGACACGATTGAAGCAACTTAGCAGCAGCAGCAGCAGTGGAGTTGATATTTGAATCACAGTCTATTTATCCTCAAAGTCCATAGGTTTTCTTAATAGAGCATTCTTCTAATACTAATTGATTCTCTGCTAATATTCATAAATATATTCATATCAGCCAATAAAGAGAGGAAGTCATTGCTAGAGAGATGAAGGAAGTGAGGAAAGGAAGTGCATTTGTCTGGAGTCATAAAATAGAAAGGAAGAAAAATGATATAAATAAAAGAAACAGGATAAAGGAAAAGTTTCCAACTAAGAACCCAGGTTTCTCACCAGATGGTTCCTAAGAATAAAAAGGCCTAAAACGACTTATAGAGGATTTTCTGTGAGGCAAAGCTAGGTCTCCTAAAAATTCTCGGCTTGGTAAGTGCAAATTAAATGTAAAAATAGACATTTTTCATAACATCCCCTATGTAATCTTGTACGTTTCAAACTTCAGGAGAAAATTGGATAAAATTGAGTGGAACTGTCAAAATGCATGACCTAATCTGATGCAGCCCTCGCTAAGACAGGGATTTGCTGGTTGGAGCCCAAACACTTTTTCAGTCTTTTAAAGCGCCTTTCATGGCTCTCCTCACACACCTCCTGTGTTCCTAGACCCAGAGGGCTTTGTGTCAGGGGCTGGGACAGCTTCTCAGCATCCACCTCCCTAAGCTGGTGCCCAGCACACAGTTGTTTCTCACTGAACTTTCCGGTTTTCTTCAACTCCTGCCACTGTCATTTACTTTCTGTGTCATCAACAACAGGTTACTCAATCATTGTAACCCTCTTTGTCTCCATTTCCATATGTGAGTTCAAATAGCAAAGATAATATCTGTCTCAGAGCTGTTGACAGCAGTGTTTGAAGTAACATGCACCACTCGGTGGCTAACTCCGTGTTGAAAAACAGACTCAAGGCTAGGGCCTGGAGGATATGCAGAGCGGAGGAAATACTTCTGACTTCAAAGTATCTGTAATCTAGCCAAAGCAGAAGGTTCACTGTGAACAAGTTCGTACAGTGGAATGAGCTTTAAAATCAGGCATGAGCTTGAAACCTACTTTTTCCCCTTACTGGGTGATCTTAGAAAGTTACCTAAAATCCCTACACCTCATGATCAATGGAGCCCTGATTATATCAGGGAAGTGTGTGAACGTTAGAGATATTGTAGGTTACAAATTTGGAAAAAAGTGTAGATACAAGAGATGTGCATTATCGTCATCATTAATTCAAATCGCATGAACTCATGAAAGCACTATCCCAAGAAAATGTATATATATATAACAAACATTACTGGGGGAACATAGTGTATAGGATGCTATGATAATTTAGGAGAATAGAGGGGATTTTAGTTGAAGACAAGACGACATGAAAAATAGTAGAATAGGATTTCAAGAAAAAGAACATGGGGGAAGTTTTAAGAAAGAACAGCTTGGACTAAATCATTGCCTCAGGAAACTTGGCGTGGTTTATGTGACAACAGTTTGTTCATTTTAGAACACAGTATAAAATGAATGTTGCTGTTCAGTCGCTCAGTCGTGTCCAACTCTTTGGACCCCATGGACAGCACCAGCTTTCCCTGTCCTTCACTATCTACCAGAGCTTGCTCAAGCTCATGCCCATTGAGTCAGTGATGCCATCTGACCATCTCATCCTCTGTCATCCCCTTCTCCTCCTGCCCTCAATCTTTCCCAGCATCAGGGTCTTTTCCAATGAGTCGGCTCTTCACATTAGGTGGTCAAAGCACTGGAGCTTCAGCCTCAGCATCAGTCCTTCCAATGAATATTCAGGACTGATTTCCTTTAGGATTGACTGGTTTGATCTCCTTGCAGTTCAAAGGGCTCTCAAGAGTCTTCTCCAACACCATAGTCCAAAAGCATCAATTCTTCAGCGCTCAGCCTTCTTTATGGTCCAACTCTCACATCCATACATGACTATTGGAAAAACCATAGCTTAGACTATATGGAACAGTCACAAGAAAGCTATAGAGTTCAAATGTAGGGAAATACAGTAGGGATAAGAACAACTAGAATAAGATGTCAGTAGTCTAACTAGCAAGAAAGTAATGACAGTGGCTAACATGATCATTTACTGTGAGGCAGATAGGTACTCAGTGCTTTAAAGGCATTGTTTTGTGGTGGTGGTTTAGTTGTTAAGATATGTTCAACTCTTGTGACCCCATGGACTATAGCTTGCCAGGCTCCTCTGTCCATGGGATTCTCCGAGCAAAATTCTGGAGTGGGTTGCCATTTCCTTCTCCAGGGGATCTTCCCAAACCAGGGATAGAACTTGGGTCTCCTGCATTGCAGGTAGATTCTTGACCAGCTGAGCTATGCAGGAAGCTTTGTTTTGTACATCCTCACAATTATGTTTTATTTTAATCTATGTTTTGCAAATGAAGGAACTAAAGCTTAGAGCTTAGGGCTTCCTGCTTAGCTCAGTTGGTCAAGAATCTGCCTGCAATGCAGGAGACCCAAGTTCTATCCCTGGTTTGGGAAGATCCCCTGGAGAAGGAAATGGCAACCCATTCCAGAATTTTGCTCGGAGAATCCCATGGACAGAGGAGATCTGTCAGGCTACAGTCCATGGGGTCGCAAGAGGTGGACACGACTCACGACTTAGCTACTAAGCCACCACCACAGCTTACAGGGGTGAAGTTAAAGTTCTAGCTCATACCTCAGTTGAGTTATTTGGGGTATAGGATTCAAGTGAAGTATGTTTCACACCAAAATCCATGTACTCAAAGGCTTCATACACTGGGTTGTATTTTTAAAATTCTAGATGAAGAAACAACATAAAAACAAAGGTGTAGCCAGGAGGGTAATGTCTGGGCATTAAGAAAATATAAACTATTTTGTGCTTGCATTTGTCTACCTGCTTTGGAACACAACTCGAAACAAGTTAAACACTCAAGAATTTACTACTGCTGCTGCTAAGTCACCTCAGTCGTGTCCGACTCTGTGCGACCCCATAGACAGCAACCCACCAGGCTCCGCAGTCCCTGGGATTCTCCAGGCAAGAGTACTGGAGTGGGGTGCCATCACCTTCTCTACTCAAGAATTTACTACAGTGGAAAACACATAATTATAAATATATACATTTATAAATATATATGTGCATTATTTGTTGAATGACTAAGTAAACTGCTCTGCATATTTTTTGCCAGATCTGTTAGACATGTGGTATACTAGCATCAGCAGTGAGGGCCTTGGGACTTCCTTGGCAATCCAGTGAGTAAGACTTCTCTGCAGAAAGCATGGGTTCAATGCCTGATCTGGGAACTTGTTAGTTCCCTCATGCTGTAAGGCACAGCCAAAAAAAAAAAAAAAAAGAAAGCCAAGTTCTCTCCCGTGGCTAGGAGTTCTCCCTGCCTGTACATGGAAGAAGCATGTTCTTGGAGAGTGATGTGACAAATCCTCCCATGGCCACCTTGTTCTTAAAATCCTGCAGTGGCCTGACAGTGGTACCTGAAGATGAAGTTCATCCTCAGAAAAACACAGCAGAAGAGGCTCTGGTGGCAGGGACCCTGGTTAGCTTTCAAGTCTTAACTTTGTCTGCTTTTCCCTTATGCCCGCGGCCAGCACACTGAGTTTTTAGACATTACTGAAACATGTCATGCTATTTCATGTTTCCCTAGCTTTTACTTGTCATGTCTTTGATCTCGGGTGCTTGGACATGTTTTCCTGCTGTTTCTTTTCCTGGCAAATAAAGTCCTCTCTCTCTACTGACTCCCATATGAACTCTCCTTGGGGCCATGCAGCTCACAGCACGAGGCTGGTCACTCTCCCTTTTCCAGCATGTGGCCCTTTCCTCCATTCTTTGTTTCCCACTATGCCATGAGCACCTCTTTTCTGCTTTCTGAGCACCTAGCATCATGCTCAGCCCATAAAGTCAGACAAAACATTCACTCAGTTGAGATACTTATATAGCACTGAACACTAGTATTTTCTTAAAGTATTTAGTTGACTGAATGTATTTGTTTTCTCTATCAGAGGACCATAAAGTCATTGAAGTTAGGTAAACTGTTACTGAGCTTAGTATCCACAGTCTGTAGATGTTTAGAGCTGCCTGTTCACTGAAGACACACTAACTGCTCTGGCCTAATTATAAGCGCTCGGAATGTTGCGCTTACTCCATCTCACTACACTGCAATTGTTGTCATCATAACATCTCCATCAGTCTTTCACCATTAACACCACTGAATCATTGTCACCCAACCAAATGCTTTGGAAGCCAAATTACAAATGCTCTGCAATAAGATATACGTTTAGAATCCTGATTTACCAGTTACTACAACCTGGGCAACATCCTTATCTTTAAAATATGTTAATAAATCCAAGCTTGTACTTCTTGCCACGACAGGCAAGTTAATTAGGAGAGGAGTTGTTGGGGCAAGAAATAGCAGCTTTAGAAAAGTCAACAGACCACGAGGACAGTGGCCTAGTGTCCCAAAGAATCGTCTTCCCTAAGTTAGAATCGGGCTTCTCTTACACTAAAAGGGGAGAGGGGTGTGATTGGTTGGTGCAAACTTCTTGGTTCTGGTTTTCTTCGTTCTAGCAGCCATCCAGCTAGCTCAGGTCACAGTGTTCCTGTTCAGTCAGTTCAGTCGCTCAGTCATGTCCGACTCTTTGCAACACCATGGACTATTGCACGCCACACCTCCCTGTCCATCACCACCTCCTAGAGCTTGCTCAAACTCATGTGTATTGAGTTGGTGATGCCATCCAACCATCTCATCCTCTGTTCTCTCCTTCTCCTCCTGCCTTCACTCTTTCCCAGCATCAAGGTCTTTTCCAATGAGTCTGTTCTTTGCATCAGGTGCCAAAGTATTGGAGTTTCAGCTTCAGCATCAGTCCTTCAATGAATATTCAGGACTGATTTCTTTTAGGATGGACTGGTTTGATCTTCTTTCTGTCCAAGGGACTCTCAAGAGTCTTCTCCAACACCAGAGTTCAAAAGCGTCAGTTCTTCAGTGCTCAACTTTACAGTATTCCTGTAAACCTCCTATAAACCTACAAAGCAAATCTTATTCTCTGTTCTACAACTTTTTATCTCTGTATGAACGGAAAAGTACATTTAAAGGTCAGAGTTTTGAGAAGGGGCCATCTTGTATATTTCAGGCTAAGAGACAGTGTTTTCGCATGTGTGCTAAGTCACTTCAGTCGTATCTGACTCTTTTTGACCCTATGGACTGTAGCCTGCCAGGCTCCTCTGTCCAGGGGATTCTCCAGGCAAGAATACCGAAGTGGTTTGCCATGCCCTCCTCCAAAAGCTCTTCCTGACCCAGAGACTGAACCTGTGTCTCTCAGTCTGCATTGGTAGATGGGTTCTTTACCACTAGTGCCACCTGGGAAGCCCAGTCAATAATTTTAACTTGTAATAAAGTCAGTAGAATTACAGAGGTTAAAGTAAAAGAAACAGATTCAATATGGAGTCAAATTTGAACTTCTCTTTTACAAATAGACATAACAGTACCAATCTATAGATATATGATGATGAAATTAGAAATGACTGCAAGTGCTTAGTTCAGTGATAAGAGTTAATTGATGAAAAGGATATTAGGAGGGACTTTCATCATATGTCACATTTTGGGTAGTGAGGCATGGGTGTATACAGTGGTTGAAGTCAACAAATAGTATAAAATCTGTATATTTCATCTTAAAAGAATAATGATTGATTAATTGATGAATTAATTAAAGGGCAGGAGTCACTGGTGACCATGGTTTTCTGCATCAGGCAGCCTGTTAACGAAAGGGCTTGCACTTCAGAAACTCCTATTTCCTCCTCTCTGTTTCTGTCCAAGGTTACTCTTGACTTTGTCCACCTACAAGTCAAAACTTGCCCCCATTTGGGCATGTGGACACATCCACTGCCCACAGTCTTCCACCATCATAGCTGCATATAATTAAAAATCAAATGTCATAATATCTCAGAGAAAGCAATGGCAACCCAGTCTAGTACTCTTGCCTGGAGAGTCCCATGGACGGAGGAGCCTGGTGGGCTGCAGTCCATGGGGTCGCTAAGAGTCGGACACAACTGAACGACTTCAATTTCACTTTTCACTTTCATGCATTGGAGAAGGAAATGGCAACCCACTCCAGTGTTCTTGCCTGGAGAATCCCAGGGACAGGGAGCCTGGTGGGCTGCCGTCTATGGGGTCGCACAGAGTCGGACATGACTGAAGCGACTTAGCAGTAGCAACATTCTTATCCCCCCTTTTAAACTTTCTTTGCCCACTGATCCATCTAGCTTCTAAACATTAAAATCATGAGTTTAGTTTATGTGTGAATTTGTCATTGAATAAACTGCATCTCAGAGAAGTTAAGTTTTCAAAGCCCCAGAAATATTTTTAAGTACCAAAATCCAGATCTGTGTGAGTACAAATATGTTTGCTCCACTCTAATGCATGACCTGAGAACAAAGAGTTTTTAGAGTCATCTTGAACAAAGTTGTGATCTGGAGGAAATGGTCCAATAGAGCCTACCTGTTTAAAAATAGAGCAGACACTTATAGCTTTTCAGATTTCTGCATGTGTCAGTATTGGAAAGCTAATTAATCCATGTCAATTAGAGGAAAATTATGTTAATTTGCTGTATATTAAATATGTTTTTGTCTCTGCTTCCCAAAGTAGTAGTGAGTTTA
Source organism: Nanger dama (assembly GCA_917880005.1). Lineage (NCBI taxonomy): Eukaryota > Metazoa > Chordata > Mammalia > Artiodactyla > Bovidae > Nanger > Nanger dama. The sequence continues at coordinate 6,210,851 of CAKJTW010000074.1, read as the reverse complement.
GTGTGTCTAATTTTACTTCCCTCTCACTTAATTTATGTGTTATTACTCAATAAATATTGATCAATTCATTTATCATTCATCAAGCACTTAATATGTGAAAATCTATACAGAAAAACAGAGTGACTATACAGAAAAACATATAAAAGTATGAGGGAATTCCATAGTCAGAACATAGTTTGTGTAAAGTGCTTTTTCTTGACTAGATTTATTCAAAATATATCAATACAAAAGATGTATTCAGAGGTCGAGGGGCTAAGGGAAGGTAGATGGACTGAGGGAAAGTAGAATAAAAGGGAAATATTCTACTGTGTCCTCAGTCATAACTGACTCTTTGCGACCTCATGGACTGTAGCCTGCCAGGCTCCTCTGTCCATCAATTTTTTCAGGCAAGAATACTGAGTGGGTAGCCATTCCCTTCTCCAAGGCATCTTCCTGACCCAAGTATTAAACCCACGTCTACTGCAGTTCCTGTATTAGCAGGCTGGTTCTTTACCACTGAGCCACCTGGGAGCCCAAATGTCCCTTTAGATAAGTAAAAGCAACAACCTGTGTATCCTTTTAATGGGACTATTCTGCCATGTCTTCCCATTGCCCATCTTACCTTGAGGATGTACAGGCAGATAATGGGAAGTGGAACCCTCAAAACTCAACAGAAAAAAAAAATCCAGTTAAAATATGGGCACAGGACATTAACAGTAATTTCCTCAAAGAAGATGCAGAGATGACAAATAAGGACATAAAAACCCTTTCAAGAACACTAACCATTAAACAAATACAAATTAAAACAATTATTTATCACTACTCTTCCTTCTATCAGAATGACTACAGATATGGTTATAGCACTAACTGCTGGCAAAGGTGTGGAAAAACTGAATTGCTTGTGCATTGGTGGTTGGAATGCAAAATGCTGCAGATCAGATCAGTCGCTCAGTTGTGTCCGACTCTTTGCGACCCCAGGAATCGCAGCACGCCAGGCCTCCCTGTCCATCACCAAATCCTGGAGTTCACCCAAACTCACGCCCATCGAGTCGGTGATGCCATCCAGCCATCTCATCCTCTGTCGTCCCCTCTTCTCCTGCACCTAATCCTCCCAGCATCAGAGTCTGTTCCAATGAGTCAACTCTTCAAATGAGGTGGCCAAAGTACTGGAGTTTCAGCTTTAGCATCAGTCCTTCCAATGAACACCCAGGACTGATCTCCTTTAGGATAGACTGGTTGGATCTCCTTGCAGTTCAAGGGACTCTCAAGAGTCTTCTCCAACACCACAGTTCAAAAGCATCAGTTCTTTGGTGCTCAGCTTTCTTCACAGTCCAACTCTGCAGACAACCTAAAAGCTGTGTGGCAATTTCTTATAAAACTAACCATGCAACCACGATACAGTCTAGAAGTTTCATTTTGGGGACATTTATCCAAGAAAAGTAAATGTTTATGTTAACAAAAAAATATCTGAATACAAATGTTCATACTAGCTTTGTTCATAAAATCCTTAAGCTAGAAAGGACTCAGATAACCTTCAATGAGCAAATGATTAAATGAACTGTGGTACATCAACATCATGGAATACTACTCAGCAATTAAAAAAAAAAAAACAGATTATTGATACTCACACCACCTGGATAAATCTTGTAAGAATCATGCTGTGGAAAATTCTGAAAGAGATGAGAATACCAGACCACCTGACCTGCCTCTTGAGAAATCTGTATGCAGGTCAGGAAGAAATAGTTAGAACTGGACATGGAACAACAGACTGGTTCCAAATAGGAAAAGGAGTACATCAAGGCTGTATATTGTCACCCTGCTTGTTTACCTTATATGCAGAGTACATCATGAGAAATGCTGGACTGGAAGAAACACAAGCTGGAATCACGACTGCCTGGAGAAATATCAATAACCTCAGATATGCAGATGACACCACCCTTATGGCAGAAAGTGAAGAGGAGCTAAAGGGCCTCTTGATGAAGGTGAAAGAGGAGAGTGAAAAAGTTGGCTTAAAGCTCAACATTCAGAAAATGAAGATCATGGCATCTGGTCCCATCACTTCATGGGAAATAGATGGGGAGACAGTGGAAACAGTGTCAGATTTTATATTTTGGGGGGCTCCAAAATCACTGCAGATGGTGACTGCAGCCATGAAATTAGAAGACACTTACTCCTTGGAAGAAAAGTTATGACCAACCTAGATAGCATATTCAAAAGCAGAGACATTACTTTGCCTACTAAGGTCCGTCTAGTCAAAGCTATGGTTTTTCCTGTGGTCATGTATGGATGTGAGAGTTGGCCTGTGAAGAAGGCTGAGCGCTGAAGAATTGATGCTTTTGAACTGTGGTGTTGGAGAAGACTCTTGAGAGTCCCTTGGACTGCAAGGAGATCCAACCAGTCCATTCTGAAGGAGATCAACCCTGGGATTTCTTTGGAAGGACTGATGCTAAAGCTGAAACTCCAGTACTTTGGCCACCTCATGCGAAGAGTTGACTTATTGGAAAAGACTCTGATGCTGGGAGGGATTGGGGGCAGGAGGAGACGGGGACGACCGAGGATTAGATGGCTGGATGGCATCACGGACTCGATGGGCTTGAGTCTGAGTGAACTTTGAGAGATGGTGATGGACAGGGAGGCCTGGTGTGCTGCGATTTATGGGGTCGCAAAGAGTCGGACATGACTGAGGGACTGAAATGAACTGAACTGAACTGAATCATATTGAGTGAAAAAAGACAGTCTCAAAATAACACATAGTGTATGCTTCCATTTCTATAACATACTTGAAATGAGCAAACACTTCTCAGTACTTTAATATATGGCTTTATTTATCAGAAACACGTTGTTTAGTTGATTTCCAAGAAAATGGAATTTTTGTTTGGCAAGCCACAAAGTAGCTTCTTTAAAGAAAGTAATGAAGCTTAAAATGTGAGAAGAAAAATCAAGAGTGTATGTATGGGTGGATATACATGAGGTTGATTTTAATTTATTTTTTCTATTTAAAAGACACATATATGAATATTTTTATTTAGTTTATTTTTTGTATAAGTAATATGTTCACATGGTTCAAAATTCAAGGTGTTAAAAAGTTCATGGTGCAGTGATTCCAGCACTTTGTGTTTCCTTTCTTCCTAGACAATTTCTTACTTTATTAATTTGTTGTTCTAAAGTGTTTTTGGCTTAGCCTTGAAGCTTCATATAATTTTACTTGATCTAAGTTTATCAAGTAAGTTCCAGATCTCTGATTTCTTTCATCTGCAGCACATTGTTTGTTTGCTTTTTAATTTTCCTGCTTATAGTCTTCTTAAAGTATGACAAACTTAGACAGCATATTAAAAAGCAGAGACATTGCCGACAAAGATTTGGATAGTCAAAGTTTTTTTTTTTTTCCTCCAATAATCATGAAGTGAGAGTTGGACCATAAAGAAGGATGAACACCAAAGAACTGATGCTTTTGAACTGAGGTGTTGAAGACTCTTGACAGTCCCTTGGCCTGCAAGAAGATCAAACTAGGCAGTCCTAAAGGAAATCAACCCTGAATATTCATTGGAAGCACTGATGTTGAAGCTGAAGTTTCAGTACTTTGGCCACCTGCTGTGCAGAGCTGAGTCATTAGAAAAGACCCTGAAAGTGGGAAAGATTGAAGGCGGGAGGAAAGGGGATGACTGACAGAAGATGAGATGGTTGGATGGCATCACCGACTCAATGGACATGAGTCTGAGCAGGCTCTGGGAGGGGGTGATGGACAGGGAAGCCTGGCATGCTGCAGTCCATGGGGTCACAAAGAGTCAGACACGACTGAGTGACTGAACAAAAACGCCGTCTTACAACATCCTTCACATGTCAAATAGGGTGATTTTTAAGTATTAACTACACTCTCTCGCTCACTGAATCACTCACTTCCAGCTTTTTCAGAAAAAAAATGAAACCTTAACTCCTAACAGTGGTGCCCTCTCCATGTCATGTAATGGGCCTCCCGTCCTCACCTTTAACGTCAGCCTAAACATTCTCCTCTGCTCACCACACGGTGACTGCATTTCCTATTCCCTCTACATGGAATGTTCTTCCACCAGATCTTCTCCTGCCGAGGTTCCTCTGGCTTTCAGAGCATGGATGAAATATTACTTTTTCATAAAAGCCTTCTTTATATACACCTTGTCTGAAACTGTCATTCTCCATCAACATCCTCTACTTCACTCTGCCAAATTATTCTGCTTCACTTTCTTTGCAGTGTTCCACAATTTACATAATCTCTTTTATGTATTAGTTTACTGTTCTTTTTCCAAACTGACTGATCTCTCAAAAATATATGTCTAATCAGGATCAGCACAGAGACACCACTCATCTTGTTGACAACTGCATTTTCCTAGAACAGGGCTTGAACACCAAGGATAAGTAAGAACATTTTTGTTGAATGTATAAATGAATAAACAAACCACTAGGTAATTACTACACAAATTATAAGACCACCACTTGTCTGAATTATGTAAATAAGTTATGTACCATCTGAGGGATATTTTTCCATGTCTATCTGGCATAATATTAATTCCATGGTATGTTTTAAACAATAGGTATTACACTGGCGATAACTCTTTTCTCCTTTTCTCCCTAAGATCCTCATAGCTGGGCTCTAGGGAAAGTGAGAAGAAGACAGAGGAGGAGAGGAGAAGCCGGGAGATGAACAAGGGAGGGGGAAGAAGAGAGAAAGGAGGGAGAGAGAGGGACAGGGAAGGAGGAAAAGAATTCTAAAATCTCAAGAATACATGTAGTCAGTTCATGAGCGTGCACAATTCCATTCTGTTATTCAACCACACAGTGTTAAATTAGGGATCCTGCAGAGGTAATTTCAGAGTTTTCACAAAATTTGACATATGTAATCTTATAAATTATAGGGTTTATTTAATCAAAAAAGAGACAGCTATTTTAAGGGGCAAGTTAGGCATTTTTAAAATAAAAATAAAGGAATAACCATTTGATTGTCTGGGGATCTTTGTACCCAGGCTGTGTATTTCAGTGTACAAGCCAGCTTGAGTTAGGACAAAATAGTGTATAAAGTGATATAGGTGAATCTGATACCTAGCAGCGATACAAGTTCTTTGACTCTCAATGAGCTTAGACTACAAACCACACACACTTAGCACACCCCTTAGCACTGTGATATTTCTTCCTTTTCATTCTGCAAAGTGGCATGGTAGGTATAACATGAGTTTATCTCCATCATGTACAAGTTGAACATATATTTCACTTTACTTGGTGTTATCCTGACTTGTACTCCTTGTCTCAACGTTTTTATTAATGGTTCCCCCTGTTACTGTGAAAGAGTCTGAGTTTGGAAGATAAATTATGTTTATTTTCCCTTGTCAGACATTGCCGAATGGATCAAGAAGAAGCTATGCACCTCACTACTCTAAACATTTTCTATAATGTTGCCTAAGATCTTGTCTTTTTCAGTTCGTGGCCTGAGCCTAGAGAGAATGTAAACAAAACAGTAGTTAGGTAAGATGGGTTGACGGTGCCTAACAGTAGTCACAAGTTCTCCAGACTGCCATGGCTACACCCTTCTGTCTGCTGATAAAACCTTTCCACTAAGGTAATGTCACCTTTTAGATTCTCATAGCAATAGCATTCTATTTTTGATACTAAATTCTTTATCAGCTAGTGATTGACTTTGTTGTGGTTATTGTCATTGTTCAGTCGCTAAGTTGTGTTCGACTCTTTGTGACCCCATGGACTGCTACATTAGTGACTTTGGCTATGTTTAAAATGTACCTAATGAATAGTGGCTTACACAAAAATGTTCATGTATTTCAACAGAAGGAGAATATGTGATCTTACCATCCCATTCTAGGACAGCAATTTTCAAATTGTGCCTAGGGACACAGAGCTCCCCCAGACCCTTCCAGGGAAGTGATGAAGCCTACACTATTTCCATTATAATTTTAGGAAATCATTTGCCCGTTTTCATTGTGTGGAACATTTGCATTAATGATACAAAAGAAGAGGTGGCTGAAACTGTTGGCATCTCAGTACAAATCGAGGCAGCAGAACCATCTATAAGATAAACCACTTGTTTCTTTATTGTCTCATACTTAACGAAAGAAGAATCAAATCTGTTTTACTTTAAAATGCCTCAATAAAGCTACAGGTATAAGCCAAGAGAAGAGGCTTCAGAATGAAACCTACCTTCCCAGAATCTCAGTCTTGGACTTCTAAGCTCCAGAAGTAAGATAAATGCATTTCTTTTGTTTAAGCCACCCAATCTTTGAGAATTTTGCTATAGCAGCCCAAGCTGTAGGATTTTGGATTAATACATAGAATGATGATAAAAGACATATGTGACCTTGAGTCTTGTTTCTTGGTCTAAAACAGGAATACCAAACAAACTCACATTTAAAGGTGTGAACTATGAAACCAATTCTCTCATTTAAAGGTGTGAACTATGAAACCAATTCTCTAACTCACCGGTCTCCAACATTTTTAGCACCAGGGACTGGTTTCATGGAAGACAATTTTTCTACCAACCGGGAAGGGAGAAGGAGATGGTTTGGGGATGATTCAAGTGCATTACATATATTGTGAACTTTATTTCTTTTATTATTGCATCAGTTCCACGTTAGACATTAGACATTAGATCTTGGAGGCTGGGGACCCCATTCTATATTGAATCTATTTCATAATTTAATAATTATGAATATGTAAACTACTTCTCTCATTTTCTTCCTCATCAGAAAATGAGGCATTATAATAAAATCTTCCTTATAACATTGTTTGAGAATTAAAGGAGTTAGCATTTAGTATAATGTTGTGCTGCACAGTATGTAGTCAATAAGTGGTGTCTATGGAGAGTGAAAACCTGGCTTAAAACTCAACATTCAAAACACTAAGATCATGGCATCCGGTCCCATCATTTCATGGCAAATAGATGGGGAAACAATGGAAACAGTGACAGACTTTATTTTCTTGGCAAAATCACTGCAGATGGTGACTGCAGCCATGAAATTAAAAGGCACTTGCTCCTTGGAAGAAAAGCTATGACCATTCTAGACAGCATATTAAAAAGCAGAGACAATACTTTGCTGACAAAGGTCCATCTAGTCAAAGCTATGGTTTTTCCAGTAGTCATGTATGGATGAGAGAGGTGAGAGTTGGATTATAAAGAAGGCTAAGCACCAAAGAATTGATGCTTTTGAACTGTGGTGTTGGAGAAGACTCTTGAGAGTCCCTTGGACTGCAAGGAGATTTAACCAGCCAATCTTCAAGGAAATCAGTTCTGAATATTCACTGGAAGGACCTGAAGCTGGAACTTCAATACTATGGCCACCTGATGTGAAGAATTTATTCACTGGAAAAATCTCTGATGCTGGGAAACATTGAAGGTAGGAGGAGAAGGGGTCGGCAGAGGATGAGATGGTTGGATGGCATCACCACTCAATGGACATGAGTTTGAGCAAGCTCCAGGAGTTGGTGATGGACAGGAAGGCCTGGTACGCTGCAGTCCTTGGGCTCATAGAGTCAGACACAACTGAGCAACTGAACTGAACTGAACTGAACTGAAGGAGCCGTGCTGAGCTTCCCAGGTGGCACCAGTGGTAAAGAACCCACCTGGCAATACAGGAGACATAAGAGATGAGGGTTTGATCCCTGGGTCAGGAAGAGCCCCTGGAGGAGGGCACAGCAACCTACTCCAGTATTCTTGCCTAGAGAATCTCATGGACAGAGGAACCCAGTGGGCTGCAGTTTGTGGGGTCACAAAGAGTTGGACATGAATGAGTGACTAACACTTCACTTTACTTTCAAGGAGTAGTGTGCGTTCAAATAATACTAATTTTCTCCGTTTCACTGTATCTTTACATGTTCAACATTTGTAATTTATCCCTCAGCCTCTGACTGACCTTCTTTAACTTCCAGCCTGCAGGGTCCTCAGAACTAGCCTGTGTCCCAAATTCCTAGAGCATCTCCAGTCCCTGCAGGAGATAACTGGCAGCCACAGGGTGCAATTAAAATGCAAGAAATAAACGTGGGAAATATTTTTTTAAGGGAAAAATTGGAGCTGCTTCTAAATTTAGTTTGCCTACTAATTAGCAAAGTAATTAAAAAGCACATGGGCTGAGCTGAAAGATTCTCTGCCATGCTGGGGTCCTCAGTGGCATCTTCCTGTGGTGAGGAAGAAAGATTGATGGACTCATCCTTCCCTTCTTTTGTTTTGAAAGCTCTGAGCTGCTTTGAGCTTTGGCAAAGACATTGCCTGTGTCTTTTTTTTTTTTTCCTCCTCTCCCATAGCAAATGCACAAATCTCAATGTCTGGCCCAAGAACTTCAGCTGCAACACTAGTGCTTCCCTGCTACTTGCATAATTTGCAACCCAGAAAAACCTTCAGATATGTAAATGGAACTTCTAAGTAGTCTCCTAAGATGGGCAGGGTGTGTTTTCCCCATTTTACAGATAAGGAAATTGTATTCTATCCCAAATAGACTGACCTAGTGGGGAGAGGCGGTCATATTGTATTCATGTATGGATTCTCAAACATAGGGACCTGTCTGGGGAATACATGAGTGAATCAGTCAGTGGGTTTGTGTGGGAGGCACACAGATGTCTCTGGGCGGGTGAGTAGCAGACGTTTCTGTCCAGTACAGTCTGTACTGTGGGCTCTACAACTTACCAGCTTGGTGGCCTTCAGTGAAGGACAGACTGTCTGATAAGAACTCACACTTTATTTTCTTGGGCTACAAAATCACTGAGGGCTGTGACTACAGTCATGAAATTAAAAATGCTTGCTCCTTGGAAGGAAAGGTATGAGAATCTTAGACAGTGTATTAAAAAACAGGCATCAATTTGCTGACAAAGGTCCGTATTGTAAAAGCCATGATTTTCCAGTAGTCATGTATGGATGTACGAGTTGGACCATAAAGGAGGCTGAACGCCAAAGAATTGATGTTTTTGAACTGTGGTGCTGGAGAAGACTCTTGAGACTCCCTTGAACAGCAAGGAAATTGGTCAAGTCAATCCTAAAGGAAATAAACCCTGAGTATTTATTAGGAGTATTGATGATGAAGCTGAGCTCCAATACTTTGGCCATCGGATGTGAAGAGCCCACTCATTGGAAAAGACTCTGACGCTAGGAAAGACTGAGGGCAGGAGGAGAAGGGGTGACAGAGGATGAGATAGTCAGATGGCATCTCTCACTCGATGGACATGAGTTTGTGCAATCTCTGGGAGACAGCGAAGAACAGGGAAGCCTGGTGTGCTGCAGTCCATGGGGTCACAAGGAGTCAGACATGACTGAGCAACAACCACAACAATCAGAAAATACATGGGAAATAGTAACCACACATTAATCCCAGCTTCTACTCTACCTGCTTTCAGTATTTGCTGACTTTAACCAACAATGGTGGCAGCTTGCCTGGTTTGGAACATGCACAAATGTGATGTTGAAATGTGGAAATATCTTGTCAATAGAGAGAGGAATTTTGATTTATTAACTCATCATGATCCATCACATGGTAGAATATGCAATGGACCATAATATATAAACTACATCATTCAAATGAAAACTAAATATTTTAGACCCTATCCTCATTTGGCATAAATAAGAAAAACTATAAATTAAGTGCCTACTAAAAGCTAGCCATTGAAATAATTCTTTCCATATATATGCTGTCATTTAATCTATTCCAGCCTGGTAAATAGACATTCAGTTCTGTTCAGTTCAGTCGCTCAGTCGTGTCTGACTCTGCAATCTCATGAATCGCAGCACGCCAGGCCTCCCTGTCCATCACCATCTCCCAGAGTTCACTCAAACTCACGTGCATCGAGTCAGTGATGCCATCCAGCCATCTCATCCTCTGTCGTCCCCTTCTCCTCAGGCCCCCAATCCCTCCCAGCATCAGAGTCTTTTCCAATGAGTCAACTCTTCACATGAGGTGGCCAAAGTACTGGAGTTTCAGCTTTAGCATCATTCCTTCCATTGAACACCCAGGACTGATCTTCTAACTATAATTTGACAAACATCTATGTCAAGGGTCAGAGAAGATGAATGTTGATCCCAAGACAGATAGTTAGAAGATGAGGTTAACATTTAACCAGAAGTATCTTTCCTTCTTGTGCCAACAGGCACATGTATACAAGCACGTATACATGTTTACATAGTCCTACTATATGGCAGTGCTTATTTTTAAATGCTTATGTTCTTGAGCTATTTAAGTTATTATCATAGAAATAATATTGGATGTTTTCTTAATTTTAGTCACTGGGTTTAAGGCTTTATTTTTTCCAGGAATAATATATCCATGCAGCAAGTATATGAAAATGTTTTCATATGGTTTAATTTTGTAGACAATGTATAAAGAGTTAGCCAGTAGGGTTAATAAAACAGCCTCGGGGCTATTTCTCTACATTCAGGTCCTTCTGAACGCTTCTCTGTGTCCTGTGAAGTTCTCATCTACATGACATGATCATAGTAATGTAGGATGGAGAGGCCACAGCAGTCCAGTAACTTTTGTAGCTGGAAGATAACAAAGGCACCCTGAGACGCTGGCCAGAGGCAGGGCTGTACAGTTCAGTGAGGAAATAGAAGAGGGGTGCTGTAGAGGTCCCCTTTACTGTGTGGACGCTGTGTGAAGTGGACATCATTTCAGCTCTGCTTCTTGCTGGCTAGACATCCTCAAGAAGGACACAGCCCTTTTTCAGCCACATTTTCTTATCTACAAAAGGCATGAATAAAATGAAATGCATGTCACAGTGTTGTTTGAGAACTAGATACACCTGATGTACAAAAATCAGGGCTCAATAAATATCACCTATTTTTACTGTTATTATTATCAACAAATTTAAATATTTGCAGTTTACTGCTGAGAAAAATGGATAAAAAGAAAGGAAATGACTTGTTCGAATACACAAATGACTTGTTCAATGGTAGAGCTCTCATAGTGTGTGAGTGTAACTTTTGGCTGAGATACAATTTGCCATCTTGGCTACTTCTAGTTGTCTGATCTTGTCTCTCACATTTTCTTGGTCTTGATCATCAGAAGTCCACTGTCTGACCTTGTCTTATGTTCTTTCTGCAGGTGCTTATCACTATCTGATATGCTACATTTTAACTTTCTCCTTAAGAGAGTGTTAAACTCCATTAGGTCAGGGTGCTTAATCTTTTTTCATTGCCTTACATTTACTGGCTGGAAAAGTGTTACGTACATGACCCCATAGACTGCAGCCCAGTCCATGGATCAAGGCTCCGCTGCCCATAGGATTCTCCAGGCAAGAATACTGGAGTGGATTGTCTTGCCTTTCTCCAGGGGATCTTCTCAACCCAGGGATTGAACCCTGGTCTCCTGTACTGGCAGGTGGATTCTTTACTCACTGAGCCACTTGGGAAGCTCGAGTGGTAGATGCCCAATAAATATATACTAATTTAATGTTGGAGAAGGAAATGGCAACCCATTCCAGTACTCTGGCCTGGAAAATCCCATGGATGGAGGAGCCCAGTAGGCTACAGTCCATGGAGTCACAAAGAGTCGGACACGACTGAGCGACTTCACTACTTCACTACTTCACTAATTTAATAATAGACAGATGGAGAGCTCATTAATGGGAGAAAGTAAAGGCAAGTTCATCTTATTGCTTAGGATAATCAAGCTGAAATTTTATAGAGAAATGTAGCCCAAGGAACAAAAAGGCATTTATGGCAAAGGCTAGGATAAGTAGCAAACAGTAAGCCTATGCATGGACTTGTGCATAGATAAAATGTTTTCATTGGGGAAGACCTGAAAGATTTAGGATTAGCAGACAAAAGATTCTTAATATTTTGATTTTCAAAATATGCATTTCTTGCAAATAATCATAGTAGACCTGAAACAAAAGATTTTTCAAAGCCGGTTTCTCCAAAGTTGGTGTTTAATGTTTTCGTTTTCTTTTTGGTGTTAGGCATTTGACCATCCATGAACAATGTTTTATGAAGCAAGAGCTGGTGCAGCAGAGTCAGGCCCAGTATGGAGTAAGAGAAGGCGTTTACTTAGGCACAGAACGGGAGCAGAACTGCTCTCTCAGCCACACAGCTTTGCATCTGCCTCTGGCGCCCTTTCTTGCCCTGAAGGAGCCTTCACCTGCTCATTAGACAAGCAACAAAGAGCTAGCCTGTGGAGCATGCATTCATATTCATAACTCAGGTCTGCTGGAATGTTTTCTTACATTTTCTTCTTTCTAGGAACTCATGGCAACAAGGAACAAATAACCAAGCAATACAAGCGACACTGGTATGTGGGTCCTAGATTCAGCCTTTTCCAACCTTGCCTCCACACTGTTGTCTGCTGGTCTTTTCAGCAGTTACAGGACTATATCGGACTTTCCAGGTCACGCTAATGGTTAAGAATCTGCCTGCCAATGCAGGGGACATAAGAGACATGGGTTCGATACCTGGGTTGAGAAGATCCCTTGGAGGAGAGCATGGCAACCCACTCTCGTATTCTTGCCTGGAGAATCCCATGGACTGAGGAGCCTGGTGGGCTACAGTCCATGAGGTCACAAAGAGTCCGACACGACTGAAGCGGCAGCAGGCTCACATAGGACTATGTCACTTCCCTACATTAAAACCTTTCAAAGGCCCATCAGTTCAGTTCAGTTCAGTTGCTCAGTCGTGTCGGACTCTTTGTGACCCCAGGAATCGCAGCACACCAGGCCTCCCTGTCCATTACCAACTCCCGGAGTTCACTCAGACTCACATCCATCGAGTCCGTGATGCCATCCAGCCATCTCATCCTCGGTCGTCCCCGTCTCCTCCTGCCCCAATCCCTCCCAGCATCAGAGTCTTTTCCAGTGAGTCAACTGTTTGCATAAGGTGGCCAAAGTACTGGAGTTTCAGCTTTAGCATCATTCCTTCCAAAGAAATCCCAGGGTTGATCTCCTTCAGAATGAACTGGTTGGATCTCCTTGCAGTCCAAGGCACTCTCAAGAGTCTTCTCCAACACCACAGTTCAAAAGCATCAGTTCTTCGGTGCTCAGCCTTCTTCACAGTTCAACTCTCACATCCATACATGACCAGTGGAAAAACCATAGCCTTGACTAGATGGACCTAAGTCGGCAAAGTAATGTCTCTGCTTTTGAATATACTATCTAGGTTGGTCATAACTTTTCTTCCAAGGAGTAAACGTCTTTTAATTTCATGGCTACAATCACCATCTGCAGTGATTTTGGAGCCCCCAAAATAAAGTCTGACACTGTTTCCACTGTTTCCCCATCTATTTCCCATGAAGTGATGGGACCGGATTGCCATGATCTTCGTTTTCTGAATGTTGAGCTTTAATCCAGCTTTTTCACTCTCCTCTTTCACTTTCATTAAGAAGCTTTTTAGCTTCTCTTTACTTTCTGTCGGGCTTCCCTGGTGGCTCAGAGGTTAAAGCATCTGCCTGCAAGGTGGGAGACCCGGGTTCAATCCCTGGGTCGAGAAGATCTCCTGGAGAAAGAAATGGCAACCCACTCCAGTATTCTTGCCTGGAGAATCCCATGGACAGAGGATCCTGGTAGGTTACAGTCCACGAGGTTGCAAAGAGTCGGTCATGACTTGAGCGACTTCACTTCACTTCACTTCACTTCACTTTCTGCCATAAGGGTGATATCATCTGCATATCTGAGGTTATTGATATTTCTCCCAGCAGTCTTGATTCCAGCTTGTGTTTCTTCCAGCTCAGTGTTTCTCATGATGTACTCTGCATATAAGTTAAATAAGCAGGGTGACAATATACAGCCTTGACGTACTCCCTTTGTTCCATGTCCAGTTCTAACTGTTGCTTCCTGACCTGCATACGGATTTCTAAAGAGGCAGGTTAGGTGGTCTGGTATTCCCATCTCTTTCAGAATTTTCCACAGTTTATTGTGATCTACACAGTCAAAGGCTTTGGCATAGTCAGTAAAGCAGAAATAGATGTTTTTCTGGAACTCTCTTGCTTTTTCCATGATCCAGCAAATGTTGGCAATTTGATCTCTGGTTCCTCTGCCTTTTCTGAAACCAGCTTGAACATCAGGGAGTTCACAGTTCAGGTATTGCTGAAGACTGGCTTGGAGAGTTTTGAGCATTACTTTACTAGCATGTGAGATGAGTGCAATTGTGCGGTAGTTTGAGCATTCTTTGGCATTGCCTTTCTTATATCATCTATAAAATAAGGTATTAGCTTTTTTTAAAGAAAATGTTTTCCTATTATGTATTGATCTAAATTATCTAACACTCCACAGTCAGATGATTTTTCTTTATATTTCCATAGCATATTTTTAACAGATTATGGTATAATGTTCAAACAAACTGCAGATGTATAAAGTATATATTTTGACAAGTTTTCACCTATGTATATGTCTTTGGAAGCATTAGGACAAAAATAATGGCCCTGCCTCCATCATTTCCAGCAGTTCACTCATGCCCCTTTGTTTTCACTCATCCTGTCCTCATGAAACGACTGAGGACCTTTCTTTCACTAACATGCAGTTTACGCTTCCTATAGAGCTTTAATGTGTTTACCATTTCTCGCTTTTCCCTGGTTCTCTCTTCTTTCATAGCTGACAAACAGAACTGGAAATATAGATACTGTTAGAGCAGCTTACACAGGCTCAGAATTTTCGGATGTGTACATCTCTGACTCTGTCGAGTTACGTCATGTTGGTAGCTTAGTCACAAGGGTCGCAGAGGAGGCGTTTGCTTCGACAAGAATCATAAAATGCAACAAGGCATAGCTCTTTTTAATAGAAAGTTACCGGTTGAGTTGTGGCCTCACAAAATTTATAGGCTGATGTTTTAAGCCAGAACGTGACTGTATAGGGAAATGAGGGCTTCTCTGGTGGCTCAGAAGGTACAGAATCTGCCAGCAATGCAGGAGACACAGGTTCAATCCCTGGGCCGAGAAGATTCCCTGGAGAAGGGCATGGCAACTCACTTCAGTATCCTTGTCTGGAGAATCCCAAGGACAGAGGAGCCTGAGGGGGCTACAGTCCTTGGGGTCACAAAAATCCAGACACGAGTGAGTGACTCACACTTTCACTTTTCAAGTCCTCTATAGAGTTAAGCTAAATGAGGTCACTAGCATGGACCCCAATCTAGTAGGACTGGCGTCCTTATAAGAAGAGTAGGTTAGGACACAGACACATATGCATCATGGTAAGACCCAGCAAGAAGACAGCCATCTGCAAGCCAAGAGCTGAGGCCTCGTAAGAAACCCTCCGGCCGACATCTTGATCTCAGAATTCTAGTCTTCGGAATTCTGAGAAATTTAATTTCTGTTGTTTTCCACTCACCCGGTCCATGATAGTTTGTTGTGGCAGAAAACAAATACAGACGACAAGTTGTTAAGATTTATCAGTGTATCATTGCTAAAAACCCTTCAAAGGGTATCAGAGTGGCTCTGATACAAAGAGCTCCTGAAACTTTAAAAACAGTAATATTCAACATTTATGGGGAGACAGCTGATCATATGCCAGGTGCTCTGCTTGAGGTGTGCTGCCACAATCCTGACAGCCTTGCCTCCCTCTGCAGTGGGGAGGGGTGGGGGGATGTGGCAGAGCTGGGGGCAGGAAGGCAGGAAGTGAGAGCAGAGAAACAGGGGAGAGTGGATGCTCACACTTTCTTTTTTTCAGTCGCTAGCTTTGCAGTGTGAGACTGTTCATTTTACTCCATAGTCCTCATTTTCCTCATCTGTAGAATGGGTTTGTGTGATTTCCTACAAGCTCGTTCATCTTTTTCAGTCTTTACATTCATGTTTCCATGATTTTACAGAAGGATAAGCTCTTAGTAATCCCTGGTAAGTGGAAAAGGCCTCGACTCTGATTTCATGGGGCTTACATAAAAATGAAAAATAAATAAAACGATGTAAGGGCACACCTTCAGAAGTAATAGAAACAAAGACATTATCAGTTACAGAGAAAAGCCAGCTGTGGATTCCTTTCCTTGACTCAAAATTCATTTCTTTAATCAGCTCTCCTCCTCCAGTCACCAAATGTAGAACCCATCACAGAAGAGACAAGGAAGCTTCTCTCACTCTTTTGAGAGGTTACCATCACTTCTGGCCTGGTTGCCCAGGCTGCATGTCTGCAGCAGCCATCTCCCAGAACACGAATTCTCCGTTGCTCTGCTGGGATCCAGAGATATAGCACATCCCCAGTCCATCACAGCCATGACCCCAGCCTCCAGGGTCACCACAGAGATGCCTGAGGAAGGGTTTCTTTTCCAACTATAATCACTTCTCTGAATGAGGCCAGCTCAATTCAACTTTCATTCTAAGTCAATTATTCCAGTAATTCCCTGGTTGGAATACATTCTATAGGTATATATACCTGTTTTATATATATATACTTTTAGTTTTTAATTTAATTTTAATTTCATGGCTGCAGTCACCATCTGCAGTGATTTTTGGAGCCCCAAAACATTGTCTGTTACTATTTCCATTTATTTGCCATGAAGTGATGGGACCAGACGCCAAGATCTTAGTTTTCTGAATGTTGAGTTTTAAACCAGCTTTTTCAGTCTTCTTTCACTTTCATCAAGAGGCTTTTTAGTTCTTCTTCACTTTCTGCCTTGAGGTATCTGAGGTTAATGATATTTCTCCTGGCAATCTTGATTCCAGCTTGCGCTTCATCCAGCCTGGCATTTTGCATGATGTACTTTACATAAAAGTTAAATAAGCTGGGTAACAATTTACAGCCTTGATATACTCTTTTTCCAATTTGGAACCAGCTTGTTGTTCCACGTCCAGTACTAACTATTGCTTCTTGGCCTGCATACAGATTTCTCAGGAGGCAGGTAAGGTTGTCTGGTGTTTCCATCTCTTGAAGAATTTTCCAGGTTATTGTGATCCACACAGTCAAAGACTTTGGCTCAGTCAGTAAAGCAAAGTGGATGTTTTTCTTGCTCCTTGGAAAAAAGCTATGACAAACCAAGACATCATATGAAAAACCATAGACAGTACTTTGCCAACAAAGGTCCATCTAGTCAAAGCTATGGTTTTTCCAGTAGTCATGTAGGGATGTGAGAGTTGGACTATAAAGAAAGCTGAGCACTGAAGAATTTATGCTTTTGAACTGTGGTGTTGGAGAAGACTCTTGAGAGTCCTTTGGACTGCAAGGAGATCCAAGCAGTCCATCCTAAAGGAAATCAGTCCTGAATATTCATTGGAAGGACTGATGCTGAAGCTGAAACTCCAATATTTTGGCCACCTGATGTGAACAATTGACTCATTGGAAAAGACTCTGATGCTGGGAAAGCTTAAAGGTAAGAGGAGAAGGGGATGACAGAGGATGAGATGGTTGGATGGCATCACCGACTCCATGGACATGAGTTTGAACAAGCTCTGGGTGTTGGTGATGGACAGGGAGGCCTGGCGTGCTGCAGTCCATGGGGTTACAAAGAGTCAGACATGACTGAGCTACTGCACTGAACAGATATATATATATACATTTCTTTTCTTCCTTTTCTTCAGATTTTTTTATTAGTTAAGCCTAGCTCTGAAATTGGGTTACTTCTGGCAAGCCTCTGGAATTTCATCCAGAGCTTATTTTAGCCTGTTGAGACTATGAAATTTGACTCCAGTCTTGTGAGAATCGCCGTTTTACAATAGAATTTTTAGAAGTTTTATTTTGGGTCAGATGCAAAAAAAAAAAAAAAAAAAAATCCGAGGACAGCTTGTCTGTTGGCACCAATTCTGGTTTAATACTTAAGGAGAATCAAAACAATATATTTGTAATGGAATAGACGTTATAGGTCATTTAATCATTCTGTCAGTGGATTGGTCCTTTATTTTCTCCCCTGGGCTGGATACTGTTCTCCCTCTTCATTATAAAAACTAATTGTGCCACCATCACTCTTGCAAGTAAATAAAGCTCATATTAGAAGTGTCGGGTGAATAAATAATCACACAACCTTGTACATGTGCCCTTATGTACAACAATAATGGGATTCCTTATCTATAATGTTTGGATGAGTCAAATAAGACTTCACAGGTATATGTCTTAATGGATGTTTCTATTAGGTTAAGAGTATAATATAGAAAATAGGGTATGTAGTATACTATCCTATTTTAAAGATGATACTGAGAAAATCATTTTGTAAAGGCATGAAAATATCACTGGTCTAGTGTTAAGAAGACTTGGGTTCAAATCCCAAATCTGCCATTTATTGTTCTGCGAAAGTCATTCAGTCGTGTTCTACTCTTTGTGACCCCACGAACTATACAGTCCATGGAATTCTTCAGACCAGAATACTGGAGTGGGTAGCCTTTTCCTTCTCCAGGGGATCTTCTCAACCCAGGGATCGAACCCAAGTCTCTTGCATTGCTGTATTCTTTACCAGCTGAGCCACAAGGGAAACTCATTTACTGTCATAATACCTTGTAAATTGTGTTGCATTATTATTATTAAAATGGTTTTCCCTCCCACAGTACGCTGTGTCATTTTACCTCCAGAAATTAGAAAAATGGGGCCCAGCAGGGTGGCAATGTTGTACAATTGTTTGGGATACTATTGATGGCCGCCTTAGCTCTTTTTGGTACTGCAGATGCTGCAAAGTGAATAATTGCCTTTCACCTCTCTGTTCAGTCAGAATGCTTTCTGTCTTTGCCTTGATTCAGTTCACTCCTGTAAGCCACCTCTCCATAGCAACTCATCCTCTCATTCTCCTTGGCAGATAGTTTTTTTTTTTTTCTCATATTCATTGGTAATATAAAGCATTTTGAGACCTATTCATGTGATCCTGGAAGCATACAACTTGAGAGAGCTAATTCTCACTCTTTTTCCCCGTGATACCATACATGTTGTAGTAAACTGCTTTGCTGGCACTACAACACTATTATAATAACTTTGAGTCTTCAAACCAGATAGAGTCCTCTAACATTTTTTTCTTCTTTTACAAACCTGTTTTGCTGTCTATGTTCTTTGCATTTCTACATAGATTTTTAAATCAGCATGCCAAATTTATAAAACATGTCAATAATCTTTT
The DNA here is from genome assembly GCA_917880005.1 of Nanger dama. Taxonomy (NCBI): domain Eukaryota; kingdom Metazoa; phylum Chordata; class Mammalia; order Artiodactyla; family Bovidae; genus Nanger; species Nanger dama. The sequence continues at coordinate 6,191,914 of CAKJTW010000074.1, read as the reverse complement.
TAAATATAAATTTATTTATTTTAGTTGTAGGTTAATTACAATATTGTATTGGTTTTTCCACACGTCAACATGATTTCTGTTTACACTGACTCTCTTCCTATATTAGACTGAGAAGAATTGACACTTTAACCTTAGTCTTCCAGTCCAAAAGCATGATAGATTTTCCATGTGCTTAGAATTTATTTACTTTTAGCAATGTTTTGTAGTTTTCAGTTTGATGTCTTATGCATATAGATCAGTGGAATGAAATAGTAGTTCTAGAAACAGGTCAACATACACATGTCAATTAATTTTTGATAAAATATCATATTAATTCAATAGGGGAAACAGTCCTTTAAATAAATGTTTATTCAGCAACTGTATAGTCACATGAGAAAAAACTTTTTCAATTCTTAATTTACAGCATATGGAAAAAAGTTATCTTGAGTCATATACCTAAACATAAAAGAGGCAGCTGTAAAATTTCTACTTGCAGACATAGAAAAAATCTGTAATCTTGCAGGATCTTGTGACAAGTAACACTTTTGAGCCAAAACAATAAAAACTTAAGCCATATAAAAATGGTCAGAATTGGATTTCATCAGAGTTGAAAACTTCAGCTCTTCCTAAATCATGGTCAGGGAATGAAAGACAGTCTGAAAAATGCAGGAATAGATTCTCAGTCCATGTATCTGATAAAGGACTTGTATTCAGAAATAAAGAATTCTTTCGACTCAGAAGATAATCCAGTTATAAAGTGGGCAAAACCTTCAGACACTTCTCTAAAACATACTCTTGGCCAAGAATCATTGCTCATCAAAGAAAAAATGCTAAACGTTATTGGTCATCAGTTCAGTTCAGTTCAGTTGCTCAGCCATGTCCAACTCTTTGCGACTCCATGGACTGTAGCACGCCAGGCTTCCCTGTCCATCACCAACTCCCGAAACTTACCCAAACTCATGTCCACTGAGTCAGTGATGCCATCCAACTATCTCATCCTTTGTCATCCCCTTCTCCTCCCCCTCCAATCTTTCCCAGCATCAGGGTCTTTTCAAATGAGTCAGCTCTTCACATCAGGTGGCCAAAGTATTAGAGATTCAGCTTCAAATCACACCTCTAGGGTGGACTGGTTGGATCTCCTTTCAGTCAAAGGGACTCTCAAGAGTCTTCTCCAACACCACAGTTCAAAATCATGAATTCTTTGGCAGTCACGTCAATACCTGACTACTGGAAGGGAAATACAAATTGAAACCACAGTGACAAAACAGTGTGTATCTACTGGAATGGGTTTCCCTGTGACTCAGAAGGCCAAAAAAAAAAAAAAAAAGCCAGCCACTTGCAATAAGAGAAACCTGAGTTCCATCCCTGATTGGGAAAATCCCTTGGAGAAGGGCATGGAAATCCACTCTAGTATTCTTGCTTGGAGAATCCCCATGTACATAGTAGGCTGGCAAGCTATAATCCACAAGGTCACAAAGAGTCGGACAAGACAAATTCTAAAAAGTCTGACAGTACCAGTAGTGGTGAAGAAGATGTAGAATAATTGCAACTTCTGTACACTGGTTTTGTTAAGTAAAATAATAGAGCTGTTCTGAAAAATTGTTTAACAGTTAATTATACACTGAGCATATGACCCTTTGATTTCACTCCTCTGTTTTAATGAACACTTTCTATAGATCCCTTCTGAGTATCAGTCACAGTTTTTGACTCCTTAGAACTAAAGGCAACACAATGGTAGTATCAGACTTATTTTCACTTGCTTTTCTTTCTTTCTTCTTCTTTTTTTTTAAACTGCATGTCCTAAAAAGAGAAATCAGCTGTTAATGGACAAATTAAAGTCACCAATTAACAAAAGTTAGTGAAAATGCAAATATTTTAGGAAACTTGAGAAACTAGATTAAAACTGGTCTCATGCCATCAAAAGTGCTATGCATTTCTTAATCTCTTGGCTTTTTTTTAGAACATTTAGACAAAACTTATACATTTGTCTTGAGTTTTTCTTTTCTAACAGAAACTTTATTTTCTGCTGAGGTGATTCTTCTTTTCTTCTTCCTCTCCTCCTCCTATCCCTCCCCGCTCCTGCTCCCCACTGCTTTAGCTCAGGGCTCTCTCACTCAACTAACTTTGGGAAGTGATGGATATGTTTAAGGTCTTAAAGTTGATCATGGTTTCATGGGTGTATACTTATCCCCAAACTCACTTAGTAGTATACATTCATATATACAGCTTTTTTTTTAGTGTTAATCATAACTCAATAAAATCAAAACAAAAAATATAAAAATAAAAATTTTATCTTTTATAAATACCTATTAAAATATTTAAAGATAAAATGATATATCTCCAGTTCCCTTCAAAGTAATATGGGATGGGAAATGTGTAGAGATAGATATAAAGCATGGTTAGTTGGTAATTAATGAATCTGGGTGTGGTACATAATAAATCATTCTCTCTAGTTTGTGTATGTTTAACATTTTCTATAATGTTACTGAGTTCTTTAAAATATATACAATGAATAGCTTCTACTATTAAAAAAAAAAAAGAAAAAAGACAAGGAAAAGTCTTCATAAAGGAGAAGAAACTTGTAAGGTAGATTTGAAGGATGTGACCAAAGATAAGAAGAGAGGGAAGGTCTGAGGGTCTCTGGGAAATTACTTGGTTTGCAGAACCAATATTTGACAATGGCTTCAAAGCCTCGTTTTTCTTACTTGATGGGCTCTTTAAGGGCAGAAATTGTGGGGAGAAAAAGCAAAGAGAAAGGAAATATGGTTAATTAAGGAGTTGTGAGGACCTTGCAAAAATACCTGCTTCAGAAATTGGATTAAGCAACATGTCCTTGAAAAATGAGATCACATTCAGATGAGTATAGCCAGATGACAAGCCCTCAGTAGAGTAATTAAGAGAATGGGTTAATGAGATTATAGTCATTTAAAGTTACTTAGGAAGTGTGTAGTGTAACTAGACACGGCCAAAAACAGACAAACAGCAAGGATGGGTATGCTGAACACCCACATGTGCATATATGTGCTCGAGCACACACACACACCCATGCAACTTCTTTAGTTCTCTATAAGACAATGGATGTCCTCAAATCATATCTGTGCTTTATTTAGTCTCTAGTTTGATGAGATCCTTTGAGGATCAAGTTCAGTAACTGTAACAGGAATTTCTTCTCTTTTATACACCTTTTCTTAAATTTTTGCTTTTTATCAAAACTGGAAATCAATGCACCCTCAACTACTGTGTGAAAGAATTTAAGTATTTTAGAAACAAACTTTGGTAAAATGAAATGAGTTTTAAATTCATTTTTTCAAAGCAGAAGTTATTGATCTCAATATTGAATTTCTTTTCTTTGCATGTATACAGTGGAATATTTTCCTGAGCATGAATCCCACCTTCTGTTCAATGTCATTTACCAAAATTTAACATGATTTTGAAGGGCTTGATCTTATTTTATAATCTCATGTATCACACATGACAAGTTTTTATCAGTGGGGGAAAAGTTGGCAAGTAGGAATCAGGGAGGAAATGAGAGGCACAGGAGAAAGTGAATGATGGTGAAGAGGACCCATCATACGCTAAAAATGCATTTCTAGACAGGAGTTCTCAATGTGTCTTTTTGATGTATATGCTAGCTCAGTAAGGTATTTAAGATTTGAATATCATCATTCCCATTTCACAGATGAGGAAAATGATTTCAAAGATGTATATCCATTATCAAGTACAGTAATAGTGACAGTCAAAATTTGAAATCAAGCCTGCCACTTTGAATTCACCCTCTCAGCCTGCTTTTATCAGAATTAAACTCTTTTTAATATAAACATTATTTGTTCAATAATAAAAATGCATAATTAATCAGGTTAGCAACACAAATAATCTACAAAGATTCCACTTTCTCCTGCTACTTCTATGAGATTTCATGTCCTGATTTGTGAAATGAAGTGATTTTTAAAGTCCCTTTAAACAGTCCCATTTTATAATGTATATGTATGTGCTAAGTCATTTCAGTCATGTCTTACTCTTTGAGACCCTATGGATGATAACCCACTAGGCTCCTCTGTCCATGAGGTTCCCTGGGCAAGAGTACTGAAGTGGGGTAACATGCCCTCCTCCAGGAGATTGATCTTCTGGACCCAGGGATCAAACCGGTGTCTCTTATGTCTGCCTGCATTGGTGCTTTCTTTATAACTAGGGCCACCCAGAAAGCACGATTTTATAATATATGACTCCAAAATTCTGTAGAAAAAAAATCTGGATGTTATTTTGTGTACCTAGTACATGTACAGGAATTAATCATAGCTTTTTGCCACCTAAGATATAATCAAGCAAACTTTATGAAGCACTGTAATATTCCAAGCTATCTGCCACTTCCTGTAATATACTGGAATATAAAGATAAAAGTCATTCCCACTACTTTTTACAAGTTCATAGAAAGTTACATTGAGAAGAAAACAAAAAGCAAGTAAAGAAACAAGTGCAATGTCATGGGAACTCAGAGAAACAGTGATGGCACCTACCTCCAATTACCTTCAATTTGTCATTAAAATTAAATGCTTTAAATATTAAAATATTTCATCAACATCTTTGAAATCCAATGTGTGTTTTATATTTACAATAATCTCCATTAAAATTAGCCCCATTTCAAATACTCAGTGTCTATATGCGTCTATCAGATGAGACTACACTGCAAAACTCTAGAATTTTACAATTATATTTGCCATAATGGAATAGAGAAACTCTATTATGGAAAAGGTGTAATTATTTGTCCATAGTGATAAAAAGCTATGTCACATTCTTATTTGTTTCTTGAGTTAAAAGTTAATTTTTTTTTCCTATTTTAATAATAACCAGATGATGATTGTTATTGAAACTGTGCTTCCAAACTCATGTATGAACAAGAGACTGTATTATGGTCAAATGTTAAAGAAAGTCTAGCTATAGGAATCACTAGTGCATCTTCCGACACGGTTATCTTTGAGTTCTATTCCGTTAGGCACAGTGATAAAGGAATTTGATAACCAAATAATGGAGTAAATTTTTAAACGTGAATCTCACACATTATTGTCAGTTCATTTCCTTTATTTCTCTTCATTTGGTGTCTCCAAATGATGAGGAGAAATGTGTTGAGATATTTTCATAGATCCAACCAAAACTTCCAAGCCGGCAACAGTTCCAACAAGGCTGTAGTGCAGTGCGGCTGCTGCTGCTGAGTCGCATCAGTCGTGTCCAGCTCTGTGCCACCCCACAGAGGGCAGCCCACCAGGCTCCCCCATCGCTGGGATCCTCCAGGCAAGAACACTGGAGTGGGTTGCCATTTCCTTCTCCAATGCATGAAAGTGAAAAATGAAAGTGAAGTCACTCAGTCGTATCTGGACCCTTAGTGACCCCATGGACTGCAGCCTACCAGGCTCTTCCGTCCATGGGATTTTCTAGGCAAGAGTACTGGAGTGGGGTGCCATCACCTTCTCCGAGTGCAGTGCTAACACATAACATACAGCAATAGTCTGGTAACCTTCTCAACATAGCCTATCAAAATCTCACATACTAGTATTTCATCATTACATTATTTGAAAGAATATGGTATTTTTCCATTATTACTATTATTATAGTAACATGATTGCATATATAGTTTAGGACAGTTATCTTTTGCATAAACTGTACACTGCATGTAGGACTAAATTTCCTTCTCTCTGGCTTATTTTCCAAATGCACCCTGCAGATCTTCACTTCTATGCCTGACCCATTCAGTTGAATCTCCTCTTGCTAACTGATGAATTTTCAGGCCCAAATATCTATTTTTCTTTCCCTCTTAAATTTAAAGCCAACTAGAGAACAAATCAAATGAGGATGGAACCCTCATGTTAGGGTTGCAGCCCTTATCAGAAGGAGGATCAGAGAGCTTGGTCTTTCTCTTTCCACCACATGAAGACATAGGAAGAAGGTGGCCATCATCAAGCTAAAAAGAGCCTTTTCTACAAGGAAATCAATCTTCCTGCACTTCAACCTCAAATGTCCCTGCCACCAGAACTGTGAGAAACAAATTCTTGTGGTTTAAACCACCCAATCTATTCTGATTTGTTATAGCAACCTGTGTTGACTAATGTGTGGAAAACTCTGAAAGAGATGGGAATACCAGACCACCTGACCTGCCTCTTGAGAAATCTGTATGTAGGTCAGGAAGCAACAGTTAGAACTGGATATGGACCAACAGACTGGTTCCAAATAGGAAAAGGAGTACATCAAGGCTGTTTATTGTCACCCTGCTTATTTAACTTATTTGCAGAGTACATCATGAGAAATGCTGGGCTGGATGAAGCACAAGCTGGAATCAAGATTGCTGGGAGAAATATCAATAACTTCAGATATGCAGATGACACCACCCTATGGGAGAAAGTGAAGAAGAACTAAAGAGCCTCTTGATGAAAGTGAAAAAGGAGAGTGAAAAAGTTGACTTAGAGCTCGACAATCAGAAAACAAAGATCATGGCATCCAGTCCCATCACTTCATGGCAAATAAATGGAGAAATAGTAGAAACATTCATAGACTTTATTTTGGGGGCTCCAAAATCACTGCAGTTGGTGATTGCAGCCATGAAATTAAAAGACACTTACTCCTTGGAAGGAAACTTATGACCAACCTAGATAGCATATTAAAAACCAGAGACAAGGCTATGGTTTTTCCAGTAGTTATATATGGATGTGAGAGTTGGACTATAAAAAAGCTGAGCGCTGAAGAATTGATGCTTTTGAACTGTGGTGTTGGAGAAGACTCTTGAGAGTCTCTTGGACTGCAAGGAGATCCAACTAGTCCATCCTCAAGGAAATCAGTCCTGAATATTCATTGGAAGGACTGATGTTGAAGTTGAAACTCCAACACTTTTACCACCTGATGTGAAGAACTGACTCATTAGAAAAACCCTGATGTTGGGAAAGATTGAAGGTAGGAGGAGAAGGGAATGACAGAGGATGAGATGGTTTGGTGGCATCATTGACTCAATGGGAATGAGTTTGAGTAAACTCCAGGAGCTGGTGATGGACAGGGAGCCCTGGCATGCTGCAGTCCATGGAGTCGCAAAGAGTCAGACACGACTCAGCAACTGAACTGAACTTTTGACTAATATGTCTTGTATCTATCCCCCAACCCTTCTCTGAATCTCAGTTTCATCATATATAAGGTAGGTATCAGACACTCCACCCAGCTTCTTTGGTGGATTGTATGGAGGAGCTGAGAAACATTTAAATAAGATCATGTCCTAAAAATTGCTCTACAGCCTCTGTGTGTGTGTGTGTGTGTGTATGTGTACACGCTCAGTTGCTAAGTTGTGTCTGATTCCATGACCACATGGACTGTAGCCCACCAGGCTCTTCTGTCCATGGAATTCTCCAGGCAAGAATATTGGAGTGAGTTGCTATTTCCTTCTGCAGGGCATCTTCCTGACCCAGGGATTGGACTCTCACCTCCTGCACTGCAGGCAGATATTCTACTACTGAACCACCTGGGAAGCTCCTTTGCAACCTGTACAAAAGCTATAAAAGTCAGTAAAAAGACGGACTACCGATAGCGTTTCAGTGTCTCTTGCTTTTCCTCTGTAGAATTTCCATCTTTGCAGGCTTGGCCATCTGCCTCCGTCCATGGTCACTGCTTATTAAGGAGCGCTACTGCCATTAAGGCAACATGATCAGCCATCACGGCATAGATTAAAAGCAGCAGTAGCTCTACTGGGAAGTATTCTTGCCAAGCACTGTTGTTAAACTGAATTAGCATCCCATGAGCAGGAGGAGCACAGCAGAGATTCCGCACAGGCCATCCATCAGTGGACACTATCACTGGACCTCGGTTAGAAACATCCCTGTACTGATGGCCCTGTGTAACCTTGGCCGAATCACTTAGCCTCTCTAAACCTGAGTAGTAAAAGCTGCTAAATTGTATTAATAGGAACTCTTATCTTACAAGCCTAGTGTGGAATAAAAATCCTCCGAAGTCCTGACAATTCCTTTGTTCAGGTGAGGCCCAGGAATAATATGTTGCTGGGAGGAAGGGGAGGAGTCAGCAGTGCCTGGGGTGAGCTCTGGATCCAGTGTGCGTGGATGCACATCCTTGGCTGCATCATTCAGCCACATCAGTGGACAGATACTATACAAAACCTGTGGTGCTGGGGATATGATATACAAAACACACAGAGTTCTTATCCTCATGAGAAGCAAACAGAGAGTAAATATTCTCAAATATTCTATACAATCAGATGCAACAAGTACTATGGAAGGAAATAAAGAGATGATGAAAAATACCGAACTTAGGTGTGAAAAGGAACACCTATGGATGAAGGTAAAATAAGGAAGGAAGTCACCAGCTCGACAGACGTGAGTGTGAGCAAGCTCTGGGAGTTGGTGATGGACAGGGAAGCTGGCATGCTGCAGTCCATGGAGTTGCAAAGAGTCAGACACGACTGAGCGACTGAACTGAAGAAAGTAAAAGTCAGTAAGCCGATCATACATAGTGAAGTAAGTCAGAAAGAAAAACACCAAAACAGTATACTAAGGCATATATATGGAAGTTAGGAAAGATGGTAACGATAACCCTGTATGAGAGACAGCAAAAGAGACACAGATGTATAGAACAGTCTTTTGGACTCTGTGGGAGAGGTAGAGGGTGGGATGATTTAGAAGAATGGCATTGAAACATGTATAATATCATATAAGAAATGAATCGCCTGTATTGGTTCGATGCAGGATACAGGATGCTTGGGGCTGGTGCACTGGGATGACCCAGAGGGAAGGTATGGGGAGGGAGAGGAGAGGGGGATTCAGGATTGGGAACATGTGTACACCCATGGAGGATTCATGCTGATGTATGGCAAAACCAAAACAATATTGTAAAGTAAAAATAAATAATAAAATAAATGATTAAAAAAAAAAAGAAGCCCCGGCAGAAAAGAACATGATGATTATGAAGGAAAACAAGGAAACTGGTGTGGCTAGAGCAGAGGTGTGAGGGAGGTTGTGAAATAAGAAAGGTAAGGCAATCAACTTCACCAGTTTTGGAAAGCTTATTATACATTTTAAATTTATTTCTCCAGAATCCAGTATGTTACACCTAATGGCCTGGAGTTTTGTCAGGATACCATGAAATACTGTATGTGAAAGCACACTGCATCTTGAAACTGTAGGAAATCTTCTAAACGGTGAGAAATTAGCTGAGCATGCCTCCTGGATCCAGTTTTGTTCTTTCCTGGTGAATAACCCACTAGCTACTCTTCTACTTGTTGTTGCTGTTGTTCAGTAACTAAGTCATGTCTGACTCTTTGTGATCCCATGGGCTATAGCCCACCAGGTTCTTCTGTCCATGGATTTTCCACAAGACTATGGAGTGGGTTGCCACTTCCTTCTACAGACTCTTCTACTACTGTGACTTAGAGTCTCAAATATCTTGCAAGAGTGATGCACATTCTCTGAATTAACTCAAAAGTTCAGCTGAATTCTTAAATGAGCAAATAGACACAAAACTTTTAGAAGAGTTCCAACATTGTCAGTTTTAGCCACTGTTATTATATTCTCATTAATCTTGTAAGCTGGTCAGAAAACGTACAAAAGGACTTTGCAAAATCCTTGCTTTGGACTCTCTCCTTAAAGAGATGAGTGGACACTGGCTTCCGTATTTCTTCTTCTCAGTGATATAATCAGAAAGGAGACAGACACTCATAAATTAGTTACAATTACATTTCTAATAAAGAATGAGAACTTCAAGAAACTACTTTCTATGGAGCCCCAATATTTTTAATAAATGTGAGTAAGGTTGATCCTTAAGGTGAGGGTAAAAGATGAATAAGGATGATGGGGAGTACTAGTTTTATATATATATATATATATATATATAATGGAATGGAATGGATGAATTTAACTCAAATGACCATTATATCTGCTACTGTGGGCAAGAATCCCTTAGAAGAAATGGAGTAGCCATCATGGTCGACAAAAGAGTCTGAAAAGGAGCACTTCGATGAAATCTCAAAAACAACAGAATGATCTCTGTTTGTTTCCAAGGCAAATCATTCTATATCACTGTAATCTAAGTCTATGCTGCAACCAGTAATGCTGAAGAAGCTGAAGTTGAACGGTTCTATGAAGACATATAAGACCTTCTAGAACTAACACCAAAATAACACCAAAGAAGATGTCCTTTTCATTGTAGAGGATTGGAATGCAAAAGTAGGAAGTCATGAGATACATGAAGTAACGGGCAAATTTGGCCTTGGAGTAGAAAATGAAGCCAGACAAAGGCTAACAGAGTTTTGCCAAGAGAATGCACTGGTCATAGCAAACACCCTCTTCCAACAACACAAAAGACTCTACACGTGGATATCACCAGATGGTCAATACCAAAATCAGACTGATTATAGTCTTTGCAGCCAAAGATGGAGAAGCTCTATACAGTCAGCGAAAACAAGACTGGGAGCTGACTGTGGCTCAGATCATGAACTCCTTATTGCCAAATTCAGCAGAATTAAATTGAAGAAAGTAGGGAAAACCAATAGGCCATTCAGGTATGACCTAAATCACATCCCTTACGATTATACAGTGGAAGTGACAAATAGATTCAACAGATTAGATCTGATAGAGAGAGTGCCTGAAGAACTATGGACAGAGGTTTGTGACATTGTACAGGATCAAGACCATCCCCAAGAAAAAAAAAAATCAAAAAGGCAAAATGATTACCTGAGGAGGCATTAGGAATAGCTGAGAAAAGAAAAGACATAAAAGGCAAAGGAGAAAAGGAAAGATACACTCACTTGAATGCAGATTTCCAAAGAACAGCAAGGAGAGATAAGAAAGCCTTTCTCAGTGATAAAAGCAAAAAATAAAGAAAATAATAGAATGAGAAATACTAGAGATCTCTTCAAGAAAATTAGAGATACGAAGGGAATATTTCATGCAAAGATGGGCACTATTAAAGACAGAAATCGTGTGGACATAACAGAAGCAGAAGATATTAAGAAGAAGTGGAAAGAATACACAGAAGAACTATACAAAAAGATCTTCATAACCCAGATAACCACAGTGGTGAGATCACTCACTCACCTAGAGCCAGACATCCTCAAATGCAAAGTCAAGTGGGCCTTAGGAAGGTTCATTGTGAACAAAGCTAGTGGAGGTATTGGAATTCCAATTAAGCTATTTCAAATCCTAAAAGATGATGCTGTTTAAGTTCTGCACTCAGTACGCCAGCAAATTTGGAAAACTCCGCATTGGCACAGCACTGAAAAAGGTCAATTTTCATTCCAATCTCAAAGAAAGACAATGTCAAAAACTGCTTAAACTGCCACACAATTGCACTAATCTCACAAGCTAGCAAAATAATGCTCAAGACTCTCCAAGCCAGGCTTCAACAGTAAGTGAACTGTGAACTTCCAGATGTTTAAATTCGATTTAGAAAAGGCAGAGGAACCAGAGATCAAATTGCCAACATCCATCGAATAATCAAAAAAGCAAGAGAGTTCCAGAAAAACATCTACATTTGCTTTATTGACTACACCAAAGCCTTTGAATCAAAACAAACTGTGGACAATTCTTAAAAAGATGGGAATACTAGACCACCTGACTTGCCTCTTGAGAAATCTGTATGCAGGTCATGAAGTAACAGTTAGAACTGGACATGGAACAACAGACTAGTTCCAAATAGGAAAGGGAGTATGTCAAAGCTGTATATTGTCACCCTGCTTATTTAACTTATATGCAGAGAACATCATGAGAAAAGCTGTGCTGGATGAAGCACAAGCTGGAATCAAGATTACTGGCAAAAATATCAATAACCTCAGATATGCAGATGACACCACCCTTATGGCAGAAAGTAAAGAAGAACTAAAGAGTCTCTTGATGAAATTGAAAGAGGAGAGTGGAAAGTTGGCTTAAAACTCAACATTCAGAAAACTAAGATCATGGCATCCGGTCCTATCACTTCATGGGAAATAGATGGGGAAAAAATAGAAACTGTGAGAGACTTTATTTTGGGGGCTCCAAAATAGCTGCAGATGTTGACTGCAGCCTTGAAATAAAAGAGGCATGTTCCTTGGAAGAAAAGCTATGACCAACCTAGTCAGCATGTTAAAAGCAGAGACATTACTTTGCCATCAAAGGTCTGTCTAGTCAAAGCTATGGTTTTTCCAGTAGTCACGTATAGATGTGACACTTGGACTCTAAATAAAACTGATTGCCAAAGAATTGATACTTTTGAACTGTGGTGTTGAAGAAGACTCTTGAGAGTCTTGGACAGCAAGGAGATCCAACCAGTCCATCCTAAAGGAAATCCAGTCCTGACTATTCATTCATGCTGAAGCTGAAACTCTAATACTTTGGCCACCTGATGCAAACAACTGACTCATTTGAAATGACCCTGATGCTTGTAAACATTGAAGGAAGGACAAGAAGGGAAAGACAGAGCATGAGATTGTTGGATGGCATCACCGACTCTATGGACATGAGTTTGAGTAAGTTCCAGGAGCTGCTGATGGACAGGGAAGCCTGGCATGCTGCAATCCATGGATTCACAAAAGAATCAGATACGACTGAGCAACTAAACTGATCTGACTAATCTAATCTAAGTGTTAGTTGCTCAGTCGTGCCTGACTCTTTGCGACCCCATGGACTGCAGCCCACCAGGCTCCTCTGTCCATGAGATTTTCCAGGCAAGGATACTGAAGTGGGTTGCCATTTCCTTTTCCAGGGGATCTTCCCAACCCAGGGATCGAACCTGGGTCCCCTGAACTGCAGGCAAATTCTTTACTGACTGAGCTATAAGGGAAGATCTGACTGATATATATACACATATATATGCATATGTATAGCAATATATATGCACATAAAATTATTAGTATTTTTCACAGTGTTTATTGAAGTATAGTTGACTTACAATGTTATATTAATTTCAGGTGTATAGCAGAGCAATTCAAGATCTTTATATATTGCACCCATATAAGAATGCTATTATAAAATGTTGACTGTATTCCCCATGCTGTACATCAAGTCCCTGTGGTATATTTAATTTAAAAATGTTAGTTTGTACCTCTTAATCCACCTTACCCATATCAACTCTCTGGCAACTGATAGTTTATTCTGTATCTTTGACTCTGTTTTTGTTTTTATTATATTGTTCATTGATTTTGCTTTTAGATTCTTCATGTAAGTGAAACATATGGTATTTGTCTTCTTTTGTCTGACTTATTTCACTAGGGATAATACCTCCAAGGCAATTCATGCTGTTGCAAATAGCAAGATTTCATTCTTTTTATAGTTGAGAAATATTCCACTTTGCATGTGCACACATACACATACACACACACACACACACACACACACACACCCCATATTATACCATACTTTCTTCTTCCATTCATCCGTCGATGGATGCTTAGTTTGCTCTCGTATCTTGACTATTGTGAACAATGCTGCTGTGAACATTGGAGTGAATATTCTTTTCAAATTAAAGTTTTTATTTTCTTTACAGAAATACCCAGGAGTAGACTTGCTAGATTAAATGGTAGCTCCATTTTTAATTTTTTGAGGAAACTCCTTACTGTTTTCTATAGTGACTGTGACACTTTAAGGCCCACTAACAACAATCTCTGGGTTGGGAAGATCCCTGGAGAAGGAAATGGTAACCCACTCCAGTATTTTTGCCTGGAGAATCCCATGGACGTAGAAGCCTGGTAGGCTACGTCCACGGGGTTGCAAAGAGTCGGATACGACTGAGCGACTTCACTTTCACTTTTCACTTTTCAACAGCATACTACTGTTTCCTTTTCTCCATATCCTTACCGAGACATTATTTTTTGTCTTTTTGGCAATAGCAATTCTGGCAGGTGTGAGGTGAGACCTCATTGTGATTTTGACTTGTATTTCCCTGATGATTAGTGATGCTGAGCATCTTTTATGTCTATATATCTTCTTTGGAAAAATGCCTATTCAGAGCCTCTGTTCATTTTTAAATAAGATTCGTTTTTTAATGTACTGAGTTGTATTAGTCCTTTACGTATTTAAGACCTTATCAGGCATACTGTTTACAGATAACTTTTCCCATTCAGTAGGTTGCCTTTTCATTTTGTTCAAATATTGGAAAAAAATAATATTGCTAAAATGCCCATGCTACCCAAAGAAAGAGAAGGAACTGGCAACCCACTCCAGTACATTTGCCTGGAAAATTCCATGGATGGAGGAGCCTGATGGGCAGACTACTGTCCATGGGGTCACAAAGAGTCAGACATGACTGAGCAACTTCACTTTCACCCAAAGAAATCTATAAATTCATTTAAATTCCTATCAAAATATTCATAAAATTTTCCCACAGAACTAGTGGGAACAAATAGTCCTAAAATTTTATCAAAACACAAACACCCCAAACAGCTAAAGCAATCATGACAGAATAAAGAACAAAGGTGTAGATAAAATGCTATTTGACTTCAAACTATGCAATAAAGCTATAGTAATCAAAAGAGCATGGTAGTGGTACAAAAACAGACACATAGAACAATGGAATAGTATAGAAAGCACAGAAATAAACCCATGCACAAATGGTCAACTAATCTACAACAAAAAAGGCAAGAATGTAAAGTGTGAAAAAGATAATCTCTTCAATAAGTGAGATTAGGAAAAATGGACAGCTACATGTTAAAAAATGGAAAGTCAACCATTTCTCACATCATATGCAAAAATAAACTCAAAATGGATTGAAGCTTAAACTTAAGACTTGAAATAGTAAAATCTCCTAGGAGAAAGTATAGGCAGTATGCTCCTTGATATCATTCTCAGAAATATTTTGGGGGATCTGTCTCCTCAGTCAAAAATAACAAAAGGAAAAATAAGCAAATGGGACCACAATTGGTTTTTTATCTAAGAATAAACTTTTATAATTCCATCAATATGATTCTCAAAAAAATGAAAACACATTGTATTGATGGCTTAGTCTTCACCATCGGTATATTTCTTTTTCATGTGTTTGAAAGTACATTTTATTCATAAAAAGAAATATGAAAGTTTACTTTGGTTTTAAAAATTAATATTTAAAGTGTTAATATTGTAAAGTTAACTTGGGTTCTTGTGCTTTTGAATTTACAAATTTAATTTACAAATCATTTTATGTTCTACTTATAAATATAGAAAATACTAGCAAAACTTTAAAGTCAGCCTTTACACCTTAATGTTCATTAAACATTTTAAACATTATAAATTTAATGTGCTCATTTTTATTTTTAAGTATTTCAATTCTTTAGTAAGCTAAGCTTCCCAAGCACTTAACCAACTTCTATAAATTTAATAAATCAAAATTATAAGATGTCCTAATACTTTTCACAGATGTAGTAAAATTTTCCTAGACTATTCAACTTAGAATGACAAGCAAAATCAAATTTTCAATTCCACATTTTAAGTTGAAATCGATTTAATCTACTAGGTACTCTACAATGTCAAATTATATTTTAATATGCCAAATTCTCCTGTTATAAGTGATTAAAATGTCAAATAAGCTCAGATTATTTTCAAACTTAACATGAAAATATTAACACCATGAGTTATAATTCACTTCATCATTTTCCAGAATTAAGTCTATTATTTCCTGCAGTTAAACCAGTCACTCACACTTCAGTTCATTCGTACAACCTTCATTCAGTATGTCTGTAAACTCTACCCTCTCCAGGCTTGTCTGAAAATGCAGCTATTGGGTAGGGGCAGTATTTTAAGATCAATCACACTTTATTTTTTCTTGATCTGAGGGAGCTAAGGTAGAGAGAAAATCTTTGGACTTCTCCAAAAGTTAACAAAAGTGCTCCATATAAATAAGCAAAGTGTTCAAACACCAACTTTGCTTAATCATGGGGCTACTGGCTTTGTTCGAGGGAGAAGTAATCTTTCCAGGCTGTGTGTAACATAGTAGGAAGACATGTCCTCTCTCTGAGCTTAGCTCCCATTTATCCAACAACCTCTTCTGTGACCCACATTGCTGAAAAGAAAAAAGAAAAAATGTTTTCTGAGGGGTTCAAGTGTGTGTGTATGTGTGTGCACACTCAGTTATGTACGACTCTTTGTGACCCCATGAATTATAGCCCTCCAGACTCCTCTGTCCATGGGATTTTCCAGGCAAGAGTTCTAGAGTGGGTTGCCATTTTCTTCTCCAGGGGATCTTCCCTACCCAGGGATTGAACCTGTATCTCTTATGTCTCCTGGACTTGCAGGTGGGTTTTTTACCAGCTGGGAAGTCCCGAAGGGTCCCTGTCGTGTTAGATAAATACATTTGTGGAAACCTGTGCATTTTACTTAAAATCCACCCCATCCCAAAGCTTTCTGTAAGGCTGTTTTTGTGCCAGTTTAATCAGTGCTTGAGGCTAGAAGGGGAAGAGTGACTGTTGCAGGAAGGGCTGCTGTGAGTTGGAGGTACAATCTGCTCAAAGGCAGAAAGACGAAAACTTGAACACTAGATTCCCAGCTAGAATCACAGTCAGGCAGCATGAATTCCTTAAATTCATTAGGAAGAGTGAACTTGCATTTAATATCATTTACATAGCAAAGGAGAAACAGGTGCAACCAACGTGCAAAGTTAAAACAAATCTAGTAAAAAATGTCTGAATGAAAAGCTTTAGTCCTAAAATGAGTACATTTCCAACCATTTGGAAAACTATTTTCTGAGTATTTCAAACAGCCTAAGTTTGGCTGAAGAATAATACATTACAGAAAGCTTCAAATCCATTTTTTAAAATGGAAACAGTTCCAGAAAAGTTAGGTGATTTTTTTCCCCAACATCATACAACTTGTTAATATCAGAACCTCGATTAAAACTAAGCTTAACAAAAATGTCCAGAATGGGGTTTTACTCTACTGCTTTTGGAATTAACATCTAACTTTCCATCCTTCACCACACCATGATTATGGCTGTGATTTTTAAAAACTAAATTAAAATGGAATTTGCTATTTTTCTTGTTTCATGACATGTTTAGTTTCATTTATAAATGATCATTTGAATCAAGTTTTATCTTTCAAGGACCACGTGACCTGAGGACAATTTTGGACTTGGCTATTTTTGCCACATCCTTAGTGTTCTCTAATTAGCCAGATTGTTCTCTTTTCTTTTAAGGCCTAATTTTTTAAAAGCATCCTATATGCAGCTTTGTGTTCTTCCCCATTAAGTAAGTCTGTCTTCTTGCTGGCTGGTTTTACTGTGTTTGCTCCAATTTCTTTTCTCTCAAGTGAAGAGCTTCAAAACTATTTCTTTTAACGATGCCCTATACATCTTAATGGGTATGTACTTTGTTTCATTTTCTTTCCCACTCTTTTATTCTTAGTATAAACTTTTGTAACCTACAAATAAATGTGGGTATTAAAAAAATAAGAACAAACAAAAAATTTACTAGTATTCTGAGACTGTCTGTTTAATTTCGGCATCAGGATTCTTTTTTCATGTAGTAATCTTGTTTGCTAGTGAAATATGTAATTACTATAAATCTAACATATTTCCAAACAATTTGTTTCATTTTATTTTGGGAATCTGGGAGGCCTCTTTCTAGATCATTTTCCTGTTCAGTCTTACAATAACCTGATCTAATGGACATCGTTAGTATTATCGGGGAGTTGAAGCCCCACTAAGTGGCAGTACTAAAGACATTTCTCACTTCCTTCTCCAAAATGTCCTAGTGGTCATGTCTATCTCCAGTCTTTTCAGAAGACCATAATTATGATTGAGATTCAATAGAGAAAGCATTCTTTTTTAAAAGATATTATCTAATAAAGGTCAGTTTCTTGAAAAGACAGGTGTTGTTCTGTTTTTCTTTCTCATTTTGAATATTTGTGATGTAAGGATTCCAAAAGCTTACCAAGCAATCCTAGGTATTCTTAATAAAATAAACTACACATTTGGTCACCTTTTCATAATACCTAAAAACCACCATCATGAATAGTAACTACCAAATTACTATATTTAATCCATGTGTCATCTCCACTCACTGTCTGTTAAGCTCTAGGTAAGATCAGCTGACACTCCATTCAGTGCCTTGTATGAGGCTTAATGTTCTACCCAAAACTTATATAGGTTCAGAGCCTCAGTTTCCTACTCCGGTTAGACTGACATTTCATATGATTGTCTTCTCTGTATGTTACCCCCTCTTCCTTCTTCCTATCACAAATTGAAAAACAAATGCCCAGAGTTTTGTTTGAGTCAAGTTTAAAGTGCTGGAGCTGCGGAGGGCTAGTTTCTCCAGCGTAATAAAGCCAGTGCTCTTGCATCAGCTGTGGGAGGCAGGGGTATAAAGGTGCCTGCGTCATTTCCATCACGTCAGCACTCACTAAAGCAGAGGAGCCTCTCCTCTGGTACCATGTGGTCACATTCATGGGTTCTAGCATTTTCCAGTTTAACAAAGAAAACCTTAAAATTACTAGCTTGTTTTCCTCCTTTTTATTTTCTTATCTAAGAAGTGTGTTTCTTTGCTATACTGATTTTCAGATTTCATGGTGCAGAATTTGGTTTGGGGAGACAAGAGTAAGACCAGATATCTTGTTTTAATAATATCACTTACACATCCATGTGTCTTGTCTTTCTTTCCTATGAATGTGGAATCCCATCTGTTTTGTTAATTTTCTACTTCCTGTGCCTAGAATGTTGCCCAGCATACAGAAACCATTTAATAATGAAAAGTATAGTTTTCAAGTCTGTTTTTCATAAGGCAATTACATTTATACCATTTCCTAACCATAAGCAAGGACAAAATTGATTAGCCCAGAGAAAGAAAACAGGAGGGCAGAAGGATCTATTATTTATTTTGTGCCCCTTAAATTTCAGGCACTCTATTAGGCATATTATATTTACCTGAATGTGTAATTTAATTCTCATAACTTCCCAACAGAGTAATCACATTTAGAAATAAGGAAACATTAGCCTAGCTATGTCAGGCAAGTTCTCCAAAGTCTCATAGATAGTAAACAGCAGAGTAGAATACAAATTCAAAAATCGTTTTTTCCTGCCTTTTATGGTTTTTCACACTGTTTTGCTAATTTGATCAACACAATACAATAGCAATGTTTGATCAATGCTACAATAGCATGAGGGCTCCCCTGTTGGCTCAGTGGTAAGAATCTGCCTGCTAATGTAGGAGACACGGGTTGGATCTCTGAGTCAGGAAGATGCCCTAGAGGAGGAACTGGCAACCTGCTCCAGCATTCTTGCTTGGGACAACCCGTGGACAGAGGAGCCTGGCAGGCTACAGTCCATAGGGTCACAGAGAGTCAGACATGACTTCATGACTAAACAGCAACAAAAATAGCATATATCCATTTGCTGACAAAGAAACTGAGAGCAGGAGAGGAGAAATAACACCTCCATAGTGGTGTGGCTGTGGGTCCTTGAACACAGTTTCTTTAGTGGTATGTTAGAGTCCTTTTCCTCAGATTGTGCAGATATTCAACATCAGCAACGCACGGTAGCTGATTGCAGATACCATGTCTGAAGGTCCACTCCAGGAAGACTGGGAATTGTACTAGCAGTTTGTCACTCAAGAGCCAAATGAGATCTCTGGATGGTGTGAATCCAGATGGTGTGACACGGAACCCAGATCACATCTGACAAGAATTTCAAGTCAACACACCAGCCTAAAACCTGTTCACTATAATCATTGGTACTGATCTCCTTAGAATATTACTAATAAAAACTACAGTGGCCCAAGGAAGAGATGACACATTGGAATTTAAGGTTTGGAAAATCTTGGCACATGGTTTCAGGACAGGACACAATTTATCACAGAAATTATAATTTCCCTTTGCTTCTTCTCCATCTAAAATGAAACAAAGGCTGATGGAAGATGCTCTTGGCACTCTATTAATGGATGCTAATTAAAGTCTTACTTTGGACAAAAAGAAAACAGATGAAGAAAGCAGAACACAATAGAATCTCACAGATGGACTCCTGGAACAAGCAAGGTGGGCTGGAGAAGGCTTTGGTGATTAAGACACAATACTGTGGAACTTTTAGCAGCTGAAGCTGTTCTGTTCTTCATCTTGACACAGTACGAAAGTAATTATTCATATGTAAATTGCATGATTTTTTTCTCTATCCTTAAAAATATGGGCTTATTCACTGTAAATACAAACCCTTAACAAATGATTCCAACTGAATGTTACTCTGCAGCTTTTTATTTTTTCCCCTCTCTTTTTGTTTTCTGTGTTTAATGGTGCTCTCCTTTTAGATGTGACTTTGCAAATAAGAAAGCATGTAACATCTGGAACTGCTTAAAATCAATTTCTTTTCTCCTTTATTTTTTTCTGTTCTATAACTAAAAATGGACTTTCCAATTCACATCATGCTTTTCTCCCCCTCTCTCCTTTATAAAATAAATAAATAAATAAATGCCATCTGGTCTAACAGCTCAGTTGCCAATTACAAGCCTGAGGCAATCCAAAACTGCCAGATAGTCAACACAGAAAATATGGTTTCAAGAAGAAATGCTAACAGAGCCCTTGCTGCAGTATGGCTCGGCGCTCTGCCAAATTACCACCCCATGCAGACACTGTCTTATCTCCTAGGGACTTGCAAGAAATCCTGGCAATCTACATTATGGTATATCAGCACCTTGACTTATCTAAATGAAGATGTCTTGAAAACTTAGTTGTTTCATAGCTAGTGAAACATACTGACATCTCAGGAAATCAGATCAGCACTCTTTGGATGGAGCTCTGAAATTTGCAAGTGACTACATTTTCAAGTGTTTCATTTTCCTGGGATCACAGTGCCTTTTGGTTGTGGCCAGAGGGGAATAGCAGCACCTCCCTGTTGTGTCCAGCTGAACTAAGGTCACTGGGTCCACTGATAGTAAGTATTCACTTGAGGTGAGTCTCATCAGAAAATAGTCACTTAGTCTTCCTAACCTGAGTACTAGTTTGGTTGCTTATTCAAACACATCAATGAAACGTTTGGAGACACCGTGGAGCCCTCATCTCCTTTTTTCTCCTGTATAAATGAAAGCAAAAAATCCTAAAAATTCTACCCCCAGTATTGACCCCACCTTTTTCCATCTTCATTTCCACTCTCAGAAAGTGAAAGCGTTAATCACTCCAGTTGCGTCCGGCTCTTTGAGACCCCATGGACTGTAGCCCACCAGTCTCCTCTATACATGAGATTTCCCAGGCAAGAATACTGGAGCAGGTTGTCAGTTCCTTCTCCAGGGAATACTTCTGACCTAGAGATGGAACCTGGGTCTCTGGTACTGCAGGCAGATTCTTTACTGTCTGAGCCATCAGGGCAGCCCACCACTTTCTAGATTCAAGCTATTAAAAATCCTTTTCTGGTTGCCATTCAAAACCTTGCATATCCTGTGTATGGTCTTATTAAATCTCTTTTCTCTACACAGTCAGTGTAGTCTTCCGAAGATATAATTCATCTGCTTAAAATGTGACAGTGCCTTTGCAATGTACTTAAGAATAAAATCCAGGATCCTTAAATTGGCTGTAAGTTCCCTATGAACTGATCTTCCCTCTTAGATTATCTTGATCCTTTTACTATTTCTCTCCCCCAAACTGGTCTGTTGGTTCCAAAACAGCGACCACCACATCTAATTTTGTTCAACATTCAGCACCTCACAGTATCAACATACAATAGTCTCTCAACATCTCTTCTTTCAGTTAATTCAGATTGAATGTTAGTTCTTCAATTAACATTGAATTGAATGTTAATTGAACTTGGCAATTGACCAAATTCTTAGCCAAAATTACCTTATCTATAAGATGAGACAGCCAATCACTCAGCAGAGTTTTGGTGGGAAAATCAAATGAGAATGTGCTTGTGAAGTTCAGTTGGTTTCACATACATAGAATGCCTTTATAATGTCCCTTCAAATTACATCTTCTCACTTCATTTTGGTAACCGATGTTTCTCAATCTACATGAAGTATCTTATATGTGCTCTGTCTTTCTTCTACCCTAGCAAGTATTATGATCCTTTTGAAGATAAAGAAATCATCTACCTTGTCCATCCAGCCTAGTACCTGCTCGCTGTATGATTCCTAAATAAATATGGGTAAAAAATAAAACCAAAATCCTTTGTGTCCCCAAATACCTATGTGGAATATTCCAGTCCTGTCTGAGCCAGTCCTTCTTAGACCTGAGAAGAAATACATTTGGATGCTGGGGGAAAACAAAACAAAATCACCTTTTACATGAAAAGGTTAGTATTGTATCTACTCTTCTTGCAACTTATTAAAACAAGAAGTAAAAGAACTTAGGTAACTTCTCAAGGCATCATGTCTTCATCTGAGAAATAAAAATAAAAGTAGCCACCACATAAAATTAGGTAGATTAAAATACTCATAAGTACTCATCTGAGAAATGTCCATTAATTTTTCTCCTCTCTTCTTATATTAGAATATAGAGAGAATATAGTACACAGTATTGCAAAATATACCAAAAACAAAATTTTGAAGAAGACTCATTGATAGCCCCTTGCTAATTTGATTATAGAATGAGGCTCGAGTTCCCTTCTTCCTTGAAATGCTGCAAACCTTCAAGTTCTACTGTACATCTAGGTAGATATGAAGCATGGAAGAATGTCTTTCCTACCACCCACAGGGAAGTGCTTTGAGCCTTCAGGCATAAAGCCCAATTATCATTTTCTTACCTTGACTAGATAAAAATGTTGTGATGGCACATAGAATTAAATATCATCATTTTCAATCTGTTGACATCTATTGGCTTCATGACTTGAAATAATATAAAGGATAAATGGAAATATGAGACAGCTGGAAGAAATTCCAGGAAGTGGTCCTCATAGCCAAGAGTCGCATTTTCACACTTCAGGTGTTTAGATGAGCATTTTTCTATACAATGAAGCAGTAGAATGGTAATTACAATTGGAGGAGTTGTATTATGCTTGTTAAATTCTTCGGTTATCATAAATATTATTTTTTTCATTTCATAACTAACAAAAACTAAGTTATTTGTTTATTCAAGCAATGATATATCACTATCCATTATTTCCTGGGACATCACTGACTTCATGAATACAGTGTCTTCCTATGAGGCAACTATACAAAGCACACAATTATCTTGTTCATTAAGATGTAACTGAAGAGAACATCTGTTAGAATTGTGGAAACTTGAATGAAAAAAAAATAGGCAATGCATTACTTGCCACCACGGTCCTCATGCGCATGTTGCAATTCAACTAACATGCTATCATTACTGAGATGCATTTCAGGGAACTTCTTGACTGATGTGTATGTGTGTGTGTGTGTGTGTGTGTGTGTGTGTTTGTGTACGTGTGCACATAGAGTCATGTGTGTCCACCTCTTTGTGACCCCTGGACCGAGTTCACCAGGCTCCTCTACCATGGAATTTTCTTGACAAGAATACTGGCATGAGTTGCAATTTCCTTCTCCAAGGGATCTTCCAGACCCAGGGATCAAACCCACATCTCTTGCATCTCCTGCATTGGCAGGCAGATTTTTTTTATCACTGAGCCACCAGGGAAGTCCTTCTTTACTGAGGTAAACTTAAATTCAATAATTTATTTATTCAAAACATTTCTATGGACTTACCATGTGCAAAACACAAGTCAACTGATCAAAGATACAGATGAGTAAGTCATTTTCTTAGCAAAATTTGTGTTTTCTTTAGGGGCCAACACACCACTCTGTGGTAACTTCTGTGGGAGAGGTATTAAGAACACTGAAATGTCACAGACGTATAAGAGGTGTTCAGAAACCATTGAGTGGAGGAACCAAGGAAGTTCAGTTTCATTGCAGTCACTAAGTCATATCTGACTCTTTGTGACCCCGTGAATTGCAGAACACCAGGCCTCCCTGTCCATCACCATCTCTCGGAGTTCACACAAACTCATGTCCATAGAGTCGGTGATGCCATCCAGCCTTCTCATCCTCTGTCGTCCCTTCTCCTCCTGCCCCCAATCCCTCCCAGCATCAGGGTCTTTACCAATGAGTCAACTCTTTGCATGAGATGGCCAGAGTACTGGAGTTTCAGCTTTAGCATCATTCCTTCCAAAGAACACCCAGCACTGATCTCCTTTAGAATGGACTGGATGGATCTCCTTGCAGTCCAAGGGACTCTCAAGAGTCTTCTCCAACACCACAATTCAAAAGCATCAATTCTTCAGCACTCAGCTTTTTTCACAGTCCAACTCTCACATCTATACATGACCACTGGAAAACCATAGCCTTGACTAGATGGACCTTTATTGGCAAAGTAATGTCTCTGCTTTAGAATATGCTGTCTAAGTTGATCATAACTTTCCCTCCAAGGAGTAAATGTCTTTTAATTTCATGGCTGCAATCACCATCTGCAGTGATTTTGGAGCCCCTCAAAATAAAGTCTGACACTGTTTCCACTGTTTCCCCATCTATTTCCCATGAAGTGATGGGACCAGATTACATGATCTTCATTTCCTGAATGCTCAGCTTGCTTTTTTAGTTCTTCTTCACTTTCTGCCATAAGGGTGGTGTCATCTGCATATCTAAGGTTATTGATATTTCTCCTGGCAATCTTGATTCCAGCTTGTGCTTCTTCCAGCCCAGAATTTCTCATGATGTACTCTGCATAGAAGTTAAATAAGCAAGGTGACAATATACAGCCTTGACATACTCCTTTTCCTATTTGAAACGAGTCTGTTGTTCCAGGTCCAGTTCTAACTGTTGCTTCCTGACCTCCATATAGGTTTCTCAAGAGCCAGGTCAGGTTGTCTTGTATTCCCGCCTCTTTCAGAATTGTCCACAGTTTATTGTGATCCATGCAGTCAAAAAGGCGTTGGCATAGTCAATAAAGCAGAAGTAGATATTTTTCTGGAACTCTTGCTTTTGATGATCCAGCAGATGTTGGCAATTAGATATCTGATTCCTCTGTCTTTTCTAAAACCAGCTTGAACATCAGGAAGTTCACAGTTTACATATTGCTGAAGCCTGGCTTGGAGAATTTTGAGCATTACTTTACTAGCATGTGAGATGAGTGCAATTGTGCAGTAGTTTGAGCATTCTTTGGCATTGCCTTTCTTTGGGATTGGAATGAAAACTGACCCTTTCCAGTCCTGTGACCACTGCTGAGTTTTCCAAATTTGGTGGCATATTGAGTGCAGCACTTTCACAGCATCATCTTTCCAGGATTTGAAACAGCTCCACTGGAATTCCATCACCTCCACTAGCTTTGTTCGTAGTGATGCTTTCTAAGGCCCACTTGACTTCACATTTCAAGATGTCTGGCTCTAGGTGAATGATCACACTACTGTGATTATCTTGGTCGTGAAGATCTTTCTTGTACAGTTCTTCTGTGTATTCTTGCCACCTCTTGTTAATATCGTCTGCTTCTGTTAGGTCCATACCATTTCTGTCCTTTATCGAGCCCGTCTTTGCATGAAATGTTCCCTTGGCATCCCTAATTTTCTTGAAGAGATCTCTAGTCTCTCCCATTCTGCTGTTTTCCTCTATTTCTTTGCATTAATGGCTGAGGAAGGCTTTCTTATCTCTTCTTGTTATTCTTTGGAACTCTGCATTCACATGCTTATATCTTTCCTTTTCTCTTTGCTTTTCGCTTCTCTTCTTTTCACAGCTATTTTACAGGCCTCCCCAGACAGCCATTTTGCTTTTTTGCATTTCTTTTCCATGGAGATGGTCTTGATCCCTGTCTCCTGTACAAATCAAGGAAGTAGAAGTTTCAAAAACAAGAAAATATTTGGGGTTGAATCTAGATCAATAAGAAACACCAGGGATGATCATGGGAAGGTAAGAGACGAGAAAACAACCATATTTTAGGCAAAAGGAGGATTATTTAGAAAGCATGGATGTATGGTTATGCTGTTTTCAGGGAATTTTAAGTCACTTCTTGGTGAAATGTTATGTGTGAGGCAGAGTGTGGCACAAGACAAGTTGATGTGAGGCAGGCCAAATAATCTGAATTGTGAAGAACTCCCCATATTAGGATATGAAGCTGGAATATTTTTCCCAGAAAGCTAAAGGGAGTCATCAAAGGATTTTCAACAGAGATGAGATGCCATTGGATGCAGGTTTAAAATTATTAGTGTGAAAAATGTGTGCAGGGAGAAGCAGACAGATCTAGGTGAGAGGCAGAGACCCGGTGGAGATGATAGTATAGCAACTCGGTGAGAAATGATCAGTCTTCTAATACGGGGATATATGCATGGAGGAAATAGACTCTTCATGGTTTGAACATTAATCACATGTGTTGGTATTTGGCAAGGCTTGGAACTGGACAACAAGATGGATGGTGCTACCACTGTGAAATATAGTAAGAGTGGTAGATTTGGATCACTGCGATGAGGAGTCTGAATATTTTATCTGAAGACATGCTTTATGGTATTAATTATAGTTGCAGTGAATTTTTTAAAGTGAAGCATACCATATCTTATCTACTCATGAAATCAGAGGGTTCTAAATTATTGAGATTTTGCCTTTGTTATAGAAAGGAATTAGTGATTTAAAGGGAAATGAGTCATCATGTGTTCCATCAGCCTTACTCTGCAGAAAGTAAAGTAAGGCTCAAGAGGAGAAAAGTATGTCACCAGAGATTGAGTCAAGGCTTCTACCAAACTGAACACTGACCAGATTATCTGCAAATCCAGGATCATTTAGAGATCAAGGAAACCTGTTCCTGATTCTTTAACGTGTTTCTTCACCTCTTCCTCCATACTCTGAAACCAAAACTACTCATGTAGCCTTCTGAAGCTGTTATCTCAAGACCTGAATCAATCTTAAAGAAATCTGGAGAAACAAAACAAACATGTGATGTGATTTCCCAGCTCAAAGTCTGCCAATGGACAGAAGGCAAAACTTCCAAGTGTGCCTGAAAGCACCTCTAAGATATGCCTTCTGCTGTGTAACCTGCAGTGTTGTCTTTCCAGAGACATCCCTTGCTTCTCCAGATTTCAACCACAAGGAGCTGCTGGCAGAGTGTTAAAGGCACTAGCTGTGAGGTTCAAATAGGGTGGAGTTCACCTCCCCAGGGGTGACCCTGGTAAGATACTTCTCTAAGTCGCAGTCTTCTTTTCCTTAGAACAGGAACACACCTCTGGGGAAGTGCAATTGAGAAAGTGTATGTGACACAGCATGGACTGGAAAGCATGTAAATTTCTCATCCTATCATATTATCACTTATTGAATACTATTTAATAAGTTCATGAGATTAGGCTGTTCTTACTAAACTTCAAAATCCTTCAAGCTAGGCTTCAATGGTATGTGAACCAAAAACTTCCAGATGTACAAGCTAGATTTAGAAAAGGCAGAGGAACCAGAGCATCTGCTGGACCATAGAAAAAGCAAGAGAATTCCAGAAAAACATTCATTTCTGCTTCACTGACTCTACTAAAGCCTTTGACTATGTGGATCATAACAAACTGTGGAAAATTCTACAAGAGATGGGAATACCAGATCACCTGATCTACCTCCTGAGAAATCTGTATTTAGGCCAAGAAGCAACAGTTAAAACCAGACACGAAACAATGGACTGTTTCCATACTGGGAAAAGAGTACATCAAGGCTGTATACTGTCACCCTGCTTTCTTAACTTATGCATAGAGTACATCAGGTGAAATCCTGGGCTGGATGAAGAGCAAGTTGGAATCAAGATTGGCAGGAGAAATATCAGTAACCTCAGATGACACCACCCTTATGGCAGAAAGTGAAGAAGAAAAAAGAGCTTCTGGATGAAAGTGAAAGAAAAGAGTGAAAAAGCTGGCTTCAAACTCAACATTCAAAAAACTTAGATCATGGCATCCAGTCCCATCATATCATGGCAAATAGATGGGAAACAATGGAAACAGTGACAGGCTTTATTTTGGGGGCTCCAAAATCACTGCAGATGGTGACTGTGGCCTTGAAATTAAAAGATGCTTGCTCCTTGGAAGTAAAGCTATGATCAATCTAGACAGCATATTAAAAAGCAGAGACATCACTTTGCTGACAAAAGTCCGTGTAGCTAAAGCTATAGTTTTTCCAGTACTCGTGTACGGATGTGAGAGTTGGACCATAAAAAAGCTGAGCACAGATTTGATGCTTTCCAGCTGTGGTGCTGGAGAAAACTCTTGAAAGTCCCTTGGACTGCAAGGAGGTCCAACCAGTCAATCTTAAAGGAAATTAACCCTGAGTATTCATTGGAAGGACTGATGCTGAAGCTGAAGCTCTAATACTTTGGCCACCTGATGTGAATAGTTGACTGATTGGAAAAGACGCTGATGCTGGAAAAGATTGAAGGCAAGAGGAGAAGGGAGTGACAGAGGATGAGATGGTTGGATGTCATCATCTACTTGATGGACATGAGTTTGAGCAAACTCTGGGAGACAGTGAAGGACTGTGTGCTGCAGTCCATGAGGTCACAAAGAGTCGGACACAACTTGGCAACTGAACAAAGCAAACAAGGCTTGTCTCATTTATTTACTTATTTATTTATATCACTTATTTCTCTTTCTCTCACACGTATGTCAGTTTCATGGGAAAAGGAACTTAGATCAGCTTCAGGAAAACAGAGTTGTTAAGAACACAAAGAGTAGATGCAGAGTTCCCAGGATTCATTCCCAGTTTCATCTCTGAGTAGTTGTGTGACTCAGTAATTTGTTTAAACTATTTCTCATCTGTAAAAAGTTAACTAATTATAAAGTGCCTAATTTAGAACAGCATGCTTAGCACATAGTAAATTATCTGTAAATGGTATTATTAAAAGTATTAGTCTCATCCTCTCACCTATAATAGTGATTTTGTTGTTTTCAGTAGCTAAGTCGTGTGTACCCTATGGACCACAGCATACCAGTCTCCCTGTCTTTCACAATCTCCTGGAGTTTGTTTAAATTCATGTCCATTGAGTCTGTGATGATATCTAACCTCCTCATCCTCTGCTGCCCTCTTCCTCTTTTGCCTTCAGTTTTTCTCAGCACCAGGGTCTTTTCCAATGAGTGATAGGCATACAGAAAATACCCGAACGAAGATGCGCTAGTGTAGTGCTTGAACAGCAATCAGTGTTCAACGAATGGAGTTGGCACATGTTACTGTTAATAATACTGCTGCTGCTGCTGCTGCTGCTAAGTCGCTTCAGTCGTGTCCAACTCTGTGTGACCCCATAGACAGCAGCCCACCAGGCTCCCCCCGTCCCTGGGATTCTCCAGGCAAGAACACTGGAGTGGGTTGCTATTTCCTTCTCCAATGCATGAAAGTGAAAAGTGAAAGTGAAGTTGCTCAGTCGTGTCCGACTCTTGGCGACCCCATGGACTGCAGCCCACCAGGCTCCTCCGTCCATGGGATTTTCCAGGCAAGAGTACTGGAGTGGGGTGCCATCACCTTCTCTGGTTAATAATACTAGTGCTGGTAACAAAGATAATAATAACACCAGTGCTCATCAACAGCAACATTAACAACTCTGAGTACCAGGATTTTTGAAGATCTACAGAAACTATGAACTATCCTACTCTTGCTTTACTTTTCTTTTCTTTTCCTTCACACGCAGATCTCAATGCCTATGTTTCCAGAAAGCCTGGAAATGCAGAAGTTAATAAGCTAGAGTCCTTGTCCGCAAAGCTCACACTCCAGTGCAGATACAGGCATTTAGAACAATCACTCTGCTCTTATAGAAATAGGGATATAGTGCTTTGGAATCTTAAAGGAAGCAATTCCCCGTTCTTCCTAAGGGGGCAGAATGTTTTCACAGAGTAGGCACCAAATGAATTGCAGTTGGAATAAAAATTAGGAATTCTTCAAGTAAAGAAGACAGGAAGGCGATTCCAGGAAGATAGAAAAGATCATGATGGTTTAAAAAAATCACTATTCAGGGAAGCATGAGCTATTAGGAGGAACTGCAGCAGTGCACAGAGAGCACTGTGCAATAGGAAATAGACTGGGGATTCAATTGCTATTGAGGTCAGATCACCAACTGTAACAATTTTGGGACTGAGTTTTGTAATACAGTTAATGGGGGAATATCAAAGGTTTTTAAAATATGAAAGTCAACTGATCATATTTGAGTTAAATTAATTACCTTAAATTAAATTATTAATTTTAATTAATTCATTATAATTAATTAAACAAGAATCATAGGATTTTTTTTTGGATGAGCAGGAAAAGAGTAGATAAAAGTAAGAATATCACTTGTGAAAGCTTTTATGATATTCATAATTAGAACTGGGCTCAAGCTGCATCAGTGCAGAAGATAAAAGGGAAGCAGATTTTAAGAGTATTTAGGACAGAGGGTCAAACAAGCTTGGCAGCCCTGGGGATATAGTTATTCAGAGAGGGAGAAAGCCAAAGATGCACTGCTATATCTGTTCTGGAAGGTAATTTCTGTATGCCAGTTGTGTATGCAGGGAATGTGAGCCCAGAAATAGGTTAGTGGCACACAAGTCTGAATTTGGAAATGCTACTTGTGCTTTGTGAGCCATTGATCTACAAATTTTTACTTAATTTTATTTTTTTCAAATTTTTAATTTTAATTTTCTAGTAATTTATTAGCTGTTTCCTATGTGAATATGTTTGTGGAAAGGTTTATATATAGGGTAATGATATCAATTTAGTTAGGACAGTGCTGAATTTTGACATCAACCTGGAGTAATTATTAAATCACCCCCTTTTCTTCACTAAAGTATCCTAATTTGCATCATAGTTATATGGTTCCTCAGTTGTATGGAAATCTGAAGCTAAATAATTGAGAATTCTAAGCCTCAGTTGAAATTTATAATCTGATGTAAGATATAGACATGTTCGAATATTTTTTTCACATGTTACCAGAATGAGGAAAAACAGGAATAAAAAGTGTCAAGATCCCAAAGGTAAGAACCACTTTTAATTTCCATTCCAGCTTCACGAGCAATGCTATTGTGATGTTGAATCAATAAATTACAGCTTTTACAAAGGACTGTTATTAAGTGTCTTTCCAGGAGGATGGCCTCTGGTAGGGACTAGCATGATATGCTGGGCTTCCCTGGTGGCTGAGTGGTAAAGAATCCTCCTGTCAGTGAAGGAGATGTGGCTTTGATCCCTGGGTTGGGAAGATCTCCTGGAGGAGGAAAGGACAACCCACTCCTGTATTCTTACCTGGAGAATCCCATGGACAGAGGAGCCTGGTGGGCTAAAGTCCATGGGGTCGCAAAGAGTCAGACACAACTGAGCGTGCGCACACACACAGCGTGATGTACTAGATACCCTGAGAAGCCCTCCCAGATATAGTAAAATGTAGGCATAATAGTCTCCACTTAGAGGTGAGGATCCTACGACACTGAGAGGTAAAGTATTAATAATTAGTCGCACAGAGACAGCACTTGAATTCCTCAAGCCTGACGTCAGATGGCTTTCTTTGTGTGCCACCACATTTCTTCCACTTTAGAGAACTAAGCCTCACCTGGAAGTCTGAGAGGAGAGATGCACGAAGCCAGGTCTCGACTGAGGGCCCAGGTACCATGTCTGTGCAGGAGAAGGAAAGAGCCTCTCTTTGGGAGAGGTGATTGCTGTCAAGCACACATGAGTGAAATCCACTCAAAACTGATTCAGCTAAGCTGCCATAACATCCAAAGTGATCTAGGAGGATGCTGTAATCAACAGTGTCAAAAGCAGCATTCAGATCAAGCAAAATTAAAATACTCAAACTGTTAGATGTGGCTGCATCAATAAACCATTCATCACAAGGAAAATCTCAGGCAAGGGCTGCCTCTGCCCTGAGTGAAGCGATGAAAAGCTGGATTCAACTTTCGCAGAGAGACTATGTCCCTTTCTTAAAAGAATGCGTTCCTTCTGGCTGTGAGCGTTCATCTGATCCAAAGGAGCTCATTCAGTCCCTGACTATACATAGTTCATTTCCTGGGACTTTATTGTCCTCTCAAAGAGACTGAAGAGCTGAATTCATTCACTGAACAACCATTTATCGAGTTTTGACCCAGACACGCACAATAACAAACACTGTGTATACAGAACTGACTACAACACAACCCCTGACCTCAAGGTGCTAAGACTGTGTAGACTCTATACCTCTTTATTAAACTTAGTAAATGAGGTAAGAACTTCCCTGTAGCTCAAACAGTAAAGAATCTCCCTGTGATGCAGGAGACCAGGGTTCAAGCCCTGGGTTGAGAAGATCCTCTGGAGAAGGGAATGGCAACTCACTCCAGTATTCTTGCCTGGAGAATTCCATGGACAGAGAAGCCTGGTGGGCTACCGTTTGTGGGGTTGCAAAGAGTCGTACACAACTGAGCAACCAACACACACACATGCACAAACAAGGTAATCATTAATAATAAAAGAATCAGGATGCTTGAAGAATGCAAAGAAGGATTAGATACAGCCCTTACAAATCCCTTTGAGAAGAAAAGGAAAGAACTCTGCCAAAATTTAAAAATACAATTCTAGGGGTCATACTCAGTGAGATGACCGTAACATTTACAGTCGGTTTTAGTCAGCTTGGGCTGTTACAACAAAATGCCTTGAACTTGGGGTGGAGGACTATCAAACAATAGAAATGTGTTTCTTATAGTTCTGGAAGCTGGAAGCCAGGGGTCCTGGTGCCAGTCTGGGTGGATTTGGGTGAAGGTCCACTTCCTGGTTTGCAGATGCCACATTGCCTTGTACCCTCACATGGCAGACAGCAAGGACAGGAAGGAGGCTCTCTCCTGTCTCCTCCTATAAGGGCACTAATCTCCATCTTCTAACAACCCCACTTTGATGGCTCAGATTCCAGTGCCTGGCTGTTAGGAGGAACAGCAACATTCAGGCCACTGTCATCCAAAGTGGACTTTTCAGATAGAAATGAGGTATTCATGATCACAGTAGGACAACAGACACACACGGGCACTGCCCCAGGTAGGTCTACAAGACCACTTGTGAGTCACTGAATTCAGTGTGAAAGACCATCATTGCCTGTGACCAGGAGAGATTTCTTTATGTTTGGCAGGTAGACAATGCAGCCCCCACACACCTGACTCAAATTGTCTTTTTCTTTGTCTCAGCCCTACTGTTACATTTAGATGAAGCTGAGTACTCAAAACTACTCCCCCTCTCAGGATAATGTTCTTACTAATCCCCTTCTCACTTTGATAGGATGTAGGCGGGAACTTGAGCAGCAGTCTGCATTAAAGCCTTCACCCTGAGGTACTCTCAGTTGATCTATCACTGGTCTTCCCAAGAGGACTCTGGAGCCTCATTCAAAGAGATCACCAACAGATTCTCTGGCTGGACCACAGATGTACTCAGAAATTCACTGTAGTTGCTTCATACCACACTCACTCAGGCCATTTTACAATCTGGATTCCGTTTGCCTAGGTTCCTTCTGCATCAATGACTAGTAAGACCTGCAGCAATAATAAAATTATGCTTGCACAATATAGTTATTATATCATTTCTATTATCAATGTCACAATGATATGTGAAATTGTTACAATGACATTATGTGAAATTATGGCTTTCCTTTTCTGTTAGAGCTGTTAGGGAAATCTCCGAGTATGAGGAACTTGGGCTGAAATGGATGACATGGAGAGCAATTTCTATAGAATCACTAGTCCACAGCTTGAAATCAGAGGTGGTCTTGCTTCACTAAAATCGCATGTTAACCCTATATGTAACTCATGTAACCTCGGGGGACATGGGTATCTTTAAGAGTGCCACTCTGAGAGGATCAGTCAAGACTTGATTTATGTGCTACCTAGTTCAACAAAAAGTTTTAATTCTGTATCATTTATAAAACCCATTCTTTTATTTTGGTGATGAAAAAATCCTTTCCTGAGATATAAATATTTAATAGCCCCTTTAAATATTAAATAATTCTCCTTTGTACAACATATTCCAAAAATGGAAATACTTCAGTGAAAATGGCCAGAAGATTTTTTGCCTATTTTGTGAATCCTGTTTTCAATGAATATTGTCTCATATTTAGCTACATTTTTGCCATAACTAAGAGCTGCTGCACAGAAATACCTTTTATAATGATATAAGGATCCACGTAACATCCACATCACTTCAACCGTACACTTCTGTTCCTTGAAACATGGAGTTTCTCATCTGGATGTGTTCCCTGTGTGCGTGCATGCATGCTAAGTTGCTTTAGTCATGTCCAACTCTTTGCAACCCTATGGACTGTAGCCCACCAGATGCCTCTGTCCATGGATTCTCCAAGCAAGAATACTAGAGTGAGGTTGCCATGCCCTCCTCCAGGGGATCTTCCCAGCCCAAGGATCAAACCTGCATCTCTTTTGTCTCCTGTTAGCAGGCAGGTTCTTTACCACCAGTACCACCTATGTTCCCTGGGGTGATCTGAAATTCAGTCCTAAAGGCTTTTGATAATCAGTGCCTGAAGAGCTTCTTCTTGTCTCAACCTTCAAAAGGCTTTCTCTACTAGCTTTGACTCCTACTCCAGCCCTTTATTTTCCATTTAATAATGTGGTGGGAGAAATAATGTGTTGTTTAATAATCTGACTGTGAAAATCCAAACTATTGAAACATATCATCTTATTTTCTGTTTTAGCCAATCACAGCTATTGCTCATACTGTAAATAACTGAGAAATCTGTATTGAACAAATGAATGGACAAGCGAATGTGTGATCTGAGCAATAAATTTGTGTAAACCCATTGTAAGAGTAATGCAACGTAACATTTAGACCTTCTCTTCAATAGTCCCACCGTTGTATTAACAGTGTTTGAAATAAATAACCTTTATACTAAAGGCATTCTTCCAGCTTTCATACCAGATGAAAGCAAGGCCAAAAAAGTTGATATGGAACTTACCTGACTTGGGCACATTCCTTGTGAGTAGATAAAGCTCAGTGATGCAGAAAGGGAGTGAGTAGGACTGCAGGCCAAAGATGGAACCAACACAAAGGAGTCAGTGTGGTTCAGTCACATGGTATCAAGGCTGAGTTATTGACATCAACAGAGTTAAGATATAGAACTTTTCCGTCACTACAACGACTTCTTATGATGTCGTGTTTCAGCCGTGCCTACTCATTTCCCTCCATCCCCACCGTCTTCTTAACCCTTGACAACCATTAGTCTGTTTTCCATTTTTGCAGTTCTTTCATTTCAGTAATGCTCTACAGATAGAATCATAAAGCATGTAACCTTTTACAACTGGGTTTTTTCTCTCGGCATCCTTCTATGGAGCTTCATGCAGTTTGTTGCATTTCACTTATTCAAGTGTTACTGCTTTTTATTGTTGGATAGTACACCGTGGTATAGATGTACTACAGTTTAACTGTATAAGGACACCTGGCTTGTCCCCAGTATCTGCCTGTTGCTAAAAGCAGCTGTATACAAGGTTTTAACATGAATGTAAGTTTTTAAGGAGACTGCCAAAGTATTTTCCAGAGAGGCTGTGCTCTGTCACAGCCTCACAGTCTGATTTTCACAGTCAGATTATTATTCTCATGGATGAGTATGATCCAGCTTTTCCACAATCTTTGTGAGTGTAAAAGTGTTGGCTATAGTCATTCATTTTTATTTTAGCCTTTCTGATAGGTGTGTTGTGATATGTGATAATGGCTTTAATTTGCACTCCCTATTGGCTAATTGACAACTCACTCCAGTATTCTTGCTTGGAGAATCCCAGGGACAGAAGAGCCTGGTGGGCTGCTGTCTAGGGCTCACACAGAGTCAGGCAAGACTGAAGTGGCTTAGCATGCATGCA
This sequence comes from Nanger dama, assembly GCA_917880005.1. Lineage (NCBI taxonomy): Eukaryota > Metazoa > Chordata > Mammalia > Artiodactyla > Bovidae > Nanger > Nanger dama. The sequence goes on along the minus strand of CAKJTW010000074.1, from coordinate 6,156,319 downwards.
TGCAACGGCTAATGATATTGAAAATCTTTCATGTGCTTATTTATCCTCTGTATATCCACTTTGGTGAAATTTTTTGTTCATGTTTTGTACATGTTGTTTATTTGGATTAATGCATTCTTTTTTCATGTGTCTTGAAAAAAAACTTAGATTTGAGAGATCTTCATATATTCTAGACACTAGTCTTCTTTAAATATGAGATTTTCAAACATTTTCTCCCACTCTGTAGCTCATCTGTCTCTACTCTTTTCAGGGTCTTTCTTAGAGCAAACATTTCTAATGTTGATGAGTCCAACTTATCTATTTCTGTCAGTGATTTGTAACATCATTGTTATTTTTCATAAATATTTGATAAAATTTGCCAGTGAAATTGCCTAGCCCTGAAAGTTCATTTTGAGGGATTTTGTAATTACAACTGTGATATCCTTAGTAACTCTGTGCACGCTCAGTCACTCACTCGTGTCTGACTCTGTGTGACCCCATGGACTGTAACCTGCTGGGCTCTACTGTCCACGGGATTCTCCAGGCAAGAATACTGGAGTGAGTTGCCGTTCCCGCCTCCAGGGGTCTTCCCCCAGGATCATATTTGTGTCTGCTTCACCTCCTGCATGGCATGCAGATTCGTTACCCCCTGAGCCACCAGGGAAGTCCTGATGTCTGGTTTATTTGATATTTATATTCATTCGATTCTTAACAGTGGGTATTTAGTTTCTACTCCTACTTTCCTTAATGTCATATCTTCATATTATATCCTTCACTGTTTTTTTTTACTTTCAGCCTTCCTATATGTTTATATTTGAAGTAAATTTCTTATAGACAACATACTATTGGTTCATATGCTTTATTCTACCCTGTTTTATTCTCTGTCTATAAATATAAAAGAGCAACAGCACAATGAGAGTCAAAGAAAGACTTGATTAATATCTTAAGTAAATAAATTCCAAAACAGAGAGCTCGATATGAACTGGAGTGGAGCACATCTTTCAGTTAGTTTAAAGATCTAATCTAAGTCTCCTATTCCTACTGCGGCTAAATCTCCAGCATACTCAGGCACATCAGTGGAATGATGGATGGACAGACTCTGGTCTGATACTCCCCTCAAGTTATAGGTATGCAGAAACATGCAGAAAAAGGGAACTGGTTGTCTCTACCCCTACAGGTCTTGCCTCAGTCCCTTTAGAAGGACTGTGATTGCCAGTGGACCAAAACTCTGCTTACTGATAAATTTGGTCTTGCAAATGTCCTCACCCTAAGCAATGAGATAATTATGCAGTAGATAGGCAAGCAAGCAGTGTAGGAGACCAATGAAGGGATTTAAGAATCTTCTTTTCTGACGAGAGATATTTTTTATTGTGCCTGACTCTTTTTCTTCAGGCTAAACTTCGAAACTTTATATTTATTCCTATTTCTTTTCATCGTTTTTCTCCCACTTCAGACAGACACATTTTCCAATAGATTTCTGTATTTCATCATCTTCCCTCCCCATGTTTCCCTTTCACACGTGATATTCCAGAGCTTTCCTGAGAAAAATCAGGTGCCCATGGTCACTGCCCATGGCAGAGAGTGGCCTTTATTAGAAACCTTCTTTATTATCTCCTTCAGGGCTGCATTACAATTTTATTGTTCCTGAGAAGTGAGCAAGGCTCTTCCCTCTCTTCTAATTAGCTCTCTGGACATTGCAGTCTCAACAATGGTAGAGACTGAAGTAGATGGTTTATCACAAAATGATTCCCTGAGTGATCCAGGCCTGTCTGTCCAAGTTGGTACGAAGATCAGTGGTAACCAGTATTGTCACTCAGACAAGTTTTTGATGATTCTGCAAAACCAATTGAATCAAGAGTAATTTATATCAAGAGCCAAATGATTGTGTTAGGATATCTTCCAGGAAATTTAAAGTGGGAATGCACAATAGAAGACAATTGAGAGGCCCCCTGTACCATTTGTAACAAATCAGTGATTGATTAATCAAAAGAATTCTAATTCAGAAATGCATTCTTTCAACAGATACGGTTATTTCTCACAGCAGTACTCCCCCAAAGTAACAGATCACCATCCTCTCTTCTTAGTAAGAAAAACATTATTCCATGGCAAGTATATTCTTACTTAAAAGATTTTTAAATTACTTTTATTTAGGACACCGAACTTGCTCCTTAGTATGGCAATACGAGATGGATGGAATGTGGAGTATCACTATCGAGTGAAATTAAAATACAACAGTTTAAATATGTTACTAAAGGCAATGCTATTTAGAATTAATGACTGGATTTGAATCCATGATTGTTTAACTTCAAGTTCCGTGATCCTCAAATGTCTCTTAAAAACGTGTTAAAAGGGACAGCAGAAACAGAAAGAGGGAAGCCTTTCTTGCTAAAGACTGCTCGGTAACAATCACGTGGGAAGATATCAAATTCAATATCAAATTAAAAAGCAGAAGAAGGTAAAAGAAAATGTGGGAGTGGTAGAAATAATGATTCAAACACAAAGTTAATGCATAAAATATGAGTAAAAATGATTTTGTTAAGCTTTTAAAATACCTCAAGTACCATACTAACTCTATGACTTTGGGGCCCCCAAGGTAGGAACCAAGGTGTATGTAGTAGTCGAATGACCGAATTACACTAGTGTTACTGGGACTGTTCCAGATTTAGCACTGAAATTTCACTTCCTAGGAAACTGCAGTCCTGTGCAAGCTGGTGCATCTGGTCAGTCTATGTATTAATAGGAGAGGAGGACCAAAGGTTAAAGGGGGTGCCTGGATCCTAATTAGGAGTTCCAGTCCAAGACATCCATGCTTGTTGTCACCTTAACTCACTGTCAGTTTCTTTGTCTGTCACATGTAGATCTCTTTACCGAGTTCAAGTGCTGTGAAAGTTAAATGCAATGGTATCTTTGTCAAAAGCTATCATTTGGCAGGTCAACGTTTTTATGTTTCAAGGCTGTAAAGAAATGTTGCAAGGCCAAAACTCAAGGGAAGAGAAGAGATGCTCATTGAAGAGTCCCTTCCCAAGACAGAGAGAGGGGGAGGTCGGGGAGATAATGGCAGGTCAGAGGTGTAAAAGTTGTACTGGTCTGGGCCACACTTGCCTGCAGCCCCTGCATTACGGGTGACTCCTGGATATCAACAAAGACTAGATGTGAAGACCAGACCCCTCCAAGAGCTGTGCTGAGGGTCTCTGCACTGGCACTCTGAGCGCTAAGGACTTAATCACAATGGCCTCAACTCTACTGGGACAACCACTGTGGTGGATGGAGCCAAGGCAAGGGCGGCGCCCACAGTGACTCACGACCACACCCTTTTCCTCCTGTAGATGCAGGCACTTACCGTTTCAGGAAAGACTGGTGGTCCCCACAACATGACAGATTGAGTTAGCCACTACCTTGGTCAGTGGCGGCTCAGTTTGATTTGATTTAAAATAGAGTAAGCTTATATTAATCTAAATATTATAAGGCAACATTTTGACATTTACTCAAAGAAAAATGAGACATTTTTCTGAACCATAAATATTCTCAGAGAATAGTTTAGGAGAAAGACACGTGTATAGGTAATTGACACATAGGAAGGCGAAATAAGATTTGTCAACAGGTGAGGGTTTGGGGAGAGCTTAGGGAGAAACGCTCTGCCTGTAAATTTCCAGACAGACAGGTGGGCAGAGCAGCTCTGAAATTCTCTCTCCCTTGGTAATCCCTGGGACAAGGGGCTCCTCTGAGATCAATCACACAGGCTAAATGGGAGAGATGAAGAACATGGTCTATTACTCATTTTTATGCATAATAAAATAAACGCAAGCACATAGGAACAGTATTCAACTCTTGTTGATCTTTCCATTTCAGCAGAAGTGCCCTGCTGCGGTAGGAAGGAGAGGGAACAGCTCCCTTGCAGAACACTTGAACATGTAGCTAACACTTTGGGAATGCACTAACCTTCCTGATTTGAGGAGTTAAAAACAGCAACAGCCATCAAATGTCAAAAAAAGTCACTTTGTTCCAAATGGGCTACTTTTAACCACATGTGTTATAACCTATTGCTAATTCCACTGAGAGTATGAGATTTAGCTTCCCCCTTAATTGGCAATTGCAAAGAAGTCTCCCCAGGAAGCTTCCTTCTAAGGGAAAATTCTAAATTCCATTAGTGGCAATGACAGCACCATAGCTGAGAGGAGGTAAGGTTGGTCTAATCTGTAGTTTAAAATATTCAGAACAGTTGACATCAGAGAAGAGGAGGGAGGGAGGAAGAAATAGAGACACAGATTGAGAGAGCAGGAGAGCGCATTAGTTGAATGATTGATAATGGAAGGTTTCTAATTACATCAGCCCTTTCCAGAGGAGACAGGTCATGGGGAACTTATAGATCCATAGCTCCAAGTTTAAGTGTTTTTGACAAATAGCTATAATTTAAAATACAATAATTAAAAGATAAGACAGATGTGAACAGCTTGTTTCTTTTTTTTTTCATGTAGAAGTCAGACAGGGGCAGAGAAATTTTGCTACCCATAATGGAACTAAGAGTTACAGCTTCAGTGAATGGTTTGAGGTTGGTAAAGTCAGATTATAAAGTACCAAAACAGCAAAACTGAAGTTATCTTTAACTTCAGTTAAAGAGAGAGAAAAATGTATGTCCTCTCATTTTTCATTCTCTAGAGATTTAAAAATAGTATTTTATTTTCTGGTTGTAAATGGCATATACTCTCCTTGTACAAGTTAAAATAAAATGAAGTAAAGTAAAATAATACAACAAAATAAGATAAATAAAATAAAATACCTACCAAAACCAATTCTCAGAGCTAACTACTGCCAAGCTGAGTACTTTTATATGGTTGAGATTTTATATAATTCATATAGAAGCCTTATTTTTGTACTTACTTAAAAACGTTTCTCAATGTCATCAAACTTTTTCTACATTTAATTTTAATATCTATAGAGTATCTTGACACTTTTGAATTTGTAATTTCAATTTAATAAAATGAAAAAAAAGCTAACAAAATGTACTTCCTAAGATTGCTAGGAGGCATTTAATTTGTTTACGATTGTAAGTAATTCTCTGAGAAATTAATTTTGTTAGGGAACATTAGTTTTGCCAAATTGCTTTCTAAAACCTCTGTGCATGTTCTGTACCTTCCCCACATCCCACCAAGAAAAATTAATTTATATGTTTTAAGTTCCTGGATAAGTTCATTGACAAGGTGAATTACTAATTAGCAACAGCATATTCAGGTTTGGAAAAATGTCTCTCTTCCAATTCAGTTGAGTTCCTCAGGTTTCCTGTTTTAATTCCATCACTCTTTTTTTTTTTTTTCTCTCTTAAAGGTGTTTCCACATCAATTGTAGGGAAAACAAGACCTTAGCTTTACCTTAGGTCATCAGCCTGCACTGTCAGTCTTCTAACTTCAGAGCACTTTCTTTAATCCCTGGGTTTGCTGTTGCTGTTTCCGTTTGGGTAGTTGTTTACTGTTGGAAACATGATGACGGCTGATTTATACAATAGAAATCTTCACTGCTAGACATCATTTTTTGCTAATATTAATACAGATAGTAGCGAATTTGTACAGAGTGTTTACTATATGCAGGGGCCACGCTAAGGAATATATACATTTTTTTTCCTCCAATTTAGTTGTCACAGTAAGTAGTGTTATTTCTGATTTGTAAATGAAGAAACTGTAACTCAGAGAGGTGGTGTCTTTGCAAAGTTACACAGCCACAGAACAAGATGGGATTTAAGCCAGGATTTAAGCATTATGTCATCAGAATTCATGATCTTTCAGCATGTAGAGTTCGAAACATAAATTAAGCAATTCCTATTTCAATAATGTTCTGGATGTATAAAGGGCCAAATATTGGATTTCTTAGGCTTTTATCTCTAAAATTGCCCTTGGTCATGACTGGAAACATGGATGGAAAATAGTGTCTGTTTTACTTGAATCAGGAAAGTGACTATATCAAGCTGTTAAAGCTGCTTACCAAATCCTATGTTCCTTCTTCCCACTCGTATCAACTCTTTAAATGGTAAATACTTGTGAATCTGGTTGTTTCCTCAGTAAGCAACTAGAAAGTGAGATCTGAATATATTCATTTTAGGAAAATAATCATTATTAATGGAGATATGGTACAAAGAGCTGTAAAGCTGGTTTTATCAAGCTATGGCTTGATAAATTTGGATAAATCGCTATACCTTTCTGCCCCTCAATTTTATAGTCTGAAAAATAAGGACCATAGTAGGTTTTTCATAAATTACAAGGATTTTATGAGATAATCAATCTGAGCATGCTTTATAAAGCATGGTGGTGGTGGTGGTGGTTTAGTCGCTAAGTAGTGTCAACTCTCACGACCCCATGGACTGTAGCCTGCCAGGCTCCTCTGTCCACAGGGTTCTCCAGCAAGAATACTGGATTGAATGACCATTCCCTCCAGGGGATCTTCCTGACCCAGGTATGGATCCCGGGTCTCCTGCATTGCAGGCAGATTCTTTACCAATGGAAGCCCTTATATAGTAACATTTTAAATACCTGTCCAAAGGAGAGATTGTCCAACTTTCTTATTTTGCTGAAAAGAAGGAAAATAAGCTCCAACATTTGTTCTTATATAGGGCAAGTTCTTTGTGCACGCTGTGTCAGTAAGCCTCACATTACTATTTGAAATGCATCCTTGATAGATGGGGAATCTGAGGCTCAGAGAGATTAAGTCAGTGCCTCTTCACTGTTTATACATGTGCTATATAACTTGGCCAGTATTTGAAGCCATTCCTCTTTCTAGAAAAACTATACTCTACCCAGTGTCCCACTCTTCATTTCTTCATCTTAAAGACACTATTTCCTGCATTTGACTACCTTCTGATTCTGACCAGGCCATTTCCTTGGGATACATTGGAAGGCAATGCAACCACCACATTCAAGAATCATTTTCTCCTCCCTAGAGCTGGGTCTTCATCCCTTTCCCAGTTGTAGAAAACATTCTCCTTGCTCAGTTCTCTTCTCCCTTCTGCACAAAATCTCCCTGCATAATGGAAAACCACAGGAGTTTAAGCTCCCATGATGTATGGGGTCTGCCTCCAACCACAAATCACCGAGTATAATTAAAGCATAATAAAACACCAGAGTCAGTCAGGGCCTAAAGGACTTTCTCTACAATTGTCACCTCCAACATTAATTCTCTAGTTATGCAACCACACTTCATTTTTCCATAAGCCCAGTTCAGTATCTTAAATGAAATTAATTGTTTTTAATATATAGCTTACATTTGGAATATAAATAGCTGCTGTAGGTGACAGGGCTCAAGAAAGGAAAGCAGAGAAGAAATCCTTACTTTGCAAAATAACACTACATATTCAGAATATGTAGTCCAAACCCCTACACAGTCATTGTATTCTGTATTCCTGTTATCATCTTTCAACAACAGCAACTTTAACAACAACTTGCCATCTATTCATTCACTTGTTTAACTAAAGTGAAAGTGTCCTTCACTCAGTAGTGTCTGATTCTTTGTGATCCCATGGACTGTAGCCCACCAGGCTCCTCTGTCCTTGGAATTCTCCAAGCAAGAATACTGGAGTGGGTAGCCTTTCTCTCCTCTGGGGATTCTCCTGACCCAGGAATTGAACCTGGGTCTCCTGCATTGCAGACAGATTCTTTACTATCTGATCCATCATGTAGTCAGAGATAAATCCTTACCACCTGCTGTGCCAGGCACTGTTCTAAGAGCTCAGTGAGCCAAACAGACATGATCCTTCCCTTTTGGGATTTATGTTCTAGCAGGGGAGGTAGAGTTGGACTATAAAGAAAGCTGAGCACTGAAGAATTGATGTTTCTGAACTGTGGTGTTAGAGAAGACTCTTGAGAGTCCCTTGGACAGCAAGGAGATCCAAGCAGTCCATCCTAAAGGAAATCAGTCCTGAATATTCATTGGAAGGACTGATGCTGAAGCTGAAACTCCAATCCTTTGGCCACCTCATGAGAAGAGCTGACTCATTTGAAAAGACCCTGATGCTGGGAAGGACTGAAGGCAGGAGGAGAAGGGGACAACAGAGGATGAAATGGTTGGACGGCATCACCGACTCAATGGACATGAGTTTGAGCAAGCTCTGAGAGTTGGTGTTGGACAGGGAAGCCTGGCATGCTGCAGTCCATGGGGTCGCAAAGAATCAGACATGACTGAGCGACTGAACTGAAACTTAAATCAGCCAGCATGTTGAACTTGGACTTCCCAGCATCTGAAACTGTGAGAAAGAAATTTCTGTTGTTTAAGTCACCTGGGCTATGATATTTTTGCTATAGTAACCTGAACTAATACACAGGCAGTAAACCAAGTTATTTATTTTAACTCTCAACAACTCTGCATGCTAACAGCAGCAGCTCCATTTTACAGATGAGCACAGAAAGGTTCTGAGATATGAAATGCCACAGAAGAGATCATTAAGAAGAAACAGAAGTAATAGCCAGCCCGCAGCAAAAACCCACGGCACACACTCCACATTTCATCCAGCATGGGAATCCACTGATTCCCCTGCAGATCCCAGACACCCCCACTCCTCACTTTCAGATTCCTCTGGATTCTACTCTTTCAGAGCTGAGCTTAAACCGAATGTCTTGGATAGAGCTAACTGTGAACACCCTAGTTAGTATTGCCGCTTGCAACCCCTTCTTGGTTCTTTCATAGACTCTTTCCTCCAATCTTTATCTATTTATTTACTGATTCATATTCTATCTGCTACACTGAGTACAAGCTAAATTACTGTAAGTGATTTGTGAATATTGCCAACCTAGCACAATGCCTGGTATTTTGTGGGTGTTAAATAAATATTTATGGAAAGAGAGAGTAATGAACACTTAAAACAATATAAAAATAAACAAAAACTCATTTTCTGTTATTTTTACAAATGAAATAAGCATGGTTCCTCACTGCCTGCAGAACCAAAAGCTGAAGCCCTCTGTGTACTGTCCTTCACAGCTTGGCCCGAGTGTTTTTATGGGATATTCTGCCTTGTTTTTCCCACTAGAAGGCATCTCCATTATATCTAGGTCATTACTGATCATCAGCTACCCTCCAGAAGGCATATAATTTCTGATATATTACTTTTCTCACTAGAATTAAGCTTCTCAGGAATAAACTCTATGGTTTACTTCATAGAGTAAATTATAAATTTACCATAGCAAATTATGGTTTAAGTTATTAACTCAGTGAACATTTAAAAATACTTAACACATAAATACATAAAAACACATAAAGAATATTACACTGAAATATTTAAACTTATGAACAGGAGGTTAATATTGGTTATTCATATTATTATTCCATGAACTCACATTTTAGTCAAGCCTTTAAGTATTATTTAGGTCACCACTGTTTTATTCCAGAGACCTCTGCAGTAGACACTATGATCATTGTCTTGTTTCAGAAACAGGAGAGATGAAGTGCTGGGGTGAAGGGGAGTCACTTGTCTAAAAAGACTTACTGGTAAGAGTCTGAACCAAGGCTTCTGTCGTAAGAGCTTGTGCATTTGAATCCAACAGGTTAGTACACGTAACAGAAGGCAGCATAGCCCCTATTTTTTTCCAGATGGGGAATCTGCTTGTAAATCGTAGACAGATTATCATAGCCCACACTCTTTCCATGATATAAACTTGCTTGCCCAAGGCTTAATTTGTTCTCGGGTATCTGTAAGAATTGAGGGTTCTAGAGTTCCCAGTGTTACACTGAAATTTTCTCAACAAATGAAAGAACAGCTGCAATGAACTTCATGCAGATGTGTACAACAGCAAAATGCCATTATAATGTATCCCCCTGGAAGCTCCCAGGAGAACTGAGAACTGTTCAGCTAAATGGGACCATATTTTTAACAATGAGAACATTGAAGGCCCACAGAAAGTCAGACACTCGTTACATACCACAAAAATGAACCTTCCTCTGCCCATCCTGGAAGCCCCACTTCCCTTCACATAGTCCTGAGTTGCCTCTTCCACTCCTTGAAAGATCCAGGTGACTGTAAACCATTAATTTGGTGACGGGACAGACCGAGTCATCTTCTCTAATGTGACATTAAAGAGAGAGACACGTCCAAAATGTCAAGTGACCCAGCTGAAGCAGAGACCTCACTTATTTGATTATTATAATACTGACAGTTTTAATAATCCTTGCCACAGAACAGATGCTGGCTATTCAATAAGAATTGAATAATGTGGCACGGTTTTCTGACATTGCTGCCCTGCTTAATGGAAACAGCACATAGGAACACAAACATACATCATTATGTAGGTCTGGCAGAGAAATTACTGCAAATGTGGAAAATTGAACAGCACATTAATATCAATGTTAGGCCTTAAAGGATCTAAGAAGTAAGAGGCAGCAGGGGGTCTGGAATGCCCCCTACCATGCCTAGTGTGAGAACTCACATATGAATAGACCAAAATCAGTGAAAGAATACTGGATATGCTCCTTCTGACCATAGCTCTTGGCCACTCCAGGAGACATCTCCTGAATCATAACAGCTCATCCACCAGAGCCTCAGAGGGGAAGGCACGTCTCCAGGAAAGAATGAGTCTCAGTGGACACAGTCAAAAGTCAATGGACCACAGGTATGGCCCATAATGGAACGCTAGGAGGAGTGCTAAGAATGAGATTGCTCAAGGAACCTTATGTGACATCTAAAAATATGGGTAGAGAACGGGGTAGAGATTCAGAACTAGAAAACATAATTTCTCAATCATTTTTTAAATAGCAGAGCCCAGCATCAACTCTCCATAAGCCTTTTCCTAGGGGAAAGGTTGAATAAGAAAAAAATAAGGTCTCTGTCTTTAAGGATATTGCTGTGTATAACTGGTAGGAAGAAACATGAAGAAACACTTGCAGTGTAATATATTTTCTTGCAATACAAAGAGAGTGTTCTTTGTATTGAGAAGGATCCTCTATTCTGACTAAGGGAAGCAGAAAAATGTGAATAGGGGAGAAACTATGCCATTCAATTAAATATAAGTCTAAGTCAGAGGAAGGGGCATCATTCTGAGTGTGCTAAAACATACTGATGGAGGTAGGAGGTCACGCATGCTATAGGAGCATAAACTGAGGAGGTTATGGCTGGGGTGGAGAGTGGATTGGGGAAAGTCACTCAATTGACTTTTTGTGAGTCCATGGAAGTATAGAGTTCTCCAGGCCAGGACACTGGAGTGGGGGACTTTTCCCTTCTCCAGGGGATCTTCCCAACCCAGGGATTGAACCCAGGTTTCCCACATTGCAGGAAGATTCTTTACCAGCTGAACCGCAAGGGAAACGCAAGAATACTGGAGTGGGTAGCCTTTCCCTTCTCTAGTGGATCTTCCCAACCCAGGAATCAAACCAGGGTCACCTGCACTGCAAGAGGATTCTTTACCAACTGAGCTACCATACAATCACAAAAGGGAGACTTAATGACTCAGGAGAAAGTGAGGATCCAGGAAACGCCGAAGAGACTAGGCAAGTTTTAAAGAGGAAGTCACAGGACAGAGAACACCTTAATATATGCAATCTCATTTTATAGAACAAATAGTTTAAATGGGTTAAAGTGTGAAGATATGAGACTTTTAGCAGATGACACAGTTTTCATTATTTTTGGCAACAAAATCATACCATGATGGAAATATTTCAAAACATTGCTTACCATATGCTCCTTTCGTCAAATGATTTTCTTTATGGAAAAGAGATATTAATTGCTAAGATGCCTTCTTTTCTCTGAAGGGATATGGATATGAATATAGATGGCAAAGAGGTATAGATACAAACATATACATTCATATTGATATAGATCTGTAGATTTATTTAGCCATCGATCTACTTACACAGATATCCATATGCCTATAAATTCCTATACGTGTATGATGATAGGTGTAGAGACAAAGAGGTATAGATAGATAGATAGATAGATAGATAGATAGATAGATAGACAGACAGAGATAGACAAGTTTCTACAGAGAAATGGGACCAGTGATAAGAGCTTTTGTGCTCTGTGTCTCTCTGGCTTTGCGTTTTGTAAAACTGCACTGGTCATAAAATGCATGCAGGAGGCTTGCGGGTTGGGGGATGGGTACAGCAGATAATTGAGATGACCCAGGCAAAACAGGCAGGAGAATCTGGAGTGAGGCTAAGGCAGGTGGTCCAGTGGCCGTTGGAAGCTTTACATGAGCAAGCGTATGGCTGCTGGTTTTGACTAGGGTTTAACAAGCTCCGTTGCTGCTACGAATAATGTAACAGACCCACACTACCTATGGCTCATGCTGTCGGCGACGCAGCGCAATCTCCGAAGCTTCTCAGCATTTGAGAACGTCTCCGAAGTGTCCCTCGTTGCCCAGCAGGAGACCCCTGGACTCGGGAAAGCACTGTATTGAGGCTTCACTAGGACGTCTCTTACCTGGAAGGACTCCTGGTACAGTGTGGGGCTCTGGGATGTAACAGACCAGCCCCCGGCTCTGAATCTGCCATCTGTTAGCTATGCTGTGATGAGTAGGGCTGTTCTGCTGTGATTCTGTCTCCCCTCTGGCGTGCCCTGCGTGCTGCCGCAGGGCTTACGCGGACTGATGTACTGTGAGCATGTGAAGCACTCAGGATGCACGGGCCACACCTGGCTCCCTGTGCACCTCTCTCCCTAAATGTTACTGATAGAAGTGTGTCCATCACTTCATCCTATGCGATTAGAGAACAGAAACATCGGAGTTCTACACCCTGCACGTGGAGCAGAGATTTGCTAGGCAGTCTGTAAGACTGCAAATATCCATCGTAATTAAACTAACACATTCCTATTTATGTAAGCCTGCTGCTGCTGCTAAGTCACTTCGGTCGTGTCCGACTCTGTGCAACCCCATAGATGGCAGCCACCAGCCTAGTACTGGACTTAACCTGAACCCCATCCTATCAGCCCAGAGAGGCAAAGTAAGCAGATACCTCTTGTCAGTCATCCTGTAATTGCAACAAAGCTTTGATGTCAGCTTCTCAGGGTCACCTACAGTCTGCATATTAAATATGTGCAGCCCAGCCATATCTTGTTTTATTGAGCCTCACAGATAATGCATTTTTACAAACTGAAGGTTCGTGGCAGTCCTGTGTCGAGCAAGTCTATCAGCACCATTTTACCAACAGCACTTGCCCACTTTGTGTCTCAGTGTCACACTTTGGTAATTCTCATATTTCAAAGCCTCCACAAGCAGAAAGATGACTCGCTGAAGGCGCAGACGATAGTTAGCATTGTTTTAGCAATAAAGTATTCTTATGTCAAGTACAATGATTTTTTAGACATATTATGCTATCTCACATTTTAAAGACTACAGTATAAGGTAAATATGATTTACATGCACTGGGAAAACAAAAGATAAGTGTAATCCCTTTATGACAACACTCACTTGTTTGGGGTGATCTGAAAGCAAACCCACAAGTGTCTCCAATGTCTGTCTGTAGTTGAACCAGATAAATTGTCATTTGTGTAGGTCAAAATAGTCAAATATTGGCAGCAGCATCTGGCTAAACCTGATGCTATCTATGTGGTGGATTAGCAGACCATTAAAATAGAAACATTTTAAAATTAAACTAAAAATGTCCTTCCTTATTCCTGACAGTCAGTTTAGTTTGATAGATATTCAGTGCTATGAGCCAGGCATTGGTTATTTATTGTAAACAGAAAAAAAAAAAAAAAAAAAGCTTGCTTCCAAGGAATTTACAGCTTAGTGGTAGAAATGGAGTTAGACAGATGGTCTGTGGACTCTTTAAGTAGCTGGAGGTTGAATGCAGGTGACAGCGAGGTGCCTGGGAACAGTTTATCAAGAAATACCCCACAGAAGGCCAGCACTGAGGCAGATTATCATGACGGTGGCCATCAGCATCTCTGTGCAGTGGAAATTTGCTTTTATTTTTGGTGGGTCAGCAAACATATTTTAGAGTTTTAGTGAAATCTCTCATCATTTAAGTCTTGTTGGAAGGAAAAATGTGAGCCTCACAGCAGAAGGCAAATAGGAGAAAGCACTTCCCTCCTCTTCTCAAAGCAAGCACATGGCCACCGGATCTGAACTTGACAATCAGCTGCTTCACGCTCAGTTCTTACTCTGAGCAGTTGGCGCAAGGACAAAGGGGCAAACCACCATCCAAGGGCAAGAGCAGAGGTAGGGGAGGGTCTAGCAGCCAGTCTGGCAGCGACTGCATTTTGGAAAAACAGTGATGATGGTGTCCTTGTCAGCTTCCTAAACAAACACTTCTTGGCTGTGCCCTCCTGGCTGTCCTTCATGGCCCCATGTCCATCTGGTTCCTGCTTGGTTGAGCAGCCTGGTGTTCAGCCTTCCCCTAATTCTATCAGTCACCAGAAAGCCATCTGCTAAAGAGCTTTTCTGCTCCTCCAGGGTTCTTTCTGTCGCTTACAACCTGGAAGCGTAATGATATAAGCCTTTTGTTAAAGGTAATAAGAATGTGGCAAACAGTGAACCAGGGCCTTTCTTTCTTTCTTTCTTTTTTTTTAAGCATTTAGTCCTCACAAACAAATCCTATAGGGCCTTTAACCCCATCGAACTGTTAGAAAATAGAAGTTGATAAGTTGTCTTGCTTACAAGTTAGGTTTAAGGTCTCTGGAGCTGGAATACCTCAAAGCACAGTGAGTTACAATAACTACCTAAGAAACGGAAATAAAAATAGTATTTCTCTAGGTGGCTTTGTGAAAGCTAATTGTTTATACATACAAACCACTTAGCAGTGTCTGGCAATAAGAACTTTTCAATAAGTGTCAACTATTTGTTCAGTTCAGCTCAGTCGTGTCCAACTCTTTGTGGCTTCATGGACTGCAGCAGGCCAGGCTTCCTGTCCATCATCAGCTCCTGGATCATGCTCAAACTCATGTCCACCGAGTCAGTGATGCCATCCAACCATCTCATCTTCTGTCATCCCCTTCTCCTCTCGCCTTCAGTCTTTCCCAGCATCAGGGTCTGTTTCAAGGAGTCGGTTTTTCACATTCAGGTGGCCAAAGCATTGGAGTTTCAACTATCTGTACTGCTAGGTAATTTAGCTCAAATTTTTGAGCTGTTAAATGTCAGAACTGAGGTCAGAATGGAGTTAGGATCTTCCTGACTGTGAACGCTTGGTCTCTTTCTGGGAAAATGTGAAAGAATGAATATCTCACATCCCAAAGATCGTTTTCCCAAACAAATCCTTTTCCTCTGGAGTTAAAATTTAACTCCATGAATGAGTGGCTCATGCTTCTGTTTTCCTGATTTATCCACATAGATGACAAGAACAGAAAGAATTTGATAAACCATCAAAGTTGGTAATAGAAGCACTGAAAGAGGCAGCTCACATTTATCCACTCCTTCTGTGCATCAAGATGCATTAGAGAGGTGGCCATTTAATATTCATAATAACATGATGAGGAAAAGATGCTCTCTTAGCAGGTTTGAATGAGTTAATGACTAGTATGCTTCTAGTGTGCCAAATTCTGATGAGCTAAGGTATACAAAAAAGAAGTGAGACTATGGAGATCAAGATATACCTTTATGCTAATAAATGAGGTGTTGAAAAATGCTTATTTCTGCATGAATGTGGACTTTCTCATACTGAACTACAGGATTAGACAAATGTACATACCAAGTGGCAGTGGATCACTGAGGGAGACTTGAACTTGGGCCCATGTGGGTTTTTGGACCTGGGTTCTAACCACCATGGCACACTTCCTAACACTTGAAGCTGCGTGGAGCCTCACTCGAGCCCAAAGTCTCAGACTGAAGACCCTGCTCAAGGTGTAGCGCTTCCCTATCAAGTTCCTGGCCAAGCTTCACGTCACTGTCCCCCTACGGCTTTCCACCCAGCATCTCCCCTGTCTCCACCTGAATTCTGTGTGTCCAGAATTCACAGAGCCCTGAGCAGAATGACTCTCACCTCAACCAAAAGTGCTTCTCTGGAGACTCCAGGATCTGTCTGATATTTACCTCTGCAGTGATGGTTAAAATGGGGAATCCCTTCCATTTCATATGTAACACGCATTTATTGAGTGCCCCTCACTGGCAAGCACTGACAAAGGCACACAGTCAGAAGCTTTGGTAGGAGTGGAGCAGGGCCTCCAAGTAGGTTGCACAGAGCATGCAGGGTAAACCAAGGGAGTATTATGGCAAAAAAGACTCAAAATAGAGCCTGTGTCTTATTAGGCTATTTTCCTTATAAAAATTAATTCAAGAATCTGCTTGCCTGAAGCCAGAGTCAAGGAACACTGTGTCCCTATCTGAGAACAACGTGAAAGGTCATGGTTGACAAGTCTTCACGTTGTCTTTACCTGTTGTTCTTGCCTTTAGCCTCAGATGGGGAAAAAATAGCACTCTCTAAGCCTCATTAGGTTAACACGTATCTCATGGTAGGTGGAAAATCTTTCGACCCTGATCCTCTTATTTACAGACAGAGATTATAGTTATCAGGATAAGTGAATGCTTTAAAAAGGTCAGAAGAAAACAGACTCTGGACAGAAAGTTCTCCATCAGCCAAGCCATGCCCATTCTGTCATTTCCAGTAATACATATTGAAACATGGAAACCATTTCCTCATAGTGTTCTCAATCATTGACCTTCCTCAAAGAGTTGAAAGCACAGGCATTCATTGGACACTTAATAAAGAGCCATTCATTGGATGCTTAATAAATTTTTCTAATAAGAAAATGGAATTTTTATTTAAAGCCAAGAAAAGTAAAGGGCTTTACTATCTATATCTTTATGAATTGAAAGGGCTTCTTGCAAATAAGAGAATAATTTTGTCATCTGATCAGTCCAGATAGATTTCTGACAGCAGCTTAGAGGTTATAAGTGATGCAAATTTCATGTCACTATATAATTTTACTGCCCTTTGATTACAAAATAAATTGTGATTTCTTGTTATTCTCATTTTATTAGGATGCACACACTCTTTGGGGGCACTTGATGTAATTAACTGCCATTCAGTACATTGGAATATGTCCTCCTCTTCCTGAGAGTTTCAGGGCACACAACCTTAAGTCTTCTGGGAGAAAGAAGACAGTCTTCTGGCTGCATGTATCTTATACCACTGCTCTGCTGCAGATGTTAAGTGCCCTCATGGCTTGATTGCTCTGATGAGCACAGCTGTCTCCACTGATTAGTGCTGCTGCTGCTGCTGCTGCTGCTGCTGCTGCTAAGTTGCTTCAGTCGTGTCCGACTCTGTGTGACCCCATAGACGGTAGCTTGCCAGGCTCCCCCCGCCCCTGGGGTTCTCCAGGCAAGAACACTGGAATGGGTTGCTATTTCCTTCTCCAATGCATGAAAGTGAAAAGTGAAAGTAAAGTCGCTCAGTCGTGTCCGACTCTTAGCGACCCCATGGACTGCAGCCCACCAGGCTCCTCCGTCCATGGGATTTTCCAGGCAAGAGTACTGGAGTGGGGGTGCCATTGCCTTCTCTGACTGATAAGTGCAGCAACACCCAACTCTGGCTTGAGGGATGGGTCACTTACTTCCTCCTTGGAGGATAAACCCCGTTTGCAATCATCATTTGCTAGTAAGAACAGATTCAAGAATGGCTTGTTTTGGGACTCTCAAATTGTTCTCTAAGTTGTGGGCACATCTAATAAGTGGATATTTTAATGCTTTGTTTTGTTAATTCTGCCATGGCAGCTGCCAATAAGAGAGAGAGGAAGAGAAGGGGAAGGGGGAAAGGGAGGAGAAAAAGAAGAGAAGAAAGATAAGGAGTGGGGTACGAGGAGGTGAAGGGCAAGGAAGGAGACAGGACGGTATTGGGGATACACTCCTTTGTGTTGCAGCAAATTCTTGTGTCCATAACTCCTTCAGGAAGCCTGAAAGAGGGAGGTTATCAGTAAGTTGTTGCCACAGTGATGTTCTGTAACACGACAGATGACATTCAATGGCATAGAACAAAACGAGATATTTTTGATCATATGTTTGCTGGTCAGCTTGGTCCTCAGTTTCAGATCCAGCCCAAGTCTATCCCATGTCTTCTGTCGTTCTTGAGCCAGTAGCTACCCTAGGTAAGTGTTCTCACATCAAGAGGAGGAGTGAAAGAAAGGTGGACAAAGCCACTAGATGCTTTCTTCAGGCCTAGTCTTGGAAACGATGACCCAAATCTCATGCAAGCCAACATCAGTGAGGTGGCCTCTGGTGAAAGGAGTGGCAAAGCCGTAAGGTACAAAGTTAGGAGAAGTGAAGTATTGGAAACAATAAGATAATCCACCACAGGTGAGGTTCAGGTATTACTAATTGTCAATGACTTTATCACTTGAAAGTGTCTAAACTTTACCCCTTTCCTAAGATTGACATCATATAAATTTAAATGCCGTTATTCTTAACCTGATAGAAAAATGGGTAGGTTAATAAGTTATGCTAAAACTAGTTAAGCTCCTAATTAGAATTTCATTAAGGGCAAAAACTGAGCCTTTGCCTACTGTTGCAGTCCTATTGTTTGACATATCTATTTATTGAGAAACTGAATCAAAAATCAATTTACTAAAGACTTCCAATCCTTTCCTAAGTAGCTTTTTTTTTTTTTAAAGTGGCTAACGAGCAACAATACTGGATAAAACTGAACATAATTTTTACAACTGATATAAGTCTTAATTGGTAATAAAACCACCTGTGAGTTTGACTAGTCTAAGAAGGGATCCAAATAATACATTAGCTGGATAATCAGAAGCATCAGAAGTAGATTGTGTAATATTAAATGAAAACGTCACTAAGGAAAATTACACCTCTTTTGATTGGTTGGCAAGGGATCTGAAATATTAAAGGGAAATTTATGCCTTCAGAAATCTAACTTTTACAACATTCATAGTGTGCTGTGTTTCCTTTTACTGGTCACTGTTAAAACTTTTATGGAATATGGAAGATAAACATCCTTTCCTAGGAAACACAGACTTAATGGAGATGTGAAGAACTGACTCATTGAGAAAGACCCTGATGCTGGGAAAGATTGAAGGCAAAAGGAGAAGAGGGCAGCAGAAGATGAGATGGATGAATGGCATCACTAACTCAGTGGACATGAATTTGGGCAAATTCCAGGAGACAGTGAAGGACAGGGAAGCCTGGCGTGCTGCAGTCCGTGGGGTCCCAAAGAGTTGGACATGACAGCAACTAAACACCAAAGGCTACACCCTCAAGAAACAGTTAAAGAAGAGAAATGGGGCTGTTTTTTCATTAACAACATCAGTGTGGGAGAAAATTTGAGAACTTGGAGAAAGGAGAAGGACTGTAACAAGACTTTACCAACTGTAGTTACATTATGAAGTAGGATATAACAAGAAATATTTGTCTGGTCAGGGGGAAAAAATAAAAATGTACAATTTGAGGACTCAGATGCATCTTGTTGTAAATGAACTTCTATGTACATTATTTAAAACTCACCTCCTTTCCTGTATTCTTTAACTCATGGTAATATGCTAGAAGGCGATGGCACCCCACTCCAGTACTCTTGCCTGGAAAATCTCATGGACAGAGGAGCCTGGTAGGCTGCAGTCCATGGGGTCGCAAATAGACACGACTGAGTGACTTCACTTTCACTTTTCACTTTCATGTCTTGGAGAAAGAAATGGCAACCCATTTCAGTGTTCCTGCCTGGAGAATCCCAGGGATGGAGGAAACTGGTGGGCTGCCACCTGTGGGGTCGCACAGTCAGACACGACTGAAGCGACTTAGTAGCAGCAGCAGCAGCAGCAGCAGCAATATGCCAGATGGAGGAGTAGTTAGTCTCCCAAATGGAAACCTGGGAATTCTGCTTGGCATTTCCTCTCCCCTCAACCAAGAATCTCCACGATGTTTAAAACATGTCCTTGACTAAATATTTTTACATATATTCTCTTTGTTCAATTTTTAGAGATCGCACTTGGGGGTTTGACCTGGGGGCTATGCCTGCATGTGGGGATCAGAAGTGTCCATAGAGGGAAGCAGGAATTAGGGAATTTCTGGGCAAAAAGGATGAAAAAAATAGTATGTCATGAGGAGGGGTTGTTGTTGTTCAGTCGCTAAGTCTTGTCCAACTCTGTGACCTGACAGATTGCAGCATGCCAAGCTTCCCTGTCCTTCACTATCTCCCTGAGTTTGCTAAAACTCATGTCCACTGAGTTAGTGATGCCATCCAACCATCTCATCCTGTTTCCCCCTTCTTCTCCTGCTCTCAATCTTTCCCAGCATCAGCCATCAAATGAATTGGCCCCACCAGGGAAGCCTGTAAAGAGGAGTAAGAATCCAGTAAGGGAAAAACAGAGTTATCATAGCCATTTGGTTTTACCATGTGTATTTGCATTTTCAATTCTGTTCAGTAGACCCTGTGCTGGGTCAAAGACCTGGGAAGGCTCAGGGCTCCCGAGTGTACCTGTGGGCAGTTTCCTGCGTGGCAAGGGCGGAAGATCACCCCAGTGTTCAAGTTCTTAGCTTGATTGAGCTTCATCAGGCTTCTTCCTGATTCTAGGCTTTTTACTTTCCTTTTCCTGGAACATTTACCTTAGGTAGCTTTTCACTGTAAATTCCTCCCTGATCCTTTGGATGTAAATCTTCTCCCCACCTCTTGCCAGTTTTACTGCTCAGGAATGTCTTTTGTAAAGTTCTGGGGGCATCCCTTTGAAATGTAATCATTGCAGGGAATGCAGTTGCTCAGTTACTCAGTTGTGTCAGACTCCTCTGTCCATGGGATTTTCCAGGCAATAATACTGGAGTGGGTTGTCATTTCTTCTTCCAAAAAATCTTCCCCACCCAAAGATCGAACACTAGTCTCCTGCGTTGGCAGGCATATTATTTTACCACCGTGTCACCTGAATAGCGCCTGCCTCTTTCAGATCTCTGTGGGAAGATAGGAACCTGAATTTGATGGTCCCAATTAACAAACACAGATCACCTAACCACATAGACCAACGTTTTTCTAAAGCTCTCCAGTACTTTTCCACTAGCTCACACCAGTCCTTAAAAACACTTTTCCTTCAATTTCAGGGAGTCAAGTCCAATCCCTCTTCCCTACTGCAGTAGACTTGAATAAAGTGTCCCTTATCTAACAGTCTGATGCATTTTTTTTTCCCTTATGGGGGATACTATTGGTTAACAAACTTGTTCTTGGATAATCCACTGAGAAAATGTGTCCAACACAACAAAGGATTGACTCTGGAATGAAGGAAAGAGAGTCAACTCAGGGATGAGATGAGATATCTTCCCTGGTGGCTCAGACGGCAAAAGGTCTGCCTACAATACGCGAGACCGGGGATCAATCCCTGGGTCGGGAAAATCTCCTGGAGAAGGGCATGACAACCCACTCCAGTATTCTTGCCTGGAAAAACCCATGGATGGAGGAGCCTGATAGGCTACAGTCCATGGGGTCACAAAGGGTCGGACATGACTGAGCAACTTCACTTTCACTTTCAGGGATGAGACAAATGATCACCAACTTGGAGGACAAGTAGACAGTCGTCTTAAAAAGTAAGGGGATGTGCAAGAGGGGCAAGAAGTCTGATGCTGCGTTGTGGGCCCACCACATGGCAGCTGAGGAGCTGCTTTCATAAACAAGCTACATGTGCTACTTTGCTACAGTCAGGAATGACCTTGACAGTGGAGAAAAGGCACCAGATAAAGCTGACACTCCAAAGACATGAGTTAAGCAGGGTGGGCACTCAACCTGACTGAACTGAAACTCATTGACCTTCAGTGAACTTTGCTTCTCCCCTAGGTGTCCAGTTGGCGAAGGGCATCAGCCTGCATGGCTCCCCAGGCAGACCCCTCCAGCACCCGAAGCTTTTCCTCTCGCTCCTCTCCCACCTTAGTGGTTCCCTCTCATTCCCCAGCAGAGCCTCAGGGAGAAGCCAAGCCTGGGAAATCAGAATCTTTCTCCTAGCATTATGTTCTTTGGGTCCAAGTGACTCATGCACAAAAGGAACAAAGTTTAAGTTCATGAAACAGCAGGCTCTCCATTCACTTCCAGGTTAATACTTCCCGCCTTGTCCCAAAACAAGGCTGGAGCCAATGGACGTGTTGCTCCCATTTCCTTCTAGTTTCTTTTTAATTCTGAAAAAGGGAGGGAACTGGAACTTTGTGAACTTGTAGGAAAGTATTGTAGCCAGGCTCTAGGCATAACAGTTTATGTATATCATATAATTTGTCCCTCCAGGGAAGAAAAATTATCTCCTATTCAAAAATATAAAATTCAGACTCAGAGGAATTTAGCAACTTGTTAGGGATCACAGAGATTATAAGAAACTGAGTCAAGATTTAAAACCAAGTCCTCTAGGCAACAGGGATTCCCTGGTGGCTCAGTTGGTAAAGAATCCACCTGCAATGCAAGAGACCCCTGTTCAATTCCTGGGTTGGGAAGATCCCCTGGAGAAGGGATAGGCTACCCATTCCAGTATTCATGGGCTTCCCTGGTGGCTCAGATGGTAAAGAATCTGCCTGCAATGCAGGAGACCTAGGTTTGGTGCCCGGGTTGGGAAGATCCCCTGGAGGAGAGCACGCCATCCCATCCATTATTCTTGCCTGGAGAATTCCATGATCAAAGGAGCCTGGCAGGCTACAGTCCGTAGGGTCACAAAGAGTCAAATATGACTGAGTGACTAAGCACACACACACTCTCTCAGCACCAAATCCGGTTTGTGGATGAAGCCTCTGCATGGTGAAACCTTTTCCTGGGTAACTGCTTCTTCTAAGACACACTGTGTTTTCCTTGCCCTCCCTTCTGGCCTCACCAGGAATACTTGGGTTCATTAGGATGCTGGATCTTTATCTCAGGTGACTCGTTAGGCATTTGAGTGGTGCACATTTGTCAGCAGTCCAGGTTAACTCGCTCTTTCTAGTAAAACCCTTTCTAGCAAAATTCATTCTGCTTGAAAAAATTCAATAAATACTGAGAGATGGGGGAGCAAGATTAGAAAGATTGAAAAGGAAACTAGATAACTGAGGAAGAAGAGTCCCAATAAGCCCATATTTCTCTCTGATCTGAGAGTATGTGAAAGGGCTGGATTGGCAGGAATGAAAAGGAAAATCTCCTTTTTTATTAAGCTCACCTGTGTAGTATTCTCTTCAGAGGTGTTTATGATAACACTCACACAGTAAAACTTGCCTCCCTAGACCCACATTTATTGAATTTCTGCAGCTCTCCATCAAATTTTAAAATCCCTGACTATTACTCCACTTCTACATAAATCATAGCCCGTGTCCATCAGACTTGAGTTTGGAGGCAGTTCTCTCCAGCTCCTGGTAATTTGATGTACAAGGGTGTATCACGCTGATGAGGCACTGATATCCTGGGACTCTGAACCACCCAGGGAGGCATGGTGAGTGATTGCCTTGTCTCATTTCTTGTTGGGGAGTGGGGTGGGGAATGAGCCATGATCCAGAGGAAGAAATTTTTAAAAGCCACCTGCAATTTTATCACTACAGATCTTCAATTATTCAGGTGCCAAGGACCCATCCTCCACCTTAAACGCCATCTCCAACCTGCTGTATCCATGCTCAGGCCCTCTGCGGGACTTCTGTGTCGCTCATGAGTCTGCATCCCTCAGGGATGGGGAGCCAGGTAATGCTAGAGAGGGTGGAGGGGTAACAAGATCGTTGACCTAGTGAGTGAAGGAGTGGTGTACAGTGGCTGAAAGGAGCCACTGTTGCGGATTCCAGGAGTGAGAGATGAGAGCAGCCCCAGCTTTCATAAACTAGAACTAAGTCATATTTTGTTTTGATTGTCTTTGATGACAGACAATGGGCTACTGGTCTTCAAATTTTTACAACTGAAAAAAAAAAAAAAAACCTAGAATATTCCTCTCCAGACCTACTATCCTTCTACACTCATTGGTTCATTCATCATTCACTGATTCCTTTGTTATTCATTCATTCAGGAAGCCTATTTTTCAGCTGTTTCGTCAATATAAAACAGTTAAATATCATTAATGTGCCAGTGGAGTATAGGTGTTGGATACACTGGCAGAAACGATAGACATAATGGTTCTTATCCTTATTTACTTATGTTCTAGTGAAGAATGCACCTAAGAATAGAATTTGATGTAAACTCATGAAGTCCAGCACATGCATATTATACAGATAAAGCCAATATAGGAAAAACCTTCAAAGTTTTTAAGTTGTAATGATGCATTTCCCTTCTGTGGATAGGCTACAAGCTCCAAATGAGACTGAATATTGCCCTATGGATTTCTTATTCCCACCAAATATGTCCATCCTAACATTAATTTGCTGGCACCAAAGGATCTCAGAGTCTGAACACTGCAATGACACAGGTCATCAACCCCACATGTTGAGCCACCAGGGAGAAGAGCTGGCCCTTTGGGGAGAGATGGGGAAATCATTGGAAATTAAGAGTCTGTGTTTCCATTACTGGAAAGGCTTCTAGAGGTTTTCTTCTCCCTCCTTTTCTGAATATTCTGTTCTATTGTAGCCACTGTCTGCAGGAATAGGAGCATACACGTCTGTGGTGAATCCCTTCAACACAATAGCAGTTCAGGCTCTATGAACCTTCCATCTCTAGAAGCTCATTTCCACAGGAATGAGTGTCTCTCTGGCCACAGGGCCTTGCTTCTGCTTGCCTACATTTTCCCTATCACGGCGCTCTCTCTTGCTGCACTCTATTCTGGAGCAGTCAGCCCTCACCATGGGCTCTGGAATCGTCAGGGGCTTGCCCACTGTTTCCCTCCTCCATCATTGCCCTGGACTGAGGTCTTTTCTGCTCCTTTTCTTCTTTCTACCCACTGGAAAATCCCTCTTCATAAAGCTAAAGTTGCACAGGACCCTGAAGTGGAAGAGTGCTCCGGCTCTCACAGCCATTCCCACCAAAATGGCAGGACTGCTATAGACTCCCAGGAGGGGTAGCCCCAATGCCCAGCAGTGATTTAGTGGAAGATGTTCAAAGGAGAAAAGAGATTGGCTACAACACAGGAGAACCTCAGGAAACAAGGTTTAAAGACAGATACTTAGCCAGGTAGAATCAGGCTTTACTCAGTTGGATAAATGTTGATGCAGAGGTCATGAGCAACATGGTAAGATACCAGGTATTTTCTGTCATAAGATAGGAGCCACTCTTAACAACTTCCAGGAATTTGGAAGAAAAGTATGACTCCATAATTGTTATCAAACTGGTCAACTAGACCTATGCTGGAGTCCCAACCCAGTCCAAGACCCCCTGTCCCAACCAAGGAGGTTCTTTTTCAACTGTATTCGCACAGCCAATAAGGAAAATTTTGCTGAGACTGGAATAGCACACATTTCATTCAGTGGCCAAAGAATGGAAAAGTGGTAACCTAGTTCCTGAATCAACTTCTCAACACCAATCAGGCAGAGATGCTAAGTATACAGGATGTGCCGAAGTGAAAGGGAGGAAGTGGAAGATGGGGAAATATTGATGCTGGCACCTAGTATGCCCTAAGGAGTTTAGATATAACATCTGGTTCACTCTTTAATTTTATTTCCAAAATAAAAATATGCAGGAAATATTAAAACTTTCCATTTTATAGGGATGGGGAATATATTTTCAAGAATTCAATGAATATATCCAGGTCATAGAATTAACAGATGTCAGAACTAAAATTTAAGTTTACCTCATAGGATTTTAGAGAAGATTAACTGAGGCAGTGCATCCTAGACACATTTTGTTAGCTAGACACTGTAGTAGGAATTTGATGGGTGGTTTAGTCACTAAGTCATGTCTGACTCTTGTGATCCCATGGACTGATACCTGCCAAGCTTCTCTGTCCATAGAATTCTCTAGGCAAGAATATTGGAGTGGGTTGCCATTTTCTTCTCTAGGAACTCAATAACTGACCACTATCATTCTTATAGGCATGCTTATTTAAGCTACTTTAATTAATTCTTCTAAATTGGTTGTTGTATCCTTCTTGCCCATTTATTCCCTACACTTTCTTTCTGGACTCAACCTCCAAGCATCTCCAGCTAAAAGGACTGTGGTTTATTAAATGCAGTGTGGACGTCTCCAAGTGGAGAGGGTGGCCCCAGGCAGTGAGGAGGCTGTGGGCTGTGGGCCAGGCTATTCTCAGTGAGCCTCCTGACTCCATTCTCCAGCTATCTGATCTTAGGAGAAACTTTGGACCTCTCTGGGCCGTAGCAGACTTGAAGTGGGAAATCATACCTATCCCATTATATTTTTGAGAATTTCAAATGCTAATGTACCTGCCCAAAATTTGGTAGGTAGGGGGCAGTTAATATGTCTTCCTTCTACTCTCAGCTTCATCCCAACCTAGATATCGTGAACAGAGATTTTTTTAAAAGCCATGGGAGAGACACTGGAGCTAATGGTGATTATGTCTTCTTGTTCCAGTTTTCTTCCCGGGCGTACGGCTCTCCTCCGTCTTTGGATGTTCACTTTGGCAGTGTGCTGGTGGTGGCCTATCAATTCTATGGATTTCCAGTGGAAGCGCTACACCATTTTCACCATATCCCCTTTCCTAGCAGGCAGTGGCTTTGCAGTGTGTATCAAACTGGAGGCTCTGACCTGAATGCTTGAATAACTGCAGTGGGCAGGATCCCTCGATGAGCTAGACTGACATAAGCTATGAGCGAGGATAATGCTTTTGTTGTGATAAGACACTGAGATTTTATTCAACCACAATATAACTTAAATATCCAGACCACTACAGGCAATGTCTACCTTGACCTTCGCTTCTGTTTTATTTTTTTCACCCAAGAGGCTGATTGTAACTTTTTTTCATTTTTTTTTTCTGTTTACTGAGAGGCCCAGAGGAGCTTGGAAGCAATCTGATCATGTAAGTGAATGATTTATCACTCCCGTTTGGCCCTAAGCAAGGATTTGCCCTATACCATTCATCTCTCAAGATATAATTGGACTTAAAATTAAAACTGCATTACCTTCCAATTCATTGAGAGGAAACCAGTGGTTTTGACTTAAACAGCAGTTTCAAGCAAGGTATCTATTAGGAGGCTATGAAAGATTGTTCCAGCCTGTTATCCTCAGAGCCAGCAGGAGAAATGAATTGTTTTGCACACAGAACCTGATTGAGCTTGAGGTGCTGAAGACACAATGGGGAGGGCCATGGACCCCGACCTGCTCAACCCCCTAGTCAGGTACTTCAAGATGGGGTGTACGAGCAGGTTGGGATCTGTGGCCCTCCCCACTTTAGCCCAGGCTTCTTCATATGAATTTATGCATTTATTATGTTTCATCTTGAGATTTTATGAAAATCTTTAATTGCTAGTGTGAATCCACCGCAAAAGGCACAAATAAAGAGGTTGGGGTCTAGGAATGTGCAAACAGACCAAGGTCGGAGCAGGCTTCAAAGGCCCTGTCAGATGAGGAGGTGGTGTAGACAGGGTCTGTGTCTCAAGATCACTGTGGTCTGTCCCTTGAGTTCAGGAAGATGGTCAGAATAGAGAGAATCCACTGAGAGCACACCTGACGGGGGGCTACTCCAGTGTTTGAAAGCATATGCATGCCCCATCATTTTAGTGAAAAGATGTGGTGTATATATATATATATATATATATATATATATATATATATATGTTATTGTTGTTCAGTCCCTAAGTCGTGTCCAGCTTTCTGCAACCCCATGGACTGCAGCCTGCCTGGCTCCCTATCCATCACCCTCTCCCCGAGCTTGCTCAGACTCTTGTCCATCAAGTTAGTGATGCAATCCAACCATCTCATCCTCTGTCATCCCTTTCTCCTCCTACCTTCAGTCTTTTCCACCATCAGGGTCTTTTCCAATGAGTCAGCTCTTCATATGAGGAGGCCAAAAGTCCTGTTAGAGAATAAAATAAAGATCTAGAAACAAAGCTGACTTAATTTTTCCCATCAAGGGAGAAAGGGTCACTCAAGAGACAAGTTTCATCAGGCCTCTGCAGTTGAAAGCGTAGCACTAGATCTAGAAGTAAAAGAGGGAGCAAGGAGGATTCCAGGCACAAGCTCTAACTGGGTAAGGGGGAGAGGATTGTGAGGGATGATCCTGAGACTGGCCATTGCTCTAAGTCACGAAAGCACTGGCGAGTGTCACAAGGGGGTCTAAGAAGCTTAAACAAGCTACACAGGCTGGGGTGCTCAGCTGCTCGGTCTTAATGTTTTCTATCAGTGGTCTCAATACAAGCTCCTGTAAACACTGGTGTCAGGCCTAGTGCTATGTACCAGCAGTGCCATAGGTAGAGCTGAGCCCTTCCTTGCCCCCAGGAGCTTGAGCTTGAGAAGTGATGGATGGGGTCCGTGCAGACTGCTGGGAGAGTGAGGAGGCATTGCGGAGCAGAAGCACAGAGCGCAGACTCTGAGTCATGCTCTTAGCCTTGAAAGATGGCTCAGATTCTTCTTGCTAAGTGTCCATAGGCGAGTGGCTTTACTTCTTTGTCGAAGCATCCTCTGCTTGAAAAATAGGAATACAAGCAAGCCTATTTCATAGGACCTTTTCTGAATATTAAGGAAGCACATTTACATAAATCACTTAGAATAGTCCCTGGCAGAGGGTAAGCACTTAATACATAGTTGTTATGCTAACAAACATCCATTCATTCAGTGGAACATAATTCAGCCACGCCGGGTACCTCAGGAATATTACAGGTTAAAGGAACTCAGAAATGTAATTCCAAGTTAAGCATAGGACAAGTCTAGGTACCAAACTGCAAATATTAAGTGGTCAGGAAGTGCTATTATTTCTACGTAAATCAGACAAAGGAAGTTCTCTCTGACACAGACATAATAGGAGCTGCTTAGATGCCCATTTCCCTTCTTTAGTTTTAAGCATTAACGTTCCTGACTGTCTATACCTTGCATTTAATGCACTTTGTATTCCCCTCGTACATCGTGTAGTGCTTCTTCCTTCCATGTGTTTGCTCAAGCTCTTCTGTCCCCCTCAGAGCTTCTCACGCTCCCTGGTTTCGAGACAAATCCCTCCTGGCTCTTAAGACTCAGTGAGAACATCACCCAGCAAACCTTTAGGTGGTCCTCTTTTAATGGCCTCCTCGGCTTCCCTGGTGGCTCAGTGGTAAAGAAGCTGCCTGCCAACACAGGAGTCGCAGGAGACCCGAGTTCGATCTCTGGGTGGGGAAGTTCCCTGGAGGAGGAAACGGCAGCCCACTCCAGTATTCTTGTCTGGAGAACCCCATGGACAGAGGATCCTGGAGAGCTACAGCCCAGGGGGTCGCACAGTCAGACACAACTGAGCAGGAGCCTGAGTGCCAGCACTGGCAAGCTTGTGCTTTTGGAACACTGACCATGCCAGGACTGTAACGGCATCTCGAGATTCCTTGTCCACCCATGGGCTGTCATCTCTTCAAGGTCAGAAACACAGTTTTGCCACTTTCGCAACCTCAGAAACTAGCACCGGACTGGTATGAAACAGTCTGTCATCTGTGAATGTTGACCTGATGCCTGAATCTTACTTCAGAGCAGGCTGACCTCTCGCTCCTCCAAGCTTAGTAATTTTATTTGTATCTTTTCCTCAGCTGATTTTTTCAGCCTACAGTGCAATACTCTTTTGCACTTTGCCTTTTCCTTTCAAAACCCAGCCTTTCTTTAGAAATTCAGTCCATAGTCAATCTCATTATGAAGACAGCCAGCAGATAGTAATTAAAATCTGGTCTGGTCTGTTCTTACTGAGTAGCCTTAGACAAAGCTTCTCAACCTCCTCTCTCTTTCCTCAGTTTTTCTAAATGGGGAAAAATTAGAAGGAAAGGAAGGAAAAGATAATGTGTGTGTGTATGTGTGTGTGTGTGTGTATATATTTATAATATATCTCATCTTTTTCAGATTCTTTTCCAAAATGGGCTATTGCAAGACATTGAGTATAGCTCCCTGGACTATACAGAAGGAAGGTCTTCTTTGTGTACCTGTTTTATATATAGTAATACAGTACAGTATATCTGTTAATACCACACTCTTAATTTATCTTTCCCCTCCACTCCCCCCCACTTCCCCTTTGGTAACCAGAGGTTTGTTTTTTATGTCTGTGAGCCTGTTTTTGTCTTATAAATAAGCTCATTTGTATATACAGTTTGCTGTATACTTGAAACTGGCACATTGCAAATTAACTATGACTTAAATTTTAATTAAAAAAGGAAAAGAAAAAATTTATAAAAAAAAAGGTATGTCTATATCATGTAAGGAATACAAATATTTATAAGTATGAAATTAGCAGGAGTACCATGTCCATCACAGAGCATGTATTCAAGCAAAAATTGAAATCTGCTGCTGAAACTACTCATCTACCAGCGGGTTCCCATGGCAGTGATACAGCACTAAGGTCTAAGTTCAGTTCAGTCGCTCAGTCATGTCCAACTCTTTGAGACCCCATGGACTGCAGAACACCAGGCTTCCTAGTCCATCACCAACTTCCAGAGCTTTCTCAAACTCAAGTCCATCGAGTCAACTATCTCGTCCATCCAACAATCTCACCCTCTGTCGTCCCCCTTCTCCTCCTGTCTTCAATCTTTCCCAGCATCAGAGTGTTTTCCAGTGAGTCAGTTCTTTATATCAGGTGGCCAAAGGATTGGTGTTTCAGCTTCAGCATCAGTCCTTCCGGTGAATATTCAGGAATGATTTTCTTTAGGATGGACTGCTTGGATCTCCTTGCAGTCCAAGGGACTGTCAAGAGTCTTCTCCAACACCACAGTCCAAAAGCATCAATTCTTAGGCATTTAGCTTTCTTTATAGTCCAACTCTCATATCCATACATGACCACTGGAAAAACCATAGCTTTGACTAGATGGACCTTTGTTGGCAAAGTAATATCTGTGCTTTTTAATATGCTGTCTAGGTTGGTCATAGTTTTCCTTCCAAGGAGCAAGCATCTTTTAATTTCATTGATGCAGTCACCATCTGCAGTGATTTTGGAGGCCCCCAAAATAAAGTCTGTCACTGTTTCCACTGTTTCCCCATCTATTTGCCATGAAGTGATTGGACTGGATGCCATAATCTTAGTTTTCTGAATGTTGAATTTTAAGCCAACGTTTTCACTTTCCTCTTTCACTTTCATCAACAGGCTCTTCATTGTACAGGATATTGTACAGTGACATTGTATAGGACATAGTACAGGACATTGTACAGAAGATGTTTATAGTACAGAAGACATTTATTGTACAGGAGACATTTATTGTACAGGACATTGTACAGTGATGTTGTACAGGAGGAAGTGTTTGAGACCATCCCCAAGAAAAAGAAATGCAAAAGAACAAAATGATTGTCTGAGGACGCCTTACAAATACCTGAGAAAAGAAGAGAAGCTAAAGGAAAAGGAGAAAAGGAAAGATATCTCC
The DNA here is from genome assembly GCA_917880005.1 of Nanger dama. Taxonomy (NCBI): domain Eukaryota; kingdom Metazoa; phylum Chordata; class Mammalia; order Artiodactyla; family Bovidae; genus Nanger; species Nanger dama. The sequence goes on along the minus strand of CAKJTW010000074.1, from coordinate 6,125,144 downwards.
ATCTGAATGCAGAGGTCCAATGAATAGCAAGGAAGGATAAGAAAGTCTTCATCAGTGATCAATGCAAAGAAGTAAAGGAAAACAATAGAATGGGAAAGACTAGAGATAGAGATTTCTTCAAGAAAATTAGAGATAACAAGGGAACATTTCATGCAAAGATGGGCTTAATAAAGGACAGAAATGGTGCAGACCTAACAGAAGCAGGAGATATTAAGACAAGGTAGCAAGAATACACAGAAGAACTCTACAAAAAGATCTTCATGACCCAGAAAACCATGATGGTGTGACCATTCACCTAGAGCCAGATATCCTAGAATGTTAAGTCAAGTGGGCCTTAGAAAGCATCACTACAAATGAAGCTAGTGGAGGTGATGGAATTCCAGTTGAGCTATTTCAAATCCTAAAAGATGATGCTGTAAAAGTGCTGCACTCAGTATGCCAGAAAATTTGGAAAACTCAGCAGTGGCCACAGGACTGGAAAAGGTCAGTTTTCATTGCAATTCCAAAGAAAGGCAGTGCCAAAGATGTTCAAACTACCGCACAATTGCGCTCATCTCACATGCTAGCAAAGTAATGCTCAAAATTCTCTATGCCAACCTTCAACAATACATAAACCATGAACTTCTAGATGTACAAGTTGGATTTAGAAAGTCAGAGGAACCAGAGATCAAATTGTCAACATCCGTTGGATCATCGAAAAAGCAAGAGAGTCCAGAAAAAAATCTACTTCTGCTTTATTGACTATCTACTTCTGCTAAAGCCTTTGACTGTGTGGATCACAACAAAGTGTGGAAAATTCTTAAAGAGATGGAAATACCAGACCACCTGACCTGCCTCTTGAGAAACCTATATCCAGGTCAGGAAGCAACAGTTAGAACTGGATATGGAACAACAAACTGGTTCCAAATCGGGAAAGGAGTATGTCAAGGCTGTATATTGTCACGTGTATATTGTGCTTATTTAACTTATATGCAGAGTACATCATGAGAAACTCTGGGCCGAATGAAGCACAAACTGGAATCAAGATTGCTGGGAGAAATATCAGTAACCTCAGACATGCAGATGACACCACCCTTACGGCAGAAAGTGAAGAAAAACTAAGCTCTCTCTTAATCTCTATGTCCTCATTTCTCTGCATAATTTACAAGCACCTCAAATTTAACATGTCCAAAACTGCACTCATCACCATTATTCCAAGTCAGCCTTTTCCAATTAGCTAATGTTGTAATCATTTTCCCTGCTGCTCAGACTTGACAGCTAAGGTTTCGTAACACCCTTTCTCTTTCTTGGTCAAAGTCCGTGGTTGTAGATAAGGTGACATACTATGGCTGAGAGTCTTGTGGGAATAGTCTGCTCCAGAGAGGAGGAATGTGTTATCACCAAGATGATTTAGAATTACTGGCCCATGGTGATAATAAGAAGCAGAATCACTTAGTGTTACTCTTATTACTGAATCTTAAGTTATCTGCACATAACGCACCTCCTTATTATCTATACCTGGTGCAGACCGCTCGCACCTCTCAACCCATGGTAGTAATGCTCTTGGTCGCCTGGGCCTGCAATGGCTTGGGGCAGGGCTTGGGTTCCCAGCTGAATATTGAAGCTGGGTCTCAGCAGTGAAAGCACTGGGCCAGTGATCAGTGACAAGGGCCCTGGCCCTTTGGCTTTGTAGGAAAGAATCTCCATGAAGACAGAAAATAGTGGAGCAAGTATTTATTAAGAGGAAAAGAGTACAGTACATGTGGATAGGCACACGGGCAGACTCAGAGGGAGACTCCCTGAGTCGTGCCCTGGTGGCAGTTTGAATTACTTTCCTGGGGCCTTTCTTCCAATTTTCCTTTGTCCAATCAGAGTGATTTGCCTGGTTCGTAGTCCATATTTGGCATATCTCAGGATCCTGCTATGAGTGCCCACCCATCACTTAGCCAAGATGGTTTCTACCGACAAGGCGTCTGGGTAGGGCATCCCTTGGCATTACTCCCCTTTGGCCTCCAAGGAGCCTTTTCTGCAATTGTGTAGTCAGGGAGGTCTCCTGACTTAGAAGGAAAAAATATGTGGTCTAGGCAGTGCCCAGCCTCTTCCCTTAATTGTCCTGATTCACAGGGAATAAATCTCCAATCGCTTTATCCTGGGTTGTGGGGAGTGGGAATCCACCTCCTGCCTCAGTAGGTCTGCTGCTATTAAGAGATAGTTGATGGTTCACAGAATGTCTGAGATGGCCTTAGGGATGTATCTAACCTGGGCTTCCAAGCACAACACCTGCCATGATGCGATCTGTATGGGGCTTATTACTGCCAAAACTCCAGTATAGGACCCCTTTTCTATACAAGGAATGTGAGCAAGATCACCCACCACCTCCGGTCCCAGAGACCCTCCGCTTCATGTCAGGATTGCTGTAATGTCAGAAGAATCAGAGGCCTATGCACAGGCTACATTCTCATATGGCTCACTTCCAAGTCAAAGACTCATGGATAAGATTAACTAGGACAACCTGAGTCTCATTTCTGCAGCCAAGCAGCACGTGCAGCTGAGGAATATAACACACACACACACACACACACACACACACACACACGAAATTCTGGCTTTGCATGCCTCTGTGTAAACAGAAACTTGTATATACGGAACTGTGTCCTGTTACAGAATTCCCTGTCACTGCTTGAAAGGTGCAAATCAAGGACACGGCTCCGTGGGCATGAGTTTCTAATAATACAGAATCCTGCTAACATGAGAGCTGACTGTATGTATGCATGCAATGGGCGGATTCCTAAGACGAGCACGCACGGGGAGAGTGTTCATAATATTAAGCATCTACTGAAGATGGATTCTATCACATCTTCCCTCTATCCTTTGCCTGACCTTCACAGTCTGTACCTCTAACCATGTGACCTCATTAGATAGTTAAAGGGGTGAAAAGGGAATCAAATTGTGTGGCAGTTGTTCAGTAAAGTCCACTGTAATCATAGTTTATTCTTTATATATCAGTTCAGTTCAGTTCAGTTCAGTCGCTCAGTTGTATCCGACTCTTTGCAACCCCATGAATCACAGCACACCAGGCCTTCCTGTCCATCCCAACTCCCAGAGTTCACCCAGACTCATGTCCATTGAGTCCGTGATGCCATCCAGCCATCTCATCCTCTGTCATCCCCTTCTCCTCCTGCCCCCAATCCCTTCCAGCATCAGAGTCTTTTCCAATGAGTTACCTCTTCGCATGAGGTGGACAAAGTACTGGAGTTTCAGCTGTAGCATCAGTCCTTCCAAAGAAATCCCAGGGCTGATCTCCTTCAGAATGGACTGGTTGGATCTCCTTGCAGTCCAAGGGACACTCAAGAGTCTTCTCCAACACCACAGTTCAAAAGCATCAATTCTTCAGTGCTCAGCCTTCTTCACAGTCCAACTCTCACATCCATACATGACCACTGAAAAACCATAGCCATGACTAGATGGACCTTAGAAGGCAAAGTAATGTCTCTGCTTTTGAATATGCTATCTAGGTTGGTCATAACTTTTCTTCCAAGGAGTAAGCGTCTTCTAATTTCATGGCTGCAGTCACCATCTGCAGTGATTTTGGAGCCCAAAAAGTAAAGTCTGACACTGTTTCCACTGTTTTCCCATCTATTTCCCATGAAGTGATGGGACCAGATGCCATAATCTTCATTTTCTGAATGTTGAGCTTTAATCCAACATTTGCTCTCCTCTTTTACTTTCATCAAGAGGCTTTTTAGCTCCTCTTCACTTTCTGCCATAACAGTGGTGTCATCTGCTATCTGAGGTTATGGATATTTCTCCCGGCAATCTTGATTCCAGCTTGTGTTTCTTCCAGCCCAGAGTTTCTCAAGATGTACTCTGCATATAAGTTAAATAAGCAGGGTGACAATATATACAGCCTTGACGTACTCCTTTTCCTATTTGGAACCAGTTTGTTGTTCCATATCCAGTTCTAACTGTTGCTTCCTGACCTGCATATAGGTTTCTCAAGAGCCAGGTCAAGTGGTCTGGTATTCCCACCTCTTTCAGTATTTTCCACATTTTGTTGTGATCCACACAGTCAAGGCTTTGGCATAGTCAATAAAGCAGAAATAGATGTTTTTCTGGAACTCCCTTGCTTTTTCCATGATCCAGCAAATGTTGGCAATTTGATCTCTGGTTCCTCTGCCTTTTCTAAAACCAGCTTGAACATAAGGGAGTTCACGGTTCATATATTGCTGAAGCCTGGCTTGGAAAATTTTGAGCGTTACTTTACTAGCATGTGAGATGAGTGTAATTGTGTGGTAGTTTGAGCATTATTTGGCATTACCTTTCTTTGGGATTGGAATGAAAACTGACCTTTTCCAGTCCTGTGGCCACTGCTGAGTTCCAAATTTGGTGGCATATTGAGTGCAGTACTTTCACAGCATCATCTTTCAGGATTTGAAACTGCTCCACTGGAATTCTATCACCTCCACTAGCTTTGTTCATAGTGATGCTTTCTAAGGCCCACTTGACTTCACATTTCAAGATGTCTGGCTCTAGATTAGTGATCACATCATCATGATTACCCGTGTCGTGAAGATCTTTTTTGTACAGTACTTCCGAGTATTCTTGACACCTCTTCTTAATATCTTCTGCTTCTGTTAGGTCCAGACCATTTCTGTCCTTTATCGAACCCATCTTTGCATGAAGTGTTACCTTGGTATGTCTAAATTCCTTGAAGAGATCTCTAGTCTTTCCTATTCTGTTCTTTTCCTCTATTTCTTTGCATTGATCGCTGAAGAAGGCTTTCTTATCTCTTCCTGCTATTCTTTGGAACTCCACATTCAGATGCTTATATCTTGACCCGCCCATCTTGGGTTGCCCTGCAGGCATGGCTTGGTTTCATTGAGTTAGACAAGGCTGTGGTCCTAGTGTGATTAGATTGACTAGTTTTCTGTGAGTATGGTTTCAGTGTGTCTGCCCTCTTGCAACACCTACCATCTTACTTGGGTATCTCTTACCTTGGGTGTGGGCTATCTCTTACCTTGAGTGTGGGGTATCTCTTCTTGGCTGCTCCAGCAAAGCACAGCTGCTGCTCCTTACCTTGGATGAGGGGTATCTCCTTACCACTGCTGTTCCTGACCTTCAACGTGGAATAGCTCCTCTAGACCCTCCTGCGCCTGTGCAGCCACCACTTCTCGGGTTGCTCCTCCTGGCTGCCAGCCCTGACCTCTGGCGTGGTGGCTCCTCCCAGCTGCCGCCCCTGGCCTCGGAATCGGGGTGGCTCCTCAGGGTCATATATCAGGGATACTGGAAAGATCGCTACTGTGCATAGACTAGATTCTATCCAACTGTGTAAACTTTATCTAAATAAGTTTGTTTTATTGAGTCTTCTATAATCAGCAACTTACAAGTGTGAAAAAAAAATGAAACTTAATGAAACTAAGAAAGTTGCCCATAGATTTATCCCTGTAAGTCATAGATATATATATTTAGAATCTGGGTCTAGACTCCAAAGTGTGATTTCTTTTCATAATGCTGCATTTTACATTAGAAGAACGATAGCTCCTTCAAAGAAAAGTGAAACTTAAGAACTGAAAATCTATCTCAGACATTTTAAGCATACCCAACAGAGATAAAATATGGCCATCTACTTTAGCAATTGCATTGATTAACCAATTAATAGTCAAGAAACCACCCAGCAAACCCATTAACTTGGACCTGAAAGCACAAAGGAGGGCCTGGTGTTTCCAGAAATGTTGTTATTGATTAAGTTATTGTCAGTCTGGACTTAGAAATATGTGAAAGGGTTGTGTGACTATGGAATTGCCACGCTCCAAATGGTAATTCTATCAAACCACTCAAAACCCTAGGGCACTATTGTGACATGAATATCCCTCATCGGCAGGGTTCTTGCTCATCTAAAGAATCATTTGGCTCCCAGGCTCTGGTCTTGCTTTTATTTATTTAGGAATCTGTCTTCTTTTAGTTTCAAATAGGCTCTCGTCTCCTTCTCTATTTCTTGCATTGTGTGTCTTCCATAGAGGAATGCACCCTACAAGGAAAAGGCTGCTAAGTGAACCGGTAGCTAGTAACACAAAGTCCTGGATGGGCACTGTTTTACTTTGTTACTTATTTATTTAAGGCTAAGACTACAAGCACTTGCTGTGCTGCCAGAATTAGGAGTCCAGGTGTAAAAATGAGTATACTTGTTAAATTGCTGGAGTAAGAACTTCTCAAATTTTAATAGGCATGCAAGCAAAACTAGTAAAATTCAGGGGAGAAAAACTTCATGAATAGCTGAAACAAAAAACATCTGGTTGCATCATCTGCCACCCTTTAACAGAAAATCTCACCAAGCTTCTTCAATCAGCAAGACTTTAAGATACATACAAAGGAGGAACATTCTACGCTCAGAGATGGGAACCTAAAGTCAAGCCTCAAACATCCATCCTCACCTGGGTGATGCTATGAGGTGCTTTTGTGTGCTCAGTGGCTCTCTTTTGTCCTATCTTTGCCACCCCCATAGACTGTAGCCAGTCAGGCTCCTCTGTCCATGAGATTCTCCAGGCAAGAATACTGGAGTGGATTACCATTTCCTCCTCCAGGGGAATCTTCCTGACCAGGACTCGAATCTAAACTTCTTGCATCTCCTGGATTGGCAAAAGATTCTTTACCACTGGCACCACCTGGGAAACCCATGAGGTGCTTATGAGAATCAGTAAAGTAGGGAAGGGTGTCTGATGGATTTAGGTACATGAGGCAACCTGGATGAGTGTTTGTGTGTGTGTTGATAGCAGAAAGGGCTTCAGCTGATTAAGACTGGAGGCTGAGACATCATTTAAGAAGTGATATCGGCCTGGATTTGCTGTTGTTCAGTTGCTCCATCGTGTCTGACTCTTTGAGCCTGCCAGGCTTCCCTGTCTGTCACCATCTCCTGAAGTTTGCTCAGGCTCATGTTCATTGAGTCAGTGATGCCATCCAACCATCTCATCCTCTGTCATCCCCTTCTGCTCCTGCCTTCAATCTTTCCCAGCATCAGGGTCTTTCCCAATGAGTCAGTTTTTCGCATCACATGGCCAAAGTATTGGAGCTTCAGCTTCAGGATTAGCTGAAAACAACATAAACTATCTGGCAAATTTAAGAATTAGAGGCACTAATTAAAGGAAACTGAAGGATCTAACTTATTTCTGGAAGTTCAGAGACTTAGACTGGAGTCTCTGCAGTCAGAAACAAAGATTTCCTCATGGACCCTCAGGATTTCATCCTGACTTACCCACCATTGTCCTAAATTTAAAGCTGAGGGTCTCCTGTCCTGGGACACCCTTTCTTCCAGGCAAACTGGTTGGAGTTGCTCATCCTATTCTCATGGCAGAACTGGGCCTACAAAGACATCACTGCCATGATTAATGGGGACATAAATTATAGTTTGCCCATCTCTGATACTGGGCATAAAATCTGCTATTAGAACCTGGATAGTCATTCTTCTAGGCCACAATCGATTCCATTGCTGCCATGTCATCACCAGAGTTAATGTTAATGGGTCCCTGATTTCTGGTGTTCCTAGCTCCTGATCATCTAATCCCTGGAGGAGGAAATGGCAACCTACTCCAATATTCTTACAGGGAAAACCCTATGGAGAGAGGAGGCTGGCAGGCTACAGTCCATGGGGTCGCAAAGAGTAGGACATGACTGAGCATGCACATACCATCATCTAGTAGATCCAGAGAAGGACTTATTGGAGCTTTCTGTTTAAGACTAAGAGGACTCTCTAAACATGAAAGAGGTCAAATGTTGCATTTCCCTAAAACGGTGACAACTCTCAACTCTGTCAGCTTTTGCAGTGGATTCAGAGAAAGACAGTGGAAAGATGAACAAAAATGGAAAGAATATAAGTTGATTGGTTTGGAAAGAATTTTGTAAGGTCAGCTGGATGTACATAGCCAAAGACAATTGTTACCCTAAGATTTCTAGATTGGGTGCTTTGAAGGATTTTGTTGCAGTCTACCTGATGTGAAGAGCAGACTCACTTGAAAAGACCCTGATACAGGGAAAGATTGAAGGCAGGAGGAGAAGGGGACGACAGAGGATGAGACAGTTGGATGGCATCACCGGCTCAACGGACATGAGTTTGAGTAAACTCCGGGAGTTGGTGTTGGACAGGGAGGCCTGGCGTGCTGCAGTCCATGGGGTGGTGAAGAGTGGGACATGACTGAGCAACTGAACTGAACTGAACTGACTAAAATCAAGACTTTAGTGGGATGGACATGTACACACTGCTATATTAAAAATGGATAACCAACAAGGCCCTACTGCATAGCACAGGGAATTCTGCTCAATGTTATGTGGCAGCCTGGACGGGAGGGGAGCTTGAGGGAGAATGGATACATACACATGAATGGCTGAGTCTCCTCACTGTTCACCTGAAACTAACATTGTTGATCAGCTATGCTCCAACACAAAATAAAAAGTTTAAAAAAGACTTTAAGAGAGAAAGAGTGTGTATGTATAGAGAGGTAATGAAGTTATTTGCACTGAGTTTGAGATACCTCTAGGATGTTCCAGTGGAAAGATCCATTTGGCTGAGGCTGACAAAAGTGTTAAATGAGCCAGTTCACAGGAGGGGAAAGTATTTAAGGACAGTGTGTAATGTGACCGAAATAATAAAGACAGTAACAGTATTTACTCCTAAATCTGATTCCAAGTCCTTGATTTTTCCAGTACTTCATACTGGGAAGAAGACTTTATTCATACATGGTCCATGGCATAAATATGCCTTTTGATTTCAGAAGAGAAGAGGGAAAGATAATGAATATTTAATAATTGTTTCGGAAGTGACAGTATATGGTAACTATCTAGAACAAATTCTAAGTGAAATATTATTTTACAGATGATGAAAGTGTGTTTCTGAGAGATTAACATGCTTGATATTAGCTGGTAAGCTGAATTAGATGAGCTTTTCTTTCATTTGTTGTTAAGTTTGAAGAGCTATGGCTTATTGTGGTGGTTCTGAAAGTGTGGGCCCAGGGCCAGCAGGATCAGCACTACCAGAAAGTCCTTGGAAATGCAAATTACCTGGCCCCACCCACATACCACAGAATCAGAGACTCTAGGTAGGGTCACAAAATCTGTGTTTTTAACAGCCCTCCAGGTGATTCTAATTCATGCTCAAGCTTGAAAACCACTGGCTTTTTATGAAATTTATGTGGAACCATTATGTGCATTTTTCCAGTAGTCATGTATGGATGTAAGAGTTGGACTATAAAGAAAGCTGAGCGCCGAAGAATTGATGCTTTTGAACTGTGGTGTTGGAGAAGACTCTTGAGAGTCCCTCGGACTACAAGGAGATCCAACCAGTCCATCCTAAAGGAGTTCAGTCCTGGGTGTTCTTCGGGGGAATGATGCTGAAGCTGAACCTCCAGTACTTTGGCCACCTCATGTGAAGAGCTGATTCACTGGAAAAGACTCTGATGCTGGGAGAGATTGAAGGCAGGAGGAGATGGGGACAACAGAGGATGAGATGGCTGGATGGCATCAGCAACTTGATGGACATGAATTTGAGTAAACTCCAGGAGTTGGTGATGGACAAGGAGGCCTGGTGTACTGCAGTCCTCGGGGTCGAAAAGAGTTGAACACAACTGAGGGATTGAACTGACTAAATTGACTATGTGGGTGCATGCTAAGTCACTTCAGTCAAGTCTGACTCTTTGCAACCCTATGGAATAGAGTCTACCAAGTTACTCTGTTCATGGGATTCTCCAGGCAAAAATACTGGAGTGGGCTTCCTGGGTGGCACTAGTGGTAAAGAACCTGTCTGTCAGTATAGGAGACTTCAGAGACTCGAGTTTGATCCCTGGGTGGGCAAGATTCCCTGGAAGAGGGCATGGCAACCTACTCCAGATTTTTGCCTGGGAAATCCCACAGACAGAGGAGCTTGGCAGGCTAGAATTCATGGTGTCGCAAAGATCAGACATGACTGAACCGACTTAGCACTCATGGATATAAGAAGGACAATTTTAAAATATTTTTTCTCATTTTGGATGAGATAAATAATTTAAATAAGATACCATTTATAAAGTCCTTAGCAGTGTACCAGGTATATATATTAGATCCCTAATGACTCTAATTGAAATATGATGAACCTAATAATTCAAAAAAGCCGAACAAACCTCACCAAAGATGTTTTAATATTCTTACACTGAAAAAAGCTGTAGTTTGAATTTATAATGAATGTATGTATTTTATGTATTTTGATTCTTTTTTTTTTTTATAAAACTTTTCATGGCTTCAACTAATTTAGAAATATTGCATACCTAAACCTATTTGTTTTTAAGATTTCTTATAAACCCTGCTACCCAGGTGATGCTACTGGTAAAGGACTCAACTGCCAATGCAAGAAGCATAAGAGATGTGGGTCCAATCCCAGGGTCAGGAAGATCCCCTGGAGGAGTGCATGGCAACCCACTCCTGTATTCTTGCCTGGAGAATCCCCATGGACAGAGGAGCCTGGTGGGCTATGGTCCACAGAGTTGCAAAGAGTTGGACAGGCCTGAGTGACTTAGCATGCACACATCAAGTCTGCTAACGACAAGAGTTAGGAAATGAAAACCTGGACATCTGAAGGTGATTTTAGGAAATTTGATCTATTTATTCCTGTGCATGTTAACTTTCTGATCCCAACACACACTCACCCATTTCTCTTATTATTAGAAATTTAGCCCTCAGAGAGGCACATTTATAGTCAATGTAGATAGTTTTTAAAAGGACTAATGGTCACTGTTGGTAACCCAGAGGGGATGCATGAATTACCTAGAGAAAAGCAGCACTTCCCTGGCTCCTGTCCAAGCCAGAGGTTCCAGTTTTCAGGGAGTCTGTGCTGTACCGATGGGGACGTTGCCCAGGGTGCTGCCGCCTGTGTTCTGAGCTGAGTCTTGCTATCTCCACATAGGAAACCCTCAGGTGATGATTTAGTGTCTCTATTCCCCCAGATTCTTTCTTTTTGAAATAAAGTACTTAGGTCCTGGGGCTTCTCTGGTGGCTCAGTCAGTAAAGAATCCACCTGCAATACAGGAGACCTGGATTTGATCCCTGGGTTGAGACGATTCCTCTGGAGAAGGAGATGGCTGGCACGCTACAGTCCATGGGAACACCAGCTGCTGCTGCTGCTAAGTCACTTCGGTCGTGTCCGACTCAGTGCGGCCCCATAGACAGCAGTACACCAGGCTCCCCCATCCCTGGGATTCTCCAGGCAAGAACACTGGAGTGGGTTGCCATTTCCTTCTCCAATGCATGAAAGTGAAAAGTGAAAGGGAAGTCGCTCAGTCTCATCCGACTCTTTTTGACCCCATGGACTGCAGCCTACCAGGCTCCTCCATCCATGGGGTTTGCCAGGCAAGAGTACTGGAGAGGGGTGCCATTGCCTTCTCGAGACCAGACTGAACGACTAAACCACCACCGCCACTTAGGTAGTAGTCAGCAAAGATTCCTGCCAGCCCTGGCATGAGTCTAAAAAAGAAAGATTTGCCAAATAACAAAGAAATGTTAGGTGAGGGGAGAGAGAGAATCTATTCACTAATGTGTTGCACTTTACTGAAGAGTGTAAATTGTTCCCCTGGAGATGCAGATGTTATTCATGACACTGTTGATTAATTCAGAAACGTAGTTTACCCTGATTTAGCATTATGCTTAATTGTTCTGAAGACTAATGCAAGGCAGTCATCTCAGCATGCCGCTTTGTGTAGTTATATTTTAAAATTAAACGCTGCACTAATCTGCTTTGTGAGACTTCTCTACAGGAGGAACTTCTAGGTTTGTAGCCTCGAGACTCAGAAATGAAGGTATAGCCACACCAGGGGATATAATTATAAGAGCTACATCTTTTTTTTCCCCCAAGCACGTACTTTGGGCTTGCCAAGTGTTAAGATTTAGAATGATAATGTATTGTTACTAATCCTCAGAAAGACTGTAGAGGAGAGCTTAACACCATATTGCAAATTAAGACAGCAAACTCAAAGCAGAGACATGAGTTATGGTGGACGCTCTGAAAAGTAGAAGGTAGAGTTTGGATTCAAAATTCATGTTCACTTGACTCTTGCCCCCAGAAAAACAAGCAAACAAAGAGATTTAATAGAGCATGTACTATCTGCTGTATACCAAGTCTTTGATATTTGTCTACCTCATTAGCTATAACACCTCCAAGTAGGTCTTACTGTTAGCCCCATTCTACTGAGCAGGAAATTGTTTGCTCTGGGTCATGGAAGCTGATCTGAGAGCCTTGGCTCTCAACCCAAGTGTTGGAGTCCTGAACCCATGCTCCACATGCAGTGAGAGCAAATACAGGAAGTAGAGAACTGCTAACATCACAATGAAAATCAATCTGCGTTCATCTAGCTGAGTGCACATAAAAACGGTTTTGTAATTTCTTCTCATATAGCATGACATTTTGCAATGTTAAGTAATAATAAAGCCTAGGAAAATATCTCATTATATCAGAAGAAAAACTTCTCAAAAGTATTCTCAGGATCAGTGCTTATCTTTTAGCAGGCATCAGGTATTCTCACCAGTTAGGGAAACAGATTATGATTCAAATAATAAAAGCTTTTGGAGAAAGATATCTTGACTCTATGCTCCCCTTTTCCTTCCGATTATATCTGTTGGGAAAACATTGGATAATCATTCCACATTGTTTTGAACAACAGTGGCAAAAATACCACTAAGGAAAATTAAATAGTGCTGACCCCCTCAATGGTAATAAATAAATTATATAAAATTTGGAAATCATGTGAAAGGATATCTTTTGAAATTATTGTTATGATTATTAAAGTAATCTAGTTTTGAACATAAAAATCGGGGGCCAGTTCCTCTGCTCTTAAATGATAAAAATGGCTAGATCGGGTTATTCCTAGGTCATAATACTGTTTGCTGCTAGACTGAGAAAAGAATACACACCTCCTTGAAGTGTGAACTGCTCATTCTGTTAGATTTTCATCATACCAGAAATTGGATTATTATATTGCAGTACAGTGTGGGGGAAAAAAAACAACAACACTGTAGTTCAAATTCCAGCTTCATGTATGTACAAGCTGAGCATTTTACATAAGATATTTACCTTCTATTAAACTGTTGTCTTATCTTTAAGCTATGACTCATACCTCATACCATTTCTGTGATATTTAAATAGACTGAGTATGCCATATTTCTAGCATAATAAAAGAACTCCAAAACGTTTCATTCCTTGCTCTCCTTCCCATATTTTCTTCTAAATCACAAATAGTTACAAACAATAGTGGGTAACCTAAAGAGCACTCTGAGTGGACCATGGGTTCATTGAGCACAGGCAGGCAGCATCCCTGTTGTTTATGAAGAGGGATGTCTCCTTGTATTTCAGAAACTTGCAGTAAACCTCTACTGACAGATAAACTCTCCTGGAGGTGTGTTTATTTCAGAGAAGCCAGCCCCTGGTCTGTGCAGTTGAATTGCAAAGGTAACTCAGAACCATTCAGTATGCTAAGCACGAATGACAAGTGCTGATGAGGTTAAGAAAATGATTTGAAAAGAAATCGCGTCATCTCCACTGCAAATGAGAGTAAACCTCAGGTTTCTATACTCCTCAGAAGGATTGTATTTATAAAACCCATGAATAAAAAAAGTTCAGCAGAGAAGAACCAAGGCAGTAGGTTCACCATGGGCTCTGGTGACACAGGACTGGACTGTAAGTCCCAGATACATCACTCATACCAAATGTGGAACTACATGTGAGTGTACCAGTTAGCTATTGTCGCATAACAGAACATCTCAGAATTTAGGGCTTAAATTAATAGTCTCCCCCCCCACCCTTCAGGAATCTGTGGGTTAATATTGCAGTTCTTCAGATCTAAATTAAGCTTGGCAAAGCTCATTCATCTATCTTTGGGCAGGTGCAGATCAGCCAAGCAGCTTTTCTAATCCTGCTATGACTTTCTCAAAAGCTTGAGGTCTCAACTGGGATAATCAGGCTACACGGGTCTGTTCCAGAGGTCTTATCTCTTCTGAAGGCTAACTGGCACATGTTCTTCCAGAGAAGTCAGAGGGAACAATGGAGAGAAAAGAAATTCACGAGGTCTATTGAGGTGTAGGCTTGGTAACTGAGAGACACTGATATTCCATATTCGGATCAGTCTGTGTGAACGAGATTCAGATGAATATTTTATTATTAGTTAGCTATGATGCACAAATAGGTTTGAAGACAGTGTCTTTGCTGTTTGTATTGTGTATTGATCATAATACATTTTTATTAAAATGTTATAAATAAACCAAACAGAGAGTAATACAATACAAAAAAGTCTCTATTACCTCTCACAACTGAAATTTTCAGGGATGAATATGATTTTTGTCATGGCTGGATCCACAGGTTCCAAAGATGCAGGCTTTGTTCTTCTTTCTTCAACTATTTCCTCAGCTTTTGGCTGTAGAAGCCACACTGCGAATGTATATAGTGGTGAAAGTGGCCATCAGCACTTAATCAAGTGGCCTTAGAACTATATTACGTACAACAAGAGAGAAAAAGAGGGAGACAGAGACAGACACACAGAGAGAAAGCTTCTCTTTTTCTGACACTCAGATAAAGTCCACCATGAATTCTCACTGGCACAACTGGTGTCACGTGTCCTCCCAGGAGCTTGGATGAGTGCATTCAACAGATGTGGACCAGAATGGAGGAGGTGTGCATTCCCAAAAGGAAATCAGAGCGCTATTACCAAAAGAAGGAAAGGGGAAAAAACAGAGACTGGACAGGCAAAAAATAACAGATGTCTACAACAAATGATATATTCTACATCTGCTTTTCTGCAACATGCTATTATATCCCTTTTCAAGCTGTTGTAATCAAGTATTTTATTCTGAATTATACACTGTTGTATTATTTTCTTGAGCACAAGGAAAATGGATTGTATCTTGTCATATCAGTATCCCTAGCACTGTGTGTGACTCTTAAGTAGGCCATTGGTATATCTACTTTTTAAAGAGAGTTTATTAGGAGTCCCAATCTCTGATTCAGAAGGGGCACATGTATGATTCCTATTCTTTCTGATTTTTAACACATTTGGATCCAACTCTGTATTTCCATGTGTTCTATAGCCCTACAGAGATGGGTGAAACAGCAGCCTCCATTTATCCTAACTGGAATTGTGTTAAGTAACCTGATCCCTGGACATATCCTGCTAGATTTACATTTCAATCTTGAACAGATAGATTCAGAATTTTAGTTTCTCGAGGTGATAGTCAATAAGAGGAGACAAAATTTTTAAAACCTAGAGTAATCTGGTCTATGGATCCTACTTCCATCCTATTCATAGTTTGATCCACTATTCTAATTGGGGATCATCTTTCAAACAGACATCAGGATCACCTGACCAGGAAAAATCTACATAACTGGTGTCAGAATGGAATGAAGAAAGAAAAACACACATTCAGCAGAACAGACATCGCAAAAGGGTAGACCACAAGGAAAAAAGAACTATTAATATTTTTACTTTTTTCATGAAAGTTTCAGACACTGTACACAGCATGGCTTTGTGCTCTTCATCCAAATCAAAGTCCATCTCCTTGTCTTCTCCCATTCAAGATCCTGTTTGAAATCTTGCTACTGTCACACAAGTATCACCAACCAATTCGATGACAAGTCCATTTAATCATCAGGGGGCTACCAACTGTAAGTGGTACTTATCCCAGCTGATACAAGCATGGAGTTCTGCCTCCTGAGATACCTTTTGGGATTCTAATTCTTCCCACCACCACTAGACGTGGGTAATGTAATTCACTCCAAGTCTCCTGTAAGGATTAGGGAGACAACTCACAGACATTAGGCAGTGTGTTCTAAGTCACTTCAGTCATGTCTGACGCTTTGCAACCCTGTGGACTGTGGCCCACCAGGCTCCTCTGTCCATGGAATTTCCCAGGTAAGAATACTAGAGTAGACTCCATTTCCTCTTTCAAGGAATCTTCCTGACCCAAAGACCGAACCCCCATCTCCTGCATTGGCAGGTGGATTCTTTACCATTGAGCCACCAGAAAAACCCAATTTATTCTAAATACAGCCACCCTAAAAGTTAGGGCTTTCACATAGGAATTTTGACCAGACACATCCATTCAATTCAAAACAATCTTTAACCAATTAAAAAGGGCAAAAAGAATTCTAAGAAATAAAAAATTATTAACATTGGGGAGTGGCCACCACCCCTAGGGATAGGGAAAGGAAAAGAGAAAGAATAAAGCTCAGAGAAGGAGGCCATGCCAGGCTGATAGTCAGCCCTGTGACAAGAGGGTGCGGCTGACACGGGAACACATCATCCAGCGTGGTGAGGGAGACCAGTGGTGAGCGAGAACCACTCTCTGTTTCTGGAAGAAACTACCCAGTGGGCCCCATCAGCTGACCCCAAGGGCAGCCCTCCTCTTTGGTGATGGAGCCAAGGACCGCTGCACACAGTTGCTCTTTCTGCTGTAGAGAAGCACGTGTGGTTCCTTCTAGCCTTGCAGTGCACGCCCAGGACTGGCTGCTGGCAGACCCTAACATAACACAGAACCAGCTGGCAATGGAGAAATGCGGTGTGCAGTGTCTGGTCCTTCAGATCACAAGCACTGCAAAGCAGAGTGGTTTAGGAGCTGAGAGGCAGCAAGTTAATTATCTGCGGAGTCCACCATTTGGGACACACCGCATTCATAGATACCCCTCTGCACAGCCTTGGACTTCTATACTAAAGCAAAACAACTCTGCTTTTACCTCACAAGAGGCTGCTAGCCTCCAAACAAGTGTCCAAGCTCTCATATTTTCCCCAAGCGAGAAGAGACATACTCTTGACAGTCATTGTGTTAACTATTAATTGCTGACTACATTATTTACTCCTCAGATTAATCACAGCCCCGTGAAATATTCTGGTACTAAATCATGCTATGAAACTTAATCTGCAACAAACTTATACAAAATTGTAAGGGTAAAAGGAAAGAAAAATTAATATGTAGGAATAATTATAAACACACGACACAAAAGGAAAACATGCAAACTGCCTACACTTCCTGTTTCTGCAGCTTCCTCTGAGGTCACAGTTGATACCTATGGCTTCCTTCTCCCACTATCCATTGCATATTTCCACTGCCGTCAGCAGCAACCCATCTGATTAAAGGTCTGCACTGAGAGAATGATCCAAACCTTTATTTCTGAAGGGTCTGAATATTTTATGGTCATCTTATTTTGTTCCTAGCAGTTTTCCATTAACTTCTACTATTGGAAATGGAAATATTAATCATTTCAAAATATCCTCTGGCTCTCTGACATAGCTCTCCTTGTCTCTATGTAGAGCAACTGTCCAGTTTCCTCTTAATAATATGGATCAGTCACTCTAGCCCATAACAATAACTCCCCTCCTTGTCTTATAATTAATTTTTTCTTTGCCTTTTGGTTCAATGACATAAGATCATCAAATGACCAGAGGTCTGTCTCAACTTTCCACTCACTGGAATCATTGTTATATGTCTTAGTGGAAGCATTTCTTGTTTTTGAGCTAAGGTCTTCAAACCAGCAGAGTTCAGAGTTGCCAGGATGGGAACTGAAAATTCTGTGAGTGGGTTGAAAGTGAAAGTCACTCAGTTGTGTCTGACTTTTTGTGACCCCATGGACTGTCCATGGAATTCTCCAGGCCAGAATACTGGAATGGGTAACCTTTCCCTTCTCCAGGGGATCTTCCCAGCCCAGAGATTGAACTCAGGTCTCTCACACGGCAGGCAGATTCTTTACCAGCTGAGCCACAAAGGAAGCCACAAGGGAAGTGAGTGGGCTCTTTGAGCTAATAGTGATAGGAGCCACCTATTTTAGCAATGAGGAACTAAGCACCTTATAATATGGTTCAAATTGCTTCAAAGCATATTAAGTACTGTGTAATATAGAACTTAATGCTTTTAGAGTTCTGTCTCAAAACTGGCATAACTGAGTCCTCAGTAAGTCAACCTCATCTCCCTGCTACACCCATACTTCTGAATGACCAGGTATGAAGTAAAAAACAAACAACAACAACCACAAAATGCTTAATTCTATGGACAAAAGCTTTGCTGTAGTTTCTTTACTGTGAAATGAATTTCTTGATTAGAAGTAATGCTATGTAAATAGAAGTAAAGTGACTTCCCTGGTGGTTCAGACAATAAAGCATCTGCCTACAACACAGGAGACCCAGGTTCGATCCCTGGGTCAGGAAGATCCCCTGGAGAAGGAAATGGCACCGCATTCCAGTATTCTTGCCTGGAAAATCCGGTGGACAGAGGAGCCCGATTGACTACTGTCCATGGGGTCGCAAAGAGTCGGACACGACTGAGTGACTTCATTTCACTTAATGCTATGTACAGAATTTTGACCGTGAATGAGGCATTCTTTGAGTCTACAGATGGCCCTGCTGGAAGAGGCATTATGACCAGGAATAATAATTCTATAACCAGAATACATGTCTATTCTAGAAAAGAACCCTCCCCCATACCCACACCATGATGAATGGGGCCTCATTTAGTAAAGCAGGTTATACTGATCAGCTGCTTTAGATGAATGCAGATTCATATTTCTGGCCATCTCTCAGTCCAGACAAAGCAGCTCCTCTAACGTGCTCTTTAAAATTCTCTCCACTACGGTGCTTTCCTTGGGCACTGGCTTTCACAGACACTCCTGAGTGGGGTACATATGCAGAAGCTGTCCAATAAACCTGTGAATCAGTCAACAATTATTTGCATAGTCCCTACATAAGTCATGTGCCAAAAAGTATAAGGAATACAAAAACCAGCTTTGTAAAACTAGAGAAATCTGGGGAAAGTATGCAAGAATAATTCTCCTTTGTATTATTCCTACAAGCACTTCAACAAAAAAAATTTATATAGAAAGTTCAAACATGACTCTTTTCCTTGGGCTTTCACAATTCTATGGGGGAGATAAAGCATGTGTACAGACAAGCATCATCTGCATGAGACAAGAGTAAGTTAAGGATCTTTAAGAAATGGAGGCGGGGGGGAAGGAATAAAGTGTCCTTCATTAATTGAGTCACAAGTAGAACTGTTTTGAACACAGTATAAACAGACACTGTATACAGCTGGAGACAAAGGAATGAAAGATATTTTATCACATTTTCAATAGCTGCATTTCAGTATAAGACAACATAGAGGTGTGCACTGCATGTTATTGGAGCTCAGGGGAGAGATGCCTAATGTAGGTGGTGGAAACTGGTGAACGTTTCCTGGAAGATCATCTTAAAATCCTGCACAGATTAGTAGATATTCTGTGTAAGGGCTTAGAAACAATAGATCAGTAGAGAGCTCTAAGACATGTGAGTTCATACAAGGTGAGAGATGAAGGTGGCTTTGTGGGAAAATTAAAGTTCACTGAACCACACGGTAAGTCTGCACCTATGTGAGGCTATGAAGATTTCTGCTCTCTGTGTAACTGGTAACTCTTAGAGGATTTTAGAGAAAATGACATCATTGGGTACTTATTTCAGAAGAAATCTCACTGACTACCCTATAAATAAAAATGGATGTCATGGGATAAAAATTAAAGCAGCAGAAGAAAAAGACTGTCTCAGTAACATGAGTAAGCTTAATGGTAGCTGTAACTGAGGGAGTCCTGAGAAATATGAAGGAGACAACTGGATTCCAGAGATTTTAGGAGACTAAATCAATAGAACTTAGAAATTGTGCACACAGAGGGTGAGGAAGGAGAGCCAGAGTAAAGAGTGAATACCAGGTTAAGACAGGCATCTGAATTTATTATGTGAAAGATATAAGGGCTTCCCAGGTGACTCAGTGGTAAAAGAATCTGCCTTCCAATGTAGGAGACACAGGAGACTCGGGTCTGATCTCTGAGTAGGGAAGATTCCCTGAAGGAGGAAATTACAACATACTCCAGTATTCTTGTCTGGAAAATCCAATGGGCAGAGGAGCCTGGTGGACTGAAGTCCATGGTGTCACAAAGAGTCAGACACAACTGAACTGCGGAGAACACACATACACAAGATGTAAGGCAATGGAATTAATCAGAGGTGGTTCTATATCAGAGGTAAATTTAACTGGTGCTCTAGAGGCCAAGTGTCAGTGATTCTCTGTTGGTTTCCCTGAAGCTGAGTGACTCCATTCAAGCTCATTTTGAGCTCACTAAGGATAGAAGCAGTATGCTCAAGGGGACAAAGTTACCGCTGAGCAATAGTCACCATTTTCAAGTTGGTTGTTATTAACTACCTGAACATTAGTCTTATTCAGGGAAACAGAATTAGGAGAAGTGGACTTTATAGAGCTTGTTTATAGGTGGTGAGACTCAGGAAAGCAGTGAGCTGTGATTGGCAAAGTGGATGGGTAAATGATAGAGTCAACGGTTGAATCAGGACTGATACGATTTCAGTGCTTATGGTCTTTCACCTCTACTAACTCAGGAGTAGAAAAGATTTACAGGGCATCGCTTCCTTGATGGTTCAGATGGTAAAGAATCTGCCTGCAATGAGGGGACCTAGGATTCCTGGATAGGGAAGACCCCCTGGAAAAGGAAATTGCAAGCCACTCCAGTATTCTTGCCTAGAGAATCCCATGAACAGAGGAGCCTGGAGGGCCGCGGTCTATGGGATCACAAAGAGTTGGACACAACTGAATGACTAATACACACACACACAAATGTTTGGAGGCTTGCCAGGTGGTGCTAGTGGTAAAGAACCCGCCTGCCAATGCAAGAGATGTAAGAGATGCTGGTTTGACTTGGGTAGGGAATGGTGCCTGGAGGAGGAACTAGCAACCAACTCCAGTATTCTTGTCTTGAGAATTCCATGGACAGAAGAGCCTGATGGTCCATATAGTCACAAAGAGTCAGACACGAGTAAGCAACTAACGCTTTCACTTTCACAAGAGTTTAGTACCAATATTATAATCATGCTCAACACAAGAGTTCCCTAATGTATTTCCATGAATTGTAGGCATGTCGAAAAAGGGAAAATTACAGATTTTACTTGCTATTGCTTTCTCTGTCTTCTTCATGGGACATAATCTCTGCAAATGGGTAAAGCCTTCCTTTGTACACAGCCCATCAGAAGTTACCAAGTTAGTCAGCAAAGCTAATACACTGAAAAGACATTGCTCATACAAGAATCAGTCATGGTTCAGAGCTGGTTAATCAAATGTAATTAGACAACTCACTAATTGATCCCAGAAGCTATCACCATTTGACCTCTGGTGAAAGGGCCTGATACATTCAAACTCCTCTGGAGACAAGTGAATAGAAATTCTCATTGGATGAAACCACATAATTCAATTAACCTACTTAGTGAACTCAAGGTTTAGTCAAATCATTCAAGTGTGTATTGGGTTTCAAGAAGAGATTGAATTGGAATTTATCTTTTTCTTGTCTTATGATGAAAACTGTCTGGATTGCAACATCTTAGGGGCCATTTTCAAGAAATGATAACATAAAATATGGTTGGTCATTGGTGGTAATGATTTTAGTTGCTAAGCGGTCCCCTTCTCTGTGATCACATGGACTAAAGTCTGCCAGATTGTTGGTCACTACTGCTTTGAAATCTATTCTTTACTATTTTCCTTCCTTCCTTCCTCCTTTCCTTCCTCTTTTCCTCCCTTCCTTCCTTTTTGGTCTTCTTTAATTTTCAAAATACTGCAAACTTAGGTTCTTTGGTAACAGAAAAACATAGATTAATTCATCAGAGTAGAAGTGACTGAAATGTATAATCATCTAACCTTATAAAATAAAAAGGTAAATTACAAATCACCAAAATACATGACCGATACTAGATTAGTAAATAGGTGAAATCTGTCTTACCAATAAATGAGGAATCGTAGATATGTAGCTAGGAAACTCAGTAAAGAGTATGAATATTCCATTCAAGGAATAGTAATGGCTACTATCAAAAAATCCACAAACAATAAATGCTGGAGAGGGTGTGGAGAAAAGGGAACCTTCTTACACTGTTGGTGGGAATGCAAACTAGTACAGCCACTATGGAGAACAGTGTGGAGATTCCTTGAAAAACTGGATATAGAACTGCCATATGACCCAGCAATCCCACTGCTGGGCATACACACCGAGGAAACCAGAACTGAAAGAGTCACGTGTACCCCAATGTTCATTGCAGCACTGTTTACAATAGCCAGAACGTGGAAGCAACTAGATGTCCGTCGGCAGATGAATGGATAAGAAAGCTGTGGTACAAATAGACAATGGAATGTTACTCAGCTATTAGAAAGAATGCATTTGAATCAGTTCTAATGAGGTGGATGAAACTGGAGCCTATTATACAGAGTGAAGTAAGTCAGAAAGAAAAACAATACAGTATATTAATGCATATGTATGGAATTTAGAAAGATGGCAACAAGGACTCTATATGTAAGACAGCAAGAGAGACACAGATATAAAGAACAGACTTTTGGACAGAAGGCGAGGGTGGGATGATTTGAGAGAATAGCACTGAAACATGTATATTACCATACGTGAACTAGATCGCCAGTCCAAGTGTGAATCATGAAACAGGACACTCAAAGTCGGTGCACTGTGATGGCCCTGAGGGATGGGACGGGGAGGGAGGTGGGGGCGGGGGTTCAGAATGGGAAACACATGCACACCCATGGCTGATTCATGTCAATGTATGGCAAAAATTATTTTAAAGTAATTAGCCTAAATTAAAATAAACAAATTAATTAAAATAATAAAATAAAGGGCAAAAAAGGTAAATGGAAATAGCCAATGTAAACATGGAAAATATCGTTTTTGAAATCCTCATCAAAGAAATGCAAATTGAAGCATAAGTAATACCACGCTGACATCAAAGTGCTAATTCACTTTAAGCTTCTAACAAACTATCTTCTAGAAAGAGTGTACCATTTACAAAGGCGCTGATAATATACACCAAACCCTGTTACAAAGTTAAATATGTTTCTGCATGCAAAGATATTTAATTTTTATCAGTTTTGAAGTACAAAAATTGGGCTACAAATGGGACTATAGAAAACAAATTGCACTTTGTGAATTAAAAAATATGTATATATGTATATATATAGGCTAAAAGGGCTGCAAAAAGCTAATAGTGATTCTTTCTATATGATAGGATTTTAAGTCACATTTAACATATGCTATTTATTTGTTTCAATTTACTACAATATTTTAAATGGGTGTTACTTTGGGACTAAGAAAAGTTATCAGTTTTATTAGGGTTTTTACAGAGGAAACGTCAATGGTAATATTGACAAACATCTCAGGGATTTTCTCTGTTGTCCTCCCATCATAGTGTCTCACCTGAAGCTCTCACTTTCTTCTTCCTGGACTCTCCAGTTTCCATTCGTTCCTGTATAAGGCCTTTGATTCCCCCCCACCCCCCACCATAGATACTTCAGTTTTTTTAAGTATAATTTCAGTATAGCAACTTCCCCGTAAAAAATCCTAGTCATTCCTACTTCCCTTCCTTTTTCCCTGTGATCCAATAAAACTGACTTGGTCTCTTTACCAATCAGAGAAGCATCAAATTAAACAACTAGCTGAAAAATATACAAACTGAATGCCAAGGAAGGAAAAAAAAAATATTTAATTTACTTTTCTGACTCTACAGATAGATATTGTGCTCTGGTTCTGAGAGTAGAATTTGTATTAAAGAGTAAAAGGTAACTGAGTAAGGTTTGGATTCAATATGAGCATTTTCCTGCATAAATTAGTTTCATTAAACTGGAATAAATTGCCTCAAGACATTCACATTCAATACATACTAGAGTATAAACGTATTAGGTGGCTAGTCTCCTGAGCATTTAGGTTTGTCGTCTTATATTTATGCTTTACAGCCGGCTGGTGAATTGCGCACTGTCTCCATCCACTAGCCCAGATAGTGGTGCTCGAAATCAGGAGGAGATTCATTTAGGGCCACGAGAAAGTGGCATAACTAGACTTTTACGAGGTCCTGAGACTCTGCTTCTTTCCCTTACTTCACGAGTAATTCCCAAATACAGTTAGGTATCAGGACAGTATAAGTGAAGATTATATAAGGCAGAAAAGAAGAATGTAATCCCAAAGAATAAAAACAAGAGGGAAAAGAGTTTTACGGCAAAAGCAATGAGAATGGGAATGACTGGAGGGCTTCACAGAAGATAGGTGAGCATCTGCTCAGTCCCCCCACACGGGGTAGACTGCTGGGGCTGCCACAGAAAGAATTAGAAACCAGGCGGCCCTAACAGCAGACTTGCTCACAATTCTGAAGGCTGGAGGTTGAGATCAAGGTGTCAGTAGGGCTGGTCTCTTCTCAGGCTTCTCTCCTCGGCTTATAAATGTCTATCTTCTCACTGCGCCTTTACATGGTCTTCCTTCTATGTATGTCTGTTTCCAAATTTCCTCTTATAAGACACCAGTCATATTTTATTAGGGTCCATTCAAATGACCACCTTTTAATTTGTGTGTGCATGCTGAGTAGTTCAGTCGTGTCTGACCCCTTGCAGACTATAGTCTGTCAGGGTCCTCTGTCCATGGGATTCTCCAGCCAAGAATAGTGGAGGGACCTCCTCCAGGAGATCTTTCTGACTCAGGGATTGAACCCTCATCTTTTATGTCTCCTGCACTGGCAGGTGGGTTCTTTACCGCTAGTGCCACCTGGGAAGCCCTGCATTTTAACTTAGTCACCCCTTTAAGGGACTTATCTCCAAACACAATCACATTTTGAAGTACTGGGTATTAAGGATTCAACATATGAATTTGAGGGGAACACAGTTCAGCCAATAACATTCTCCTTCTGTGTCGTGCAGGGCACACTACCTCTAATATTTCTTCTTTCTAAAGAAATTTTCTAAACTCAACTCCAGTACACAATAGTCAATCCCTCATCAGCATAAACATTTAATTATGTGTTGTCTTTTGTACAGATCAGTTCACTCTGTATAAGCATTATTTCTTCTCAGTCTTTCTCATCAGAATTTCAATCCCTTAAAGATATATCCAGTGTGCTATCTTTACTACCTAGAATTCAGTTCAGTTCAATTCACTGGCTCAGCTGTGTCTGGCTCTTTGCAACCCCATGAATCATAGCACACAAGGCCTCCTTGTCCATTACCAACTCCCAGAGTTCACTCAGACTCACATCCATTGAGTCAGTGATGCCATCCAGCCATCTCATCCTCTGTCATCCCCTTCTCCTCCTGCCCCCAATCCCTCCCAGCATCAGAGTCTTTTCCAATGATTCAACTCTTTACATGAGGTGGCCAAAGCATTGGAGTTTCAGCTTTAGCATCAGTCCTTCTGATGAACACCCAGGACT
Organism: Nanger dama; assembly: GCA_917880005.1. Taxonomy (NCBI): domain Eukaryota; kingdom Metazoa; phylum Chordata; class Mammalia; order Artiodactyla; family Bovidae; genus Nanger; species Nanger dama. The sequence goes on along the minus strand of CAKJTW010000074.1, from coordinate 6,099,909 downwards.
AATCTCACTTAGGATGGAATGGTTGGACCTCCTTGCAGTCCAAGAGACTCTCAAGAATTACAAACCACCACCACCACCACCACAGTTCAAAAGCATCAATTCTTCGACACTCAGCTTTCTTCACAATCCAACTCTCGCATCCATACATGACCACTGGAAAAACCATAGCCTTGACTAGACAGACCTTTGTTAGCAAAGTAATGTCTCTGCTTTTGAATATACTATCTAGGTTGGTCATAACTTTCCTTCCAAGGAGTAAGCTTCTTTTAATTCCATGGCTGCAATCACCATCTGCAGTGATTTAGGAGTCCCCCCCAAAAAAAAAAAATAAAGTCTGCCACTGTTTCCACTGTTTCCCCATCTATTTCCCGTGAAGTGATGGGACCAGATGCCATGATCTTCATTTTCTGAATGTTGAGCTTTAAGCCAACTTTTTCACTCTCTACTTTCACTTTCATCAAGAGGCTTTTAGTTCCTCTTCATTTTCTGCCATAAGAGTGGTGTCATCTGCGTATCTGAGGTTCTTGATATTTCTCCTGGCAATCTTAATTCCAGCTTGTGCTTCCTCCAGCCCAGCGTTTCTCATGATGTACTGTATATAAGTTAAATAAGCAGGGTGACAATATACAGCCTTGATGTACTCCTTTTCCTATTTGGAACCAATCTGTTGTTCCATGTCCAGTTCTGACTGTTTCTTCCTGACCTGCATACAGATTTCTCAAGAGGCAAGCCAGGTGGTCTGGTATTCCTATATGTTACAGAATTTTCCACAGTTTATTGTGATTCACACAGTCAAAGGCTTTGGCATAGTCAATAAAGCAGAAGTAGATGTTTTTCTGGAACTCTCTTGCTTTTTCAATGATCCAGCGGATGTTGGCAATTACCTAGAATAGTAGAAACTAAAAATTGACAGATAGGCCCTATATGCTGCACACAACTCAAGGTCAAAGGACATGTTTACTTTATTAAAAAAATAAATATACTCAGAATCTAGTATCTGTCATGGAAAATGACTTGTTGAATAAATGTATGAATAAGACAATGAATTAATTAATGAATGAAGTGGAAGAAAAACCAGTAAAACAGAGAAGGAACAATCAGAAAGGGGAAAATTTTCAGGAAGGTGGCACCAAATTTCATCTTCTTTCAATGATATATAAATGGTATCTGTGTTGTCACTAAGTTCTTCCAAATAATTCTGATATAAAGCAAAGTCTGAGAAGTCCTGACTAATCCAGATACTCTCTGCAAGTGTTTACAAGATGATGACTTAATTACCTGAAAGGCTGCCTTGCTTGTCTATGTTATTTTATTTTATTTTTGTGTAGACCTGCTCTGGACTCCAGATTTCTAAAACGAGCACCTTGGAGGAGTTCCATGGCAATCTCCCTGGAGACAGAGTTGGGATTATTAATATACCTTTGGAAATAACAGCTCTTAGACACTGTAACTCACATTAATGTGCAATATCCAGACCGCTCACTCTGAGGATGGGAATGCAATGTACTCATTCTGGTTTATTATAAAAACATTAAAATGTGCTCTGTGGGTTAATCATGATGACACTTGCATCTGTTTTGGAGATTTTGAGTTGTTTTTTGTGGAATTTAATCATACTCTTCTTGAACTTTACCTTCTAGAAATAAATCCAAGACTTTGGGGGCTGGATCCAAGCAATCCATGTCTTCAGCATATGCTTTTTTTTGGCATATTAGAGCCTCAATCAAAACTCCTTTCAGAAGCATGAAACTTTATTTAATCACTGTGTACCTGTTTTGTACTAGATACCAGGGAGATATGTGTAGACCTTGACAGTGTAATCTCTCATGTAAACCTCAAAACAATAGTGTGAGAAGGAAAATTGTAATTCAACAATTTAAAACATGATAATTTTTAGTTCATCAATTTAAAAGATAGGAAAACTGAGCCTCAGGTAGGTTTATACATCAGTTCAAGTCATTGAATATATTTCCATCATCTTTCTACTTGACTCCTAAGACAGTTCATGAGATGACTTGAGTCCACAGTTCTTGAAAACTTGGGCTTTTTCTCTCTGTTTCTATTTATTGGTGCTTATGTAATATTGGATTGGTCAAAAGTTCATTCTGTTCTTTGTGTTTTTTTGAAAACCCAAACAAACTTTTTGCCAATCCAATAATTATTAAATGAATAATGATTTTAAAGTAAAAGACCAGAGGAAAGTTCAGTTGTGAAATATAATTCTTTGGACATTTTCACTGAACTATGAAGATATTTGGAAACATGTAGCCTGTCATGGAGAAGGCAATGGCACCCCACTCCAGTACTCTCACCTGGAAAATCCCACGGATGGAGGAGCCTGGTGGGCTGCAGTCCATGGGGTCGCAAAGAGTCGGACACGACTGAGCGACTTCACTTTCACTTTTCACTTTGATGCATTGGAGAAGGAAATGGCACCCCACTCCAGTGTTCTTGCCTGGAGGATCCCAGGGATGGTGGAGCCTGATGGGCTGCTGTCTACGGGGTGTCACAAGTTCGCACGACTGAAGTGACTTAGCAGCAGCCTGTCATATGTCCCCTAATACCTCCCCACCACTCCCAGTTACCATGTAAATTTAGAAGTTAGATTTCAATTGCTTCTACATTTTATTTGTTCCTTGGGGCTTCATGAGGCTGATGAGATGGACCAGATTCTTCCTGTAAGATTTAGCTGAAGAGCTGAGATTTACTGAATATTAAGTGATTATTCATGGACATATAGAGAGAGCCAGTTTTGTAGTGACTGAACCTTTTCCAGATGTAATAATCAGAAAATATAACAAATGATATTCTAATCAAGGTGGTGGCAAATGTTTTCTGTAAAGAGACAGATAGTGAATACACCAAGGTCTCTGTCACAGTCACCCTGTCACTGCAGTGCAGCCAACTTGCAAATTAATTAATGTGGCTGCATAATAAACAAAAACAACCTCACACACACACATGAACAAGCTTTATTCATAGACAGTGAAAAATTTTCACTTCAGTCCAGTCATTCAGTCATGTCCAACTCTTTGTGACCCCATGGACTGTAGCCCGCCGGGCTTCCCTGTCCATTGTCAAGTCTTGGAGCTTGCTCAAACTCATGTCTATCGAGTCAGTGATGCCATCCAACCTGTCGCTCCCTTCACCTCCTGCCTTTAATCTTTCTCAGCATCAGGATCTTTTCCAATCAGCCAGTCCTTCACATCAGGTTGCCAAATTAGTGGAGTAAGTGGAATTTCAGCTTCAACATCAGCTTTCAATGAATATTCAGGACTGATTTCCTTTAGGATGGACTGGTTGGATCTCCTTTCAGTCCACGGGACTCTTAAGAGTCTTCTCCAACACCATAGTTCAAAAGCATCAATTCTTTGGTGCTCAGCTTTCTTTAGAGTCCAACTCTCACACCATGTTAGGAATTCTATTGTCAGTTTTATTTCAAAGTGACTCCAGGCTCTCATTCAAATGGACAGGGTGGGTTGAAGATAGTAGAACTGTAGGTTTGCCTGTCTCCCGGGAGACAGCTACAGGGGCAGCTTACAGATACTGCGTCATTGCCCAAGCCTTCCCCAGTGGCTCAGTGACAAAGAACCTGCTTTCAATGCAGAAGACCTGGCTCAGGAAGATCTCCTGGAGAAGGAAAGGGCAACCCACTCCAGTATTCTTGCCTGGGAAATCCCATGGACAGAGGAGTCTGGTGGGCTACAGTCCATGGGGTTGCAAAGAGTTAGATACAGCTTAGTGACTAAACAACAACAAAACATTGCCATGTGAACACACAAATGCATGCACATGCACACACACAAGCACACACACACACATTCCCATCAGGCTGATCAATCATAAAATGTTATCTCTAACAATGGTCAAGAAGCACAGGGAATTAGTTAATTAGAAAATATTTCACAACATGTTCAGGGTTTTAGGCTTCACGTTTGCATCTGTCAAAGGTGTAATTATGTCAGATAATATACCCGGTGCTGAGATTTTTACATAAACACTTGTGGTCTAGTTCAGAGTTATCTCCCCTGTATGGAGCAGCTGTTGGGAGAAAAATATAAGCTATTAAAAGCAGTTTGAATTAGATGTGGTCTAACTTGCTTAAAATATACAATTCCTAGTCACTTATCAAACAGAGGAATGAGTTAGTTTATTTATTCTGCAGAATGTGTGCCTGGATAAGGTATACAAATTAAGTGGTCTGTAGCATGTTACCAGTGCTGCAAGACGCTTAATAGCAAGTCACTTTAAATATGCATTGCAATTCCAGATAAAGTCTTCATCCACAGGCCCACAAATGAGAAACAAATATTGAAGGCCTATCACCAGAGAATGAAGCAATAGAAATTTCCTCTCTTTTTTTCACAATGGTCTTTTAATTTTACTTGGTGACCGTAAACATGATTGCCCTGCTTCCACGGGTAGTCTTTAGAATATAATGGAAAGGCTATTTTTAAACCTGTACAGTTAAGGTTTAATCAGCGAAGCAGAAGACGTGTATGTATTACGGAATAAGAACTTCATATCAGGGATTAGATCTTACACGATGATAGGAGAAGCTGAGGAAGGAAAGTTCTCAGAAGAATCAGAAAATGTCTGAGAACATTTTCGTTCTGCTTGGGAGAATGAGCCATCGTTTCTGGGACGATGGGCACCTGCAGTCACTGGGGTGTAGCCATGAAGGGCAGGTATAGGGTGAGGATCGGTGGAGGGCTTCATGGCTCCTCCCTCTGCAAATTCACCACTGAGCACCTGGGGATGTTCTGGGGTTGCTGGAGACCAGCAGGGTGGAACTGGGGAAGGATGGCTAGCTGGAGGTAGGCAGGGAAAGAAAAGGATACTTGTCAGTTACTTTTTCTATGAAATCACAACTTTAAAGTGTTTTTTCTAATTAATAGAACTTATTTTTAAAAGCAGTTTTAGGTTTATAGAAAGAAAATTGAGCAGAAAATAGAGAAATTCTGTATATTCTCTTTCTCCACTCCAAGTTTCACTTATTTTCATTATTTCTTAGTGTGGTACATTTACTAAATTGATGAACTGATATTTATTATTATTAACCAAAGCCCATATTTATTTCAGAGCTCACTCCTTGTGCCACCTAGTTCTATGAATCTTGACAAATGTATAATATAATGTAATGTATCTACTATTATAGTGTACAGTATCGTTACACCACTCTAAAAACCCTCTGTGCTTTCATCTAACATATGCAAATGTGCTTAGTCGCTCACTCAGTCGTGTCCGACTTTATGTGATCTTATGGACTGTAGCCTGCCAGGCTCCTCTGTCCGTGGGGATTCTCCAGGCAAGAGTATTGGAGTGGGTTACCATGTCCTCCTCCAGGATATCTTCCCAACCTAGGGATCGAATCCAGGCCTCCTGCAATGCAGGTAGAATTTTTTATCATCTAAGCCACCAGGGAAACGCAAGAATACTGGAGTGGGTAACCCTATCTCTTCTCCAGGGTATCTTCCCAATCCAAGAATTGAATCAGGGTCTCTTGAATTGCAGGCTGATTCCTTACCAGCTGAGGTACCAGGGAAATCCAACATATGCTACTATCCCTCCCATAAATAAAAATAAAAACTTGCTAAACCTCTCCATTAAAGAAAATACCAAGTCTCATACATCTTTTTATCCATCTTTGTTTAATGTTAATTCCTTTTCAAATGGTGTTATGTTACCTGTTTGATGTCATTTAATGCAAACATTGAGATATAATGTTAATGGTGATTAACATATCTACAATTAGGGCATGGAAAAGGAAAACAATTTGTTAATATAATCACAAATGTATCCATGTTAAAATTAAATAGAAATACTAATAACTAAAACTTATTCCTGTAACTGGTCAGGAATGGTTTACAGTTATGGTTTCCTTCTGTCTCTACTATTCTATATTCTATATTTCCTTTGCCCTCAGCAAACATACATTAACTGGTGTTTAATGTTTCCTTAACTAGTGCTTCCAGATCTTTGTTTCTAAAGACTCTGGGCTATTAGCAGTCTTGTGTATTGGATTGTGTAGAGTTCTACTAACTTTTATCAGAAAATATGAAAGTATTGAGACATCCAAGGAGATTTCCTGTGTTCCAGATATAACCTTCTCTACCATGATTGTATGTAGGAACCAAATTCTTCCTTATTCTTATTCTGTGTATTGGCTTGGCCAGAAAGTCTGTCTAGATTTTTCCATAACATGGTATAGAAAAGCCCAAATGAGCTTTTGTCCAACCCAGTAGTTAAGACCAGCCAGGACAACAGTTGCCTTTTTTCCTGGGCTTACTGGCCTGAGAAGCACTAAGTGGCCAAATGACCCCCTCATGTTCCAGTTCAATAGACTGCTACTGCTGTGTTCCCTGATGAGAACATTTCTTTTCCTTAGGAACAAAGATCTTCAAACCAGTAGATTCCAGTGTTGTGTAGATAAGAATAAAATGATCACTATTGAATCTTCAGAGTTAGTAGTGAGAGGATCCACTCCCATTTTCTCTTTTCGATTTTAGACCCATGGGTCCTGGCTAGGGGAGATGTAGCCCCATAGATGGCTCTTGGCTTTAGGGCACATGTACATCCTAAGGACATTGCATCAGCCTGTAAGTTATTGCCTCTCAGCTGGCACTGTAATTGAGCCTCCAGAAAGGCCATTCAATTTTCTCTCAGGCTCTCTGCTTTCAGGTGATGGGGAACATCAAAAGACAAGTGAATTACATGGGCAAAAGGCCATTGTTGCACTTTATATTCTGTAAAACAAGCTCCTTGGCCATAAAGAATCCTATGTGGACTACAGTGATAATAAATAGAGAATTATATAAGTCCAAAGATGGTGAGTTGACACAGAATCTGTGGCACAGTCAGTTGCCCTGAATGAGCAGTAGAGTAAACCATTGCCCGTCCACAATAGAAGTGGTCAAATATAATCAGTCTACCCTGAGGCGACTGACAGACCCCTGTTGGGAGTGACGTTCATCTGTGCTGTTAGCAGTGCGGGCCCTCAGCAATGCTGTAGCCAAATGAGCCTTGGTGAGAGGAAGCTGTGTAGCCGAGCCCACGCATGTCTTCCTCCCCACCTTGTCAATTCCATTTGGTCCATAAACCCATTGTGGAAGAACACACGTGACTGGGAAAGAGGCTGATTGACATCCACAAAATGGATTGATTTACCCAGTGATGAGGAGAATTTTGTCATTTGCTCAATGATGATAAAAATTTTTCTCTTCTGAGAATTTTCTTTGGTAAGTATTCATAGGCATATTTTATTCTTTCCAAGTCATTGACATTAAGCCAAACTATTAGTCACTATGAATCAGCGTATATCCACTCTTCTGGTCATCTCTCCAAAGAGAAAAAATGAGAAACTTGCTTGCCAGATCTACCAGATCTAAAGATTTTCAGTTCCAGCTCAGTTCAGTCGCTCAGTCGTGTCTGACTTTTTGAGAACCCATGAATCACAGCACGCCAGGCCTCCCTGTCCATCACCAACTCCTGGAGTTCACTCACACTCACATCCATTGAATCAGTGATGCCATCCAGCCATCTCATCCTCTGTCATCCCCTTCTCCTCCTGCCCCCAATCCCTCCCAGCATCAGAGTCTTTTCCAATGAGTCAACTCTTCGCATGAGGTGGCCAAAGTACTGGAGTTTCAGCTTCAGCATCAGTCCCTCCAAAGAAATCCCAGGGCTGATCTCCTTCAGAATGGACTGGTTGGATCTCCTTGCACTCCAAGGAACTCTCAAGAGTCTTCTCCAACACCACAGTTCAAAAGCATCAATTCTTGAACTCTCAGCTTTTCTTCACAGTCTAACTCTCACATCCGTACATGACTACTGGAAAATCATAGCTTGACTAGACGGACCGTAGTAGGCAAAGTAATGTCTCTGCTTTTGAATATGCTATCTAGGTTGGTCATAACTTTTCTTCCAAGCACTAGGCATCTTCTAATTTCATGGCTGCAGTCACCATCTGCAGTGATTTTGGAGCCCCCAAAAATAAAGTCTGACACTGTTTCCACTGTTTCCCCATCTATTTCCAGTGAAGTGATGGGACCGGATGCCATGATCTTCATTTTCTGAATGTTGAGCTTTAATCCAACTTTTTCGTTCTCCTCTTTTACTTTCATCAAGAGGCTTTTTAGTTCCTCTGCACTTTCTGCCATAAGGATGGTGTCATCTGCATATCTGAGGTTATTGACATTTCTCCTGGCAATCTTGATTCCAGCTTGTGCTTCTTCCAGCCCAGCGTTTCTCATGTATTTTAGCTTATCCTAAATATTAGAACTTTAGTTGGCTGCCCACCAATTTTTGTCTAGGGACACAAAGATCAATCAGCCAATACCAAAGACCTCTGCTGGTCAAACCATTGGTAATCGCCATGTCGTGTCACTTCTGCTGCCCATCATAGTGATGATTTCCACCCTTCTCTTGCTGTTGTGTGCTTGGTCACTCAGTTGTGTCCAACTCTGTCAGCCTGTAGCCCGCTAGGCTCCTCTGTCCATGCAATTCTCCAGGCAAGAGAACTGGAGTGGATAGCTATGCCCTTCTCCTGGGGATCTTCCCGAACCAGGGGTCAACACTGGGTTTTCTGCATCTCAGGAGATTCTTTACCATCTGAACCACCAGGGAAGCCCTCTTTTGCTGTTAGGGGCCACCATGTGACCCCTGGGGAATCTCATTATCACCATTGACCCCTGGGGAATCTTATCAAATATAAAATCTTATATTTGTTCAGAAGGTGACACTTAATAGCTTGCTGAGAACACAGCTACAATATTCTTGGAAAAATTGTGCTCTCCTCACCAACATGACAAAAAATAAATAAATAAAGTTATATTTATTTATTTATATATATATCTATTTATATTTATTTATTTTAAACTACCCATGCAGATATTTTATTTTGGGGTGATTATGTTTTTCTTAGATTCTGTGAGAATAGAGGATTATTCCTTCTCTCCCCAGAGCTATTTTATCTTCATCACAAGGGTGATAAATCTGGACCCATATGTCTCCTGTTTAGTATAAACATTTACTCTCAATCCAAAGGTAATGAAATTTTTCTTATATCCCTCAGAGCTAAACACTTGCATTCTGAAGTAGGGATCTTCCTCTAGTTTCTCTAGAGAGGAATTTTTTACATTAAGGGCAAAGTTTTTCCTTTTCTCTAGATGTGAGGAGGGGTACATATGTGGTGGTGGTTTAGTTGGTAAGTCATGTCCGACTCTTGCGATCCCATGGATTGTAGCCCTCTGGGCTTGTCTGTCCATGGGATTCTCCAGGCAAGAATACTGGGGTGGGTTCCCATTTCCTTCTCCAGGGGAACTTCCCGACCCAAGAATCAAACCCAGGTCTCCTGCATTACAGGCAGATGATTTACCAACTGAGCTATCACAGCTCCTATAAAAGCTTCAAGTTTTGTAAGTTTGAGGCTTTTTCCTGTAGTATCAACTACTCTGTACATAAAGGATGACAACTGCCCTCACCACATCATCCCGAAGATGAACTGGGGCATAGAGAAACTGCACAAGGTAAATAAGAGTAATCAAAACATTTAACAAGAAACACCACATTCTCAGTTATAAAATGAGTCTTAATAAATTTAAACTGATTGAAACTAATGAAGCATTTATCTGACCACAACTGAAGTAAATTAGAAATCAATAAGGAAAAAATCTCCAGAAACATTCCAAGTATTTAAAACGTACATACTCTTATAAATAACCCATGGATCAAAGGAAAAATCAAAAGAGAAATTAGAAAATGAATCTATTTACTATTGATTAATCCATCTTAAGAACACTTTCACAGAATATTTAAAATAATGTTTGAAAACTATCTGGGAACCATGACCTAGCCAGTCTGACACATAAAATTAAGTGTTGCAATGTATATTTAACTGATAATCAACTGCCAATTTATTTCCAAGTACTGCTTTAAACAGGCCTTCACAGTATTTGAGAATTCTGGTCCAGTTGTTCCATGTTCTTCGCTAGCATTCAGTATAGTCATTTTAAAAAAGATATGCATCTAATAGTATCAACTCATGGCTTTAATTTTCATTTACTTGAGGAGTAATGACTTTTAATTATTTATAGCACATATACTAGCCATTTGTGTATCACATTGCAAACAATTTTGTTATATTTATTAATAATATTTTTATTTGTAGCATTTTTCAACTCAAAAGGGATCAATGTGCCATGGACTACAGCTACTGCTACTCTCACAAAATGTGCTATTTTAGAAATCAATCTACACAAAACTCAACTGTACACCTTGCATTGAGTAAATATATTTTTAAGACAGCATGACCAGAGCATGCTTATGTACACAGTTGTATATGTGAAACATGCTGTATCTCTTCCAGCATCCTCAGTTCCTTAACATCCAAGAATGGCCAATCCCCAGACTCTGATTTCATGGCTGGGATATCTTAGAACACGTGGTAAGGAGAAAGGAATAATTCTGTTTTGGGTAACTGACGCATTTGGAGTCTGCATGAGCAACTCTATGGATATATTTTGAAACGAGTAGATGTAATTGATACGTGAAGGGTGCATTTTAAAAGAGACACTACTAATGTAATTTCTGTGTTGCACTTTCAAGAAAACAGTTTATATATAAAAATAAATTGCTTAGTAATTAACATCCCCTAACACTGTTATGCCATTTGCAGTTAACATATTGCCATATCTATTGTATTACAGCTATTCCGATTTTATACAGGAAAAGAAAAAAAAAAAACTTAGAAAGTTCTAGTGATGTGTAAAAGTAGGTGGTAATTATGTCCACCATTGCATAAATATTTTGAATCACTGGCATGTCTGTGTCTGACCTAATTAGGAGCAAGACTCCAACAGTGATGGCCGTGATGCAGCACTTGTCCCCCGTAGTTCCCAGTTTGCTAAGAGAAATAAGATAGTGTAGATAGATTTATGGGGTACAAAGGGTAGAGACAAAAGGGTAGAGCATACATAAAGCCTTGCTCAGTAGATGTAATTATCCACATTTTGAAGCAAAGAAATGAAGACTCAGTAAGGTTAATGGACTTGCTCACAGTGCAGAGCTACCTGGCAATGGGAGACACAATAGAATTCACCCCTGATTGTCAGAAAGAACACTTTCTTTTGGTCCTTTGTCTCACTATCCACTAAGTTCACTCCTCCTAAATTTCTTGTGTTGTTGGCTTTTGATACAGTAGTGAGTTCTATCTGCACTTTTGTGTTTCAGCTAGATTACACTGTTCTTGGGTTAAGCACTTTTGTTATGCATGTGTTTCGATGTTGCAGACACGACTCATGCTTCTTCTGCTTCCCCCATGCTGCAGCTGCTGCTAAGTCGCATCAGTCATGTCCAACTCTGTGCGACCCCATAGACAGCAGCCCACCAGGCTCCTCTGTCCCTGGAATTCTCTAGGCAAGAATACTGGAGTGGGTTGCCATTTCCTTCTCCAATGCATAAAATGAAAAGTGAAAGTGAAGTCGCTCAGTTGTATCTGACTCTTAGCAACCCCATGGACTGCAGCCTACCAGGCTCCTCCGTCCCTGGGATTTTCCAGGCAAGAGTACTGGAGTGGGGTGCCATTGCCTTCCCCCATGGCCCCCAGCAAAATCTGAGGGGATAACAGACCGTGAGGAGATAGACTCTTGAGAAGCAGCTGTGGCATATGTAGAACAGGCAAGATATACAACATATACGGAACAGGCAAATGAAGAGTTGGACTCCAGACCAGTATTCCCTTGGGGACTGCACAGAGTCTTTGTAACTTTTTAGTTTTATTTTTTTCTCTCAGGAAATGTAGTTGATATCACTCGAGTCATCATTAAATAAAGTAGGCGCTACCCCAACTTATCCTCTCTACATCACTTGGCATCATTTGAAGTCAACCACTTAATTATCATGAGACGTTGGTCTTTTAGCATCATCTTGGATCATTTCAATGTCTCCCATCTGTATAGTGACAAAGAAAAATCTACTGGTCAGGGTTGTTTATAAATTAAGGAACTAACTATTAACAAGGTGACTAGCACCTAGAAAGCATTCAACAAGGTACAACTTCCTCCTTCCACCAACCACCTCTGTTATGTAGTGGTTGGGAAGTTCACATTAAAAAAAAAAAAAAACTTATAAAAAGTCTTTATATCATGTAAAATGCTATCTGGATCACTTCTTTGTTAGTTAGAAAAATATCTCAGCTCAGACAACATGGGTTGTCAATAAATTCCTAAAGTTACAATGTGTTACTGAATCTTGCGTCTTTGAGCCCCACACGGTTCATGCAGCCTGCCTCCTGAGAACAGACTCTCCCAGGAGATTCTGAACACTTCCTTGAATAGCTCTGGACCAAAAATACTTCCGTTAACAGTTGGCTCTTCTGAACGTACTCCCAGTGGGAAGGGGAAGGCAGGAAGCAAATAAACAAAGTGAATGTGAAAATATCATAAACCTTAAAATATGTCTGTTTGGAAATAACTTTTCCTAGTGTATGGCAACATGAGCAGTCTCTGACCATTTCAGTCAGACGACTCGTTAACCCTGGGCAAACACTGAGGGGCACCTCGTTTTTGCTGACAAAAATGACTCCCTAAAATACAGTCTAAAATGGATAATAATTTTCTTTATTTTAAAGGCTTGTTGCTTTAATTAGGATTCAAATAATGTACATACATTGTTTTCGCTTGTTATATAGCATGTGTGTGAAGTCACTTCAGTCATGTCTGAATCTTTGGGACCCCATGGACTGTAGCCTGCCAGGCTCCTCTGTCCATGGGGATTCTCAGGCAAGAACACTGGAGTGAGTTGCCATGTCCTCCTCCAGGGGATCTTCCCAACCCAGGGATTAAACCCATGCCCCCTGCATCCACAGGCAGACTCTACCACTGACTCACCTGGGATGCCTCTCTGCATTTTCTGCAAATCAGTAATTAGATCTAGGGACTTGGTCAATTTTAACCCTTTGAGCAAGACTTTCATCTAGCAGAAGGCATACCAGGTCTGATTGCCTCTTTTATGGTGATGTCTGCAGTCATTGATAATTATTGGCTACATCCATTCTTTCATTAGGACTTGCAAAATAATTTTATTCTAATTTTTTTTTCTATTATTCATTCATTTGGGGGTATTCATTACTAGTCAATGAGACACAGAACAGTTCTCCTGTGAACAGAAGCAGAGTGGGCTTCTAGGCAAGGCATCCCTTCCTAATTAAGAGTGGTGCCATGGTGACTGTGCTCCTATTTTGCCATGACATGCATTGCTTTATGAGGCCCTAATCCCTGGAGCTGTCAAAGGCATTTTACCATCATGTCTTACAATCTGTTGAGACATTGCCAATAGATTAAAAGAGATAGATTTTTTTTTTAAATCCAGAAACAACTGGAAATTTTATGACCCATTTGAGTAGTGAACCAAATTTCTGAGCTCACTGTTATCTCTTAAAATAACCCATGTTAGTTTAAGCCACATTGATTCAGTTATTATCTTACATGCATCCAGAAGCATGCTGAGTATGTAACTGGTCAGAGGCAGACCAGTTATAATGTATGGTGCCCTGGTACGCTGGAACCCTCCGGCTGGCTAGATGGATATCCACAGGGCAGTATACTCTATTATGGACTTGAGTTACAGGACTCTACTTAGAGGTGAGAAATATCAACAAAGGTAATCCTCTCATTACACAGAAGAAAACTAAAAGAATAAAATGATTGCATGCCTGAGTGTGGGACCAATAGCATGATGATAAGAAATGGCCTAATGTGGTGCTATTGATATTTAATCTGTGACTCCTTTTAGATTGATTCTTTGCCAAGACATCTATTTTTACTCTACCTGGTTCCACCTATGCCACGAAAATTGCTCAGTCGTGTCTGACTCTTTGCTACTCCAAGAACTCCCCAGGCCAAAATACTGAAGTGGGTAGCCTTTCCCTTCTCCAGAGGATCTTCCCAACCTAAGGATTGAACCAAGGCCTCCTCCATTACAGTCGGATTCTTTACCAGCTGAGCCACCAGGGAACATAATTTGTTTTCCCCCAATTTATGACAGGAAAAGACGACTTTCTAGGCTTATTCCTATGTAGGTCTGTCTCTGCCCATTTCCTTGTAGGTCACCCCCAGGGAAGAGGAAATGTTTTCCCTCTGTCTGTTTTTGTGTGTTTGTACTTAATTTTAATTTTAAAAAGTTAAATTATAATTAAAGAAAAATTTTGCCATTTTCTCTTTTATCCTGTTTCTCATTCAGAATTAGAGTTGTGAGTGTGGTAATTAAAAGTGCAGTCTGCCAAGACGAACACATTTTTTTCCAAGGAAGACATACAGATGGTTAATAGGCATATGAAAAGATGCTCAGTATCACTAATTATTAGCGATATATATATCGACATCAAAATGGTTTCAATATGCATGTCTCACAACTGTCTCACAACTATCTCACAACAATTGTATGTCTCACAATTGCATAGCATCACCTTACATCTGTCAGAATGACTAGCATCAAAAAGTCTACAAATAACACATACTGGAGAGTGTGTGGAGAAAAGAGAACCCTTGTACACTATTGATGGGAATGTAAATTAGTGCAGCCACAATGAAAAACAGTAAAGAGATACCTTAAAAAACTAAAAATAGAACTACCATATGATATAGCAATTCAAGTACTGGGTAGATATCCAGAAAAAAAAAAAGAAAACGCTAATTCAAAAAGATAGTGAACCCTAGTGTTCATAGCAGCACTATTTACAATAGGGAAGAAATGAAAGCAACCCACATACTACCCAATAGACGGTTGGATTAAGAACATGTGGTCTATAAATGCGATGGAATACTGCTGTTAAGCCGCTTCAGTCGTATCCAACTCTGTGCAACCCCATAGACGGCAGCCTCCGAGGCTCCCCCATCCCCGGGATTCTCCAGGCAAGAGCACTGGAGTGGGTTGCCGTTTCCTTCTCCAATGCATGACAGTGAAAAGTGAAAGTGAAGACGTTCAGTTATGTCCAACTCTTCATGACCCCATGGACTGCAGCCCACCAGGCTCCTCTGTCCCTAGGATTTTTCAGGCAAGAGTACTGGAGTGGGGTGCCATTGCCTTCTCTGCAATGGAATACTGCTGCTGCTGCTGCTAAGTCATTTCAGTCATATCTGACTCTGTGCGACCCCATAGACGGTGACCCACCAGGCTCCCCCATCCCTGGAATTCTCCAGGCAAGAACGCTGGAGTGGGTTGCCGTTTCCTTCTCCAATGCATCAAAGTCAAAAGTGAAAGTGAAGTCGCTCAGTCGTGTCTGACTCTTAGCGACCCCATGGACTGCAGCCCACCAGGCTCTGCTGCCCATGGGATTTTCCAGGCAGGAGTACTGGAGTGGGGTGCCATTGCCTTCTCCACATCTAAGCTTAGGTGGGTCCAAAAGGTGACATCAAAGAGACACTTCTGTTGCTCTACTCACAGAGAACATCCCAAACGGTTTAAGAGCTCTGTGCCAGAGACAGGGTTAAGATTTATATTTATTATATTTATTTATATAGCTTTATAAATTTATATATTTTATTATATATTTATGTATTTATATTTATTATCATATAAATCACAGTGCCACCACGGTGAGTAAAGAGAGAATGTGTGTCTGTCTGTGGGTGGGATTATTTGTGGTATTTCAGGTGGCAGTGGGAGTTGATGTCTGTGTGTGTCCATGTGTACGTGAGTGTGTGATGCTGGGTGGAGATATGCAGGTATGTGTGGGTGTGTAGATGACTGTGTACCAAGCCGTGTGACAGTATATCTTTCCATTCAATCTTTAGAAATTATTGAAAACTTGCTTTAAAAAAGTTCACAAGTGATTTTCCCTGGCTCCTGAAGTTTAATTAGAATTTTGTAAAAATACCATTCCATACTCCCTCTCTCCTGTCTGGGCTTTGTGGCTGCAGCCTCTTTCCTCTTTTATTGCCCCATACTATAAGCCAAATGTTAAATGCATAACATCAAGAAGGATAAGGCACTGTTGACAGATTGTATATTTGATCTGAGAGAAAATACGTATTTCAGACAGCCTCCTTGTCCTAGAAAATATGTGTGTTGTCAGAAGTTTTGTGACTGAGGCAGGAGGCTCCAGAAAGAAAATGTGATATTAAATTGTGGAGTGATTTGGACAAGATTCACAAAGTACCTTCAGGTTTCAAGAACTCAGCAGCCAGCTCCACACATGTCTGCCACAGAACATTAATATTTCAGTAAACACAAACCTTTTATCACACATTCTATTTTGTTTTCTTCCCCTTTGAAATCTTCACAAATTTGAGTGGGAACAAAAGATACAGCTTGATCTGAAGAACAGCCATAAGTTGAAGGTTTATATCACTTAGAGTGCATGGGACAACAACATCAGCTATTTACAGCATAAAATATAATGTGTTAATATTTTATTTCATGTCAAAAGCCACATGGTATGTAGATGTGAGGAGTTTCAGAGGTATTTGGAGGTGCTGTGTGAGATACTCAGTGTAAATGGTAAGCATGTATTTTCCTTTAAATACAAAAATGTATATAATGCAGAAGAGCGTGAGTCAAATTTATACGATAAATATAAAGAACAAAATTATTTTCAGTTCAATTCAGTCACTCAGTCGTGTCCAACTCTTTGCGACCCCATGAACTGCAGCACGCCAGGCCTCCCTGTCCATCACCAACTTCCGGAGACCACCCAAACCCATGTCCACTGAGTCGGCAATGCCATCCAACTATCTCATCCTCTGTCGCCCCCTTCTCCTCCTGCCCTCAATCTTTCCCAGCATCAGGGTCCTTTCCAATGAGTCAGCTCTCCTCAGCAGGTGGCCAAAGTATTGGAGTTTCAGCTTCAACTTCAGTCCCTCCAATGAACACCCAGAAGTGATCTCCTTTAGGATGGACTGGTTGGGTCTCCTTGCAGTCCAAGGGACTCTCAAGAGTCTTCTCCAACACCACAGTTCAAAAGCATCAATTCTTTGGTGCTCAGCTTTCCTTATAGTCCAACTCTCACAGCAACTTAATTCATGTCTTCTTCTTAGCACAAGAGGGGATGATGCACTATACAAAGCCATGGCAGTGGAGGGACCACCATTAGGACACTCCTGGGACGAGAGACAGAGACATGCCCCCACTTCCAGATGAAATAGAAACACCAGCTCAGAGGCCATAGTGGTTACCTATCTGCACTTGAGCAAACTCAGCCTCAGTTCAGTTCAGTCACTCAGTCATGTCCAACTCTTTGCAACCCCATGGACTGCAGCACACCAGGCCTCCCTGTTCATCACCAGCTCCCACAGCTCACCCAAGCTCATGTCCATTGTCAGTGATGCCATCCAACCGTCTCATCCTCTGTCCTCCCCTTCTCTTCCCACCTTCAATCTTTCCCAGCATCAGTGTCTTTTCAGATAAGTCAGCTCTTTGCATCAGGTGGCCAAAGTAATGGAGTTTCAGCTTCAACATCAGTCCTTCCAATGAACACTCAGGACTGATTTCCTTTAGGATGGACTGGTTGGATCTCCTTGCAGTCCAAGGGACTCTCAAGTTTTCTCCAACACTACAGTTAAAAAGCATCAGTTCTTCAGTGCTCAGCTTTCTTTATAGTCCAACTCTCACATCCATACGTGACTACTGGAAAAACTATAGCCTTGACTGGACAGACCTTTGTTGGCAAAGTAATGCCTGCTTTTAAACTCAGTCATGTCCAATTCTTTGCTACTCCATGGATTGTAGCCCATCAGGTTCCTCTGTTCATGGAATTTTCCAGGCAAGAATACTGGAGTGGGTTGCCATTTCCTTCTCCAGGGGATATTCCCAACCCAGGGATCAAATCCAGGTGAGATAGAACCCAGGTCTCCTGAATTACAAACAGATTCTTTACCATCTGAGCCACCAAAGAAGCCCCAGCCTAGTGAAAGGTAGAGAAAATGTTAGTGAAGAACTAAATTGATTTAAAATATGATTCACTGAAGAAAGCAAGAAAAATATCAATATCTGAAATAACAAAGTAAATTAAATTAATTTAAAAGGTGTTTCACAGAGTATTTGCATAATTCAATTCATATTATTTTACATTTTTATATATTGTAAAGTATAGAAGTTTCTTGGGAATAATTTCTCATAAAAATACTTTTATATGATTTAGATAAAATGAATGTCCCTCTTCTCTTGCACATCTTCATCTACTAAGGGAAGGATGGAGATTTTACTTTATATAATTTATGTTTTACCATCTCTATCCTCACTTTGCTGTTGCTGCTAAGTCATTTTAGTCATGTCCGACTCTGTGCTATCCCACAGACGGTAGCCCACCAGGCTCCCCTGTTCCTGGGCCTCTCCAAGCAAGAACACTGGAGTGGGTTGCCATTTCCTTCTCCAATGCATGAAACTGAAAAGTGAAAGTGAAGTCACTCAGTCATGTCCGACTCTTCGAGATCCCATGGACTGCAGCCCACCAGGCTCCTCCATCCATGGGATTTTCCAGGCAAGAGTACTAGAGTGGGGTGCCATTGCCTTCTCTGATCCTCACTTTATGTATATATAAGTTATATAAATATGTAAGCAGTTATGCATTTGCTTCATGGATTTATATACTACACTTTAATTGATAATATAATTTTTAAATATGATTTTAAAATCATAAATATAATGTGATTTTTTTAAAAATTGCTTTCAAGTAGCATAAAATTTGAAAATCTTTCTGGTTAGTGTACAGAGCTATAGTCCATTTTCTCTAATTTTTTATGATATGGATTAATGATCATTTATATTGTAAAAATCTTCCACACATAATACAAATATAAAATGATACTTTATCAAATTTCAATCCCAGCAGCATCAAAAATATATATATATATATAAATTCCATCAACTTGCTAACAACATATATAATTCAATCAAAAGAAATAGACAAATCTATTTTGTAAAAAAAGAAAGTACCTCATAATTTTACTAATTAGTTAGGTTAAGTAACTTTTTAATTTTTATTTATAATTTGTATTTATTTTCTTTGTAAGAATGTTTAAATTGTGAAACTTTTTAAAAGCTATATTATTTTCAGATTTATTTGAAGAGGTTCTGTACATAACTAGGGCAATTTGATATATTGCAGCATGTTGTTCTCAGCGCATTACTTATCGTTCGGTGTGGTTTATGAGATAGTTTTTCACATAAGTGAAGCTTGACTCAGTTGAATTTTTTTCCTGTATTGATTCTGCCTCCTCTGGCTTTTTAGAAACAATTTCTTTATACAAACAATGTAAGCATATTCTCACATAATTTCTTTTAAACTTTTTGGAATTCTTTTTAAGACTGTTTTCTTAAATCATTATTTGTGTAAATGTATGAAGTGTTGATCAGTTTTACTTGTTCTTCAAATGTATGACTTAATGATCCTAAGCCGTGCAAAGAACTAGTTTGGCGGTGCTGGTGATGGTTTAATTGCTAAGTTGTCTCCGACTCTTGCGACGTGACCCCGTGGACTGTAGCCCACCAGGTTCCTCTGTCCACGGGATTCTTCAGACAAGAATACTGGAATGGGTTGCCATTTCCTCCTCCAGGGGATCTTCCAGACCCGGGAATCAAACCCGAGTCTGCTGCACTGCAGGCTGACTGAGCTATGAAGGAAGCCCGAGAACTAGTTTAAAGGAAAGAAAGTGAAGTGCCTCAGTCATGTCCGACTCTTTGCAACACCACGGACTGTAGCCTACCATGTTTCTCCATCCATGGGATTTTCCAGCAAGACTACTGGAGTGGGTTGCCGTTTCCTTCTCCAGGGGATCTTCCCCACCCAGGATGGAACCCGGGTCTCCCCCACTGTAGGCAGACACTTTACCGTCTGAGCCACCAGGGAAGTCTCCAAGAAATAGTTTACTCTTTTCCAAAGAACTTTCTTGCGGGACCCTGAAAATAACGCATGGTCTCCCTCACTAGGGGGGAGCCATTCACACAACCCTCAATAGGGACTCACCCATTAGGGCTGTGTAGCAGATGTCTCCCTCTTCAATGTCAACCATGAACTGAATTTCCAAATGCAAGACAATTTATTAATGGACTCACTTATCTGCTCTAATGACCAGTCTGTATGCAGTTTACACATACGTCCCTATCTTTTAATTACTTAAACTTTAAAATAACTTATTTCTGATCAAACAGCAACATTTCTATTGAAATGTTAGCTAGATTATTCTGTTTTATTGAAATAAAATTGACATACATCATGTTAGTTTCAGGTGCACAATATGACTCAATGTTTGCATAATTTACAAAATGATCTCCACAATGTATTTAGTCAACATCTGTCATCATACAGAGTTACAAATGTTTTTTCTTGTGATGAGAATTTTTCAGATTTACTTTCTTAGCCAGTTTCAAATTTGAAGTGTAATATTATTGACTATAGTCACCATGCTCTTCATTACATCCTCATGACTTATTTATTTTATAACTGGACCTTTGTACCTCTTGATAGGCTCTGCTATTCTTACACATTTTCACTTCCATATGAATGTTAGAACACTTCGTCAAATGCCATGAAAAAAAAACCCTTTTGGGATTTGATTAGGATTGCTTTGGATGTAGAAATCAATTTAAGGAAGAAGAATGTCTTTACAATATCAATTCTTATCATCCTTGAACTAACTAGATTTCTTCATTTGCTCAAGTATGTGTTTTCACTGTCTACTTAGATGAGACTATTTTGGTTTTCTTTAATATTTTAAGGAGAAGAAATATATTGGTATATTTTCTAATGTGAAATATTCCTTGCATTTTTGGAACTAGAATGGTTTCATTTGGGCTTGACCTTTTATTGCTTTTTAACATATTGCTGAGTTGTGTTACTAATGCAAGGACACTCATTAGCTAAGTACTCATATTGTGAGGTGGCACTTGAAGTTGCCTAGTAAGAAAGGAAAAGAAAATACTCTACTGATTTAATGAATTATATCAATCCCCACTCAAACATCCCTCTCCATTTAACGCTGGGTTTCTATCATTGTTCACATAATAAAACTTTATGTCTAGTGATTGTCAGATATCCTGGTTATGTGATGAATACAGTATGAGTATAAACAGGTTGCAAAATGTAATTGTAGATGTCACAGATGTAGACATTTAGGATTTGTAGAAAGCCCAAATCATTAATTCATTCATAAATACTGATGAATCAACTACTATATATTAGAAATTGTTTTATCTGCCAGGATATAATAGTGAAACCAAATGACTAAGATCCCACCACCTCACTGAGATTATACTTTATTGAGTGATAAAAGTAAAAAAAAATTGGCTCAGTGGTTAAGAATCCACCTGCCAATGCAGGAGAAATGAGAGACACAGGTTTGATCACTGAGCTGGGAAGATCCCCTAGAGAAGGAAATGACAACTCACTACAGTATTCTGGCCTGGAAAATTCCATGGGCAGTTCTCTGCAGGCTACAGTCAATGGGGTCGCAAAGAGTTAGACAGAACTGAGCACATTATTATAATATAAAAATTTGAAGTAAACTTTATATACATTGAAGCAATGGAAAAGACTCTGATGCTGGGAGGAATTGGGGGCAGGAGAAGGGGACGACAGAGAATGAGATGGCTGGATGGCATCACTGACTCGATGGACGTGAATCTGAGTGAACTCTGGGAGTTGGTGATGGACAGGGAGGCCTGGCATGCTGCGATTCGTGGGGTCGCAGAGTCGGACACGACTGAGCAACTGAACTGAACTGAACTGATACACATCTTAAGTGTGTGCTCTTAACAAATACTTGCACCCATATAACCTATCTTTCTCTCAAGATAAAAAACATGTTCATGAGGTCTCTTCCCAGTCAATTCCCACCCTGGCAGAGAGGCAACCACTTTTCTGATTTTTATTCACCATAGGTTAGTTATGCCTCTTCTAAAGCTTCACATTAATGGAATCATAAAGAATGCATTCTTTTGTGTTAGACTTATTTCACACAGGGTAATTCCTATAAATCTCATTCACATAAATGCTAGTTCACTGGTCTCTCTAAACATCAGCTGTAATCTCTTCTCAGTACTTCCAGTTTCCAGCTTCTGTCTCTTCACTGGGTCCCTTGACATCTCCTAGTGTGAAGCATAGTTTAGAGACAAGGATTACATAGGGGATGTCAGCACTTCTGCCTCCTACAGCTGCTTCCCTTTTATTTCCCACTAAACATCCCTCTGTTCTTCCAGTCTCTCTCTCCTTTGATACCACAAACTAATAAGATTTTAACTTTCTACTGTCCCAACAGTGTATGCAGATTGAAGAACAAAAGAAAAGAAGAAAGCTTGTTACTCAGTCGTATCCGATTCTCTGTGACCCCATGGGCTGTAGCCCACCAGATTCCTTGGTCCGTGGAATTCTCCAGTCAAGAATACTGGAGTGGGTTGCCATTTCCTTCTCCAGGGGATCTTCCCCACCCAGGGATCAAACCCAGGTCTCCTGCATTGCAGGCAAACTCTTTCTTGACTGAGCCACCAGGGAAGCCAGCTTGAAGAATAACCTTGTGTTTAAAAAAAAGCTACAGAAAATTTCATCTCTCTTGGTACAGTAGATACCTTTCTCCAATTTCTTCCTACTTTGGTTACTCTTAAAAAGGATGATGGCAGTGGTTGTTTTAATCTTTTGTCCAGATTTTATAAATGTGACTTGTGGGCACAGTAGTTTCGCCAAACCACTTTATCATTACTAGAAGCTGTGTGTACATTGCATTATTTATAAAATCTTCTTTGTGGATAGTAATCTGTAAATGTTTCCTCTCCAAGTATCCATCTCTTTGACTTTTTTTTTTATTTCCCTGAGGCTTTCTTCGAATTTGTCTTTAAACTGTTGAATTGATATTTATTCTTACTTCAAATGATATTGTTCTCATTTTTATAGAAGCAGCATCTGCTCTAATCTTTCTGGGGACATCAATTATTTTTCAGAAGGTTTATTCTGTATTACGCACAAATATTTCACAAGGGATGAAGCAGGGAATGGGAAGCTTGGGGATTCAATCTGGATCTATATTTATTTTCACCTTTAAAAATCTATGGGAATTTGGGAAAAGCTGCAGTGTGAATCAGAGTCCAACCAAAGAAGATTAAAATACTAGCCATAAATAATACAGGTGGGTTTTATACAGGGAACTGGATTCACAGGTGATGGGAGAAGTGGAAGTGCCCAAGCAGTGGAGGATGAGGCAACTGAGGCATTAGAAGGAGAAGAAGCTTATGTTACCTCTCCGTGGAACAAAGCAGGGGGTGTTGTTACCAAGATCTCTGCAATAGACCTGAAAGAAGAAAGTAAGGTGGCCCTGCCTGGAGAGAGAGGAAGCTTCACTTCAGAGGCAGCAGCTATTAGTCATACAGCCTGAGGCAGAAAACCAAAAGGAGAAATGTCCTTTGCGTGTCTTTTCACCCTCTGTTCAGTATATTTCTAGTGCCTCCTGTTGGCCAGCCCTGGAAGATAGCTGATGCAGCTGCTTGGGAAATGTGACCTAAAGACAGGGACCGTAACAGGGGAAGGGCCAGGAGAGGACGTGAGAGCAAACAGTGCTGCCAACACCTACCTCTCTTTACAACTTGACTTATTTTGCTTCGGGTGGGGTCTTCGTGCCTACCATCATGCATTTGAGAGAGTATTATGTAAAATACTATGCACCACCTCCTGGCTCTAATCTAACAAACGATCAATGCTAGGAAAAAGCTTCTCTTATAAACTACTTATAGTGGTTTTATTTATTGTAAGAAGAGATCAACTGTTAATGAAAGCACATTATACATGTAGTGTAAATTGCAAAAAAACTACAAATTCCTCCCATTCCTTTATATATGTATTATTATATTATACATTATATATTTGTATACATACACTTTATGTATACACTTTTAAAATGATACTGTTTCTTTCCAACTTGATCTAGAGATTAAAACTTGGCCCAAATAAACATATGAAAAGATGCTCAACACTGCAGGTTCTAGGGAATGACACACTGAAACAGTGAGATAACTCTCATCCCTCATCTACTAAAATGGCTAAAATCTAAACCACTGCCAACACCCAGTGCTGGTGAGGATGTCAAGCAACAGGAATTCTCATTCATTGTTGAGGGGAATGCAGAATGGTAGAGCCATTTTGGAGGATAGTTCAAGTCAATTCATTAAAAAAAAAAATAGCTTGCAGTGTGGGAAAAATATGATTTTTTAACATCAAGTTAAAAATCTTTCTCTTCATCCATGAAATCTGGCCTTGACCATGTGATGTGATCTACCCAACAGTATGTGAAATCAATGAATGTGAAAAAGCAGAGGTTAGACTGAGGATTACCTTCTCTACTACCAGGAACTCTGCCATGACCAAGAGAGGAAGCCCAGGCCGGTCTAATAAAGGAGATCGCCTCATAGAATAAAGACAAGCCATCCCAGCTCAGGAACCCTAGGTCAGCCAACCCATTAGTGGACCAACACAGCAAAAGTTACTCTAAGTAAGCCCAGCAGGAAAAGCACTCTGCTGCACTGAACTGATAAGCTATAGAATTATGAGTAAATGGCATGAGTGTGGTTTAACGCCACTGAATATGGGGCGGTTTGTCACCCAGCAAAAGACAGCTGGTATCTCTCCACCAGCAAATTGTAACCCTGAGGAAGTTACCTGGAGGTGTGGTACCAGGTTTCTTGACTGTAAAATTAAGTAGCACAGTAGAGAGCTAGGAGAGCCTGCACTGATTTCTAGTTTTATTCCAACTCTAAAATTCTGCAATGATGCAGAAGGAAATTTGATTTTTTTTCCCCTTGTTTTTTCCTCCTAAGTTATTCAAAGTTTCGTTTCCTCTTTCCAAAGAATCTAGCTTGGAGGATGGCTTATAAATATCTCATTGTGAAAGCACAGATCTGCTGTCAATGAAATGAGCTCCAAATGTCTACATTAAAAAATTTACAAGAAGTTCAAAGAACTCTCAGAGCCGACAGCTACGTCAATACTAATGCTGTCTCCAACGCTGCCATCATTACCGCGTCCTGCAGGAAACAGCCTGGCTTTAAAATCTCAATGATTTAGGTTTGAATACCAGCCCCGTGGCTCTGTGATTCTCAGAAAATCACTCAATATATGGTTATTGGCCAGAAGATACATACAAACATATGAGGATATCTGCCTCTGAATTAGTATTCAGGGAAAGACAATAAAGATTGTGAGACATCATTCTTCTGCTATTCAAGTAGTAAAAGTGGAAAGTAAAAATTCCAGGGGTTAGAAAGATTGTGCATCAATAGGGTATCTAAAAATACAAAAAATAATGGAGATTTCTCAAATTCACATTGATGGGAGAATGGAAAACTGTACATTAAGCATAGTGTTAAAATTGAAATGGATAAACTATCCCCCATTCAATAGAGTGAGTGAAAGTTAGCAGCATAATTTTCAATCAAAAAGTAAATTGCAAAGGATTACACATAACATGAGATCTTGTTTTAATGATATTAGAGAAAAAAACAAATATGCAAATATACTATCACATAGATGTGAAAAAAATATTTAAAATGCAAAGCAAGGGAATGATGAATACAGAATTTAGAAGTGTTTACTTCGTGGGGACATGGGGCTGGAAGAATAGAAAGGAATCAGGCTGAGGGATTGATGGCCTTTGTTGGATATCAAAATGGGTATAAAACTTTTAGTTGTGCATTTATTATTAACAGAGAGAAGAGAAAAGGAAACCTTGAATGGACCAATGAAGGGAGTGTTATGTATCAAGGATTAAAATTTAATTCATTTTTGTGCACTTGTTGACCTTGAACCCATGAGAAATAAAGAAATAGTTAATAACCTGAAACCAAGTAGACTTCTAATTTTGAGTGGGAAAAGGCATCAGATTACATATTCAACAGGACGCCAAAGTCATATGGTGGCAAACAGTGGTGGGGGTAGGAGAGGAGACCCAGGGCTCTGGATCATTTCTTCATTTGCCCACAGACTTTATCTGTGATCTGGTGATAAATGAAAAGTTTTTTGGATGAATGGGGCTGTTGCTTTCTGCTTCCTTACATTTTACCATCAGTCTTCACATACTTGAACTAATTGTTTTGTCCTCCACCTCTCAATGTCTGGCTCTATAATGGGTGAATAGTAATAGCTAAACTTTATTGAATGCTTATAAATACTTCTTAGGCATTCACTTATTGAATTATCATAAATATTCTTTTTTAACCCACATTTTACAGAGGAGGAAAAAGACTTAGAGAGGCTGAAGAAACTGCCCAAAAAGTGACTGGGAAGGGAAATGAATCTAGGCAGCATGCTCCAGAGATGGTCTTTTCAGTCGCTGCGTCTTCCTGCCACTTGGTACCCCATGCCTTTAATACTGAGTATATGGGTAAAGAAACCCAGAGTCCCCTATGTCCAAATGAACATGGAGTGTTTCTCCTGAAGAGAAGCTGTGTTAGCAGTTCCCTGAATTCTCTAAATAGAATCCAGCTCCTCCACCAGATGCTCACTGCTGAGGTCTGTCTCGGCATTCTCCATGCCCAGAATTACATACATTATTCCTGACATGCACAAGACAGAGTAATGCTTCTGAATACACTGTTTAGGGTACGAATGGCTTTCTGAATATCTGTTCCCTGGAGCTAGTGTCTGGGACTACTGCCTTCTGAGTGAGGAGATATTCACAGTCTATGGTGTAAATGACCTATTTGCTCAAGGATGTCAATAGGCACTGCCCTCTTGGTTCAGCTGACCTGGAGCCATTAGCACCTGATGCTCGTGCCAGAGTCTTCCCATCTCTGGCAATCCATGTTTCCACTTTAAGGAAATATATCCAAGAGGAAATGAACTAGAGGATCTAACAGTAGATGACATCCATGACCATAAGGTATTATTACAGACAGCAGAGAATGCCTCTCTCTTCAACCTCCTGAAGTGGATCTTGGGGTTCTGGATGCTCCCAGCAGGTACAGAAACATGACAGTCTAAGCTACTGAGACCTCGTAAGGCAAAGGTTGTGCTAGGTATAGTGGACTGGGAAGAGTGTAAGCAGACACTGAATTCCAGCAGCTCAATCTATTGGCAGTTTCTACTTAAATAAGTTGGATAGCCTTTTGGAGCCTCAGTTGCTTCCCTTGTTAAATGAGAATCTTATACCAAATATGAGGTTTCATGAAAATGAAACGAGATGAATAAAATGAGATGGTTCAGTCTTACTTTCTTCAAAGTAGTTTTAATGAGGTGATCTACCTGTTCACTTACATGCTTAGTAAATATTTGTGGAAATGCAATTTCTGTAAAAATACAACCTAGATGATGGTGAAGGACAGGGAAGGCTGGCATGCTGCAGTCCATGGAGTCACAGTCAGATGTGACTGAGTGTGCTGCAGTCCATGGTATTACAAAGAGTTAGACACAACTGAGCAGCTGAACAACAACAATGTCATCATTGGTGGCACAGTGGTAAAAAATCTTCTGTCAGTGCAGGAGATGCCAGTTCTATCCCTGGGATGGGAAGATCCCCTGGGGGAGGAAATGGATATCCACTCTAGTATTCTTGCCTGAAAAATTCCATGACAGAGGAGCCTGGCAGACTACAGTCCATGGGGTCACAAAGAGTCAGCTATGACTTAGTGGTTGAGCACATGCAATATCCTAGGTAGGAAATCAACATAAGGAAACTGTGTATGTATCATCAAAATATAAAATACAGTAGAGAATAGAATTTGGAGAAAAGGCGTGAGTTTAGAATTAGGCATATTTTCATACCTCAACACTGATTTTTATGTAGTCTGGGCAAATCAGTTTGCTTCTCTGTCCTCAGGGCTGGCTTCCAGGTTGAACGAGATGGTGTCAGTGAAAACATGGAGCACCACTTCTGACTTTCAGTAGAGGTGAGAGGTGCAGTCGCCTTTCCTCATGCCTTTTGCCCACAGAAGAGCAGTCCAACATGTTGGCAGCCATCCAGGGGTCTTAATTATCCAAGTCAGGTTTAGCCCTTTGCAGTTGACCAGCTGGTCATGATAGTCAGTTTACTCCTTCCTCTGGACCCAGAAAGGACAGCTGTGACTTGAAGATGGCCCCTGCCTCATGAATAAGTGGAACTTTGGATAAAGATTCTTTGGCTCCATCCTTTCCAAGTCTGACCAGACATCTGTCTGTTGTATTATCAATATTCTATGAGACTTAATAACTGCCCACCTTCATGCACAGGTCTCTAGGATAATAACAACTAGTACGAATCAAACTTTACTGAACCACAAACAAAGCACTGTAGGAAAACTACTACGATCTCTTTGCAATAAAAGATAAATCTGAGGCTTAGAGAGCTTAAGTCACATGTATGTCATATATAGTTGGAAATGAATCCAGAGACATTATTTTGCCAACAAAGGTCCATCTAGTCAAAGCTATGGTTTTTCCAGTAGTCATATGGATGGGAGAGTTGGGACTATAAAGAAAATTGAGTGCCAAAAATTGATGCTTCTGAACTGTGGTGTTAGAGAAGACTCTTGAGAGTCCCTTGTACAGCAAGGAGATTCAACCAGTCCATTCTAAAGGAAATCAGTCCTGAATATTCATTGGAAGGACTGATGCTGAAACTCCAATACTTTGGCCACCTGATGTGAAGAACTGACTCATTTGAAAAGACATGATGCTGGGAAAGATTGAAGGCAGGAGAAGAAAGGGATGACAGACGATGAGATGGTTGGACAGCATCACCGACTCAATGGACAGGAGTTTTAGTAAACTCCGGAAGTTGGTGATGGACAGGAAGGCCTGGCGTGCTGCAGTCCATGGGGTCACAAAGAGTTGGACAGGGCTGAGCAATTGAACTGACTGAACTGACTGAACTGAATGAACCCACTTGATCATGTTATACTATGGACTGCTAGAGTTTTTGGTCCATGCCATATATTTTACTGGAGAAGGAAATGGCAACCCATTCTAGTATTCTTGCCTGGGAACCTGGGGAGCTACAGTCCATGGGGTTGCAAACAGTTGGACATGATTAAGCATGCATGTGTTTTACAATTTTAAAAATCTCTGGAAGATTCCACATTCTCTGCTTCTAAAGCCAAATCCCTGCCCAGATACCTGTGGGAGTGAACTATTCTCATTTTAATCCTTAAACATAGCCCTAGATCTCACCTGTGTTTGAGTCACAGCGGTTTCTTTTCTTTCCTTCTCTTCCCTGGGGATTCCTTTCTTCACATCTCATCTCCAGTCTACACTGACACCGTATCAGTGCAGTTCTTGAGGCATGGTAGATTTAGCAGCCTCAGCAGCCCCGCCTCCCGTCTCCACAGAGCTCTCCTTCTCCTTCCCAGCAGACCTCAGAGTGGGTTTGCACATTTTGGTATTCTCCCTGTTTGGTTTTCTGCACTGTTCCCGCACCTCCCTGGAGCTCTTGGTATTTCACAGTTCAATTCCGTGCCTCTTGTCTCTTATGGTAGGCTAGTGCTCCCCCTGCTTCTATGAAACTACATGTCGGTAGTGACATTTGAGTGCATGCAGTCAGGCTTAACCCTATGCAAAGTGCTTTCATATATATTGTTTGGTCACTCAGTTGTGTCTGACTCTTTTGTGACCCCGTGAACTATAGCCTGCCAGGCTCCTCTGTCCTTGGGATCTCCCACGCAAGAATACTAGAGTGGGTTGCCATGTCCTTCTCCATTCATGTGTGTGTGTGTATGTGTGTGTGTGTGTGTGTGTGTATATATATATATATATATATATGTATATATATATATATATATACTGCTTCACAAGAGTGATATAAAATTTAAAAAATACGTGGAAGTATAAATTTAAAAGACATACAGAATCCCAAAGAAACTTACCAGCATTGTAAATGAGGTTTCTCATTTGATCATTATGGCTGAGGTACTCATGTATTTTGGCATCCTATTTAGTTTAAAATCAAATTTATTTTCCAGTCTTGCCCTTCACTTACTACATCACTGGGCTGAAAGTCTCTTATCTTCTGTAAGTTTCCATATCCATACAACAAGAATCATATCAATATTTCCAGGCTACTGTGACAATTAAATCATTTAAATACTAATAGTCTACTCGTATGTTTTGTATTTCTTTTTTCATGGTTAGTCGTGTCCAGCTCTGCGACCCCATGGGCTGTAGCCCGCCAGGCTCCTTTGTCCCTGGTGTTTTCCCAGCAAGAATACTGGAGTGGGTTGCCATTTCCTCCTCTGGGGATCTTTCTGGCCCAGGGATCGAACTTTTTTGTGGCTCCTGCATTGCAGGTGGATTCTTTACTATTGTGCCACCTGGGAAGCCTTGGTTTTTTTTTTTTTTTTTGGGGGGAGGGGGATCAAAAATTATTCCCATTTTATAAACAAGATATCAGAATCACAGAAGACCAGGGCTCTGCAAGTTCATAGACTGTATTAGCTTTCTTTTCTCCAAAGCAGAGGTCAGCAAACTTTGACCATGGGTCAGATTCTGCCTTTGGAAACAACGTTCCGTTGGAACTCGGGCTCCATTATTTGTTGGTGTGAAATTGAAGGCTGGTGTTGCTCTCCAGGGTAAGCTGAGTAATCAGGGTACGGAGACCATGAGGCCCACAGAGCCTGAGCCATTTAGCCATTCAAGTTTCCTGCACCCTGGTTCCCTGCATGCTGACCCTTCCCTGCTTGATATCACCTCGTGTAGACAAGGAGGTGAGCAGAGAGTCCTGCAACAGTGAAAACAGACAGGACGCTGTTTGGCTTGCTTGGGATTTCTAGGCTGTGCTCTCCTCAGGCCTCGGGGACCTCGGAGACACCTAATATTTTCAGTTGCTCCATCTTAGAACTCAAGCAGGAAATCAACTTGGCTGTAGAATTCTGTGTGAAACATCTTATTTTTCTGACTCCAGTTAAGTTATGATTCAGAAAGGTGGGGCAGTAAGAAAGTTGCTTTTATCTTGTGCCAAAAATGAAAATCGATACATTCACAAAAAAAGAGAGAGAAAGGGGAAAAAAAAGAGCAAAACGTGAAGGAGACTTAACAAAGGTTTTGCTTTTCTTCCCTCCAGACCTCACAGGGCTGTCTTTGGCTGGGGGCCACATTTGGAGTGCTGAGTCTTCAGCACCACAATCCCAGCTTCTCAAGTGGCTCAGACAGTAAAACATCTACAATGAGGGAGACCCAGGTTCGATCCCTGGGACAGGAAGATCAGCTGGAGGAGGAGACTCTGCTTATAAGGGACTTTCTGCTGCTGGCCATTCAGTTCCTACCCCATTGTGATGGTTGTGCTTCTCTGCAGACCTTCTGTTCCCTTCCCCAGACAGTAAGCCATAGGACCCACTGTGTTCTGAGATCCTTGTCTGCCCCAAATGACTGGCAAGTTCCCAGGACCGTATCAAAGAAAACTTGTTTGCCAATTTCAAGACACCTGGAGGATGTTCTTTGCTATAAGGCATTTGAAATTCCTTTGAAGACAAACAGCAAAACATACAAATGGAAAAAGAAAGAAAAAAATCAATCTAGTCACAGAAAGAGTAGTGTCTTTGAACATTGATTTTTTTCACCCAGTCATTTATTGGATAAATACTTATTTTGGAGTTATTCTATAAAACACAGTTATTCTCTGTCTCTGTATTGAGACAGAGAAACATGCTGGTTCTGACTCCTGTAGTAAGAATGTTGAGTGGGAGCAGATATTTTTAAGTATCAAGAAATAATTGCTTAATTAAACCTGTAATTAAAACTATAGGAAATAAAACCAGGGTGCTTTGATTTCAAAAAAACATCTTGAATTTAAAATATGATTTGGAGTTAAGAACAAAGGATAGATGGTGCATGAAGATCACATGCAAAGTCCTAAGACATAGACATGATAAACCAGGCACTTAGAGTAATAGAATCGTAAATGTAGCAGTGATGAGCTTAGTACTCTGTAGGCTGTTTCCTGAGTGTGTGTGTGTGCATGTGTGTGTTTCCAGATGCACAAAGATGACTGGACATTCAAAGATTATCTAAATTTACTGTGTTAGTTGCTTGATTCAACTGAAAGCACCCCAGACAAAATGTCATTCCTTTGGTGCTTGATATCTGCAGTGACACGTTCATTTCCTTAGACAACATTAACTGCCTTTGGAGGGATTTCTACTGGAAGCTTCTTTATTATGTTAGCATAGGTTTAGGTTGCCCGGGACCTCTTGGCTTTGGTCTTTGTTCTACTTCTACTCAGGAAGTCAAACTCATCTTGCACATCAGACCTTCAGAGGGAGCCTTCAAATCCACCTTCAGGCTAAGAACAACCAACTACGCTATACCAAGAATTTTCTTTTTTCATGTGTTTTAAGTGTGCTTTCTGTACCAGACACTGTGATGTGGGATAGGAAGTTGTTGTTGTTTGGCTAAGTTGTGTGCGACTCTTTCATGACCCCATGGACTATAGCCCGCCAGGCTCCTCTGTCCATAGGATTTTTCTGGCAAGAGTACTTGAGTGGGTTGCCATTTCCTCCTCTGGGAGATCTTCTTGACCCGAGGATTGAATCTTTTGGATCTCCTGCATTTTCAGGCAGATTCTTTACCACTGAGCCACCAGAGACAGGAAGACAGCTGACAACTGAAACAGAGTCGTACTTGAAGAAGTTCACACTCTGGGTGGGGCGTGAAACCTCTAAATCGGTCAATTATTTTATATGACAGTTTGTGCTGCTCAAGAGGTGGGCAATAGGAGCAAATAACAGTGAGCATCTCATTTCCAGGCACTGGATTCTTTGTGAAAAATCCACATAGAAATGGCCTGAGGAGGTCCTACCTTGAAACTTGAACCTTGAACCTTCAGATTTAGGTTCAGTGGGAAAGAAGAGAAACAAGAACCAAGCTGGAACCATGTTAGCTCCAGGAAGTACATTTGTGCCTGGATTATAGAAATGCTATATTTACCCCTCTTCCATGGACAAGTGAGCTTGTTTGTCTGTGTATGTATGTGTGTACGGGTGCATGAGAGAGAAAGATACAGAGATTTAAAGGAATAAATAGAGAGCGTGTTAAGACACAGAGAAAAAGCTGGAAATAGAGGAATGGGAAAGAAATATTAGCTGTACTTTTCACCACTTGAATTCCTTCACAACTGGTCAAAGTACTATATTTGTGAGTGACAGAGGTGCCCACTCCCATCTGTTGGCTCCAATATGTGGAGCCATTCCTGTGGCTGATTTAAAATAAGCTCAAGCTGCAGAGACATATCGTGCATAAGAAATATGTTACGTCGCTTATATAACTTCTCTTTCTCAAATTACCCCATGCATTGCCAGTCCACAGGCACACAGCACAGGAAGCTGGTCTTGCCCTTCACAGTGTGGTAGAAAGGGGCAAGGCAGAAGCAGAAGCAGACAGATCTGAGTTTGAATATTCTCTCTGCCACTTATTAGCTCTGTGATCTAGATCAAATCACTTGACCTCTTTGACCTCCACATTGGTAAAGAGCCTCAGATGTGCGCCGAAACCCCCTGGGTGCTATTTTTCACAGAAAACAAATGTTGAGATTATGCATATTGAAATGCAATGTGCTGAAAGATGCAGTTTAGAAAGATTTTTCTAGCAGTCTCTCTCAGGGAAGGGCAGGTGCTGGCAGTGGAAAGAGATCGTAGGCAAGTTTAAAATTTGTTTCTAGTTTCCTAGGTGAGAATCTTTAAAAATATATATATAAGTTTTCTGAAACCACGACACACAGCTGCCTGACTTGCAGCAGGAACACAGAATAATCTGGAATCAACTTTGCCTGGAAAAGGCATGGCTAGCTTGACAGGGAAGGTTCAGCACTTGGATAGTGAATAGGAGTTTTACAAGCAAGAAAATGATGATGAGGCATTCCATGATAAAGGGAAAGAGAATACTAAGGGAAACACACACACACACACACACACACACACACACACACACAGAATTATCTGCCTTATGAAGACTGTTGTTGTTTAGTCATTCAGTTCAGTTCAGTTCAGTTGCTCAGTCAGTTCAGTTCAGTTCAGTCGCTCAGTCGTATCCGACACTTTGCGACCCCATGAATCGCAGCATGCCACGCCTCCCTGTCCATCACCAACTCCCGGAGTTCACTCAGACTCATGTGCATCGAGTCGGTGATGCCATCCAGCCATCTCATCCTCTGTTGTCCCCTTCTCCTGCCCCCAATCCCCCCAGCATCAGCGTCTTTTCCAATGAGTCAACTCTTCGCATGAGGTGGCCAAAGTACTGGAGTTTCAGCTTTAGCATCATTCCTTCCAAAGAGCATCCAGGTCTAATCTCCTTTAGAATGGACTGATTGGAACTCCTTGCAATCCAAGGGATTCTCAAGAGTCTTCTCCAACACCACAGTTCAAAAGCATCAATTCTTCGGCACTCAGCTTTCTTCACAATCCAACTCTCACATCCATACATGACTACTGGAAAAACCATACCCTTGACTACACGGACCTTTGCTGGCAAAGTAATGTCTCTGCTTTTGAATATGCTATCTAGGTTGATCATAACTTTCTGAGCAACTCTTTGTGACCCCATGGATTGCAGCACAACAGGCCTCCTTGTCCATCATCAACTCCAGGAGTTTATTCAAACTCATGTCCATTGAGTCAGTGATGCCATCCAACCATCTCATTTTCTGTCATCCCCTTCTTCTCCCACCTTCAATCTTTCCAAGCATCAGGGTCTTTTTTAATGAGTCAGTTCTTCACATCAGGTGGCCAAAGTATTGGATTTCAGCTTCAGCATCAGTACTTCCAATGAATATTCAAGATTGATATCCTTTAGGATGGACTGGTTGGATCTCCTTGCAGTCCAAGGGATTCTCAAGAGTCTTCTCCAACACCACAGTTCAAAAGCATCAATTCTTTGACACTCAGCTTTCTTAACAGTTCAACTGTCACATCCATATGTGACTACTGGACAAACCATAGCTTTGACTAGATGGACTTTTGTTGGAAAAGTAATGTCTCTGCTTTTTAATATATTGTCTAGGTTGGTCATAACTTTTCTTCCAAGGAACAAGCATCTTTTAATTCCATGGCTGCAGTCACCATCTGTAGTAATTTTGGAGCCCAAACAGATACAGTTTCACCCTTTCCTCATCTATTTGCCATAAAGTGATGGGACCAGATGTCATGATCTTAGTTTTCTGAATGTTGAGCTTTAAGCCACCTTTTTCACTCTCCTCTTTTACTTTCATCAAGAGGCTCTTTAGTTCTTCCTCACTTTCTGCCATAAGGGTGGTGTCAACTGCATATCTGAGGTTATTGACATTTCTCCTAGCAATCTTGATTCCAGCTTGTGCTTCTTCCAACCCAGGGTTTCTCATGATGTACTCTCCATATAAGTTAAATAAGCAGGGTGACAGTATTCAGCCTTGACGTACTCTGTTCCCTATTTGGAACCAATCTGTTGTTCCATGTCCAGTTCTAACTGTTGCTTCCTGTCCTGCATACAGATTTTTAAGAGGAAAGTCAGGTGGTCTGGTATTCTGTCTCTTTAAGAATTTTCCACAGTTTGTTGTGATCCATACAGTCAAAGACTTTGGCATAGTCAATGAAATGGAAGTAGATGTTTTTCTGGAACTCTCTTGCTTTTCTGATGATCCAGTAGATGTTGGCAATTTGATTTCTGGTTCCTCTGTCTTTTCTAAAACCAGCTTGAACACCTGGAAGTTCACGGTTCACATATTGCTGAAGCCTGGCTTGGAGAATTTTGAGCATTACTTTACTAGCGTGTGAGATGAGTACAATTGTGTGGTAATTTGAGCATTCTTTGGCATTGCCTTTCTTTGGGATTGGAATGAAAACTGACCTTTTCCAGTCCTGTGGCCACTGCTGAGTTTTCCAAATTTGTTGGCTTATCCAGTGCAGCACTTTCTCAGCATCATCTTTCAGGATTTGAAATAGCTCAACTGGAATTCCATCACCTCCATTAGCTTTGTTCATAGTGATGCTTTCTAAGGCCCACTTGACTTCACATTCCAGGATGTCTGGCTCTAGTTGAGTGATCATACCATCATGATTATCTGGGTCATGAAGATCATTTTTGTACAGTTTGTCTGTGTATTCTTGCCACTTGTTCTTAACATCTTCTGCTTCTATTAGGTCCATACTATTTCTGTCCTTTATCAAGCCCATCTTTGCATGAAATGTTCCCATGGTATCTCTAATTTTCTTGAAGAGATCTCTAGTCTTTTCTATTCTGTTGTTTTTCTCTATTTCTTTGCATTGATCACTGAGGAATACTTTCTTATCTCTTCTTGCTATTCTTTGGAACACTGCATTCAAAAGGTATATCTTTCCTTTTCTCTTTTGCCTTTAACTTTTCTTCTTTTCACCACTATTTGTAAGGCCTCCTCAGACAACCATTTTGCTTTTCTGCATTTCTTTCTCTTGGGGATAGTCTTGAACCCTGCCTCCTGTACAATGTCATGAACCTCTGTCCATAGTTCTTCAGGAGCTCTGTCTATCAGAGTTAATCCCTTGAATCTATTTTCACTTCCACTGTATAATCATAAGGGATTTGATTAAGGTCGTATCTTAATGGTCTAGTGGTGTTCCCTACTTTCTTCAATTTAACTTTGGATTTGGCAATAAGGAGTTCATGATCTGAGCCACAGTCAGCTCCCAGTCTTGTTTTTGCTGACTGTAAAGAGTTTCTCCATCTTTGACTGCAAAGAATATAATCAATCTGATTTCATGTGGTGATGTCCACATCTGGTGATGTCCATGTGTAGAGTCTTGTCTTTTGTTGTTGGAAGATGGTGTTTGCTATGCCCAGTGCATTTTCTTGGCAAAACTCTATTAGCCTTTGCCTTGCTTCATTCTGTACTCCAAGGCCAAATTTGCCTGTTACTCCAGGTGTTTCTTGACTTCCTACTTCTGCATTCCATTCCCCTATAATGACAAGGACATCTTTTTGGGTGTTAATTCTAGAAGGTCTTGTAGGTCTTCATAGAACCATTCAACTTCAGCATCTTCAACATTCCTGGTCAGGGCATAGACTTGGATTACTCTGATATTGAATGGTTTGCCTTGGAAAAGAATAGAGTTGATTCTGTCCTTTTTTAGATTGCACCCAAATACTGCATTTTGGACTCTTCCGTTGACTGTGGTGGCTACTCCATTTCTTCTGAGGGATTTTTGCCCACAGTAGTAGATATAATGGTCATATTAGTTAAATTTACCCATTCTAGTCCATTTTAGTCTGTTGGTTCCTAAAATGTCTATGTTCACTCTTGCCATCTCTTGTTTGACCACTTCAAATTTGCCTTGATTCATGGACCTGACATTCTAGGTTCCTGTGCAACATGGCTCTTTATGGCATCAGACTTTACTTCCAACACCAGTCACATCCACAGCTGGGTGTTGTTTCTGATTTGGCTCCATCTCTTCATTGTTTTTGGAGTTATTTCCCCACTGTTCTCCAGGAGCATACTGGACACCTACTGACCTGGGGAGGTTATCTCTCAGTATCCTATCTTTTTGCCTTTTCATACTGTTCATGGGATTTTCAAGGCAAGAAGACTGAAGTAGTTTGTCATTCCCTTCTCCAGTGGATCACGTTTTTTTCAGAACATTCCACCATGACCCATCCATCTTGGGTGGCCCTATATGGCATGGCTCATAGTTTCATTGAGTTAGACAAGGCTGTGGTCCATGTGATCAGATTGGTTAGTTTTCTGTGACTGTGGTTTTCAGTCTGTCTGCCCTCTGATGGAGAAGGATAAGAGGCTTATGGAAGCTTCGTGATGAGAGAGACTGATTGAGGGGGAAACTGGGTCTTGTTCTGATGGGTGGTGCCATGCTCATTAAATCTTTAATATAATTTTCTGTTGATGGGTGGGGCTATCTTCTCTCCCTGCTATTTACCTGGGGTCAAACTATGGAGGAAGTAATGAAGATCAATAACCTCAGATATGCAGATGACATCACCCTTATGGCAGAAAGTGAAGAGGAGCTAAAAAGCCTCTTGATGAAAGTGAAGTGAAAGAGGAGAGTGAAAAAGTTGGCTTAAAGCTCAACATTCAGAAAACGAAGATTATGGCATCGGGTCCCATCACTTCATGGGAAATAGATGGGGAAACAGTGGAAACAGTGTCAGACTTTATTTTGGGGGCTCCAAAATCACTGCAGATGGTGACTGCAGTCATGAAATTAAAAGACACTTACTCCTTGGAAGAAAAGTTATGACCAACCTAGATAGTATATTCAAAAGCAGAGATGTTACTTTGCCAACTAAGGTCCATCCAGTCAAGGCTATGGTTTTTCCTGTGGTCATGTATGGATGTGAGAGTTGGACTGTGAAAAAGGCTGAGTGCTGAAGAACTGATGCTTTTGAACTGTGGTATTGGAGAAGACTCTTGAGAGTCCCTTGGACTGCAAGGAGATCCAACCAGTCCATTCTGAAGGAGATCAACCCTGGGATTTGGAAGGAATGATGCTGAAGCTGAAACTCCAGTACTTTGGCCACCTCATGCGAAGAGTTGACTCATTGGAAAAGACTCTGATGCTGGGAAGGATTGGGGGCAAGAGGAGAAGGGGATGACAGAGGATGAGATGGCTGGATGGCATCACTGACTTGATGCACATGAGTTTGAGTGAACTCCGGGAGTTGGTGATGGACAGGGAGGCCTGGCATGCTGCGATTCATGGAGTCGCAAAGAGTTGGATAGGACTGAGCGACTGAACTGAACTGAACTGAACTGAATGAAGATAATGGTGACCTCCCTCAAAGGTCACATGCACGCACTGCCCCACTCAGTGCCCCCGACCCTGCAGCAGGCCATCTCTGACCCAAGCCTCCACCGAAGACTCCTGGACACTCCTGGGCAAGTCTGGGTCAGTCTCTTGTGGGGTCACTGCTCCTTTCTCCTGGGTCCTGGTGTGCACAAGGTTCTGTTTGTGCCCTCCAAGTGTTTATTTCCCCAGTCCTGTGGAAGTTCTGGCAGCTCTACGGTGGGGTTAATGGCGACCTCCTCCAAGAGGGCTCATGCCATACCCAAGTCTGCTGCACCCAGAGCCCCTGTCCCTGCAGCAGTCCACTGCTGACCCATACCTCCTCAGGAGACACTCAAACACAGTTCTGGCTCAGTCTCTGTGGGGTATTTGGGTCCCGGTGCACACAAAGTTTGTTTGAGCAGTCATGTCCAAATCTTTGAAACCTCATGGACTGTAGCCCTTCAGGCTTCTCTGTCCATGGGATTCTCCAGGCAAGAATACTAGAGTGGGTCACCATGCCCTCCTCCAGAGGATCTTCCCAACACAGTGATAGAACCTGCTTCTCTTACATCTCTTTCATTGCAGGCAGATTCTTTACCCACTGAGTCATCAAGGAAGCCCTTTGGTTATCCCATGTTTGTGAAAATAATTAATTTTGATGGTTTTCACACTGTGCTTTCATATTTCATGTATGTAGTAATATGGAAGCCATTTACCTGCACACACACAATTGATTACCTTTTCACAGTTTTTCAAAGTATCTTTCATTCTTTAGATAAAGACATAGGTAAGAAAGCTTATGTTTTCCCCAGTTTTATTGTAATTAGTGCACAGGATGCATGTGGGGGAGAGGCGCCTGGGTGTTCAATATTTCCTGGGAGTTACTCAAGTGCTCTCTCCACCAGGCCAGAGAGTTATTTTTACTCTTCATTCAGATATTACTTATATCTCTTATCTCCACATTGTAGACCATAGAACCTAGTTTGTTAGTCATTCTGTTGTATCTCTTTGTGACCCCATGGAGTGTAGCCAATCAGGCTTCTCTCTGTCCATGGGATTCTCCTGTCAAGAATACTGGAGTGGGTTGCCATTTCCTTCTCCAGAGGATGTTCCCAACCCAGGGATCGAACCTGGGTCTTTCACATTGCAGGAAGATTCTTTAATGTCTGAAGCACCCAGGGAAACTCTGCAATAAACATAGTTCTATAATAAACATAGAACCCAAGATGCCATTAATTTCTATACCTGAGATGTTAAAGATGAGAACTCAGATAATTTTCCTAAAGCTTTTTTTTTTTTTTCCATTTGCCATAAAAGACAGAGACAAATGAGATCATTACTCTTTGGGCTTTGGGAGTGGGTGTGATGAGATTTTAGTATTGAGTGGAGAAGTACTCATTTGAGACCGTATTGATGGGAGAAATGAAACAATTATCTCAACCATTCTGGATAAGACAGAAGTAGGGGTTAAGGTCAGGGCATAGATTTTGAAAGATTATATCAAACAAGGTAAATTTTGACATGAACAAGATATCTCTACTGTTCTCTGTACAACTCCACAGGACAAGAGTGGGGTTAAGTGTGAAGGAATTCTCAAAAGCACTGTGTTTACATCACATAACTGTACTGCTTTGTTTTATAGAGCTTGCTTTGGGGAGAATGATGATTCTATCATTTAAATAAAAATTATGTCAAATCCCCAGCAGAGAAATTAAGGTTTTTCACTCATTTGAGAGAGAAAAAAAAAAATGAACTGTTTGATAAGTGTCAGTGATGGTATAGGCAAGTAGGTATGTGTTCATTGCTGGAGGAAATGTAGATTTATATAGCCACATTGAAATTGTTTCAAAAAGTATATGACAATATGAAATTCATAATCAACATGCCCTAAAATGGTCATTTCTGCTGGCCACTCTAGAGAAAAAATGGGAAGAAAGGTACAAGAATGCTCATTAAGGCACTGTTTATAATACTGAGCATTAAAAACACATCTAAATGTCTAACAATAGAGAAATGGCTAAGTAGACATGTGCATTCATCATTTATAATATGAAGAAACAGTTAAAGAAATGATATAGCTGTACATACTGTTATAGAAAGTCATCCAAGATGTATTGTTGATAAACACAAGTGGAGCAATACATACAATGTGATACGACATATATTCACGTTCATATAGTAAACATTCCATATTTTTACAAAGCACATTAATTAATCATTAATTAAAGGTCTGAAAGGGTCTGCACCAACCCCAAGTAGAAGAAAGTCTTCGAAGAGGATTTTAGCTCAGAATAGATTTTTGCTATTAACTCTGATTCTTCCTCCTCCCTATGTACATGCCCTGAGACTTTTCCGTTACTCTCACTAATGGACAGGGTAGTTGTATCAATACTTGCTACTTGGTGCTAACTGAGCCATGCTTGCTTTGGTGGAGAAAACTGCACCAAGTCTGAATTCAGACCTTAAGATATCTTCTGTGTTTCTTGCCTTCTGCCATTATGATGAGAAGAGTATTTCTGGGACAGCCCACCAGTTGCAGACAAGGAATGAGAGGAACATGAGTCACTGCTGCTCCAGTCAGCAGTGTTTGAATGTCCTTCAGACATTCAAAGAGAAGCAGAGCAGAGGCCAGATGAAACCAGCTGAACCCACCAACCTTCACATGCAGCGGTGACAATAAGACACATGTTTTAGGCCCCTGAGCTTTGGGCTGGCTTGTTATACAGCATTATTGTGGTCATAGTTGACTAATACATAGCCTAATTTCTGGTATTTATTTTTCTAGAGAAGGAGAATAAAACAAAGCATACTAATACCATGCAGAACAGTAAATATTAAAGAAGAAAGTCAGCTAACATTTGTCTACTTGCTTTTTATTATCTTATTAGATGTGCAAATGACAGGCTGCCTTTTAGAAGCTGAAGGTAGACAGGACATATTGCAGAATTAAATGTGCACAAAAATTTGTGTATGTAGGTATATATGGAGAAGGCAATGGCACCCCACTCCAGTACTCTTGCCTGGAAAATCCCATGGACGGAGGAGCCTGATGGGCTGCAGTCCATGGGGTCACGAAGAGTCAGACACGACTGAGCGACTTCACTTTCACTTTTCACTTTCATGCATTGGAGAAGGAAATGGCAACCCACTCCAGTGTTCTTGCCTGGAGAATCCCAGGGACAGGGGAGCCTGGAGGGCTGCCGTCTATGGGGTCGCACAGAATCGGACACAACTGAAGCGACTTAGCAGCAGCAGCAGGTGCTGCTATATCTATACTTTATCTGTGAGCACAAGTAACTTGTGTGACCATGTACAAACCATTTCTCCCTATTGGGACTTCTTTTCTCTTCAGGAAAATGGAGATGAAGGATTGAGATTAGTAAGGAATGAGATTAGTAAACTACATTCTCTCAGAGGACACGCATCCTAAGACACTGTACCTGACCAAAGCTTTACTGGAACTTCTTATTTTTCAGCTTATAGAAAGGCAACCTCTTGCTTAAAACAAAACAAAAAGCTTTGACTTAACTGTCTTGCTTTTCATCTTCCCCAAAGGCAATTGTATTGCCAATTTTTTCATGAAAGAGAATTTGAAAACCTCTCATGTTTAGTCTTCATTACCATATTAGAAAAAGAAACTAAGAATTTTATATTTATCAAGTTAAAGTATTTACCAGGGTACAGGCAAGACTATTTTTATATAGATTAGAAGCAGTATGACACAGTTAGCACCAGGCCTAGGCCTGAAATTAAAGAGTGCCTCTAACTAGCATGGGCCTTTGAAAATCAACTTCTCTGAGGCCTTGTGGCTAACTTGTAAAATGAAAATAATACCAATAATAACATTCACTTCAATGACTTCAAATGCTTCATTTAAGAGCATTAGATGAAATAAATACAAGAATTTGGGAGACAGCTAGGGTATAATAGCAGAAAGTCAATGGCTGTATTGTCCAACACTCCCCACAATGAGCGTATGAAGTGAATTTTATTAAACATGCTTTATAGATCAAAATTCTAGAGTTCAAAAAAATGTAAATAATTTGTCAAAATTAATGTGCTATGGTCAATTCCATGGTTAAATGTCTCAAGGATTGCATATCCAGCCAAGAAACAAGTAGAAAGCCTTCCTTCATGCCATAAATAATGAAAATAGCTAGACCAAATAAGTATGAAGGAAAAAATAACACTGTTGTCTGACATGCATGCTCAGTCGCTTCAGTCATGTCTGAATTTTTGAGACCCCATCAACTGTAACCCATCAGGCTCCTCTGTCCATTGGGTTCTCCAGGCAATAATACTAGAGTGGGTTGCCATGGCATCCTCCAGGATATTTTCCCAAACCAGGAACTGAACCCATGTCTCCTGCATCTCCTGCATTACAGATGGATTTTTTGCCCACTGAGCCACCTGGGAAGTCTTACATGGGAAAACTAAATTTTTGTGGGTTAGATCATAGATTATGGCAAGCCCATGATCCCTAGGGGAAAATATAAGCCATGAGATGAAGTCATCTTCCTGCCCAGAGGGAGGGAATATCTGCAATGCAGAGCAAACAGAGTACAAGTTCTCACTGAGATGAACCAGAGATGGGAACTCATGGAGGCCAAAGAGGCTGGTATTTGTGGGGCAGAAGCATAGATTAGAAGAAGTGGTGTTGAGAAAGAGTTCCAGAAATATACACACATTTTCCTTGTGATGTTGCCTGAATACTAAGCTGGTCAAAGAGTGAAACTCCTTCAAATCTGGGCAAAAGTCATATGCTAAGGAGCTGTAGGGCTTCCCTGATGGCTCAGATGGTAAAGCGTCTGCCTACAATGCAGGAGACCCAGGTTCGATTCCTGGGTCGGGAAGATCCCCTGGAGAAGAAAATGGCAACCCACTCCAGCACTCTTGCCTGGAAAATCCCATGGACAAAGGAGCCTGGTAGGCTGCAGTCCATGGGGTCGCAAAGAGTTGGACACAACTGAGTGACTTCATTCATTCAAGGAGCTGTAAGCTGAACCCCAGAGAGCCACATATTAAGGATAAAGTGGAGTTAGATTAAGGCTGCTCTAAGAGGGAGAAGAAAGAACTTAAAAAGAAGCCTTAAAAATTAAGAAATTCTGTGAGTGGCTTAACTAAATTCCAAAACTAGACTCAATACTCTATAAAAAAAAAAAACAACTGATATTGACTTTGAAAACCAAAATATTCAAATGTGAAATATAGAATTGAAAAGGAAAAAAAAAAAGAAAAGTAAAATTCACTCAGTCGTGTCCGACTCTTTGCAACCCCATGGACTATAGAGTCTGTGGAATTCTCCAGGCCAGAATACTGGAGTGGGTAGCTTTTCTCTTCTTTACAGGATCTTCCCCACCTAGGGATCAAACCCAGGTCTACATCTTTGCAGGTAGATTCTTTACCAGCTGAGCCAGACACTAAAATAATTCAATAAATATGGATTCAGAAGTGACAGAAATGATGGAATTAGCAAATAAAGTCTATATAAAAACAATACAAATGCTTTAAAGTGTGTTCGTCATGCATTCATGTCCGACTCTTTGTGACCCCATGGACTGTAGCCTGCCAGGCTCTTCTGTCCATGGAATTCTCCAGGCAATAATGTTGGAGTGGTTGCCATGCCCTTCTCCAAGGTATCTTTGCAACCCAGGGATTGAACCCAGTTCTCCTGCATTACAGGCAGATTGTTTACCATTTGAGCTAGCCAGGAAGTCCCCACAAATGCTTTGGGTGTA
Organism: Nanger dama; assembly: GCA_917880005.1. Classification (NCBI taxonomy): domain Eukaryota; kingdom Metazoa; phylum Chordata; class Mammalia; order Artiodactyla; family Bovidae; genus Nanger; species Nanger dama. The sequence continues at coordinate 6,055,510 of CAKJTW010000074.1, read as the reverse complement.
TTTAAAGCAAAATATGAACACAGCAAATAAATAAAAGGAAGATGTGAAAAATAATAAATTGAACTTCTCAAGCTGAAGAAAAAACACTGTACCATTAGAAATGAAAAGTCTTAACAGATTATATTAATAATAAAGTAGGAAAAGCAAGAACCAGGAAACCTAAAGACCTAGGAAAAGAAAGTATGCAAGCTGAAGCACAAGGAGCAAAGATAAATTAAAAAGAAATGGAAAGAATCACTGATCTTTGGAAATATATTGTGTAATAATTGAAATTTTTAGATTAATATGATAAATCATGTACAAAAGAACATAGCAAAAGTCTCACTGACTTCTCACCAGAAACAGTGCAATTCAGAAGACCAAGATGCTGAATAAAATAATAAATGAATGAAGAAATAATAATATAATAACATTAGAAATTATAGTGAGCCTAGTTAGTTTCATACACGATGAAAACATAATTTCAAACAAAGAAAGGGTCTGAGAATTTATCATCATGTGACATGTACTACAGAAGATATTAACAAAATTTCTTCAGGCAGAAGTGATACCAAATGGAACTCAGGTCTACATAAATGAATGAAGAATGCTATAAATAGGGTAATAGATGGTAAATAGACCATGGTGATTATTTTGTAATATAAAGAAATATCAAATCAGTATTTTGTGCACCTGGAAATAACATAGTGTGTGGATCAATTATACTTCAAAAAATTAAAAAATAAATAGAAATACATTGCAAGAAAACAAAAAAGGTCATAAATAGCAAGCATGTAGATCAATATAAACCACTTTTTTTAATAAGTTTTTAATTGGCTGTTTAAAGCAAAAATAATGATATGTTTAGAGAGGTCTTACCTATGTAGAAGTGAATACTTGTAATAGTAAAAAATACAGAAAGTGGGAATGGAATTTTGTCACATTTCATATATAAAATATAATTTTATTATTTGAAGGTAGACTTGAAGACTTAAAGATGCATATTAAAGCTCAAGAGAACAATTAAATGATTAAAAAATGGATACATACCTATTAAGTGAGGAAAAGCTATAACATAAAATACAATATTAAAAAAATTACTGCCAAAAAGTTTTTGGAAATGATTAAAATGGTAATCAAGGTGGGCCTTCTTTTGGGAAAACTGGGAGATTTGAATATGGATTAGATATTAAGTGATATTCATGGATTTTATTATTTTTTCAAGGGTTACAAGAGTAATAGGTTACCTAGAATATCACTTTTACCTCTAGAAAAGGTATGATTAAACACTGAAGGCTAAAATACCATGATACGTGAAACTAATTTCCAAATGGTTCAGCAAAATGTGTGCAAGTGTGTGTGTGTTTCCACATGAGTAACAGTTCAATTCATTGTTAACATGTGTTTCCAACTTCTTTTATTTTTATTTTTTTATGTTTGAGAAATTTTGCAATCACTGGATAAAGTCATGAAAACTGATTTTGTATAATGAAGCTACATTTTCATGGGACACTAAAATGTGTAACATAAAGTTTCATTAAGTAACTTTAGGGTCTACAGAACTGATCTAGGGAACAAAGAGCTAGGGAACAGCTCTCAACCAGCCCCTTGACACGTTATATTTTCTCTGACTTTCATCATCACTGTGGATCCAAGGCTCTAATTAACAGCTATCCAGGAGAAGTTATATAATCTGAGAGGTCTAGTGCAAAATGAAGATGCAGGATCCCTTGTTCCATAATTACTACCCATTTCAAGACAGAACAGTAGAGCACGAAGCCAATGAGCAGCTACTCGAGGCCCAGGGCCCCATGTGATGACCCAGGCAGCAAGCCCATGGCCATGACCCTGGGTCTACCTTGTCTTATCTGGAACCCTCCCACACATGAGCTAATACGTTTCAAGCTGACTTAAATGCCTAGTTAAAATGCCACTAGAAGACAGTACAGTCCTCCTTGTGGACAAATATCCTGTATTATTTTCTCTTTCTTGCAGCATACCTAGCATTATGCTTTACACTTCATAAGCCCTTAAAGAGAGGGAGATGGAGTGATTAGTGAATTTATGAGGAGAAGATGTGGTCAAGAGCCATGACTTAGTAGATTTGTTTCTGACCGAATCTCTTAAACTCCTCATAAAAATGAATGAAATCCCTATCTAATAAGAGATCTTGTGTGAGAAAATATGAGATAATGTATCTGTATTGTCTTACTGGTAGAACACTTGACGATTCTTAGTGCATGGGTGAATGGTTTGGTTGACACATGTATGTCTACACTGTATGGAATAAGGAGTGGGGAGTGTAGCAGACTGTGACTTTCCTGTGATGGTGCCCATAGCCAAGTCCATAACACATATCCTGTGGTCCCTTTCCATCAAGGCCAGTAAGAAGTCATAGCCACGCCCAATCTGAAAGTGCACGTAACAACACAGAGCACTGCACAGCGGACTGCCACCGTGCTGAGTGCCAGGCTCACCGTTACACGGATGCCACATACAATGTAGTTCATCTAACAATAGCAGTATCATCACAGCTTTTATGAATGAATTGCAAATGGTAGCCTATGAAGCACTGGATCCTAGTCATCATCCCAGAGAGTCAACCTTTCCTTTCGCTTCCATTTTTTCTTTCATTCTTTGAATTTCTCATAAAACAATTTAACTTAAAAAGAATTAAAATATATTTTTGGCTTTCTCTTATTAGGGCTTGTGTTATCCTGTTGGTCTTTTAAGAGCTGAAGTTCCTGGGTCCATGATTTCACTAGTTAATGCCTTGATAGAATTCTTGCTAATGTCAGACCTAATCTAGCTCAGTAGTTTTATAGTGCAGATGGTGATTATGGTGGCATTTTCTATGTTACAAAACTTAAGCATATTATTTTACACTTTTTAAAAATTTAAATTTATTCATTTTAATTGGAGGCTAATTTGCCGGGGTCCAGCCCCAGTAGATCCAGGGTGATTCGAAGGTGAGATGGAGTCGGCATCCTAGGAAAAAACTTATTTAATTACAGATATAGAGAAAGATTAGAAATGGATAGTGTAGTAGGAAAATTAGTGGAGAGAAAGAGGCTGAATAACTTGGTTTATGTGTAATACCAATCACCACCTACGTAGGCCACAGGCGTCTTTCCATTCTCCCGAAGGAGAGGAGGCACTGAGGCCTCCCCGGTCCAATCTTAGAAGCGCAAGCAAAATTAGCAGGCTTGGTGAGTACCCACATTAATTCAGCCAGAAAGATGGGGAGAAAGAAAGAAACGACATGGGGGAATCAGTCTTTCCAGAAACTGATCCCATTTCTTTATTTTTTAGGTTTGCTTATATACCTTTTGTTACACATAGGGATGAATACAGAGTCACACAGGGGTCAGCAGTCTTGACCTTTATCAAAATCAGGTGCTTTACATAAAAAATGTCTTAGGGGTTTACATCATCTTCTGGCCATGAAGCCTGCTGACACCTTCTTTCTGATAACCAAAAACTTATTTTTTCCAAGGGTGTTTTTCTTAAGCCAGGCACCACCCTCCAAATAAAGTTGCATTCCTATAGGGTGAGGGTGTAGTGAGTTACAATCAATAAAGGAATTTATTTAAATCAAGGTTAACATGATTAATCTTAAAGGTTAATACTTATTTCTCTAGTTATATTCATTATAAGAGCAGGGAATATGGAGATTTCGCAGCAAACATCAGCCCAACAAATGAAAATCTTTTCACCAATGTTCCCCTTAAGATCTATTTAGTCTTAAGATAGTGATAAAGTTACATTTTTACATAGCAAGGACATAATGATTTATAACAAAGTACAGTGATCTATAACAAAAGAGAAAATTCATTAACTCAAAAAGTCTAGTATTTCTAACATCAAAAACTACTATATTTCCTTTTCTATATTCCAAATACATTGATTAATATACTCCCAGGTGCCTAAGGATATGGAGACCAGGTGGCAATCATTGACTCAACAATGAGAAAAGCTCTATGCTAATTAAGACTCTCAAAATACTCCAAAACTCTCTGTGATGTTTATGGTTGAGAGGTAGTAAAAAATCATGTGAGTAGTGGCAGGAGCATGGATAATCCTATCACACAAGCTGGTCTTCCAGCAGAGAGGTTTGACCTGAGACACCCTTGTCACACCCAGGGCAGGGAATTAGCAGCAATTATTGGAACAACAAATGAAAAACCCTTCAACAATATAATTCCTAACCAACCCACTATACTAATAATTTCTAACTTCCCAAAAGAATTTGCCTTTAGTAAGTCTAAAACATCTTGTGCCTCTCACAGTCGGGAGATTGTAAACAATCACATGTGGCAGGATGAACCTATACAGGCAGGCTAGATAACCTTCAGAGGAGTTCGTAAGTTGAAACACTCTTGTCACGCCCAGGAATTTTTTTATTGACTTGGAGCTGCACGTTTACTCCTTCTCCGAGAGAAACAGTTATGAGGGAGAGCCTCCCGTAAAGTCAGAGGTGTAGGTGAGAGCATAAAACAGACTCTGGTTTTGGGGGTAGATGCTTGGGAACAAGGGGTTTCCTGAGGCTTGATCACGCCTTTGCATATGCCAAGCCTCCTTCCTCATGACCTTTGCCATGGGCAGAGTTCCTCACACTGGCTCCTGGCACTAATTACTTTATAATATTGTATTGGTTTTGCCATACATCAACATGAATCCACCACGGGTGTACACGTTCCCCATCCTGAACACCTCTCCCACCTCCCTCCCTGTACCATCCCTCTGGGTCATCCCAGTGCACCAGCCCCAAGCATCCTGTATTCTGCATCTTTTATACTTTTAAAAGCATCATTTTAAAATTAGAGGTCATTTTACCCATTACGATCGTAATATATACTCTCAGTATGGTGCACTGGCAATTTTTTTTTTCAGTTTATTTAGGAAAGATCACATTTTCAAAATGCAGAGTCTAACTTCCATAGAGAATTATTCAGAGACAAACATTTTCTTTCATTCATGTATACATTCAGTCTACTCAATCATTTATTCTTGATTCATTCAACAAAGGTCTATAGACTGTATTTCCAGCACAGCTGTAGGTATTATTCAGACAAACAAGATAAAAATACTTGAGTTTTTCTATAAATGATTTCACTGTCTAGCACAATGTGATCTGAGTTCTAACTAAGCCTTTCACAAATGCACAGAGATCCAGAAGGAGGGATGCCTAGGTCTACTTGAAGGCAATAGGACCTCAAACTTGAGAAGACAGAGACTTGAGGATGATCGTTCCAGGCAGAAGGCAACATGAGAAAAGATATTCTTAACTCATATCAATTAGATCTGCATAGTGGTTAAAAAAAAAATCTCATGTAGTAATGGACATCCTCTGTGTAGAGATGTTTAAACAATAAATCCAGCTACCCCTTAGACATATTTTAAAAGACAATGTGTTGGTCTATATGTCTCTATAATCACCTTAAATCCTGAGATTTTAGGTAGCAGTGTAGTGGCATGCAATTATTCCAAATAATTATTGGGAGCAAAGTAAAAGTGCTCAGTCATGTCTGACTCTTTGCAACCCCATGCCCCGTAGGCTCTAGGTACTGTAGCCCACCAGGCTCCTCTGTTCATGGTATTCTCTAGGCAAGAGTACTGTAGCCCACCAGGCTCCTCTGTTCATGGTATTCTCTAGGCAAGAGTACTGGAGTGGATAGCCATTCCCTTCTCCAGGATCTTCCCAACCCAGGGATTGAACCTGGATCTCCCGCATTGTAGGTGGATTCTTTATGGTCTGAGCTACCAGGGAAGCTCCACTGGGAACAAAGCCAAGGAATGAAATTTTTTTAAAAAGAATTTTTCATTTTTATTTGTTCGTTATTAATTTCTGTGACTACAGTTTTCTAATTTTCATTTTCCCTTTGTTCTTCTTTAAAAATGACATGCTGTGCCCACTCATCTAGTGGGTTCAGTTATCTATTTTTAAAATTTATGAATATTTTAAATAAAGCTGTCATGTAGTTCATACAATATCATCTGAATTTTATGGAGGACAATTTCATTCATTTCTGAATTGGCTAATTTAATGTCATGGAGGCTAAAGTTTAACAAAAGAAAAGAGGCATTTAACTTGGGAAGGAGAGACTTTGGGTTGGAAGGCGGGGTGTGCATGCTTAATAACAAGTCCCTGAAAGACTATTGCCACTAACTACAATTTCAGGGGCACTGATACTAAGCACTTCAATTGCAATATATCATTTTTTTTTCCCTATACTCAGTGAGCAATAAACCACCCCAACCCAAATAAGAGGATGCAAAGATACAGAGGTTAAGTAACTCCGACAGGTCCACGCACTGGGAAAGTTTAGGTTTGAACTCAAATACATTCTTCCAAGTTACAGAGTCTTCATCTCTAAGCTGTTTGCTAATGGTAAAACTTGAACCAACAGGAGTTTTCAGAAGCTGTCTTTGCTGGCCCTAAGGAATATGAGAAAAGAGAAGCTATCTATTTTAATGAATATTACTGGATTTTATTTAGCAAAATGATTTCATTTCAAAAACATACAGACAAGTTTTGGAGAAACTGTTACTGATTCTTTCCAATTCTGGAAATGAAATTTCATATAATGATGTATACTGAGAGTTATCAGAGTACTAGATAAAATTATATTTAATTAGAAGAATTAATCTAAACTAGAACAAATTCACTAAATTAGAAAAATTCTAAAAACCTAAATGTGTTTTAAAAATATTTATGATGACAAAATATGGTTTGGAACTTTTGAATGATTGCTTGGTCAAACAAAATGGAGAATGCAAAGCTGGATTCACCTGTGGTTGACAACAAAAACCCAGTGGATGCATAAGAAAAGTATTGTGACTCGCTTCTGCATGGGGCGCTCCACAGCATTAGTAACTGAGTTACTGCTGGTAAACTGTTGAAATCATTATCAGAAGAGAAATACAAACAGATAGCAACTTAGTGAGCTGCAGGGACCTGAGTGGGCACAGACATTCCCTGACATTCTGATTCACCTGAAGCCTCAGTTTCTTAATATTTAAAATATATGCCATAAATGGAAAGGAAGTTTAAAAGAGAGGGGATATATATGTATATTTATGACTGATTCATTTTGCTGTACAATAGAAACTAACGCAACATTGTAAAGCAACTATTCTCCAATACAAATTGATTTACAAAATAAAAAGCTTCCCCAGTGAACGCACTGGAGAAGGAAATGGCAACCCACTCCAGTGTTCTTGTCTGGAGAATCCCAGGGATGGGGGAGCCCGGTGGGCTGCCGTCTATGAGGCCGCACAGAGTCGGACACAACTGAAGCGACTTAGCAGCAGCAGCAGCAGCAGTGAACGTAACAGGTAAAAATAAATAAATGAATGAATAAAATAAAACAGGTGCCATGAAACATGTGGCTGTACAATGCTCCTTCGAGCCCAAACATACATATTAGGAGGGTAAGATTTCATGTATATGTGAAAATGTATTTCAGTGGTTTCCAAGAAAGATCTTGTGTGGTGGTCATGAAATTACTAAAAGGGATCCTGGAATTATTTTCAATAATTTAAACAACCAAATGCAACAGCATATTTAATTTAAAAAAATACTCTTTAAGTGAAATGCCAAGTTATTTCATCTTGGCTACAATTATCACAATTTGGTGTGGTAACCTCAATTCTTCTCTCTGACCAATAAATCTAGTAAATAGCATGTATGTCTGATTAACAGTAAAAATATAGAATTAAAACACCATAAACTATTTAAAAGGGCTTAGTTTTTGTATCGGGTGTATTTGCTTTTAATAAATGGAGAACTCAGTTCTGGTATATGTAGAGTGAGCCTGCTACTGTTACTGTACATTTATTCTGAAAAATTATTTTATATTTTAAAAATCATACCTATATTTGCTCCAGTATTCTATCCTTGAGGACCTAGGTATAGAAAATAATATGAAAGGGAAAGCTACATACATGGGAATGCCTACTTTCTCTGGAACATTATAAATGAAGGAGAACATAAATGATCAAGTGGGAACTGGTTAAACCAACTCTGTGTAAGCATTCCTTGCAATATTGTGCAAGAATTGCAAATGTTAATTAGAAGTAGCATATAGAAAACTAGAAAATATTTTTATATAATGTTTAAAATTAAAAAGTAGATTAAATTACATATGCATTGCTTATAACTATGCAAAATACACATAGAGTATAGACTGGAAGGAAATAATATAATTTTTAAAAATAAGTGTAGATTCAAAAATATGCACATAGAGTGTGCATATTCATATAGAACGGCTGGAGTGGAAAATTCAGATCCAGAACTAATTTTTTATGGTGTGGATCCATGGGGTCACAAAGAGTCAGACACGATTGGGTGACTAATACACACACACATTAGTAATAGTGTTGTTTCTTTTGAATTAGTGTGAAAATCAGTGTGGTTCTTTTTAATTAAGTAAGTGTGGGTATTATTTATCAGTGTATGTATTTGTCTTACTGTTTTCAAATGCTTGTGATGCCTTTATATTAGTTTTATAAGTAAAATGTGAAAGTAAAATTGGAAATTTTTCATTTGCATATACATATTTTGGTTAGTAAAAGGTTGTAAAATATGGGGACGGCTTGAAGGATTATTGTATAATGTATGATATAGGGGAAATGGACAAAGTGTTTACATTTCCTCTGTCCTGGGACTCCTATTATTGACTTTGTATTTCGCAAGAAGTTTTTGCCTCCAGATTCCCACACCGTGTCTGGCTCAGAGACAGGGCTCAATATTTGCTAAATGAGCAGTATCACCTTCTAAACCCCTCACCATTAGAGATTCAAATTGCAGGAGTGAAGGACATGCCTGGACCCACAGTGGGGGTCACAGCGGCCGTACAAGAATGAAGTCCAGGTTGCCCACATTCTTCCTCAGTGACGTATTCATTGCACTAAACCCGTACCTTCCACAAAGGTCATTATCCCTGTAGTGACATTATCATCAGGAAATTTTCATCTGTTCTGGAAAAAAGACCTTCATTAAAATTTAATACTCTCCTCCAGGTGAGAATACTTGGCACTCCAAACCTCATGATGGTTTCTAGCTACAAAAGATGAGCCGCCCTTTCAAATTATGCCAACAAAAATTGACTTTAAGTGTATCAAAGTTTATTACCAACTCCTAAATTCAATAGTAGTCGTCAGCAGTCCGGTTCTTTCAATGGGAATCTGGGATTCTAAGTTCCAGTATAATGTGGCACAGGACAGAAAAACAAAAAACAAGTCACCCTTCAAGTCTGGTCATCTCTCTTAAAGGGGATGAGAAAACTCAGATTTCATACCTTTCTGTATAAATAGGTGTTCTTTTATATCATAATCCCAAAGGGCATGCGTAGTTCATTGCCTTTACATCAACTGTCAATTGTCTTCAAATAAATCACAATGAAATTAACAATTTATGTAAATCATGGAGCTGAATGCCTGAAATAAGATAAATTTTTAAAGTCTCACTGATTAACTTTTTGTAATAATACTCATTACAATTGTATAAGGCATTGCCATTTACACAATGTCTTCACATGCATGCTTTCATTAAATTCTTCTAATAATCCTATGAAGTACAAATTTTAAATCTTATTACTTTACAAATGAAAAACCTTCAGGTCTCTAAGACATGTTTGAGAAAATTACTATAGAGTCCCAAGTAAAGAAATTAATTTTAACAGTAATTCCTACAATATTTTAAATGGGATTAGAGATTAATGTCTATGGTATTTTCCAAATACGTGCCAGGCATTGTGCACTGGGGGTTATACATTAAATAAGACACATATAAACCATGTGTTCATACATTTTGCCAATCAACAGGGAGACATTAGAAAAAAAAACAGATTTAAATTCTCTAAATTTAACTATTTTAAACTATGATAAAGCAGAAATATAGGATACTATGGCAATGAATTTTAAGGGACTGACCTGATCTGGGGTGAACAACAGATTTCCTTAACATAATTACTGAGGTTTGAAAGATACATGAAAATTTGCCAGATGTTCAGAGCAGCGTACTGAGAATATATCTTCAGTTGATAGAAATGACACGTGGAAAGTTTCTCAGAGAGGAGCATGGTGCATGGGAAAAGGGAAATGAACTCAGTACAGCCCTGGGCAGACAGTGATGGGGAGTGTGGCATTGGTCGACGTTGGGGAGGAAAGCGGGACCCTGATGGAGCCTCCTTTACAGACCAAGTTAGGATATCAGCTTTCTCCTTAGAGTGATGGGAGATCATTTTGAGCAAGGGAATGCCATGATTAACTTTGCATTTTTAAAGAGCTCATTCTTATCTGTTGTATAGAAACCGAGAGGAGCAAAAATAAACTCAGGAAGACAGATCTGGAGACCAGGCACGGGGGAACAGGTCCTTACCACGAGGAAAACATACTTAAACCTAGCGGCCAACCTCACCCGAAACAGTGAGTACTAACTCTGCTGTAAGAAGCCAAGCAAGGATTCTGACAGGAGTCATCTCACAAGGAGGGATGAAGAACTTCAGACAAGAGAGGAAGCAACTCTCCTAAGAGTCTTAGATACCTTGGCTTATGTCCACAGTAATAGCTGTTTTCCTTGATTTCCCCTTTATTTCTGGACACACCTGAGGAAAGGCGTGTATTAAGCATGCTTTTTGATTATACATTTCTGATGCTTTAACATCTGGCGCCTTGCTGACCTCGGAGAGGTTGCTCCTCTCAAGGTCCATCAATTTCTAGAGACATTACAGGACATGCCTGCAAGTGCACCTTTCATATGAAAACCAGCCAACACCAAGTGCCTTGTTTATGGGGCTTACACTTTGGACCACTCTTCATCAGTCTTAATCACCAGGGCCAGGCGCCAGATGGTAATAACTAGATACAGCCTCTACTCCTCAGAGTCTGCTGAAATGATTCAGATTAGCCCATCATAAGCCGACTTACACTGCGTCCATAGTAAAGGCTTATGCCCACCTTCTCTCTCTCCTCCCTCAGCCTCCAGACTGACCGTGGAGCTCCCAGCCCCACCCTGTGTGGTCCCCTGTGCTGTGCGAACCACCTCCCTTGAGACTCTGAGTAGTGAACTATCTTTTTAAAGGCAGTTGTCTTCTCTGTTGGCTCCACCCTACCTGACTATGATAAAACCTGCACTTTTGCAAACTTAACATAAATCTTGCAAGTGAAGCTCCACTTTCTGGCAAATAGTGTCCAGCATTTATAGAGGGCGTGCTAAGTGTTAGGCATTGTTCTACACGCTTGACCCTCATTAACTCAGCTAATCCTCACAAAACCATATTTTTACTATTTAAGGGGTCTATCCTTACCCTATTTTACAGATGGCAAAGTTAAGGCACAGTGAAGTGAAGTGAGGACTTCCCAGGTGGGGAGATGTGGGTTCGATCCCTGGGTCTGGAAGATCCCCTGGAGGAGGAAATGACAACCCATTTCAGTCTTCTTGCTGGGATATCCCCATCAATGGAGGAGCCTGGTGGGAGTCCAGGAGGGTCACAAAAGAACGGGACATGACTGAATGCCTGAGCATGCACACAGGAGGTGAAGCGGTTCTCTACACCACACCTTGAAAGTGGAAAGCTGGGCTCCAAGCCCATTTCTGTCTGACTGCAAAGCGCTCTCTACTGACGTGACAACTGATTCTTCTGAGGAATGTGGGGAAGAGTACAGAACCTTCTTCAGAGAATAAAGCGCATGAGAGAGGGAGAGAGTGCAGCTCTAGGAGTTGTCTATTCATGGGGCCGTGGATGAGAAAACGGGAAAACGGGAGTCACAAGGGCAGTCACACACACGCTCAGACAGGAAAACTACACCCGGCAATGGAGACACAGCGAAATTTTCCTTAAATGAGCGCCGGGGCCAATATGGTCACTCTCAGAGGCCACATTTGCCTCCTGGCCAGTTCTAATTATCAGCATCGATGCTTTCTATCAGCAATTATCCAGGCTCAGGGAGCTGCCTCAGTAAATAATTGGAGTGCAGGGGGCCCCGGAAGGTTATTCACACAGGCACACTGGCCCTGCTCCCCGGCTCTGACTTGCAGTCAGCATGGCCTGAGTGGGAGCAATAAGGCCTCTGCAAAGCGGGCCCAGGGCTGGTGAGCAAATTGCAAAGCTGATCTCTCCGCGTTAAGAGAAGCCCATTAGCACAGCGGAGCTACTGTAGCTTTCAGATCACTGGGTGCCTGGCCCAACCTGCCTGCTCTTCCTCTCAGGAGCCTGGCTCTCAGGGGATCTGGGTATGCCTTTGAGATGATCAAAGGGAAGTTGTTCTCCACTCACTCTGACTTCTCAGTGAAGGAGAACTTACTTAATGAAAGAAAACACTGGTTCTCTTCCTCTCACATCATATGTGTGGGTTTTTCCCTCCCCTTGAAACAGTTCTGACATTAACTGTGCAGAGTTAGCACAGACCCCAGAAGTTAAGGGCTTGGCCCCATGGGACTGCTCCTCACTTCAGATGGATGATCGCATGTCTAGGAAGTCACCCGGCTCCTGGCTGATAGGCTATAATTTGGGGGTTCCTATAGTCTTCTCCTCCACCCCAAGGTTGATGGTTTGCTAGCATGGCTCACAAAAGCCAGGTAAATACTTTACTTGGTGTTACTGACAGATTTCCAAGTGGCACAGTGGTATAAAACCCTCCTGCCAGTGCAGGAGATACAAAAGACGTAGGTTCAATCCCTGGTCAGGGAAGATTCCTCCAGAATAGGAAGTGGCAACCCACTCCAGAATTCTTGCCTGAAAAACCCCTTGAACAGAGGAGCTTGATGGGCTACAGTCCATGCTGTCACACAGAGTCAGACACAGCTAAGCAATTGAGCACACACTGATTTGTTACAAAGGATACAACTCAGGGAAAGACTCTGATGCTGGGAAATATTGAAGGCAGAAGGAAAAGAGGGCAACAGAAGGTGAGATGGTTGGGTGGCATCTCTGATCCAATGGACATGAACCTGGGCAAACTTTGGGAGATGGTGAGGGACAGGGAGGCCTGGTATGCTGCAGTCCATGGAGATGTGAAGCGTCACACAGGACTTGGTGACTGAACAACAGCTCGGGAACGGCCACATGGGAGAGATGCACAGGGCAAGGTTGTGGGCAGGGGCACAGAGATCCCATGTCCTCCCCAAATATGTCCTCTCCTGAAACCTTGATGTGTTCACTAACTCAGAAGCTCTCCAGGTGCCTTTGGTGAGGGTTCTTACGGAGGTTTCTTTACTCAGCTCAGTTGATTTAGGTGTTAATCGTTGATGAATAATTCAACCCCTGGGCCATCTCCCTTCCTTGGGTGGCAGGGGGAGATGGGGATGGCCTGAAAGTCCCAAGCTTCTAATCATCTATAATCAAGTGGTTGATTCCTCACCTGGTAACCAACCCCTCATCTTTGGGTGCTTTCCAAAAGTCACCTCACTAACGTAAACTCAGACGTGGATGAAAGGGGTTGTTACAGATAACAAAAGACACTTCTTTCGCCTTTATCACTCCAGAGCATCTCAGAAGCTAGGGAGGAAGACCAAATGTACATTTTTAATTATTTCACAGTATGACATGGGGTCAGGGGCACAGAACAGGAATAATTCAATTTCTTTTTAACACTTCTTGGGTGAGCTGTTCCGTTGTCCCAGAAAATGTACCAAACAGGAGAAATATACAGACTAAAATCAGGATGTCTCTGGTATTGGCCAGTCATGACCGATGTGGTCCATGAATAACTGGTGAAGTTGCCCTGCAGTCAGACTGGGGAGAAGGCCTGGGAGACCTGTGTATGTAACAGCCTGACCTGGTATCACATGGTCAGTGGTAAGATAAAGAGTGTGATCCTTAGCCCAGTCTGCTTCCTGTTTCTCAGACTTGTGTCCATACTGAGTCTTTCAAATGTAGGAACCTAGGCTGTGTTCCCTAGTACACCTTCTAGAATACCTTCAAATGTACACCTAGTACATTCCCTAGTACACCTTCAAATGTCCTCTGCTTCCATCAGCACCTTCCCACAAAACAGCCTGAATTCCCACCTAAGACCAGAAAAATAAGGGAACTCTCTGGGGTTCCCAGTGGTTAGTCTAAGTGTGTCAGTCACTCAGTCATGTCTGACTCTTTGTGACCACGTCGACAGTAGCCCCCAGGCTCTTCTGTCCACGGGATTCTCCAGACAAAAATACTGGAGTGCATTGCCATTCATTTCTCCAGGGGATCTTCCTGACCCGGGGATAGAATCCAGGTCTCCTGCACTGCAGGCAGATTCTTTACCGTCTGAGCTTTCAATTCCTGGGCCCAGGTTCATTCCCTGGTCAGGGAACTAAGATGCCACAGGCCACAGGGTGTGTCCAAAGGAATAGAAAGTAAAATCAGAAAAAGAAACCATCTTATCCAACATATTGCCTCTGCATCTGACCCTTCTCCCACTTACTTTAATATCCACTTTTCTGAGCACGATTATTCTGGATATTGGAAACTTTTCTTTGCCTGTTTTTCATGGTGGAGAAACATCTCAAAGTCACCAACGATTTCTTTTTGTATCTTTCTTTGCTTCTCAATGCTGTTTCTATTCTCATCATCCCTCCCACTTGGCTGTAATAAGACACTTCCCAAGAAACCAGGATCGTTCTTCCTTCTGCTGTCTCTTCACGTCCTATTCATCTGCTGCTTCGCTGCTCTTCTCTCCACAAGCTGTGTCTCCACTGAATAAAGATGCTACATTTTCAGCAGCACTGAAATAGACACTGTGTTTCTGAAGCTTTTGAAAAGCCAAGGTGGGTTGGCACCCAAACATTCCCCAGGCTTTGTGACTAGGAAAGCTGCATCTTTTTCTACTCAGCCAAGCCAAACACACTTTCTGTTTGCCTTTTAATTTACATCCTTCAGAAAGATAAATTGTAGTACACAATTCCTAAAAAGTGGGTGAAGAGTGATATTTTAATAAGATAAGATTGTGGGAGTGAATCACGGCTGCTAAGGACTGACAGGCGGAATGGAAGGAAAATGATTCTCTGATGTACAATTTAATTGCATGTTTCCTGGTTTTCCAGCATTTCCCATCTCTAGCATCCTTGGAACTTGTGCCTGAACCCAACACAAGTTCACCCACCTTCCCATTCTTACCTATAACCCCTGAGAAACATCTGTTATATAAATAGAGTAACACCGATATTTAACAAACATACAGTAACATTCATTTTGTTCCTTCAGATTATTTTCTGACAAAGACTATTTCACTCAAACCACAATAGACTGTTATCTTTTTAGGAACTGTATCCTAAAAGATCCAGGGTTTCTACCCCATTGCTTCTTGCAGCATTAGCTGCTTAACTGGATTTCAGTTAATGAATTCAGAGCCAACTCCTGCATCTCATAGGAAGTATACTTTCGTCATTTTGTAGTTATGTGGTTAATTCCCATGATGTTTTCAAGTATAATAAGATCATTTTATTCTTAAGATCGAGCTCTATCAACTTTTTCTTAACTACACATACTCTTTCAAAGCTTGGAAGATTGAAGATATCACTGGTGAAATTAAAAAGAAAATGCTGAGGAATGTTGAAACATTTGGGGGATAACAGTAGGGCTTTGAAGAAGACAATTTAAGTGAGATGTCCAACTATGAGTTGGTAAGTCCTTGAATGTTTAATTTGAAGATGCCAATCATCAAACCCACAAAATTACTACAGGTATTGAAAGTAGACAGTCCTGGGGATTGAGCCTATCTATAACCTTGAAAAACTGTGTGGAGTAGTTTATCTAAGCCTTGGTTTTCCAAAGTATAAAGTGAGAGTAATTGTGCACAGAGGGTGGAGTTATTGTGAGAACAGAGACATGAATGAACCTAGATCAGAGTTCAATCAGGAGAATAAACCACGGTAAGTGTCTCCAACAGAGGGGACCGAGGACACATGACTGGCTGCCCAGGCACTGGAAGTTGACAGAGCAAATTAAAACTAGTAACTGCAAGTCAGTGTCTTCCCATGGAGCTGAGGGAAGAGAACTGATGAGGGATAGCACCAGAAACCTGAGCCTATACGGGAAGTAGAACGTTGTGAGCTTCAAACGCCTGATTTCATTTCCCAAGGGACCAGTGGAAGGAGGAGCGTGGAACGTTATTAAGCACTGAAGAGTTGGACCCTTGGGCCAGGATGACTGGGGTCAGATCCAGCTCCAGCATTTAACTTGCTCTGTGTCTTGAACAAACCATGTAACCTCTTGATTCTTTAACATGCACATTGGTGAAATGGGGACAAAAATACCACCCATCTCATAAGGACTCAGTGAAACAAAATATGCACTAAATATGATACATATAAAGTCTGACACATGGTCAGGGCAATATGA
This sequence comes from Nanger dama, assembly GCA_917880005.1. Classification (NCBI taxonomy): domain Eukaryota; kingdom Metazoa; phylum Chordata; class Mammalia; order Artiodactyla; family Bovidae; genus Nanger; species Nanger dama. The sequence continues at coordinate 6,039,206 of CAKJTW010000074.1, read as the reverse complement.
GTTCTTTGCTAATATTGTTGGGAATATTATTTTACTGTCATTATCACTCATCTTTTAATCTTTTGGCAAAAGCCCCTTTCACACATGGAAACTGGAAGAATGTAAAGTAAATATTATCTCCACTGAGTGGGCCTGTCCTTTCTAATCAGCTGTCCACCACTTGCTTCTAAGCTCATGATAGCGAGAATTATTTTTTTTTTTGTTGCAAAGTTTTCTATGATTGATAACAGTGTTCCTAGTATAAGAGAGGGATGCAGTGAGCATTTACAGGCTGAATGAAATAGATGGAAACTCCTGATTTCTGATTTGGGCACCTGGGTAAATGGTGGTGTCATTCCTTTATTTAAGGCCCTATTAAGAGAGATCAGGAAAAATTCAGTATATAGATGGAACAGTATATAGATCAGGAAAAGTTCAGTATATATAGAACTGGACAGTGTTGCCCAAAGAAAACATATGAAACAAGAAAGAGTGTGTGTGCATATATATGACTCTGCATATATGTATATATATGCCTTTACTGTATGCTAGGCACTCTTTTAAACACTAAAAATTGTGAAATAGAAGCAGGTAAAACTTCTTGCTGTCACCAAGCTATGTGGGACATTCTGATAATGAATGTGATAAGAGAGTGAGTTACATGGACTGTTTAGAATTAAGTAAATGCCACGGTAGAGGTTGAAATTTTATTTATTTTTTAACTAAAGTATGGTATATTTACAATATTAGTTTCATGTGTACAGCATAGTGATTAAGTATCTTTTTAGATTATATTCCACTAAAAATTATTATAAAATCATGGCCATAATCCCTTGTGCTATACAATAATCCTTGTTACTCATCTATTTTATACACACTGGTTTGTATTTCTTAATCCCATATCCCTAATGTACCCCTCCCCACTTCCTACTCCCCACTGGTTACCACTTGTTTGTCTTCTGTATCTGCAAGTCTGTTCCTGATTTGCATATATGTTCATTTGTATTAATTTTTAGATTCATCATATGATGATATCATATAGAGGTTGAAACTTTGAACGTGTTGATCAGTGTAGGTGTAAGTGAAGACACTTGCACAGACTTAGAAGATGTGAGGCAGTGGACCACATGGACGTCTGAAAGAAGATGAAATGACAAGTGTGAGCCCCCTGACACAGAAGCATGTCTCACTTGCTCTAGGATGAAGAAGAAGCCTCTGTGGACACCGCAGAGCAAGCAGGAGGGCAGTAGAAGATAAGTCAGCAAAGTGGAGAAAGCCCCCATGGCCAGGGCAGTGGATGCCCCTCTGAGGATGTGGCTTCGTTCTGAGTGAGGTGAGGGGTGAGAGGGCTGAGTTGGGGCCTGAAGTGGACTCACATTTGAAAGGCTCCTCTAGCCCACTGGTTCACGATAGCGCTGTGCACAAGTGTAGATGCAGGAAGAACAGGTAGAAAGTAGCCGCAATGATTTCTTGCAGGAGACAAAGGCTGGCTTGGACCCTAGTAGTAGCAGAGGGATCAGAAATAGGTCAGATGTGGGTAAATATGAAATCCAAGCCAAATCAACAGGATTTACTCAAGGATTGGATGTGGATTATTAAAAAGAAAAAAAAAAATGTTAAGGGTATCTCAGAAGTTTCTGACCCCCAAATGCTGAAAGAATAGAGTTGCCTTTCATTGTGTGACGAGCAGAACTGTGTAAAAACTAGAATTTTCCCAGCTGTAAAACACATTGATTTTTAAGGAAGGAAAAAGAAGACAAACCAATAAAGACCCAGAATGGGAGAAGCCAGAAAAGGCAAAATAATATTGAACTATATTTCTAAAGAGAGCAAGAAAGTCAATGATGGCTTAGTTCTTAAGAGGGAACATAGTATTAGCATTTGTCCAGGTTAACCCATTTAACCTGGGTTGTAGACACTGAATTTATCTCAACTAATGCAGAATAAGCTTTCCTTATAGACAAGAACCGAGGATCGGTGAGTGGATAGGTCAGCCTTGAAACTGACCCAAGGAAGAAAAGATGAAAAGTGAGGGGAGAAAGAGCTGAAAACTTTATCACCCCAGGATTGTAGAATGGTAATGAGGTCACACTGAAGTGTGCTTTGCCTTCTGCGCCTTATGGTGGGAAATAACAAGATGTATACATAATGAAAACCTTTACAGGAAAAAAAAAAGGCTTGGGACAAATTTATTGGTTTTCTATTACTCCTGAAACAAATTCCCATGAACCAGTTATCAAAGCAGCACACATCTGTGATTACACAGTCCTGGAGGTCAGGAATCCAGACTTGCTTTCACTGGGCTGAACTCTGCTCAGCAGGGGTGTGTCATTCTGGAAGCCCTCGGGGAGGATTGTTTCCTGCCTTTTCCAGCTTGTAGAGGCTCCCTGGTTCATTCATTCTTTGGCTCATGGCCCCTTCCTTCCATTTTCAAGAGAGCTCCATAGCATCCTCTCATCTTCTCTGTCTCTTACCCCTGCTTTCTTTTCAACAGTTCCCTTCTATCCCGCAGTGGGTCTCCAGACTTCATGCAGAATATCACAATGAAACCAAGACCAGGCATCAGCAGTGAGCATGAGGTTTTCTTCGTAATAGTCATCGGAGACAGAAGTTGTCCTAATTCTCTGTCCAGTTGGGTCTTGGGCTCTTTGAGAAGCCTGATGGGGGTGGGGGAACTGGCGTGTAAACCGCTGTTTCAGAAACAAAAGCCTCCAGGAACTGCAGGGATGCAACGGTGCCCAAGGGGGTTGTCAAGGAAAAATTTTCTTCCACCCTTTTAGGTTCTTCTGGCTGGTCTACCAAATTGGCATGAAACAAATTACTAGGAGAAAACCAAACAGAGGCTCAATAACACACATACATGGGAGAGACCCAGGAAAACAGTAGCTCACCAAATAGCTAAAACCTTCACCTTAAATACCATCTTCAGCTAAAGACAAAAGAGAATATTGGGGGTGATAGTTGACTCACAGAGCAGGAAGACAATTGACATGGAGATGAAAAAGAAAATGACTGGTAAATAAATGTTTGCTGGGCTGGGCTGAGACAATGGACACTGAGAGGAATTTTAACAAAAGATAATTTGCTAGGTTCCTCCCTGTTTACAGGGCTGCCCTGAAAGCTCAGTTGGTAAAGAAACTGCCTGCAATGCAGGAGATCCTGGTTCGGTTCCTGGGTTGGACAGATCTGCTGTAGAAGAGATAGGCTACCCAGACTCCTTCTTGGGCTTTCCTGGTGGCTCAGCTGGTAAAGAATCTGCCTGCAATGTGGGAGACCTGGGTTCGATCCCTGGGTTGGGAAGATCCCCTGGAGAAGGAAAGGCTACCCATTCCAGTATTCTGGCCTGGAAAATTTCATGGACTGTAATGTCCATGAAATTCCATGGACTTTCAAAGAGTCGGACACAACTGAGCGACTTTGACTTTGACTTTCCCTACCTAAACGTAGGTCACATAGGTGTTGCCTCTGGTGACAGTGCCCTTCCTGGGACAGTCATTCATTCTTTGCAACCCCAAGGAGGCAACAATACTATAGTGAGTTGCCATTCCCTCTTCCAGGGGATCTTCCCAACACAGGGATCAACCCGCATTATAGGCAGTTTTTTGTTTTGTTTTTGTTTGTTTGTTTGTTTTTTATACCATCTGAGTCACTAGGGAAGATCCCAGGAGTGGAGAGGGTCAAAAATTCTTTCTGTCTTTTGGGTCTAGATCATTTTCAGCTCAAAATAATCTGCATGCCCAGGAGATATTTGCGGGTGGCAAATTTTGCTCCTCTCTAGGATATTTAGTAACTAAGGTGAAGAAGTGAGGAAGGCTGAAGCAGTGACCAAAAAAAAAAAAAAAAAAGGCATTCTGTTTACCACTCCTACATGTGGCAATAAATGTGTGAAAATTGATAGACCAGAGCAAAGGAATATTAGGAACTAATTACCAAGAACCATGGGTAAAAACAGTGAGACTGACATGCACACACTATATAAGCTATATAAAACAGATGATTAATAAGGACCTACTGTATAGCACAGGGGTCTCTACTCAATACTCTGTAGTGACATATATGGGAAGAGAGCCTAAAAGAGTGGATGTATATGGACATGTATAACTGATTCACTTCACTGTATAGCAGAATATAACGCAACACTGTACATCATCCATATTCCAATACAAATTAATTTAAAAGACAAAGAAAAAAACCAGCTAGAGTCCTGGTCAGACCTCTGCAGCAGAAAAACCCCTTCCCAGCTGAGCAAAACTAAAAATCATAAAGTGAGTTCAGTGTGCAGGAGTCAGAATCTGTCATGAAATTAGAGCCCACAAAAGCAAATTCCACCCTAATATTGCAGGCAAGTTAGAGGCACAGTATGTTTGCCTTTACCCAGGCAACCTGCACCTAAGGACAGAGAAAACCTCATCACTCCAAGGGCAATGTATAGAATGTCCTGTTCATTCATTTTTAATTCACTGTTCTACCCACAAAAGCTGCTAAGTGTAAGCAGGTGATGGAAAGTGGGGAGCCATGGAAATCTATGACAAAACGCAGATCTTGGGGCTCATAAGCTGTCTGGCTGCTCAGAAATGTGACCAGTTCCTAAAACATTCCTGAGCCCTGGGAGTCTGCAGCTCAGAAGCAGAAGTGAAGGTGCGAGTGAACAAAAGCAGGAGGCGGAGGTGTGAGAGGGACCGGCTCAGCTCACTGTGTCTGCAAACCTCATCACTGTGCAGGTGCTCCTGGTTTATGGAAAGCACCTAACAGCCCTCCAGATGCATGACTGAAATGCTAAGTCACCTGCCTCCATTCTGACTAAGCTCTGTCTCAGAGTCTATTTCCTACTCCTGTGTAAGTTCTGGCAGCTCTATGGTGGAGTTAATGGCGACCTCCTTCAAGAGGGCTTACTCCATACCCAAGTCTGTCACACCCAGAGCCCCTGCCCCTGTGGCAATCCACTGCTGACCCATACCTCCACAGGAGATGATCAGACACAGCTCTGTCTCAGTCTCTGTAGGATCTCTGAAAAGGCAGAGGAATCAGAAATCAAATTGCCAACACCTGTTAGATCATCAACAAAGCCAGAGAATTCCAGAAAAAATATCTATTTCTGCTTTATTGACTATGCCAAAGGCTTTGGCTGTGTGGATCACAACAAACTGTGGGAAATTCTTAAAGATATGGGAATACCAGACCACATGACCTGCATCTTGAGAAATCTGTATGCAGGTCAGGAAGCAACAGTTAGAACTGGACATGGAACAACAGACTGGTTCCAAGCAGGGAAAGGAGTATGTCAAGGCTGTATATTGTCACCCTGCTTATTTAACTTATATTCAGAGTACATCATGAGAAACACTGGGCTGGAAGAAACACAAACTGGAATCAAGATTGCCGGGAGAAATATCAATAACCTCAGATATGTAGATGACACTACCCTTGTGGCAGAAAGCGAAGGAGAACTAAAGAGCCTCTTGATGAAAGTGAAAGAGGAGAGTGAAAAATTTGGCTTAAAACTCAACATTCAGAAAACTAAGATCATGGCATCTGGTCCCATCACTTCATGGCAGATAGATAGGGAAGCAGTGGAAATAGTGATTGATGTTATTGTTTTGGGCTACAAAATCACTGAAGATGGTGACTGTAGCCATGAAATTAAAAGACTCTTCCTCCTTGGAAGAAAAGTTATGACCAACTTAGACAGCATATTAAAAAGCAGAGACATTGCTTTGCCAACAAAAGTCTGTCTAGTCAAAGCTACGCATTTTGCAGTAATCATGTATGGATGTGAGAGTTGGACTATAAACAAAGCTGAGCACCAAAGAATTGATGCTTTTGAACTGTGTTGTTGGAGAAGACTCTTGAGAGTCCCTTGGACTGCAAGGAGATCCAACCAGTCCATCCTAAAGGAAATCAGTCCTGAATGTTCATTGCAAGGACTGATGCTGAAGCTGAAACTCCAGTACTTTGGCCACCTGATGCGAAGAGCTGACTCATTTGAAAAGATTCCCCAATGCTGGGAAAGATTGATGGCAGGAGGAGAAGGCGACGACAGAGGATAAGATGGTTGGATGGCATCACCGACTCAATGGACGTGAATTTGAGTAAACTCTGGGAGTTGGTGATGGACAGGAAGCCCTGGCGTGCTGCAGTCCATGGGGTCAGAAAGAGTCGGACATGACTGAGCCACTGAACTGAACTACTGAAAACAAACAAAAAACAAATAAATCAATAGCAAATAACTCACCTTCAATCATCCCCTGTCCTCCCTCAGAAGCCTCCCCACACTTGGTCAAAGTCATTCTGCAGCAAAGGAGGTGAGGAAACCTCTACGGGTTATGAGTAACAAGGGGGATAACTAACAACATTAACATTCTAAGGTATTCTAAAAGCTGTGTATATAGCACATTTAGTTCAATTCCATCAATATGCAATCAATGAGGAAACTAGTATTATTACCTCATTGCATGGCATGGCTGTGTTGGACCTTGGATCCAAACCAGTCTAAAAACATTTAAGAAGCGTGTATAAAATCAGCATTTATCTTGCTATTGCCTGGCTCTGCTTCTTACAAAAGAGAACTAAAGAGACATGATTCCAAATAAGAAGGCATGATTTTGGTTTTGCATAATTGACATCATTATCTGTCAGGTGGCTTGACTCAGCCCAGCAGCCATTATATGATCATTAGGAAAGGTAAGCCCTAGGTCCCGAAGGCCAGTTGCTGGTGCTCTAATCTCAGGAGAAGCAGCATCCCTGACAGGGCCCTCGGGGAGAAATGTATTGAAGCAGAGGGAAGAGTGTAATGAGTGAATCAAGGTGAGAAAATCTCTGCCTGTGCAACAGTAAACAGGATTATTTCCGTGAAGATGCAGATGAGCTTCGGGGCAGCCTCCCTGCCACCCTTCTCTTCTTGTCCCAGGTCCCACAGCAGCAGATGTCCGAGATGTCAGAGAGATGTCAGAGAGCTGAGCAAGGACAGGGGCAGAGGAAGGGAAGCCATCCCTGACGTCAACAGGCAGGCTCGACTCAGCAGATGCCAGCCTAGCCCAGAGTCCCTTCCACCACTGACACGGGAACTGTTAGGGTCAGAGTCTCTTGCATCTGTTTCCAGAACACAAACTTTGCTTAGAATGGGAGTGGGACTTGAGGAAGAGAATGAGAACACAGCCTCCTAATTGCAGGAGAATCTAATTTTAAAATCTCCTTTTCAGTAGGCATCTGGATGTTCTGTTTTAATGCGACCAATTACCTGGGGTCTATTTCCTGCCCAGCAGCCTATGGAGAGAAGTACTGGAGGAGAAAATGATGTAATGAGAAGCAGGCCTAGGACAAGCCCAAGTGCCTTGCACAAAAGCATACTGGCTGCAGCAAGGGGCTACTGATTACCACATGTCTCAGAAAACCTTGGCATTGGGCTGATCCAAATTAGATGCCAACATCAGGGAATATTCCTTTTCCATGTATTTTTTTTTTCTTTCTTCTTCAGAGTGATTAGATGTTGAATGGTAAAAGGAAAATATTTTAGTCGTGTTACATTTTGTAAAGAACGCCTTGAAATCACCATGGCTGGATAAGCCTGGTTCAACCCTGCTATGTTTCCCTAACCATCTTTTACCAGAATGGTGAACATCTTGCAATGCCTGGTCTATGAGATAGATCAGTTTCCATGCTGTTTTGCAGTATTATCACACTCAGCAGCCAAGGCACACAGAAGTTAGGGAATTCACTACAAAACAGTTTGCAATCAAAGTTTACCTTTATTAAGGTGCACCGTGCACTGTGCATGGGGATAGTCACTCTGCAGAGATGGTGCTGCTAAAATCCACCAGCAACCTCTTGAAGGGGGTAACATTATCATTTGTTTTTATAGATTAGGAATCATAGACTAAGATGGGTTAAATAGCTTACTTAAACTGACACAGGGTCTTCCCTGATGGCTTAGCAGGTAAAGAATCTACCTGCAATGTAGGAGACACAGGAAATGTATTAAATCCCTGGGTTGGGAAGATCCCTGGGAGAAGAAAATCCACTCTATAAATTTACCTGAGAAATCTCATGAACAGAGGAGCCTGGCCAGCTACAGTCCATGGGGTCGCAAAATGATCAGACACAACTAAGTGACTGAGTACTCAAGCCACATAAACTCATACAAATAGAAAAGGACTTAGGACCAGAGTGTGGGCAATATAACTATAGGGCTCCTTCTAAGTCCAGGCTGGACTGCTGCTGCTGCTGCTGCTGCTGCTGCTGTTAGGTCACTTCAGTCGTGTCCAAATCTATGCGACCCCAGTGACGGCAGCCCACCAGGCTCCCCTGTCCCTGGGATTCTCCAGGCAAGAACACTGGAGTGGGCTGCCATTGCCTTTTCCCATGCCGGACTACTGGTTCACAAAGACCAGGATGGAACCTGGTGCCTCTGCATTGAGATATGTTCCTATCATATGCAATAATTTCCTTGAATCTGTGATCCACACCATGATCTAAACAGAGCTGGCACCACTGCCTTCATTTTACTGGAAGGAACTTGAGATGGAGAATCACTGAGTTATTAATTACAAGGTCATGTTTATGCAACTTTAGAGTCTCCAACATTTAATTCTCAAAGCCCTGAGAAGCAGGAAGTTCATTATTATACCAGCTTCATAGATGTGGAAACAGGGCTCTGAGAGGTCAAGTAAAATGCCAAGGTTCAGACACACAGGTGTAGAGACGCCAGGATTGAAATTCTTCTCTCCTCACTCCATCTCTTTTTTCCCTCTCTCCCCTGAGGGCAGCACCTGGAGTATTAGAAGTTCAGTGGGCAGCTGCTAACTAAATGCATAATAAATAACTTATGTTCTCTTGCACTGTTTAGAACGGGGCAAAGACATTTGGCTTAATGTATCTAAAACACATCCTTACTTATTTATTACAAATCATGGAAGCATAAAATTTCCTCTCCTTAATCTATCAACATCTATTTTGGCCAATTATGCTATAAATTTCTTTTCTATCTGGAAGAACCATGCAACCATTCCACAAGGGTAACAAATGTACCCACTGCTGGTGAGATGTTTGTCCTTCATCCCCACACTGGGTTTTAATTTGAAGACAACAGGCTCCAAAATTATCCTTCAGACAGATAGTAGAGCATTTTGTTTCACAAGAGCAGACCTGTAAAGAGGTCCTGAGGGCAACCTGTGTTACACTTCTCATTACATTGCTCAAGGCATTGGTGGTGCTTGTGATGACTTCAGACCTCTACCAGGCTTTGTTTTTCAGTTCAGTTCTATGCAGAAATAAAGTTGATTGAGAGCACACATGATGTACCATATTATGCTAGATTTGGATTGGGGTGCAAAAATAAATAAGACACGGGCACTGTTGAATAGAGTCTTCCCATCTGAGTGATGGCAGGGAGAGTTCCAAGAGATACTCAGGAGATGCATGACAAGACAAGTAAGCAGTGAGAGTCTGCAAGGTATAGACTGTAGTGGGAGGCTAGAGGGAAAAGATCATTATGTGGTGAGGTTAGGTTACATTCTTTGAAATGAAAAAGCTGCCCAGAGAAGAGTCACAGTGGCATAGTTGAATTAGCAAGGCCATTTGTTGTCATTCAGTTGCTCAGTCGTGTCTGACTCTTTGCAACTCCACAGACTGCAGCACACCAGGCTTCCCTGTCCTTTGCTGTCTCCAAGAGTTTGTTCAAACTCATATCCATTGAGTTGATGATGCTGTCTAACCATCTCATCCTCTGTCATTTCCTTCTCCTCCTCTGTCATTTCCTTCTCCTCCTGCCCTCAATTTTACCCAGCATCAGAGTCTTTTCCAATGAATCAGCTCTTCACATCAGGTGGCCAAAGTATAAATCTTCAGCTTAAGCATCAATCCTTCCAATAAATATTCAGAGTTAATTTCCTTTAAGACTGAAGGCACGAGGAGAAGGGGAAGACAGAGGAGAAGATAGCTGGATGGCATCACTGACTCAATGGACATGAGTTTGAGCATGCTCTGAGAGATAGTGAAGGACAGAGAAGCCTGGCATGCTGCAGTCCATGGGGTCACAAAGAGAGAGACACAGCTGAGCAACTGAACAACAACAACAGGATTGACTAGTTTGATATCCTAGCTGTCCAAGGGACTCTCAAGAGCCTTTTCCAGCACTACAGCTTGAAAGTATCAATTCTTCAGTGCTCAGCTTTCTTTATGCAATGCCATGGAGTCAATGCATGTAGATGTGGTCAAGGATAGGAGTGCCAGGTGGCTGTAGCATGAGAATATACAGGTAACACACTGGGCAAATTGGGAAACCAAGTTGAGGATGTCACAGAGACATGCATATCATGCTAAGGAGTGAGTCTTGTATAAACATCTTACAGTCTTACACAGGCAATTACTGATTCCTGGGTCTCTCATTCCCAACAGGTAACCTGTATCCTACTGCACAAGTATTTTCCATGCCACCTCACATAGCCATTTTCAGTCCTTCTCTGCCCTGTCTATGCTCCCTCAAGCTGATCTCTAGAGACTGAGTCATCCAGACTTCCTTGCGTTTGAGCTTCCCATTGGGTGTGGCCAGTGTAAGTCGTGGACTGAGGATCAAGGGCAGAAGAGGGTATAGGAGAATGTAACCCCTGCCAGCTCTCACCCCTGCTGGGCTGTAGTCAGCACTGATTACTGTCCTCTGCATAAGATCACAGCTAAGCTCACTCAGCACTGGCGTACTCTGCATAAGATCATAGCTAAACTCACTCAGCTCTGGCTTACTCGAGACTGAGAGGTTTCTCCAGACTTGCCATAGAAAACTGGGAAAGGCCCAAGGTAAGCAGGGCAAGTCACTTGCCCTGGCCAGCTCCCATCTGGTGGCCTCTCTCCTGCAGATGCATCTATTACTGCATACTGAAGAGTCTCCCTGGGCTCTGACCATCTCAGCGGCTTTCCTCAGTGCTAGTGTCCAGACACTTCCCTGACCCTCATCAGTTCCCATCACTTTGCCCACTTCAGGAGCAGTCCCTCTATCTCCCTGTTTTCAACAAACTCGATTCCTCCTTTGAATGTTATGTCTACTCCCTGCTAGACTTTGACTGATATGCTTAGAATTTTTCACAATCCATATTATACTTAACTGAATCTACCTTCTTTAAAAATCTCTACCATCAAGAGGGATTCTTCCATCTGACTTCTGGAAAGGCAGTGTTGTTTTTATTCAGTCACTAAGTTGTGTCCAACTCTTTGTGACTCCATGGACTCCAGCACACCAGGCCTCCCAGTCCTTCACTATCTTATCTTCCAGAGTTGGCCCAAGTTCATGGCCATTGAATAAGTGATGCTATCTAACCATCTCATCCTCTGCCACCCTCTTGTCCTTTTGCCTTGTAGTAGGTGGTGAAGTAGGGGCTTATGAGCAAAATCTGAGCTCCCAGTTTTTATGATGGGTGAGAATAAGCTTTTCCATCACTACAGGTTCTTTGTCTATAAAATGAGAATCATCACACTCACCTGATGTACTTAGTATGGGATTTAAACAGCAGAATGAACATAAAATGTGTAGGTCCAAGCTTTAGCTCCTGTTACAAAGCACATTTAACAAGATTCCTGGATTGGGAAGACAGCTAACACTTATGGATATGTAGGCATATTTAGTTGGAAAAGACTCTGATGCTGGGAGGGATCAGATGCAGGAGAAGAGGGGACGACAGAGGATGAGATGGCTGGATGGCATCACCAACTCGATGGGCATGAGTTTGGGTGAACTCCAGGATGTGGTGATAGGCAGGGAGGCCTGGTGTGCTGCGATTCATGGGGTCGCAAAGAGTCAGACACGACTGAGCCACTGAACTGAGGCATATTTAGATTGGAGGGGGTGTACAAATGTATCCATACGACAAATGTCTGCTGCAGGTTCACCATGCCCAGGTGTTGTTTAAGGTGCTAGTTCTTTTCAGCACCTGTCTGTTGAGAGCCCACAGTGTGTCGCACACCAGCCACCCTGTCTTCTCTTTCATCAAGCCTGCCCAGCATGTGCCTGTCTTTAGCAAGTGTACTTGCTACATCCTGTTTTGAATATTCCCCCCCCAGATGTCCAAGGGCTACATCTTTCTCTTCACTCGGGTCTTCACTCCAGTGAGAACACCAGGGAGAGAGTCCCATAAGTCCCATAGAAAATAAATCTCCATTCTCTAACTCAGTGCTATCGCCTGACCTCAGAGCACTTACCACTGTCCATTAAATTATCTGTTTATTTACTTGTTTATTGTCTATCTCTCTTCCTAGAACTCAGGGGTACAGAGATGAATAAGATATGCCCTGGGTCATTACAATTCTGGAGACCTGGAACAGAATATGAGTTAGAGGCAGATACATGGCTGAGGAAAGGGACTAGCTGTCTGAACAATTTTGCAAGCCCTGCTAAGAGTTTTTGACATTCAGGAGACATGAGCTTCTTTAAATATCTCTTTTCTTATCAAATGGAGAAGGCAGACTTGAATATGGAAGTTTCAATTAAGCCCAGCAAATTTATCTTTCATTGATTGAGGAACACCTCAATCAATGTCTCCTGATTGAGGGACACCTAGTTGTAGCCAAAGGAACAACAGTGGCATGGGATTGTGAAGCTGACTTGTGGTTAATTGATGCTTCTGCACAGGGAAGCAAATGAATATTTGAAGAACACCAGGATGTAAGCTTGCACAGGACGCAGTGCTCTTGTTGGCTCTCTGCATGTACCCAATTTACACTCTCAAAAGCTCATCCTGCCAGTTTTAGAAAAGGCAGTTCAGAGAAGCCCTGTCATCTCTTTGACCCTAGCTTCATTTACAGTGAGACATAAACTGTGTTCTGCACTGCATCGCCCTCATTCTTATCCGCTGTAGTCCATCAGCGTTTTTGCATGGATGATGGCAATAATAGCATCATGTCATGGAAACTGACCGAAAGTCCTGAGCCATGTTTGGCTCCAGCAAGCACCAGCTGTGTGAACGAGGAAAAGATGCTTCATGCCTCTGTTTTCTCATTGCTACACAGAAATGTAATTTTCACAAGAATTTTTGAACTTATTTTGTAATGTGTAAAATAGTTTTTAACCGAAGTTTATAAATTCCAAGTCAATGGAATATTCCATATGGAATGTTTATGCTTTGTGGGTATATAAAAATGTGCACTCAGATGAAGTATATTGCTTGTAATTAATTAAGTGCATTTTTTTCCGGATTCTGTCTCCTCGCTGGCTCTAAAGCTTTTGCTAGATTCTCAAAGCTATCCTGATGCAAAAAATGAAGCCTTCCCTCTGTAAAATGGTGTAAGATATGGGGACTGTGGGACAACTGTAGCAGGGTCATTTATTAATACTATGGTTGCTCAAAAAGGAAAGGCCAGTTCATACAAATTAGTCTTTAGAATTCTTTGGACTTTTTGATAAGTATTCTCTACTTGCTTTGTACTCAAAATTCATGCACAGAAAATTGATTGGGGGAATGGTTAATTAGAAAGGTATGGTCTAATTTTGACAACTCAATGTACTATATGAGCCGTGTTACAAACTAAGGCAGCCACAGAAACACCTAAATTTCACCTTTTTCTTTCATTTGTTTCTGCCCATATTTTTTTTGTATTCACTGGCACTCATAATTTCTTTTATTAGTTGTAATATTTTCAATGTGTCTTCTTAACTATTACACTAAGAGCATTTTAAGTTAATCATCTTATAAGGATGAACTAGTCAATTCAGCAAAAACAAGTTGGGCTATTTACTTATGTCCCTAAAATAAATGAGCCAGTCTTGAGTTCCTTGGATGAGTTGCTAAATTCCAGTGACTCTCAAGCATACTCTTCTGTGAAATAGGATGTTCAGACGAGATTCCTGTTTTTATCCATTCTTGAGCAATAGATAGTCTTCTACCAACTTTTCACACTTTATGCCATGTGAGCTGAGTTTGTATTCTTCTCAAGTTTGTCCATCGTGCTTTCTCTTGCTGGATCACATGACTATCTTTTTCACCTACTGAAAACTGAATCCTAAAATCTTACGTCAAATGTTTCCCAGGTTTTTCTATTCACACTTTATTCTTTTGCCAATCCCCTTCACATGTAAATTTCACCTCTGTTTGGGACAGTCCATTACACAGGAAATGCTAAGTATATACTGATGGATGGATATACCTTAATGTACAAAAGGAATTCAACCGAGACACCCCTCTGTCCCAAGATGCAGAGACCTATAGCACCCAATGATTCACATTTGTTAGAAGCCATGCCTGCTGGTTTTAGTGTGTCACATCAGTAGAGAGAAATATACTGTGAACTAGTAACTAAGCAGAGAGAAGAAAGTGCAGAATTGGACTAAGAGGAGTTTGGAATTTGGGAAATTAACATGTGTTAATAGAAACCTGTGTGTCTATGTCTCCTTTAAGTGGGCCACCTGGGGATAAGGTCTCAGTACAAATGGGGAAGTGAGATACATAGAAGAGAAAAAATAGCAAGGCAATGGAGGTATCATTCAGGGGAAAGAAACTGACCTCTAGGAACTGGGTCAGCGGGGTGAGAAAGAATAGAATGCAGATACTTAAAGCACTCTCAGAGAAAACCAGAGGCCATGGTTTGGGTCCAAGCTGTTTCCTTTCTGGGTCATGTGATCAAGAGCACATGGCTTCATGTTTTGGAGCCTCGGTGTCTTTTCTATAAAACAGAGATAGACTTACACTCAGAATTCTGTTTTGTGAATTAATATAATAAATGTTGTGTGGTTGTGCAAGCACAGGAGGGCTGAGAGGAGCTACTCCATGTTCAAGGTCAGGAGGGGCAGTGGTGAGGAGATACTCCTCCTCCAAGGTAAGGAGCAGCAGCTGCGCTTTGCTGGAGCAGCTGTGAAGAGATACCCCATGTCCAAGGTAAGAGAAACCCAAGTAAGATGGTAGATGTTGCAAGAGGGCATCGGAGGGCAGACACACTGAAACCATAATCACAGAAAACTAGTCAATCTAATCACATGAACCACAGCCTTGTCTAACTCAATGAAACTAAGCCGTGCCGTGTGGGGCCACCCAAAACAGGCGGGTCATAGTGGAGAGGTCTGACAGAATGTGGTCCACTAGAGAAGGGAATGGCAAACCACTTCAGTATTCTTGCCTTGAGAACCCCATGAACAGTATGAAAAGGCAAAATGATAGGATACTGAAAGAGGAACTCCTCAGGTCAGTAGGTGCCCAATATGCTACTGGAGATCAGTAGAGAAATAACTCCAGAAAGAATGAAGAAATGAAGCCAAAGCAAAAACAACACCCAGCTGTGCATGTGACTGGTGATTGAAGCAAGGTCCAATGCTGTAAAGAGCAATATTGCATAGGAACCTGGAATGTTAGGTCCATGAATCAAGGAAAATTGGAGATGGCAAGAGTGAACGTCAACATTTTAGGAACCAGCAAACTAAAATGGACTGGAATGTGTGAATTTAACTCAGATGACTATTATATCTGCTACTGTGGGCAGGAATCCCTCAGAAGAAATGGAGTAGCCATCACGATCAACAAAAGAGTCCAAATGCAGTACTTGGATGCAATCTCAAAAACGGCAGAATGATCTCTGTTCGTTTCCAAGGCAAACTGTTCAATATCACAGTTATCCAAGTCTATACCCCAACCAGTAACACTGAATAAGCTGAAGTTGAACGGTTCTATGAGGACCTACAAGACCTTTTAGAACTAACACCCCAAAATGATGTCCTTTTCATTATAGGGGACTGGAATGCTAAAGTAAGAAGTCAAGAAACACCTGGAGTAACAGGCAAATTTTGCCTTGGAGTACGGAATGAAGCAGGGCAAAGTCTAATAGAGTTTTGCTAAGAGAACATGCTGGTCATAGCCAACACCCTTTTCCAACAACACAAGAGAAGACTCTACACATGGACATCCCCAGATGGTCAACACCAAAATCAGACTGATTATATTCTTTGCAGCCAAAGATGGAGAAGCTCTATACAGTCAGCAAAAACAAGACCGGGATCTGAATGTGGCTCAGATCATGAGCTCCTTATTGGCAAATTCAGACTGAAATAGAAGAAAGTAGGGAAAACCACTAGACCACTCAGGTATGACCTAAATCAAATCCCTTATGATTATACAGTGGAAGCGAGAAATAGATTTAAGGGACTAGATCTGATAGATAGAGTGCCTGATGAACTATGGACGGAGGTTCGTGACATTTACAGGAGACAGGGATCAAGACCATCCCCATGGAAAAGAAATGCAAAAATCAAAATGGCTGTCTAGGGAGGCCTTGCAAATAGTGGTGAAAAGAAGAGAAGTGAAAGGCAAAAGAGGAAAGGAAAGATATAAGCATCTGAATGCAGAGTTCCAAAGAATAGCAAGGAGAGATAAGAAAGCCTTCCTCAGCGATCAATGCAAAGAAATATAGGAAAACAACAGAATGAGAAAGACTAGAGATCTCTTCAAGAAAATTAGAGATAACAAGAGAACATTTTATGCAAAGATGGTTTCGATAAAGGACAGAAACGGTATGGAGCTAATAGAAGCAGAAGATGTTAAGAAGAAGTGGCAAGAATATACAGAAGAACTGTACAAAAAAGATCTTCATGACCCAGATAATCACGATGTTGTGATCACTCAACTAGAGCCAGACATCCTGGAATGTGAAGTCAAGTGGACCTTAGGAAGCATCACTACGAACAAAGCTAGTGGAGGTGATGGAATTCCAGTTGAGCTATTTCAAATCCTGAAAGATGATGCTGTGAAAGTGCTGCACTCAATATGCCACCAAATTTGGAAAACTCAGCAGTAGCTGCAGGACTAGAAAAGGTCGGTTTTCATTCTAATCCCAAAGAAAGGCAATGCCAAAGAATGTGCAAACTACCACACAATTGCACTCATCTCAAACACACATCTCACATAAAGTAATGCTCAAAATTCTCCAAGCCAGGCTTCAGCAATATGTGAACCATGAACTTCCAGATGTTCAATCTGGTTTTAGAAAAGGCACAGGAACCAGAGATCAAATAGCTAACATCCACTGGATCATGGAAAAAGCAAGAGAGTTCCAGAAAAATATCTATTTCTGCCTTATTGACTGTTCCAAATCCTTTGACTATGTGAATCACAATAATCTGTGGAAAATTCTTCAAGAAATGGGAATACCAGACCACCTGACCTGCCTCTTGAGAAACCTATATGCAGGTCAGGAAACAACAGTTAGAACTGGACATGGAACAACAGATTGGTTCCAAATAGGAAAAGGAGTACCTTAAGGCTGTATACTGTCACCCTGCTTATTTAACTTACATACAGAGTGCATCATGAGAAACGCTGGTCTGGAGGAAGCACAAGCTGGAATCAAGATTGCCAGGAGAAATATCAATAGCCTCAGATATGCAGATGACACCGCCCTTATGGCAGAAAGTGAAGAGGAACTAAAAAGCCTCTTGATGAAAGTGAAAATGTAGAGTGAAAAAGTTGGCTTAAAGCTCAACAGTGAGAAAACTAAGATATTGGCATCTGGTCCCATCACTTCATGGGAAATAGATGGGGAAACAGTGGAAACAGGGTCAGACTTTATTTTGGGGGGCTCCAAAGTCACTGCAGATGGTGATTGTAGTCATGAAATTAAAAGATGCTTACTCCTTGGAAGGAAAGTTATGACCAACCTAGATAGTATAACCAAAAGCAGAGACATGACTTTGCCAACAAAAGTCCGTCTAGTCAAGGCTATGGTTTTTCCAGTGGTCACGTACGGATGTGAGAGTTGGACTGTGAAGAAAGATGAGTGCAGAAGAATTGATGCTTTTGAACTGTGGTGTGGGGAGAAGACTCCTAAGAGTCCCTTGGACTGCAAGGAGATCCAACCAGTCCATTCTGAAGGAGATCAGTCCTGGGTGTTCTTTGGAAGGAATGATGCTAAAGCTGAAACTCCAATACTTAGGCCACCTCATGTGAAGAGTTGACTCATTGGAAAAGACTGATGCTGAGAAGGATTGGGGGCAGGAGGAGAAGGAGACGACAGAGGATGAGATGGCTGGATGGCATCAATGACTCGATGGACGTGAGTTTGGGTGAACTCCAGGAGTTGGTGATGGACAGGGAGGCAGCCTGGCATGCTGCAATTCATGGTGTCGCAAACAGTCAGACATGACTGAGTGACTGAACTGCACTGATAATAAATGTAGCTGGATAGCCCAATGTCTTACAGTATTCATTTTTTAATTTTAGTCTTCCTTTGAGAAATGCATTCAAGGAATATGGCCAATAGCATTTACTTCTGATTGGTACCAGATGCCGAGGTTGAGTGGCTGGCAATTTCCCCATCCAGGTTAAACTTTACCCAGGGGCTGGAATGAACCTGGAGGGCACGAGTGTGCATGTATGGGCCCATGATTAGATACAGCTGGCAAACGCTGGTCACTTTGATGGTCAGAGAGAGAGATGTTGGGGCCTGTTCCAGCCCTGGGCTTGTTCCACTCTATCATGCCAACCATGCTGCCAGCCCTTGATCTCCATAGTAACCTCCCCTCTACATCCACAAATACCAAACATCTAGGATTCTTATTTTAAGCAATAGCTATTTCCCCTCCTCTTTTTCAGTCACTTTTCCAGAGGTATAAACTTCTGTAATGCATGATGAGGCTTCCCAGGGGGTTAGCAGTAAAGAATCCACCCGCAAATTCAGGACACACACAAGATGTAGGTTGATCAACCCAGTCCCTGGGTTGATATGATCCCTTGGAGGAGGGCATGGCCACCTACTCCAGTATTCTTGCCTAGGTACAGAGGAACCTGGTGGGCTACAGTCCATGGGGTCACAGAGAGTCAGACACAACTGAGTGACTAAGCACAGCACATTGCACAATGCATGATAAGCTGCTTCTGCCTAATACCTTCAACAGACTATTCTGCCAGGAAAAGAGATGCCCAGTGAAAGCAAATCAATGGGCCATGGAAACAACTGTTCCCAGAAGTGACCTAACATGCCTGCTTCAAAAGAAGGTAAGGAAACAATAATTCAGTTGCAGGATGGGATTACTGGAAGCAGTCATTTTATATGCGCAGCGTCCTCATGTTCTCGTTATAGAGGCTACAATGACAAGAGAGGTGGAAGAGATATTGCAGTGAGCTTGAGTGCTGGCCCGGAGCCTTACCTGCAGAATTAATCCCCTAAATCATGTCCCTAAGCCTCAGTTTCCTCATCTGTGAAATGGTAACGGTGAAATAGCTACCCATCCAATCTCTTCAGGCTTTGATTGCTTTTAAGGTGTG
This sequence comes from Nanger dama, assembly GCA_917880005.1. Classification (NCBI taxonomy): domain Eukaryota; kingdom Metazoa; phylum Chordata; class Mammalia; order Artiodactyla; family Bovidae; genus Nanger; species Nanger dama. The sequence continues at coordinate 6,020,004 of CAKJTW010000074.1, read as the reverse complement.
GTAGCTAAAAATTTTAGGGCTTCCCAGGTGGCTTAGTGATAAAGAATCTGCCTATAATTCAGGAGCCACAGGAGATGCAGGTTTGATCCCTGGGTTAGGAAGATCTCCTGGAGAAGGAAATGGCAACCCACTCCAGAGTTCTGCCAGGATAACCTCATGGACAGAGGAGCCTGGTGAGTTACAGTTCATGGGGTCTCAAAGAGTTAAATTGAATACACTTACAGCCAAAAATTTTGTACACATCTGTTACTACACAAACATTTTTTGTTGTGCACCACTCTAATGCTTTAATTTTTAGTAGGAGTCTAAAGCTAAGTCTTCTCTGGCTTTCTCTCTTAAGTTGAGAGTAGGGAAAAGTTTAAGTACACTGAGGTGAGGTGAAGTCGCTCAGTCATGTCTGACTCTTTGTGACCCTGTGGACTGTATCCTACGAGGCTTCTCCGTCCATGGGATTCTCCAGGCAAGAATATTGGAGCGGATTGCCATTTCCTTCTCCAGGGAATCTTCCCGACCCAGGGATCGAACCCGGGTCTCCCGCATTGGAGGCAGACGCTTTAGGCAGGGCTCTTATTCAGTTTTGTTTTTTCCCATTGACCAGCCTCAGAACAGGAGTTAACGTGTGTGTGTGTGTGTGTGTGTGTGTGTGTGTGTGTGTGTGTGTGTGTGTTAGTCTCTCAGTCATGTCCGACTCTTTGTGACCCCATGGACTGTAGCACACCAGGCTCCTCTGTCCATGGGATTTCCTAGGCAAGAATACTTGAGTGGGTTGTCATTTCCCCCTCCAGAGGATCTTCCCGACTCGGGGATCAAAACCAGGTCTTTTGTACTGGCAGGTAGATTCTTTATCATCTGAGTCACCAGGAAGCCCAACTCGTGTAGGCATGTGGTAAATTTGCTGTGTGGATGTATTTCCGTCCTGGTTTGGGGTCTGTAGGAGCAGACTGTAGATGAGGATCTGAGTGCCAATAGTTCACATGGGAAGTGGTCTCGGGGAAACAGCTGTGGGGGAATGAGGGAAGTGAGTCGGGAAGGAGTCAAGGGAAGCAGCCATCGAAAGGGTATTAGCAAGGAAGTAATGACCACAGCTGGAAACTAGAGCTTAATCCTGCTAGAGAACAGGAGAGCCAGAGTAGGACATACCCGAGTCATCCTATCCAAGGCACAATGGAGCTGGTGTACTGAACCAACCCCTCCTGTCAGCCGATGGGTTAAGGCCTCACCCAAGAGGCACTAGAGCCCTGACACTTCTTGCCCACCCTTCACAAGGACAGAGAGAGGCTCTGCAAGCCAGGGAATGACCTCAGGGGAAGAATTGTGGGTGCTGGCAGTTGAAGTCGGGCCAGCATCACAAAAATGCTAAGGGACTATAGGCAGCCACCAATGGCATCAGCTTCAATTGTGTATAAAGAAATTCACGTAAGTCGTCTTAACTTCAGTGACCCAGGTGGAGTTGTCCATTGCTCTGTAATTCTAAAATGTGTGATCTGTGATTTGATGTTATTCATGTTGGATGCAGGGAGATCACAAGCTGAAGAAGCAGTGTCTAGATTGCTATGATATTGGACCATCCTGTGTTATGTGTATGTTATGTGTGTGTGTTTAATAAAAGCTGTTGTCTGTTATGACTAAAGAGCAAAGTGTTTTGGTGAAAAAAGTAGAAAAAAACTTAAAAGGGCACTGGATTGGGTTTGAGTGCTTTTCTAGTCATCAACTGATAGGCAATCACAAACAATTCACTTCTCCTCAATTGCAAAACTAGAGTCTTGCACAGAATAGGGATTAAAAACTGTATTTTATGGCATGTGGTGCCTCCACTCAATTAGGGGTGTCTGCCTAGAGTGCTCTGCTGAGAAATATGAGACCATGTTTTGGTTTGTGGTGGGCAAGCCTCTTCACTGTCTGCTAATGTCAACAAAGAGCTGCAAAGGGTCATGTCTCGGCCCCTTGGTTCTATATGGTTGCTATGGTCACTGTCAACTTCTTTCACCCGCCCTGCCCTGTCCTTGTTCTGTAATCATCAACTTAATAGAAAATTTCCACTTATAAGAGACATAGACTAGGATTTTTTTTTTTAATTCTCAAATGTAAAAAACAAAATGCACTTATGAGCACTCACTGTAACTACTTGTATCAGACTCTCTTCCACTCAGGGTTCAGAAGACCCATCTGAACTGATAATACTCAGGGTCACTAATGTGGACAGAAAACACCATGGCTGTGAGGTTATGAAAAAGACTGGGTTAATACTGATTTCTATTTCCTGACAAGTAAATGAGCTGTTATCACACATGGGTTCAAAGGACAGAATTGAACAGGAATATAGATACAGCATATTGTAGCTATATACAATGAAATACAGAAATGAAACAGAGGTCATGAAACCCTGGGGAACATGATCCTATATCTTGAACAGTCATTTAATAATTACCAGTATTTATAATTTTAAATAGACATTCATATACATTTTCATAAATGGTTCTCAAAATAAACACTAAGACAAATCATGGCATGTAAGCCCAGGGATGCAGTACTCATATCTCCTTTATTCAATATTATATCACCATTATCTAGACATATTTTCAATAAATATTTGTTGAATTAATGTGCTATTTCCTTTTTTCTAGACAAGATGAAGCAGTTTTTTATCAGCTCATGCAGCTTGTAAACAAAACAACCATTGCTTTAACACAGGTTTTCAATGTATGCACCAGAGGTTGTACCTATATATAATCATGGTTAATGTTCAGTACTCTCTTAAATCATGTCTTACTCCCTGATAAGAGTCTAAGCTCTTATCTGTCTCTCTCACACCTGGGACCTCAGTATCTAGCCTAGAGCCTTAGATATAGCAGCTGATCAAAACTTAATTGCTGTAAGGATTTCCATTTTAATGATAACTCAGAAAAAAATTAAGAAAGAAGATCAAAGTCATTTAGAGAATGAATGACAGAGGTTTGTCTAGAATCTAATTCTTTTCTTAAGTCCTGATAGAAGTATAATAAAAACGTAGCACAATTTTAGCCACCAGTTCAAGTTCTGTCTGATTTGGATATAAAGGAAGGAATAGTCCCCCAAATACCAGTTGCAAATTAGTTGGTAGAACATTTTTTTCAAGTTGCCCAAACAGTCACCGTGAGTCAAAATACTCTCAATTTGGGGTGATATATGTTGCCTTTTAAGGTGATCTCTGGCCCTATTGAGCCTAATGAATGGTGACTCCAAATGTCAGATTTTCCTCTTTTCCATTTGACCCTTAAGTTTTAGAGTGAATCCCATTTATCACAGAAAGGTCAGCAGAATCTTTGAAGTGAAATATGTGCAGAGAAAGAGGGAAATTTAATGGTTAATAGGAAGTGGCTTTTTAGGATCCTTGCCAATGGGAAGCATGTGGTCAACCCTCTAGCTTTAGGAGAGGAAGATGCAGCTAACTCGAGCCTACACGCTCTGAGGGCAAGCACAGTCCTCGAAAACACAGCCCAGAACGAGGGCAAGCGAGGGCATGCCTGTCCTTCGCCTTAACCAATAAATGTTACAAACTGCCCGTGTGTGTGTGGAGTGTGTGCACCCACGCATACATGCACACGCATGCACGTACATGTTCAGCTACTAAGACAGGGTACATAGCAAACTTCCAGGAACAATTTTTTAAATGTTGACTTAATGGCTACCGTATACACTAAGTCTTGAATTTACAAAGATGACTGAAGATAGCCCCTGAATGATTAGGGCTCAGGATTCAAAAGATGATAGATGTCTAGAAATAGATTTCCCTTGGGCTTTCCTTGTGGCTTAGCTGGTAAAGAATCCACCTGCAATGCGAGAGACCTGGGTTCGATCACTGGGTTGAGAAGATCCCCTGGAGAAGGGAAAGGCTACCCACTCCAGTATTCTAGCCTGGAGAATTCCATGCACTGTATCGTTCATGGGGTCTCAAAGAGTAGGACACAATTGAGTGACTTTCACTTTCACTTCACTTTCTGTTATCTTGGGAAACTGTTGCTGTTTCAAAACTCATGTCAGAAGTCTCAAAAACTTTCTGACTTCTTTTAGAATCTCCCTTTACAGATGTCCTTATCATTTGTTTTTTAATACATGTGCTTATATCTGTCCCCTTGCTAAAAGGTGAGCCACTTGGGGGCAAAGGCTTGTGAGTCCAAACCTCACGTTCATACATGACTACTGCTAAAATCATAGCTTTTACCAGACAAACGTTTGTTGGCAAAATAATGTCTCTGCTTTTTAATATGTTGTCTAGGTTGGTCATAGCTTTTCTTCCAAGGAGCAAGCAAGGATTCTCTAAAGAGGTTTGATTTAAGGAATCAGCTTATATATTCTTGAAACATTTAGCAAATGATCTTGTCCAGCTCTGCATCTCCCTTCCTTCCTTCCTTCTTGCCTTCACCCTTCCTTCCTGCTTCCCTCTCTCCTTCCTTTAGTTAAACGAGTTCTTCCTATTGCTAGTCCTGTAGGCAACTTCTGCACTTTGCAATTCTATGAATGAGTAATATCTCCAGTCCTCTAAAGACAAATGGATATCCAATCGTCTTGAAAAACAGTGGGTCAAATTTCTGACGACTGTATCTTGGGCACTCTTACAACTCAATATTCCTGTGGAATTGATTTTGGTGCCTGCCATTTTCAGGATAAGCCAACTCTCAAAGAAGATAGTAGCTAATGGCAACCACAAAGAAGATGAGAACAGGTTGATTACCAAATGCTGCTATGAAATAAGAGAAGAAAAAGAACAAATAGCTGGCCCCTAGGCTGGTGAGGTAGCTGCAGTTGTATGGCCCAATAGCAGGCATTTTCTATTTTCCCTCCAATCTGGAAACCTCAATATCATCTTGTCCCTTGTCCGAAGTTTCTGGCACCACTGCTCCCCTCTTGCACACTGCCATTCTCACTCCAAATCAATGCATGTAATCAAATACCCAGGCAAACTTCCTAGCTCATTGAACACTTGATGTGCACCTACAGCCAATTTTTTTTTCCATTCTAATGTTGTCACTCATTAATCATGGTTGTAAAATGTAAGGCTAAGATCACACTGCTGGTCAGCAGTTGCATGTTTTCATCGTGAGCTGGCTGTGGACCATTTTCTTTAGGAATGAAGGAAGTCATCCTGAACACACATTCATTTCGAGTAATTGCTTTTTCTTTTATATCACAATATGCCTGAGGATGTGTTATTTTTTGCTGTTTTTTGCTTTCCTGTGGGTTTCGTTGCTTATTAACAGGTTCTGAATTCTGTGTCTTCAGGTTTATTTCCTAATTTGAGGCAGGGACTTTTATAGAGAACACTGCTAGGCTTCGGTGAGATCTTGAGGGCAAATGAAGATAGAACACTTGGTCAGATACCTGGTCAGAAAACAAGAGAAGAGTCTAACTTTGCAAAATGTCTCCATAGATAATATCTACTGTTCTTGTCTCAAAAAGTCTGTACAACTAGAAGATCAGGTTTTACTATACTGTCTTTACCAAGTCAATGGACATGAGTTTGAGCAAACTCCAGGAGATAGTGAGGGACAGGGAAGCGCTGTATGCTGCAGTCCGTGGGGTCCCAAAGAGTCCGACACAATTTAGCAACTGAACAACAACAACAAGATTAAGAATGAACTCTGGGAGGTAGAAGTGACAGCCAAAGTTATTAACATGAAGAGTCGTGGAACTTTGTTACAACAAAATCAAGTCCTGACTCCTGTGACTTCTTTATTAAATAGACCAATATAAAGGTTACAATAATCCAAACAGACCAGTTATAATTAACCAGATTTTTGCTTTATTCCAGAGATCTACTGTGGCACCACCAGCTTTCATCTTTGTAACCTAAAAGACAGGCACTTTCCATCACAAATTGAAGAACCCAAGGGAAGAGCTCTGTTGGCCGAGCTTAATGAAAAGCACAGCCCTGAGACCAGAAGAATGAATGACTGGCAGCATCTGGGTTACATGCTGAACCTGGGGTCAGAGGATAAAGTCCTATGATTGGTCACCACATGAATCATATTATGGCATAGGAGACAAGACGGTGCCCAAGAAAATGCAGTGCTAGATGGAGAAAAAATATCTTCTGTGTGCTACAGAAAAGTTCTAGTGCAGTAATTGATGGGTGACAAGAAATGGAAATGATATAGGATGGAAAAGAAAACTGGCCTGGGAAATCAAATAATCTGGATTCTATTCTATCACTTCCTAGATGTGAACAATCATTTTTTTCACTTATCTGGGCTTCAACTTAGCCATCTGTAACATGAGGAATCCCCAAACTGGCTGCGTAGGAGAATAATTTTGGAGACTTTAAAACATATACTGTATTACTGAAAAGTCCAAACATGAGAAAATTATACACAGCTAATGATGAAACTTAGAAAAATAATTATCTCTTGGTCAGGAATCAAGGACCACTACACTAAGTGACCTCTCTGGACATTTCTTATCTAAAAATTTTATGATTATTTGAGATAGAGGGAAATGGGGGAGAGAAGCACAGAGAGAGAAAGAGAGAGACAGGATGAGGAATAAGAACAGAGTTTCATGGCTGACCCAAGCTAGCTGTGCCATGTGCGACTCGATACTCCCAGTACGGTCTGTTGATAGACAGTGAAGCCCTGCCACGTGCTTTCAAGCAAAGAGGATCCTCAAGACTTTCCAAATAAAGATCAATGGGCTCATTCTGCATGCAGAAAATTTCATCAACAGAAACACACCATAGAAATAGACTGCTCCCTGTGATTTCCTGCCCTCCAGCTTTCGTAGACTCATAGCAGATGCTCGACAGCCTTATGGAGTCCCAGACTGCCTGCAGCTGTGCCTTGACTCCTGCTAATTAAGCCACCTATCACCTGACCAACAGTGCATTCCACGTTAGGATTGCTTTAGCTGGGCAACAGTCACACTAATCATTCACCTTGAGTGAAGAAGGTTTCAGATATAAAACAAGCCTCTTCCAGCACTGTCTGCTTCTACAGGGAAGGCAAAAGCTCCTGAAAGCAAGGACACAGTTTGCTAGGGATTAGTGTCATAGCTAGTGTTGAGTGTAAAAATAAATAGCTCAGAGATCATTCGGAGAAGGCAATTGCACCCCACTCCAGTACTCTTGCCTGGAAAATCCCATGGACCGAGGAGCCTGGTGGGCTGCCGTCCATGGGCCCGCTAAGAGTCGAACACGACTGAGCAACTTCACTTTTACTTTTCACTTTCATGCATTGGAGAAGGAAATGGCAACCCACTCCAGTGTTTTTGCCTGGAGAATCCCAGGGATGGGGGAGCCTGGTGGGCTGCCCTCTGTGGGGTCGCACAGAGTCAGACACAACTGAAGCGACTTAGCAGCAGCAGCAGAGATCATTTAGTCAAAGAGTTCTCCACCAAAATATATGTTTGAATTACTTGGGGATTAGGGATGACAGATCCCTGGACCCCAGCCTGTCTGTATCAGAATCTCATGGGGGTGGGACTTCCCTGGTGGTCCAGTGGTTAAAAATCTACCTGCCGATGCAAGGGACATGGGTTTGATCCCTGGTCTGGGAAGATTCCACATGCCACGGGCAACTAAGCCCATGCATCACAATTATGAGTCTGCACTCTAGAGCCTGAGAGCTGCAACCGCTGAAGCCCGCACACCCTAGACCCTGTGCCCTACAAGAGAAGCCCAAGCATCATAACTAGAGAGTAGTCCTCACTTGCTGAAGACCCAGAACAACCGAAAACAAACAAACAAAAAATCCCGTGGGGGTGGTCAAATGTATAGACTTAAGAAAATCCTTAGTTTACTCTGATGTGGTTACAATTAACAACAGAATCCCCAGCTCTGTAACCAATATGGATACTGAGATCTAGCCTCATAAGGGGTTAACTTGAGAGTCGAACTCTGACTTTTTGAAAATTTTAAATAAATAAATAAATAAAAAATAAATAAAATACAAGGTGAAGATTTGAGGTTTGAAACTATTGTGCAGTGTTTTGGTGTTTTTTTTTTCTCTCTCCTTTTTTCTTTAAAAGCTAATTTAGACTTCCTGGGTTTTCCAGTTGCTAAGATTCCATGCTCCCCATGCAGGGGCCCTAGGTTCAACATGTGGTCAGGGAACTAGATCTTTCATGCTGCAACTAAGAGTTTGCATGTGGCAACTAAGACCAGGCACAGACAAATAAGTAAACAGTTAATAAACTAATTTTAAAATATGTATTTTTGTAACAGACAAGGTAGGAATGCAGCACTGATAATAAACCTCAATTCAGGGTCTCCTAACTGGCTTCTGTTCTGCCCATCTATATGTATTTGAAACAATATTATGAATGCACACACACAACTAGTTAATAGCGTTTATCTAAAAAAAATGATGTTACTTCCTAGATTTGAATTTTAACCCCATTGCTTCCTGTGAAATGTCATGCAAGCTCATTAACCTCAGAGCCCTTAAGTATGAACTTGGGTAATTTAATGCCTTCTTCACAGAATTGCTGTGAGATTTGATTTTTTTTTCAAAGTCATAGATGTAAAGCACTTTGTTCAATGCTTGGCCTGAAAATGCTTGGAAAGTGTGAGCTATGATTACAATTCAAAGCCTGAGAAACATGTTTCTATTTACAGTAGACACCAAAGTCTAGTCCACCTGGGGTTAAATCCTGACCATGCTCTTTACTAAGAGCCATGCTCCACTTGTCAGCACTGGTCAGAGCAGGGTCTGGACCAGTGTGAGTCTGAAGGAGGTTAACAGGGTGGGAAGGAGAAGCTAGAGCCAGCAGCCCTAACACTTTCTACTCAAAATGTGGACCGTGGGAGCATCGTGACATCCAGATCACCTGGGAGCTTGTTAAAAAAGCAAGAATCTTGAGCCCCGCCCCAGACATACTGAATCTAAATATGCATTTTAACAAGATCCCTAGGTGACTTATACATATTACACTAAATTTTGAGACATACTACTTTCATGGGCCTAGTCCAGGTAAGGAAGATACTGAAACAACAGCGTAACTCAGTGCAAAAAAAATATGACAAAACAAAAATAGAATTTTCCAACAGTGGGTAAAGACAGTTGCAGAGTAAACCCACTGACAGGTAACTGACAGGTAATTTTACAGGGACAGAGCCAGTAAATGGAATTCTGGAATAGAAGGTTTTGTTATCTGGGACTATTCTTTAGGGTCAGTTCACTTAAAAAGGTCTATAATCCTGATCAGAGAGGTCAAAATATGGAGTGAAATTTAAAAAAAAAAAAAAAAAACCCACTTTCTGATTTCATGCCTCAGAGGCAAAATGAGAAGCTACAGCAAAATTTCTGAGCTGGAGAAGCATCTGGGGCAAGAGAAAAGCTGAGAGGTCAGAGCAGGAAGAAATGGAATGGACCGTGGGAATGGGGAGAGGTTGGCCCAAGAGTAAGGCGTTTTGGAGGATTCGAGGGCACCCCGTCTCTCTCTCGTACATGAGCAGTGAGGCACATACAACGTGGAGAAGGCGATCACCAAGCAGTGGTCGTTTGGGGAAAAGCAAGAATCCTAAAACACGCAAGAGATTCAGGGCTTCTCTAGCCTGGCAGCACACTACCATGGTCAGGGAGAGTCTCAGAGGGAAGCGTCTGCCCCAGAACACTGCTCAACTATCAGGGGCAAGACGCCAACATTTCCAGTTTCCCTAGAGGTCCCCCACGTGATGCCACAGTGAGGAAAGTGTTCTGGGGAGGAGGAGGAACATACTCCAAGGCATCCTCACGGTAAGTCATCGCCAGAGATGAGTGAGGGAGATGCTGAACGCATGAGTGAGTGGGTTCAGAGTGAGCCAGAGACAGAGGCCAAGGAGAGGCCACTGAACAGTTGTGTCTTCCTTCCTGGACTTAACAGTAGCAATTGTGCCTGTGTGTGTGGTGAGGGTCAGAGGAGCGGGTGGCATTCAAACCCTAAGCCAGTCATGAAAGAAAAATGTGTGAAAGTGAAAGCCACTTAGTCATGTCCGACTGTTTGTGATCCCATGAACTGTAGCCTGCCAGGCCCCTCTGTCCATGGCATTCTCCAGGCCAGAAAACTGGAGTGGGTTGTCATGCCCTCCTCCAGGGGATCTTTCCAACCCAGGGACTGAACCCAGGTCTCCCTCATTGCAGGCAGATTCTTTACCAGCTGAACCACCAGGGGAGCCCAAGTCAGTCATAGCTGTCCTTTATTGAGCTTTTATCTTGCATGCTGTTCTAAGTATCTCATACACATTATCTCAGATCATCCTTTAGAACCACCTATAAAATGAGTACTATTATAATTTTCATCTTATTGATACAACATCAAAGCACAGAAAGATTAAATATATTTTCTGTGTCCACAACTCTGAACCTGCAGAGCTAAAACAGCAAATCGAGGATTCAGTGATCTGTGCTTTGAAGCTCCATGCCACTTGCCATCTCTCTGGCGGTGGACTATCGCTTCCCTTGCTTTCCAGTCACATAGTACCATGACCTTGTAGTGGTGCAGAACTCTAGGAAAGACTCCTCCAAGGATCCCAATAAGCTTATGGTGTCCAGTGACAGATGGCGTTGTAGGAGTGAAGCCAGCATATACAGGAAGCTCCATGTTTGCTCTCCTCTGATTTCCTGTTGTGGATCAGTTCATGATAGGATATTAAAGATGACTCTCCCTGTGGTCTCAGATTCAGCAGAAGTCACAGATGCTGACAACAGAATTGACTGAGTCTAAGCTCACCGTTGCAGTGCAGGTCTTGCAAACGTGATGGTCCTGTTGTTGTTCAGTTGTTCAGTTGTGTCCAACTCTCTGAGACCCCATGAATTGCACCATACCAGGCTTTCTTATCCTTCACCATCTCCTAGAGTTTGTTTAAACTCATGTCCATTGCGGAGAAAGCAATGGCATCCCACTCCAGTACTCTTGCCTGGAAACTCCCATGGATGGAGGAGCCTGGTAGGCTGCAGTCCATGGGGTCGCTGAGTTAGACACGACTGAGTGACTTCACTTTCACTTTTCACTTTCATGCATTGGAGAAGGCAATGGCAACCCACTCCAGTGTTCTTGCCTGGAGAATCCCAGGGATGGTGGAGCCCAATGGGCTGCTGTCTGTGGGGTCGCACAGAGTCGGACACGACTGAAGCAACTTAGCAGCAGTAGCAGCAGCAGCATGTCCATTGAGTCAGTGATGCCATCCAATCATCTTATCCTCTGTCACTCCCTTCTCCTCCTGCGTTCAATCTTTCTCAGCATCAGGGTCTTTTCCAATGAGTCAGTTCTTTGCATCAGGTAACCAAAGTACTGGAGCTTCAGCTTCTGCATCAATCCTTCCAATGGATATTCAGGACTGATTTCCTTTAGCATTAGCTAGGTTTGATCTCCTTGCTGTCCAAGGGACTTTCAAGAGTAAGTCCCCAGCACCGCAGTTCAAAAGCTTCATTTTTTTGACCCATAGCTGGTGGCTACATCAGAACTAGTCCATCTTGTAAGTAGAGGAGATCAGAGGTTGAAGACTTGTAGTGTAAATGCTGACCATTATTTTCTTGTTGTTATTTTTTTTTCTTTTCCTTTCTTTGGTAATTGAAGTGCCTGACTTACCAAAGGCATCCATAGCAAGGAGGTACCATTTCAATGAGGTGTCTTGAATAAACACAACCACAGCCTAGACAGAGTGCCAGATGCACCCTCTCAGAGGCTTCCTTCCATTTCAGTTACTGACCATTAGTATATTTTTTTTCTTCCTATGATTTAAATTCTTACTTTTACATTTTAATTCACCAACGGAGAATGAGCCCCAAAGACCCTAGGTCTCAACCCTTGACTCCAATGAGAGGAAAATCCAGGCATGCTCTTCCCTCCCCCAAGCCCCACCACTGGACCTCTCTATGTAGTTTTTGATGCTCTGTGTAATTCCAGGTCTTGCAAGTAATAAGCTTCCATTTTTTCAAAGTTTCTGATGGTTATTTCTTAAAGGTGATCATAATAAGAACCACAAGGACTCATCCAGCTGTGACATTGGTTTTTGACAGGCTAAACACAGCTGAAAAAGGCTGGAAGACCCACTCTGACCAGGGTTGTAGGTCTGTAAATTCTTATTCACCATGGGGAGAAGGGGGCTTTCTGCCCTTTCACCTTAAAGCAAAGGGCTTCAAGGGAATCAGTCAGAGAACTGGTTGTGTGTTCCTTGAAATCCAGGGGGCTTAAGGATTGATGCTTGATTTAAACAGAAGTCTAAACATAAAAGGTATTTGCTGGAGTGATGAGGATGACCACCGGAAGTGAAGAATAAGATAGAAGCAGAGACAGCAGCCAAGGCAGACCACCCTTGCCAAGGGGCTGTCCCAGACCTTCTTGTTTGGGGAGGTTCCACTTTGAACCACCTGGGGAGACACCAAGAAGGACTAACTCCCACTGAACATCTGCAAATCACAATGCTGCTGGCCACGAAACAGCATTTCCACCTTCCCACTACCACTCCTCTCTCCCTGCTCTGTCCCTGGAAGATCAAAAGCAGTACAAGGAGAGTGAGGAGGAGACAAAGAAAAATAGAATGAACAGGTGAAGATACCTTTCTCAGCCTCTTCCCAAATGTTTTCTAGTCTGAGACAAATCCAGCCAAGGGGAAGAGAAAGGTTTACACTGGATGAGTGATCACGTGGGTGGAACTGGACATTTTAACACCTGAAAATTACCAGGAACATTATAAGATACAGTCCAGATCCCACCCACAAACTACAAAAAGCTTCATCAGAACTTTGCAGACACAATGTGACACAGCTGGTCTGCCTGCCCCCTTGCAAGTCCAGCCCTCTTTGTTATCTTGAGGATTTCGTTGGATCCCAGCTCAGTCCCTAGCTCTGCATTTTTCAAAGCCCTCTGCAAACCTCCAACTTCATGCCAGTCTTTGCATGCACTTACCCAGTGCTTTCAAATGGCATATCATGGCCACACGCCTCTATTCTGGGTTTTCTCATATTTTCCAGGTTATTACGGGAAGAGATGGCAAAGGATTGGAAATAAGGCAGCAATGGCCTGTTATTATATCCAAAGCTCCATTTGAAGGCATGTAAACATGCACGAGCATTCTGTATAATCACACATTTGTATGTATTATCATTTGCTATTAGTTTTATTTCTCTTGTTTTAAACATTATTATCCAAACAAGCTGGGCACAAGCTTTTCGTACTTGTTCCACCATAAATAAACAAAAACGCCTAAACACAATTTGTAATATGTCATCTCCAGACCACAGCTAGGATGCTGCATAAGTAGAAAACCAAAATTAAATAAAGCTGGGCACCATGCCCAGACCACTGGCTTCCGGCAAACAGACGCAGAGGGAGAAAGAAAGAAAAGACTAAATTGTAAAAAACCAGTGAAATAGCAGGGAAACCATGGTAATTAACCCTAGGACCGGTTTGTCTGTTCTGGAGCCCACCTTCTAGTTACCTCTGGAAACTTGAAATGTTGAAAATTACCTATTTTTGTTTGAAGTAAATCTCCATTATTGGCATTTCCTAATTTTCTGGTGGGAAAGCTACAGAAAAGGCATGCTCTTTGTTATTCTGCAGGTGCAGGTCATTTTCTTTAGCCATCTAATACTTTCTTAAAAAGTAAAATAATATTAAAAGTAGGGTCAATAATAGTAATCACAATGACAAAATCAGTAGCAGCGGCAACTGTAGTAACAAGAGCTGCTCCCCTTACCTGGTGAATTGAGCAGATGCCGGGGTTAGGGTTAAGGGTTAAGGTTAAGGGTTAAGGGTTAAGGGTTACGGTTACGGTTAGGGTTAAGGGTTAAGGATTAAGGGTTAAGGTTTAGGGTTAAGGTTAGGGTTGAGGGTTAGGGTTAAGGTTAGGGTTGAGGGTTAGGGCTGCCTCACTCACACCCCCTCAGCGCATCTGAGTGTTCCTAGGCCTGGCAGGCGGGCAGCTCCCAACCTCCAGCATGTGGTCCTTTCCCTTCTCTCCTCTGCCTAAGGGCTTTCCCAGCACCGTGAGTGCTGGAGCGTGTTCCACCAGAGGCAGTCACAGATCGTGGGCAGAAGGGATAGACAGCCTGGGACCAACGATTAATCAGCTCAGGATGGAAGTCCCTGGGTTAAACCTCCAGACTTTCTGACCTGTTGTTGGATAATTTAAAGTTTCTTTAGCAGAGCTTGGGGGGCTCGAACCAGAGTCCCACCATGAAATCCCACCCACAAATGTGCCTTGGCTTTTCTCCCCCCTCTGTATCATTTTCCCTCCTTGTAGGATCATCTCCCCATAAAAGTGGTTTAAATGGTAGAGCCCTTGAAGGCAAAGATAAGAGCAAAGTCCTGGTCATACATTATCCTTTGACTTCTAATAACAGTGCAATAAAAGAGGCGCTATTCATATTTTAATATTTTACATATGAGACTAACACTCAGAAAGAGTTAGAAGCTTACTCTGTTAAGCTACTTGATTATAAAGTAGAATAAGTAAAAATAAAATTAAAAATAAAAATAAAAACTACTTGAGGGGCAGAACTAGCCATCTAGAAAATAGAAGAATGGACAGAAACAAAAGTGTGAAAGATCAGTGATACCATAGTTAATGCCAGGAACTGCCTAGTTCCAGACTTCCATTTAAATGGATATTATAAACCCCTATTTGTTTAAACCATTTTTAGTCATGTTTTTGGTTACTTGCAACTGAAACCACCGATTGAGAGTAACTGCATATTTACTGTAAATTAAAATCTAATATGCCGTTTAAAAATCTCTCTTTCAGCATAAGGCATTTGCAAAGAAGATCATATGCATTTCCCAGTATCATCTTATGATTTGTATGACTTTTAGTGGAAAATAATAACATACAATGAGCAAGCTTGCCTACGAATTTGCTTTTGCCCCATAAAACAACATTCTCCATACAAAATGCCCCCTTAGAGTTATAGCTTCCAGAAGTGAGAAAGTAGAATAGAGACCACCTTGTTGTAACCACTGCCTGATATGAGCATCCCTGCATTTGGGTGTGCTTGTCTCTTGTCTCCCTGAACATGAACTAACCACTGTATGTGTTTAGTTGCTCAGTTGTGTCCGACTCTGCAACCCTGTGGACCCTGCCAGGGTCCTCTGCCAGGCTCGTCTGCCCATGGAATTCTCCAGGCAAGAATACTGGAGTGGGTTGCCATGCCCTCCTCCAGGAGATCTTCCCAACCCAAGGATCAAACCCATGTCTCCTGCCTCTTGGGCATTCCAGGCAGATTTTCTACTGCTTAGCCATCCATTATACGGGACAGCCTATTTCTTTGATACGGATATATAATACTTTATAAAGTTCTTTCCTTTTGAAGGATTAACGTCTATTACCTCTCTAGAATCTCATTTGTCAAGCCTGTTTCTGACCCCTAGGGCTAAACATAAGTTTATTAATTCTCCTATATTTTACAAAGATAACTATCTTGCCTCTTCACTGCTAAAAATCAACATACCCTTTCATTCACTCAATAAATATTTGTCATCTATTATATATCAGGTACTGTTTTAGATATCAAGAATAGTGAATAAACTGGGCAATGTGCCTGCTTTCTTGGAATGAAATTCTAGCAGAGAGAAGCAGATGATACATGAATAAACAAGATAGAAGCGTCTGTTATAAAGAATGAAATCAAAAAGAGAGAAGAATGTTGTAATATGCAGAGGTTTCCAGGGGAACGTCTTTAGATGAGGTAGGCAAAGAAGTCTGACCCCAAAAGGTAACACATAACCTGAACTCTGAGTGCTAAGAAGTAGCGAGTGATAAGATGTAGAGGAAAAATTTTTCAGGAAGAGAAAAAAAATATAATGTAAATCCCTTTGTGCTTGTTTGTGTGTGTGTGTGTGTGTGTGTGTGTGTGTGTGTGTGTGTGTGTTTTTCCCAAGATCGCTTTAGCCACTTAGGATCTTTTTGTCATTCTACACACATTTTAGGATTTTTTTTTTCTATTTCTGTGAAAAAAAAATTCACAGGATTTTGATAAGGATTGCACTGAATCTGTAGATTGCTTTAGGCAATACGGACGTTTTAACAATGCTAACTCTTCTAATTCATGAGTGCAGAATATCTTTCCGTTTCTTTCTGTCTTCTTCAATTTCTTTTTTATGCTAGTACTGTTTTCTGAATTGTATTTCACTCCTGGCTGTGTTGGGTCTCAGTTGCTGTTCAGGCTTTGCTCTAGCTGCAGCGAGCAGGGTCTGCCTCTGGTTGTGGTGCCGGGGCTTCTCGCTGCAGTGGCTCCTCCTTGCGTGGAGCGCGGGCTCCAGGGCGTGCTGGCTGCCATGGCTGCAGCCTGTGGGCTCCTTGGCTCTAGAGCGCAGGCTTCGTAACTGTGGTGCAAGGGCTCACATGCTTGGCTGCGTGCAGCATCTTCCAGGATGAGGGACTGAGCCCATGTCTCCTGCACTGGCAATGGATTCGTTACAAGTGAGCAACCAAGGAAGTCCTCACCTTCAATTTCTTTCAACCACGTATTATAGTTAACAGGTCTTTCACCTCTTTGATTAAATTTATGCCTAGATATTCTTTCTGTTGTGATTACAAGTGAGATTATGTCTTTAGTTTTCCTTTCTGCTAGCTCATTGTTAGTAGAGAGAAACCAGGTAGATTTTTGAGTAATGATTTTGTACTCTGTACTACACTCATATATTATTTCTAATAGCTATTTGGTGGATCTTTTAGAGTTCTCTGTATATGAAATCATGTCATTTGCATATAGTGAGAGTTTCACTTTTTCCTTTCCAAATTGTTTGCCTCTTATTTCTTTTTCTTGCTTAATCGTTGGATCAGTGGCAATAGTGGGCATTCTCATCTCACTTCTGATCTCAGAGGAACCTCTTCCAGTTTCTCACCTTAATAACTGGGTGTGATGTCAGCTGTGGGTGTGTCACATATGGCTTTCATTATGCTAAGGTATAGTCCTTCTATAACAATTTTACATATTTTATGAAAAATTATACAAGTCTATGAAAAATGTTTTACATAAATGGGGTGGAATCTTGTCAAGTAAACAAAGCTGAAGTATCACACTCCCTGATTTCAAATTATGCTACAAAGATCTGGTAATGAAAACAGCACGATTCTGGCAGAAAAACAGACACATAGATCAGTGGAATAGAACTGAGAGCCCAGAAATGAACTCACAGATATATGGACAATTAATTTTCAATGAAGGAGCAAAGAACACACAATAGATATATGATAGTTTCTTCAATAAACAGTGTTGGGAAAACTAGACAGTCACATACAAAAAGAAAACTGAAATTAGATCACTATCTCACACCATATACAAAATCAGCTAAAGATGGATTTAAAACTTGAATGAAAGACTAGAAATCATAAAACTCCTAGAAGAAAACAGGCCTGTTTTGGATTTGATTCAGTTCAGTTCAATTCAGTTCTGTAGCTCAGTCATGTCCGACTGTTTGCGACCCCATGAATTGCAGCACACTAGGCCTCCCTGTCCATCACCAACTCCCGGAGTTCACTCAAACTCACGTCCATCGAGTCAGTGATGCCATCCAGCCATCTCATCCTCTGTCATCCCCTTCTCCTCCTGCCCCCAATCCCTCCCAGCATCAGAGTCTTTTCCAACAAGTCAACTCTTCGCATGAGGTGGCAAAGTACTGGAGTTTCAGCTTTAGCATCATTCCTTCCAAAGAACATGCAGGACTGATCTCCTTTACAATGGACTGGGTGGGGTCTCCTTGCAGTCCAAGGGACTCTCAGAAGTCTTCTCCCACATCATAGTTCAAAAGCATCAATTCTTTGGTGCTCAGCTTTCTTCGTAGTCCAACTCTCACATCCACACCGGACCACTGGAAAAACCATAGCCTTGACTAGACGGACCTTTGTTGGCAACATAATGTCTCTGCTTTTGAATATGCTATCTAGGTTGGCCATAACTTTCCTTCCAAGGAGTAAGCATCTTTTAATTTCATGGCTGCAGTCACCATCTGCAGTGATTTTGGAGCCCCCAAAATAAAGTCTAACACTGCTTCCACTGTTTCCCCATCTATTTCCCATGAAGTGATGGGACCAGATGCCATCCGTAGTTTTCTGAATGTTGAGCTTGAAGCCAACTTTTTCACTTTCCTCGATTAATATGCATAATTGCATCATCTAACAACTAACTAATACCAGATTATCTAATACTTGTCTCAAGACATTGACTTTCCTAAACTTTCTAAGAGTGTCACCTTACAGATACTACCAAGCTCTAGGTTCAGATTTCTCATCTGTAAAAATAGAAGACCTGATCAGACTACACATTCTTTTGAAGGGTAAATGAGGACGTGCTGCTGCTGCTGCTGAGTCGCTTCAGTCATGTCCGACTCTGTGCAACCCCATAGACGGCAGCCCACCAGGCTCCCGCATCCCTGGGATTCTCCAGGCAAGAACACTGGAGTGGGTTGCCATTTCCTTCTCCAGTGCATGAAAGTGAAAAGTGAAAGTGAAGTCGCTCAGTCATGTCCGACTCTTAGCGACCCCATGGACTGCAGCCCACCAGGCTCCTCGGTCCATGGGATTTTCCAGGCTAGAGTACTGGAGTGGGGTGCCATTGCCTTCTCTCAAATGAGGACATAGTGATATATAAATGCTTTGTAAATTTCAGAGTGTTATTTGCATTTCCAGTGTTGCATTTTTCCTTCTCTAAACTGAGTGTTCTCAATTCATTCTCTCTTCCTTATATTGCATATTCCATAGCTCCCAGTTTCCTCTTTATCCTGGTCCCCCACCTCAATGCTTAATATACAATATTTATAGCAACTGTGTAATTCCAAGCATCAGTTTTCTTTCTGTTGATTCAAATTTGTCTCCCACTTTTACAAACAGCATGGCAGGACAGCCTACAGTGTCTGAGAGTAAGAACAGAGACAGAAATTAAGGCCACTGGATTCTATATCAGGTAGCAACATAACCTCTTAGCAGGACCTGACACATTCTCACTGATCTTGTGGTGAGTTTATCCACTTCTGTGATGGGCATAACAGCTATCGGGATTAATTGGATGAAATGAATGTGAGAAGAAGTCCTGAACTCTAGGGACACAAGTAATGCCAATATTATCCCTGATCCATCCTCTTATGGAATTAGCAAATTGTCTCTTAATGGATCTGAAGGTACTGCAATGTCATAGTGTACCCTTAGCAGTAATTTGTTCACTGAAACCTGGTACAGTGGCTGTGACATTTGAGTGAAGCACCTGGCACACAGCAAGGCATTCTCTCTTCTCTCACAGTGATCTCAGTAACATGGACTGAGAAAAATGAAAAGCAAAAACTCCAAGTACACATACACCTTACAAAAAAGAGCTGATCCTCTGATGGCCTTTTCTCTAAACAAAGCACACTTATGAATGAAAGTACTGTGAACAATTATATATTTATAATTACAAGTATATGCATTGTATGCAAATTATACTTACATATATATATATATATATATATATATATAGCTGTTGTATCAGCCTATATCTATCATCTGTTTATCTACCTGCCTATCTAGAGAATGGCATTTGTAAATGGTCTTCCTAATTCTCAAAACAAATTCATGAGGTAGACAGTATTATCAACAGTCCCCATTTCATAAGTCAGACAGAAAAAGATAAATGCCCTATGACATTGCTTACATGTGGAATCGAAATAATACAACAATAGTAAATATAAAATAAGCAGACTCACAGATATAGAGAACAATTTAGTGGTCACCAGTGGGAAGGGGAAGGGCAATATAGGGGTGGAGGAGTGGGAGGCATAAACTATCGGGTATGAGATGGGCTCGAGGATGTGCTGTACAATAAGAGGAATATAGCCAATATTTTGTAATAACTGTACATGGAAAGTAACATTTAAAAATTGTGCAAAATTTTTTAAATGCCCGTTTCAGAGATAAAAATACAGAGGATTAGAACTTTTACACAGTCAAGTTACCTAACTAAAACTGAGGTCTTAAGATTTGAGCTTGATTTTGTTTGGTTTTAATGTCTGTACTTATTCCATTGCCAAGCATTTGTTTGCTTTTGCCCTGTTTCTCTCCTACTAAAACTTTCATCAGCATCTCCACCATCATCATCATCATTATTTTTAGCATATGCCTTTTGTTGAGTGTCTACCATGAAGCTCATTTCACTTCCCCTCAAACACTCTGAAACAGCTACTATTATACACAACAAGGGGATGAATCCTAGAAGGATTCATTTTCTCCTTTCAGATTAATATCCAGCAAGCGTAGGTCCTTGATACAAACGAATCCCCATCCATCACAAACCTTTGTGCATTGACTAAATAAAAGATATTTTTAAAAACTGTGAAAATAGAGACTACTATATATGTGATAAATTAAATTTTAGGCCTTTGAAATAAAGAAGAAATATATATATATGAAACCATTCCTCTTAGTCTCAATCAAATTGTGTAAAATGAGCCCTCAGCCAGCTAAGCTCAGACTGAACATGAAGTATAGAGAGTATATAAGCTTTAAAAAGCATAACTTTTCCAAGAGGAGCTAAAAATATTAATAGAAAACTAAGGAAAAAACGATGAATTTAGGAGATTGCAAATAGTTATGCCTATCTAGATGAAATAAAAGAAAACTTAGAGTTTAAATCCTAGAACACTTGGTGATAGGTTTTCAACGTAGCCTGTGAGTGATGGTTTTTAGTCCATCCTCTTCCTCTTCTCTTTCTAAAAGTATTTTGCAGAGAAACAAGCAAAGATTATAAGTTATATTTTAAACCTAGTATCAGAATTTATCTTATGAATAAGATTGCATTTTGTTTAGTAAGACATTCTGGCAGATCTTTTTGACTTTGAAAACTAGGTTTCAGATTACGTCCCAAGAAGGAGGAAAGTAAGTTGAGAAAACAAAGCAAAAACAAGAATGCATTATAGGTATTAATAGTAAATTAATTAGCTCTTACTGTAAGCCACAAGTATTTGTAGACACGCTATCTTATATGCAATAAAATTCCTTCAGTTTTTGTAATCATATGAAGTAGGCTGTTCCCAGGTGGTGCTAGTGGTCAAGAACCTGCTTGCCAGTGCAGGAGATGTAAGAGATGCTAGTTCCATCCCTGGGTTGGAAAGATCCCCTGGAGGAGGAAATGGCAACCCACTCCAGTGTTCTTGCCTGGTAAATTCCATGGGCAGAGGAGTCTGGCAGGCTGCAGTCAAAGGGATTGAAAAGGTGCTGGACATGCCTGAGCACGCATGCACGTGCTATAGCATAGGACTGTAGGACTGTCAATGTTGGGGGCTTGAAAACACAAGAGAAGTAGTCATCAAGGGGATATAAAGATCTATGTCCTTTGGCTTTGAGTGTTGCCCAGGATGAATCTCAGAAAAGATATTGGGACCTTTTTGCCCATACATTTAAATAGCATATAAATCTTTTAATCTAAACAAGGTTCTCTAATTCTCTAGTTAGATGAATAGATAGATGATAGAATATTTTAACTAAAAATAAAGCATTAACCATTATCTCTTGATAAATTTAAAATGCTTCTTCATTTATTTCAATTGTTATTTGTTTTTTCCCCATTTTTATTTCTAATATAATATGATATGCAAAACAAATGTCAAATACCAACCTGATTACACATGATGCTTGGATCACTGAGTTAAAAATTTTCCAGTAAGCAATATTGTCATGTTCCAAAAAAAAAAAAATCTTGGCAATTAGGTAATTTTATTCATTTATTCATCACTTCATGGTAAATAGATGGGGAAACAGTGGAAACAGTAACAGACTTTATCTATTTGGGCTCCAAAATCATTGCAGATGGTGATAGCAGCAATGAAATTAAAAGACGCTTGTTCCTTGGAAGAAAAGTTATGACCAACCTAGATAACATACTAAAAAACAGAGACGTTATTTTGCCAACAAACGCCCATCTGGTCAAAGCTATGGTTTTCCAGTAGTCACGTATGGATGTGAGAGTTGGACTATAAAGAAAGCTGAATGCTGAAGAATAGATGCTTTTGAACTCTGGTGCTGGAGAAGACTCTTGAGAGTCCCTTATATAGCAAGGAGATCAAACCAGTCCATCCTAAAGGAAATCAGTCCTGAATATTCATTGGAAGGACTGATGCTGAAGCTGAAACTCCAATTCTTTGGCCACCTAATGTGAAGAACTGATTCATTTGAAAAGACCCTGATGCTAGGAAAGATTGAAGGAGAAGAGGACAACAGAGGATGAGATGGTTGGATGGACTCAGTGGGCATGAGTTTGAGTAAACTCCAGGAGTTGGCAATGGACAGGGAAGCTTGGCGTGCTACTGTCCGTGGGGTTGCAAAGAGTCAGATACGACTGAGCAACTGAACTGATTCGTTTATTCACTTTTTCACCATTGCATGAACATTTCTTCAACACGTTTTCCCAAAAGATATACTAGGCAATAGAGAGGTCAATATTCAATGGAAGCCTGGTAGGTGTTACTTGTCTTAATGGAAGATGATGTGAGTAACGAGATGGAATATGATTAAAATGGTACTCTATTGGTATTCCGGCTAGGAATTTAGAAACAACCTGTTTTTTCCCGGCTCCACCACTTCTGTTACTGGAAAGAAATGCACACAGGGCATGGGAAATTCACCCACACTTATTGTGCTATGTTTCTGTGTCAAGCCCCAGGTAGGAATCAGTAAACTCAACTAAGCCATTTGGTGGCCTTGCTGTGTCTATACCAAGAAGGCTTACATTGGCTGAACAGAAGTTATTCATAAGGCAAGTTAAGGTATTTTTCCATAATGATGCTGCTCAAACCTCAGGTCTCACTACTATTCTGATGCAAAAAAGACAAAACTGAAGAACATCTGCTGCTCCTGACTTCCTTGTAGGTGCAAGGCAGCCAGAGAGTATATCTTGGGGCTGCAGATGAAGATGCAGCAGCTGTCTACTCCATCGCTCTTCTGGACGAGACAGCAGACTTGCACCCAGCGGCAAGCTTTCAAGGATAGATACACCAAGGGGATGACAGAGTGTGCACTAATGAGAAAGCCTGAACCAGTCCAGCAAACCTAAGGGTCTTGATCTCTCTGGGTGTGTATAAAAGCAATACTGCAGAGCAGAAGAGGAGAACTAGTCATGCCTAGTCTAGACCACAGAACAGTCACTAACCTAATTTGTTGCTGCTGTTCAGCCTAATCTGGACCACAGGACATTCACTAACCTAACTTGTTGTTGTTGATCAGTGACCAAGTTGTGTCTGACTCTACCAACCTAAAGACACCCCTAAAGTGTTCCTGCCAGTCTGTGCTCTGGTATGCCCCTTAGAGGTGAGAAGAAGAGGCTTGATTTCTATAGAAGCCATAGGAATATATACAAACAACATTGGGCTGGAAGAATAAAAGAAACCTATGTGCCCATATCACAGCACAGGGAGAGTCAAAAGGAGCAGAAGTGATAAGCAGGGGCTCACAGCCAGGACATGAACACAACCTAGATGTCCCTCAGCAGACAAATGGATAAGAAAGTGAAGAAAGTGGTGGTACATATACAATGGAGTATTACTCAGCCATTAAAAAGAATACATTTCATTCAGTTCTAATGAGGTAGATGAAACTGGAGCCTATTATACAGAGTGAAGTAAGTCAGAAAGAAAAACACCAATACAGTATACTAACACATATAAATGGAATTTAGAAAAATGGTAACAATAATCCTGTATATGAGACAGCAAAAGAGACACAGATGTATAGAACAGTCTTTTGGACTCTGTGGGTGAGGGCGAGGGTGAGGTGATTTGGGAGAATGGCATTGAAACATGTATAATATCATATGTGAAAAGGATCGCCAGTCCAGGTTTGATGCATGAGACAGGGTGCTCAGGGCTGGTGCACTGGGATGACCCTGAGGGATGGGATGGGGAGGGAGGTGGGAGGGGGGTTCAGGATGAGGGACACATGTACACTCATGGTGGACTCATGTCAATGTATGGCAAAACCCACTACAATATTGTAAAGTAGTTAGCCTCCAATTAAAATAATTTTTTTTTTAAAAAAGAGTTCCTATCAACTATCCTCTTGGACTGCCTGATGGTCCCAGGACTCTGAAATTCAGCTATGAACCACTCCTATGTTGCATGAAAGAACCCTAACATAATGAATTTGCACACTCACTGCCGTTAATGATTCACAAACGAGGAAGATAGGCAGATAACATAGCAACAGTCATATTAACTCTTTGAGAGGCTATCATGACCTCTGCATTTCAGCCCAGAGAATTGAGAGGCAGGGTCATACTTTTCCCAGCAACCACAGTAGGAAACTCATAGCCCTGAGCTTCATATCCAGGACTTGCTAATCCTAAAGAGAAAGCTGTTCCCAGCAGAACTGGAGATGATTCCAAAGGAAGTCGCTTCCTTAGCACCTCTCAGAGGCTCCTCTGAGTCTATGAAAATGGACTTAAACATTCTTCCTCGGCCTCAGATCTCTTATCTTGAAGATGTGTTTGATATTAGAGGAGCAAAAGACAAGTCTCTCAGAATCACTGAATAACTCAGGTGGTCACCAGTGCCTCTGGGATGAAGAAAGTACCATGGATGAAATGGGAGGGGTTTCACGTGTCTTGTGAAATTGCTCTGAAAGCATTACTACAAGAGAAGTTCAATGTGTATCAGCCTACATGTTTCTTAATGTCATCGGAATAACCTAGGAAATTTGACATCAGCTAAGTGAGCGATTAGGGGCAGGAGAAGAAGGGGATGACAGAGGATGAGATGGCTGGATGGCATCACCAACTCGATGGACATGAGTTTGAGTGAGCTCTGGAAGTTGCTAATGGACAGGGAGGCCTGGCATGCTGTGATTCATGGGGTCTCAAAGAGTCGGACACAACTGAGCGACTGAACTGAACTGAACTGAAGTGTGAGGTGGCTCAGATGGTAAAGCGTCTCCCGCAATGCGGGAGACTGGGTTCGATCCCTGGGTCAGGAAGATCCCTGGAGAAGGAAATGACAACCCACTCCAATATCCTTGCCTGGAGAATCCCATGGACGGAAAAGCCTGGTAGGCTACAGTCCATGGGGGTCGCAAAGAGTCGGACACGACTGAGCTACTTCACTTTCACTTTCAAGTGTGAGGCAAAGAGCTCTGTAGATACAGAAACACTGAGATCTACATACTGCCCTGCACTGAGCTTATAGGATGACTGTGTCCAAGTTACTTCTTCTTTATAGAACTCAGTTTCTCATTTGAAAGTGAAAAGATCAGCTGGAGAAACAGTGAGTCTTTGAGGATAGCTCATTTGTAAGGCTTTAGGTTTGTATGTGCATCCTAAATCGCTTCAGTTGTGTCTGATTCCCTATGATCCCATGAACTATAGCCCACCATGCTCCTTTGTCCATGGGGATTCTCCAAGCAAGAATACTAGAGTGGGTTCCAATGCCATCCGCCAGGGGATCTTCCCAACCCAGGGATCGAATCCACTTTCTTACATCTCCTGCATTGGCAGGTGGGATTTTTTAATATTATTATTATTTTTTTTACTTTACAATACTGTATTGGTTTTGCCATACCTCAGCATGAATCTGCCACCGGTGCACATGTGTTCCCAATCCTGAACCCCCCTCCCACCTCCCTCCCTGTACCATCTCTCTGGGTCATCCCCGTACACCAGTCCCAAGAAGCCTTGAAGGCTTTTTCTGCTAAAAAGTTGGGGTGAATTCAGTGTTGGCATGGCACATTTTTTTTCTCTCTTCACTCTCTCTAGAAAGGAAAAATACTTATAGCAATGAAAGAAATAGGTGAAGATGCAGAAAAGGGCATGAGTTCACTTTGTGCAGGCAGCTGGGGAGGAGATAAGGCTTCTATTTGTGATTTGCTTTCTCCTCTCCCACATAGCTACGGTGGCAAATGAGGCTCATTAGAACCTCCTATTGATTAAGTGTCTGCCTTCAGAAGGTCATTTGGGACTAAATCAGTTTGCTGAGCAAGAAAACATAGGATGAGTGGCTCAGACTGGTTCTACACTGTTGGGAATTGGGGGAGTGTTTTATGTGCCTCCCGAAGTTAAAAGTGACACAGAAGACAAGGACTGACCCAGAGAGATGCTGGCAAATGGAGTCCACAGTTGCTTTGTCCGTCCCCTCTGCCTTATGCCAGCATTACTCAGTGAGAGGACGCTATCTGTGAACATGGAATTATTTACCAAGTCCCAAAAATTTAGCTTATCTGGAGGTTTGTGTTTAACTGTAATTGTCTGCATGAAGCCTGCTGAGAATACACACTCTCGGTTTTAGATTGGGCCCAAGAATAACCATGTTCAAGCATTACAATTCTTTCCATTATGACTACAACACCCCATAGCAGGTTTCTAAGGGCCCTGACAACTTGAATTACTGTCTTTTCCTACTCAGCTGCCTCAGATTGAGCTGACAATGAAATGGCTTTAAACAATGTCATGCCTCTTTACCCTCAGACTCAGCCTCCAGAACCTCAGTCACACTCCAGTGGCACATGCGAGGAAGGGAGTGTTGGATCAAGAGGCAAAGGGCTCAGGGATTCTTTCGGTAGCTCTGTGGCCGATGAGCCATGTGACCTTGGTAAAGGTCATTCCCAGCTCCGGCACCCACTTTGCATCTCAGAGCAAAATGAGAGGTTAGATAAATCAGAGAAGCTTTCTGAATCTTTCCGATTTCTAATTCAATTCCACAAACATTTGCAGAGTTTATATGTGTTACAGTCACCGTGCTAGACAGCTCCCAGCTGTATAATTTATTTTTATTCCATTGAAAACTAGAGTCAGGTAATTTTCATGCAATTTTTAGCACAAAATCACTGGACTGGGAGTCACACGCCTCAGGTTTTACTTACAGCTTCATCACTAAATATTTGTGTGATCTTTCCAAAGTTCCATCAGCCATCTGGGCTTTAGTTTCTTCATCTGTAAAAGGAGACGGAAGAATGAGGGGCTATGTTGAGAGTTCACAGCCAGCCTGAAAGTACTTTTTGTCCACCAATCCTATAATCGCCACCCTCTGAGTGAACATTCTGTGCCAGGTGATTGGAGAACTGGGGGTGCAGGGAAAAACCAGCTATCTGGAAATTTGTTTAAAGAGATCCAAAGGATGAGCAGTTACATTTATTCCATTTTGACTTTGCCTTGTTCTGGACATCTCCCTGGAGTGTGCTGTGCCCATGAAACCAGCCTCTTAACTACCTTCCACCGTGCTGCTCTGTGACAGTGGTCTCAAGTCCACGTTCACCGGGATCTTCAAAATTTTGCAGGACTGTCACATGAGAGACGATTTATATTGTTGAATCTAATTCAAGAGGTCAGAATTTAAATTCTCATTGCTTGCTCCTCTACCTCCCCACCCTGCATCCCTCCCTCTCTCTTACCATTCTCATCATCCGGCTGCTCCGTCTTCTAGACACAAGGGCCCTCCCTTGATTCTTCACAGACAACAACTTTTGTTCTGCCTTAGTGCTCACGCTTAGTCACTCGGTCATATCCAACTCTTTGGGACTCCATGGACCATAGCCCACCAGTCTCCTCTATCCATGGGATTCTCCAGGCTGGAATACTGGAGCAGGGTTGCAATTTCCTTCTCCAGGGGATCTTCCTGACCCAGGGATCGAACCTGGGCCCCCCGCATTGCAGGCAGATTCTTTACCATCTGAGCCACAAGGGAAGCCCTTGGAGTCTTTGCCTTTGTTGTTCCCTCTGCTTAGAAATCTTTTTCCAGAGGTTGTTCTCTTTCTTTCTTTCAAAAGGACTGACTCTTGGTCAAAATTCTGATTCTAAATCCAGCATTTCCTCCCAAGGGAACATTTTTCCATGGGTCATTTACAGTGATATGTTTCAAACATATATAAAATACATATTTCTAATATATATCTCAATTTTCTCATTCCTATTCTTAGTCCACTTAATTTTAAATTCCATACTGTTTTGGAAGCCTAAGCCTAGATAAGTGACTGGAAAATAACAAGCATCCAATGGTGATTTCTTACACACATACACACAGAGAATTAACAGACATAAAGTCTGAGGGCCCAGAGTCAGCTCAATAAAAGCCAGATTTATCTAAACCAAACTTTCCTCAAAGTGGAAAGGGGATATTCATGAAACTCTGAGGCAGAATGGGAAACGAAAGGTCAGGGGTTGGGCAGGGGTGAGAGATGAGACAGGAGATGTCCCAGGGGGTAAATCATGTAGACACTTGGCTGTCAAGGAAATACATCACATTTTATTGTTTAGATAATATAGAGCCTCTGAAGGGTGTATTAATCAGGGTCCTTGTTTAAAAAATAAAATCAATCTAGCTATCTTAAGCAGGATAAGAAATATTTATTATATTTCAGCACTCACAGAATCTCTGGGCAATCAGATTTCCCGGGAATAGCCGTAAATACAGTGGCTTGGCATATCACAGGTCTCGTCTAGCAGAAACACGGCTGCCCTCACTGTCTATGCTGGGCACTTGTGACTCCATAACTGGATGCTAGAAACACCACCATCACTGTCTCAGAGCAAGCAATAGTTTAGGTGGCTCACATCGGCCTCTGGGTTTCAGAAAGCACACCTGCTTTGCAGAGTCTAGGAGCTACATGAACTCTAGCTGCAAGGGTGTCTCAGAAGTGTAGATCTTATCTTTTCAGCCTCCTCAACACAGAAAGATTTCTTAGGAGGCCAGGGATGGGTGCTAACGGAGCCAGCCCACCCTAGCTTCCATCCAGAGTCCCCTCTCAGGAGCATGCCTCAGTCTAGAAGAGAATGTCAGACAGTCTGGTGAGTATTTCAGAGAAGGGATGTCTGCACTCAGTGGGACTGGCCACTTTCTACGTAACCTTCCAACACTGGGATTCTCTATTTGGGGATCAGCTTTTTGAATAGGATATACGTTAGGAGAACAACATCATTCTTATTGAACAATTGTTATGCTCCCAATGCTGGGCTGAGTATCTTGCTGGTACTGGTTCATAAAATCCTCTTAGATATCCTATGAGGTATGTGATGAAAACCCTCTCTACCCCTTTATGTTCCCTCTGCCTGTCTCACCACGCACCTTCCCTGGGCTGGAACTGTCTGTCCCAGAGGAGAAGTTGAGAGAAGCTGAAAGTCAGAAGATGTATTAGGTTGCACACTTTTCCAGGAAACCGGGTTATTGCCTTTGAAGGTCACCACCAGTCTCCCTCTTACATCTTCTGCTCTGATAATGAATGGTGAGCTAAAGGGTGCTCCTGTGTGCCCACTCTGGACGCTTCAGGGCTCAGCAACTTGAGACAGTGCCTACTTCATCCAGGGCAGACCTAATCTTGTCCCTAACTTCTGTGAGTGTTGTGCTCTCTCTGGAATGAAAGTGCATGACCTTCGAAGATAGAGAAGGGAAAATGGAATTTCACTGAAACCTTCAGCCTCACCAGTGTTCTCCAATCCAGTTTTTACCCAAGATCCCCTCATTAGCAGTGTTAAGTTTTTCTTCAGACATGAGTAGATCCTGTATTTCTGTGTATAACTCCCTCAGATGGAAATTTTAGAGAAAGAAAAAGTGAATGCTACAATATGAGCATCAGAACGTTACGTAGAATCTCCAAAAGCAGGTATTTTATTTTATTTTTTGTGCCAATGCCATTTTTCTGGTTGCAATATTGTCACGGATGATGCCTGCAATGCTGCCACTGAGGGAACTGAGGGGGGAGGCACACTGAGCCTCTCTTACTCTCTCTGAGGTGTGAACCTATAATTAGTTCAAAACGTCATATTCTTTTAAAAGAAGGTATCAAAATCATCAGCAACGAGGTCTGCACAATCACTGGTCTCCTCCAGGGCAGGAAGGGCTCAGTCTTCAAAAATCCCAAGGCCTGTTTTTTACATCTTGAAAGTCTAACACCACACACAAAAGTAAACTCAAAATGGATTAAAGATCTAAACGTAAGACCAGAAACTATAAAACTCCTTAGAGGAGAACACAGGCAAAACACTCTCCGACTTAAATCACAGCAGGATCCTCTATGATCCACCTCCCAGAATACTGGAAATAAAAGCAAAAATAAACAAATGGGATCTAATTAAAATTAAAATCTTCTGCACAACAAAGGAAACTATAAGCAAGGTGAAAAGACAGCCTTCTGAATGGGAGAAAACAATAGCAAATGAAGCAACTGACAAACAACTAATCTCAAAAATATACAAGCAACTTATGCAGCTCAACTCCAGAAAAATAAGTGACCCAATCAAAAAATGGGCCAAAGAACTAAATAGACATTTCTCCAAAGAAGACATACAGATGGCTAACAAACATGAAAAGATGCTCAACATCACTCATTATCAGAGAAATGCAAATCAAGACCACAATGAGGTACCATTTCACACCAGTCAGAATGGCTATGATCCAAAAGTCTACAAGCAATAAATGCTGGAGACAGTGTGGAGAAAAGGGAACCCTCTTTCACTGTTGGTGGGAATGCAAACTAGTACAACCACTATGGAGAATAGTGTAGCGATTCCTTAAAAAATTGCAAATAGAACTGCCTTATGACCCAGCAATCCCACTGCTGGGCATGCACACTGAGGAAACCAGAACTGAAAGAGACACATGTACCCCAATGTTCATTGCAGCACTGTTTATAATAGCCAAGACATGGAAGCAACCTAGATGTCCATCAGCAGATGAATGGATAAGAAAGCTGTGGTACATATACACAATGGAGTATTACTCAGCCATTAAAAAGAATATATTTGAATCAGTTATAAAGGTGGATGAAACTGGAGCCGATTATACAGAGTGAAGTAAGCCAGAAATAAAAACACCAATACAGTGTACTGACACATATATATGGAATTTAGAAAGATGGTAATGATAACTCTGTGTGAGAGACAGCAAAAGAGACACAGATGTATAGACCGGACTTTTGGACTCTGAGGGAGAGGGTGGGCTGATTTGGGAGAATGGCATTGAAACATGTATACTATCATGTAAGAAATGAAGTACCAGTCTATGTTCAATACAGGATACAGGATGCTTGGGGCTGGTGCACGGGGATGATCCAGAGAGATGATATGGGGTGGGAGGTGGGAAGGGGGTTCAGGATTGGGAGCTCATATACACCCATGGTGGATTCATGTCACTGTATGGCAAAACCAATACAGTATTGTAAAGTAAAACTAAAATTTAAACAAAAAAGAAAGAAAGAAGAGGAGAACTTTTCATTACTTCCTGAGCACATGTGCCAAAAGAGATAAATGACAGGATAATAAACAAGTTGAACTTGGATGAAAGAAAGAAAGAGAGAGGGAAGGAAGGAAAAAAATAGACATTTTATGTCTACTTTCAGTTGTAGAAACAAAATCTAAGGGTTGCTCAAAATTATACAGTTGGAGCTACCTGTGTTTGGATTCAAACTTAGATACTTCTGTTCCTTTTTTCACTCATTCTGACCTGGGAGGGTAAAGAATGCAAAGACAACTCTCCCTTGCTTCCAGAAAGATGCTTGGTTACTACAGTCACTGACGCTCAGGGAAGAATCAGGCCCTGATTCCCTGTGCAAAGCCAACTGCACAGCTTCCAAGGGGACGGCTCGTAGCCACGGGACCTTTGATCCCTGAGAGCATCTGGACCAAAACACGACAAGCATTTCTCTCTGTCAGAGCTATTTCAGAGGCCTGCTTATGAACCACATCTTGCCAAGAATAAACCAGTGTGAACACCCAGAGAGAGAGAAAGTGTGAGTCCAACAGTCATCTCCATAATGTGTGGTTATGCCATAACCCTGCAGACTCTCTAGCACCACAGAGGGCTTTGACGTAGTAGAGAAGGAGAAGGTGGCCAAGGTAGGATGTGATATGAGGAAATGGAAAGGAATCCTGGCTTCTCTAAAAACACCTTGTAATCAAGTGTCTTTTCTTTGATAACTAGCACTGAGTGTGCATGTCTGAGCATGTCTGTTCAAAGGGAAATAAGGTACGTGGGTGGAAGAAAGGGCTTACAACTCTATGAGATGTAAGTTAGCATCTTGTTTAAAGGTGTATTTTCTCCGGATAGCTTCCATACTTAAACACGGGAAGGACAATGATTCAGGAATTTGGGCTGGAAAATGTGAACAGAAAGGAAAATCAGGAAGTTTAGGTGCTAACAATACATAAAGAATGAGAAAATGAGTCAGGAATTGTGGGTCTAAGACCTTCTTGCCTCACAGAATAGCTGTGAAACCCAGAGAAACCCCTTTTTTCAGTCTCTTTCATGAAATGTCATCTTGGAACAGGTGTAAGGATCAATAGAGTAATGTACACGAAAGCAATTTATAACAGGTGAGAACTTCACGTACTTTGTACTTGTTGAGTGCCTCGTGTACGTCAGTTTGCTGTCAGTTACGTAATGTCCCTTGAGCTCACCAACCAATCCTCTGCTTAGTATCTCCTTGAGTACTATTTCCTCTGTCTAGAATACTCTTCCTGCTTACCTTTTTCTTGCCTTCTCCTTTTATTTATTCAGCTCTTCTCCCCAAAGTCACCTTCTCTGTGATGCCTTTTTGACTCGGTCCCTGCCACTCTCTCATTTTCCAGCTTTACTTTGTTTCATATTTAAAATTGCTTTTCTAACAAATAAGAAAACTGAGGTCAGTAGGCATCTCCTTACCTAATAACATAGCTAACGTTTACTGAGCACAGATTATGTGCCAAGCTCTAGTGTAGGCACTTTGAATATCATAGCTCATTAACCTCTATCTGGTTAATTTGCAAGTGTGTTCCCTTCTCTAAGGAGTTAAACTACTAAAGGGAGAAATGAATTAAAGACAAATCTCTTCCTTTACAGACCTGGCCAAGGCTCCCTGCCATGGATGATGATTCGCTGGCTTGTCTGACTCCCCACCTGACTGCACCTTGGTCATCATTGTTCCCCTGAACCTCACACACTTCTTGGCACATCATAACTGATTAATGCATGGTCACTGATTGAAAGAGGAAAAAAAAGCTTTATTGAATGTGAATAATCTTGTGCCGTGCCTAGAAGACAGCAGGTGAATATCATCGTTTGCATTATTGTGCTGAACTTGTCACTGCATCCTCCACTTGTGCTGAGTTGCTCAGTCATGTGACTCTTTGCAACCCTATGGACCAGCCTGTCAGGCTCCTCTGTGCTTGGAATTCTCCAGGCAAGAATACTGGAGTGGGTTGCCATGCCCTCCTCCAGGGGATCTTCCCAACCCAGGGATTGAACCCAGGTCTCCAGCATTCCAGGTGGATTCTTTACTGACTGAGCCACCAAGAAAGCACTTGCAGATGCCATATTTCACATGAACCTGATATAACCTAATCAGTAGATTCTGTGGTCCACATTTTATGTATGAACATTCTGATACTCATGAGGGTTAAGTGACAAACTGGCAGACATCAGAGTTATTTAAACTGCCTCTATCTCCATGTCTAACTTTTTTGCCATCTACATTCATTTCTCCTTTATGAAACTGAGGTTCCAGCAGACTCTAAAACTACCTCTTTCACTGGCCCAAATGTCTGGAAATGGAGCATAATCTGTCAAAGAAAACCCATCTCGTAGTTTCTTTTCTTGGAAATGTCTTCAACATTCACTCAGCAGGAAGCACTGAGTTTCTACACTGTGCCAGGCAGTGTGCTTGTTGTTTAGTCGCTGAGTCGTGTGCTACTCTTTGCAACTCCCTTGGACTATAGCCCAGTAGCCTGCAACGTCCATGAGACTTGCAGGCAAAAATATTTGAGCAGGTTGCGATTTCCTTCTTAATACCCAAGAAATGTGCTCGATATTGAGAAAATCTGGAGGAGTTAGACTAGTCATCACCTTCAAGAGGCCTTCCTCCTAAAGAGCAAGACCATCACATAAAAATAAATGTTGATGCCATTTGGTCAAGCATTTGTTGATGGTCAGGGCCTTTCAAGATGATGTTCCAGTCAGGAGTAAAGCCCTGCAGAGGAGATGAACCTGATCCTTAAGCCCCTTCCAATTCAGTATCCTCTAACTTCCCTTCCAGTCACCTAGTTCACTCCCTCTACCTACTTTAGGAAAATTCACAGCTTAATAATGCATGAGGGAACATTACCTTAAGGTATAATTATGCTTTTCCACAAATGACCTATGCAATTACATCAGAGTGGTGAACAGTGACTGCAGACAGGAGCTGGAACAAGTGCCCAGGAATATAATGTTACAAAATGACCCCTGTTTCAATTTCCTTCTTATAACTACATAAAAATTACATTTGCTTCTATCACAAAGATGTGCAGTAAAACATGAAAAAGACCCATTAGATTATCAACTCTCATCTCCTCCTAGGAAGTTTTTGTTTTTTTTTTTTTTAAACTGTGATAGGCTTTCTAGGGACTTGAGGCGGTTAAATTATCCCAAGATAATAGGGATAATGAGGGGAGGAAAGACCTCCCAGCACAGTGTTTATACTTCATAAATCTGCACATTGGTACCTGGCGGTAGGGAAACCTTCATGTCCAGATCATGAGTGGACACAGCTCAAAGGAAAGGTGGGAATTTGAGCCAGGAGACCCAAGGCAAGGCTGGGATTATAAAATTAGAGCTAGCATTAGAGTTAGAATAAATAGCCACAGCTGGATAAAAGAGAATGGCTAGTTAGTGGTCATGTGGGCAGTTCCAGACCTGGGAACCAGAGATTTGAGACAGCATGTTTCATATAAACACTGATATTAATATGACATTGACGTAGATTATTATGCATATATAAAATATTTTATGAAACTTCCATCATACTATGAAGTGTTCTGATTCTATTTAATATTAAATCCATTCCTTAATCAGAATCACTAAAAACACCCTGAAACAATTACCTAAATGCCTTAATCATTCTTTTATAGCTCATTTACAATACTATATTAGCTTTAGGTGTACAATACAGTGCTTCAATAATTTTTATAGATTAGACTCTATTTAAATTTAGTGTTAAATATTGGCTGTATTTCCTGTGCTATAAAATATATCCATGTGACTTATACATTTTATATTCAGTTCAGTTCAGTTCAGTTGCTCAGTCATGTCCGACTCTTTGCGACCCCACGAATTGCAGCACGCCAGACCTCCGTGTTCATCACCATCTCTCGGAATTCACTCAGACTCACGTCCATTGAGTCCGTGATGCCATCCAGCCACCTCATCCTCGGTCGTCCCCTTCTCCTCCTGCCCTCAATCCCTCCCAGCATCAGAGTCTTTTCCAACAAGTCAACTCTTCGCATGAGGTGGCCAAAGTACTGGAGTTTCAGTTTTAACATCATTCCTTCCAAAGAAATCTCAGGGTTGATCTTCAGAATGGACTGGTTGGATCTCCTTGCAGTCCAAGGGACTCTCAAGAGTCTTCTCCAACCCCACAGTTCAAAAGCATCAATTCTTCGGCGCCCAGCCTTCTTCACAGTCCAACTTCACATCCATACATGACCACAGGAAAAACCATAGCCTTGACTAGATGGACCTTAGTCGGCAACGTAATGTCTCTGCTTTTGAATATCCTATCTAGGTTGATCATAACTTTTCTTCCAAAGAGTAAGTGTCTTCTAATTTCATGGCTGCAGTCACCATCTGCAGTGCAGGGCAACTCAAGACGGGTGGGTCATGGTGGAGAGGGTTGACAGAACGTGATCCACTGGAGAAGGGAATGGCAAGCCACTTCAGTATTCTTGCCTGAAGAACCCCATGAACAGTATGAAAAGGCAAAATGATAGGATACCAAAAGAGAAACTCCCCAGGTCATTAGGTGGCCAATACACTAATAGAGATCAGTGGAGAAATAACTCCAAAAAGAATGAAGAGATGGAGCCAAAGCAAAAACAATACCCAGTTGTGCATGTGACTGGTGATAAAAGCAAGATCCAATGCTGTAAAGAGCAATATTGCATAGGAACCTGGAATGTCAGGTCCATGAATCAAGGCAAATTGGAAGTGGTCAAACAAGAGATGGCAAGGGTGAATGTGGACATTCTAGGAATCAGCAAACTAAAATGGACTGGAATGGGTGAATTTAACCCAGATGACCATTATATCTACTACTGCGGGCAGGAATCCCTCAGAAGAAATGGAATAGCCATCATGGTCAACAAAAGAGTCCGAAATGCAGTACTTGGATGCAATCTCAAAAATGACAGAATAATCTCTGTTCGTTTCCAAGGCAAACCATTCAATATCACAGTTATCCAAGTCTATGCCCCAACTAGTAATGCTGAAGAAGCTGAAGTTGAATGGTTTTATGAAGACCTACAAGACCTTTTAGAACTAACACCCCAAAAGATGTCCTTTTTATTATAGGTGACTGGAATGCTAAAGTGGGAAGTCAAGAAACATTTTATATTAATACCTCTTAATCCTCTTCCCCTAGTTATCCCCCATCCTTGACAACTCTTGATATCATCAGGCTTTTCAGGCTTTAGCCATGTTAGTGTTGGTATAATAATAATATCATTGTGGTTTTAATTTGCATTTCTGTAAACTCCAGTACTTTGGCCACCTGCGAAGAGTTGACTCATTGGAAAAGACTGATGCTGGGAGGGATTGGGGGCAGGAGGAGAAGGGGACGACAGAGCATGAGATGGCTGGATGGCATCACTGACTCGATGGATGTGAGTTTGAGTGAACTCCGGGAGTTAGTGATGGGCAGGGAGGCCCTGATGTGCTGCAATTCATGGGGCTGCAAAGAGTCGGACACGACTGAGCAACTGAACTGAACTGGACTGAATGAATATTGAACATGAGTATCTTTTACAGTGCTATATATGTTTTAAATCCTTTATTTAGTTCATTTAATTTCATAAATAAAATATTTGTAAATAAATATTTCTCTATTTATGAATGAAAATATTTCTCTATTTATGAATGACAATAATTAATAAATATTAACTTTTACATTATTGACTTACAAAAGATTTTTAGTTTTTGTTAATAAATATTAATACTTTACCAGATATACCTATTGTGAATATTTTCTCCTAGTTTAGATTTTATCTTTTAATTTTATTAAACATGGGTTTTAAATAGCAGAAGTTTTTAAGTTTGATGAAGTCAATAGAATCTGTTTCTCCTTTATGGTGTTTGTTTTTGTGCCCTAGTTTGAAATATTTGCCTAACCAGAACATCATGGAGATTTCTGTCTGTTTTTCTCTCGAAGTCTTATTCTTCTAGCAGTTACATGCAGATTTTTACCTGTTTTATTTTTGTATATGGTTTGTGGCAAGGAGTGGTTTTAGAGA
Source organism: Nanger dama (assembly GCA_917880005.1). Taxonomy (NCBI): domain Eukaryota; kingdom Metazoa; phylum Chordata; class Mammalia; order Artiodactyla; family Bovidae; genus Nanger; species Nanger dama. Next base: position 5,982,880 of record CAKJTW010000074.1, on the reverse strand, counting down.
AGAAAGGGAGAAAGAGACAGACAAACAGAGACAGATATAGAGGGAGAGAGGAGAGAGCTGAATATGTTAAATGTCATCGTTTCATCATATGAATTCATCACTGAGCAATTTAACACCTGGGTGTAAATAAGGCTCAGTTAACTTTGGCCCACTTGTGTCAAATTTAATATCAGAAGGTATGATTATTCAAACTTGACTGTCTTTGCCTCCATCAGTGCTCTGTTTCTTACAATCTACTTTGTCTAACAGTAATCTGGGTTAGCAGGATGGTTTTTATTATATCTCTCCTTGATTTGGCAAGGACTAATGATTGCCCCTCATTATCCTTTCCCCAAAGTACTTGAATCATCAATGACACATGCCACCATACAAACTCCAACCTCCCAACAATGTATTAATTTATGTGAGATTGAAATAAAATTTTATTTTTTGTAACCAGTGTCATATGAGATTTCTGTTAGTTGCATATGAACACAATTCTAACCTGGTATGTATTTTTCAGTCCATTTACTTTCAACCAATTTCTGTTCTTTTGTTTTAGATATATCTGTTATAGCAACATATAGCTGAATTTTTTTCATCCAAAATGCCAATATTTTAACTCTTTCTAATCTCTTTTAACTGGACAATCAGACCATTCAAATTAATTGTGCCCACTGGTATATTTTAGTTTATTTCTAATATATTATGTATTGCTTTCTATTTAATTTTTATTGTGATAGTGTCTTAAAATTTTCTTTCCTTTTGGATTCTCTTATACTGATTTTTTGGAGAAGGCAATGGCACCTACATACTGATTTTTATTCTCATTAAAAATTTAATTTCTCTACTAATTTTGAATGTGTATAACATAAAATATTTGTATCATTTTTAATGACTCTAAAAATTTAAACTTTACCTAATCTTAAAAACATAAATTTAAGCAATATCTTGACTATACTCTTAGAAAATGTGTGTATTTTAAGTGTAAATCCAATTCACCTCCTTACAAAGTAAATGTTAATTTCACCTCAGATCAAATTTCTTTCTGGAACTTTACAACTCTGCATAGTTAGCATTATTGTGGTTACTTTGAAATGTCAATGCATGAGTAGTATTCAAATGTTTAACATTTTGTTTGCTTACCATTCATTTCTTCTTAAAATAGCTTTATTGAAACAAAATTCATGAAACTTATGCTTCACCAGTATAAAATGTGTGATCCAATGGTTTTTAATATAGTCACAGAGTTGCACAACCACTACCAAAATTTAATTTTAGGATATATTCGTCATGCCCAGAAGAAGCCACAAATCTATTAGAAGTCATTTGACATTTACCCTTTTCACTAACCAACCACTAATTTACTTTATGTCTATAAATGTGTCTTTTCTTGACATTACACCTGAGTGGAATCATACAATATGTTGTCTTTTAGAATTAGTTTCTGCCAGTAATCCTAATGTTTATTGTTTCTCTCCCTACATTTTCAACTTTTTCTCTCCATTCAATTATTTCTCATCTCATACAAATATGCTACAATGCCTCTTTCTAAGAAGTAATATGCATCAAGTCCATATCCCTAGGCTCTTCTGCCATATTTTTCTCCTCCTCTTCAAAGCAAAATTTCTCAAATAAATTTTCTCCTCTAGTTCATATCTCATTCCGTCTTTTTGTCACATCATTTTTTTCCTCTACCACTATACTAACTCATTCTTATCAAAGGCATCAATAAATTCCATTTTCTATGTTTATTTGCAAAACTTTCATGAGCCTCCAGGTGACCCATTTTTGTCAATTATTCCTTAAATTTTGCAACACTTTTTTTTTCACTTAGTTTCTGGAATTATCTTGGTTCAGCTCCACATTTGAGGAAATCTTCTTATGGAAAATCCTCCATAAGCAACAATGACCCTTCAGATCAAAATTCCACATGAATGGTACCTTGCACTGAACTAAATCTTAATAAATAATATATTTTCCAGTCAGAGTTCTGAAGCAATTTGATTGAATATAAAAGATTAAAGGGATGAGATTTTCTTAGTGCACTTTGGATCTTTACCAATTAGTTAACAACAAAGCTGAGACAAATTGAAAGCACACAATTTCTGTGAATACACAAGATCACAAGAAAGGGTAACAGAAAGAATAAAACCATACATACCCTCTTCCAAAATTGTTCATCATGAAACTTGCCTCATTTCCTCAATCTTTTACTCAGGAAGGACTCAGTGAATGATGGAGAGAAGACAGAACTATTTTACTAGATGAAAGGAAATATCATGAGTGACAAACAAACCTCCCACTCTTCCAACGTGACCAGTTCTTGAACGTCATATGCTTAGGTGCTCAGTGGTATCTGACTCTGTGACCCAATGGACTGTGGCCCACAAGGCTCCTCTGTCCATGGGATTCTCCAGGAAAAAACACTGGAGTGGGTTGCTGTGTCCTCCTCCAGGGGCTCTTCCCAACCCAGGGATCGAACCCACGTCTCCTACATTACAGGCAGATTCTTTACCATCTAAGCCACAGTTTCAGATAAAACTTCAGTGAATCTTTTAAGTAAAATTTTAAAAATAGAAGGATGGTACGGAGAGGGAGGTGGGAGGGGGTTCAGGATAGGGAACACGTGTATACCCGTGGTGGATTCATGCTGATGTATGGCAAAACCAATACAATATTGTAAAGTAATTAACCTCCAATTAAAATAAATAAATTTTTAAAATTCACACACAAACACACACACACACACACACACAAATACCTTCTATCTGGCATTAATTGGAAATAAGACACATTATTTTTTCCAAGAAAAGCTGAATATAACCCTTATTCTCATCCCTCTAACCCCTTTCCTTATACTGCTTTTGTAAGTTTAAGGGAATTGCAAACAAGTGCAGAGCTACTCTGAGGGGATAGCTGAAAATATAGTGAAAGATGTCATTGCCCATAACTCCACAGAATTCAGTAAGTTATAGGATAAAATGAGGAGATGGACCCACCCTCAAAGTTAATAAGTTTTAAATATCTCTTATTTGATATCTGGTTGGTTGCTAATTCCATAGGTCAATGACAGAGGCTTGGAAATATCTTGGTCCAGTTAGCACAATGAAATACAAATATTCATTTATTAGGAAGAAAAATGGAAACTTTATTCTTCTCCAAAGATGGTGTTTACCACTTTGGTGTTTTAGTCCTGATAATTCAGGAGCCAGTATTGCTTATGGCCGCACATTGTGCTCTAGCACTGCTCCAAATATGACTAGGTTAACATGTGTCACGGAAATAAAAACAAATATTTTTAGTGCAAGTACGCTCTAGGCACTCTGCTAATTGCTTTACAGAGAATACCTTATTTAATCCTCTTCACGGTTTGTTGAGGAAGGTAGTATTACTAACCACATTTCATACATAATATAGTATGCTCCAGGGAGATTATATAACTTGTCCACTTCAGTAAGATGGCATATGCTGATGCTTGTATTTAAATTCAGAATGCTGTATTCCCAGTATTACATATTTAATTACTTTTAAGACCACTATTCAATACATGCATATGCATTCACTCTCTTTGTGTGTGTGTGTCTGTCTATAACAGTCTGATGAAACAATAAACACTTACATTCAAACAACACGCTTTTGAGTTAAAAAGAAAAAGCCTTACAATTAAAATTGTGTGAAAAAAGAAAGTGAAAATATCAGTCGCTCATTTGTGTCAGACTCTTTGGACTCCGTGGATTGTGGCCTGTCAGTCTCCTCTGCCCGTGTAATTTCCTAGGCAAGAATACTGGAATTGGTTACCATTTCCTTCTCCAGGGGCTTGTTCCAACTCAGGGATCCAACCCCATCACTTAGGCGGTGCATAAACACTTCAGGAACAGCACTTCTAGAACGGTTAAGCTTTGCCTGGTTTTTACCTGCTGAATGCAGATGAATGTCATGAAGGAACGGAAGGCTTACTCCATATTATCTAAGATTTATTGAGAACCTAATGATTATATTAGGAAAATTATATATGTGATTATATGTGGAAAATTCTTCAAGTGATGGGAATACTAGACCACCTTACCTGCCTCCTGAGAAATCTGTATGCAGATCAAGAACCAACAATTAGAACTGGACATGGAACAACAGACTGGCTCCAAACTGGGAAAGGAGTACGTCAAGACTGTATATTGTCACCCTGCTTATTTAACTTATATGCAGTGTACATCATGAGAAACGCTGGGCTGGATGAAGTACAAACAGGAATCAAGATTGCCAGGAGAAATATCAATAACCTCAGATATGCAGTGGCACCCCACTCCAGTACTCTTGCCTGGAAAATCCTATGGATAGAGGAGCCTGGTAGGCTGCAGTCCATGGGGTTGCTAAGAGTCGGATATGACATTAGCAACTTCACTTTGACTTTTTCACTTTCATGCTTTGGGAGGAAAACGGCAACCCACTCCAGAGTTCTTGCCTGGAGAATCCCAGGGATGGGGGAGCCTGGTGGGCTGCCATCTATGGGGTCACACAGAGTCAGACATGACTGAAACGACTTAGCAGCAGCAGCAGATATGCAGATGACACCACCCTATGGCAGAAAGTAAAGAAGAACTAAAGAGCCTCTTGAAAGAGGAGAGTGAAAACACTGGCTTAAAACTCAACATTCAGAAAACTAAAATCATGGCATCTGGTCCCATTACTTCACAGCAAATAGATGGGAAAACAGTGGATACAGTGAGACTTGGTTTTGGGGGATCCAAAATCACTGCAGATGGTGATTGCAGCCATGGAATTAAAAGACACTTGCTCATTGGAAGAAAAGCTATGACTAACCTAGATAGCGTATTAAGAAGCAGAGACATTACTTTGGCAAGTAATGTCTAGACTACATCTAGTCAGGGCTATGTTTTTTTCAGTAGTCATGTATGGATGTGAGAGTTGGACTATAAAGAAAGCTGAGCACTGAAGAACTGATGCTTTTGAACTGTGGTGTTGTAGAAGACTCTTGAGAGTCCCTTGGACAACAAGGGAGATCCAACCAGTCCTTCCTCAAGGAAATCAGTCCTGAATATTCATTGAAAGGACAGATGTTAAGGATGAAACAACAATCCTTTGGCCACCTGATGTGAAGAACTGACTCATTGGAAAAGACCTCGATGCTGGGAAAGATTGAAGGCAGGAGGAGAAGGGGACGACAAATGGTTGGATGACATCACTGACTCAATGGACATGAGTTCAAGTAAGCTCTGGGAGTTGGTGATGGACAGGGAGGCCTGGTGTGCTACAGTCCATGGGGTGGCAAACAGTCGGACACGACTGAGTGACTGAACTGAACTGAATGATTCAGCTGCTGCCTCTGTGCAGTATTAGCACAGACATTTCTAAGCTCATACCCTGTACTCACCATGAACTTCACTTGTTGGTAATTGAATTCTGCTTCATGGTTCTATTTTCCTAATGTTTATTCCAACAACAAAATGGTCCCATGTAGGCCTTTCTTTCTTTTCTTTTCTTTTTAACTAGACAGCTACACAGGCTTCCCAGGTGGTGGCACAATGAAGTATCCACTTGCCAGTGCAAGAGATGAAGGAGATGCTGGGTCAGGAAGATCCCCTGGAGGAAGAAATGGTAACCCACTCAGTATTCTTGCCTAAAAATTTCCATGGACAGAAGAGCCTGGCAGGCTACAGTCCAAGGGGTCTCAAGGAGTCAGACGTGACTGAGCACACATATGTGCACTCACACAAACACACGTACACACAAACACACGTACACACAAACAAGTGATGAGCATGCAGTAATGAATGAGAAATACTGTTCTTAACAGGGACTCTGCATTCAGGATGTAAAGTACAAGGACATCATAGTCCAGAAATGCACCAAGGTCATTGCAGACGAGGCAAGTGCCTGGTACTCTCCAGTACCAGGTTCAATAGTCTTAGGGGCCTGATGCCCCAGGGAGATACCATTTAAGCTGAGACCTGTTGAATGAAACACAGTTGCAGGTAAAGGAGGCAAAAGGTGAAAGGTTGGGGAAGTTTTTCTCAAAGGCCCTGTGATGAAAAGGCAGAGGGTTTGTCAACAGAGGGAGGAGGTATGCTAGAGTTCTATTAAGCAGAAATCGTCAGGCACAGCAAAGCTCCCTGAAATTTAAAGTAGACATTGAGTGAATCCCACTCAAGTGCTGGTGAGATTGTGGTGGCCGAGGTGAGCTGGCAGGTAGTGCAGTGATGATGGGTAGGCTTGGGAAGGCACACCTGGCCAGACACCATCAGAAAATTGAACTAGTGGAGCCCACAATTGCACGTGGCACCCCACTCCAGTATTCTTGCCTGGAGAATTCCAGGGACAGAGGGGCCTGGTGGGCTACAGTCCATGGGGTCACAAAGAGTCAGACATGACTGAGTGACTAACACATGGGAAGTCCCAAAGAGAGGACAGATGGCTCCTGGAGCCCCGAGGGTGAGGATGTGCATCCGGCCTCATCAGCGTCACACATCCACGCTTCATTATCCATAGAATGAAGGGCATGACGCTACTTCCTGTTCCCTTTCAGACTGAAGTTTCTGGCTTCCAAGATGGTGAACCAATACCTGTGAAGTGAGAATGAACATTAAGCAACTCTTGACATGAGGAAACAGAAGTTACAGGTGGGCTATTAGGGTCCAAAGAAAAATGCTCACCCAGAAGTAAACAAAATAGGATTTAAACTGAGGATGGCACCTATAGGTTGATCTCAGATCGGACATACAACTAAGAGTGTACCTCTAGTTTCTTGCACATTAAAAGAAAAATTCTAACTATATTAACAGTATGCTTATCAGGAACAATACTTCCAAAATGCTGTTCCTCAAAGCATGATCTTCAGGATGCAGACCTCCAAAGCATCTGAAGACATGTCAAACGCTCACATCTTAAGGCTCCCACTCCAGGATTCTGACTCATTAAGTCTTATTATCTGTGTTTTTAATGTGATACTTGGGCAATTTGTCCAGTGCTTGGGTACTTCTAAGACCATGTTTTGAAAAATACTCCTTGGATACGCTCACCTAACTCATATCTCTTACTCTTTTCTTTTTGGCCACATAGCATGGCATTTGGAATCTTAGTTTCCAGGCCAGGAATCAAAGCATCACCCCTTGCCTTGAAAGTGCAGTCTTAACCACTGAACCATCAGGGAAGTCTTCTTTTACTCTTTAAGAAACTCTTTCTTTAGGTGATTTGACAAAAATATTTTATCACTAACAGAGGGTGGTTCAAAGTAAGTACATAGGTACCTTAGGAACTTGGTTCTAAATCCCTGATACCTTGACACTGGTCCTATGCATTTTAACTAAATGACATTCTTCACAATCTAATTATAACAAGGCACTGATGATTATAAGGAAAGTCTCTACCTATTCAACTATATCCTTCACTGTCTAGATAGAGGAACCATCTATCAACACGGTTCTTTACTTTTCTTTCTGTAAGGGCACATCATTTTCATCTAAGAGCAAATAAAATGAATCTATAGGACAAATCAAATTTTAAAAAGTGCCTGTGCTTCTCTCCATAAATCTAATCTCAGTAGAAATAGACATACTAATTAATATATATGTACAAAATAAATTAGTACTGATGATAGATTAGTAAAAGAGAAATACAAATATTAAATAAGCCATCTTCTTCTTTGTTGGAAGTTAGCTTGGTTCTGGAGTTTAAAGACTACAATATAGAGGAATCTGCATTATATCAGTCCTAATCATCTCCCTCTTTGCTATTTTCTTTCTCTTTCTTTTTTTTTTTAAATTCCCTTATTGTGACTAGAATTTATGAAGCACTTAAATCATGAATGTCCGATTTATCATGCACAGCAACCCTACATCGTCTGGAAGCAGATACCGTGGTTGAGGAAACCAGACCTCACAGAGGGTGTCTCTGCCACATCCAGACAGTGAAGGAAAGGCAAAAAATATCAGAAGCCAAGTCATTTGTTTCCAAATTCATCGCTTGTTTATCTTGCAGCTGAATTTTAATCTTTTGGAAAACCTTATTTTAAAAAGCAAACTATCCAGTGACACAGTACGAAAAGCAGCTTGTTTGCTGGAAGATACAGTGGCGATGAGTCTTGATATCCAGGGAGAGGGTGAAGGTGCTAGATTATATCCTTTCATAGCCTAGAATGATGTCAGATGATGGATGCTTCAGACTGTGTGGATCTGAAGATCACCCAAGGTTGGCACAATAAACAATGACCAACGTAAAGATGTAACCCAAATCACTGCCACTGACAAGTCCATAATTTTTATCATGGCCTCCCAGCAAGACAGCCTAAGTCAGCCATTACTCACTGCTCAGCAGTGTCAGAGGTGAATATGACTGTGCTTCTGACCTCTGACATCATCTCAAGTCTGTGCTGAACTGGGGCCCTGTGTCTTCCACAAATGTTGATCTAAATCCTGAACTCTTCTTGTTACCCAAGAGAGATGCAAGTCTCTCTGAGTCATCAGGAATGTTTAAAAATGAAACAAAACTGAAGGCTAATATTTCAAAAACATCAGACTTATGACTAAACAATAGCTCCCAAATACTAAATGTTCAATATGTATTAACAAAAAAACATGCAAAATGCATCCCTTATCCTTTGAGGGTCACTGGTGCTACCTCGGTTTTTACATAAAGCAGTTGGGATCTGAAAGTCTAGGTCACTTGCTCAAGGTTGAATAGCTTATAGGGTCTTTCATGAGGCTCTGAGCCCAAGTCTGACTGCAAAACTCATGTCCTTACCACCCTGCCATAATGCCTCTTAGGATGAGACAGCATCAATAAGAACAAGGCACAGGATCCTGGGCAGAAAAGGAATGAAAACACACTGGAAAGGAAAAGAATGGCTCATTCTTATAAGTGCCCCAGACTAAAGCACCAAGACAACGGCGATGATAAAGTCTTTCACCCAGAAGGAATATCCCTGGGTTCGAATCTATAGGTAAGGCTCGCATGTAATTTTTTGGTATTTTTACAGATCCTTTAAGTCTGACCAAGGTGATATTTGGAAAACCAGAAACAGGCTCAGGGAAGCCACTGCAGACTAGAAGCAACCTGATAAAAATAAATGGTGATGTGGGGAAGCTGAATTTGGCAGAAGAATGAAGAAGGGATTAAGTTAGGGAGGTAGGAGGCAAGGAAACAGGTTAGATGCATTCCAACCACCAGATCCAAGAACATGTCTGTAATTGATGTTCATATGGTTAGCCCCAAATTACCATAAGCCCTGGCTGCCGCAAGCTGATTCTTCCTGACATCAAGGGCAGAGAGGGAGGGACATTTATGTCTGGCTTTGTAACCCCCATATGGGACAACCTGTGAATAAAGCAATCTGTTCACCCATATGGACCCCATACATTTTAGAAATGTGAATAAATTCACTCTCAACTTGTGTTTCCTATGATCAAATTCAGCTGAGATTAACCATCAGAATTACACCATTTGTAATTCCCTATTGTAGGGAGTGCTTATCAATTATGTAGAAACACACATAGTCACATGCACACCAACAATAATGACAAAATTCTTTATCCAAAATTATCTAACTGTTCTATGTTCTACAAGGTACCTTTAATCAATAAAACCACAGGCAATCTGACACGATGTCATGAATATGAGTATAAGATCATTAAAGGTCTATAAGGTCAATATCTGATCATTGGCTAGTTCTTAGTTAAGGAGAGTAAACTGATACTGTTTGAGATGGAAATGTCCCTCTATTTCCCTAAATAATGTCAAGCCTGTCAACCTAAAACATACCCACGGGAAATGTATTTCTTTATAATCATTCAGTCAGTCATTTACCAAGTCTATATTAAATGTCTGGTTGTATATGACACAAAATTGTGACAAATGCGATAAGGATGATCTAAGTTGTAGGGAAATAAATGTGAACATAACAAGATTCTTGTCTTTGAGGAATTCAGAGTCTATTGTAATATGTTATCAAGTGCCACAGGAGGCAGAAAGGTTAAGGCATATCAGGCACTTGAAAATCAATAAGTATGTATTAAATGCCTGTTATGTATGAGATCTTAGGTTAAAGTGAAAGTGAAAGTGACTCAGTCGGGTCCAACTCTTTGCACTCCCACGGACCATATGGTTCATGGAATGAATTCTCCAGGCCAGAATACTGGAATGGGTAGCCTTTCCCTTCTCCAGCGAATCTTCCCAACCCAGGAATGGAACTGGGGTCTCCAGCATTGCAGGTGGATTTTCTACCAACTGAGCTATCAGGGAAGCCCAAGATCTTGGATTAATTACCATTATTTATAAATAATTGAAAGGTGAAACTTAACAGTCTTTCAAAATTCAGAAATATCTATGGGTTTGCAAAGTAAGGCAGTGATAGATACACTTCTATTGATACTTGTCATTAAGCAATAGCTTTATTGAGTACCTACTGTATTCCAGGAACTAAGGTAGATATTATGCATTTAGTAACAATTAAAATATGGTCTGCTTCCCTAAATATATATCATTATCTAGTGAGATGTGACTGTCAGGTTAAATGATCCCACATAAACAACTTCAAAGTCAGCAAAGATTTCTTTCTCAGTCATGCTGTATTTGCATCATGGTTCAGCCTCATCTCTGCTTCACATAGCCTTGCATATACGGGGAAGACTGATGAGAAAACGACTATCCGACAAGTCTCTGCCCTTGTGGTAGAAAGAGGAGAAACAGAACTAAAAGGGACACAGGTCATTCTGCTCACATTTCAGCAGCCAGTGATATCACCGATAGGGTGGGGAAAGAAAATCATCTCACAAGACGTGGCTTTAGAGGGAAAGAAGTGGGATATTTGGTGAACAGCAATATATCCACCACAGAGTGAGGTCACTAAACACACGAACCCTCCCAGTAGTACTTTTCCTAGTTCTCAGAAATACAATCAGTGTGGACATACTTATCAGTTGGCAGAAAGGAAATGTCATCTGTTTACCCAAGAGCTGTTATAGTGGGAAAGACCAAGTGCAAACCCATGAAATTACCTCCATCCTCTAATGCCAAGAACAAAATAAAATACAATAGCCCTTCACAAGGGTAATGACCCAATAGGAATTGGAAAATTCATTCTTCCTGACCCCACAATTTTAAGTTCCATCTTTCCAGAGGTTCTGGTTTCCAGTGCAAGAAAAATTACAATAGGGGGTCACAAAATTCTGCTAAACTTAAAATTATCTTAAGTCAAGTCTTCTCTCAATATATCAGTTTGTGCATCCTTGACATACTGAATATTGCTTTGCTACTACTGATGTTACTACTACTATCATCACCACCATCACTCCATCACTGTGGCCACCACCATCACCACCACCATGACCACTACGACGATGACCACCACCACCACCACCACACCACCACCACCACCACCACCACCACCAACACCACCACCACCACCACCATCACCACCACCATCACCACCACCACCACCACCACCACCACAAACAACAACATGACCACCATCACCACACCACCACCACCACCACCACCACCACCACACCACCATCACCACCATCACCACCACCACCACCACCACCACCACCATCACCACCATCACCATCACCACCACCATCACCATCATCACCACATCACCACCATCACCACCACCACCAACACCACCACCACCACCACCACCATCACCACCACCATCACCATCACCACCACCACCACCACCACCATCACCACCATCACCACCACCACCACCACCACCACCACCACCACCACCACCATCACCACCACCATCACAACACCAGCACCAGCACCACCACCACCACAACCACCACCACAGCACCATGATCACCACCACCACCACACCATCACCACCACCACCACCACAACCACCACCATCACCATCACCACCACCACCACCACCATCACCATCACCACCACCACCACCACCATCATCATGACCACCACCACCACCACCACCATCACCACCACCATCACCACCACCATCACCACACCATCACCACCACCACCACTACCACCACCATGACCACCACCACCACCACCATGACCACCACCACCACACCACGACCACCACCACGACCACCACCATCACCACCACCGTCACCACCACCACCACCACCATGACCACCACCACCACACCATCACCACCACCACCACTACCACCACCATGACCACCACCACCACACCACGACCACCACCACCACCACCACCATCACCACCACCATCACCACCACCATCACCACACCATCACCACCACCACCACCACCACCACCACCACCACGACCACCACCATCACCACCACCGTCACCACCACCACCACCACCATGACCACCACCACCACACCACGATGACCACCAGCACCACCATCACCACCACCACCACCACCACCACACCACCACGACCACAACCATCACCACCACCATCAACACACCATCACCACCATGACCACTACAACCACCACCACCATCACAACATCACCACCACCACCACCACACCATTACCACCCACTCCACCACCACCACACCATCACCACACCATCACCACCACCACCATCACACCATCACCACCACCACCAACAACAACACCATCACCATCATCATCGTTACCATCATTACCACCACTACCATCACCATTACTACCATCACCACCATCACCATCACGACCACCACCAACACCACCATGATGATGGTGGTGGTGGTGGTGGTGCTGGTGGTGGTCGTGGTGGTGGTGATGGTGGTGGTGATGGCGGATAATGATGGTGGCCACAGTGATGGTGTGATGGTGGTGATGGTAGTAATTGTGATGGTAGTGGTGGTAATGATGGTCATCATCATTACCACCACTACCATCACCACTTTCACACCATCACTGTGGCCATCACCATCACCACCACCACCACCACCACCACCAACACCACCACCACCACCATCACCACCACCACCATCACCATCATCACTCCACTACCATCACAATTACTACCACTACCATCACACATCACTGTGGCCACCATCACCACCATCACACCATCACCACCACCATCATCACCACCATCACCACCCACCACCACGACCACCACCACCACCACCACCACCATCACACCGTTACCATCATTACCACCACTACCATCACCACCACTACCATCACCACCATCACCATCATCACCATTACTATTATTACCCCTTTCATTACCAGCATCATCACCATTGCCACTCTCACCATTGATTAAAGACTGCTGTGTGTCATGCAGGTATTTTAATTTAATTGAATGTCCAACAAGGTAGGTACTATGGTTTTTATCATGTTATAGCTAAGGTAAATGAGGATTAATGACATTTTTAATAGCTCAAGTTTCCATGCTGCTGCTGTTAAGTTGCTTCAGTGATGTCCAACTCTGTGCAACCCCATAGATGGCAGCCCACCAGGCTCCGCTGTCCTCAGGACTCTCCAGCAAGAATACTGGAGTGGGTTACCATTTCCCTCTCCAATGCATGAAAGAGAAAAGTGAAAGTGAAGTCACTCAGTCGTGTCCAACTCTTAGTGACCCCAAGTTCCCATAGTTAATGAATAATAGAATTGGAAATTTAAATTCTAGAGTTCTGATGCCAAACCTCAAAAACCTACCTAGCATATAAATTACCTCTAAGAAATATTGAATTATTTAAAAACATCCACCTCTCTCTTTTTAATGATGGCACAAACAGAACAAGGGTTAAAAAACAAAACAGTATTCCACTTCTTTCACTGTTTGGATGATAGAAGGAAAATAACAGGGTTTCTGCCGAAAGATGTCTTTTTTCCTGTTCTAGTTTCACCTCCAATTGACTGTGTGAACTTACAGAAATCTGTTAACCTCTCCGAGGTGTAGCTGTAAAATGGAAATAATAATCTTGGATTGCCTTACCCAGTGCTGGTGAGAAAGATCAAAAATATTTGGGACATCACAGTATGAACCATAATTCCTGTAGAGGTGTAAATTACTATTATTTCTGCTTGATTTTCCCTCACTATGGAAAGCTAGCCTCCCCTTATCTCACAAGAACTTAGATTATGGTCTCTAGTCCATGGCTGGAGAGATATTCATAATATTTACTACAAAGGATAATCATAATTATTTGAAGATATTTCTTTTCAATAATAGAACAATGACCATTTTTCATTCTAATGTCTAGAAAAGAAGGCTGCCTCTGATTGGCCTAGGACCCTCAAGGGAACAGGGCTTCAGAGAATTTCCCAAATGTTTCCAGTTCAATGGGAGGACAAGTGATAAGGAAGAAGTGGAAGCCTCTATCATTCACTCTAAAGAATCATTTCAAAAGGGAGGTTTTTTTCTGACTCATGAGCTGCCAACAGTTCTTCAATTATTCAGTTCATGAATTGGCAGTTCCATTATTCCATCCAGAAAGAAAATAGAGGGAAGACTATGAAACACCACAGAACAACTCCTCATCAGGCTTGTTTTTCACAAGCAGAAAGGACTAAGGTCCTGCACAGAAAGACCTCAGAGACACCTGCCTGATGCGTATTTGAGAATGAAGTACCACTAGAGAGGATAATTTATGCTGGCTTTTCCAAATAAGTGCTGTGCTGCTCATGCCCTCCTGAGTCACCCTGAGCTCACCTGTAGACACACACAGAGGACAAACCAGTGTTCGGGATGGTGGAGAAGAATCCATGAGTTCTACAGGACAGAACCTTGTCCCACCCCCTTGACATGGGAGCAGATACCTACAGAACCTTCCCTAGCATAGAGAAGACCTCCTTCTCTGGATAAGACTCATTTTTAAAACTTATTGTAAATGCACTGATGGAGAGCCATGGTATGTTAAGGCATCAGAAGCCGTCAAAGGGTGGCTACTCTTCCTTGGCTTCGTGCCACATACTGCTAAGCGATGCTTAGACTCTGCCTGCATCCAGCTCATCACTCTGGCAAAGGGGAAATTATTTTAAACTTAGGAGCTGCACTAGGTCCTGGCCTGGCTTAACCTACGTGTACAAATGAGTCAGGGCTTCCCAGCTGGCGCTAGTGGTAAAGAACTCACCTGCCAATACAGGAGACATAGGAGATGCAGGTTCTGTCCCTGGGTCAAGAAGATCCTTTGGAGAAAAGCAAGGAAACCCACTTCAGTGTTCTTGCCTGGATAATCCCATGGACAGAGGAGACTGGTGGGCTGCTGTCTGGAGGGTTTCAAAGAGTTGGACACAGCCAGAGAGACTTAGCACTCATACGCATATAAGTGAATGTTGAAGAATTTGCCTGTAACCCTCAACCAAACTCCCGGGTTCAAAGAAGCTGCTGCCTACAAGAAGGAAACCATTCTGATGTCTTCCTTTCCTCATAGGGACCAGAAAGGATGTGCAACAGAAACCTCTATTTATAATTCTTTTATCATTTTGAACACTAAGAGATAGATTTTTCTATATTCTCTAATTGAAGCAGGCAAATCTAATTTCTGGCATAGAAAGTATATTCATAGATATGTTGCCAGCTTTACACTTTATCTTCCTTTATTTTGAAGTGTATAATTTATCTCCTAGGCAATGGCACCCATATCTTAATATGACTTATGTAAGAAAAATAGCCCACAGTCACGGAATATTAATTGTTTCTGCTTTCCCCAAAAGTAAAGAGAGAAAAAGTGATATGCCTAGTGAGAGCAGATCCAACTTCAAGTTTTTAAACTTAATTCAATATTTCCCATAATATCTTTCTAATAAATGTTGGTTCAAGATGTCTTTCTTGGCAGTTAAATTTGGTGCTCACTACCTTCCTCTTCAGGGGTCCCTGGTGATTCAGACGTTAAAGAGTCTGCCTGCAATGCAGGGACTCGGTTTCAATCCCTGGATTGGGAAGATGCCCTGTAGGAAGGCATGGTAATCCAATCCAATATTATTGTCTGGAGAATCCCACAGACAGAGGAGCCTGGTGGGCTAAAGTCCAAGGGGTCGCAAAGAGTCAGACACGACTGAGCAACTAAGCACACACACCCTCCTCTTTGGGCTTCCCAGGTGACAAGGTGGTAAAGAATCTGCCTGCCAATACAGGAGATGCAAGTTAGATCCCTGGTGGGGAAGATCCCCTGGAGAAGAAAATGACAACCCTCTCCAATGTTCTTGCCTGGGAAATCCCATGGACAAAGGAGCCTAGCGGGCTATAGTTCATGGGGATGCAAAGAGTTGAGCGTGACTGGGCAACTAACATTTTCACTTTTTTCCAGGCCTCCTTCATGCCACACTGACAGCAGAACACCAGGCCCCAGCACAGCAGAAGCTGTAAAAGCCCAGCACTTGGTCTGACCAATCCCATCACTCAAGAATCAAAATATAGGCTGGTGCCGAAGAAAGAGTGAGCTTTGCACAGAAAATTAGAAGGCTGAACATTTTACTAAGTAAGAAACAAATCCAATATTGTTTTAACTGTTTCACCCCTACCAGTCTACCCATAGAAGTCAGCATTACCTTAAATTCCCAGGGCAGGACACACACAAAGGAAGGCTTGCCATTTTAGCAACTCTGCAGATGTAAGAGAGCAGGTTATCAAAATCGAGTCCACATTTCATTATGTTACATAAAAATAAATTGGCTCCAAATAACACAAAATCATTTTCGTCATTATGATCCCTTTTAAAATAATACTGCCTCTGTCATGAGTTTATTCTCATATGTGAATGATTGCACTATAATAGTGTTGCCTAAAGAAACAGACCCTTCCCTCACACCCATTCACACACAGCTCTGCTAAATCACTTCAGTCGTGTCTGACTCTTTGGGAACAAATGGACTGTAGCCCATCAGTCTCTTCTGTCCATGAAATTTTCCAGGCAAGAATACTGGAATGGGATGCCATTTCCTCCTCCAGGGGATCCTCCCTGACCCAGGGATCGAACATATGTCTCTTTCATCTCCTGTATTGGCAGGCAGGTTCTTTACCACTAACGCCACCTGGGAAACCCACACACACAACCCTGCTGCTGCTAAGTCACTTCAGTCATGTCCGACTCTGTGCGACCCCATAGACGGCAGCCCCTCAGGCTCCCCTGTCCCTGGGATTCTCCAGGCAAGAACACTGGAGTGGGTTGCCGTTTCCTTCTCCAGTGCATGAAAGTGAAAAGTGAAAATGAAGTCGCTCAGTAGTGTCTGACTCTTAGCAACCCCATGGACTGCAGCCTACCAGGCTCCTCCATCCATAGGATTCTCCAGACAAGAGTACTGGAGTGGAGTGCCATTGCCTTCTCTGACACACACAACCCAGAGACACTTAATAATGAGCCAGAAGCTACCAACAGATTCTTTTCTTCCCATATCCCCAGCTGATGTGTAGAGAAGAATCTATGCCTGACCAAGTCAAGAAGACTCACCTGCACTGTTTGCTAAATTAACATAAGGGGAGAATGACCAAGCAGAAGTTGAAAAGAGTGTCTTTAAGCCACAAATCACTTCTTATGGCTTAGTGTTTTTATTAAAGACATGTGAAAAATCTAGAGACCCAATCTCGGGTGGCTGTCAGGTGTGGCCAAAGCAGAGTGGCTTGCCATAAAGTGGCCAGAGACTTTCCAGAAACACCTACATTGATGCATAAAGTGTCACCACCACTACTGAGTCAGTATTTAAATGTTGACTTTCACCGCATGGCATCTTGTAATTATTTGGAATGAACACAAGTTCTTGGGAGCCCACTGGATCTGAGTGTGAATTGACACTCTGTCCTGATGGGCTGCGGTGTTTCCCAGGTGGCACTGGTTGTAAAGAATCTGCCTGCCAATGCAAGAGACATAAGAGACACAGATTTGATCTCTGGGTCACGAAGATTCCCTGGAGGAGAACATGGCAACCCATTCCCATATTCTTGCCTGAGAGACCCCATAGACAGAGAAGCCTAGTGGGCTACACTTCATGTGGTCACAACAGACTCAGATACGCTGAATCAACTTAGCATGTAGACACTGACGTGCTGGAGGAGCCTGAGTTTCATCCTTTGTACACTGGTTGTAACACTGCTGTCTGCCTCATGTGGTCGCTGTGTGGCTTCACCAAGCTGATTTATAAAATGCTTTGTTTACCAGCGCCATTCCTCCCTGTTTGGAGAACTATCCCCTTCCTCTCAACTTCCTGAGTCTTTTCTTGGCCCATCATAGACTGGAGATCTACCTGGGAACTGTCACATTCTTTCGGAGTCCTCGGCCATGACTAATTAGGCCAAGGTGGGGTCCCAACAGGGATGTTTTGAATCAGAACTGGGAACAGTAACTAAGGGCTAGTGGATTCAAAGCTGCAAGACAGCAGCATAATGCTGCCAGCAGTCAAGTTCATAGTCATTTGAAGTACGAGTCCCATTCATTCAAAATTAATAGAGTTGATCATAATCCTCATTTCTACTTGCATACCTCAGTGTCCTTTCAAGTAATTTTATTCAGGCTTTTTTCTCTACTTCCTCACTAAATCTTTTCTTATCAAGGATATAGTGTCCTCCATTTTGCCAAACCCAGCCGTTGTTTCTCTGTTTTTACTTTTTATTCAATTCAGAAAATCCTCCTTCTGTCTGAAAACACTCTTTGGTGTTGTTGCTTCCTGGACCCCCATCTTTTCTTGTTGACACACCCAATTTTTGGCCACCTTTTCTCAGCGTCTTCACTGGCTCTTTCTCCAGCCAACTCTTGCCTGTGAGAATGTCAGCACGGGGTCTGGACTGCCCCATCCTGGGTTTCCAGTCTCTTTCCAAACTCTCTCCTCGGATACTCTCAGTAGGCCTGGTCTTTAAGCACCATTGCAACTGTGACTGCATTTGCAGACAGAAGAGGTGAGGAAGTTAAAATGAGGTCATTAGGGCAGGCCCTAATCTAATGTGACCAGTGTCTTCATAAGAGACAGTGAGGCCACAGATACACACAGAAGGGAGACCACATGAAGCCACAGGAAGATGGGCACCTACAAACCAAGGAGAGAGGCTGCAGAACCAATCCTGCTGACACCTGGGTCTTGGGCCGCCTGCCTCCAGAATTATGAGAAAGTAAACCCGTGATGTGTAAGCCACACAGTCTCTGGCACTGTATCATGGTGTCCTAACAAGCCATACGGTCACTCTGGCAGATGCCATAAGGTCCCAAACTCCATGAGCCACTACTGCAGGGGAATAGCCCCCTACCAGACCCAGGCCTGAGGAGACTCTG
The DNA here is from genome assembly GCA_917880005.1 of Nanger dama. NCBI lineage: Eukaryota > Metazoa > Chordata > Mammalia > Artiodactyla > Bovidae > Nanger > Nanger dama. The sequence continues at coordinate 5,963,747 of CAKJTW010000074.1, read as the reverse complement.
CAGAATAGAGGGCATGTAGGTGGCGGCTCAGATGGCAAAGAATCTGCCTGCAATACAGGAGACACAGGTTCAATCGCTGGTCAGGAAGATGCCAAGGAGAAGGGAATGGCAACCCATGCCAGTATTGTAGCCTGGAGAAGCCCATGGACAGAGGAGCCTGATGGCCCACAGTCCATGGGGTCACAGACAGCTGGACATGACTGCAGACTGACACCTCACTTCAGATGGAAGAGAGGGGCTTCCCCGGTAGCTCAGTTAGTAAAGAATCTGCCTGCAGATTCCCTGGAAAAGGGATAGGCTACCCATTCTAGTATTCTTGGGCTTCCCTGGTGGCTCAGATGATAATGAATCTGCCTGCAATGCAGGAGACCTGGGTTTGATCCCTGGGTCAGGAAGATCCCCTAGATTAGTAAATGGCAACCCACTCCAGTATTCTTACTTGGAGAATCCAACAGACAGAAGAGCTTGGAGGGCTATCGTCCATGGAGTTGCAAAGAGTCAGACACGACTAAACAGGCTAAGCACAGCACACACACAGATGGAAGAGAAGACAGAGTCTCCAGCAGAAAAAGTGCCTCACTTGCTCTATAACTTGGTTCTTCCCACACCAGAACCCTGGAAACAAGCACAGGCAAGGACCCAAGGGCCCGAGTTCTAGGCCTGGCAGTAGGTAGCCTGTAATGCTGGGTTAGGCCCCTGATGCGTGTAAACTTCAGTCACCTCTTTGGTGAAACTGACTCAGCCATTTGAACCTTCCAGGAGGCTCAAGGGGGTGACAGACAGTAAGCCACATTGCTAACTCAGACGTGCTGTACAAATGTGAGGGGTCCCTCTCAGTATTTTCCCTCCTGTTTTCATTTAACAAAATCCAACCAGTGGCCCAGGACAAAAACACATTCAGCCGCACTAATGGATGCCCCCTGCCTCCAAGGTTGCCTCCTTCATTTGTTTCCATTTCAAACACCCTGTGAGCAGAGTAATTGAGTTTGAATTGCTTGGGGATCCTCCCCCCTCATGGTTCCACGCAAGGAAAGGCTCACGGTTGCTAATGATTTATTATTTCACCTCCTAACTGTATTTGTTGCTTGTGCTCAGCACGGTAGCCACGTAAGTGGTGCACACACTTGCCGTCGCCTCCAATATGGATGTGAATAAATCCAGGCTGGCCCTTCTGCCTTGGTCACTTATGGAAGCAGCTCTTTCACCCTCTAAAATGGAAATGCTTTTATCTAGCAGCCCCTCTCTAGGAGCTGTGTTTAAATTAATCCAGTGTCCTTAAGTGCCCTGGCTCCCACCCAACCTTCAAGTTTTCCACTGCTCTGGGAAAGGCTGAAGGCTTCAGGGATCTTGCAAGCTCTGAGATATTCCTGTGAATTAGAGTTCACATATAAACAAAAGCTGCTCACATTTTAGATTACTCTTCATATGCTAAGCATTTTACAAGTATAGCCTTTTTAAGACTCAGAGCCTGATGAGGTAAGCATTGCTCTTGTCTCTTTTCATAGGTGCAGTGGTTTTCAAACACGGCTGTGAATTCTTAGATGCTCCTTTTGTGGTGAGATGGGATCTGTCTCTTCCCCTCAGACCTGGGTGGGCTCCAACTCTGCTGACCATTAGAGAAATAACCCAGGAGGTGCTCAGTGGCTCCAGAAACATGTCGTACAAAAGCCATTCTGTGTCCACCTTGACTGTCAGAAGTCTCACTCTTGGAGTTCAGAACCACCATGTAAGATGTCTGACCTCCATGCCAGAAAAATCTGTGCTTGCCCTTCAGTCAACTGTTCCATACATGCCCAGCTTCCCCATCACCCCAACAAGGAGTCAAACATGTCAGCAAACTCATCTGGGATCCTCACGACCAGGCCATATGCCAACTGAATAACATCACATGACCTCCTTTGACACCAGGTAGAACAGAAGACTCATTCAGCCAAGCCCTGCCTATATAGATTTCACCAAAGAATTTATGCTTTTGAACTGTGGTGTTGGAGAAGACTCTTGAGAGTCCTTTGGACTGCAAGGGGATCCAACCAGTCCATCCTAAAGGAAATCAGTCCTGAATATTCATTGGAAGGACTGATGCTGAAGCTGAAACTCCAGTCCTTTGGCCACCTGATGCAAAGAACTGACTCATTTGAAAAGACCCTGATGCTGGGAAAGATTGAAGGCAGGAGGAGGGGATGACAGAGGATGAGATGGTTGGATGGCATCATCAACTCGATGGACATGAGTTTGAGCAAGCTCTGGAAGTTGGTGCTGGACAGATAGGCCTGGCGTGCTGCAGTCCATGGGGTCACAAAGAGTCGGACACGACTGAGTGACTAAACTGAACTGAACTGAAATTATGCAGCATATTAAAACAGGTATTAAACATATTAAAACCGGAGACAGTATTCACACAGCAGTAAAGACACCAAACATCAGTTGAAGAAACATAGGCGGAAAGTGAAGACCTTTCCAAGGTCACATTGATGACACACCATGGATCTCAGATTGGACTCCAGAGAGTCTGCCCTGTGGTCTGACTTTTTGACAATCTATAACTGTAAGATAACTGCATTATGAATAAGACTGGAAGAAGAAGTAGGAATCAGTTCAACAAAGGAAACTGCTTTCCTATGGTTCAAGCCACCAACACAGAAATTGGAGAAGGAAGTCAGCATTTAGAGAAATGTCCAATATGTGACTTCAAATCTTTCCCCACCCCCTTATCAGCTGTGTGACCCCCAAGAACTCAAGTTCTCCAAACCTTTGCCTTCTCCCTTATAAAGTGGCAAGATAATAGCTGTGAGGTTCAAATGAGATCAAACCTTGCAGAGTGTACACACTAAATTTTAAGTGCTGGGGAAATCCTCAGAAGATAATTTCCTCCCTCAGGGATGATCAGCTAACAGATGCTGTAAAGCAGTACTTGGGACACTTGGCAGAGGATGAAAGTAATTTTCATTGTTATGATAGAGGTGGTGCTACTGCAAAGTTCTGGGTAAAAGCTAGAAATTCTGCTAAACATGTGACAGTGCCCAGGATGGCAACTTCTCCTTCCCATGCTGACAACGAATTATCTATCAAAATGTCAGTTGCAATGCTATTTGAGAAACACCCTCGTAAAAGAATCTCCACAATGTTAGAAGTTAAAACAGATAACACCTAAGATCCCACAAAGATTAAGTTGCATCTCTCAAAAATTCTATTACACCGGTTTTTAACATACTATGATTCTGCCCTTTAACAATTCTACGGTCCCTAGATGATAAGATCTAAAAGATTTTATGTGTTATGATTCTAAGAAGCTACACTTCTAAATTCCTGGGACTCTATTTGTTACTCTATGGTACTTTAAATCCACTACTTTCCTAAGCTTCAATGATGCTAAGATCTTAAGAGCCTTTAATCTTAGATTCTAAGGCATCTTGAGGTTATATTTCCAATAAACTCTATTCTAAGGAATAAAACTTCTGTATTTTTACAGTATCATCATGCTACCATTCTTAGATGTTAATGCACCATGATGTACATTTACAGATCCAGTGTGTCTGGAGCATGGAAGCTTACCATGTTAAAGGAACTCGGTTTCATCTTTAAGCTTAGATTCCCAAGCTGTTTGACCATTTCTTTTTACAATCTAATAACAGTGCTTGAGGAATGGAGATTTCCATTGAAATGCTTGTTTCAGTAGATGAAAGTTCAGTACCCACAATGCAACACAGAGCTCCTGGCTCAGTTCTGACTAGGTCGCAGACTCCTGGATATAAAGAGGATACTAAAATTTGTGTGCATTATGTTGAAAAAAAAATGTACTTGTGGGCTACAGTCTTAAGGTAACTTTATTGTTGGTCTGGTTTTGTCTATCTACATATACCCCATGAGGATAGTTATGCTCTGCTCCTGGGTTATATTGAGGGCCATTTTTATACTCCTTCTGATCAGATATGAGTAATTAACATGGAGCTAATCAAGAAGCAGCTTGTCTGTTACAGTGAAATAATCAAGACTTTAAACTTCGGTCAAGTTGCAGCTACTTCTCTTTCCTGGACCTGGCTTACTGTCCGCTGGCCACCTGTCCTCAGGACAGGGAGACATTCATACTGACGCCCTTTTTCTTTCTTCACATACTCTGATACTATCCTGTCTTCCTAGTTCCGAGTCCAGGCCCCTTAGGGCTCAGGGATAGGGATGTGAAAAATAGAGAGAGGAAAAAAGGTGAGAGATGTCTTCCTTGACTGAGCTGAGGAGGAAAGACTCAGGTTCTCCTTGGGGCTGGTGTGTTAAAATCACCTCTCTCCAGGAAACAGCTGTGAGTCCCTAAGCTTCGCTACCTCTTCTCCAGGGCCCCCCCTTCTCTCTTCTCCTTCCCTCCATGTGTGTCCATGCATCTCCATTTCAGTGGATCACACAGGGCTTCTCTTTAAACTGGGGCCACCAGTGGTATGCCTCTGGTTTCTTTCAAGTCCACTCTTCCCTCTCAAGCAAAATCTAAGGCAGCTCCGTTGCAAAGAGCCCACATTATAGGAGACAATGACACGTCCTTCCTCCTTAGAAATTCTGACAGTTCACGTGAGTCCTGACTCAGACAGTTCCTCCTTGCTTAGAACCTTCAGTCAGCAGGCCCCTTGCAGTTTAAGTGCCTCGGGAAAGAGTCCGACACTAGCTCACTGACAGCCCTTCTTTCAAGTCCCCTCTTTCACCTAAGGTAGAAGGAAGATGCTCCCTACCCCACCCACCCTGAGGCTGGCTGAGAGGATCAGGTAAGATATTAAGGTAAATGAGTGGCTTTATCCCCAAACCCCCTTTACTTGCCAACATTTTTTTTTTCTATTGCTCTGACATCTTTCGTAGTCTAGAGCAGGGGTCAGTAATTTATAACCTTCCAGCAAACCCTGCCCACTACCTGTGATTATAAACAAAATAATATTGCAGCATTGTCAGGCTCATTCACACTGATAGTGTCTCTGACTGCATCTGCTCTTCATCAGTGGAGCTGAATAGATAAATGCACCAAAGACTATGGTCCACAAGCTCAAACAGTTACACTGTCATGGCTTCACAGAAAAGTTGGTGAACTCTGGCCCATCAGGGACACAAAACTGATCTGCTTCCTTCTCTTACAGGGACAGCATGATCCTCTCTTGCTGCTCTGTTTAGAAGGTAGCATCCACTGTACTGTGGGGCTTCCCTGGAGGCCAGTGATAAAGAATCTGCCTGCCAAGGGGTCCAGAAGGTCTCCTGGAGAAGGAAGTGCAACCCAATCCAGTATCCCTGCCTGGGAAATCCCATGGACAGAGGAGCCTGGTGGGCTACTGTCTGTGGGGTCACAAAGAGTTGGACACCACTTATCAAGTGAAAAACAACAATTATTGGGACCTATATGAAACTGAGACTAAAAATAACTTTAATCTGCTATTATTCTGTTCACTTTTAAGTACCTATTCAATATACTGTCAGACAACAAATTAAAAAGCAGAGATGTAACTTTTCCAACAAAGGTTCGTATAGTCAAAGCTATGGTTTTTCCACTAGTCAGGTATGGATGTGAGAGTTAGACCATAAAGAAGACTGAGCACCAAAGAATAGATGCTTTCTAACTGTGGTGCTGGAGAAGCTTCTTGAGAGTCTCTTGACTGCAGAGAGATCAAACTAATCCATCCTAAAGGAAATCAGTCCTGAATACTCATTGGAAGGACTGATGCTGAAGCTGAAGCTCCTGTACTTTGGCCACCTGATGTGAAGACCTGACTCTTTGGAAAAGACACTGATGCTGGGAAAGACTGAGGGCAGGAAAAGGGGGTGACAGAGGATGAGATGGTTGGATGGCATCATCAACTCAATGGACTTAAGTTTGAGCAAGCTTTGGGAGATAGTGAAGGTCAGGCAAGCCTGGTATGCTGGAGTTCATGGAGTCACAAAGAGTTAGACATGACTGAGCAACTGAGCAACACCAACATTCGTCCAAGTTACCTTGCTTAATCCTTATAAAGATATGAGGCAAGTAATTGTTCTCCTTTCACAGAGGGGATATTCAGCTTCAGAGAAGCTTAGTAACTTGTCCAAGAATGCACAGCTAAAATCCAGCTAATGTGGGACTCAAACCAGGTCTGTCTGAGTCCAGAGGAAATGTTCTTTCAAATGCATCAATTCTCTCTAGCTCTATTTTCCAGACTGGAAACTGCATTGTGAAGCCCACCCCTTCTCAGGACTGACACTTCATTTCCTGTCCCCAGGGGATTTCAGTGTTGTCACCAGTTTTGAAGCACAGGAGCCTCCACACTGGAGGCACTGCTTTGCTGAATAAGTGAGAACTATTCATCTAATCATTCCCTTTGAGATTAGGGTTGAGCCAGATGCTGTCCAGGTCATCATTTATAAAGGTGAATTTCAGCTTAGACTCAGAACTCTTCATCAGGAATCTCCTCCAGGATTGTGAGAAGTGTCACTGAAAAAAAAATGTCCCTAGGAAATTTAACTTACATTTTTCAAGGGAAAAATAGAATAATTAACAAAGGACTTTTGACATAATCTGGACTGTTCTTAATCCCACTTTTCCACTGTTCCATTCTTGAGATGAGAAACATGAAGTCTAAAGGAAACCAAAAATAACTGGTACCAAATGCCAGAGCGACTAACTACTGAGTTTAGAGAAACTAAATTTCAGTCTCCAAGCCTAGTTTTCTCTCTAGCATCATTGGGACAATAGGTAACTATAGGTAACAACAGAGCCTATTGTTCTTTTCCATTCTGCTGAAGAATACTCTGAGTTCACCAGTTAGATACAGAGGTCTTTTATTATGCTGTAGAAAATATTGATACATAAAGAATCAATATGTCAGAAGCTAATAGAAGGGGTTACATTTGTTTAATGAGAAAGGTCATCAAGCCACCCCTAGAAGAAATAAATTAATCCAGGATTTATGGAAAGGCAAAGGGATCCATAAGAGCCAGAACAGACAGAGTCCAAGGAGAGTTTGAGAAAAAAAGACAAAAAGAAATTTGGTTAGATTAAGAGTGGCACGCTGGAGGGGGTCATCACCACGCTGTATGCACAACTTTGACAAGATGAGCAGACTGTATTGCAGATTGTGCCAAATTTTCCTTTTCCATTTTACAGAGAGAACTCATAAATTCTTAATTACTTCTGTCTCTTTTTAGATGTTGGACTGGTATTTCTTTTAAATAGACACATGCTGTGACTTGACAGATGAGTCATTTTTGTTCAAAGTTCTTTCACATTCATCAGCCCCTCTGTCCTTTCGTTCCTGATTAACACCACATATATATCTTGATTCACAAATATATCTTGAGTTCTCTACATTGTCTTCTGCATAACGCTCCCTTGTTCCCTCAGACGTTTCCTTTAAGGCAACTCTCTGATCACAATCGCTACAGGCTCCCTGTCTTGGTAGTGTTTTTATCAAGCCCACCACAGTGTCTGTTCCATTGCAAGCCTCCAGGAAGTATTGCTATATGATAGTGAGTTGGACTGTAACCTGTCTGGAATTCTGGGGACTAGGGTGAATAAGTCACAGATTTCATCACTGAGTGTCGTAACATCTGGCAGTGAGAAGTTGAGGAAGGAAAGGGAAGAAGGTGAGGTGCGTGTGGAGGGAGGCTCCACTCCAGGCTGGCCCTGTGCTCGCTCATCATTGTACAGATGAAAGCAGAAAGGCTGCCCAGGCTGGCCCGGACAGAGACTCGTCCTTAAAGGCAGCACAAAATTAGAATTCTGAACCCCTCAGCCCATGTGTTGCCAAGTACACTTCTCCGATTACTTACATTCCTTGACTGTAAGAGGCTTTGACAAGCAACAAGTGTGGAACATGCTGGGAGTTGATTATTCTATTGAATAGGTTCTGGGTAAGTTGGATAAATGAAAGGCATGCTGCTTGCCTCTGAAATCTAGGCTGAGGAAATAAAGTGAAATTGGCAAATACACCATTTTAAATGAACTCCAGCCACCACCTTCAAAGACACCAGAGTGAAACCATTATATTAGGTTCATAGGAGACATCGCAGGTGCTCAGGGTCTATTAATTGGCAATGTCACTCCCAAGTCCATATTACATGTAGATATATTGAATCTCAATTCCAACTCAACACACATTTATTAAAGACTGGCTCTTCATTTATTTATTCATTCACTACTCATTGTACAAATGCTTTGTGTGCCCAGAAGTGGGCCGGGTGCCATAGAAACAGGGTAGAGCTTAACCAACATTGCCCTACCCCGAGGAAGCTCATGATGTGGTGGATGATCCACGCAGTAAATAATCAATCAGTCAAGGTCTGATAAATACAAGGAAGGAAAAGACAGAGTGTGGAAAGGATGTAAATCAGGGGCTCTCATCCAGTTTTAAAGCCAAAAGATGTCTCCCCAAGGAAGTGATGTTTAGGAAAGGACAGGAGAATGAGGTGGAGGGAGTCAGGTGAGCAGCTGGGTTATCTAGTTAGAAGATGCTTACAGGTCCTCTGTTCTGGTGGCTGTGTGTAGAGAGGTGGGAGAGACAAATGAGACCCATGACGACTCCCTTTGGTCAGAATGCTTTAGAGGCCAAGAACAGAAACATCAGATTCAAGTGCATTTGAACAATAAAGTAATTTATAATCTCACATAACTGGAAATCCAAAATTGGGCAGCCTCTAGGAGAAGAATGCCCATAATTTAATAAATATGTGGATTCTTCCAATCAGTCTCTCTCTGCTGTCCTCAGCCCCAGATTCCTCCTGAATTGAATCTTGGTAGCCCTTGGAGTAGGCTTCCCGGGTGGCACTAGTGTTAAAGAACCCACCTTCCAATGCAGGAGATGTAAGAGATACAGGTTTGATCCCTGGGTTGGGAAGATCCCCTGGAGGAGGGCATGCCCACCCACTCCGGTATTCTTACCTGGAGAATCTCATGGACAGAGGAGCCTGACAGACTAAAGTCCATAGGGTCACAAAGAAGCGACTTAGCACACACACACACGTCCCTTGTAGAACTTTGGCCATCTGATGCAAATTTAAAAAAATTTTAAACACTTTTTATGCAAATTTTTATACCAAAACTTTTGATGCAAAAAAAAAAAAAACACCCCTCATTGAAAAAGACCCTGATGCTGGGAAAGATTGAAGGCAAAAGGAGAAGAGGACAACAGAGGATGAGATGGTTGGATGGCCTCACCAATTCAATGGACATGAGTTTGAGCCAACTCTGGGAGATAGTAAAGGACAGGGAAGCCAGGCATGCTGCAGCCCATGCGGCTGCAAATGGGCTGAACAGCAACAACCAAGCATCTCAGCACATCATGCAGATCAGAGCCTCTGTATCTCTTCCAGACCAGGACTCCTGCCCTTCCTATTACCCCGCCTCTTATATGGTGGTGGTTTGGTCTCTAAATCATGTCTGACTCTTGCAACCCTATAGACTGTAGCCCACAAGGCTCCTCTGCCCATGGTGTTTCCCAAGCAAGAATACTGAAGTCGATTGTCATTTTCTTCTCCAGGGAATCTACCAGACCCAGGGATCAAACCCAGGTCTCCTGTGCTGCAGGCAGTCTCCTGCTTTGCAGGCAGATTCTTTACTGACTGAGCCACCAGGGAAGCTCACAACTTCTTGTATAGCAGATGTTTGTCCAAGGAATACTGACAAAATGATGGATTTAGCAAAGCTGATACCTACTAGAGCTTCATCTATAATACAACTGAATAAATGCATCTATATTTTCATTCCTTCCTCCTCTCTCTCTCCTTCCCCTTCTCTGCTCCCTGCCCCTCAAGTGTGTGTATGTGTGTGTTTGTGAAAAAGAGAGAGAGAAAGAGAAAGAGAGGAGGAATTCTGAGGGATTTCTTCTTCCACAGTAGTTGAGATTAGCCTAAGTTGCATTGTTGGTTTATGACTATACTGGAGAGTTCTGAGTATCCAGGAGACTCAGTAACAGATGATTATCCTGAAGTGAAGGCAATAGCCGGGACTATGCCGTCAACAGACCTGGGTGTACGTTTCACAGAATAACACTGTGAACCTGATGGTCAGGCTTCCATTCATCACTTTCCTTCTGGGTTTGCACCAGTCTCATCCAGATCATCTTACCCTACATCCCCACATTCCACAGCCATGGCCATGGGGGCCCCCTTTTCCTTTGAGTCTTAATTTAAATGTCCCTTTCTTTGGAAGATTTCTTATCCAGACTAATCAAACTAAAGCCCATCCTTTTGAACATCATTTCAGCCTCTATTTTTTCCTTCATAATATGTATTTTAGCTTACAACGATTTTTAAACATTTAGCTTACAATGATTTAGTTCCCAATGATTTGTAAATATATGCCTACTTGCTGGAATATGTTTTTTCTAGACTAAAATGCAAAATTTATTAAGTCTGATTTGGGTTTGTTTTTTTTTCATTGTTGTTGTTCAGTTTTGTCCTCATTACATAACATTGCCCATGATGCTTAGAAAATAATCAATAAACATTTGCTTGGGAGAAACAACAAAAAAGATGGGGAAACGAGGAAGGAAGGAAAGAAAGAAAGTGGGGTGAGTGGAAGGGAAGAAGAGAAGGAGGGGAGGACAATTAAACTAATGGACAAATGAGAGGGAATGAGATGGAACAAAAGAGTCAAGAAGTCAGTTAGGCAGGCACCCGATTTAACAGAGCCTCACGTTACTCTCCTGTATTGAGACTCCTGAGTGGAATTAATTATCAAGGATTTTTGTGTGATTATCAAGCAGTGCAAGTTGTAAAACAGTGCAAATCAGAGCCACTAGGGCTTGTCAATGGCTCTTCCTGCCACCCCTGCCCCCAGCAGTGGCTTCGGCTCTGGGTACCTAGACATTCTTGGGGTTGCTTCCTTCCTTCTGCCTTGAGGCCTTTCCACTCTGCCTTTATTCCTTCTCACCCTTTAAAACTTCCTCTAAGACTTTCCATGATGCCCTGTTTTCCTGCATTATGAGTTAGGAGCTACCTACTGGGTGGGATGAATCTACCTGCCAATTCAGGAGATGCGAGTTCAATCTCTGCGTTGGGAAGATCCCTTGGAGGACGATATGGCAACTCACTCCAGTATCCTTGCCTGGGAAATCCATGGACAGAGGACCCTTTGGGTCTGGGGTCACAAAAGAGTCAGACACGACTTAGCAACTAAGCAACAATAACAAATAAATAGGAATATTAGGAATAGGGGTTCCATGAGCCGATGGTGATTGAGGGCAGGGGAGGGGCAGAAAGCCACTACCCTGACCACATGGTTTCGTAAGAATCTCTTTAGAAGGAGGTAAGGTCTTATGCATTATGATACCAGAACTTAGCCAAATAACTGACATATAGTTGTAAATAGTGAATCAGTAAACACAAAGTTTTTGTGAGTGAATTGAATGAGTATGTGAGTGAATGAATAAACATTTAACACTTGCTGCACACAGCTTTTTGTGAGCATTCTCATACACTTTCCAGCATTTAGTGTCTTAAATATAATAGGTAGAGAAATGCATGGCTGTGCTTTATTTGGGGGAGACTTGTTTTCCTACAAAAGATTCGCTGTCTCTATAGTCATGTGGCCAAGTCTGAATGAAAAAGAGTGCTGTGCTCATCGAGAGAGGACAGCAGGTGTTAATGTGGAGACAGTCACTGCCTGAGTAAGAACTGAGCCCTTAATTTACTCTGACAACCACTTTTAAGTAGCCAAAGTGAATTGAAACCTTCCCTTGAGACATTCATTGGAAAACACAGTTTGGATTAGTCCAATAACCGAATGTCAACCACCTCTTACAACAAAGCAGTGAGGCATGCTTCCCTCTTTACAAATCAGGTAACCCAGAAGCGTGCAGCCTGGGTAACCGCTAATAAGGGTTCTCAGAGAATGGAGGCCAGCAGGGGAATTGTTTTTCCCTATAGTAAAAGGCCAAATACCTTACCTTAGCACCTACTGCCCTTAATAAGTCATTCCTGACCTCCCCAGTCATTGAAGACACTCAGTGAAATCCCATGAGCATTTCTAAAAAAGTGGAGGGGACAGGACATTCCCAGTTGAAGGAACAGTTAATTTTTTTTGTGTGTAATTTTTATTTTTTTTTAAATTTTATTCATTAATTTATTGATTTGGTTTTGGCTGCTTCAAGTCTCTGTTTCTGCAGGCAGACTTTCTTTATTTTCAGGGAGAGCTGGGACTCCTCTTCGGCCGTGCAGGCCGGCTTTCCTGCAGTGGCTTCTCTCGTTATGGAGCCCAGACTCGAGGGCACTCAGGCTGCAGCAGCTGTGGCGCTCGGGCTTAGCTGCCCCGTGGCATGTGGAGCTTCCTGGACCAGGCATCAGATCTGTGCCCCGGCATTAGCAGGCGGAGTCTCCCTACTGGACCACCAGGGAGCAATTTAAATAAACGCAAGGAAGTCAGTTACACTTAGCAAACCAGTAACTCCATATGACACATATGTGGGAGGAATAAATAGTAAAATAGGGAAATGAAGGTCTTATACTGAGATGTCTTGGTATCAATGTTTCTCGGTCTTCTGGTGTGAACTCGCTATTGTTGTTCAGTTGCTCAATCATGTCTGGCTCTTTGCGATCCCATGGACTGCAGCCAAGAATATTCTGGCACGAAGGATGGCATAGATGTGTTTCCCTATTCCCTCTGCACTAAGCATCACTATAAGCTCTGGAAAGGGTGCAGGAGACAACCAAGGAGAACTCTGAGAGGTGTAGGAGGAAGGCCAGCAGGCTCTGGCTCCAGGACTGGACGAATGGCCCAGGGGGAGAGCATCTTGTCTTTTCTCAGCCAATAAAAGAAAGTCACCCAGGCCTGGCCTTCCGCAGTCCCTGACCCACCAACAGAGGAATGTGCAGGCAGACTGGTTCTGTCTCTGGGTCACACAGGAGTCTCTATTATTCAGACACCGTGAATGCCCAGAGGATAAACAAACAACTCACTCCCCACTGGGCCAGTGTTGCCGAAGGGAGGAAAAATAGCTTTTTAAACATGTGGTGCTGGAGCATTTGGACCCCCATAGGCAACATAGCATAAAAATTAACTCACAATTAATTATAGACAAATATAAAATAGAAAAATACAAAACTTTCAACAACAATAACAAAGGAGAAAGTCTTCAGGGTCTAGAGCTGATTTCAGAGTTCTCCAACTTGACATCAAAAATATGTTCAAAAAAAAAAAAACAAAAATATGTTCAAAAAAAGAAAATTCATAAATTGAACTTCATCAAAATTTTAAAAGGTTTTTCTTTTGACAATCCATGTGAAGAGGAAGAAAAGACAGTTTATAAACTAGAAAAAAATTTTCAAACTTCATAGTTGGTCTTTAGGATATATAATAAGCTCTCTAAACTCAACACTTTAAAAAAATGAGACATTTCACTGAAGATATACAGATAACAAATGGCACATGAAAACAAATTTTCAACATCATTACCCAACAGAGAAATGCAAACTAAAATGGCAATAAGATATCATTATACACCTATGAGAATGGATTAAATTAAAAACTAAAAAATAGCAACAACACCCAATGCTGGTGATAATGCAGAGAAAACGAATCACTCACACATTGTGGCTGGAAATGTAAAATAGTATCAGTTCAGTTCAGTTCAGTTCAGTCACTCAGTAGTGTCCAACTCTTTGCGACCCCATGAATCGCAGCACGCCAGGCCTCCCTGTCCATCACCAACTCCCCGAGTTCACTCAAACTCATGTCCATCGAGTTGGTGATGCCATCCAGCCATTTCATCCTCTTATCCCCTTCTCCTCCTGCCCCCAATCCTTCCCAGCATCAGAGTCTTTTCCAATGAATCAACTCTTCACATGAGGTGGTTAAAGTACTGGAGTTTCAGCTTTTGCATCAGTCCTTTCAAAGACCTAGGACTGATCTATTTTAGAATGGACTGATTGGATCTCCTTGCAGTCCAAGGGACTCTCAGGAGTCTTTTCCAGCACCACAGTTCAAAAGCATCAATTCTTCAGCACACAGTTTTCTTCACAGTCCAACTCTCACATTCATACATGACTACTGGAAAAACCATAGCCTTGACTAGACAGATCTTTGTTGGCAAAGTAATGTCTCTGCTTTTGAATATGCTATACTAAAATAGTATAGCCATTCATTAAAAGTTAGCAGTTTCTTGTAAAACTAAACATAAAAATTACCACATGGCCAGGCAATCGAATGCCTGGGCATTAATCCCAGAGTAAGGAATATTCATGCTGTGGAGCCCTGTACCAAGGTCACAGGTTGCCAGGTCTGGTACCAAAGCCACAGATGCAGAGCCCTATACCAGGGAAATATCTCAACTGACTAAACCTCATAGCAACTGCTGCCATGAGCTCCCCTTCTCCCTAATCTAAACCAGTCAGCTCCCTGACCCCATATTAGGTACAAATACCCACTCTATTACTCATCCTATAGCACCCTAACCAATCACCTGCTGCCACCCTCTAGCAGGAATTTTCTCTGTTTTGAGGCTATAAAAATTGGCTACTAGCCCACATAAGGCGACTCTCCCTTGAACTGGCCTGCTCTTCTAAACAGCATCTCCTCCTCTAAAAACTCTATTCTCCTCTCATTCTTCCCCATGTCTGGGAATTCTTTTCCAACCGACATACAGACCAACACACACAAAAAAACCTGACATGAGTATTCATAGTAGTCTTACTCACAGTAGGGAACCAAAAAAAAAAAAAAAGGAGTCAGCTAGGCTTTCCTGCAGCAAGCGAATGGTTAACAATGGATGGTATGTAAGTTTCACAGAATCCCACTCATCAGTAAAAAGGAACAAACGACTTGGATGAATCTTCAGGGAATTATACTGAATGCCCAGCAGATTACATTTTGTATTATCCCATTTTCATAGCATTTTTAAATGATCATATTTCAGAAATGGAAAGCATTTTAGTGGCCAAGATTTGAGGACAGAGCTGAGTCGGGGGCTGTGTCAGGAGATGGGGACAGATAAAAAGGCACAACGTGAGAAGTGCAACATGAGGGAATTAATGGAACTGCTTAATGTCTTGACTGTGGTGGTGGATACAGGAACCTATAAAGATAATAAAATTGTATAGAACTTCACATACACACAGTGCATGAAGTAGAATTGGGGAAATTGGAGTGAGATCAGAGGATTGTATTAAAGTCATTGTCTGTTGATGTTTCATATAGTTTGGCAAAGTTTTGCTACAGAGAGAAAAATGAGAAAAATGGTCAGTGGATATATAGGTAGTATTTATTACAGTTGTATTGTTGTTCAGTCCATAAATCATTTCCTACTCTTTGCGACTCCATGGACTGCAGCACACCAGGCATCCCTGTCCTTCACTATCTCCTCGAGCTTGCTCTAATTCATGGCCATTGAGTCGGTGATGCTATCTAACTATCTCATCCTCTGTAGCCCCCTTCTCCTTTTGCTGTCTATCTTTTCCAGTTTCAGGATCTTTTCCCAATGAGTCAGTTCTTTGCATCAGGTGGCCAAAGTATTGGAGCTTCAACTTCAGCATCAGTCCTTCCAATGAATTTTCAAGGTTGATTTCCTTTAAGATTGACTGGTTTGATCACCTTGCTGTCCAAGGGATTCTCAGGAGTCCTCTCCAACTCCGCAATTCCTTCATAATCGTATGTGAGTTTGCATTTATCTCAATAAAACTTTAAAGGAGAAATATTGTTTGCTCTAACTTGGGGCAGACCATGGGCTGGCTAAGCCTGTAAGCTCTAGAGGAAGTAGCTAGAAGGCAGCAGTGTGAATGTGCATTGGCTTCTATTAGCTGACATTAGGAAAGGTTTAAAAGAAAGTGGTGAGGAACTTCCCTGGTGGTCTCATAGTTAAGACCTTGCCTTCCAATGCAGGGAGTGTGGGTTTGATCCTTGTTCAGGGCGCTAAGATCCCACACGCCTCAAAGGCAAAAAAACCAAAACATAAAACAGAAGCAATACTGTAACAAATTCCACAAAGACTTTAAAAATGGTCCACATCAAAAAAATCTTGGAAAAAAAAAGTGGTGAATTTGGTCAATGATTGGCTGGTATTTAAGAGGAAAAAGGAAGAGACGAGTCGGTTCAGAAATTTGAGATATTGAAAAGTTGGGAAAAATGAGTATTTCTGGACTCTCACCATAGGAAATGAGGTTGGAAAAGCTTGGATTGACAAAGACACATCAAGACAGCCTTTCTGTGAAAAGTATTACTGTCTCAGGCTAGTTATCTTAAAAGCAGAGCAAGAGACAAAGTTTTATGTCCAGGATTCTTATCTGAGTAGGAATGAGAGATCAGGAGAGACATGCAGGGAAGGAGGAAAATCCAGTTTGGGAATATGGGCCACGCGTGTAGGTGTCATGTGCCCAGCCACCACATGACTTTCTAAGAAGTTTTACACAACCTGCCTCAAACTGCCAACCCATTAAGTGGAGAACAGGGGACGTTAAAACAAGGAAGCAGTAAATCAGGCTTCAGAATTGTGTCTCGATGTTGATGACTGGCACTCATAACTGACTGGAGAGAAACAGATCTTCCTAAACTTCCTATGTCTGAGGGAAAATTTCATTGTTAAAATGTTACCAAAGACCCTTCGACTTTGAGACCTAAAATGGCTCTGGAAACTCCACACTTGGGTCAGCAGAAGTGGGCTTTACAGATTTACAGAAATTTTGCAGACCTATAATATGCACCTGGAGGTTAATGAATAGAAGAGAACTCCCAAAGAACAGAGCAACGATCTGTGGAGAGTAAAGGACAAAGGAGGGTTCTCCCAAACAGCAGAGCAGGGTTTAATTCAGAAACATCCCCATTTCCAAGTTGGAGGATCTTCATAAAGGCTGCCCAGCAGGACTTCAGAATTGATACAGACCAGAGCCTGCTGTGGCCTCCTGTTCTTCCACTTTCTGACTGAGGATTTCCTTGCAAAGGAGGAGGATGGGGAAGCAGACAGTTTCCTCTTTATTTGTAATTTATTGAACCATGAGGAGACATATCCATGGGGAACCCTTGAGACACTGAGCATCCACCGGACTTTGAGCAGAATGCAGTGGGATGGAAGAGACCTGGTTTTGCTTCCCTGGGGAGGGTACAAGAGACTTCTGTGTGAGAGAAGAATGAAATCGATTTTTTTGGCGGTGACCAGGAGACTAAAAACAATTCCATTTTTTCACTTCTCCTTGGGCATATAACTAGATGACATTTTTTACCCTCCAATCAATTAACCAGTGGACTAGGAATCGAAGTAATTGACTCCTACATTTAGGGCTGACCCATTAAATATAATTTTTCATAGATAATTTGCAATTCTCTGTTCCCATCTGTTAGCTTAATATAGAAATCTTGAAGCTGGATGTAAGTGAAGCCGAAAATGGAAAGAGTTTGGAACCCAAACATCTTAAGCCACACACAGTTCTCTTGCTAAACCACAGTGGACTGTGATTTTTGCTATTTGGCAAAGTGAAGAAATTTTACAGATGTAATTATTAAAGTCTCTAATCAATTGGCTTTGAGTTAATCAAAAGAGACTTTATCCTGGGTGGAAGTGACCTAATCTCATTAATCCTTTATAAAGGGGTGTAGATGTCAGAGTCTCGAAGCAGCAGACTTTCTGCCATTGGCTTGGCAGACACAGGCTGCCATGGATTCTATAGACACCAGGAGATGAGGCTGCCCGCAGCCGGATGGAGCTTGGAAGTAGATTCTAGTCGAGTTGTACTGACACCTGCATTTCAGCCTTGGGAGACCCTGAGAGAGGGTATAGTTAAGTTATGCCAAGACTTCTGACCCACAGAAATTGTTAGGTAATGGCCATATGTTGTGCTAAGTTGCTAATCTATGGTACTTTGTTGCATAGCAATAGAAAAGAGAATACAGCTACTTTGCATAGCACAAATCTTAATTATTTTGTGGCAAAAATATATCACTAGAATTTTGTCAGAGAAAAGAGTTTTATTGTATTTTCCCTTATTTACTTATTTTTGCATTTCTTTTTTTAATTTATTTTTTTAATTGGAGGAAAATTGCTTGAAAATGTTGTTGGTTTCTGTCATGTAACAATGCAAATCAGTCATAATTATACATATATCCCCTCCCTCTTAAGCCTCCCTTCCCTCCTTCCACCCCACCCCTCTAGGTAATCATAGAGCTCCACTGAGCTCCTGGTGTTATACAGCAGCTTCCCCTAGTTATATATTTTATATATGGTAGTGTATATGTCAATGCTACTGTCTCAATTCATCTCTCCCTCCCCTGCTGTATCCACAAGTTCATTTCCTATATCTTTGTCTCCATTCCTTCCCTGCAAATAAGTACATCAGTATCATTTTTTTTTCTTTTTAGATTTCATAGCTAGCTAGCTAGATAGATAGATGTTACTGTTACTGTTAAGTCACTTCAGTCGTGTCCGACTCTGTGTGACCCCATAGATGGCAACCCACCAGGCTCCCCGGTCCCTGGGATTCTCCAGGCAAGAACACTGGAGTAGGGTGCCATTTCCTTCTCCAGTGCATGAAAGTGAAAAGTGAAAGTGAAATCGCTCAGTCATGTCTGATTCTTAGCGACACCATGGACTGCAGCCCACCATGCTCCTCTGTCCATGGGATTTTCCAGAGGCGGGGGGGTGCATTGCCTTCTCCGAGATAGATGTTAATATATGATATTTGTTTTTTTTCTTTGTGACTTACTGTACTTGGTGTAACAGGCTCTAAGATCATCCACTTCACTACAACTGACTCAAACACATTCATTTTTATGCCAGAGTAATATTCCGCTGTATTTATCCATTCCTCAATCAATGGATGTCTAGATTGCTTCCATATACTGGCTATTGTAAATGGTGCAGCCATGACCTGTGTGTCTTTTAGAATTGTGGTTTTCTCAGGGTATATGCCTAGTATATGCTGAGTCATATGGTAGATTTGTTCCTAGTTTGTTAAGGGATCTCCATACTGTTCTCCATAATGGCCCTTATTTTCTGAAGGCAACCAGGATAGCTTTCAGTAGAAAAGAGCCCCTGATGGGTGGGATGGTCTCGGTCACACCCTTGTCTGTATTGAGTCTAACTGATACTTTAATGGTACTGACATTACCATTATTACCACTACCATGATTTCACCACCTCGGAGCAGCATCTGAGATAAAATTAAATAAATATATTTTCTTTGTACATCTCAGTGAAGGTTTACATTTTTACTTATGTAAATTTCTGTGAAGAATGTATTATTTATGGTGACACCAGCTGCTATAAGTGACAAATCCTCAAATAGCATTGGCTTAGGATAAAAGTTTATTTCTACCAGTGAAACATTCTCACAATGGATATTCTCCAGGAAACTCTGTTGTACAATTGGCCCAGGTGACAGTTGCCAGTGTCTGAAGGCTTTTGGTTATCACATTAGGAGGAGGGCTGCTATTGACATCTCCTGGGTAGAGGCCAGGAATACTGCTGAGTACCCTACGATACACAGGACAGCCCTCCCCCTGCCCCAGAATAGAAATTAACTCCCCCCCCCCCACCCCTCCACAGTACAACCAGGGACAAGATTGAGTAACCTGCTGTACAGTAAATAGCAACAGCTTTGTAAATCCTTGATACTTTGTATTCCTACAGGAAAACTTTTTCAGCATATACTATGTGCTGGGCACTACTCTATATTCAATGATGCAAAAGTGAATGAGACAGCTTTCTTTCCCTCACAGCACCTACATTCTGGCTTATTACATATGTGAACTGATTAATCTTCCTGGAAGTTATGTTTCTCACTTATGAAATAGGCATCAATATGACTCACATGACAGGTACGGAGTTTAAATGAGACAATGCATGCTTAAGAGGATGCTAAAATAGTGCTCTTCATGCTTCATGAGGCATGAATTCAACAGATGTTACAGTCCAAAGTGACCTGGAGACATAACACCATGGAAAAATAACTGGTGTTATATGACTACACAAAATGTGGATATAAGAGCGGATGAAGGAGTGGTCCAGGAGGGTTCTGCAATGGGGGATTAGGGGAGGTCCTTGGAGAAGGTGATGGCACCCCACTCCAGTACTGTTGCCTGGAAAATCCCATGGACAGAGGAGCCTGATAGGCTGTAGTCCATGGGGTCGCTAACAGTCGGACAAGACTGAGCGACTTCACATTCACTTTCACTTTGGGTCCAGTGAGAACGTGAAGGGAGGAGCCTGCTAAGAACACAGTCAGATTTGATATGTACCTAGGGACGGGTGCTGATTTGAGCCTGAGAAGTTGTAACTTTGGGCTTCAAGGATGAAGTGAAGCATCTTGGAAGTAACTGCTCTCCTTCTGAATCGATCAAACAGGCATGGAGCTTCGCACTGAATGAGGCAGGATGGGAGCTTGCAACAATTTCCAAAGGACTCCTGCCCCAGAGGGCCACCTCCCAGGCTGATGAGGCCCAGCACTAATGAGATATGGAGGCTTCTTTGAGGACAGAAGCCCAGAGGAGATTTGGGAAGAGGCAATTGAAGGACGTCACTTCATAGAGTCTGAGCAGGGGAGATTCTGAAGAATTCACCATGACATTCACAAAAGAAAGGGCAACTCCATTGCCAAATAAGAAAATCTTAGGCCGACACTAGATAAGAACTTTCTTGTTCTCCTCCCTACCCTCTGCTTGGTGGGGGTCAGAAAATTATTTCACATGTCTGAAGGAGGATAAATTCCAGGTAGAAGAAAGAGTAGGAGGGTTATACTAACCTCTCTTGTTTTAAATAAGCAGCGTAAACCCACTGTCTTCTTGCAGAGAGTGAAAAATGTAAAACTAATTCAATTTCAGAAATTTGATCAGGATAGAATAGGCTATGACGAGGTAACAAATAAGTCCATCATTCCAGTTAATTCAGACTGCAATATATTTTATATATTCTTATCTACGTGTCTCAATTATGATAGTAGGTCTGTATTTCTCATCTACATGTCTCAACTATATCTGGGGGCTCCGGAGCTCTGTTTCACATATTCTCATAGGGAATGTCACTAATTGAGGTTCCATCTCCTCATAACTATCTCAACAAATGACTTCCAGGGTTTCTGAAGCACAGCAAGAAATATCTGGAGTGTCACACATGGACTTTATAAAATGACCTGGAACGGTGTGCATGGCATAAATGACTTTTCTCCATGTCTCAGTGGCCAGAAATAAGCACTACTGTAGCAAACCCAGTTGTGCCAGGAGCAGGAAATGTTGCCTTCCTATATGCCAGAGAAGGAGAGAACTGGATATGATTGAGCACTAGATCCCTTTCAACCTTCCAAGCTATAATCCACTTGTACTAGCCATTTTTCATTGTATCTTGAGCTGCTGCTGCTGCTGCTAAGTTCTTCAGTTGTGTCTGTCTCTGTGCAACCCCATAGACGGCAACCCACTAGGCTCCCCATCCCTGGGATTCTCCAGGCAAGAACACTGGAGTGGGTTGCCATTTCCTTCTCTAATGCATGAAAGTGAAAAGTCAAAGTGAAGTTGCTCAGTCATGTCCGACTCTTAGCGACCCCATGGACTGCAGCCTACCAGGCTCCTCTGTCCATGGGATTTTCCAGGCAAGAGTACTGGAGTGGGGTGCCATTGCCTTGAGACACTGGATTCTAGGTAATCTAAAGAAACCAAGAAGCTGAGTTTTCACTGAAGAGCAGAGGAAACTCGCCAACACTAAACAGGTTAAAAAGAGATAGCTAGATGCAAAACAGTAAAGCAGTTTTCATTAAACTCCACAAGGTCTGCAAGTTCAACTTTCTGGTAATAGGCATAAAGCCCTGGATACACTGAGTTACACAGAACGGGTACCACAGGACCGTCTCCCTATTTCTTTCTCTTTTGTATGCACAAGTGAAGTTTCTGTACCTTTCTACTCCTGATGAGATAGAAAATAATATCCTATATGATCTTGTTTCTATAACAGCAACACCTGCCATTTCTCTTGCATCTACTATATGCCAGGTGCTTTGCCAACACTTCTTCACAGGCCTCTAGTGGGTGGTTCCACAGTTCCATGAAGGGGTAAATGGAGAAAATTCTACAGAGTGTGACAGCTATGCAGGGTCATAATTTCCTTGGTCAACATTTTTACTCAAAGAGTGAGTAGACAACATCACTAGCACACAATACAAAATTGAGAATATTATTTTATATTAGAATTAATGTTAGAATATCTGTGGATTTTTAAGCTTTATTGAAATATAATATACAAAAATATACACATTTAGTGTGTACATTTCAATGAGTTTGGGCAGATGCATACTCTCACCACAGCTAAGGTAATAAAAATATCCGTTACCTCCTAAAATGTCCTTTTATTCTTTTGTGTGTTTTGCTTCCTTTGGTGAGAATACTTAACAAGGGAGCTATCCAGTTAACAGAATTTGAAGTGCACAATATTCTGTCAATAACCATAGGTTCTATGTTGTACAGCAGATGTCTGAAACTTTTTTCATCTTGCATAACAAAGGAAATCAACCTTCACTATTCATTAGAAGGACTGATACTGAACCTGAAGCTCTAATACTTTGGCCACCTGATGTGAGGAACTGACTCACTGGCAAAGACTCTGACACTGGAAAAGATTGAAGGTGGGAGGAGAAGGGGACTACAGAGGATAAGATGGTTGGATGGCATCACTGACTTGATGCACATGAGTTTGAGCAAGCTCTGGGAGTTGGTGATAAACAGGGAAGCCTGGAGTGCTGCAGTCCATGGGGTTGCAAAGAGCTGAATACAACTTAGCAACTTCCATTCTGAGACTTACTGACTGAACAACAACAACAAAATGATATATCCATTTCTCCCTCTTCTTAGCCCATGACAACCACCATTGAATTCTCTGCCTCATGAGTTTGTCTATTTCAGATATCTCTTTTAAGTAGAATTAGGCAGTATTTTTCCTTCTGTGACTGGCTTGAGAACTGTTGAATGTGTGCAGCACATAGGAGGAATTTATTTTATTTTTTAAAATATGGTTTTTAATTTTAATTTTTATTTTTATTTATTTAGCTGCACTGGGTCTTAGGTACTGTATGTGGGATCTAGTCCCCTGACCAGGGATCAAACCTGGGCACCCTGTACTGGGAGCACAGAGTCAGCCACTAGAACATCAGGAAAATCCCATATTTCTCTTACTTTCATTTCTGTGCAGAAAGCTCCTCATCCCTTCCTCTTCCCTCCTCTCCCCACCACACCAGGGATCAGACACAGAGCTGTCTGTGTCCATCAACGCATTGCACAGGTATTTCCTGGAGCAACTTGGTTAAATCTCTCCTTGCACTTTACTGTCTTAGTTGAAGAATCGGGAGCACTACCTTCACAGAACAGGTACAGACAAAATTCATACTTTCTTCAGGGTTTGAAGGACAACTATGAGAAAACTTAGGAAAATGTATACTAGTAAGTGGAGAAAAGAATAGCCAGAGAAAAATAAGAGACTGACCAAGATGGACAGGAGCTAATAACATTATCTTTGTTCCCCACTCTCATGGAGTTTCTCTGTGCTCAGGTATCCATTAACTTCACTTCATTTAATGTTCTAACAACATTTCGCTGTAGATACTGTTATCTGAAGCTGTGCTCTCAGTAGAATTTAGACTCACACAAGGTTCAGCAAGGTTTTCCAAGTCACTGTGACTCAAAACCTCACATGTTATATCCACTCTCCTCCCCTGCCATATGAGGTTACCTCTGTGTTGCATCCTTGCTCAAAAGCTCCCACACTGGATTCTGCAAATGCTCATTCACCTCCCCAACCTTCTTTTGCCAGAGGGAAGTAATAACCTCTGATTCATTCACAGAATTCATGAAGGAAGATTTTAATTCCAGGTCAAACAAATTCATTAGTGTAAAGAGCCCTAAACAAAGCAAAACTATAATGATCTTTAGTGCGCTGATTGCTTTAGATCTTTTCTAAAACAAGGCAAGCTATAAATAAATACCTGAACTGATAGAGGCTGTAAAAATAATACAAACCACCAGGAACAGTATAAAGCCATGTTTTCTAAACTAACACCTCATGGGACACAAGCTCAATAAAAGTATCTTTTTAAAAAAGACGATATGGTTATGTAGTTTGGAAAATGATCTGCACTTAAAAATTCACGTTGGCATTGTAAAGATTCTGAGACATCTGGCAATATTATAGTTAACCTGGATTAATTCTGTCAATGAGAATTTCAAATACATTTAGTTATAAAACCGTCTTTTCTGTACAATGAATGCCCTTGATATAAAATATATAGTGTACATACTTCATGTGGAACTGTGTGGAAAATGCCAATGGGAAGCTGGGTCTTCCCAAATGGCTCAGGGGTAAAGAATCTGTCTGCCAGTGAAGGAGATGCAAGAGATTCAGTTTCAATCCCTGGGTGGGGAAGATCCCCTGGAGGAGGAAATGGCAACCCACTCCAGTATTCTTGCCTGGAGAGTCCCATGGACGGAGGAGCCTGGTGGGCCACACTCCATGGGGTCACAAAGAGTCGGACACGACTGAGCACACACACACACACACACACACACACCCCACAGGAAGTTATTTCTTTGTCTTCCTCAGTGCAAGCCCTTCATGTGACGGCTCTAAGCCTTGCGCTGCCTGGCCCTGCACCGCAACCAACAGAAGACTGCACTGCGGGCGGCAGAGTCCCCATCCCATCTCCCCCAGGCTGCTTCCACTGCGCCTCCTGCTGTTCTTCCCTCTAGCTTCTCTGGCTTCTTGCTCTTCAGCTGGGATGTTTCCCTTCACTCACTGGACCAGGGTTTTTGGATTATCTGGTTTGGGCTGAGCTGAGTGAGGTATCCTTCAAAAACCCATTACCTGGTCTCTGACCTAAGAACTTCACAGTTGGCCTATTGTTCATCCAACATTCAGCAAGACTTTACTGAGAGTCCACACTGAACCAAGAGAGATGAACAGGATAGACAGGTACGTTCACACAGTTTGTTTATAATTTAGAGCTAGAAAAACAGACACTCCCAAAGTAGAGCAGCGAAGCTTTATGGGAAGGAAGTTATGTGCTGATGAAGAAAAGCATCTAACACAGACCTGGGGATTAGGAGATAGATTCTGGAGGAGGAAACGACACAGACTCTAAAGAATGGGGGGTAAATCAGAATCTATAACAGAAGTGAAAGAATACAGATGTGGAAGCAGGGCGTAAGTGTTCCAGACGGATACAGCCACACGGGAAAGAGCGTGAGCTAAAAGAGAGAAGGTGCTGTTGAAACTGAAATAATTTCCATTAACTGAAACATGGCATTTAAGGAGTAACAGGGCGTGAGGCCTCAGAGGAAAGGAAAGAAAATGTTCCCTGGGTCATCAACCTAGGGGTGGACTCGTGGCCAGGCCAGGCTCCCAAGCCAGTCCTCACTGAGGATGGAGAGGAATCGTCAGATTCAAGAGCTCTGTTCAGCTGTAGGCACTGATCATCTTTGCTGCAGGTCAGAGTCCTGCACTTTGCCCAGATCTTCAACAAATTAAGCTCTGGGCTTACATCAGGAGGCCCTGCAGCGCCACTCAGAACAGCCCGCAGAGGAGCCGCACGGGGCTGAGGCCGGGACTACTGTCTGTGTGTGGTCTCTGCAGTAGCCTCCTCATCTGATCCCGCTTCTATCTGAGGATGTGGATGTTAGAAGAGATTAAATAGCTCACCTAAGGATATATGGATTATAAATCACAGAATCTAAACACTGATCTACCAAAACCCAGCCTCTTTCTATCACACTGCCTCCATGAACGCATGTTTGTTTCCTGGTTGGTTTATTAATAGCAGTGGGAGTCAGATAATAGCACCTAACATTGATTAAATGTCTTCTTTGGATGAGGGCCTTTATTAGATGCTTCATATTCATCATCTCCCTTAAACCCAACGGCGGCCTATGAAATAAATATCATGATGCTTAATTTACTGAGGATAAACCTATAGTTGTGAAAGTGTAATTTCTCTGAGGTATATGGTTATTACATGGAGGAAGTCAGGTTAAAATTCAGGTTCTGTAACCATGCTCCTTCCGGATGGAATAACTGTATGTACAGGGACAAGCAAAACGCATTCACAAGAGCACTTTTTAAAAATGAAATCCACTGAATCTCCTAAATGAAAGAAAACACCCTTCTACTCTCTTTTGAGAAGGTAAACGCATCCTAGGGGAGATCTTTGGTGTGTTGTGTGCGGTTTATCCATTATGGTACAAGAGACGCAGGTGTCAAAGGCCCCTACATCCATCATGGGTCTCTTTTATTTTATTTCCAGGTAGATAATGAGCATCCCATTTATGCTAGGCACTTCTGTTGATGACTTACTAGTTGCCATAAAATCTGGAAAGTAAGATCAATTTTATGAGCAATTAAATGGGATCTATCCAGAGGTAATTAATTTTATGATGGAGGTTGAACAAGGTGATAGGAGAGCCTGTTTTAGATGCATTGATGATAGGGAGGAATAATGGCTCATCAGCGATGAAACAGTTCCAAATCACCTGGCTTTTGGGTCATTATTTATATCAATGTTTTAAGTCTGCTGCCTTCCCTGTTTGCATCATGAACGGAAAGCATATTGTTATCCACAGCCTTTTAGGGAGTGATCCAAACTTGCTCTCAGGAGCGTAATGGAAACCTGGACAGTTGAGAAACTAACTTTGCTTTCCTGTAAGACAGATGCTCTCCGATCTACAGTTGAAGGAACAATGAGGCCATTTATCTGTGAAAGGAGCTGCTTCTACCCAAACTCAGGAAACTGATAGCAAACGGCTGAGAAACAGGCTGTTGGCAGTTATGCCTGGGTAGAATTAATTAATCTATACATTCACTAAACAAATATCTATCGATAATATTCTGTGTGTCAGGCACCATGCTAAATACTGGGGATATAAAATGAAATTAATGCAATTATTGGGAAGCTTGTGAGTCTCTGTTAACTGTGTTTCTCCTTGGGATGATTCAGTTTTAAAAAATGGCTCTTGAATAGGTTTGAACATCTCAAAATCCAGGAGTTTCAAAACACATGAGTAATGTGACTTGCCTCTCAGGTTATTAATAATGCTTGCCTTTGTCCTCAGAATGGTGTTCCTGCCACAGAAAGAGACAAATTTAATCGTGATCACCAGGGACAGTGTAGCACCATAAAAAATGCCAGAAGACATTCTACTCACCATAGTTTATCAAAGCTTTACTAGTCCTTCATGTCTTCTTCACGAAGCTTTCTGTGTCTTCAGAGCATCCACTCCATTCTCTGTGTCACCAGGGACATCAGAGCCAAACTAATCTGTCAGACCCTAGTTGCCCTAATGTGTGTGCACTCAGTCGTGTCTGACTGTGTGATCCCATGGGCTATAGCCTGCCAGGCTCCTCTATCCACAGACTTTTCCAGGCAAGAATACTGGAGTGGGTCGCCATCCCCTCCTCCAGAGTTGTCCTAATACTAGCTTCGATTAAAGCAAGAAATTGCACCTTGATGACCCTCCCCACCACACCCTATAACAAGACTATAACTACAGGTTTTTAGTGAGAAGATACCCAACCCAAAGTGTTTCAGGGAAGACAAAGAAAAGCCTCACTGGACTGCAGGACTGAGATGTCTGATGGACAATGGCAGTAAGCACAGCTGTCTTCATAGTCACATATATGCAGCTGACTCCATGTCACCCTTTCTCTATCACCTCTTTGCCTTCCTTTGTTTTTCTCCAGAGGGTTTCTCGGATGGTGACCTCTCCACATGTGCATTGTCCTTATTGACTCTAACTCCTCAAGGAAAAAAGTCCTCACTGTCTGACTTGCTCAAAAAGACATTTATAAGATTCACTTTGCCTACAAAGGGCCACCTAGTCAAATCTATGGTTTTTCCAGTAGATGTGAGAGTTGGACCATAAAGAAAGCTGAGAGCCAAAAAAAAATTGTTGCTTTTGAACTATGGTGTTGGAGAAGACTCTTGAGAATCTGTTGGATTGCAAGGAGATCCAACCAGTCAATCCTAAAGGAAATCATCCCTGAATATTCACGGAAGGACTGATGCTGAAACTGAAGCTCCAATACTTTGGCCCTCTGATGCGAAGAACTGACTCACTGGAAAAGGCCCTGATGTTGGGAAAGACTGAAGGCAGGAGGAGAAGGAGACAACATAGCATCACCGACTTGATGGACATGAGTTTGAGCAAACTTTAAGAGATGGTGATGGACAGGGAAGCCCTAGCGTGCTGCAGTCCATGGGGTCACAAAGAGTCAGACACGACTGAAGATTCACTCTTATTAGACCAAATTGGGTCTCATGTGCCACATCAGACCAACAGCTCTGATGATTCTGTTCTGGCTGGTAGACCCACCCCTCAAAATAAGGGCTGAGATGAACTCAGTCAGAATCCCATGGACAAGGAGAAGGATGATTTCCCAAGGGGAATTATGAGTGCTGCTTCCAAAAGAGGGAGGCATAATTTACTGGATAGACACAACGAGCAGAATCCGTTCCAACTATTTTTTTTCCTGAAAATTTAGCAATTGAGCCTCATAAAGTTGTGGAATAATTAAAATAAGTGACTGCAAATTATCTCACTCAGTAGGTAGCACAGAGTAGGTGTTCAGAAAGTCCATTCTCTTTCCTTTCTTTAAAAATGAAATGCATTGTTTCATGCTTTCCTGTCTCTATAAACAGGAAGCAGAAGGGTTTTGATTAGGTGCCAACTCATGTTTATAGCTTTGTCAAGATCAATCAGTCCTGTGGCTTGCACTGAATGATAGGTGTGTATTTTTTAAGGAAAAGTGTTTATGCAAGGACATATTGAAATTTCTAGAGAAGTCTAGAGGGATTTCTTGGATAAGATCACTCATGTTGCTATAGCTGACTTAACTGGTGCTCTTCATCACCACATTATCGCCTAAGAAGCATTCACCTTGAACTCTAACTGAGAGGGAGCTTAAGTTCCCATGATAGGAATGATACTACGATTGGAAAGAAAATACTCAGAAGTCATCTCTGACCGAAACAAAAGTTATGCAAGACACAGGGGCTTCCCTGAGGTCTTGCCAAACAAAATTTGTGATGAAGGATCACATAGTCACTTATTCTCTCAACCAGCCAAGAAGGAATTTGTCCTAGAAGCACATCTTGCTTCATGTACATAAACATCACCAGTCCAGTAGAACAGTCTGTGACTAAAATAAAAGAAAAAGCATCTGACTGTCTAGAACAGCCCTAGCTGGACTTTAAGACTTTTTCTCAAGACCTGGGCTTGGTAATCAAAGCTTCTGGCTTTAGGATCTCCTGCAAGAACTAACAACCATTCTCTTTCTGGTACTCACCTGTGTTATGATTGGCCAATGCCTCTTTTACAGAGCCTTTATAGGAACCCACTAATTTCCCTCCCTTGGACAATAATATTATACCCAGAAAGAGATCAGGAGGGGAACCCTGTGGCTTGAGGGATTCTCAGACAGCCTGCCTAATTAGGAGGCAGTAAATAGAGGAAAGCTGAGGATATAAGTTAAAGCAGCTCAATAATCCAGACTCTGCACACTCAGTCTAATTTCCACCTGCCAGCTCCCATCTTTGGACACTGAAAATCACGACCCAAATGCCCTCCATCTCACTGAGAATGAACATATCTCTCTGCAAGCACTTTTGTCAGTTCCTCTCTGTGCTAATCTTCCTGCCTGTCACGCCTAGGTAGCAAGTCATTGCAGAGTTATGATCTGTAAGTCCAGAAATGTATAATGCAGTTTGAGCAAAGAAAATACTGAAAACTATTTGCTACTTACTGGGCAGGATTATGGTGCGCAGAAGGAATTTGAAATATTTAGATGTCTCGGAACTACAAGTGGAGATTCATCAAGGTCACGGTAGCTTTTCTTCTCCCAGAATTAAGCAAAGCAAGCCATAGAATTTCACTGGGTGGCAGCTTCTTTGACAGGATATTAAAATCACTAGCTCTGTAGTCTCCACTGCCCATGAAATAATGTTAAATCTTTTATTTATATTAGTCAGCTAGTAGATAGGACTAGACCAAGAGAGCTCAGGGAACAGTGAGGGAGACTTAAGAGAGATGGCAAATCAGGCTGAGTATATGCTTTTCGGTAGCAATGTTTTTGTTCACCTACTATGTGCCATCTTTTGTGCCTGGACTGGTGGGAGAAATGGGTGGCACATTTGCCATATGGTGATTCCTAAAGAGGCAGAGCCAGCTGGTAAACCCCAAGATCATCCTTCCTCAGTCTTTCCATCCTTCTCACTTGCACATCTGTTCTGCTCCAGGTTACGGATGCTTTTTACTCACAGTGTGCTCTCATTTTTGGCCTCATTTCTGCCCATACTTTTTCACCCCTAAAATTTGACCACTGTCCTCTCCAGTGCCAACACCCTGATTTCAGCCATCATTGTTTTTCTCTGGGGAACAGAGAACTCTTCCATGTGGCCCTTCTCATAATATCCTCATGATCTTGAAATCCCCAAATTAATTTCTCCACAGAGTAGCCAGACTCACTTTATCTTCAGAGTAGTTTGACTCAAGCCAGCTCACGAGGAGCCTGAAGGGATAAAGAGTGTACCCTTTTCTAGAGGCAAATACCACCTATTTCATTATCTGTTGTATTCTGTAGAAGGTGTCTGGCAAGTGATTAAAATTTGGAGCACATGAAAAATGCAAAAAATATGACACCTGATCAAGAGAGAAATTAGTCAATAGAAGCAGGTCTGACACTGAATGTAATTTTGGAATTAGCATGTTATGACTTCAAAATAGGTATGAAAAATATATTAAACAATCTAGTGGGAAAAGCTAACACATAGGAACAGATGGAGAATTTCAGCAGGGAGGTGAAACCAATAAAAAGGTTCAGTGAAGTGCTAGAAATTAAAAATATAATATTACTTCATGGGCTTCAAAACAGTCAGTACGTATATCAAGGAAATGATCACTGAACTTGAAAGTGAAAGTGTTAGTTGCTCTGTCATGTCCGACTCTTCATGGTCCCATGGACTATATCCCACCAGGTTTCTCTGTCCATGGGATTCTCCAGGCAAGAATACTGGAGTGGGTTGTCATTCCCTTCTCCAGAAGATCTTCTCAACCAGGGATCAAATACAGGTCTCCTACAGTACAGGAGATTCTTTGGCATCTAATCCACGTGGAAGTCCCCTGAACCTGAACACAGGTCAGTAGATGTTACCCAACATACAGCACAAAGAGAAAAAGGGATTCAGTAAAAATGAGTTTCAGCATACAAGACCTTTGGAACAAAATGAACGATACATGTGACTGAGGTACCAGAGGAAAGAATATAGAGAACTGGAGACTTTACAATAATTTTCCAAAATTTTTGAAAGACATCAACTCACAGAACCAAGAAAGTTCAGCAATTCAGAAGCAAGATAAATACACAGGAAATCACACATACGTAGTTCATAGTTTTTGAAGTGAAATCTTTAAAGTGCTGAAAAAAAAAGAAAAAATATCAACTCAGAATTGAAGTCTTCATTGAATTTGTTACAATATCGCTTCTCTTTTATTTATTTTTTTTTTTTTGGCCAGGAGGCATGTAGGATCCCAGCTCCCTGACCATAGTTCAAACCTGCACACCTGCATTGGAAAGCAAAGTTTTAACCACTTGACTTCCAGGGAAGTCCTATCTCAGAATTTTTTATATAACCAAATTACTCTTCAAAAAGAATGCAAAATAAAGACATTTTGAAATGGATAAAAAGTGAGAAAATTTGTCTACAATTTTGCTGACCTAAACTGAAAGAATGCTAAAAGATACCATGTAAAAGTTAGATTGCAGGAGAAAGCAAAAAAGTAACAAAAGGGTCAATATACCTTTTTATTGTACACACACACACACACACACACACACACATACACACATGCATATGTGTTTTTATAATTTCTTTAAAGATGACTGATTGTTTAATATTAACATAATAGCAATGCACTGCAGGTCCATAGCATAAAATAATCAGACAGTCAGAATGGGAGGAGGGCCGAGTGTGAGGTGAATGAGGCATGGAAAATACAAAATCTAAGTGAAAGAGGAGAGTGAAAAAGTTGGCTTAAAGCTCAACACTCAGAAAAGTAAGATCATGGCCTCTGGTCCCATCACTTCATGGGAAATAGATGGGGCAACTGTGGAAACAGTGTCAGACTTTACTTTCTGGGGCTCCAAAATCACAGCAGATGGTGATTGCAGCCATGAAATTAAAAGATGCTTACTCCTTGGAAAGAAAGTTATGACCAACTTGGATAGCATATTCAAAAGCAGAGACATTACTTTGGCAACAAAGGTCCGTCTAGTCAAGGCTACAGTTTTTCCAGTGGTCATGTATGGATATGAGAGTTGGACTGTGAAGAAAGCTGAGCGCCAAAGAATTGATGCTTTTGAACTGTGGTGTTGGAGAAGACTCTTGAGAGTCCCTTGGACTGTAAGGAGATCCAACCAGTCCATTCTGAAGGAGATCAGTCCTGGGTGTTCTTTGGAAGGAATGATGAAGCTGAAACTCCAATACTTTGACCACTTGATGTGAAGAGCTAATTCATTGGAAAAGACTCTGATGCTGGGAGGGATTAGGGGCACGAGAGGATGAGATGGCTGGATGGCATCACCAACTCGATGGACGTGAGTTTGAGTGAACTCCAGGAGTTGGTAATGGACAAGGAGGCCTGGCGTGCTGCAATTCATGGGGTCACAAAGAGTTGGACACAACTGAGCAACTGAACTGAACTGAACTGAACTGAAGGACTGAGGCCGTGTTTGCACCTCGTGTACCTCACCTTGGTCCTTACTCTGAGTAGAAGAGGGAAAATGGAAAATACCATTATAGGAATCTTACATTTTTATGTGATGGTATAATTTTATTGCAGAAAAATGCAATTTTAATTTTATTGCAATTTTAATTGCAGAAAAATGTAAAATGTTAGCATGCATGTTGTAATATCTAAAGCAACCAATGAAAAGTCTGAACTATAACAAATAGGTGAATGAGGTAAAATAGAATACACCAAATTCAAAACTGGAAGAAAGAAAGGAGATGCAGAGAAACAAAAGTAAATGGGATAAACAGACCAATAGGAATTACAGTAGAATTCAACCGAAACATATATATTTATATTAAAAACAAAGAGACCGAGTGATCCAATAAAAAGGCCAAACTTGTAAAACTGGATACAAAGCAAGACCTGGTTACAGGTTATTACAGACTTCAAACAGGCTGATAATAAAAGGATAGAAACAGTACATTATACAAACTTTGAGAGAAAAAGATGTAACTCTATTAATATTCATCAAAGTAAACTTCAAAAAGAAAGAATATTACTAAGCAAATGCATTTTACAATGGTTAAAGATTACATTAATCAAGAAGGTGTCAGGATCACACTCTGTACTAAACTAATAATAGAGTTTCAAAAAGTTTTACAAAGCAAACATTGAAACATATGCATTGCCGTATGTAAAACACATAGCTAGTGGAAAGTTGCTGTATAACCAAGAAAGCTCAGCTTGGTGCTCTGTGATGACCTAGAAGGGGTGGGCTAGGGGCTGAGGTGGGAGGGAGGTTCAAGACAGAGGGGTCATATGTACAGATACAGCTGATTCACCCTGGGGTACAGAAGAAACCAACACAATATTGTAAAACAATTATCCTTCAATTAAAACAAATTTTTTAAAGAAAAATTTAAAAATCAAACATTGACAGAACTAAAGGGACATATAGACAAATCTACCATCAAGTACAGGGATTCCAACATTCTTCTTTTGGTAATTAACAGAACACAGATAAAAATATTGACTACATCAGTGCTTGTAGAATTTTCTCTTTTTTTTTTTTTTTTTTTTTTAACAATTGTTTAAGTAGATTTATTAAGATGTTTAGTTTTAGTTTCAATATCAAACTCTCAGAAGTTAATAGAATGAATGTACATAGAAGTAGAAGAATACAGCAGACCTGAAAAGCATTATTAATCACTTCTACATAATTAAGATTTACACAATCTTCACACAACAGTAGGATACAAATTCTATACAACTTCTCATAGACTATAAACTAGGAGACACTGGAACATATCCAGAGACATGAGACCAGCTGCAGAAATTTAATGGTTTAAAGGTATTGAAATCATTCAGATTCTGTTCTCTTCTTACTGTGAAATTATGTTAGAGATCACAATAAAAAGATATTTGAAAGTAACTCACATATTTTCAAGTGAAATCTGACATTTACCAAGAGAGATCTTTGACTTAGCCATTGAAAGCCTCTAGAATTTTTCTAAATCAGCATTTAAAGGGAGTAGGAGGAACTTCCCTGGTTGTCTAGTAGTTAATACTCTACGTTTCCACTGCAGGGGGCGTGAGTTCGATCAGTGGTCAGGGAGCTTAATATCCCCAGGTGCCACTTGGTGCGCCCAAGAAAACTTTAAAAAGTAAATAAAAAGAGTTGGAATTGCTTTAAGTGCTGCAGTTTATGAGAGGAATGGTATAAAGGCAAAGGCCTAAGACCACAACTTAATAAAGATACACACAAACAAAGCAAATTAGACCCAAAGGAGAGAAAAGAAGGCAATCGAAATATGAGTCAATATTAATGAAATAAAAGTTAGATAAAAACAGAAAGAAAAAAAAAGCAACAATTATAAGTTACTTGAGGGCTTCCCTGGTAGTGCGGAGGTTAAAGCGTAAAGCGTCTGCCTGCAATGTGGAAGACCTGGGTTCAATCCCTGGGTCGGGAAGATCCCCTGGAGAAGGAAACGGCAACCACTCCAGTATTCTTGCCTGGAGAATCCCACGGACGAAGGAGCTTGGTGGGCTACAGTCTACAGGCAGCAAAGAGTCGGACACGACTGAGCGACTTACTTTCACTTTCATAAGTTACTTGAAAGGATGAATTATGGTGATAAAATTTCTAAGGCTGATCAACAAAAGAGTGAGATACCTGAAAATAGCTATGTAACTTGTGAAAGGGGCAAGAAAAATATTTGAACTTGATGAGCAGATGTACAGCTCAGAATGTTGTTCCAAGTCAAAAACTGACCCTGGCTGCATCACAGCTTCACACAGAGGTGATCTTGTAGGACAGTGGTGATGAAGTCTTCCTGGCAGGCAGAGTACTGTGCCATCCGCTTCGGGTAGAAGTGACCACATGGATGGTGGTACACAGAACTCAGCAATCCTCCGATTGCTCTAGTCTTCACATTTTTATCTTTAAAATTACATGAGATGTTAACTAGCTTCTCAAATATCTTTCAGACCTAATGAATTACAGACTCAGGAATTTTTGTTGTTGTTTAGTTAGTTGATTAGTTGGAGAAGGTGATGGCACCCCACTCCAGTACTCTTGCCTGGAAAATCCCATGGACGAAGGAGCCTGGTAGGCTGCAGTCCATGGGGTCGCTAGGAGTCGGACACGACTGAGTGACTTCACTTTCACTTTTCACTTTCATGCCTTGCAGAAGGAAATGGCAACCCACTCCAGTGTTATTGCCTGGAGAATCCCAGGGACGGTGGGCTGCCGTCTATGGGGTCGCACAGAGTCAAACACGACTGAAGTGACTTAGCAGCAGCAGCAGCAGCAGCAGCAGTTGCTTAGTTACGTCAGACTCTTTGCGGGCCCATCAACGGTAGCCCACCAGGCTCCTCTGTCCATGGGATTTCCAAGGCAAGAATACTGGAATGGGTTGCCATTTCCCAACCCAGGGATCAAACCTATGTCTCCTGCATTGCAGGTGGATTCTTTACCACTGAGCCACCAGGGAAGCTCTAGGAAGTTTTAGGCCTCCCAGATTATTTTACAGAGGGTTTTGTTTGCAGCTGCATGTACACATTTCTCTGAAGTGGGAAGACAGTAGTAAACTTTCTCCCCCTGATGATTTAAGTCCATGAACGACTGTTCTAAATTATTTTTATCATTGCTAAATTATTCAAATAATGAAAGGACAGCAAGCCATTTTCACACGAGAAGCTCAGCTGCAAAGACACTCTACATGTGGATAAAGGCTGCATTAGAAGACAGGCACTAATACAGCTGAAAGGATGTCTTTATAGCCAATATTTATGGGCTGTTCACAGGGACCCACTGGTGACTGTACTTAGCATTTTACATAGATTGGTTAACCTTGATCTTTTGAACATCCATGTGAGATACTCACTTTAATTATTGCAAATATACATGATGAGAGAAAATAGATGAGGAAATTAGATTTTCAAAGGTTAGGCAATTTTCTTAAGGTTACATACCTGGGATTTATATAGGCAGTCTGATTCAACCTGACCACATTAACATGATGCCACTGTTTCCAGAGTTCGCTTGCTCACCAGCATCTACCAGAATTGTGTTCAAATACACACACAGACAGATTTATTCCCAAGCTTCCCTGGATGCCTGCTTCATCAAAACCTTCACAGCAGGTGTCTAGAGATGTATATTTTTAACAGTTGCCTTAAGAAGAGCTGAGATTCAGTCGGCTCTCTCTGGTGTGGTTACACTATCTGTAAAGATACTGAAAAAACTGCATCATGTTTGGTAAACAGGCTCAGTCTCAAGCACCTCTTCACCTAACCACCCTACTTCCCTGAACCCTCTGACTTTCTCAGGGTCTAGTAAGGAATATATAAATGCCCAGTTTAGCACGTGACCCCCAGCTCCAGCTCCAGGGATACCAGCAGCATCCAGCAGCATCCCTTCTGAAGAGTCTGGTGATAAGGCAAGTAGGGTACCACCAGCAAGTTCAAGAAAGGCACCCATATAGCTGTGACTTTTCAAGGCAGCATCAAATAGGCCCAGGTCCAAGTCCCAGCTTCACTATCGCCTTCACTGCCTTGGATGAGGTTCTTCATGGTTCTGAGACTGCTTCTTCACCAAAATAAGGCAAAATAACTTGGGGTTATCATGAGCACTGCACAAACTAATTATGTGAAAACGCTGCAATAAGTTAGCAACACTCTACAATGGTGCAGAGCTGCTATTTTTATTCTTAAAAAAGAGAGCTTAGACAAATATTTATCTAGCAAAATAAAAGGAGAAACCCAGCTGTATTTCAAAGGCCACACTAAAATACCAAATATCCTCTTAGGGCAAGTAAGAGGCTCTGTCATCAGAATTTCTGGGTCTTTCAGCTGCATCCACTGTTGCTTTGCATATACCAAGTTTTCTTCCTTCGTCAGTGGAAAAAGTCTTCCATCCGTCATTTAGACTTTGAGAACCTGAGCACATAGCCTCCTACCTTCAGTGCCCTGCATATTTCCAGGCAGGAGACGAATTGCCTAGAAGCGGCACTGGAGACATTTCTATCGAATCACTGTATTTCCAGTGAATAGCCCAGTGCCTGACACATACGTACTTTGTCTTTACAGTTCCTCTCACTCTCACACTGCTGCCTTCCTCGGGTCTCCCAGCAGCACTGTGAAGGAGGCAGGAACAGCAACATGCTTAACACTGTCACACAGGAAAGGGTTAGACTGACTATACTCCTGCTACGAGTCAAACATGCTACTAATGGTTTGAAGATTTAAGTTACAGATAGATAGTAGACAGATACATGCATACAAATATACATGCACATATGCATGTATTTGTGAACGTGTATGTGTACACATGTACCCATTTGTGTGTACATATGTCCATCTCTGTCTACATATAAGACACTCAATAAGTATTACTTACTTTTCTTTATTTTCCCATGTGGCTCCTGTGGTAAAGAATCAGCCTGCCAATCCCCTAGAGGAGGAAGTGGAAACCCACTCCAGTATTCTTCCCTGGAAAATTCCATGGACAGAGGAGCCTGATAGGCTACAGTTCATGGGGTCACAAAGGGTTAGATATCAGTGTCATGCACACACTTTTCTAAAATCACAAAGAAAATGGAGTGACCAGACTCCCCACCAACTGCTACTCTGATATATCACTTTAGTGCTCTTTCCTCACACCATAAATGCAATGGAAAATGCCAAGAAGCAACAGTTAGAACCAGACATGGAATACAGACTGGTTCCAAATTGGGAAAGGAGTACACCAAGGCTATATATCATCACCCTCCTTATTTAACTTATAAGCAGAGTACATCATGGGAAATGCTAGACTGGATGAAGCACAAGCTGGAATTAAGACTGCTGGGAGAAACATCAATAACCTCAGATACGCAGATGACCACCCTTATGGCAAAACCAAAGAACTAAAGAGCCTCTTGATGAAAGTGAAAAGAGGAGAGTGAAAAAGTTGGCTTAAAGCTCAACATTCAGAAAACAAATGTCATGCCATCAGGTCCCATCACTTCATGACAAATAGACAGGGAAACAATGGAAACAGTTCAGTTCAGTTTAGTTGCTCAGTCATGTCCAACTCTGCAACCCCAGGGACTGCCGCATGCCAGGCCTCCCTGTCCATCACCAACTCCTGGAATTTGCTCAAACTCATGTCCATTGAGTCAGTGATGCCATCCAACCATCTCATCCTCTGTCATCCCCTTTTCTTCCTGCCATTGGGGTCTTTTCAAATGACTCAGTTCTTCCCATCAGGTAACCAAATTATTGGTGTTTCAGTTTCAACATCAGTCCTTCCAATTGAATATTCAGGACTGATTTCCTTTACGATGGACTGATTGGATCTCTTTGAAGTCCAAGGGACTCTCAAGAGTCTTCTCCAACACCAAAGTTC
Source organism: Nanger dama (assembly GCA_917880005.1). Lineage (NCBI taxonomy): Eukaryota > Metazoa > Chordata > Mammalia > Artiodactyla > Bovidae > Nanger > Nanger dama. Next base: position 5,925,192 of record CAKJTW010000074.1, on the reverse strand, counting down.
AAAAGCATCAATTTTTTGGCACTCAGCTTTCTTTCTGGCCCAACTCTCACATCCATACATGACTACTGGAAAATCTATAGCCTTGACTAGATGGACCTTTGTCAGCAAAATAATGTCTCTGCTTTTTAATATGCCGTCTAGGTTGGTCAAAACTTTTCTTCCAAGGAGTAAATGTCTTTTAATTTCATGGCTTCAGTCACCATCTGCAGTGATTTTAGAGACTCCCAAAATAAAGTATGTCACTGTTTCCACTGTTTCCCCATCTTTTTGCCATGAAGTGATGGGACCAGGTGCCACGATCTTAGTTTTCTGAATATTGAACCTACATCATCTTTTTCACTCTCCTCTTTTACTTTCATTTAAAGAACACAGTGAGACATGAGAGACTATATTTTGGGCTTCAAAATCGCTGCAGATTGTGACTGCAGCCATGGAATTAAAAGAGGCTTACTTGTTGGAAGAAAAGTTACGACCAACCTAGACAGCATAATAAAAAGCAGAAACATTACTCTGTCAACAAAGGTCTGTCTAGTCAAATCTATGGTTTTTCCAGTAATCATGTATGGATGTAAGACTTTGACTATAAAGAAAGCTGAAAGCTGAAGAACTGATGCTTTTGAACTGTGGCATAGGAGAAGACTCGTGAGAGTCACTTGGATTGCTAGGAAATCAAACCAGTTTATCCTAAAGGAAATCAGTCCTGAATATTTGTTGAAAGGACTTATACTGAAGCTGAAACTCCAATACTTTGGCCACTGATGTGAAGAACTGACTCACTGGAAAAGACCCTGATGCTGGGGAAGATTGAAGGCATGAGGAGAAGGAGCCAACAGAGGATGAGATGATTGGATGGCATCACCAACTAGATGGACATGAGTTTGAGCAAGCTCTAGGAGTTGGTGATGGACAGAGAAGTCTAGCATGCTGCAGTCTATGGGGTCACAAAGAGTCAGACATGACTGAGCAACTGAACTGAATTGAACTTAACTGAATGGTTATATCATGAAAATCATAAAAATTGTGGTTCTCCAGGTGTGATAGCCTAATGCTGACATGAGAGCGAGGCAAAAATTCTAAAATGGTGGACATGGATAAAATGGCAGGTGGTTCCACTGGGAAGCAAAATAGCTTCTTTCCCAAGGGGCTAAAAATGATGGCCCATTCTTCCCACATCATTGACTCACAAGACTATAATGAAACTATAGTGATCCATCATGTCAGGGAATACTGCTGTACAGGGAGCCCTTGATGCTTGAGCTGTTGGCACAGTGCACCGTGAGGAACCATTATGGTACAGCTTGCCAATGTGCCCAATATTGGGAAGTCACAGCTCCCAGAAGGGTCGACTTGCCTGCTAATGTTTAGGGCGCCATTCTTGAGACACAAAGTTAAAGCTGATGTGGAAGAGGCTTTGCAGACAAATTATGACACTGTTTCTTCATGGAATGGGAGCAGTTGGAGAAAAGAGAGGAAATGAATAAAATTCTATTCAAGCAATTAAAAATCAAAAATATCCACACAGAGCTATATCACTGCCAGGTCAATCAGTCCACAGGTGACTATTAAGCCTTTAGGATGAATGAGATATGAAATGATATCTAGAAAGAATATCCTCCTTGGGGTACAGACTGTCATTTTTGCTCCCCAGATTCATAGTGAAATCCTAACATGCAGTGTGATGGTATGAAGAGGTGAGGCCTTTGGAAGCTGAGTGGGTCACAAGGGTAGAGCCTCATGAATGGAATCACTGCCTTAGAGAAGGGCCCAAAGAGCTCTGTCTCTGTTCTTCCCACCATGTGAGAATACAGGGAGGCGTCAGTAGTCTGCAGACTGGCAGAGAACCCCACTAGAACCTTACCATGATGGCACCTTGATCTCAGATTTCCAGCCCCCAGTACTGTGATAAATAAATTCCTCTTGTTTATAAGACATCTGATCTGTGATGCTTTGTTGTAGAGGTCCACACTGGTAGGATGCTTGCTCTTTGCTCGTGTAAGCATCTCCTGTGTGGTAAAGCAGGTTTCCAGGGATGTAGCAGTGGAAATAAAATAGTACAGTAGGCTAGCTTTGTATAGTGTTCCACCAGCCTCTCACCTTATGATCTTGGGTTGAAAACTTGAGCCTAATTGTTCTCATCAAAAAATAAGTAAATAAATAGAGATTATCTAATAAATAAGATTAAATTGTTCTATAATTTAGGTACTCAAAACCAGAAAGTTTCTTTCCTATTTTCTACTTTGATTCATAGACACACATTTGAAAGAGCTGATGTGCTCACTGTTTCAACTTTCTTACCTCCCAGTCTCACCTGACCTATTCATTCAGGCTTCACAGCCATTATTTCATTGAAATATGCTTTTCAACATCAGTGATGATGTAATATCTAATGATCAGTGATCTTGCCATATCTAATGGCCAAGTCTTTCTTTTTCCTTAACTTGGTCCACCAGCACATTTCCACATCATTGTGAGACACTTCTGGTATTTGATTTCCAGGACGACACACTCTCCTGGCTGGCTATTTGTCTCACTGTCTCCTTTCCTGGGTCCTTATCCCCTTTCTGATCTCTACAAAGTAGAGATCCCAAGAGCTCAGTCCTTGGACCTCTTCTTTGCTCTCCTTATATCTGCACTCTTGATGACGCTACTCCACCATGTGTCTTTAAAATAACCTATGTACAGAGATGGTTGTCAACTATTCTCTCTAGTTTACCACTTTTGCATGTGGCAACCTTTCACTGAGGCATTCCAGAGAAGAAAAGAAAATTATCCTTGGCACCTCCATTTATCTGCTAATCACAATCTACCAACAATGTCTTCCATTTATACCTTTAAAATATCCAGTAAAGCAGAAACAAACAAGAATGACCAAAAACAAAAAACAACTACTCATCACTCACATTGCTGCTAACCTGGCCCCAAGCTGCCCTCATCTCTCAGGTGCATCAGTGTCGTCTCTGAATCGGTTCTTTGTTGGCACTTTCCTTCCCTACGGCCAACTTCCAAAGCATTCTTTAAAATCATAAATCATTTTATGTCATTTTCCTGCTCAGAACATTTATCATTAAAATAAAATTCCAAATCCATAAAATTTGTTACAAGGTCTCATAACACCCTACACAATCTTGTCCCTGTCTCCTCTCATTCACTTCCTACAATCCCACCTGGTAGTCACTGCACTATTGCCACAGTGCCATCCTGCTTTGATTAAAACATGTCAAGACTCTCCCCACAGTCTCTCTACTTGTTCTCTCTTCTGTTTGGACATTTTGCACAGCTTGCTCTCTCAGTTCCCTGGCCTCCAGGGAAATTTTAGGTCCTCAGGGAAGCCTACTCTGGCCACCTCAACTCCTGTTTCCTCCCTCCCCCTCCTCCTCCACATCACATCAAGCTATCTGTCTGCGTTAATTTTTTTTTGCAATAATCTCTATCTGAAATTATATTATGTATTGATCAATTGATATAATAGTTTATCATAGTGTATTACTTCTTCACCCAACTTCTGTAATAATGTAAGCTCCAAGAGGATAGAGTCTTTGTTTTTGTTCTATATTTTAAGCCCCACATGCTTAAAACAGTTCTGATCATGAAACAGTTTCGATCATAACATGGTTCATGCATATATGTATACCTATATGTATACTATGTGTATGCACATACACAATCCACATACACAATCCACTTCCATTTAGATTTGCATTCATACTGTTAAATGAATAAAGGAATAACTCCACAGACACTTGAGTGTGTAGAAATGAACAAGCTGAGCTGTGTCCACAGTGCGTTGCTTCCTCTGACCACTCTGGGTAATTGGAGCTGCTCCAGAATGCCAATCAAGAAGCCTCTGGGCTGCAGCTAACAAGGAGCAGACCTCTATACAACAACAAGACCTTTTGGAATCAAGTCTCAGCGGGTCCTTCTGAAATAACACAGATACAGTGCAGTAAAAACAGCCTGCAGAAACAGCATTTATAACTCTCTTTACAACTGAAGTCTATCACAGGAAATGCCAAGAAAACACATAAATAAAAATGAATTCTCAGATTTATCTGCTGAGACTGTAACAACCTAATAAGGTTTCCCCAGCAAAATCAGGGGTGCAGGGAGGGAAAAAACACATTCAATTTCTTGTTTCCAGCCAACAGTCCCTACTTGTTTCCATCCAGGCCTGCTCTGGTCACACGTAAGTGGTTCTAACTATCTTTGATTGAAGGTGAGAAGGGCAGGAACCATGCTCCTATGTTGCTTAGTTCTCCAGGGCACATGGTGCAAACAGGTCCCCAGGTTCCCAGGTTTCACATCCTTCTGCACCCACTGGTGAGACTGATGCACCATCATCTGAATGTTGGCCATGCAAATCGCAAAAGAAAAAGTATATTTATGTATATATGCATGTGTGCTAAGTCACTTCAGTCATGTCCAACTCTGTGCAACTCTATGGACGGAAGTCTGTCAGTCGCCTCTATCCATGGGATTTTCCAGGCAAGGATACTCAAGTCAGTTGCCATGCCCTCCTCCAGGGGATCTTCCCAACCTGGGGATAAAATCTGAGTCCCTTAAGTCTCCTGCATCAGCAGGCATGTTCTTTACCACTAGCACCACCATAAGCAAGCCCTTAGGTAATGTGTGTGTGTGTCCATATAGTCTGCCTCAGTCAGGAAGTTCACACACACACACACACACTCTAGCTACCTCTGTTGTCAACTCATTCTCTGACACATTAGCCTTAACCATATACCCCTTTCTAATAGCTATATTCTAGTTTCCTTGTCTGTGCATGTGCTTCAATTTCCCATTGCCCTCAAGATACATATACCTTACCCCTAGGGTTTCCATCCCAGGCATAGTTTGTGTATTCTGAACTGTTTTCTGGACTTACCATTTGCCATTCCCCCTTTAATAATCCCAGGGGCTTCCCTGGTAGCTCAGCTGGTAAAGAAACTGCATGCAATACAGGAGACCCCAGTTTGATTCCTGGGTCGGGAAGATCCCCTGGAGAAAGGATAAGATACCCATTCCAGTATTCTTGGGCTTCCCTGGTGACTCAGATAGCAAAGAATCTGCCTGCAATGTGGGAGACCTGGGTTCGATCTCTGGGTTAGGAAGATGCCCTGGAGAAGGAAAAGGCAACCCACTCCAGAATTCTGGCCTGGAGAATTCCATGGACTGTACAGTCCTGGGATCGCAAAGAGTTGGACATGACTGAGCAGCTTTCACTTTCACTTAATGTCCCATACAACCACGACACTGTACTCTCTGCATCCTACCTTCTTCAGAATCCAGCTTGCTGCCATCCATCATGAGAGTACCAGGCCTGGGTATCATGAGCACCTGAGCAGTGATAGCTCAAGATATAGCAATATAGCAATGAAAATAAGAGATCATTCCAAGTCATGGGTTATTCTAGAAAAGAACCCAAGTTGTGGGTCCAGAAATTTTATGGAGACACAGTCATTAACAGGAGTAGATGGTTCTTGAATATTAGTTTGGGGGAAAATAAAAAATTTTGAATAAAATTACTCAGCAGCTTGGAACATATTCCAGAGGCTGCTAGGCTTGGGGGAGGGACAGCAGGCACTAAAGTCACAATGGAAGGAGACATAGGAAATCAACAAATGGGTAAAGCATGGAAGAAAATGAATGGATGAATGCTAACTCATCGAATTGTCAGCATTTCCTGTAATCTATAATATGTGGAGGGCAGTACCATGCTCCAGGGACGGAATTCAGCACCAGCCATCATAAGAACAGAGTTGAAGTGAGGTGGTAATGAATAAGAAAACTGTCAATTCTAATACCATTATCCCCAGCAAGATTTTTATTATGCACAGAGCTGCTGAGGATTCTTATTCAATATAAGAGACTGAGCTGACATAAGAATTCTCTATCTCCAAGCTAAAACAAATAGAATGCTGGATAAAACCTAACCAAAGTTTCTTATTTTTTTATACATAAAGTGAGGTTAATCCAATAAAGGGATGGAGAGCAAACACATTGGTAACAAGATGACAAACCGAAAGGATTTATGGGAGACTCTGGAACAAATATGAAATTCTATGCCTGGAGGAGACATCTTTAGCATCAGGAAAGGTAGTGAGGTGCCAGCCAGGGTTGCTGTGCACACCAGAGCTGCCTGATAGAGACCCCCAAAGCACGAATGTGCATGCTCTATATGGCTGTGCTCAGTCGATCAGTCGTGTCCAGGCAAGAATATTAGAGTGGGTTGCCATTTCCTACTCCAGGGAATCTTCTCCACCCAGGGATCAAACCCAGGTAGGGAACAAAACTCCCTGAAGAGCTTGACAAATAGTAAGAACCTAACAACTGTTAGCTATTATTATATTATTTTGGGGCTCCCCTGGTGGCTCAGTGGTACAGAATCTGCCTGCCAATGCACGAGATGCAGGTTTGACCCTTGGGTTGGAAGATGCAAGAAGGAAATGGCAACCTGATCTAGTATTCTTGCTGGGAAAATCCCATGGACAGAGGAGCCTGGCAGGCTCATGTTTGTGGAGTCACAAGAGTCACACAATTTAGAGACGAAACAGCAACAACAATGCTATTTTATGATGCCAGAGAAAGCCAACCCATGATAAGCATTGATACATTTTGATTCTTTTTCAAAAGATAGGATTATTTTAAATTCTGAAAGATACCACTATTTAAACCTTTAAATCTTTGGAACTCTGGGGAAATGATATCTGTCTCCTTTCACAGACAGACAAACTCAGGAAGAGAGGGAAACGTTTGTTACATTGATGAGGGATGGATGGTGAGGATTATTCCAGAACCACAGTAAGTAAAAGCTGTTCAATCAATTTTAACCAACAAGTTAACTGTGATAGAGAAGAAAATTGTTCAGACATGCGATTTGGAACGATTTAGGGATAAAGCTCCTTTGAAATGTACATCCCTTCTGTCCTCTAATACCTCCCGAAGGTTGATTAACTCACTAAGCTGGGTTTTATGAGAAAGCCCCTGTGATATCTGTGCGTGAAGCCGCACTGAAAATGACAGAGTGCAGCATTAAGGGCAGTTAATCTTACCCTGTGGCTGTTTGATGGCGGTAGCATCTGATAATGTTCAGGTGTGTTATCAATGCCCGGTGAAGTCACAAAGGCCACCGTCAGCGCCTTTTCTATGGGACAATGGCGACAGCGAGGACAGTGGTAATATTGCTCTGCTAGAGCTTCCCTGGTGGCTCAGAGGTTAAAGCGGATGTCTGCAATGCAGGGAGACCCAGGTTCGATCCCTGGGTCGGGAAGATCCTCTGGAGAAAGAAATAGCAATCCACTCTAGTATTCTTGCCTGAAGAATCCCATGGGTGAAGGAGCCTGGTGGGCTACAGTCCAGGGGGTCACAAAGAGTCGAACACAACTGAGTGACTTCACTTTCACTTTAATGACTATATGTGGGATTTTCCAAGGTGATGCTAGTGGTAAAGAATCCACCTGCCAACGTAAGAGACACAAGTTTGATAATGGAGTTGGGAAGATCTGCTGGAGTAGGAAACAGCACTCCAACCCAGTATTCTTGCCTGGAAATTTCCATGGAGCCCCCAAAACTGAGTATAGCACAACAATGACTATATATTCGGGCTCTAATGATATCTTCATTTTACAGTTCAAGAAACTAAGACTCAGCTAGCTTAAGTCACATTTTGAACAATGGCAAAATCAAAATTCCAAGTCAGTCAGTCTGATTTCAAAACTTCTGCATGGAATCTGCTATAAAATAATCAAATCAAGGAAGTCTGTAAATAGATTTTCTCCATGTTACTCTTCCTCAGTCAAAAAATAATAATAATGATATTAAGCCAAAAGAAAACATAGTCAACCATATTTGTAAATATTATGAAAAAAGATGTTCAATAATAAGATGCTTCCACTTGAAAAATCACTCTTGCGATTCTGGTATTTTATTGGTGTATTATTTATCTATCCTGCATGCTTGGTTTCATAAACACTTTCCACAATGCTCATATGTCCTTAATAAAACAATATGGCACTTGCATTATGGGCTTTCCATAAATTAGTTTGATAGCCAGTAAAAATCATGTTAAGAAAAAGAAAAATCTCAGCATCCAAATTGTGATGGGCATTTATTTGGACATTTGACAAGAATATTTGAACATCTGGAGCACACACCCTGATTATAGTTTACAATTGTTTAGCCAGCTGTCTCATTTCTTTTGCCACTGGGTGTGATTCAGATACATATCTTTATCATTCATGAGCTTTGTGGCAACATTCCACGAGGAGCAAATAACGGGGCCACTCTTCTTTCTTGGATATGTCAGATAAGGTGTAGAGTCCTCGGATGTCTGAGATGAAAGAACTTAAGTGATAATTTGTCCAATTACACTCTTTTACAAATGAATAAACTAGGGCCTAGAGAGAGGCTGTGATCACTGTGTTAGTCACAATAAGGCAAGGTTAGATTGCAGCAACAGGCAATCTCATGTCAATACTTTAAAAAAATAAAAGCCAGGGGTGGAGGGAGTGGAAATTCCCTGGTGGTTCAGTGATTAGGGTCCCTGAGCTTCCACTGCGGGGAACATCGGTTCATTCCCTGGTTGTGGAACTAAGATTTAGCATGCCATGCAGCATGGCCAAATTAAAAACGGTGGAGGAGGCAGGGGGTATTTCTGTCTGTGCTACATGACTGAAATCAGTCAACCAAGTACACAGGCTGTAAGAGGCCCTCCTCCCATGTGGACATACGCTGTCATCACAGTAAGATGAGCACAATGCAAAATGTACCCTGGGTATATTCTTCTCTTTAATTTTTGTAGCGCCAAAAATAGCATGCAGGATCTAGGGCCTTGACCAGAGATCAAACCCATGCCCCCGCCATGGAAGTGCAATGTCTTAACCACTGGACCACCAGGGAAGTCCCTGTTCCCAGGGTCTGAAACTTTCTTTGATAAAGCAAAGCTCGTCACCTCTGCTTCAGTCTGTTGGCTAAAATACTCCACATGTTTAACTTCAAAGGGGGAAGGGAACTGTCATCCTACCAAGTATTCAAAAGATATGTTTTTGAATTGCAATAAGTATTGTAATTCACATTAACTATAGCTCACAATGTGACCTTAGCATAGACTTTAGTGCAAGACATGATTCCATTGGAGGTTAAAGCAGAGACAAGGGTGTTCTGGCAGACTTAGATGGGCATTGACAGAAGGCCAGGTCACAGATGACACCTGAAGTCAGAAGGAAAGCCGACATCTATTCTAATAATCTCTCCAGCTGGGGCAAAGGACTCTCTGGTTAGTCCGGAACATCTGGCTAGCTCTGGCTAGCTCTGTCCAGTTCTGACCCTATGGATGGAGAAAATCGTGTTGGAAGGATGGGAGCACCAAGTAAGCGGGTGCTGGGGATGAATCAACCTCTGCTGTAGGCTCAGGAGACACCGGCAAATTGAGAATTCAGATTAGGGTGGAAAAGAGTCAAAGCTGTAACCAGACTATGTGTCAACGCTTGTGATCCAAACTAAAGTGTGCTGAGGCTGAAGAGAAGGGGATGGAGAGCTGGATCCCATATAAGGAGGGAATCAAGGCCGACTTTGACACTGACTCCAGGAGATAGTAAGGGACAGGGAGGTCTGTCGTGCTGCACCCCAAAGGGTTGGACATGACCTAGCGACTGAACAACAAAGCCAACTTATCACACGAAGAGAGTCAATACAGAGAAGACACACATTTCCTTTCCCACGGTCCTTGGTGCGTGTGTCTCCTGAAGAGAGGGCCAGGCAGGCAGCACGGAGATCGGAGGAGTCCTGATACTAGAAGCCTGGTCTCTGGGCTCTGTTCTTCAGTTCAGAGAGAACATTCAGCCTTCGTGGGGACCTGGGGGAGAGTCAGGCTGGGTTCTAGTCCTAGAGGGGAGGAGCAGAGAAGCAGAAAGCAGAGAACACTACAACTAGCCGAGAACCACCTCAGTCTAAAGGCAAGCCCTGGAATCCCAGATAAAGGTCCTCAGGTCACTTCCCGACCCATTCCCTGGCCCTGGAGGGGGTGAGGCTGCAGTTGTTCATACGTGGCTCACCCAATTCTGTCGAGTTGACTGGTTCATAATTGGCTCACAGCAGAGACACGAATATGCCTTTGATGTAAAAACCTGGGAAATTTTAGGTCCTGACAAAAAAAAAAACAAGCAAGCAAGCAAGCAAGCTAATGAATCTCAGGAATATGAAGGCGTTTCTTCCTTCCTTCACAAGAATCCACCCACCAAATATTGTTTAATTTCCCTTAAAATATGAGGGCCTAGGTGATGATATATCCTAGTCTGGGCATAAGGTAATGGCTTGATCGACACATCATGCCATCTTGTTGGTGAATGGAGCATAGTTACTGCTTGTTGGCAGGACCTTTGTTTTTCACTCATCAATTTAAGAGAAGCTAAAGCTGGAGAGGAAGTGACCAGAACCCACTCACATACACGAAGGAAAAAGTGTGATGCCTTGAGCCCATGTGTCTGTGTGCCCTGGATGTGTTGGGCTTTTCAAGCTGGCTGCAGCTTAGCCACTGTGCTTTAGAAAAAACGGAAGAATTCTCTTAGGAAGACAGTTGCTCTTGGTTTACGAAGATTCATGAATAGATCTCTTTCAAAATACAAATTGAGAGCCAGAAGCTGACCTGAGGTGTACACTAGGAGGGAATCTTCTACATAACAAATGAATAGGGCCTCTATCAGTCCTCCAAACAGAGGATTTTGAAGATCCCTGGGGCAGTTGGACCGGAGAAATCAATGGCACCCCTCTCCAGTATTCTTGCCTGGAAAATCCCATGGATGGAGGAGCCTGGTGGGCTGCACTCCATGGGGTCACTGAGAGTCGGACACGACTGAGTGACTTCACTTTCACTTTTCACTTTCAAGCATTGGAGAAGGAAATGGCAACCCACTCCAGTGTTCTTGCCTGAAGAATCCCAGGGACCCAGGGACGGGGAAGCCTGGTGGGCTGCCATCTATGGGGTCGCACAGAGTCAGACACGACTGAAACGACTTAGCAGCAGCAGCAGCAGCAGGGCAGTTGGACCAGAGGGGTTCAGGATAAGTAAGGACTGTTTGTAAAGGATGAAGGGTGAAGGGCTGGCACCAGTGGCAGAATGATTGGCCAGGTCATCTGGGGAAAGACAGCCAATGAGAGTCAGCCCAAGGGAGCTTTTAAGTCATGATGCATCCTATAGTAACGTCTCACGTGTTCTGTCCTGAGACATAGTCCTGCTCCATCATCCCCGGTGCTTGGGAAGTCTGTGGTACACAATGGGTTCATGTTAGTAATTTTAGAAAGTGTAAGGCAGGTGAGTATTCTCCATTTGGAAAACAAGCAAGACAGAGAGTGAACAGCAGCTTCTGAAAGTTATATGGAAAGCAGTGCATGCGTGCTCAGTTGCTTTAGACCTGTCAGACTCTTTGAGACCCCATGGACTCTAGCTTGCCAAGCTCCTCTGTCCATGGGATTCTCCAGGCAATAATACTGGAGTGGGTAGCCAGTCCCTTCTCCAGGGGATCTTCCCAACTCAGGATTTGAACCCAGGTCTCCCACATTGCAGGCAGATTCTTTACCATCTGAGCCACCAGGGAAGCCCAGGGAAAACCCCGAGGGAGTGATTGATTTGAGGGCTCCCTGCTGCACTGCTTCATTCGGGGAGTGACACTGAATCCACTGCTCATTCACTAGGACTGTCTGGGTCTCTGCTCTGCCAGCTACCCCTTCTTCCATCCTAACCCAACAGAGCTTCTGTTCAGGGGCCACTCCTTGGCCACAGGGCTTCATATCACCTGCCTGTCTCTGTAGATGGTCACTCTCAAAGCCTGGAGGATGTTGGGCAAGTCTCAAGTCCTGCAAAGGAGGCTGAACCTCATGTGGGATTAGAAATAGGCACAAGAAGTCAATCAGATGCCACGGCACTTCACGGCCTCTCTCCCTCTCTACCCATCTTTCTCCCTCCTCACCTTTCAATCTCTCATCCTCACTCTTCTCAACTCCCTTGTGTGAGAGAGTGCTCAGTCGCTAAGTTCTGTCCAACTCTTTGCAACCGAGGCAGGTCCCAGGATTTCTTGCCAGGATTTCCCAGGCAAGAATACTGGAGCAGGTTGCCATCCCCTCCTCCAGGGGATCTTCCCGACCCAGGGATTGGACCCACAACTCTTGTGTCTCCTGCATCAGTAGGCGGATTCTTTACCTCTGCACCACCTGGGAAGCCCTCCCAACTTCCTTACTTGCTCTGAAAACAAACCTAGCCCCGCATCCCACAATTTTACACAGTTTTGCCCAGACAAAGGGCACAACATAGACCTACAAGCCTCCACGTTCTGAACTCCAGATTCCTTGTAGGCAGAAGCCAGTTGGCTTCATTTGGGCACTTAGTCTGCACTAGCCAGACCACCAGTGGCTGGGGGCAGAGTCTAAGGGACCCCAGAGCACATTCTTAGAAGGAGTTCATGAACACTGAGAAGCAATGAGAATTTCTAATGTTTGGTTGTGAAGAGTCCATGCGTCCAGGTACCATGATGGGTACATTGGATAAACTGTTGTATATCATTCTCAAAAGAACCAGGTAGTTTAGCCATTATTAGCCCATTTTACAGATGAGGACTGAGAGATGCGGCAGACAAAGTCTAGCGGAGAACAGATGGCACACTCCAGCAGGGCTCAGACAACATCAAGGGATGATGTTGACCCAGGAAACAGCCTCAGTGGGTATCTACTGCCACCCGCGGACCCAGGGTCAGGGCAAGGGTGCAGTGTTCTGGGACCTGGTGGGAGCTGCAACTTCCCCCGGAGCTGTGGCCTTGGGCAGAAGCACCAGCTGCCACCCAGACTCTGGTCTGACAGGGACAGAGCAGTGAGAGCAAAGATGGCAGCCACTTTTATGCCAGTCTTCCTCTGCTGGGGCCTCCCTCCAGTAACGAGACACTAGAAGTGCTGCTCAGACGATGTAGTCCACAAGGGCAGCCTCCTGGGGCACCAAGTCAGGTGAAAAATGGATCCATCAGGCAGACAGAGAACTGAACATGGGACTTGACGGTCCAGGGCTTTTGGGGTTCAGCCCTTATTTTTCACCTTGTACTATTTCTCATTGCTTCAGCCTCCTTTAGCACTTGACCCTCTCCTGTCACCTAAACTCCAACCATGTTAAGTGACTTGGGTCACTGATGCCTTGCTGCTCAAAGCAGGGTTCGCAGACCCACGGTATCAGCATGCCCAGGGAGCTGCAGAGTTTCAGGCTCCATCTCAGATCTGCTGAATCCAGATCCACTGTGAATCGACATCCCCAGATGATTCCTGTGCACTGGGAAGCATAAGGGACGCTGCCCTCATGGATCACGCCTGTGAGAACTCCAGGACTTCATAGAGGATGCACTTTCCTTAGTCCAGAAATAATCCTAAAGGGATGCTCCTCTCCAACATGATGGGGATGCTAATTACTAATACCTGGCTGATCTCCCCCACCTTAAGGGCAGCTGGTGATTCAGGCTGACCCGGGTGCATAAACTGCAGAGTCCAGAGACAAACTCCAGAACAGTGCTTCTAATTACCCGCAATGGTTGAGTGAATACATGTGTGAGCAAGAGAACAGGAACATAACCCAGTCTGGATCTCTCAGTGTGCTTTCTCGGGGAACTGATGTGGATCCTGACAGAGGAATCACTTGTACAAGGACCATGCAAGCCTGGATCAGCTTAGGGTCCTCCACTTGCCTAAATAGGAAAAAATCCAGAAGAGATAAACAAGAAAATAAAATATACGTTATATGTGTAAGAACAAGAGAATTGTAGACATCATCTCAATCAGATTTCCATCCATACCAAGACACTCCCTTGAACCCCTCACTTATGGGAGTCAATAAATTATTTTTGTGTGTTTAAGCTTATTCTTTTTGGTGTTCCTACTCAACATCTGAATAATATCAGATTAATTCTTCTAGATGTTTTATATTCATAGTCATCTTTCTGGAAGAACTGAAGTGTCTCCTCCTACAGGAAGTCTGCCATGATACTTCTTCCCCATGCAGAAATAAGTGTCCTTTCTCTTTGGCAACATGATCTTCTGAATGTATCTCTGCCACAATACATGTCACATCACAGAATCACAGCCTGCCCCAGCATCTTTCTCACTGGACTGAAATGAGGACCAGAAGTGAGGACCAAAAGCAAGCACACAATTTTCTTTTCACCACTGAAATAGCAGCATGTTGAAAAGTGTCTGGCATATAATGGACACTGACTATATTTGGGAGGTTTTTGTTTTTGCTTTTGCATTAAGATTGCTAAAACACTTACTACAGAATTTTAAATTATGTGCTATTTTTCTTTTTACATGACATGTTTTTTTAAATTGATATATAGTTGATTTACAATGTCATACTATTTTCTGCTGTACTCAGTTATACACATATATACACTCTTTGGTATATTCTTTCTCATTAATATATGTTGAATAGAAAATCATGGGAAATAACTGTTTCACATTCCATACACATGTAGCATGTGATTTAACTCCTTGTGAAAATTTCAAATTAGTAGTATTTCAGCAGAACAGGACAAATTCTCCTGGGCAGGTCCAATAAAAATAAAAGAACAATGTAATCACCCACTCTTTTCAGCTTCATTAAGTAAGGAATTGGAGGTAAAACTGAGAAGCCAGACAGCATTTGGGAATTTGATACATGTCTTTTAAAGGACTTAAAAAGAACAATTACGAAGACAGGGTTCCGCAGTTAAAATGAATCTTAATTGAATCAGTCTGGAAAGAGAAGCCTGAATTAGATTTAAAGGGAAAGTTTAAGGGATTCTTCATAATTAGGTAAGTTAATTCAAAACATTCACAGTCTAATAGTTCCATCCACTCCTAAGGCTGGGTTGATAGGAAAGGAGAACAAATTAATAAGAAGTACTTCTATAAAATCGATACTATGTAGTTGAATCTCCTTGCCTCCATGGACTAGGACCTGAAGTGGTGGAGAAATTACATGGTGGGAATAGGTGATGCTCCAAACTGCAGAATGGGAAATACAAATCAAAGGAGAATTAACAGAGGCTGCATTCCCAAAGGCAAAAATCAGTGAAAACATCCCAAGTCACATTAGCAAACCTAAAGGAAATCTGAAATGAACAAGCAAGTGCAGCTGTCTGCCCTGGAGTACCAGGAACACAGGTGATCTGATGTACATCTAGACGCCACTGACGGGCACTTGCTAGACTCAGTTCATGGAAGCTGGGGCATTAGACAAAGTGAAGATGCAAGGCCACCTGAATGTTCATTGCAGAGCTGTTACAACGGCCAAGCAATCTAAATGTTTATCAACAAACAAATGAATAAAGATGTGTACATAGATACAATGAAATACTACTCAACTATTAAAAAGAATGAAATAATTTGTTATTTTTACTAATTTCATTAATAATAATGAAAATAATTTGCATAGATCTCAGACACGACTGAGCGACTTCACTTTCATTTTTCACTTTCTTGCCTTGGAGAAGGAGATGGCAAGCCACTCCAGTGTTCTTGCCTGGAGAATCACAGGGACGGGGGAGCCTGGTGGGCTGCCGTCTATGGGGTCGCACAGAGTCAGACACGACTGAAGCGACTTAGCAGCAGCAGATAGATATAGAGATTATCATACTAAGTGAAGTAAGTCAGACAAAGATAAATATCACGTGATACCACTTATATGTGGAATTTTAAAAATACAAATGAACTTATATACAAAAAAGAAACAGACACATAGACATAGAAAACAATATGGTTACCAAAGGAGAAAGATGGGAGGGGCAGTGATAAATTGGGAGTTTGAACCTGACATGTACACAGTGCTTTATATAAAATAGATAACCACCAAGGACCTACTGTATAGCCCAGGGAACTCTACTCAATATTCTGTAGTAACCAAAATGGGAAAAGAATTTGGAAAAAAAAACCCTGCATGTTTATGTATAAAGATTGTGAAAAGATAGAAGGCAGGAGGAGAAGGGGATGATGGAGGATGAGATGGTTGGATGGCATCACTGACTCAATGGACATGAGTTTGAGCAGGCTCTGGGAGATGGTGAAGGACAGGGAAGCCTGGCATGCTGCAGTCCATGGGGTCGCAAAGAGTCGACACGACTGAGCGACTGAGCTGAACTGAACTGGTATGTATGACTGAATCACTTTGCTGTACACCTGAAACTAACACAATATTGTTAAACAACTGTTTTCCAGAATAAAATAAAACTTTTTAAAAAATCAAGAAAAGAAGATGCTAGGCATTGATGAAAGAAGAGAAGTTAACATAGGGTTCCCCAAACACAAACCGTCTTGACTGTTACTGTGTTTGTACAAGACAGTGAAAGAGATTGTGTGTCTCCTATGTGCACACCTTTGTTAGATGCTAGGAAATTCAGAAATTAATATGACTGCTTTAACTTCTCCCAAGAATGCATTTTTATTATCTACTCCCAAAGCTTATTGAGATGGAGTAGAGTATACTTAATTTTCTGAGGGATTACGGATATACTAAGATAAGTAAAAGACAGGCCTGCACTGATGATGTGTATAATCAGGTAGATACAACACATGACACCAGAATGCAAGCCTGCCAGAAAAAAGGCAGCGCCAGACTTCTACACAAAGCAAAGCTGGTCAGAGATTAATTCTGATGCAAGGAACAGGATGTAACCGAGTGATCCTTTGGCAGCCAGCATTTCAGTAGGAAGTAAAACCAAGAAAAGCAACTCTAGGTAAAGGAACCAGCACACATCTCCTGGATAGAGACATGTATACGTATCTGAAGGATATTTTTGCCACAAGAGAGATTATATATGATTCTCTTACTACAACCACCACATACCACTCTCTATTATAATGAATTTTTCACAAAACACTTCATATAATGTATTTTACATTATTATCCTCTTCACAATTCTGTGAGATGAGTAAAACATAGGATTTGATTCTCCATTTACATATGAGGAAGCTGAGGCTTAGGAAAATGAGCCAAAAATAGCAGAGCCAAAGCTGGAAGCTTTCTACCCCCAAGTCTGATACTTTCTACTCTGCTATAGACCAGCAAATTGGCCCAGTAATGAAGGAATAGGCTGAAGGAGTGGTCATAACCACATCATGTGACATCTTTAGTGTTTCTCTAGACAGCCTAGAATGTAACATGTAGATAGTTAATAATCAATATCTCAATTTTTCATTAATATTTGAAGCAGAGACTATCAGTTCTAATTCTGTTGCAAATCTACTTCGGCAAAGAAAAACAATTTGGATCAGATATTATTTTCATGCACATGCTCATGAGTCATCTCTAGAGGAGCCCAAACACCTCCCCACCTGTATCGTTTTTGAGCTGTTCTGCCAGAGGAAACCCGAGATGTATTGTGGTGGGCAGCCCCCTCTGCGTTCATGACCTTATACAATACCCCCTCTCTCCTCCCTGTGGGCTGGAATTACTGGCTCATTTCTAACAAAGGGAACAAAGCTGAACCAACAGCATGCCACTCTTGATTAGGTTTTAAAGATGGTGGCTTCTGACTTGGGCACTTTCTCTCACTCTTTGAAATTTCTCTGTGTACCATGGTTTTGGGGTGCCCTGTGGAAAAGCCCATAGGGTAAGAGATCAAGGCTTGCAAACAGCCTCATACATGAGCTTGGAAGTGAATGTTCTCTAAATCAAGACTTCAGATGAGACCACAGACTTGCTTGACAGCTTGACTGAAACCTCACAAGAGGCTTTGAGCCAGAAGCACTCAAAATTTTACCAAGAGCTGTGACCCACATTACACACCAGATCACAGAAGCTTGTTGAAAGTTGGTACGTCTGGGGGCATTTTGTTATACAGCAATAGATAACTCATACAAATTTTGAAGACTGCAAGGATTTTTCAAGAATACAAGCTGACCATCCTAATATACTGGAATTTTTAATGGTTGATATTTCTTTGGTTCATTTGCTTGTTTTTTCTAAAAAGGACATGGTGTCTTGTGAAGAGAGTAAGATTCAGCCAGATTAAGGCAGGACTTAGATATTTTCATTTTCAAAGGGCTGCATGGGTGATTTTGAAGGTAACCAAAGTTTGAAGTCCATAGTTTCAGTGGAAATATCCTAGCCTTTGGGACCCTAAGAGCTGGGTTCAACCCTAGCTCCATCATATACTAGAAGTAACATTACTTCCAACGTTATTTGTTTAAGTTGTTGGAACTTCATTCCCTAAATATATAAATGGGAAGAAGTCTATCACCTCTCAAAGTTATTGGCAGAACAGATAAACATAAGGGAGCTGAAAGGACTGGTGTTTGGCACATAGTGAGGACCCAGTAAAATCTCCTTTTCTCCCTGGTCCTCTGAGTTTGGCCTCAGACCAGGATTGCATATGTATGATGTTTAATTTTACCGTGTCTACTTGACTGGGCTCAGCAATGCCTATCTCTGGGTTTGTGTGTGAGAGTGCTTCCAGGAAAAATCAGCATTTGGTGAACTGAGTAAAGCAGAAGATCCTCCCCAGTGGAGGATCATTCAATCCTTAGAGGGTCTAAGTAGAACAAAAAGGCAGAGGAATTCTCTCTCCGCTTGAGCTGAGATCCCCATCTTCTCCTGCCCTCAGGCACTGATATCATTGGTACTCCTGCTTCTCTGGTTACTGACTCAGTTGTTCCTATTGTTATTGTTTAGTCTCTAAGTCACGTCTGACTCTTTGTGACCACAAGGACTGCAGCACTCTAGGCTTCCCTGTCCATCACCATCTCTCAGAGCTTGCTCAAATTCATGTCCACTGAGTCGGTGATGCCATCCAACCATCTCATCCTCTTCCACCCCCTTCTCTTCCTGCCCTCAATCTTTCCCAGCATCAGGGTTTTTTTTTAGTGAGTCAGCTCTTTGCATCTGGTGGCCAAAGAATTGGGGCTTCAGTTTCATCATCAGTCCTTCCAATGAATATTCAGTGTCAATTTCCTTTAGGATTGACTTGTTTGATCTCCTTGCTGTCCAAGGGACTCTTAAGAGTCTTCTCCAACCACAACTCAAAGGTATCAATTCTTTGGCACTCAGCCTTCTTTATGGTCCAACTCTCACGTCCATATATGACTACTGAAAATATCATACCTTGACTATATGGACCTTTGTCGACAAAATGATGTCTCTGCTTTTTAATATGCTGTCCAAGTTTGTCAAAACTTTCCCACTGACTCTGACAGGGACTTAAACCATTCTTGGCCTTCAAACTTGAACTGAATTATGCCACCTGCTTTCCTCTTTCTCCAGCTTAGACAGTAGACAGTGGGACTTCTTGACCTCCAAAACACTATGAGCCAATTCCTAGAATAAATTTCCTTTTAAATCTGTCTATCTGTCTATCTATTTATCTATCAATCTACCTGTCTACCTCCTGTTGGCTCTGTCTCTCTAGAGAATGCTGATTCATATAGTATGTTAATACTCACCAGGGCAACACTGCTAGAGCAGAAAGCCTTGGGGAGTGTAAGTTTACTGCGTCTCCCTTAAGGACTGAAAACATCTGTCACCTGATATTTATCTCTTTTAGGTCAGAAAGTAGAGAGCAATGGGAAAGATAAGATTGAGCCAAGAGTAGCCACCCAAACTTCTCAATCCTCAGCAAGTATGTTATTCCTGAGACTAAGAAAACCTTTTCCCCCAGTGAAGTAGCTGAGAGAGAGATGCAAGATATGTGAATATGCATGTACACATTTGTAAATATATGTACACATATATGCATGTACACATATATACACACATGTATATGTATACACATGCAAATGTATGTGCACAGATATACACATATATGTATACACACATCTATATCTGTATGTACAGATCTGTATGTATCTGTGTCTTATGTGTAAACACACACATAAGGCCCTGAAATCAAACTAAAGAGGGACTGTGTTGCATTGCCTAAAGATGTGTGTTTTTCTTTAAACACACAGAAGCAACCTGCCTAGAGAGCTGTCTGCATGGATTTATCACCCTGGAACCAGGGCACCGACAAGTTCTAACAGACGTTGTGGAATTATAGTCAAACAAAGACATATGTCACCTGAGAGCTCCTACACCACATGGCACAGTGCGCCGAGTGGAAGCGTTTTGTCTTCTCATCTCATTTGGCAGCCTCCTCTCAGGGACCTCCCCGCCAACACACTGCCCTATATTGCTCATGTCTCCTTCTTACTGTGTATTCCTTTTTGCCACAGCTAATTCCACTCAGGTGTCATATGACTTTTGGTTTTCCTCCACTTGGGGGCATGCAAGTAACAATATGTGCTTCCTGAAGACCAAAGACACCAGTCTGGTTGGAGAAGCTGGCTGAATCCCAGGTCTGGTTTTAACTCAAAGACATGCCTACATTTTTGTCTGTTCTCTATTCTTCTTCCCTTTTTTTTTTTTTTTTTTTGTCTGCACCACAGGGCAAGCAGGATCTTAGATCCCCAACCAAGAATTGAACCCATGCCCACTACTGTAGAAGTCTGGAATTCTAAGCACTGGACCAACAGAGAGATCCCTGTTTTTCACTCTTTATGGTATGAATGATCATGTCTCTTAACATCTCGTTCATCCAAATTCGTTGGGTTATCAAGAAGATTAAAGAAGAACATCCATGTAAAATGCTGGTATATGGTAAGAACCCTTTAAATGCTACTTCATTATTGCTGCCATTTTTATCATATTTCATTTTATAAGTACATCAATTTTCTCATGCATCTCCATGGAGCTATTGAAGCAACTGAACGGGATAACCTAAGCATTGTGAGTACTATGGGACTAGACACATTGTAGAAGCTCAGTAGCAGCTACTTCTATTCCTTTCTCTTCCTTTCACTTATCTTCTGAAATCTTCCAGGAAGTAGAAAGGTATGTCAAAGATAGATAGATGAAATACAGCATTCCAGAAAAGTGTCAGCTACTATAGCAACCCTAAGACAGTTTTTAAATTCTTCAGACAGGCCCTGGCAGTGCCTGGTTCTTTGTGATATTTTCCCAAACTCCCAGGTTCCTCCACATCCAAGAATATAAACTGAATTTTCATCGTGAGAATAATAATCAAAAAGAAGCCAAAAATAAAAGCAGGAACTAGAATTTGCTCTAGAGTTTCCCGTATCTCAATCTTACTTGAAACAACATGTGCTGAGATTATGAATGTAGACAATAAAGTTTATTATGACAAAGATCAATTCCTCTTTGACAGAAATCTATGTTTCTGTTCCATGATATAGAGGTGTTTCTGGGACACAGATATTGTTGCAGGGAGAAACTTATCATTGAGTTGTGGCCAACAGTGGAAGCAATTTATATCACATCTTGGCTTGACCTCACTCAACACCCTTCTGGATGATCCTCTATTTTCTCACTTCATTCACCTGCCAGATGAATGTTAATAATCAGTGTAAACTTGAAAACCAAAATTTCATGATGTTGGATCCTCCTCAAGTCTGGTTTCCAAATAAACCCATGGAAAAAACTATCCTCACCACTATCACCCATCAAAGCACCCACTGGCCAAAGTCAGTCTTACAAATGACATCCCTTGGAATTTGCTGGAAATGTTGAGAAAGAAACTCTTTCTAGCCATTTAGCTGTATGATGCAGACTGAGATCAGTTTATGGTCATTTTTCCACTTCATTAGACCAGCTTGCCCAAGAACGAAGCCCCTGCATAGAAAATCAGGACTAGCTAAGAAGTGAACAGAGGCAGCCACTTCATAATGGATTTTTCACAAACATAAGCCATTTTCCCCCATTCAACTGTTTCAGCTATTTCTGTCTTTTGTTTGTTTGTTTGTTTGTTTTGCTCTACCCTGTGGCATATGGGATCTTAGTTTTCAAACACGGATCAAACTCATGTTCCCTGAACTGGAAGCATGGAATTTTAATGGATTGACAGGGAATTCCTCAGTTTGAGGTATTTCTATCATATGCAGTCTAGAGACTTCTGATGAATATAATTATATCTATGTATTATGTTTATTCAAAAATCCTTATAATGTGATTCCTTGTCTTATGATATGTCAGAGTCACAACACAGCAAAATTGAAAGAACACAGTTTTTTAAATTCATTATTTAATAGCTGTGTGACCATGGCTATATTACCTAATGTTGCTAAATTCAAGTGTCCCATTATTAATTGTGTGGATAAAAATATAACAAGGTACAGGGTTTCTGGGATGAAGAAATGAGACTGCTGGATTCTAGTTCTGACATATGGTGGACTGAGCTAACACTGTAACATAGATGTCCCTCTTCCATCTTCCATAGAAATAATGGATTAAATAAATTCTTTAAAGATTAGATATATACGTGAACATAAAATCCAACAAGCAGCAGGAATACCCAGGTGCTCGAAATCAATGCTATCAGTTTATGACCTACTCTTGAAGTCTTTGAAGCCTAAAGACACAAATTAAAACAGACATTCTAGAGGCTTAAGGGGGCCTTAACCCCAGAGAAGGGAAGAAGATTTGTTATTCAACCAGAACATCCAGAGAGTTTGAAATGAGTATCCAAAGATGTTGAAATGAGTTTGCTGCGTAAATACCTAGGTCAAGGAGGGGCCAGAGAAATACTGTTCAATAGCTAAGGAAAGAGGGAACAAAGTTTGTCTCCAGCCAGACCTCTGGCTGAGGATGAAAAAAATGAAGGCCATTCACGAGAAATTCTTAAACATACAAGTCTGCGGGATATGTTGGTTTTATTCTATCTGAAATACTCGCGCATGCATCCATTCTAGTCACTCAGTCATATCTAACTCTTAGCAACCTCATGGACTATAGCCTGGCAGGTTTCTTTGTCCATGAGGTTTTCCAGGCAAGAACACTGGAGTGGATTGCCATTTCCCTCTCTGAGTGCTCTTTCTGCCTCGGGCATCAAACCCGAGTGTCCTGTGTCTTCTGCCTTACAGGTGGATTCTTTACCTGCTGAGCCATCAGGGAAGTCTCATCTGAAATGCTCAGTAATCTCTAAACCAGTGAATTAGCAAATTAACTCAACTCAAACCTGGAATACTCCTTGGACATCCAGGGGAAGGAAAATCAATTTTTTCTGAGGCTACATTTCCAAAATCTAAGCTTCTACCATCAATACCCCAAATAAAATACCCTTTATGAGGATACTATCTTTGATATCAATATTTGGATGCCTCCCAAGTGGCACGGTGGTAAAGAATCTGCCTGCCAATGCAGAAGACATGAGTTTGATCACTGATCCAGAAAGATCCCTCAGAGTAGGAAATGGCAACCCATTCCAGTATTCTTGCCTGGAAAATCCCATGGACAGAGAAGGCTGGCAAGTTACCATCCATGGGGTCACAAAGAGATGGACATGACTGAAAGACTAATATTACTATTACATTCTTTTAACATAGGCAAGAAAGATACTAATTAGTGAATGCAAAAAGCATTAATATGGATAAAGGTGACCTTTATAAATGATAAAATGAATAATTCACCAGAAAGATAATATAATCCTGCATCTATGAGTATGTAAAACATAGATGCTAAAAGTTGAAGTAGAAAGGACATTTGATTAACTAAAGAATACTCAATAAAAGATGTTAACACATCTTGGTAAGAAAATTATAAATCAAGTAAAAAAAAAACACTAAGGCTACATCCATGCTACAGAGTAGTGTCAAAAATTTAGGGGTGATACACTGAAGACAGAGTAAGCTTATTATACTGTTTACAGTTTTTACCTAGCTCTCTCCTGACTTATGAATTTAAATCAGTTCAGTTCAGTTGCTCAGTTGTGTCTGACTTTTTGCAGCCTCATAGATGTTGCATGCCAGGCTTTCCTGTCTATCACCAACTCTTGGAGCTTGCTTACACTCATGAGTATTGAGTCGGTGATGCAATCTAACCATCTCATCCTCTGTCATTCCCTTCTCCTCCTGCCTTCAATCTTTCCCAGCATCAGGATCTTTTCCAATGAGTCAGTTCTTCACATCAGGTGGCCAAAGGATTGGAGTTTCAGCTTCAGCATCAGTCCTTCCAAAGAATATTCAGGACTTATTTCCTTGAGGACTGACTGGTTTGATTTCCTTGCTGTCCAAGGGACTCTCAAGAGTCTTCGCCAACACTGCAGTTCAAAAGCATCAATTATTTGGTGCCCAACTTTCTTTATGGTTCAACTCTCACATCCATACATGAATACTGGAAAAATCATAGCTTTGATTAGACAGACCTTTGTCAGGTTTTTAATAGGCTGTCTAGTTTGGTCCATAGCTTTTCTTCCAAGGAGCAAGTGTCTTTTAATTTCATGGCTGCAATCACCATCTGCAGGGAATTTGGAGCCCAAGAAAATAAAGTCTCACTGTCTCCATTGTTTCCCCCATCTATTTGCCATGAAGTGATGGGACCGATTCCCATGATCTTAGTTTTCTGAAAGTTGAGTTTTAAGCCAGATTTTTCACTCTCCTTTTTCACTTTCATCAAAAGGCTCTTTAGTTCTTCTTCACTTCTCCAGGTCAGAATACTGCAGTGGGTAGCTGTTCCCTTCTCCAGGAGATCTTTCCAATCCAAGGATCAAACCCAGGTCTCCCACATTGCAGGCAGATTCTTTACCAGCTGAGCCACCAGGGAAGCCCCATGAATTTAAATACCAATTGCTATTCTTGAATCTGCCTCCTTTGTCCCCAGAAGAGCATCTTTCCCCAGGTAAGATGGGCCAGAGCAGGTGGGCCTTTGCAAAACCAATCTCCAGTGGCCCATTTCCCCTCCTAATTACTGGGTATAGAAGCAACTCCACAGTATGAGAAAACAAAAAACTTATGTAATCCTGTTTTTAATTTATGCTTGCAATAAGTTTAGGTTGTGTCTAATTGCCTGTGCCAAACACAAAATCACAACGGGAGGAGAATGACAATGCATTTCTAAAAATAGACTTTGGCAGAGATTGCCAATGTATTGAGCAGATGCACTCTGAAGGTCTGAAGAATGGTAGTTTGCACATAATCAGTGAACAACTCTTAGGACTTTAAAGATATACATGTATACAAATGATCTGTGATTTTTCTTACGTGTGTTTCTATTGGCTTCTCTGACATGAAACACACAAATCATGTGCCTGAGTCAGTGATCCTGAATATGACAGTAACATAAGCAGAAAGGAATACTTTCTGAAGACTTTAAGGAACACGGTCGTCCCTCCCCATGTAGATCAAGCTTCCTCTGATGAGACTGCACAGACCAGTGGAGTGGAGGACAGATGCTCCTCTACAGCACTGGTTTTCTCTCTACTTGGTCATCTGAAACAGAGACACCGTGTGTTTGTCCTTCAGGGAGCACTCTGAAGGTGATATGACAGCTATATGTACCAGCTAGGAAAGTGGAAGGTAGAAATCAAGTGAAGAAGGTAGAAATCATATGGCTCAGTGTTCATTTCCTATGGTCCTGAAAGATATTACTGTAAATCTAAAATATGTCCCTTAATAACTGCCTAAGAGTGGGTAAATCACTTAACCTTCCTAATGTTTAGCTTCCTCTCTCATACACGGGAGAGATAATATCCATCTCTCAGTGTCTGCAAGGGTGACATATGATGATTCATATAAAGTACTTACTGGTGTCTAAGACAATTCTTGGACTTCCCAGGTGGTGCTAGAGATGAAGAACCCGCCTGCCAATGCAGGAGTCATAGGAAGCATGCGTTCGATCCCTTGGTCAGGAAGATCCCCTGGAGGAGGAGATGGCAACCCACTCCAGTATTCTTGCCTGGAGAATCCTGTGGACAAAGAAGTCCTGCTGGCTACCGTCTATGGGGTCACAAGAGCCAGACACAACTGAAGTGACTTAGAAGCAAGATAGTCCAAATGCTGGGTTGGCTGGTGCTTAGAATCAATAAGCTGTGTCATGTATAAGGAACAAGACAACATGCTTAAAATGTTCTTAATGTAAAAATTTCTGAACGTAATCCTCACCACTTTGTGAGGGCGTGGTGGTGGTTTAGTCACTAAGCCATGTTTAGCTCTTATGACCCCATGGCAGCCCGCCAGGCTCCTCTGTCCATGGGGTTCTCCAGGCAAGACTACTGGAGTGGTTTGCCCTTTCTTTCTCTAAGGGATCTTCCCGACCCAGGGATTGAACACAAGTCTCCTGTGTCTTTTGCATTGTAGGCAGATTCTTTACTGACTGAGCCAACAGGGAAGCCCCTGTAAAAGCGTGATCTTGTTCATTTTACATGTGTGAGAAAATAAAGGCTAAAGAAATTTGTGACTTGGCCAACCTCACATAGCTGGTAATGGGTGAGACCTGGGCTCAGACCTGTCAGTCAAATGCAGAAATTGCCCCTGTACTCAACGTAAGAGTAGAATTATTTTCTCAACTCTTCTAGAGACTCTGGAAAACAGTGTTAACAAATACCAACAGCACTGCCTCACTTAAGTTGTTTTTTCTTACTTGAAAAATTGTAAAGATAAGAAGAATGAATTCAGTCTGTAGGACAAACTATATTCTGCCTAAACTTGTGATTTAAGGATGTTTTCAACAAACATTTGGTATTACCTTCCACATACAACTTAATCATGTACTGAATACGAATGTTGTCCATAGACACACACTAATGTAATAAAGAGTCTGTCTATATAGGCTTTAATAAATATTAGGTCAAATCTATGTTATTTCAAAGTAATATAGGGGCTTCCCTGGTGTTCTGAGGTGAAGAATCTGCCTTGCAACACAGGGAACACGGGTTCCATCCCTGGTCAGAGAACTAAGATGGTGCATGCCAAGGAGCAGCTAACCTTGAAGACTGCAGCTAGAGAATCCAAGGGCCTCAACGAGAGACCACACGTGGTGCTGCAGTGAAGATCCTGCATGTCACAACCAAGACCCAACACCTGCAAGTAAATAGATGAATAAGTATAAAAATATTATCTAGGATTAAAAAAAAACTTCATAAAAATGTAATATAAGAATCACCTAACTGTGGGTCTCATGGTATTTACCACTTCTACCTCACTGGGACTCTGGCTGAGCCCTTAGAAAGCTAAAGGTAGCATCTATGTCAGCCAATACTAATGTCATATTCATTTATAGTGCACATTAGTTGGGCTTACATTAAATAAAGTACTAGTCTTTGGAGGATACATTTCCTCAAACGTTAGCTTTTAAAGGAATCGTGCTTTAATTACCCAGAATTCATAAACTGTCTCCCAAGGTCTTTATTTTCATCCCAAATAGCTATCTTGTAAATCTATGAAAATGATAAAATTCAACAAGCGTAGCTCTCCTTGAATGTAAAAACATCACAATAACCTCTATGAAATGCTATGGAGCTGTAATGGGAGGAGTTTAATTACCCACCCTGGGTTTTCAAGGAAAAAAAAAATTATTTTCCTGACTGACTACTGCCCAGAATGCACACCCCATAACTAATGTACCTTTTCATTTTGCTGATTTCCCATCTTCTAATATTTCTCCTCCTCCCACCTCTAGCCTCCTCTATCCTGCCCAGTCCAACTGGGGCAGACAGAACATCAATTCACACAGAATCACAAAGTGCTTTCTTTCTCAGGATCTGCTTTGCAACCAATCCATGTCTGCTCCATGGGAGTTCAATTGAAAGCATATGAAAATGCAATTGCATTGTTGTGGCTTTTCATTTCTTGTAGCTAATGCATATTTTGATATAAAAATTCAAAGATACATATGTGGGTAAATAGGAATAATCTCTAAATTATGCATGGAGTATGCATTTCTATAGAGAAATACTGGTAGAATTATTTATTACAAAGAAGTGAATTTTTCATATATAATATAAAAAATAAACACCGAAAATGTGAGAACAAGGACAGACTAGATGTATGTAAATATACAGGTACATATATTGCTTCAATCACTTAATAAATACGAGGGCTTCTATGTCAGGAAGGTGCTAGAGAAGACTCTTGAGAGTCCCTTGGACTACAAGGAGATCAAGCCATTCAATCCTAAAGGAAATCAACTCTGAATTATTCATTCATTGAAAGGAGTGTTGCTGAAGCTAAAGCTCCAATACTTTGGCCACCTACTTCAAAGAGCTGACTCACTGGGAAAGACCCTGATGCTGAATAAGATTGAGGGCAGGAGGAGAAGGGGGTGGCAGATGAACAGGTTAGATAGCATCACTGACTCAGTGGACATGAATTTGAGCAAACTTACAGACATAGTGGACAGAAGAGCCTGGCATGCTGCACTTCATGGGGTCGCGAAGAGTTCAACATGACTTAGCCACTGAACAACGACATGTCAGGCAGGACTACGTTTGGGATGCAGAAATGAGGAGATACATCCCTGCCCTCAAGAAGCTCACTCTGATGAAGGGAGATAAACATATGGACACATATAATATGGAAACTGTTTTAAGAGTAATCTCAGAGTGTCTGCAAGTACATCAGGGCCGCCAGGTTTCTTGACAGTGTTAGAGTAGTTCACATCTGATGTCAACTGACCTGTGGAAAAGTCATCTCCTGTTCTACAGTTGTCAGATGCATGAGTAGGAGTTAGCATT
The DNA here is from genome assembly GCA_917880005.1 of Nanger dama. Lineage (NCBI taxonomy): Eukaryota > Metazoa > Chordata > Mammalia > Artiodactyla > Bovidae > Nanger > Nanger dama. Next base: position 5,896,702 of record CAKJTW010000074.1, on the reverse strand, counting down.
CCTCTCTCAAGGGGGATCACTGGCACATGCTTGGGGGAAAATTGTTAACATTTTTTAAAGAGTCAGACAGTAATTATCCTCTGAAAAAAATGAGGACTATGGCAAAATAATTTAGGATGGGAGTGCTATTTTGTTATCAGCCTTCTGTTTATAAACAATTCTAGTGCATGTGTGTGAAGTTGCTTCAGTCGTGTCCGACTCCTGTGACCCCATGGACTGTAGCCCACTGGGCTCCTCTGTCCATGGGATTCTCCAGGCAAGGATACTGGAGTGGGCTGCCATGCCCTCCTCCAGGAGATCTTCCCGAATCAGGGATCAAGCTCGTGTCTCTTATGTCTCCTGCACTGGCAGGTGGATTGTTTACCACTAGCACCACCTGGGAAGTCCAAACAATCCTATTCAAGAAGAATAAAAGAGCAACATTTCTTGTTTCTCTCAGACTTTTCCTTTTGGAGTTTCTTTTTCCTACTGAACAATCTAAACAACCAAGAAATGAAGGGAAACACAAGACACAAGAGCTTCCCCTGCTGGCTCAACTGGTAAAGAAATTGCCTGCAATGTGGGAGACCTGGGTTTGATCCCGGGTTGGGAAGATCCCTTGGAGAAGGCAAAGGCTACTTCACTCCAGTATTCTGGCCTGGAGAATCCCATGGACTGTATCGTCCATGGCGTCGCAAAGAGTCAGACATGACTGAGCGACTTTCACTTTCACTTTGCAGACACATACAGGCACACACACCATCATCATCATCATCATTATACATGTTGCCCTCAGGCATGAGAAATCTAACACAATACAGTTTCCCTAAAGTCAGGTTGGATAAAGATCTTTATGTTGAGCAAGAGTGTTGTAGGAGGAAGGATGAAAAAAACCATGTGGGGAGACAAGAAGGAACATTAGGGCACACTTGTGGTATGTATGTGTGTGTGCTGGCAACTTGCAGGGACTGATGTTGAGCAGGTTGTTCTATAAGAGAAAATCTTTACCGGATTGAAGCTAATCCCTTAATCCCTTCCATTTGTACATCAATTTACAGTCTTCAAGCACTTTTCCAACCATTATCACATTTAATCTTCACAAATGCCACGAAAGAACACGGGACAGGGATTAATCAGTCCTTCTAATGCAAAAGGAAAGGATGTGATTTGGCCAAGGTCACAAAGACAAGGAGGGACAGAGCTGACTGAAACTCTGTGCGATTTAGTTTTATTTCTAGTCATTGTCTCTCCTTTTCTTTTTTAAAGCCTGGAGGTAGATATTAATTTGGGCCATGGGGAGAAATAAAGAAAACAAATGATAGTTTTATGCCAAGCAGTCATACCAGGTGAAAACTGACTCCTTCTAAGATCCTGCCTGTTCTCCTAAAATCAGTCAGAAGAGACTCCAGAAGCATGGCCCAGCTAGCCAGAAGCAAGGAGCTCTGCTAGCCACGGTGTGTTTTCATTCTGCAGTGAGGAAAGAGGTTTGTGCCTGAATGCATTCATCGCATTGCAGGGAGCATATTTTTCATGGCAAGGCTTGGTCGATCAAGAAGGCTGTGCATGGCGTGGATGTTAGCATAGACTCAGGCTCCCATCATGGTCCTGGAACCAGCAGCCTTTTAAACAGTAAGAAACTTGACTAATGAAGCTAATGACACTGAATTAATGGAACTAATGAGATTCCCTCGGGTGGGATTTCCAAGTGCCCTTTCTCCTGGTGACAGTTCGAGTCCCTGTGGAGAACCTGGAACTCAGGGAGCTTCCAGTTGAGATCTTCCTCATAACTTCCCTGTCTTCCCCACTCTCTCAACTGGAATAAGTACCCATTTATTCAACCACACTCTTTTGAGCCTCTGCTTCTTAGCAGCTGTGGACTACAAGCTGATGAGGTCCGCCAACATGGAAAAGAACATTAATGCAAGAAAGTGAGGAGGGCTGAGAATGGAGAAATGCATAGATGGCTCTGGAAAGACCAGGCAAGAACCGATACACTGGGAGGTGAGGGAAGATCTTCAATAAGACACCCAAGAGGAAGTGATGACTGTACCAAGCCGGATGAGAGCTAGAAATTTACAAGGCAGAGACTGGAGGGAAGTGGGTATCCTACAGAAGAAACAGTGAGTAGAAAAATCTCAAGGGCAAACTACAATATGCTCACAGAACCGCGAGGAATTTACTACTGAGTGGGGAGAGGTGCATGGCACAAGTGGGGAGAATCCTGACCATAAAGGATCATAAAGGATCTCTTATGCCAAAGTAAGAGGCTTAGTTTTCATTCTGTGGGCAGTGGTGAGCTGCTGAAGGCATTTTTACAGGGTCATAAAGGAATAAGGTCAAAGTTTTTAGAGACTATCTCTCTGAAAACTGTTAAGACTGTTGGAGGAGGCTTAACAGGAGAAAGAAATTAACAGACTTTTACAGCAATCCAGGAGGGCAGGTCTGGCCAAGACAGAGACAGTGGAGACTTGGGAAAGAAATTTGAAAATTTTAAGAGATTTATCTTGTTAATTAAAGATAATAGTGGGTTTAAGAGTGCTAAGAGAGGTATCCAGGGCAATGTAGTTAACGGTTCGTGCCACGTGTCGAACCCTAATGTACTGGTCCTCAGCCCAGCACTCATTTCTCTTGTAACAAAGCAGGTTGCATGCAAATGTCAGGACTGACCTTCCAGTGTCTGTTGACCTCTGCCCTGCACTGGCCAGGCTGTGCATAGTGACCAAATAGGGCCAGCAACACAGCCAATCACACATGACCCTCTGCACTTGCTCACAATCCACTCATCCATGGATCTGAGGTCCCACAGAAGCTTCCTGACCCTGGGCTCTTTCTCATGACCCCCATCTCATCCCATCTTCTCAGCCTTGGTGGTTGCTTCCATCCTCTGCCCTCTGCCTCTGCCTCTCCTCAGTGACCCCAGGTGGGATAACCCATTCTTTCTGTTTTGAATTGCATCAGATGAAATGTCCTATCTAGCCAGCACTCAGGATCCAGGGGTACCTGATCCCAGCTTGCCATCCAGCCTCCTAGGCTCAGCTGAGTGACTCTGCACTGTGTTGATGTCCCAAATTGCCTTGTGTTTGCTCCATCTTCCCTGAAGACTATGGGGCAACCACTTCTTTGGAGACCACATAGCTCAGAGGGAAAGTTTCAGGACCTAATTTCTCAGCTGTCCTGGTAAGGCCCACAGTCCACCATGCCTCCAGTTGTTGCTTTGCTCCCTAAAGGTGAAGGAAACGTGATGCTCACAGAGTGCACACGTGCCCCGTGGATGAGGCACCAGGAGGGCCAAATAACAACATCTGGCTCACAGGTGGTACCTGAATCCTCACAACCAGTATGGTTTCTTCAACATATATTCCACGCCTGTGCTATGTACCAGATACTGTTTGAGGGGTCAGGGATGCAGAGCAGATAGAAGAAGGAAAAGGTTTCTTTTTGGCTGTCGAGTCAAAATTTTAGTAGACAGGAGAGGGACATGAACAAACAAAAAATTCACTTAGTGCTAAGTTTTATGGAGAAAATAAAACAGCCTGAAGAGATAAAGGGTTTTGGCAATTCTGAGTCTTTATGGTTCCATATTAAATTTTAGGAATTTTTTTTTCTTATGATAAAGGTCAATTAGATACATTAAATCTATTTACATTAAATCTATGGATTGTCAGGGGAGAGTAAGGAGGGGAGGGATGGAATGGGAATTGGGGATTAGCAGATGGAAACTATTTTATTCAGAATGGATAAACAATTAAGTCCCACTGCATAACACAGGAAATTATATTCAATATCCTGAGAGAGACCATAATGGAAAAGAATATAGAAAAGAATGTGTGTAAGTATATATATATGTACATATATACATATATAACTAAAAATCTAAGACAACATTGTCAATAAAGATAAAGGACAGTGGGAAAGAGTGTTTAAGGCAGCCCCTCTGAGCAGGAGCATTTGAACTGAGATAAGCAGGGGTCAGCCCTCGTTCCTGAGAAGGTCAGTAGGAAAAGCTTTTAGTTGGAGGGGGCAAAATTCTGTTCTGGAAGAAGACTGCTGCTTCTCAATTTCCCAGTATCTTAGTACCTGTTCTAAGGGACATGTTATGCTTCCTCTCTACTTTGTCCTATCTTTGTTGCATATACACGTATATTAGATCATTTCCAAATGTGCCTTCTTCGCGCTATTTCAAATTTTTCAAATGCAACCTATTAAACAATAAAATTACCAGAAAAAAAAAGAAAGCAATTTGTTGAAAAGCACCAAGCCATGCACAACTGAACTTAGTAAATCTTAGATTTTGACCCGGGATTATTCTCCAGTCAAATCAACAGAGCCATACAGAATGCCAGAGATGGGGAAGGAACCACACTGGGAGGGTGTGCTGGGCAGATCCAGGGGCTTCCAGGGTCCTGGGACCCAAGAACCAGGCAAGATGAGGCACAGAGCTGGCATGACTCGGGCATCTCTCACCCTGCCTCCACTTAGCTTCATCGGCTCCACGTGAAGTGACGGGCTCACTGTTTCAATAGGACAATGTGCAGCGTCAGTCAAAGGGTCTGAGAGCAGAAACTGGTCATCGGCGGGTCACTAATACACGGTGGTAGGGTAGTCGTTCTGGCGAGTGACCTGCTAATGGTTAGCCTTGGCCTTTCCCTTTAGAAGTATCGTATTTCAGAGCATTCCACACAAGCAAGCACAAGTACTTCAAAGGACTGTTATTCACACAGGTATAGGCCAAATGACCCTGGAAATCATCCAGAAAGAGCAGAAAAACAGACTGCAAACTCATTGTCTATGCTCTCTGGACTCAACAAATGGATTCTGGACTCAGCAATCGGCAACACGGGTTCCACTCTAACCAATCGATCCAGAGCAGGTGACTGGTAATTTTTTCTAAACCATCGCTTATCTCTATGTAACTGTATGGCTTCTGCCTTTGTCACGACAGATCTTCACTGGACTGCTCTCTCTCCTCCCTACCCATGTTGAGAAACCACCCCCATCCAAAGCTTTAAAATCATTGTTTCTGATTTATCCTTTGCAGTTAATATTCATGTCTACTTTGCCTGTTTTCACTTGTATCAGTACATTCTGACATGTCACACTGAACAGAGATCTGCATTTCTTGCTGATCTCTCCCAGTAGTAGTTCTGAGAAATATTTTTTGACCTCACCACAAGGCATGTAGGATCTTAGGTCCTAACTAGCCATTGAACTCCTGGCCCTTGCATCAGAAGTGTGGAGACTTAGCCACTGGACTGCCAGCCCCTTGTCTCTTCCAGTATTGATGATACAGGAATATACCTATTCACACAGCAAACAGGCAGTGATTTTAATCCGTGTCCTATGTGACACACCAGATTTGTAAATTGAGTAAACACCCCTGGTACTAAGTGTTGATAATACACTGAGGGGGCAGGTAGAGGGAAAGAAGAACAGACGGAATAATGCAGGCTAAATGGACTGTGAGAGAGATGTTCGCAAAGAACTGAGAGAGAACTGGGATGCTCACTCCCCAGCCCCAGGGGAGAGGTGTGGGTCAAAGCGGCCTTGCAGAAAAGGGGACCCCTGTTCTTCGTTTTTGCCAGTACTTTATTCTATGAACATCCAGGAATGGCTAAAATCTGGCTACTGATGTTTGTTTACGTAATACCAGCTTTCCAAATGAGGGAGAGTGTCTCTAGGCACCACTGAATAAGGGTTTTAGGTATCAAGCACCTGTGGTAGCATTAGGAAATCTTAGGAAGATTTTGACATCCATGGTTTCTGACACTCAGAGATGATCTTTGATCCCAGTTGGCCTGATGCTAGAGTATTATTGCTCTAGGCATCTTTAGACCTACACAGCTTTTTCCCTCGGCCATGCTATCTGTCTCTCCCTGAAGGCACACCTCTTTCCAACATAAGCAACTGAAATTTCAGTGGGAAAGCAAAAGAGGTGAGAAACAACTTTCTTTTGGACCTGCCAGGTTTAATCAAGAATCCATCGTCTCTCCAGCTTCCAGACTACATGGTTGCAGAAAAGGAAATACAGATGAGGAGGTCCCTTTAGGTATTTCATTCACATACTCACATCCACGGGAGAGTAAGATATGGTTTCATCAGAACAGGAGGTGAGCAGAGAACACTAGTCAGGTGTGCCAGCTGCTAAGGCTCAGGAGCATAGCTTTCAGTGTCAGCAATAAAGAAGTTCACCCTCTGGCCATGTCAGTCACTGTGAACTTGACTGTGTTATTTCACCTGCCTGATACTGTTTCTTCATCTGTAAAATAGACATTGTCTTGGAATCTACCTCATAGCATGAGAATGAAACTTGAGAGTCTATGGCGTGGAGGGCTTTTGCTAATAGTTTTTCTTATGTAAACATTCATCTCAATTGTAGAAATTTATCCTTAGAACAAGTTAAGCATGGTTAGTGTGAAAAATTGGAGGAGATTCTCATGATCAAAGAATGAAGCCAACCTCAATGGGAGGAGAAGTAATGTTGTAAATTCCAATTGTAATGTCTTTGATGAAAAGCCAGGGGTGGAAAATTTTCACCTAATGCTGATTCAGATGATATGTTCTGCAAATGGTGTTGTTTCCAGAAACAGCTTCAAGTCTTTGCCATTAGCAAATACTGTACAGACCACTTTGGGGAACACAAGGGTGAACTGATGCCTTAAGGGCATGGATTGTGTTTATCATTATTATCTGTCAGATAATAGATGGTAAATAAACACGCTCCAAACAAAGGGGCTAGAAAAGGCTTCAACTTGATTCTTATTATTTATTTTTTAAAACAAGTGTGCAAATAACGATAAGGCAGTACAGAGAATGGCAATTGCTCCAAGTTTGATACAGGAGAAGAGAGATGGGATAATACCAAAAGTGTGATGGATCAGGAGGAAGAGGGGGAGATTTATAAAACACCTCGTCTCTGCCTGTACAACCTCGGAGTAAGTTAGTTCTAATCAGTGTTTACTGAACACCCGTGATGCACCAGAAATCTACCAGACTTCTCAATGGAGGGTCCCTGACATCCCCGTCTATAAAATGAGGGTGGTGGCTACGCTGAATTCCTTGGCTCTTTGTGAGACATTAGTGAAACAGCGTATACAGAAACACTTTTTAAACTAAAAAGTGGTTTTAAAGTATGCATCGTTGTTGTTAAGTCTTCTGCTCTGGGAATTGATTAAGCAGAAAAGATGACTTCCAGATGGTGCAATAACAGAAATGGCTTCCACACAGGGACCAGAAACTTAACTGAGTCCTTTTACCTTATATCTGTTGAAACATCATGGAGCATTGCTGAATGTTTCCAAAGAGAAAAGAGAAAAATGTACTAATTGAATAAAAGCTGGATGTTTATTATAAAAATGTCATTCAAAAGGCTTTGGAAAACATGCTTGGCTAATTAGCTATTATGATCAGGTATCTATGGAAACAGTTGTATATCAAAACTCAAAATAGACCATGATTTAACCATTTAATAGAGAAGACCACAGAAGCTAGCCTTGTTGAGTGATTTCTTGTAACATGTAGAATTTGAAAAGAAAAGAATAACATTAAAATAAAATGGCTCCAAGGTGCGAACGGGGGAGTAGAACTGATAAAGGAAACCATTTTCATGACTAAAAGCCATGCCTGTTTTATGTACCTTAGCAGCATTAGCTACAAGGCCAGTTGGGCGCTTGATAAGATAATAATCTGTAGGAATATAATCAATAATACAAAAAACATCAAATTTTACTTAGATTGTCTAACAAAACAAAGATGAAAAGGATCAGATCTCTGTCCTTGAAGAATTCACAGTATGGAGATTAGGAGGCAGATTCAATAGGAGAGATACACTTGGGGTATTCTGGGAAAACAGATGAGGGCATTATAAATTTGGTGTTTGAGCTGGGCTCAGTGAAAACCACAGGGACAAGTGACATGTGAGCACAGGCTTAGAGCCAGAGAGATAGTCATTCAAGTGGAGAAGATGGGTGAGAAAAGGCACCAACAACTTACCATGACCTCGCCAAAACAGACCTCAAATTAGTGGCACCCTGTCTTGGGAAACGACCAAAACTGTGGGTTTTGAGGCTTTCTTGAGACTTTAAACACAGTACCAATATATACTAATTTAAGCTTCATAACAACCCCATAGTGGGCATGATTATCAGCAGGCAAATGTTACAAATAATGAAGCAGATGCTCAGAAATATTCCGTGACTTGTCCATGATTGCCTGGCTGAGAGTCAAGATTTCATTTAAATTGGTAATTGCCTGACTTATAAGCCCAGCGTCTGCAGGCAGCCTCCCACTCTGGTGTGTTCCCCCTGAGCCTCCCTCCCAGCTCCCCATGTGACCCCTCTAGGTCATCACAGAGCTGAGCCCCCTGTGCCGCCCAGCAGCTTCCCACTGGCTCTCTGTTTCACACAAGGCAGTGCATATACATCAGCGCTACGCTCACAGGTTGTCCCACCCTCTCCTTCCCTCACGGGGTCCACAAGTCTCTACATCCGTGTCTCTATTCCCGCCTGACAAACAGGTTCATCGGTACTGTTTTTCTAGTCTCCATGTTACTCAGCCTTGAAAAGGAACGAAGCTGGGTCACTTGCAGTGATGTGGATGAACCTAGAGTCTGTCATACAGAGCAGAGTAAGTCAGAAAAAGAAAAACAAATGTCCTACATTAATGCAAGTATATGGAATCTAGAAAACGGTACTGCTGAAGTTCTGTTTCAATCTGGAAACTTCACTTGCTTGTGACTTCTTTAACAACACGGGTGACCATCGTAATGACAATTGTTGACTCGACAGACGACCCTTGGTCTTGGAGTAGACGTCCAGGAGGAGGCTTGGCACAGGCAGAGCAAGTGAGCACCAGGGTACAGCCAGCAAGAACTGCAGCAGCACCTGGTCAGTTTTGGTGAAAGGCTGCCTTTGGCAAAGAATGGAACTCCAGTCATTTTTAGCCTGCTTTTGATGTATGTAAATGTAATACATGTGAGAAATATAACCTAAGGAGGAAAGGTAAAAATATTTATTTTACATGAAATATTCATTCCAAACTGACTGTGAAAGGTATGACAGGTGTAGATGCTGTATTACCTAAAAGAACCAATAAGAAGACCCCCAAAAGTATATCTCAAAGCCTATAGATTAATTAAAATGAAATGCTATTCATTTCATATTAAAATAATCCAAAAGAAGGAAGTAAATGAGGGATGAAAGAACAAAAACCAAAGGAGACAAGAAAACAAGTCATTAAGTGATTACTTAAATGCAGTCATATCAATATTTGTGTGAAATGTGAATAGTCAAAACACACCAATTAATAGATGTTAAATTAATTTGGTGGGGAAAAGACCTATTTCTATCTATAAAATACCATTGTTAAATATAATAATACAGATAAATTGCAAGCAAAAAGATGGAAAATTATGTATTAAGCAAATGTTAATTTTAAAACAAAAAAACGGAGTGGCTATTAGTATTAGATGTGAGACAACAAGAGACACAGAGGTATAGAGTGGACTTTTGGACTCTGAGGGAGAGGGAAAGGGTGGGATGGTTTGGGAGAATGGCAGTGAAGCATGTGTACTTTCCTGTAAGAAACGAAGCGCTAATCTATGTTTGGTGTAGGATGCAGGATGCATGGGGCTGATGCACAGGATGATTCAGGTAGAGGATGTGGGGTGGGAGGTGGGAGGGGGCTTCGGCATTGGGCGATTGTGTTCACCTATGGCTGATTCGTGTCAATGTATGGCAAAACAAATACAGTATTATAATTAAAAAAAAAAAAAAAGAAAACTTGATGTGGTTCTCCTAGTGGGAGTTCCCCCAGTGCTCATGGTTAAGACTCCGCCCTTGCACTGTAGGGGCACAGGATCAGTCTTTGGTCAAGGAACTAAGATCCCAAACACCACAAGGCACAACAACAGTAGAAAAAAAAGTAGAAAAATAAAATTAACAGTGTTTATTATTTCTTAGGGCAAAAAGAAACCTTACCAGGAATCGAAACAGATATCACTGATAAAATGGACAATTTGCCAAGCATGCTGGTTTGTGCAGGCTGCCATAACTAGGTACCACTTAAACAACAGAAATTTATTGTCTCCCAGTTCTGGGAGCTAGAAGCTAAGACTCAGTCTCACAAGGCTGACTCCTTCTGAGAGTTGAGAAAAGAATCTGTTTCTTGACTTTTCCCTAGCTCCTGTTGCTTTGCTGGCAATCTTTGGTGTTCTTGACTTGTGGAGGGATCAGCCCAGTCTCTGCCTTCATCTTCATCTTCACGTACGCTTCTGCTTGTATACATGTCTGGGTATAAGTTTCCTCCTTTTACAAACCAGCCACTTGTACTGGGTTAGAAGCACATTCTGCTGTATGATGTCCTCATCTAACTACATCTGCAACAATTCCCCAGATAAGGTAACATTCTGAGATACTGAGGGCTAGGATTTCAATATACAGATTTGAGAGGGACACAATTTGATTCATAATATCAAAAAAACATTGCAAGACTAAATGTCCATGAATATAAATTCAGATTTTCAAGCTACATGGAGCAAAAACCAGTAGAACTAAAAGGAAAATGGACAAATTCACAAATATAATCTGAGATTTATGAGGGACAGGTTGAGGCCAGACAATGATATATATCCAGATGAACAACAATGACCCTTGTGAAAGCACTTAAAGAGTGAGGGAGTAATGAGAGAAAATTGTCTTTGCTTACAGATAGCATGATTGCCTATGCAGGAAGAATCCAAAGGAATCTACGAAAAGGCTCCTAAAATGAATGATTGAGTTCTGCAAGGTAACACTTTACAAAGGTAATATAAAATATTTCTATAAACTAGAAATAAACAATTGGAGATCAGAAAATTTTAAAGTAGTACTTACTATAGCCTCCAAAAGGAAATATATAGATACATACTTGATAAAATATGGGCAGGATCCAAAGGTTGAAAACTACAAGCCCTTAGTGAAATAACCAAGTATGGTCTAAGTAAACAGAGAGAAAAATACTGCTTTGTGGATTGTAAGACTCCATGTTGGAACTCTTAAATTCATCTACAGAGTCAATGCAATCCCAGTTATTATCTCCTATCGACAACTTGATTGTGAAATTTGTATAGACAGCAAAGGAATAAGAAGAGCCAAACAATTTTGAAAAATGACACATTTGCAGAACTCACACCCCCCGATTCTTCACTGCAAGATATTCTATAAAGTTACAGTAATTAAGACAGTTTTTTATTGGAGAAAAGATAGAACTTGTGTATACCTGGATTATGTAAGAAATTAATATTGACTTCTGCCCCCAAACTCACCACATTTTTCCTTCCATACTTCAGCCTAGTCTTGCTTCTCAGAAACATCAGTTGTTGAGTATTACACACCAACCCAGAATCACAGGAGCTAAATCATAGGATTTCCTACACAAGGACAGAACTGCTTTGAAAGTGAATCTTCAAGGCCAGTAAATTTCCCAAGCAATCTTGTTTTCCTTGATCCCCCATATCTTTACAAGTCCTGATGGGGTTCTAGGATATTACATGAACAATCCCGTAAGAATCCAGTGGCACTACCCTGCCCCTAACATTCATCTATTAATGCAAGTCACATCTCTAACATTGCACTTTGAATCACAAACCAGGAAATAAAACAAGTGTAAAATACTAAATACTTTATGTTTCACAGAACCTCTGAATATATCCAACTATTTTTCCATTCAGCACAACTCTGCAAGAAATAATTTTAATAATTGTGACTCCACATTTCTATGCTAAATACACACATATGTACATACACACATGTAAACGCACACCCACAAACACACCAATTATTTATCAATGCATATGCATTATAACCATATTCCAAAATAGGTAAAATGTATATATGTAGATGTGAACTTTCATTATACATGTAACCAAAAAATAAACTGTGATACAAATGAGCATATGTAATAACTAAATTTAGTATGAATTAAAAATCTAGGAATAAATTATGCACTATTAATGAAACATATGGAGAAGGAAATGGCAACCCACTCCAGTACTCTTGCCTAGAGAATCCTGTGGACAGAGGAGCCTGGTGAGCTGCTGTCCATGGGGTCGGAGAGTCAGACACGACTGAAGCAACTTAGCATGCATGCATGCATTGGAGAAGGAAATGGCAACCCACTCTAGTATTCTTGCCTGGAGAATCCCAGGGACAGAGGAGCCTGGTGGGCTGCTGTCCATGGGGTCACAGAGTCGGACACGATTGAAGCGACTTAGCAGCAGCAATGAAACACACTGGCTGAATTACAATCCTTGTGTCAACAGTAGTGAATAATTTAGATCTTCCAAATATACCAATCCAAGGTATATATAAAGATCTGATATGGCCTGATTAGGAAGTTTATTTTCTTAAGGCAATGTCTTGACAATCCCTTGAGCACTTGGAGGCACAGGTTCCTCATTTACAGAACAAAGGAATAATAGTTGCTTACCAGTGAATTTGAGTTTCTATTGAAGTCTTACTTTCCGGGCACTGTTCTAAATGATTTGTACATATTTGCGGACTTTTGATTCTCACATAAGCCTATGAGAGAAGTATTAACTCTGTTTGACAGATGAGGAAACTGAGGCAGACTGACAGGGAGTGACATTATGAGTTAGAGCTAGGAGCATGATTTTAAACCAGGCCTTGGAACTCACCTGGCAATTACTACTACTGCTACTTGATACTAGATTTTGAAATGCTGGTGGGTTTGTCTTACACCTATAACACTCATACATTCTTAACAGAAATATAAGTTGGTACAACAACATGGGCCAGCTGTGTAGCAGCATATATTAAGGGTGAGGATGTACAGATGCGGTGACCCAGCAATTCTACACCCAGACTTAACACCCAACAAATACACACTCATTCACCAAAGACAAGGGACAAGACCATCCATAGGAACGTGACTAACTGAAAGCTTTAAATAGAATACTACTACTGCTGCTGCTAAGTCGCTGCAGCCGTGTCCGACTCTGTGCGACCCCTTGACCACAGCCCACCAGGCTCCCCCATCCCTGGGATTCTCCAGGCAAAAACACTGGAGTGGGCTACCATTTCCTTAAACAGAATATCAGGTATTAAAATTTTTTTTAAAAAGAACCTGTAAATTTTCTCAAATCCTTGATGACTTCCACAAAAAAATGTAGAAGTATGCTGAGTGAAAGATCCCAGGCATGAAAAAGTATAGCATATATGTACATATTTTACACCAAGTTAAAAAAAAAAAAAACAGGTAAATCACATATGTGGTTTTTCCAGTAGTCATGTATGATGGTGAGAGCTGGACCATAAAGAAGGCTGAGCACTGAAGAATTGATGCTTTCAAACTGTGTTGCTGGAGAAGAGTTGAGAGTCCCTTAGACTGCAAGGAGATCAAACCAGTCAATCCTAAAGGAAATCAATACTGAATATTGATTAGAAGGACTATGCTGAAGCTGAAGCTCCAATACTTTGGCTACCTGTTGTGAAGAGCCAACTCATTAGGAAAGATCCTGATGCTAGGAAAGTTTGAAGGCAGGAGGAAAAGGGGACCAAGGAGGATGAGATGGCTGGCTGGCATCACCAACTCAATGGACGTGAATTTGAGCAAACTCCAGGAGGCAGTGAAGGACAGGGAAGCCGTGTGTGCTGCCATCCCTTGGGTCACAAAGAGTCAGACACGACTTAGCAACTGAACAACCAACCACATAAGTGATGTTACAAGTCAGGGGAATAGTCATCTTTGGGAAGAAGTGTGATTGGATTGGGATAGGAGGGCCTTCTCTCATTCTGGTCATGTTGTGTTTCTTCATCTTGGTGTCAGTTACACAAATGTGTTTAACCTGTGGAAATTCACACTAATTATTTGTGGACTATACTAGACTTACATTATATTATACTTCACTATTGGAAAAAGAAAATTGAAATGTCTTCTCCTGCCTCAAAATGTAGTTTGGAGACCTAATTTTCCCCCCTCCCACGCTCTCTGCTTGCAGGATCTTAGTTCCCTGACTAGGGGTCAGATCCAGCCATGGCACTGAAAACTCCAAATCCTAAACCCTGGACTTCCAGGGAATTCCCAAGGAGTTCTAAGTTTTCACTACATACTCAGCGATTCCTGGAGGCTCTCTGCAGACATACACACACATACTCTCACATAAACACACACTGAAGTGCACTCTGGGACACTCGTATGCCAATACAGGAAAACACACAATGACAAATGCTTACTCACACATATGTACACACATGTGCACATGCACACATGCATGCACACCCTTGGAGCACATGGAGATAAAATGCACCCATGCACACTGGGTTTTCTCCCATGTTTAATGACACCAGTGGTGCCAACATTCGCTCTCTCCCCAGCCTCAGCTGCTAAGCCCTTCTCACACAGAAATTCTGTGCTTTCTTCTTTTGTCCCCTGCTGGGCCTACCTCTTTGTCCGATACATAAACAATTAGGTGTTTACTGCTGACCCATTGAAGTGTGCAGAGTTAAAAAGCCTTGACTCTTAGAAATCTCAACACTAGAAATGACAGAAGTTGGCTTCACCCAGAAATTGGGTGTGACCACATTCTAGTCTTTTCACAACTTAAAAACAAAAAGACAACGAGAACACTTCAGGATGGGTAAAGAGGTCTGTCTTGATAGCAGACACTTCTCCCTTCTTCATACCTCACACGGATTTGTCGATGAATTCACTCATGCACATTGCAAGAAGCTGAAGAAAGATCTCAGTTGAGTAGAGAAAAGAAAATAGGGAGAAGAGAATGAAGAAGAGAAAAGGGAACAAAAGAGAAGGCAGTCAGAGAATTCCTCTGTGGTTCAGTGGCTAAGATTCCATGCTTCCAATATAGAGGACCCAGGTTCAATCCCTGGTCAGGGAACTAGATGTCATATGCTGCAAATAACAACTCCTTCGGAGAAGGCAATGGCACCCCACTCCAGTACTCTTGCCTGGAAAATCCCATGGACAGAGGAGCTTGGTGGGCTGCAGTCCATGGGGTCGCGAAGAATCGGACATGGCTGAGTGACTTCACTTTCACTTTTCACTTTCATACATTGGAGAAAGAAATGGCAACCCACTCCAGTGTTCTTGCCTGGAGAATCCCAGGGGCGGAGCCTGGTGGGCTGCCGTCTATGGGGTCGCACAGAGTAGGACACGACTGAAGTGACTTAGCAGCAGCAGCAGCAACAACTCCTTATATATCCCTGTCATAGTACTCAGCATATTTCATTGTATACGGTGGTGGTGGTTTAGTCGCTAAGGCGTGGCCGACTCAACTCCTTGCAGCGCCGTGGATGGCAGTCTACCAGGCTCTTCTCTCCGTGAGCTTTCCTAAGCAGGAATACTAGCGTGCGTTGACATTTTCTTCTCCAAGGGATCTTCCCAATCCAGGCATGGAACTCAAGTCTCCTGAAATGCAGGCAGATTCTTTACTGTCTGAGCCACATTCCCATGACAGAAGGGAGTGTCTTCCCCACTCACAGCTGCAGCACTGTGCCCAACCCTGTTTCAGCACCTGGCACTAGCATATGCATGATATATCTTTATGTAAGACAGAAGTATTTTGATGCACATAATTGTTCTGGAAGTTTATTTTGAAAGTAGATGTGTTGGCTTCTGTGGATTTGTGATACAATCCAGGAACTTGCATTGGTCAGTCATTTTTCAAATTTCAGTGCTGGAAGATAGTTTGCCTGTGTTTATTGAGGGAGTTAATGTTTAGGTGGATGGATGGGTAGACTGACAACAATGAATAAATATTGTATTGGCCTAAAGATTCATTCAGGGTTTTTGTAATATTTTACAGAAAAACCTGAACGAATTTTTGGCTAGCTCAATTACATTCATTGTTATTATTGTTGTTGTTTAGTCACTAAGTTGTGTCTGACTCTTTGTGAGCTCATGGACTGTAGAGCGCCAGGCCTCCCTGTCTTTCACCATCTCCCGGTGCTCATGCTACATCCATTAGCCATCTAATTAATGACTGAAGAAAGAAACATAATGTTGAGCTGAGGCTAGATCTGAGATGACGTTGACCCCATTAAGATTCATTTTACTCTTCCCTGAGTTCAGTCTAAAGAGATGGCAAGTCTTCACTTTGACATCTCTTTAAAGCAAATGCTCTGGGATGAATGATAATCATCATTATATTTTACCCACCCCACCAACACTCCAGATGAAGACTTTGTGCTAAATATTTACAGAAACAAACAATTGGGAACTAGCAAAAGTCTTCATCAAATTGGAAGTAAACACTGGCTTGCCATTTAAATAACCATCATCTCCCTACACGCGAACTGCTCAATACCAACACTGAATAAATGCAGAGAACACCTCTATTAGTGAAAAATGAAGAAAATAGTATTTATGAAATGAGTAATTTGAATTTGATGACTGTTTATAAATGTGTTTACATATGAATTGAATATTAACCTATAGCTTGAAAGGGTTTAATTAGCCTTGGAATATTGTTTTGGAGCACAAGGAAAAATAACCAATTCACAAAGGGAAAGGCAGAGGAGATCTGCATGCACAAATGAGGTCAATTAATTAGGCAATTTGCATATATTTGAATGGTTATTCTCAGGGCCGTTTTTTCGACATTTGGCTCTTCCTATTCCCATATTGTGTTTTCAACTTTCTATTTATACAACACATCAATCACTCAGCTGCTCTGAGTGCATCATGATTGGCTCAGTTGCAGCCCTGGAGACCACAGTCTTCCTGAGAACTAGTTATCTCTACACAAAAGACACAATTACTTGTCCAAATAAGCCCTAGAATGACAAGAAGGGAAATCAGGTTTGAACCAAAACAATCAATTTGATATTGACCCATAAAATACTGGACTTCCCAGGTGACTCAGTGGTAAAGAATCTGCCTATCAATGCAGGAGATGCAGGAGACATGGGTTCCATGCCTGGGTCAGGAAGGCCCCTGGAAAAGGAAATGGTGACCCACTCCAGTACTCTTGCCTGGGAAATGCCATGGACAGAGGAGCCTGGAGGGCTACAGTCCACGGGGCCACTAAGCATCGGACAGGACTGAGCGACTAACACTTTCACTGAGGAACTGGGAACATGAATATTTTGGGGGTGAGGTACGTGGGGGCTTAGTTTGCAGTCACTCTAGTCTGTTCCTTAGGGCTTCCCAGGTGGCGCAGTGGTAAAGAACCCACCTACCAATGCAGAAGACCTGAGAGACGCAGGTTCAATCCCTGGGCAGGGAAGATCCCCTGGGAAAGGAAATTGCAGCCCACTCCAGTATTCTTACCTGGAGAATCCCATGGACAGAGGAGGCTGGTGGGCTACAGTCCATGGGGTCGCAAAGTGACGGACATAAGTGAATGGGCACACATGCACATTAAATAATTGGTAAACAATGAGTAGAATATAGTAGAAACTCAGTAATTAATTCTTGAATGAGTAAATTAATGAATGAGAGCTATCTTGGATTTCGAGAATCATTGAATGCAGTATTTTTAAAAATCATTGCAATAGTATAATTTAAACCTTTTAAAACCCACCCTCTCAACAATGCTTTAGCCCTCTATGTGGTACACTGGCCCATGTCTCAGGAAGATTTTGTGAATCCTTGCTGTCCTCCAGTTTCTTTATAAAAATAAAATGGATACTTGACATGTTTCAACTTCCTTGGTGGCTCAGACAGTAAAGCGTCTGCCTGCAGTGCGGGAGACCCGGGTTCGATTCCTGGGTCAGGAAGTTCCCCTGGAGAAGGAAATGGCAATCCACTCCAGGACTATTGCCTGGAAAATCCCATGGATGGAGGAGCCTGATAGGCTACAGTTCATGGGGTCGCAAAGAGTCGGACACGACTGAGCGACTTCACTATCACTATCTATCTAACATGTTTCTACAATGAGTTATTTGGGTCCTTTAGGATTTGAAAATTCCCTCAAGGGATCCTCCACCCTCCCAATGTCAAGGCAGTTTTATAGAGAGTCCTCAAACAACTATTTAATCAAACAATGATAAGAATAACTAGATAGGCAATGATACCTGACCTCTCCTCCCTGCCAATAAATGCAGAAGGAAGCCATTGTTGAGCAAATGCCCCAAAATTAGAAGTCAGTCTAGGGACAAATAATCACCCCATCAAGAAAGAACCCATTCTTCATAGGTTTTGTAAAGTGTCCAGTTGTGCAAAGTGCTATTACATGAACTATTCAATAACAATTTATGGAAGATGTCATTGTCCTCTTTCAAATTAGAGGAAATCTGCTCTTTTTATTGGAGTGGGATAGTCAAAGCATTATCACTGTGGCACAATTCTGATCCTCAATCTTGCTCAGGCTTAAAGATCCAGAGAGCAGTGCAGAAAGAAAATCCATTCATTCTGGAGTGGGTTAGCATTTAGTGTTGTATCCCTTGTGTGTCATAATTGTAAGGAAAGTGTGCTGGCCATCCCCACAAGGGTTCCCTAATTTGGGGGAAGATATATTAAGCATTTAACTACAGTTAGAGCATCTCTTTCCACAGAGGTGATAAGAATGAAGAAAACGATACTGCTAGGGACAATCATTATTTATGCTATGAATAAAAACAATCACAATAAAAGATGTGTAAGATTAATAGTGAAGCACGTCTTTCCAATAGTTTTTGGTTAAGTGGAAGTTTAGACAGAGCCTGATAGAAATACATTCTTCAGAAGAGGTGGCTAGAGAAAGTTTTTTTGAAAGAAAAATGATTCATGAAAGAAATGCTACTATACTGAAGTCAGTCTCTGCCCATTCTCCAACTTCACCAAGATATTCATCTAGGTAATCTTTTTTATTATCCTATCAATCAAATAGTTGGCATGGCCTACTGCTTTAGGTGATGTGAATGGTTGAGAGTGTAGTGGAAAGGCTGAAGTTGGAGTGACATCATTTTGTTAAAAGAGTGAAGAGTTCATCTGTTGATGGACATTTAGGTTGCTTCCAAGTCCTGGCTATTGTAAATAGTGTTGCGATGAACAGTGGGGTACATTGCATGATTTTCTCAGGGTATATGCCCAGGATTGGGATTGCTGGGTCATATGATAATTCTATTTTTAGTTTGGCTTTCTTCATAGCTCAGTTGGTAAAGAATCTGCCTGTAATACAGGAGACCACAGGTCGATTCTTGGGTTATGAACATCAGCTGGAGAAGGGATAGGCTACCCACTCCAATATTCTTAGGCTTCCCTTGTGGCTCAGCTGGTAAAGAATCTTCCTGCAATGTGGGAGACCTGGGTTTGATCCCTGGGTTGGGAAGATCCCTAGAGAAGGGAAAGGCTACCTGCCGGGAGCCGCCACGGAGATCCCACCCATGACAGGGTCATGTGGAAGAGAACTGTTAAGCAAGGCTTCAGAGCTCAAAGGGTCCCTAGGCTTTCTCGAGCATCTACCCCAAAACCAGAATCTGTCTATTTTACTGTTTCATGACTTTCACCAACTCCTCTGATATTAACCAGGGGCTAACCCCGACCACCTTTCTCTGGAGAAAATCAACTTAGGGCTATAGCTAATAAGTCTCCTGGACATGAGAGGAATATTTCACATCAAACCCCCTCTGTTAGCATTCTAGCTTGCTTGGCATGTATATCCAGACTCTTGCAGCTATGCATACAATTATTTACAGCCTCCCAACTGTGAGAAGCATGCAAAGCCTAAGACACAGAGCCTTTGAAAGAGTTAAAAGTTATTAGAGCAGTGCTAGTGCTGGTGTAGGATTTCATTATTGGGCCAATGCTTGTTGCTAAGTTCCCATGTTTCTTATCCACTGTGCACCTGGGAATGCATTAGTTAACATAGTGAGAATGCAAGAAAAACACGTGTAGCCTTGAATTTAACCATATCAGACTTTGGAGCTAATTGGTTCTTTCTTGTAACTCGCTGCATCTTTGCTCTGTGAAAAATGTAACTCTGTCTGGCATTTTCTGAGGCTGACATAGATTAGAAATATAAAAGAAAAAATACTTTGAGGGAAAATAAGTTTTCTGGCTGAGCAGCCTTTATCAAAAGAGGGTCATACATTGTTCACAGGCCTCCAAGGCCAGAAGATACTGTACACAACATTATTTGTGGAAAAGGTATGCAGAAAAAAATCATGGTTTCGATAAGGGCAAAACTGCTGGAATGTTGGGCTGATTCTGTATGACCCTGCATCTTTCATTTCCCTCTATGTACAAAAAGGTATATAAGTACTGTTCAAAAATAAAGCTACGGATCTTGCTTATCAAAGCAGCTTGATCTCCTCGTGTCAATCATTTTCCTCCTCTTACTCTTATTTTCAGGCTAGTTCCCATCTGGAGTACAGAGATCCACCTTGTCTACTTATTTGCCTGGGTTTCTAAGACCTGAACTGGAAGGCGCCCTGTGCCTTCACTCTCTTGGGAGACAGGGAAGGCACCTGCGGCCTCACCTAGATGGTGCAAGTCTCTTGTCTTGAGACTTTATTGATTTTCTGTATAAACTAAGGAACATCAGCCTCTTTTCTTCTCTCCTCTATTTTCTTATCTACAACATTCTTATCTGTCTCTCTCCCTCTCTAAATCAATTGCCGACGCCGTCTCTCCTTCGGGTTTCCCTGGATCCTGCTGGGGGTTGGACCCTGGCGGCTACCCACTCCAGTATTCTGGAGTCCGTGGGGTCACAATGAGTCGGACATGACTGAGTGACTTTCACTTTCGCTTCACAAGGAACCTCCATACTCTTCTCCATAGTGGCTGTATCAATTTACATTCCCATCAATAGTGCAAGAGGATTCCCTTTTCTCCACACTCTCTCTAGCATGTATTATTTGTAGATTTTATAATGATGGCCACCATTCTGACCAGTGAGAGGTGATACCTCGCTGTAGTTTTGATTTGCATTTCAGCTCTGTGCTTTGTGATGACCCAGAGGGGTGGGGGGTGGGGGGCAACAGGGGAGGGAGGTCTAAGAGGGAGGAAATATATGTAAAACATATTGCAGGTTCACTCTGTCTTACAGAAGAAACAAACACAATATTGTAAAGCAATTACACTCCAACAACAACAACAGAAGTTTAACAGAGTGAAGAGTTAATATATATTAAGAGCCTGCAATGTACCGGGCATTGTACTAGGCTTATTAGCTTACATTACCTAATTGAATGGCACAATTACGCTTTGAGGAACAAATTACATCCATTTGTATTTATTTTGCAACTTTAGGCTCAAGGAATGTTTAAGTGTGTCCAGTTTCCCTTAAACAACAAGCAGCAGAGCGAAGGCTGGAGCTCGAATCTGCCTGACTCCACTTCCTGGTGACGTGAGGTCCACTCACACAGTTGCACTGAGCACCTTGAGCTCTGATGACTGAGGTCACAGGAGGACAGACAGCTTACTCCAGGCTCTGAGAAAATAAAACCTGAGACTGATTTCCATCTTCCCTTCTACATTCAGGTCAGAGAATTCACAGATTCCTGGCACAACAACCGTGTCCCAGAAACTGGAAAGGAATGTTTGTTGCAGTGAAAAGGAAAAAAGGGGGAATTTTTTTTTTCTTTCCTGCGAACAGGGAATATTAATGACAACAGTGAGCAGACCTGAACATTCCTAGTTTTTCTACTTTAACTGCTGCTACCTCTGCATGTCTGTAACTGAGTTTGCTTTCCAGCCCCTAACTCTGCAGGAGTTATACTTTACACCTATGTTCCTTTGACTTACGCTAAATGCATCCTATATCTGGTGTTTGCCCTTACAACACATTTCCCTTGTAGTTACATATCAGAAAGAAGGCCACAGAGCCACCGAACTGCCAGGCTCAGTTACTGGGTTACTGAGGCCAGTTTATGACTGTCTTTGAAACAGTGCCAGAGGAAGAAATCAAGATCCTAACATCTTTGGTTCCCATCAGCTACTCCTGACTGCAAGCCCTCATCTTATATAAGCCCCTAGACTCCTCACGGAGGGGGGACACCATTCTTGAAGCATGAGCCCACTCTCCGCCATCTGAGAATTAAAGCTGACTTTCTATTTCCTCCAGACTCCATCTCTCATTTTTTATTTGGTTTCAATGGGCAGAGAAAGCCAAGATTTTGGCCAGCCAACATGCTTTCCTAAACCCCACTCCCAAAACACACACACAATTTCCCTTAGCTATAATCTCCATCTTTCCTTCCCTCCCTACCCTCCCATTTTCCATTCATGATCTGTGGTCCCTGACCAATGCCCCCTTATTTCCTCATCTGTGAAGGCAACACGGAGCAGACAGCAGACTTAGATTTAGGAATCAGACCTAAAAGGGCTCTAATTGTGGCTGAAAAGCTGATTTCTTGTGGAATCCCGCACAAGCTGAGTTCTCTCAGTCTTTCCTTCCTCATGCATTAAACAGAAAATAATATTTTAAGCAAAGTATTGTGAGTGTAAAGTGTCAAGTTTGCAAATCTAGCTAATATTATTTGTCTCCTTATGTGATATCAAACGACCTACATGGGTAGAATCTGGCTTTTTATATTAGACTAAAGCATTAGTCACTTAGCCATGTCCCACTCTTTGCAACCCCAAGGACTATAGCCTGCCAGGTTCCTCTTCCATGGGACTCTCCAGGCAAGAATACTGGAGTGGGTGGTGGTGGTTTAGTCACTAAGTCGTGTCTGACTCTTACAACCCCATAGACTGTAGCGTGCCAGTCCCCTCTGTCCATGGGATTCTCCAGGCAAGAATACTAGGGTGGGTTGTCATTCCCTTCTCCAGGGGAATCTTCCCAACCCAGAGATCGAACCTGGGGCTCCTGTACTGAAGGTAGATTCTTTGCCACTGAGCCACCAGGGAGAATCCAAGCCACCAATCCAAGAAATAGGAACATCCTGGTTTGCTCCATGGCACATCCCTGCTCACCCTCTGGTCTCTTAGGGATGTCCTTGCCTCCTGCCCCTTGCCTCTCACAGACCCCGAGCACCTGAGACGTTGCACTCTTGGTTCTAACCTCCCATTGCGTCTGGATCATGCTGGTCTCCATCATTCCCTTCTCCATCCTCTCTTGGGTATGACATCCTGGTGTGCATTTTTGGGAGGAGATTCACATCATTTGCTCTCAGAAAACCATCCCAGGAGCTCGGCTAGGCTTTGGGTATTCTGGTGAAGACAACACAAATTTTCCCATTCAGAGAAAGTGTATCAAATGTGCATGTTTTTATTGACCTCCTTGGATCTCCACCCTGTGAGCTTTCCTTAGAAACAGATGCCAATACAAATGCTCTTATCCCAAGGCTAGTTGGAATGCCCTCAATGTTCTTCTCTGCCCAAAAAAAAAGGAAAAAAAAAAAAAAACCTTACACATCTTTATTAACAAACAATGTAGTTTAAGTTGGGCTGCCCAGGAGGCTCAGTAGTTAAAAAAAGAAAAAAAAATCAGCCTGCCAATGCAGAAGATGTAGAACAGGTGGGTTTGATTCCTGGGTCAGGAATATCCCTTGGAAGAGAAAATGGCAACCAATTCTAGAATTCTTGCCTGAAAAATCCCATGGACAGAGGAGCCTGGAGGGCTATATAGTCCATGGGTTTGCAAAGCCAGACATGACCGAGCACACAGTTTAAGTCACTGTTGGGTTTGGGTAGTTGTTTGTCCCCCACCCCCTCTGCCTGTCTATCTAGTTTTCTTTCTTTCAAAGAGAATAGGAGGTAGCCAGAAAACCAATATCTGAGAATCTGTTCTTACTTCTGAGACAAACACCTCTGTCCCCAAAACATTCCTTTTCTAAAGGCTTCAGAACCAGCCAGTCTCTTTCACCTAGCTCTGTTGATTCATTCATGCTGACAAATGTCAACTCCAGAGTTCATCTATTCTGAAAAGTAACTTCCATATTAAGCCGCATTACCTTGTTTCCAGTCAAAAACTGCCTAAAATTTCGACTAAATCAACTTAACCAAAGTTTGGTTATTCAAAGTGGAAAGATATTTTCCAAAGTCAAAATCCTAGCAACTCTCAACCGCAAGAAAAGGATATTAACATGTCCATGTTTAGTTTAAGAGTCAATATAAATTCCAAATACGCAGTTACTCTGAACAAACTTTATTCTTTATTATAGATGTTTTCGTAAGAAACAAACTCCTGTGGACTAAGTATCACCTCTGAATGTTATACTGTAGAAAAGTGGAAGTCATTGGCTTTACATTCAATTAGCAAATTGAATGGCAGAAGCTAATCAACTTTATGAAAGGGATTAGGCTTATTAAATTTTATTAAAATTTAAATAAAATTTGTTAATTATGAAACTAAAAAGTTTAATTACAATAAAATATAATCAGATTTGACAATAAAAGTCATACATCAGATATAGATGAACCACTAAAACTTTAACTGAGTGCAACTAGTAAGGATGTGGTTTTAGCTGTATGATTTTACCCATTCATTCATTTACATGCTAATGATCTAGCTACTATGTTCTACATTTTATGTTAAGGGCAGAGATAAGGACCCACAGTCCTTGGAGGAATTCCCACTGAGTCTGGAAAGTGATTCTTGGGTCATACACTGGTGCCCGATGTGCATGAAACCACATGTAACTCAGCGGTTCCACGGAGTCTCTGTTGCCTTATCCTTGTAGTAGAGAGGACTCCTGTAGGGCAGGACATGTTGTATTGGGACTAATGAGCTGTCACCAGGGGAACTGCCGTAAAGTAAGGAGCTGTGGAAGTGGCGAACACACGGGAGGGGAGAGAGTGGCATCCTACACACACACGCATGCTGTGCACTGTGGTGGCCAAAAGGTTCATTCGGGCTGTTCTGTAACAGCTTATGGGAAAACCCGAACAAACTTTTTAGCCAACCCTATATATGGCTATATACAGAGACACATACATTTGTAAAATCTGTCCAGTCCAAAGGTTAGCACCAAGGGGAGTCCATGGTACTAAATCCTTACTTGTACAAAAGGGAAGTGTGGTGTGAGGAGACAAAGAGCTTTTCTCCTGACTTCAGAGGAGCTTCTTTCTGGGAGGGAGATAAATTTGTTGTTATTAGCTGCTCAGTCCTGTCTGACTCTTTCTGACCCCGTGGACTGTAGCCCACCAGGCTTCTCTGTCCTTGGGATTCCCCAGGCAAGAACACTGGAGAGGGAGGCCATTGCCTTCTCCCGGGGATCCTAACCCAGAGATCCAACCCGAGACTCCTGCTTTGGCAGGCAGATTCTTCACTACTGAGCCAGCAGGGATGTGCTGAAGCGCTCCTTTGGCTGACTCGGGTACTCGTTTCCTGCTTCGTTCCTGCCTGGTAGCCTTTGCCTCTTCAACAGCAGCATCCTCTTCTCTTGGGGAGCAATCCTACCCCCTCCTGCCTCATGGTCTGTGGCAGAAAAGGTTAAAGGCAGGCTAAGCCTTGGACGTGTGCTGACTCACGACCCAGTGCTACCCAATCAGAGCAATTCCTGGGAGTTTTCTGAATCAGAGCTAGTCCAACATGGAGACAACTTAACCTCAGAGGTGCCTGGATTCCATGCACTGTCTTCAGAAAACCAGCACTCATCTGCAGGACAAAGCGGAAGGCGCTGGAGGAAGGAAATGCACTGCTGCTCACTGGTTTTCTGGTTTAGTTCACTTATAACGTTAAGCTGCAGCACTGCTTTCTGGATTTTAATTAATTGATCCAAAATAATTAGGATAATATGCTTTTACCTAATATATTTTTAGCTTGCTTTCTATCATTTTTTTTTAAGTGTCATTGAATTTTGTTAAAAACAACCACCCTGAAATCTCCCTGGTGGTCCAGAGGTTGAGACTTTGCCTCCAGTGCAAGGGGTGCAGGTTTGATCCCTGGTCAGGAGCTAAAATCCCGCCTGCCTTGCAGCCAAAAAAAAAAACAAAAACACAAAGCAAAAGCAATGTTATAACAAAATTTAATAAACTCTTTAAAAGTGTTCTCATCAAGGAAATCATTAAAAATAATAATAAAAACAACAGCCCTGTGTTGAGCCCTGTGAGCTCAACACAGCCCTGTGAGCTCCCTCTAAGTTAATTTTATAAATCTGTTTCTGCAAACACATGCATAACACCTACCATGGGCCTGTGCTTCTCTGGGTGCTAAGAATAGAGTGGGAAATTAAACCAGATCCAGCTCCTAGTGAGGAAGATAAGAACAATGAAAGAGATATGCACTGTCTTCATGGTATAAAAAAAATAGGCTTGATACAGTCACAGATGCCAAGGAGGGACTCTGAGAAAATGGCACTAGAATTAGAAGCTCTTGGTGTCCATTCCTACTCTAAATTTTATTTTTCTCCAAGCCCTGAGGGAGGCGAAATGCCCAGCACTTCTTATCTCATGACGCCGCCTAAGGAATGAAGAGCAGTTTGCATTGTCTTTTGCCTCCGTCTTCCCTCTAAGGCTTGCTGCTTCTTTCAGCAGACCTGACACACCTAACCTGATTTTCTCGAGTGGGCTGAATGGCCACCGTCCCCTGATTGAGCCATCTCTACTGATTCCCGGGGACTTGAATTACGCCAGCAACTTCTCAGCACTCAGTGGCTGTTCTTTGGGTATAAAGAACTGAACTACACCATTCTCACTTTACTGCCTGCAGGGTTTCATCTCAGTTTCCAAGATACACCCATTGCTGGTGTATCAGTTAACTCTAAGAATTAACCAATAACGAAAATGCTTCCCTAATACTCCTCCTGTTACAGTTCTAGGTACCAGACCTGGATGGACCACATAATCAAATATTTACTAGGTCTGAGGCACCAGGACTAGGTATTAGAATAACAAGAAAGGCAGACATTATAGTTCATTACCTAGTTAAGCTGAGTCGAATATGATATGGTTTCAAATACTTTTGAATGGGTGAGTGAGTGAAAGTCGCTCAGTCGTGTCGAACTCTTTGTGATCCCATGGACTGTACAGTCTTTGGAATTCTCCAGGCCAGAATACTGGAGTGGGTAGCCATTCCCTTCTCCATCAAATATTTTCAATTGCTTCTGAATAGATTGCAAATAGCTGTGAATAAACCACTAGTGTTCCTAGGTTGGCTAGGTGTTCAAAATAACCATCTTCTCATAATCTAATTTTGAATCTCTCCTGCCTCTTTCAACTTTCTTCTGTCTGTAAGATGCCTTTCAAGAAACCTCTTCAACAGTCAACTAAATTTCCCAAAATGGGCCCAGAAAGGACAGAGCAGTAAGGAAGCTATGTATGTTTGAGGTCTTCCTTTGAACCAAACTCGGTGCCAGCTATTTTGATAAGGTCCTTATATAACCACAATAAGCACTTTCCTCCTAAGATATTATTATGCCAGGCATGCAGATGAGGGAAACAATACTTGGGCAAATTCCCCAGGTAGACAGAGATGGAGATTATATCTGGGTCTATTTAGCATCTAAATCTGAAACCTTGATTCTCAATACACAACCCAGAAGGGTCACTTCCATTGGCTTTCTACAGTTTAGCACTTAATCTCAACTAGGTAACCTGCCTCTGTTTCACATTTATTGCCTTTGTAGCTCCTAAAGAGTCTGTGTCTAGAAAACATCATATCTTACTTGCACACAGTTAGGTAGGATGCTCAGAATTATTGGAGGTACAAAGTGTGATGAAGTGAGGAGAGAAGAAACTTAACCGGATTCAAGGAGATGGTCTCCTGCCTTGGACAAGAAAACCCACATATAATGAAGAGAAAGTGTTAGTTGCTTAGTCATGTCCAACACTTTGTGATCCCAAGAACTGTAGCTCACAAGTGCATGGAATTCTCCAGGCAAGAATACTAGAGTGAGTGGCCATTCCTTTCTCCAGGGGATCTTCCAGACCCGGGGATCAAACCAGGGTCTCCTGCATTGCAGGCAGTTTCTTTATCATTTGAGCCACAGTAGTTCCCCAGACCTTACAGCAACTGTCATTATTAATTGGATATTCTGAGAGAACTCTTTCTTCATCATGTTATGGAAAATCCCACTGCAGTAGTCATTTTTTAAAGTTTTCTCAACGTAGGTCCCTTTGAATGAATTCCTTTATTTTAATCAATATGATTCTATGACTCTTATATTCACCCAAATTCATAATACTAATCAGTGAAGCAATCCTACAGTTATAAAAATTACCTCATGAAAGCGAAGAAACTCTTTTTCATAGAAAATAATCATTTGACACATAATATTTGCATATTTACTTTTTTCCTGGTTTAAAAATGATCGATTAATTCCTTATAGCAGTCAAATTCATAGTCTTTCCCAAGAAATACATGTGTTTGAATTCAGCATCTCTGCTCAACTTGGTACAAGGTACATGACTTTGAACTAATTCAGTGCCCTAAACCTCCATTTTCTTATTTAGAAAATGGAGGTGATGACATCTTTTTTCAGAGCCTCTTTAACTGTAAATATCATATGGAATCTCTTAACATAACACTTAACACATAGAATTAAGTAAATCTTAGCAGACTCTGAAACAAACTGTTGGTGGCAAATCTTAAGGTTTGAGATTTCTGACCATCTAAAATTTTGCCTCAAAGCTCATCATTCTGAATCTGTCATACCCACCGTCAACACCCAGCATGTGAAGTCTCAGTTCAGAGTTTCTAGATCATATTTAATGATGAGTAACTAAGTGGTGCTTGGTTTCCTGTGATTACACACACATGACATATTACACAAATATTTACTTAGCTCCTTCTGTGTGCAAAGTTTTATAGACAATGAAAAGATACATCAGACATGTACCCTGTTGGCAGGCATTTAAATTTAAGCAGGGGAAATAAAGAAAACCATAAATCACTGGAATGTAAGGTTGAAATAGGTAATATTAGCTACAATTTATTGGACAACTTCTGCCCACCTGGTATTTTTCATTTGGCAGTTGTGTTTCAGAAATCAAGCTTTCCCACTCCCCCCACCCCTTGAGGGGAATTCTTTGTTTTCCCTCTCACATTCCCCATCTTGGTTAATACAAAAGGGATTTTCCCTGTCCCTTCGCACATTCCCACATGTATTGGGGGAAGATACTAAAACATCAAAAAGGATGCTGAGATAATAGGAAGAATGCTGAAGGACTGACCTAGGCAGGTGTCTCCACTTTCTCCCATTCCCGTTCTCCTCGGTCTCCAAGACAACAAAGCATGTTTAATCCACTGGACCAAGTTATCATTGGCTGCCTGAAAAAATAAAATAAATTCCCCCACCTAGGTCTCTCTCATCCTTTGTCTTGTGTGTCAATGTAAAAGAGGATGTCTTCTCTTACCTGCCGTGTAAACCCTCTGAGAGGAGGACTAAAGGCCCACCTTCCACCTTTATCTTTTCCAGTTTTAGGGTGCTTCTGCATGTGTGACTTTTGTCTTAGCTACTAGAAACAAATAAATTATTCCATGTAACTATAGTGTTTGATCTGTATATTTCGATGTCACTGCCATGTGGGAGGCAGCCCTGAAGACAGCAGAGAGGGTCAGGAGCCCGTCTCACCTTCAATATGTTGAGTGTTTACACCAGGAAGTGGGCTGAGTGCTATCTACACATGATGCTGACAACAGCCTTGAAGTGAAGTCGCTCAGTCGTGTTCAACTCTTTGCGACCCCATGGACTGTAGCCTACCAGGCTCCTCCATCCATGGGATTTTCCAGGCAAGAGTACTGGAGTGGGGTGCCATTGCCTTCTCCAGGGGAGCTTCCCAACCCAAGGATCAAACCTGGGTCTCCCGTGTTGTAGGCAGACACTTTACCATCTGAGCTACCAGGGAAGCCCGTTGAGATGGCTAACAAGTTCCACTTGACCAAGGGAGGCTTCCCTGGTGGCTCAGATGGTAAAGAATCTGCCTGCAATGTGTGAGACTCAGGTTCGATCCCTGAGTAGGAAGATCTCCTGGAGAGGCATGGCATTCCACTCCAGTATTCTTGCCTGGAGAATCCCATGGACAGAGGAGC
Source organism: Nanger dama (assembly GCA_917880005.1). NCBI lineage: Eukaryota > Metazoa > Chordata > Mammalia > Artiodactyla > Bovidae > Nanger > Nanger dama. The sequence goes on along the minus strand of CAKJTW010000074.1, from coordinate 5,866,869 downwards.
CTGGGGGGTTACAGTCCATGGGGCTGCACAGAGTCAGACACTACTGAGCAACTAATACACTTGATTGATCTCCAAGAGGACTACCCCCACATCCTCCAACCCTGGCTTTGAGGTTTGGTTTAAACATTCAATTTGAAGAATAGAAAGGTGTCCTGACAGTGCTTGAGGACATAGAATTCATAAACACATGATGAGATACACTGGTGAGGAGGGAGGCAGGGAAGAAGGGTCAAGGAAAGGTGAAGCTTTCAACTTCAACTCTTGCAAAACTCTGATACAGTGCTCTTGCTGTGAAACTTTTGGCTCCTCTGCAGATTTGTGACCAGAACTTCCAGGTGAAGGTCAATTCTGTTAAAGTTTTAAGTCTTCTCTGAGCACCTACAGCATTTTAGACAAAGCACGTTGCTCTGAAGATTGCATGTGATCATCTATAATAATATGCACCAGAGAATGAACACTGGGACACACCAGAGCTGTGGTGAGTAATGGTACTTATAAGGAAAGTCTCCTGGAGCAGAGTGGGTGTCCAATCCACTCCCTCCATCTCTCAGAATGCTCTGGAGAAGTCAGAACTAATGAGTTTCAAGTCTAATTTTAAATATGCAAAATAAACACAGGAATAATAACCCTCTGCAGTTTACTGAACAATCCCACACCTGCTATATTGATTCTCACCACAACCTTATGAGACCACTAGAGAGAATATAATTTATTTTTATTATTATTTTCAGAAGCTAGAGAGCAGAAAGAAATTTTACAAGAATGCAGGCCTTTAAAGTGTTAGTTTAGGTCAGTTCAGTCACTAAGTCACGTTCAACTCTTTGTGACCCCATGGACTGCAGCACACCTAGACTTCCCTGTCCATCACCAGCTCCTAGAGCTTGTTCACACTCATATCTATCAAGTGGTGATGCCATCCAACCATCTCATTCTCTGTCATCCCTTTCTCCTCCTGGCTTCATTCTTCCCCAGCATCACGGTCTTTTCTAATGAGTCAGTTCTTCGCATCAGGTGCCCAAAATATTGGAGTTTCAGCTTCAACATCAGTCCTTCCAATTGAATATTCAGGACTGATTTCCTTTAGGATGGACTGGTTGGATCTCCTTACAGTCCAAAGGACTCTCAAGAGTCTTCTCCAACACCATAGTTCAAAAGCATCAGTTCTTCTGCACTACCTTTCTTTATAGTCCAACTCTTACATCCATATATGACTACTGGAAAAACCATAACTTTGACTAGACAGACCTTTGTTGGCAAAGTAATGTCTCTTCTTTTTAATATGCTGTCTAGGCTGGTCATAGCTTTTCTTCCAAGGAGCAATCATCTTTTAATTTCATGGCTACAGTAACCATCTGCAGTGATTTTGGAGCCTAAAAGATAAAGTCTCTCACTGTTTCCATTGTTTCCCCATCTATTTGCCATGAAGTGATAGGACCAGCAAGAATCCCATAGAAGAAATGGAGTAGACATCATAGTTAACAAAAGAGTCTGAATGCAGTATTTGGACGCAGTCTCAAAAATGACAGAATGATCTCTGTTCATTTCCAAGGCAAACTATTCAGTATCACAGTAATCCAAGTCTATGACTCGACCAGTAATGCTGAAGAAGCTGAAGTTCAATGGTTCTATGAGAACGTACAAACCTTGTAGAACTAACACCCAAAAAAGATGTCCTTTTCATTATAGGAGACTGGAATGCTAAAGTAGGAAGTGAGGAAACACCTGGAGTAACAGGCAAATTTGGCCTTGGAGTACAGAATGAAGCAAGGTAAAGGCTAACAGAGTTTTGCCAAGAGAACACACTGATCATAGCAAACACCCTCTTCCAGCAACACAAGAGAAGACTCTGCTCTACACATGGACATCACCAGATGGTCAGTACCAAAATCAGATTGATTATATTCTTTGCAGCCAAAGATGGAGAAGCTCTATACAGTCAGCAAAATTAAGACTGGGAGCTGACTGTGTCTCAGATCATGAACTCCTTATTGCCAAATTCAGATTTAAATTGAAGAAAGTGGGGAAAACCACTAGACCATTCAGGTATGACCTAAATCAAATCCCTTACAACTTATAGGGAAGTGACAAATAGATTCAAGGGATTCTATCTGAGAGACAGAGTGCCTGAAGAACTATGGACAGAGGTTCCTTACATTATGCAGGAGGCAGAGATCAAGACCATCCCCAAGGAAAAGAAAAGTAAAAAGTCAAAATGGTGGTCTGAGGAGGCCTTACAAATAAGTATGAATAGAAGAGAAACAAAAGGCAAAGGAGAAAAGGAAAGATATGCCCATTTGAATGCAGAGTTCTAAAGAACAGCATGGAGAAATAAGAAATACTTCTTCAGTGATCAATGCAAAGAAATAGGGGAAACAATAGGATAAGAAAGTCTAGAGATCTCTTCAAGAAAATTAGAGATACCAAGATATTTCATGCAAAGATGGGTACAATAAAGAACAAAAATTGTATGGACCCAAATAGATGGGGAAACAGTGGAAACAGTGTCAGACTTTATTTGGCTCCAAAATCACTGCAGATGGAGACTGCAGCCATGAAATTAAAAGACGCTTACTCCTTGGGAGAAAAGTTATGACCAACCTAGATAGTATATTCAAAAGCAGAGACATTACTTTGCCGACTAAGGTCTGTCTAGTCAAGGCTATGGTTTTTCCTGTGGTCATGTATGGATGTGAAAGTTGGACTGTGAAGAAGACTGGGCACCAAAGAACTGATGCTTTTGAGCTGTGGTATTGGAGAAGACTCTTGAGAGTGCCTTGGACTGCAAGGAGATCCAACCAGTCCATTCTGAAGGAGATCAGCCCTGGGATTTCTTTGGAAGGAATGATGCTAAAGCTGAAACTCCAGTATTTTGGCCACCTCATGGCAAAGAGTTGACTCATTGGAAAAGAATCTGATGCTGGGAGGGATTGGGGGCAGGAGGAGAAGGGGATGACCAAGGATGAGATAGCTGAATGGCATCACGGACTTGATGGATGTGAGTCTGAGTGAACTCCGAGAGATGGTAATGATCAGGGAGGCCTGGCATGCTGCGGTTCATGGGGTTGCAAAGAGTCAGACACGACTGAACTGAACTGAACTGAACAGAAGTAGAAGATATTAAGAAGAGGTGGGAAGAATATACAAAAGAACTATACAAAAAGATCTTCATGACCCAGATAATTATGATGGTGTGGTCACCAACCTAGAGCCAGACATCCTGGAATGCAAAGTCAAGTGGGCCTTAGGAAGCATCACTACAAACAAAGCTAGCAGAGGTGATGGAACTCCAGTGGAGCTATTTCAAATCCTAAAAGTTGATGCTGTGAAAGTGCTGCACACAGTATGCCAGCAAATTTGGAAAACTCAGCAGTGGCCACAGGACTGGAAAAGGTCAGTTTTCATTCCAATCCCAAAGAAAGGCAATGCCAAAGAATGCTCAAACTACTTCACAATTGCACTCATCTCACATATTAGTAAAGTAATGCTCAAAATTATCCAAGCTAAGCTTCAACAGTATGTGAACCACGAACTTTCAGATGTTCAAGTTGAATTTAGAAAAGTTAGAGGAACCAGAGATTACATTGCCAACATCCATTGGATCATAGAAAAAGCAAGAGAATTCCAGAAAAACATCTATTTCTGCTTTATTGACTGTGACTGTGCCTTTGACTGTATGAACCACAACAAACTCTGGAAAATTCTGAAAGAGATGGGAATACCAGACCACCTGACCTGCCCCTTGAGAAATCTGTATGCAGGTCAAGAAGCAACAGTTACAGTGGGACATGGAACAACAGACTGGTTCCAAATAGGAAAAGGAGTTCGTCAAGGCTGTGTATTGTCACCCTGCTTATTTAACTTCTATGCAGAGTACATCATGAGAAACGCTGGTCTGGAGGAAGCACAAGCTAGAATCAAGATTGCTGGGAGAAATATCCATAACCTCAGATATGCAGATGACACCACCTTAATGGCAGAAAGTGAAGAAGAGCTAAACAGTCTCTTGATGAAAGTGAAAGAGGAGAGTCAAAAGTTGGCTTAAAATTTAACATTCAGAAAACTAAGATCATGGCATCTGTTCCCATTATTTCATGGCAAATAGATGTGGAAACAATGACAGACTTTATCTTTTTGGTCTCCAAAATCACTTCAGATGGTGACTGCAGCCATGAAATTAAAAGTCACTTGCTCCTTGGAAGAAAAGTTATGACCAACCTAGACAGCATGCTAAAAAGCAGAAAGATTACTTTGCCAACAGAGGTTGGTCTAGTCAAAGCTATGTTTTTTCCAGTAGTCTTGTATGGATGTGAGAGTTGGACAATAATGAAAGCTGAGCACAGAAGTATTGATGCTTTTGAACTGTGGTGTTGGAAGACTCTTGAGAGTTCTTTGGACTGCAAGGAGATCCAACCAGTCAATCCTAAAGGAAATCAGTCCTGAATATTCTTTGGAAGCATTGATGCTGAAGCTGAGACTCCAGTATTTTGGCCATCTAATGCAAAGAACTGATTCATTCGAAAAGACCCTGATGTTGGGAAAGAGTGAAGGTGGGGGAGAAGGGGATGACAGAGAATGAGATGGCTTGATGGCATCACCAACTCAGTGGACATGAGTTTGAGTAAACTCTGGGAGTTGGCAATGGACAGGGAGACCTGGCATGCTGCAGTCCATAGGCTCACAAAGAGTCAGACATGACTGAACTACTGAACTGCCTGAACTGATAGGACCAGATGCCATGATCTTAGTTTTTTGAATGCTGACTTTTAAGCCAACCTTTTCACTCTCCTCTTTCACTTTTATCAAGAGGCTCTTTAGTTCTTCTTTCTGCCATATGCATTTCTGAGGTTATGGATATTTCTCCCAGCAATCTTGATTCCAGCTTGTGCTTCATCCAGCCTGGCCTTTTGCATGATGTACTCTACATATAAGTTAAATAAGCAGGGTGACAATACACAACTTTGACATACTCCTTTCCTGATTTGGAACCAGTCTGTTGCTCCCTGTCCCCCAGTTCTAACTGTTGCTTCTTGACCTGCATACAGATTTCTCAGGAAGCAGGTAAGATGGTCTGGTATTCCCAACTTTTGAAGAATTTTCCACAGTCTGTTTGAGCTACACAGTGAAAGGCTTTGACACAGCAGAAGCAGATGTTTTTCTGGAAATCTCTTGCTTTTTCTATAATCCAACAGATGTTGGGAATTTGTTCTCTGGTTCCTTTGCTTTTCTAAATCCAGCTTGAATATCTGGAAGTCCATAGTTCATGTACTGTTGAAGCCTGGCTTGGAGAAACTTGAGTTTTACTTTACTAGCATATGATATGAGTGAAATTGTGCAGTAGTTTGAGCTTTCTTTGGCATTACCTTTCTTTGGGATTGGAATGAAAACTGGCCTTTTCTAGTCCTGTGGCCACTGCTGAGTTTTCCAAATTTGATGGCATACTGAGTGCAGCACTTTCACAGCATAATCTTTTAGAATTTGAAATAGCTCAACTGGAATTCCATCACCTCCACTAGCTTGGTTTGCAGTGATGCTTCCTAAGGTCCACTTGACTTCACATTCTAGGATGTCTGGGTCTAGGTGGGTGAGTGATCACACCATCGTTATTATCTGGGTCATGAAGATCTTTTTGTATAGTTCTTCTGTATATTCTTGCCACTTCTTATTAATATCTTCTGCTTGTATTAGATCCATACCATTTCTGTCCTCTATTGTACCCATCTTTGTATGAAATATTCCCTTGGTATCTCTAATTTCCTTGACGAGATCACGAGTCTTTCCCATTCTAATGTTTTCCTCTATTTATCTGCATTGATCACCGATCAAAGTGGTAGAGTCAGTGTCTAAATTGATTCCATAATTTTTAGCCAAAAAATTCATGCAAACTAACTGAAAATTGCAATTGTGCCTGTTGTGCTGCCCTACCTTTGTGTGTAGATAACCAAGATTACATTAAGAACAAATAGCAGTGGACTTCCCTGGTAGCTCAGTGGTAAAGAACCTGCCTGCCAATAGACGAGTTCAGTCCTTGGTCCAGGAAGAGTCCACATGCCCAGAGCGACTAAGCTCATGAACCACAACTACTGAACCTTTGCTTGAGAGCCCAGGAGCTGCAACAACTGAAGCCCGAGAGCCCTAGAACCCATGATCCACACCAAGAGAATCCACCGCAATGAGAAACCCATGCACCACAACTAGGGAGTAGCTTCTGCTCACTGCAACTAGAGAAAGCCCTTGTACCAACAAAGACGCAGTGCAGTGAAATTAATCAGTTAATTAACTACTTGATTAATTAAAAAAGAACAAATCACAGGTACTAAGTACCTGGAAGAAGGTGTAGAAAGGGTGTCATAATGCTCAGTGAGAGCTGGGTTTGTAGGATGCCCTGCATCTTCCTCAGCTGACTTTGTAGAATCAACGTCTGACTCTGCACCCTGAGGCCTGGAGAAGCAGCAGGAGGCGGTGCAGCTGACAACATTAGCTCCTGACATGAGCAGTCGGAGCCTTCCCAGCGCCCCAGGATGCGCCTCTTGGCTAGGCAGACTTGAACAGTGGTGTTCTCTTCACAGGCTGCTATGGGAGCGTGGCCGGCTTCCCCACACTTCATTAACCATGCTTCTATTTTTGCCTTTTGTCTTGTTTCCATTCAGTGTCAGAACGGATTCTCACCCTGGGATCAGAGGCGTTTGTGAGAGCCACAGTCAGAAACTCCTCTGTCTTCATGTAGAGGACTTTTTTGGGAGGTTCCTTGGCCAAAGTGAAGTCATCTGTGTTTCCTGTTGGAAGAGGGGGTGACAGTGGGGCATTTTTTCTAAACACTGACAGGCTATGATGTTGCCTTCCTTGCTTCCTTCCTCTCCCCCTCCCTTCCTTACTTTCTTCCATCTTTCCTTCCTTCCATTCTTCCCCTCTTTTATGCTGGAGCATAAAGGTAAGTAAAATTTACCTCTCCTCTTTGAGTTCCCAATAGTTAACTGAGGAAGACAGGTACATCAAAATGAATGATCAGCAACAGCCTGATAACAGAAGTGTGCCCAGCACGCTAGGCAGAAGCTCAGAAAAGGAGGTCTCGACTCTCACCAGGAAGACCAGGAGGGGTACAGGAAGGTGCATGTAAGAGACACAGGAAGGTGAAATGTACATGTGGGTCCATGTACCAGGTGAAGACCTGGAGCGTTAGCCTGGAGCTGGTGGTTTTATGGAGAAGCCACATCGGGCATGAGTTAGAGGAAAATGATTCTGGTTTCAGTGGAAATAGTGGGTTGGAATCGAGTGAGATAGGAATGGGGACCTGTAGACACTGGGATGGATGCAAGTCAATGAGGGTGGACAGAGCAGGATTATTTCCAGTAGACTCTCCAGACCCTGAAAAGGCTATTAATACTTAACCATACCCTTAGCTATGATTCAAAGATATATATAAATACAGTATTAAGACATAAATTAGAAAAACCTTATATTCATGGTGAAATTAAAATGTCTTCCTAGGTTTTTATCTGAAGCAGATAATTCTGTACAACCTCATTGAAGTTGAACTTTTCTCATTTCCTTTTTTGAGCCCTGCCTTAGATTCCCTAGGTGTCAGCAGAGTTGGTGTGTGAAGAGAAGAGGTCCCTGGCAAGGACTCACAGGTCACAGCCTCGAATGTCACAGCTTGCCATTGGCATCAGAGGTCCTCACTGCCCCCCCACCAGGCACACAGGCTTGGGTAGTGACTTCTGAACCCCAGGCTGGAGGGGTGTAGTACGGCTGCTTTGTGAGCCTGGCATCTCAGTCTGTCTAATGGTGGAAAAAATACATGGGATATCCATGTACAGGCATGTGCAACAAGAGCGTGAACTGGTCTGGCTCAGTTCATGTTCAGTCACTAACCGTTGTTACCGTGATGTGGGTACAAGCTCACTCTTGGGTCTTGAGATGACTCCTTGTGCTTCGTGGGGATTTCAGCAAAAGCAAGTGGGTGGAGGGATTCTTTGGCGAAGGCAGCTAGATAAGGCACAGTGGAGAGGGTGGAGGACATGACTACAATCCAGGAGAGGGATGGTGGCAGCTCCTGAGGGCCTGGCCAGAGCATTACTACAAACCACGGTCCCCTGAGGAGAGACCAAGGCTCTAACCCACAAGCCCGGCTTCCCTAAACACTGGATTGTTTGAGTTTCTGGCTCTTGTGAGATGACTTGAGATAAAGGAAATGCCCTCAACATCACTCCCTGCACTCCGAAACACATATGCCCTTCTCCATTACTACTCACATCCAAAACTGCAGGAATTCAGGTCACACAAGTGTCCAGAACCTAATTCCCAGGATAGGAGCAGCATTTCTTTTTCCATACTGAGGCCAAGACCTCTCGCTCAATCTCAGATAGTATCAGTGTGCATGTGTGCATGTTCAGTTACTCAGTCATGTGCAATTTTTTTGTGACTGCATGGACTGCAGCCCTCCAGGCTCCTTTGTTCATGGGATTCTTCAGGCAAGAATACTAGAGTGGGTTGCCATGCCCTCCTCCAGGGGATCTTCTCAACCCAGGAATCGAACTCACATCTCCTACTTTGGCAGGTGGATATTTTATCACTGAGTTACCTAGGAAGCCCCTAATATTGAAGTAAGAGCTCTTAATTTATTCATTTTTAATTGAGACTCAGATCACTTTTGTTCTGGTCTCTCTCTCTGTCTCTGGGTCTGTCTGTTTCTCTTTCAGTCCCTTATATTCCCTCACTTCTGTGTCTGTTCTTAGTATAGAATTGTTTACATTCCTTAAAAAAGGCCTGATATGGGGTGGGAGGTGGGAAGGGGCTTCGGCATTGGGAGATCGTGTACACCTGTGGCTGATTCATGTCAATGTATGGCAAAACCATTACAATATTGTAACGTAAAATAAAGTATTAAAAATAATAATAAAATTAAAAAAAAACATTTTCTGTATAGCCATTAGGTCATGTGTTATACAAATCCTCTGTGTCCTTACTTATGTTCTATTTTACTTGATGAATTGTATTTCCAAAGGAGGTATCTTATTGTCCATACAACAGTTCATTTTTCTCTCCCCTTTATTATTTTTTGCTTTTAATATTCATTTTACTTTCATATTTTTAATATTTTATTTTTAACATTTAAATCATACAGAAAAGTAGAGAAAGAGTATAACTGAAAACTTTGTCCACAATTCGGGTTTCCTAAATTAATGATTAAAGGTTGTACACACTATTAGATGAAGTAAGTCAGACAGAGGAGAAATATTCTATGATATCCCTTATATGCGGCTCTGAAAAGTAATGATACAAATGATCATTACTTACAAAACAAAGAGACTCACAGACTTAGAAAATGAACTTATGGTCACCAGGGGAAGGAATAGTTAGGGAGTTTGGAAAGGTTATGTACACAATGACCGTTAGAAATGGTTTAAAATGGGTAATCAACACGGACTTCTTGTAGAGCACATGGAACTCTACTCAATGTTATGTGGCAGTGTGGATGGGAGGCGAGGTTTGGGGAGAATGGATACATGTATACGGCTGGCTGAGTCCCTTCGCTGTTCACCTGAAACTATCACAACATTGTTAATCAGCTATACCCCAATACAAAATTAAAAATTCAAAAAAAAAAAAGGGCCATGCTTTTACTCGACTTTATGGTGATCAAGTCTCCCTCCTCCTTTTCCATAGCTATTTGTTTTTAAATCTGACACCACATCTTCCAGGAAGCCCCTCTAACCCTTCACAGGCTGGATTAGCTCCTTTGCACTGCACCTGTGTCACCAAGTGGGACCCCATGGAGTCTTTCAAGGACAGACCTCCATATCCTCAGCCTCCCTTTTGTTTATTGAAAATGGTTAGCTCCTTAGGCCTTTCTTCAGTTCCAAAGAATAAACTTAATCACAAAAGTGAGGAAAATGCAGAAACAAAGTAAAACAGTCAAGCAAGACAAAATAATAGTTGTTTAGCCGTTAAATAAAATCAAGGGCCTTTAGTTCTCCTTCAAAGACTACAGATGATATTTTGAGCCATATTTTTGAGCTGTTTTTCAGATTCAGAAACTCCCCCAGGTGGAAGAAGTTAACTGCACACTGACCACCAGCACATAGACCTTGGACCAATTGGAATCAGAGGGTTGCCGATGCTGACTCCCACTTACCTTGCCAGCAACCAATCAGAAGAATGCTGTCAACTTAAAAATATTCACAACCTAGAAGTTGAGACTTTTGTTGTATTTGGCAGAAATTTCTAGGGCTTAGGCCTGGGAGTAGAGAAGGCAATGGCAGCCCACTCTAGTACTCTTGCGTGGAAAATCTCATGGATGGAGGAGCCTGGTAGGCTGCAGTCCATGAGGTCACTAAGAGTCAGATACTACTGAGCAACTTAACTTTGACTTTTCACTTTCATACATTGGAGAAGGAAATGGCAACCCACTCCAGCATTCTTGCCTGGAGAATCCCAGGGACAGGGGAGCCTGGAGTGGGTTGCCATGCCCTCCTCCAGGGGATCACCTCAACCCAGGAATCCTGCCGTCTATGGGGTCGCACAGAGTTGGACACGACTGAAGTGACTTAGCAGCAGCAGCAGCAGGCCTGGGAGGCAGCGTCTTAAGTAACCTTGAGAGAACTGCTCCGAGGAGGCGAGGGAAGAAGGCAGGTTACATAGAAGTTTTGCAACAAAGGTCGGGTAGTCTGAACATCAAAAGATTATTGGTAATTAAAGAAAACCAGGTATTACAAGTTAAGGAATTTAGCACTTTTCTATGTATGTGTGTTAGTCACTCAGTCGTGTCCAAATCTTTGTGACTCCATGGACTGTAGTCTGTCAGGCTCCTCTGTCCATGGGATTTTCTAGGTAAGAATACTGGAGTGGGTTGCCATTCCCATCTCCAGGACATCTTTCCAACCCAGGGATCGAACCCGGGTCTCTTGTATTGCAAGCAGCTTCTTTACCACTGAAAGAGAAGCCTCCTTTTCTGCGTATAGGAAGATGCAAGAGTCTGGGCTCTCTGAAATAATTCTTTTCATATATATCTCCGCTATCTGGGACCAGTATCCTGTTCTCACATCCTGAGCTTCCTTTCCTCAGAGTTCATCGTAAGGATAGGCTCTAGTCTGATGGCTGCTATACAGCTGGTCTTCTTCTCCTTCCTGAATTCCCTTCAAGAGCAGGGGGCTGCAATTGCTGATGCCTGTGGCATCCTTGTTTACTGATATGGCAGAAAATATTCCATTTCTCAATGTCCACAAGCTGATCACAGTCAACCACTCCCCTCCTTGCATGATGCCCTGAAATAAAGATGTACTTCCCTTCACTATCATCACGTGTCAGTAGACTGATTTTATTGTGCAAGGGCAAGTGGACCCAGGAGGCTTCCCTGGTGGCTCAGAGGTAAAGAATCTGCTTGCAATGCAGGAGACACAGGTTTGAACCCTGGGTCGGGAAGATCCCCTGGAGGAGGGCATGGCAACCCATCCGAGTATCCTTGCCAGGAGAATCCCATGGATAGAAGAGCCTGGTGGGCTATGGTCCGTGGGGTTGCAAAGAGTCAGACATGACTGAAGTCACTGAGCTTGCACATATGGTGCAACTGGACCCAAGATTGTTTCCATAAACTTGGAACACAAAAGGACAGCAGCTCTGAGTAGGCATTCTGCCTAGGCTTATGGGCCCCTGGTCAGTGGCAACTCTTGGATCCTGTCCAGCAGCTGCCCAAGCATCTTTGTCTCAGCAACAGCCCCAGATGCTGACCAATGATCAGGCATCACTGGCTCATAGTGTTTTCAGTTCTGTATTAAAAAAAAAAAAACAAAAAAAAAAACTGAAACAAGGCTCTAGCCTTAGTCTGGTAGGGTCTGGTGGGGTCTTCTGGAAATGTCCTCGTAAGTAATGAGGTTCAAGTGTAAGGATACTGCCTTGATATTATCTTGCTTTCTTGGACAGCAAACTCCATGCAACTCTGTTGTAAAAATCTTCAATTTTGTTCCTGCCACTAGAATGGGAGTTTCTTGAAGGAGTTTTTATTTTAATATATCACTGATAGTAAAACATAACCTCAGTTTAATAACAACGTTTTGCTGATTTAAAAATCCTTCCATGAGAAACATAAGTATTGATTATAAAATACACTCTAATTTCATAACACTAAGATGGAAAACAATGTGCAAGTTTATACTGAGAAAACATGGTTTGCTTATTAAAGTCTTTCTTCTTAGCACCTGGCCTGTAGTAGGGTTGGCAGAGGCTGTAAATGTCTGCAAAGGTCCACACACTGGTCTTCATTTTCCCCAGCACCCACACAGCTGCGGGATGTCACATGACTCTGTCCTCCCATGCAACACAAGCAGAAACGATGGGCCAATTCCAGGGAGAGATGGTTCTGGCTAATCTAGACTTTTCCACACTCCCATTTGTGAGACTGGAAATGAGGCCCCCAAGGTGGTTATGTCGGTTACAATTTAGAAGAAATTTAGGTCTCTGCTTCACCACATTCAGCCCACACAGGACAATGGGGAAAGCAAAAGTAAACCTTTGCTGTGTTAAGCCACTGAGGTTTCATGTTGCTTCAGACTGTTACTATACTATAGTCTATATTTTCTTTATTATATCCATTGGTCTTCCCAGGTGGCTCAGTGATGAAAGTATCCACCAGTAATGCAGGAGACACAGGAGATGTAGGTTCAGTTCCTGGCTCTGGAAGATCTCCTGGAGAAGGAAATGGCAACCCACTCCAGTATTCTTGCCTGGAGAATCCCATGAACCAAGGAGTCTGATGGACTACAATCCATGGGGTAGCGAAGAGTTGACCATGACTTAGTGACTAAGCTACCATCACCATACATTTTCTTTATTAAGAACATCAGTCAAAACAAGTGTGTTATAAATATCTGCTTGAACCCTAAAATCAGACAATCAATTGCTATGTTAATGACAGATGAAGAACAACCATGATTTAGTTTTAGAAGCTGAAAAATCATGTGCAAAAGTGAAGAGCTTTTCTTTCATGAGTACAACTGCTGCTGTGCTCCACACCGTCTATTTTAATTCTCAGAGCATCTCCAATGACGTCATCTCCCAGTGCAGGTGAGAAGTCTGTTCAGAGAATTTAAGAGTCTTGTTCAAAACTCTACATGTGCAGCTAGTTAAGTGGTGGAGTCCAGATCCCAACCCACCCTTCCATATAAAGCCCAGGCGGATTCCCAACTCTTCTGCAAACAAAAAGAGAAGGTGTTGGTGGCACGGCAACTTGGGGTCATCAGGAGTGCCAGCTGTGTGCACAGGAAGGAAACTTACACATGAGGGTTCAGATCAAAATGTCCACACTGCTCAGCAGGGAGATGATGGCTCAGCATCTCTCGTGAAAGGGGCTGAGAGTTAAGTACAGAATTATTACAGCTAAGTATAGAACTATGGTGTTTGAGTCAGCCTGCTTTGCTCAAGCCCCAATCCCACCTACTATGAGCTGTGTTATCCCCAAAACTCAGATCCTTTTTATGTAAAATGAAATTAATACATCTACTTAATCATGCTGCTGGGAGGATTAAGGTAGATGTTTCATGTGAACTAGCCAAAAGAGACTGCTACCTAGCGAGCCCTCAGGAGAAGTTACCTAGTAATCATGCTGTTAGTGTGACCAGGAAGTGTAGGGCACCAGGCTTGTGTGTACCAGGGGATAGACTCAGCTTTCCCAGTCAGGAAAGGTTTATAAGGAAATGGCATTTAAAGTAAGATCTGCTGCGACTTAAGAATCTGCCTAACCAATGCAGGGGATGCAGGTTCAATGCCCGGTCAGGGAACTAAGATCTCACATGCTGTGGAGCAACTAAGCCTGAACGCTACAACTACAGAACCGCTGTGCCACAGCTAAGACCCGATGCAGCCAAAAATAAATAAATACTTTCTAAAATAAAGTTAAAAACAAAAACAAAAAAAAATCAAGTAAGACCTGGAGAAAGTGTGAGGATTAGTTAGGTGAAAAGTTCTGGACAAGTTTCCTAGAGCACTCCAAGGAAAGAGGATGTCATAAACAATAACTTAAAGTGAAGTGAATTCACTCATTCGTGTCCGACTCTGGCACCAGAAATATTGGTGCAAATGAAAGACACAGAGCTAAGTAGGGGCAAGGTAATGAAGAGAATTTGAAGCTCAGTTACAGACTTTAGAATGCATCCTTTGTGCAGGCAAGTCCCTCAAAGGCTATAGGTTTTCCTTATCTAGTTGGCATCTGATTGGATTTTTCCAAGCTCAGGAGGCTGTTGATTCCTGGTTTCAAGAGTTCTGTCACTCAAGCATATAAGGCATGACAGTATATCTCCAAATCATATCCCCAAATTTGACCACATCCTTTTCTCCCTGACCATGAAGCTAACACACTTTCTTCTTGGATTTCCAAACCAACCTCCCAAACTGCTTTCCCCCTACTCAACACCTCCACCCCCACCAGCTTAATGCCCTGCACTCAGCAAGCACAATATTCTCTCTAAAGCATGATCAGATTATGTCATCCCTTGAATAAAACAACTGAATCATTTTCCCTTCTACTTAGGAAAAAAAAATTCCCAAATCCTTACCCTTCTTTACACAGTCCTACATAATAAACTAAATTCTCCTTTTTTTTTTTAACCTTTTCAGTTTCCATTTGAAAACCTGTTTCTCAGGGAGACTTTTTCTGACACCTCTAGGTAAGACAGTGCTATATCTTTCATCTCCACAGAATAAAAATTTATTTTCCTCTGTATATAATTCCTGGTATCATTTTAGGAGATTTTATCAGTATCCAGACCTATCCCTCAATTCATTTGTCTACGTGTTTGTCATTTGTCTTCCCTCTCTGGCAGATAAATTCTGTTGGGAATTTTGTCTGTTTCATCTGCCCTCATGTCCTCAACACGTGGAGGAATTTATGGCACAAATTAGGGAGGAAATTTTAGTTTGGCTACCCACTAAGTAGGTAATTCTTCTAACCAATATTTAGTTTCCCAAGTTGTTTTGTTCACTTTTATGTTCATCTTAAATCTTCATGCACCACAAGACTATGAGAGAATGAAGCTCTGATCAGTCTAAATTCCAGATCTTCTTGGATCTGAATTCACCTGACTATTACTGCTACTTCTAATCACCACCATCACCACTACCAACATCATCATCACCATCATTAACATCACCATCTCCACCGTCATCACCAACATCACCACCATCATCTCCACCATCATGACCAGCATCAGCACCGTCATCATCACCACAAACAACAACACCATTCTACAATAATAGCTGCTTCTATCAAACACATTTCATGTGCCAGACATTCTGCCACTTTCTTATTTAACCTTCACAATGAGAGAAAGTTGACACCATTTTCTTTATCTTTCAGATGGAGAGACAGCCGCTCAGAGTTCAGAAAATTTAAATGAGTTGTTCAAAATCACATAGCTGACATGTGAGGGAGTGGGTTTCAAATCTAGCTCTGCTTGAACCCAAAGGCAGTGCTTTCCACAAGGAAAATCTACTCTGGTTTTATCCCTGATTTTCTCATTTCGTGACCATTGACTGGATCTTCAGGATTCCAGTTTATCACGACCTTTTGGATTTTTCTAAAACTCATTTCATCCTACTCTTTTTTCCTGCAAGGACTATGGCTTGGAATTGACATCTGGCTCCTGTGGTCTCATCCACCCTGGCAGAATCCCAAGTCCACTCTAATTCTCATTCCAAGTGGAAAACACGAGAATGTTTGTATAACTGGATTGGTGAAAATCAAGTTATTAAGACAAATTCAGTGATGGTCTCTCAGGGTCCACGTGTGGTCTTTTGTTGTCTACACTAAGTGCTGACTCTCTTGATTTTAATACAAAAGATTGAAGCTCAGACAATCCAATATCTTGATGAGCACATCCATCAGAACAGGCAACTGGCACGAGCCTGCCTGCCAATTCCCTTGCAAAGATTTCTTAATAGAAATTAAGAGATCTTCTTGAAATGAGCATGATGGGATGGTGCTTTTTGCTCTCATCACGTTAACCACATTAGAGCCCAGTGCATTAAGCCTTGCTTTTGGAATTTCATTAGTAATAAGCCAAAGAGCTGCAGATTTGAGTTAAATCTTTGACATCTCAAGAGAGAAAAAAAATAGTCAGAAAAACATGCCTCACATTTTCTCTCCCTTGTCAGACAAATTGGTATTCTGTTGATCTTGTTTTTGAAATATCTTGCATTTCAAGCCATTAGAGAGAGAAAATACTTATTTGTCATCACTTTCCTATGATGCTTAGATGTGTACTGTCAAGGATGATTTTTCAGACATAATCCAGCCCTGTGAGGATTGCTATTCGTGTTAATTAGCATGTGACAGCTTGGATTCCTCCAGAGGACCTCCCAATTCTTGTGGCTTATTTAAGGCAAGGAGAAACGAATCTACTGTGCAGCCAGTGACCACGGACCTAACATTTCCTCTGCATGACCCTTGCTCTAAGTGGTTTTATAAGATGTTTATCGCAGATGTGGTCAAGTGTGTTTTCAGGTGGTCAGGCTCCTTTCTCAACACCCATAGAGACTATCACTTCTCTGCGATTTTGAAATCCGAAATTCTGAAGGCTTCTTTATAAGCATTTTGCAGTCAAACATTACCTGACTTGACATGAGGCTTTTTTTCATTCTTTAACCCTCTAGTGTAGATAGGTTTCTTGGCTAGTGCATAAATATCTATACTTCTTGTCCCTGACCCCACCAAGGACATGACCTTTCTAAAAATAAAGGAAAGAAAGAAAGAGGAAGGAAAGAGGGAGGGAGGGGAAGAAGAAAGAAAGAAGAGAAGGGGAATTCAAAAGCCCGGGCTGGAAAGCTTCCAGATATTGACTGAGAAACTGTGCTTCTATGTTGGTGGTACTGTATGGATATAGATTAATATTAAACCCTGAGTTCCATTGGTAGAAGGATGACCAAATGCCAAGTAGGTAAAAACCCCAACTTTGTCTTGGGTCTCCAGGCAACCTCTCCTCTCTTCCCTGTCAACACAGAAAACATCCTCTGTTCTCCATAACCTGAAAGTCTCACCATATGGCAAATCCCAAATTCACTCCCCAGTGTTGTATTTCCTAACACAGGAATTGGCTCTACTCTCCCTAGTGTGATGCAGGCACCTTTATTACAGGCAAACTTTGACTTATAGTTAATTGCATGTCTCGCACCCTTGACTGTAGAGTTTATTTATTCATGCAATGACTCAAGTTTTAATGCCAGCCTTATACTTGGTAGTTTTAATATTTTGTTTTCCAATTAATCATTGCAAAAACCTTGGTTACACTTATCAGTGCTTCAATTTTCACAGAAGAAAAACTGAAAACTGAAGCTCAGAGTTTAGACAACTTGTTTAAGGGCATGCAGCTTATAAATTGTACATTTAGGATTTTAACCCAGGTCTTTCGACCCAAAAGTCCATGGTTTGTGTATTCTACACAGTGTTTGGGGGACATATTGTCCTGTTTTCTTTGTTTTGATCATGATGTAGTACATTATTAAAGTGGTTTCTAAATAGGTAGTTAGACATATTGTTCATTGCTTCCATTAGATGACTCAGAGGAACACAAAGATCTCCTGCATAACTGACTGATACAGTTAAGGAATTATGCCCTGGTCTTAGAGTTTGACCAATTGTTTCCTGTACTGACCTTGTTTGTTGACTTTTCCTTTTAGTGCACATTCCAAAAAAAAAGATACTAGCTAAAGCAGAATGCCGCTTAAACACAAGAGAATGTATTATTTTTAATTTGAAGGACAACTTTATGACTGGCTACTCCAACAGTCAGCTGTATGTAAGATCCCAGACCCTGCTCAGTCAGGGGCTTATATTTCCCCAGGCACCCCACCACCCAAGCTTCAGTACAATTGCCATGAATCTATTGTTCATCCTCTAGGATACAGTCAAGAAAGGAAATCTAAAACTTTATGTTAATCCAACCTGATTGTTTGTGTGGTTAATTTCCACAAGGAGTGTGCATGTTCAGTCATGTCTGACTCTTTGTGACCCCATGGACTGTAGACCCCCAGGTTTCTCTGTCCATGGGATTCTCCAGGCAAGAGTACTGGAGTAGGTTGCTATTTCCTTCTCCAGGGCATCTTCCTGACCCAGGGGTCAAACTCACATCTTGTGAATCTCCTGCACTAGCAGACAGATTCTTTACCACTGAGCCACTTATGGGAAGACCCATAAGAATACTGGAGCCAATTGCTGTTTCTTTCTCCAGAGGCTCTTCCAGACCCAGGAATCAAACCTGCATCTCCTATATTGGCAGGTGGATTCTTTACCCCTGAGCCACTAGGATTCTCTTGCAATTGACTTCTCAGCATCATATAATGTGACTCATCCTTGTTGATATGCATAGCAGTGATTTGCTCTGCTTCACTGTTACGTGATATTCCTTTGTAAGAGGGTACCATAATGAATTAATCCACATGATGAATTTCTAGACACCGCATAATCATAATCAGGTTTTCCTAATTTTTTTCTTCTTTATTTTTAATTTGCTTATCCATTCATCTATCAAACAGGTAGTCATTGAGGGCCTGTTCAGTGACAAACACCTTTCTATGCCCTTAGGAACAGTAGTAAACCAATGAAGCGGTGCCCTTAGGCTGCTTAAATTCTTGAGTAAAGAAGCAAAGAAAAATAAATGTGAATACACAATATGTCAGGTGTGGACAAAAAACAAACTAGGATAAGGGGGGATTAGGATTGTTGCAGTTAGAAAATGTAGTGTAGTCATATGTTATATAGCATAGTCAGGGAAATTTTCATTGACAAGGTGGCCATTTGTATAGCAATCTAAATCTGGTGCTTCCTGGAGGAAAAAGTATTCCAAACAGAATACAAAGGCCTAAGTAAGTAGGATTTTAGACTATTTGAGACATGGTAAGTGAGCTATGGTGCCTGGATCAGTGACTATGAAAGAGTGGAGAAAAGAGGTCAAAAATGCTACAGAGAAGCTAAAGCATGTAGAACTTGATGGTCAGGATAAGCATCTCTGCTTTTGCTCTAAGTGGAGTGGGAAGTCCGTGGGGAGATTTGATGAGAAGAGTGGCATGGTGCTATTTACTCTTTAATAAGTCACTCTGGTTGCTGTGATGAGTGTGAACATCAAAAATTCAGGTATGAACTGAGGAGTCTGGTTGGGAGTTACTGTGAAAATAAACTTCAAGGATGATGGTGACTTGTACCACTAGAGTGGTAAGTAATCCAATTATATAAATACAGTAGGATACTGATGTATTAGTGGGTTTGATTTTTCATATCTCCCTGTGTCCATGCTGACATTGACTTTGAACTTGACATTTGACTTATTTTAGCCAATAGGATAGTATCAGGTTGAGATTAAATGAGATTGAAAAACTGTTTATATACTTATGCTTCCTGGTCACCAGCCTATCAAAAGGCTGGATGAGCCTGCTTGAGGGATGTGAGAGATGTGAAAAAAACTGAGTCACTGAAGCCAACCCCAGCGAGGCTAGTTACCAGCTGACCACAAATACGTGAAATGAAATAAGCCAACCCTGGTCCAAATAATCAGAACTGCTCTGCTGATCTATACGCTTATGAGAACACAATAAATCATGACTGTGTTAAGGTTAGGAGCAGTTTGGTGCGCAAAATTAGCCAGCTGATGTGCATATGAAGACAGAGCAGACGTGTTGCTGAGAACCTTTCCTGTTTACTTCTACTTGTTCTCAGAGGCAGAAAACTAGGACAATGACTGAGAGTGAGGATTAGGTACCAAGCTTTCAAGGAGGTTTTGAGTGAGTGAAAGTGAAAGTGAACTCGCTCAGTCGTGTCCGACTCCTTGTGACCCCATGGCCTGTAGCCTACCAGGCTTCTCAGTCCATGAGATTTTCCCAGGCAAGAATACTGGAGTGGGTTACCATTTCCTTCTCCAGGAGATCTTCCTGACCCAGGAGTTGAACCCGGGTCTCCTGCACTGCAGGCAGACACTTTACCATCTGGGCCACCAAGGAAGGAAGGTATAAATTACTCATCTAGAAGGATGAGCGAGAAAACAAACAGTAGAATTCAGTAAAAATCACTTATTTTAAGATCTCAATAGGGATTAACACTTAACAATGTAAAGGGAGACAGGGCAATATACCTGTGTGTTTTTCTTCAGACATATTGAGTTGCATGAGATAGGAAGAAAATACTTGGATTTAGGCAGGCTTATTTTAGTTCTGTTTTGGAAAAAAAGGGGAGACAGTATCAGAAGTCAGCAAACATTTTCTGTAAAAGGAGATACAGTAAATGTTTTAAGCCTTGTGTGCCGCAGGGTCTCTGTAGGGACCGCTGAACTCTGCCGTAGCAGCAAGAAAACAGCCACAGGCAATATGTAAACAGATGGCCTAGTTCTGTGTTTCCAATAAAACTTTATTTACAAAACATATGACCCTGCCCCAGGTCTAAAGAGTTGGAGGTATCCAGAAGGGAGTGATTATAATGTTGGTTCATGTAATCAGATTGGGAAAAGAGATAATGGAAGACATGAAGAATGAACACCCTCACACATGTCAATTGGTACAAGTATGTGTACGTGTGATGTGCATGTGTGTTGAAGTATTACTCGTCTGATCAACATTACTAGGTAATGGTAACTTGTTTTCCCTATTATCTACACCATTTTATCCTTCCCATAGCATATTAGGAAAACAAGGATGTTTCCCTACATCCTTGTCAATAATTATCATTTATAGGTACCTCTCTCTTTCCTCTATTTCCATTTTAGTACATCATCTTGGCTTACCATGTTTTCTGGAAGCCCAGAACTGCCATCCTCCTCACTCTGCAGGATGAAGATGTGTGCAGAGAAGCTCCACACACATGCCAGGCCACGGCTTACTGAGAGTCAGACCTCTGTAAGGGACAAACACATGGCACGATGCACGTGTTCAAGTCTGTTCCAGGCCCCAGGCCAACCCTGATCAAGATGGAAAGTACTTTGTTACCTGAGGCCAATTATTTGATGGAATCTAGAAATAAGTCATTGAGCTCAATGCATTATTTACTGAGAGACTTCAACGGCATCTTAAGCATCACCATGCTTCTATTCATAGTTATGGAAAATGGCTCCTACTGGGATGCATATTTCTGAGTATTAATAAAAATATGAAGGCCCATAGTGACTTGGATCTTCCCTTTATAGCATCTATTTGCAGATGGGCTTAAGGAGAGGGTCTCAGTGCCAGCATGTCTCATCTACAGAAACCAATGAATATTTTATTTTGTCCCTCATGCAAACTTTATCTGGTGAGCACTTTTAACAGTTACAGTTGTACAAAAATAGCTGCTCATTCTCAAAAAATATAAAAGCAGAGAAAATGACAAAAATAAAATCAATGCATTCAGAGCCCCACCACACAGCAATGTAAATGCTTGATTATTCTGGCATGGGTGTTTCTGGCTCACACACACACACACACACACACACACACACACACACACACACATACCACTCTCAGGATAATTATACAAAACATAGATGTTGTACCTTACAAACAGTGACAATCTGCAACATACAATTTTTAAACCACTTTTGCTAAAGTTCTTTTTTTTTTTTGATGCAGAGCATTTTTAAAGTCTTTATTGAATTTGTTACAATATTGTTCTATTTTATGCTTTGATCTTAGCTCCTAGACCAGGGATCAAACCTGCATTCCCTGCATTGGAAGGTGAAGTCTTAACCTCTTGTTAAGATGTTTGTTAACCAGGAAAATCTCTTAACTGCTTTCTTGTTATTTGTAAGCCTTGGCTTGATGTTTGTTAGATAGTACCATCTTCTTCCCAAAGGTTGGAGTTTCATAGTACCTCGTGGGAAATGATGAAACATGCATGGCTTCTAGGAAGACCCAAGAGGGATTTTTGCCCTTGTCATTTTACAAGTTGTGTCATAGCAACAAGAAAGTCAGCAGTTAAGATGCGCTGATGTCATGCTAATTGCTGGGAATTGTTCTCAGTACATTTGTGGTATTGCCTGTAATTCTCACAGGGCAATAAAGTCATAATACTGTCTCCATTTTACATAGGAACATATTGAGGCATTGGGTAACACATCTTCTCTCAACACTATTACCTATAAAACAGGTCAAGGTTCTCCAGAGAAACAGAACCAATAGGATCTATATATATAGAGAGAGATAAGAGGAGATTGACTATGGGGACTGGCTCTCATAATTATACAGGCTAAGTCCCACAATCTGCCACTGGTGAGCTGGAGACCCTGGAAACCAGTGATGTAATTCAGTCCAGGCTCAGGCAACTGAACCTCTGAGGACTGAAAATCGAGGACAGGAGAAGATGGGTGCCCCAGATCAAGAGGAGGGAAGACGACCTTGTGCTCCCTGTGTCTTTTTGCCCTATTTGGGTCCTCAGAGGGTTAAATGATGCCCACCTACCCTGAGAAGGGTGATCTTTACTCAGTCTACCAATTGAGATTGAAACTCTGATCTCTTCTGG
Source organism: Nanger dama (assembly GCA_917880005.1). Taxonomy (NCBI): domain Eukaryota; kingdom Metazoa; phylum Chordata; class Mammalia; order Artiodactyla; family Bovidae; genus Nanger; species Nanger dama. The sequence continues at coordinate 5,844,410 of CAKJTW010000074.1, read as the reverse complement.
AGACACCATCACAGACACACCAAGAAATAATACCTTAACAGCTATTTGGGTATCCCTTAGCCTTGTCATCCGGTCCCATCACTTCATGGAAAATAGATGGGGAAACAGTGGAAACAGTGTCAGACTTTATTTTGGGGGGCTCCAAAATCACTGCAGATGGTGACTGCAGCCATGAAATTAAAAGACGCTTACTCCTTGGAAGAAAAGTTATGACCAACCTAGATAGCATATTCAAAAGCAGAGATATTACTTTGCCAACTAAGGTCCGTCTAGTCAAGGCTATGGTTTTTCCTGTGGTCATGTATGGATGTGAGAGTTGGACTGTGAAGAAGGCTGAGCGCTGAAGAATTGATGCTTTTGAACTGTAGTGTTGGAGAAGACTCTTGAGAGTCCCTTGGACTGCAAGGAGATCCAACTAGTCCATTCTAAAGGAGGTCAACCCTGGGATTTCTTCGGAAGGAATGATGCTGAAGCTGAAACTCCAGTACTTTGGCCATCTCATGCAAAGTGTTGACTCATTGGAAGGGACTCTGATGCTGGGAGGGATTGGGGGCAGGAGGAGAAGGGGACGACCGAGGATGAGATGGCTGGATGGCATCACGAACTCGATGGATGTGAGTCTGAGTGAACTCTGAGAAATGGTGATGAACAGGGAGGCCTGGCGTGCTGAGATTCATGGGTTGCAAAGAGTCGGACATAACTGAGCAACTGAACTGAACTGAACTAGCCTTGTCAAAAGCAGAGACATTACTTTGCTGACTAAGGTCCGTCTAGTCAAGGCTATGGTTTTTCCTGTGGTCTTGTATGGATGTGAGAGTTGGACTGTGAAGAAGGCTGAGCACCGAAGAATTGATGCTTTTGAGCTGTGGTGTTGGAGAAGACTCTTGAGAGTCACTTGGACTGCAAGGAGATCCAACCAGTCCATTCTGAAGGAGATCAACCCTGGGATTTCTTTGGAATGATGCTAAAGCTGTAACTCCAGTACTTTGGCCACCTCATGCGAAGAGTTGACTCATTGGAAAAAACTCTGATGCTGGGAAGGATTGGGGGCACGAGGAGAAGGGGACAACAGAGGATGAGATGGCTGGATGGCATCACTGACTTGATGGACGTGAGCCTGAGTGAACTCCGGGAGCTGGTGATGGACAGGGAGGCCTGGCGTGCTGTGATTCACGGGGTCGCAAAGAGTTGGACACGACTGAGTGACTGAACTGAACTGAACTGAACTAGCGTTGTCAAGTTGGCACATAAAGTTAATCATCAGGCAGGGCAATAAATAATATCTTCCAAATTCTGATGATAATATATAATAATTAAGTCTAAACCACCAAGCAATGCCTTTTTCTCACAGTATGTACTGAGGACGTATTTATTTCTTTTCTTCTTCCTTTGAGTAGTCAAGTTTCCATAACTGATAGCTCTGATAGTACAACCTTCCAAAAATTTTAAATAAAATTATCTATGTGAAGAGAAGAAGAGAAATGAAGGCAACATATTCATTGTTTTCACAACCTTTTGACTTGATACCAGATGGGGAATCTTGCAGAAACAATGCTCTTGGAGGGAATGGATTTGTTGGAACCATGCCATCCACATTCACCAACCTTACTCCAGTCAAGTGAAAGATCCCAACAGTACTTGCAATGAAAAAGCAACCTTCCAAAAATAATGCAAACATCAGAAGATGCAGACAGACGTCTGCAACTTGGTGGTCCCAGAAGCACACCTTGAACAAAGATGGGCTCAGTGGTAAAGAATCTGTCTGCAATGCAGGAGACACAGGAAACACAGGTTCAATCCTTGAGTCAGGAAGACCTCCCTGGAGGAGAAAATGGCCATCCACTGCACTATTCTTGCCTGGAAAGTTCCATAGGTAGAGGAGCCTGGCAGGCTACAGTCCATAGGGTTGCAGAGTTAGACATAACTGAGCAACTGAGCATGCACCTTTTCATTCAGATGGAGAGAGTTCTCAGGAAGCACCATAAATGAATGGGGAATTGAGGTGAGGGTGGAAGAAACACAGTGAATTATGCATTGATGACAAGCAAGTGGAAGGTGGGGCGGGAGGAAGTCCATACCACCTGGACTAAACAAGTCCAGAGATAATTACTGCTGAGTTATGTCACCCAAAGTTAAGGACACTGGGGTGAATATCCACCACTTCTGAATGTCATCAGTTGAGGGTTTTCCTCAGGGGATCTGCACCCCAGCAATCTAGCTGCCTCTGCCCTGCAATTCAGGGAGGAAAGGACTCAGCTAGAGTCCCAGGTATTTGCCGCAGAAAGGCCTCAGGGTAAGGAAATGGTGAGTGATGAAGAGAAAGGGACGAGACAGCAGCAGTCCTAGCTGTAAATAAATGAGGTGACAGGTGGGTTTAATATAGCAAGACAGAAACTGCAGCCAAGACTAGCCTCACCACAGTTACATTATAAATATTATTACCAAAATGCACATTGAAATGAAAATAACATTCAGTATGTAGGTGGGGAGACAGAACAATTATTAAACTGAGGGACATGACAATTCTTTGGAACAGGTGTTCAGCTTTTTTCTCTGAGGTTTTTTTTTTAATTATTAAATTTATTTATTTTTTTAATTACAATACTGTATTTGTTTTGCCATACATTGACACGAATAATCAGCCATAGGTGAACACAATCTCCCAATGCTGAAGCCCCTCCCACCTCCCACCCCACATCCTCTACTTGAATCATCCTGTGCATCAGCCCCATGCATCCTGCATCCTACATTGAACATAGATTGGCGCTTCGTTTCTTACAAGAAAATATACATGTTTCATTGCCATTCTCCCAAACCATCCCACCCTTTCCCTCTCCCTCAGAGTCCAAAAGTCCACTCTATCCCTCTGTGTCTCTTTGTTGTCTCACATATAGGGTCATCATTACTGTCTTCTAAATTCCATATATATGTGTCAGTATACTGTATTGGTGTTTTTCTTTCTGGCTTACTTCACTCTGTATAATCAGTTCCAATTTCATCCATCTCATTAGAACTGAGTCAAATTTATTCTTTTTAAGGGCTGAGTAGTATTCCATTGTGTATATGTACCACAGCTTTCTTATCCAATCATCTGCTGATGGACATCTAGGTTGCTTCCATGTCCTGGCTATTATAAACAGCGCTGCAATGAACATTGGGGTACATGTGTCTCTTTCAATTCTGGTTTCCTCAGTGTGTATGCCCAGCAGTGGGATTGCTGGGTCATAAGGCAGTTCTATTTGCAATTTTTAAGGAATCTCCACACTGTTTTCCATAATGGCTGTACTAGTTTGCATTCCCACCAGCAGTGTAAGAGGGTTCCCTTTTCTCCACATCCTCTCCAGCATTTATTGCTTGCAGACTTTTGGATCGCAGCTATTCTGACTGGTGTGAAATGGTACCTCATTGTGGTCTTGATTTGCATTTCTCTGATAATGAGTGATGTTGAGCATCTTTTCATGTGTTTGTTAGCCATCCGTATGTCTTCTTTGGAGAAATGCCTATTTAGTTCTTTGGCCCATTTTTTAATTGGATCATTTATTTTTCTGGAGTTGAGCTGTATAAGTTGCTTATATATCTTTGAGATTAGTTGTTTGTCAGTTGTTTCATTTGCTATTGTTTTCTCCCATTCAGAAGGCTGTCTTTTCACCTTGCTTGTAGTTTCCTTTGTTGTGCAGAAGCTTTTAATTTTAATTAGATCCCATTTGTTTATCTTTGCTTTTATTTCCAGTATACTGGGAGTTGGATCATAGAGGATCCTGCTGTGATTTATGTCGGAGAGTGTTTTGCCTATGTTCTCCTCTAGGAGTTTTATAGTTTCTGGTCTTACATTTAGATCTTTAATCCATTTTGAGTTTATTTTTGTGTATGGTGTTAGAAAGGGGTCTAGTTTCATTCTTTTACAAGTGGTTGACCAGTTTTCCCAGCACCACCTGTTAAAGAGACTGTCTTTACTCCATTGTATATTCTTGCCTCCTTTGTCGAAGATAAGGTGTCCATAGGTATGTGGGTTTATCTCAGGGCTTTCTATTTTGTTCCATTGATCTATATTTCTGCCTTTGTGCCAGTACCATACTGTCTTAATGACTGTGGCTTTGTAATAGAGCCTGAAGTCAGGCAAGTTGATTCCTCCAGTTCCATTCTTCTTTCTCAAGATTGCTTTGGCTATTCGAGGTTTTTTGTATTTCCATACAAATCTTGAGATTATTTGATCTAGTTCTGTGAAAAATACTGCTGGTAGCTTGATGGGAATTGCATTAAATCTGTAGATTGCTTTAGGTAGTATACTCATTTTCACTATATTGACTCTTCCGAACCATGAGCATGGTATATTTCTCCATCTATTAGTGTCCTCTTTGATTTCTTTCATCAGTGTTTTATAGTTTTTGATATATAGGTCTTTAGTTTCTTTAGGTAGGAATATTCCTAAGTATTTTATTCTTTTCGTTGCAATGGTGAATGGAATTGTTTCCTTAACTTCTTTTTCTACTTTCTCATTGTTAGTGTATAGGAATGCAAGGGATTTCTGAGTGTTGATTTTATATCCTGCAACTTTATTATATTCATTGATTAGCTCTAGTAGTTTTCTGGTCGAGTCTTTAGGATTTTCTATGTAGAGGATCATGTCATCTGCAAACAGTGAGAGTTTTACTTCTTCTTTTCCAATTTGGATTCCTTGTATTTCTTTTTCTGCTCTGATTGCTGTGGCCAAAACTTCCAGTACGATGTTGAAGAGTAGTGGTGAAAGTGGGCACCCTTGTCTTGTTCCTGACTTTAGGGGAAATGGTTTCAATTTTTCGCCATTGAGGATAATGTTAGCTGTGGGTTTGTCATATATAGCTTTTATTATGTTGAGGTATGTTCCTTCTATTCCTGCTTTCTGGAGAGTTTTTATCATAAATGGATGTTGAATTTTGTCAAAGGCTTTTTCTGCATCTATTGAGATAATCATATGATTTTTATTTCTCAGTTTGTTAATGTGATGAATTACATTGATTGACTTGTGGATACTGAAGAATCCTTGCATCCCTGGGATAAAGCCCATTTGGTCATGGTGTATGATCTTTTAATGTGTTGCTGGATTCTGATTGCTAGGATTTTGTTGAGGATTTTTGCATCTATGTTCATCAGTGATACTGGCCTGTAGTTTTCTTTTTTTGTGGTTTCTTTGTCAGTTTTTGTATTAGAGTGATGGTGGCTTCATAGAATGAGTTTGGAAGTTTACCTTCCTCTGCAATTTTCTGGAATAGCTTCAGTAAGATAGGTGTTACCTCTTCTCGGAATTTTTGGTAGAATTCACCTTGAAGCCATCTGGACCTGGGCTTTTGTTTGCTGGAAGATTTCTGATTACAGTTTCAATTTCCGTGCTTGTGATAGGTCTGTTAAGATTTTCTATTTCTTCCTGGTTCAGTTTTGGAAAATTGTACTTTTCTAAGAATTTGTCCATTTCTTCCAAGTTGTCCATTTTATTGGCATATAATTGCTGATAGTAGTCTCTTATGATTCTTTGTATTTCTGAGTTGTCTGTCGTGATCTCTCCATTTTCATTTCTAATTTTGTTGATTTGATTTTTTTCTCTTTGTTTCTTGATGAGTCTGGCTAATGGTTTGTCAATTTTGTTTATCCTTTCAAAGAACCAGCTTTTTACTTTGTTGATTTTTGCTATGGTCTCTTTTATTTCTTTTGCATTTATTTCTGCCCTAATTTTTAGGATTTCTTTCCTTCTACTAACTCTGGGGTTCTCTATTTCTTCCTTTTCTAGTTGCTTTAGGTGTAGAGTTAGGTTATTTATTTGACTTTTTCTTGTTTCTTGAGGTATGCCTGTATTGCTATGAACTTTCCTCTTAGGACTGCTTTTATAGTGTCCCAAAGGTTCTGTGTAGTTGTGTTTTCATTTTCATTCGTTTCGATGCATATTTTGATTTCTTTTTGATTTCTTCTGTGATTTGTTGATTATTCAGAAGGGTGTTGTTCAGCCTCCAAATGTTGGAATTTTTAATAGTTTTTCTCCTATAATTGAGATCTAACCTTAGTGCATTATGCTCAGAGAAGATGCTTGGAATAATTTCGATTGTTTTGAATTTGTCAGGGTTAGATTTATGACCCAGAATGTGATCTATCCTGGAAAAGGTTCCGTGTGCACTTGAGTAAAGGTGAAATTCATTGTTTTGGGGTGAAATGTCCTATAGATATCAATTAGGTCTAACTGGTCTATTGTATCGTTTAACGTTTGCGTTTCTTTGTTAATTTTCTGCTTAGTTGATCTGTCCATAGGTGTGAGTGGGGTATTAAAGTCTCCCACTATATTGTGTTATTATTAATTTCCCCTTTCATGCTTGTTAGCAATTGTCTTACATATTGCGGTGCTCCTATGTTGGGTGCATATATATTTATAATTGTTATATCTTCTTCTTGGATTGATCCTTTAATCATTATGTAGTGGCCTTCTTTTGTCCCTTTTCACAGCCTTTGTTTTAAAGTCTATTTTATTGGATATGAGTACTGCTACTCCTGCTTTCTTTTGGTCTTTATTTGCATGGAATATCTTTTTCCAGCCCTTCACTTTTAGTCTGTATGTGTCCGTTGTTTTGAGGTGAGTCTCTTGTAGGCAGCATATATAGGGATCTTGTTTTTGTATCCATTCAGCCAGTCTTTGCCTTTTGGTTGGGGCATTCAACCCATTTACATTTAAGGTAATTATTGATAAGTATGCTCCTGTTGCCATTTACTTTATTGTTTTGGGTTCGGGTTTATACGTCCTTTTTGTGTTTCCTTTCTAAAGTCTATCCTTTAGTATTTGTTGGAGAGCTGGTTTGGTGGTGCTGAATTCTCTCAGCTTTTGCTTGTCTGTAAAGCTTTTGATTTCTCCTTCATATTTGAATGAGATCCTTGCTGGGCACAGTAGTCTTGGCTGAAGGTTATTATCTTTCATCACTTTAAGTATGTCTTGCCATTCCCTCCTGGCCTGAAGAGCTTCTATTGAAAGATCTGCAGTTATTCTTATGGGGATCCCCTTGTGTGTTATTTGTTGTTTTTCCCTTGCTGCTTTTAATAATTGTTCTTTGTGTTTGGTCTTTGTTAGTTTGATTAAAATATGTCTTGGGGTGTTTCGCCTTGGGTTTATCCTGTTTGGCACTCTCTGGGTTTCTTGGACTTGGGTGATTATTTCCTTCCCCATTTTAGGAAGTTTTCAACTATTATCTCCTCAAGTATTTTCTCATGGTCTTTCTTTTTGTCTTCTTCTTCTGGGACTCCTATAATTCGAATGTTGGAGCGTTTCATATTGTCTTGGAGGTCTCTGAGGTTGTCCTCATTTCTTTTAATTCGTCTTTCTTTTTCCCTCGCTGATTCATTTATTTCTACCATTCTATCTTCTATTTCACTAATCCTATCTTCTGCCTCCAATATTCTACTATTTGTAGCCTCCAGAGTGTTTCTGATCTCATTTATTGCATTATTCATTATATGTTGACTCTTTTATTTCTTCTAGGTCCTTGTTAAACCTTTCTTGCATCTTCTCAATCCTTGACCCCAGGCTATTTATCTGTGATTCCATTTTGATTTCAAGATTTTGGATCATTTTCACTATCAGTATTCGGAATTCTTTCTCAGGTAGATTCCCTATCTCTTCCTCTTTTGTTTGGTTTGGTGGGCATGTCTCCTGTTCCTTTACCTGCTGGGTATTCCTCTGTCTCTTCATCCTGGTTATATTGCTGCGTTTGGGGTGGCTTTTCTATATTCTGGGAATTTGTGGAGTTCTCTTTATTATAGAGCTTCCTCTCTGTGTTTGGGGTTATATCAGTGGCTTGTCAAAGTTTCTTGATCAGGGAGGCTTGTGTTGGAGTTCTGGTGGGTGGATCTGGATTTCCTCTCTCTGGAGTGCTGTGACGTGTGAAGTAATGGGTTATGAGATGTCAATGGTTTTGGAGTATTTTGAGTTGCCTGTGTATTGAAGCTCAGGGGCTTGTTCTTGTGTTGCTGGAGAATTTGCATGGTATGTCTTGCTCTGGAGCTTGTTGGCCCTTGGGCAGTGCTCAATTTCAGTATAGGTATGAAGGCGTTTGATGAGCTCTAATTGGATAATCTTCCCTGTATTCAGGAATTCTTTGATGATCTCAGAATTTAGAATTACGCCTCCTGATTCTGGTTTTCAGATTTATTTTTACAATAGCCTCATGATTTCTCCATCTATTCAGCACTAATGTTAAAACATCTAGGTTAATGATGATAGGTTTCTCCACCTTGAGCGTCGTTACTTGGAGGAGAGAAGAGGGAGGGAGTAGTTAGAGGTGAGTGGAATGGGATGAGGTGGAATCAAAAGAGGGAAAAGCAAGTTAGCCCATAACCACTTTCTTGTGTGCACTCCGAAGTCTGGACTGCTCAGAGGTGGTCACAGAGTTATACATGGAAGAGGAGAGGAAGGAAGTAGATAGAGGTGGACAGGAGGATAAAGAGAGGGAGATGGGAAGGAGGGATACAGATCCGGTCAGTGACCAGTTCCCTTAGAGTTCTCCTCCTTCTGGAACGCACAGAGGTTCATAGAGTTGGGTAGAGAGGGGGAGGGGGAGGGAGGAGACAAAAGCCACCTGGTGGAGAAAGAGAGATTCTAAAGGTGGAGAGAGTGGTCAAGCCAGTAGTCTTGCACTCATGTAAAACTGGGTACTGAGGATTAGGTTTTTAAAAGTACAAAACTGGCAACAAATACCAAAATGCCAAGATTAAAAATCTGGAGTATAGATTGGATTTTCAAAGATAGATTATTGAAGAGAAGAAGAAGAAGGAGAGAGAAATTTTTTAAAAAAATAGAGAAAAAATTAAAAAAGTAAAATATAATAAAAAGACTCCAGAATTATTAAAAGACAACTTCCTCCACCAATAAGACTATATATGGCATTTGCTTAAACGATAGAGTTTTTTTTTTTTGAAAAGTAATATTAGGTTATAAAAATAATAAATAGAAATATAGAAGACTTAAAAATTTAAGCAAGTTTAGGGGAAAAAGATGAAAAAGAAAAAAATAAACAAATTTAAAAAGGAAAAAATAATTTTTAAAGAAAGAAAAAAAATTCTTAAAAAAAAAAATCATGCTTCCACATCATCCCCCCCCAAAAAAAAAAAAATTTCTTTGATCATAAAAGTAGTAACGGTGTATCTGGCACTTTCTCTGTCTTTGAGGACTGTGTGGGGTCGCTACCAAGGCAGTTCCCTCAGTTTGACTTCCTCGGTTTGCTGGTTTCTTCCGTGTCTGATTTCTGTCTTGCCACAGGGAGGGTGGTGGTGAACTCTGCACTGGGCTTGCCCCTTCCCAATCCGCAGGATAACCGTGTAGGGCCTGCCCTATGTTTCATGCAATTCCCTGGTTTAAGCCGCTCAGGACTGGCGCTCAGGAAGTCCCCTCCAGGTGCCGGGTTTGGTTCCAAGTCCGAGTGGCTAGAGAGTTTGGTGCGCACTATTGTTGCGTCTTCTGGGCTTTGCGGGTCGCTCAGTTTTCTGGGATCTCTGCCGGGGCTCTTTCTCAGGCAGATGATGACTATTCAGAGACCCCAGAAGTCTCAATAAAAAGCTTGCTTGCAATTTGGTAGGTAATGTCTCTCTTGAGCTGCGACTGCCCTCTTCCAGCGCTTCAGGCTCTGGCTGCCTGTCGCCGGTGGGGGATGGTCTGCAGCCGGCTATTTCCGATCCGTCCTTTGTTCTGTGCGTGGGCCTGAATGTGTCTTATGTTCGGGCGTTTCGCGTGTTAGTTATCTCCCAGTCTGGTTTGCTAGTCCAGGATAATTCGTTCTATCCATGCGCGGACCCAATTCTGGCCCCGTTATGCCCCGATTCTCGAGAAAAGCCCTGCAGCCTACATCTCCCGCAGCCCAATTCTTACAGAGCACTGTCGCGGGCTCTGCCCAACCCCCACTGCTGTCGGACGCAGGCGTTTGCGCTGCTTATCCGCTGGGGGTTATACTGTTGAATTCAGTAATCTGTTGGTTTTAATTATTTATTTATTCTTCCTTCCTGTTATGTTGCCCTCTGTGCTTCCAGGGCTTGCCCCATGCACAGCTGTGAGAAAGTTCCCCAATTTCAGGGACCCTCTCTCTTTAAGAGTCTCTTCCTGGGACGGGATTCCCCCCCCTACCTCTTTTGTCTCTATCTTCGTTCTTTAAAATAATTCCTACCTGGTTTTGAAGCCAATGATCTGCTTTGCTGGATGCCTGATGTCCTCTGCCAGCAGTCAGAAGTTATTTTGTGGAATTTGCTCAGCATTGAAATGTTCTTTTGATGAGGTAGAGAGGAGAAAATGTTCTCCTCATCCTATTCCTCCGCCATCTTTTTTCCCTCTCTCTGAGGTTTTTTTATTTTTTTGTGTTAAATTTTATTAAAGTACAGTTGCTTTACAATTTCTGTTAGTTTCTACTGTACAGCAAAGTGAATCAGATACATAGATACAGATAGGTAGATAGGGACTTCCCTGGTGGCTCAGATGGTAAAGCGTCTGTCTACAATGCAGGAGACCTGTGTTTGAGCCCTGGGTTGGGAAGATCTCCTGGAGAAGGAAATGGCAATCTACTCCAGGACTATTGCCTGGAAAATCCCATGGACAGAGGAGCCTGGTAGGCTGCAGTCCATGGGGTCGCAAAGAGTCGGACACGACTGAGCGACTTAAAAACAAAAAGATAGATAGATAGATATTGATCGAAGACAGGAGGAGACGGGGACAACAGAAGACAAGATGGTTGGATGGCGTCACGGACTTGATAGACATGAGTTTGAGCAAGCTCCGCTGATGGTGAAAGACAAGGAAGCCTGACGTGCTGCAGGCCATGGGGCTGCAAAGAGTCGGACATGACTGAGCAACTGAACAACAACAAAGATATATAGGATTTCTTTCTGAAGCTTTTTTAAAATGTGCAGTAAAGAGGTTTTTTGCAATGAAGTAATTTTGCCAAATGCCCTCTGTAGCTTCCTATAAGAAGATCATCTGAAATGTTGAGTAAGCTAAATAAAATATGCTTTGTATACATACAGAATGTACTTAAAAGGAGAAATAAATCTAAGTCCTTAATTTTTTTATCCATTACAATTGTTTTTAATGTCATGTATTTAATTGCAAGTTTATATCTTTGTTTCAATAATGGTTTTTATCATCCAGCTCTCAATGCCTCACTTTTCTGGTTTCAAATCCTACACTCAATTGCTCTGTCTTTGAGAGCATTTACTTGGTTGCCTGTATAGGCCCTTGTGAGGCTTTTGATTATCCAAGTTCTATTTTTGGTAAGACAAAGCATTTTCTCCTCTCTTTTATTTTTAAAATTTTTCTTTTATTTTCTGTTTTAAACTGTGGTAATGTGTGTGTGTGTGTGTGTGTGTGTGTGTGTGTGATACACACATGAATGAAACTAATCATCTTCAGCATTTCTACATGCACTGATCAGCTGTGTTGGGTGCACTCACACAGTGGTGCAGCCATCGCCAACATCCCTCCACAGAACATTTTTTTATCTTACAAGACAGAAGCTCCATGCCTATTGAATCACAATACCCCATTTCCTCTCCCTCCAGACCTAGCAACCATCATTTTACTCTTTGTGTCTATAAATGAGACTATTGTAAACACCTCATACGAGTAGAATCATATCCTACCGCATCTGCTTTCCGTAACTGACTTCCGTCACTCCGCTTGCCATCCTCAGGGTTCATCCAGGTGGTAGCGTGTGTCAGCATTTCCTTCCTTTCTAAGGCTGACTCCTACTCCATCGCATGGATGGGCTTCCTCTCTTCCCCCCTCCATCTGCCTGTGCTCACCTGGGAGCCTCCATCTTCTGGCCATTGTGCAAAATGCTGCTGTGAACGCAGGTGTCCCGTCTCTCATTTCTGCAGGTGGGGAGACAGAGTCTGAGCGACGTGATGAAATGACTGGCTGGCTCCAATGGCCTCAGGCAGCAGGACTTGGGCTCTGCTCCAAGATGCCTGAGAACCTGTCCTTCCCATCCATTCAACTAACATGTGCTTTTGGATTACTTCCTGTCACCAGGCCATCTGAAAGATGCTGTGGATGAAGAAGTAAAGCAAACTAAGTCCTTGCCCTTTTCATGTTCCAAGGAAGAAACAGATAACAAACTAGCAAAAAATATATATATATAGATAGATATAGATTATGATATGTTCTATGAAAAAAAAGATGTTGGGCTCTGTCACAGCTGAGCAGAACCTCTTTACAAAGGTCCTTCTTCTTCAAGGGCATGACTCTCAAGCAGAAACCCAACGGATGTGAAAAAGCCAGGCAGGAGAGAAGTCAGAGAAAGAGGCTTCCAGACAGAAGGAGCAGCAAGCATGCCTCTAGGATGGATGCAGGCTTGGTGAAACCAAGGAACACACGTGATTGCCATGTAGCCAGAGCATCTCGAGCAAGGAGTTTAGGAGTGTGATCTGAGGATGAAGAAGAGGCAGATGCTAATTTATACAGGGGCTCTACTGAGGCTTTTATCCTAAGAGCAACAGCAAGCACTGGCAGGGTTTCAAGTATTAGAGTGCTGTAATCTGATTAACGTCCACCACTCTGGGTCTGTTACACTTTATTAATAATCATCATCATTACTAACTTTTACTCTATACTTCCCACATGTTAGATATTGGTTTAAGCTTATATTAACATCTTTAATTCTTACAATGCTCCTAAGAAACTATTCTTATCTGAGACATAAAAGGTTAAGCAATTTGCCCAAGGTCACACAGCGGAGAAATAGTAGAAATAAAATCCCAGCCTTTGAAATTTGACTCTAGTAACTATCTACTTAGTGAAGACAGAAAGTCAGTAAAAATATTTAGATATAAATCTGTTTGGATAAAGTTTTTCATTTGTTTATTTTATAAAGCCTTGTTGAACTGGGGCTTTCTGGACAATAAAGACAGTGTCATCTGATAGTTGTGAAAGGTTTCCTGGTTAATACGTTTTGTTTTTCAACATTTATTTAAGTATCTACTTGCATTCTCTGCCCCCTTTATTTTTTTCATGGTGTTGCTGTTGATTTATTTTTATTTATTTTTAGGCTGTGCCATGTGGCATGAGGGATCTCATTTCCCTGGACCAGGTATTGAACTTGTGCCCCTTGCGTTAAGAGGGAAGAGTCTTAAACACTGCACCATCAGGGAAGTCCCTGGTTAGCACAGTATTTTTACATATAGCTACTATTATTGGGTTTGATCCTCTCAATGACATAACAGGTGCATGTTGCTAGATGTTGATGGGCACAAAGGAAACTGCTTTCCACACCTGACACTTTCCTCCAGGTGGAGGAAGACCACACCACCGGTTTCTTTTCAGGGTCTCCTTCACGGCTCCTCGGGCAAGTCTAGAGACACATTATGAGCAAGTTACAAGGAGAAAGTCAAGCCAGCCTAGCTCATGCACTGCCTTTTCTCTTCTAGAGAGCAGGCTGCCAGCAGATAGCTAGAGGTCTTGATTGTTCTTGGACCCAGGGAACTCGGCAGTAGAGGCTGTGAAGACTGCCAGACCCTGAAGTCTGGTGACCGGGGAACTGAGCCCGACTCATTCCCTGGATCTAGGTTAGAAGCTTCAATAACCAGCTCTACACGCTGAGACCTGCAGTCTCCGCGCACTGATGCAGGGCCGGGGGGATGTTCTGACTCTTCTGTCCCAATGTAGATTTCTTTTCTTCATTCCTCAGCTTATTTAGAACTCAGGGAAGACAGGCATTGCATCCTCTGACTTGCCAATTCCAACTCTAGGGGTACAATGGTGACTGAGAAATTTGGGAGTCACTTCTAATCTTCAGAGAGCTTCAAGGGCCCCCATCAAGTCACACAACACACCAGGGACAACTGACATCAAGCCCGTATCTCTCCTCTGTGCCCCAGGGACTTAATAAATCAATGAAGCAATGAAAACGCATAGAGCTCTTGGGGCTTCCCACGTGGCACAGTGGTCAAGAATCCGCCTGCCGATGAAGGAGACGCAGGAGATGCAGATCTGATCCCTCAGTTGGGAAGATGCCCTGGAGGGAAAATGGCAACCACTCCAGAATTCTTGCCTGGGAAACCCCATGGACAGAGGAGCCTGGCCGCTACAGTCCATGGGATTGCAAAGAGTCGGACACGGCTGAGCCCACACTCTAGTGCTCTTGGCTTCTTTGAGCCCCCTGGATACCCACCACAATGGCACAAGTTTCAAAAGAGTTCTCAGGTGGAGAGCCCTCCTGGCACAGCCCCAAGGGTTTCCACAAGGCAGAAGCCCCTCTGGCTCGACTCAAACACAACTCCTCCAGCTTTTCTAGCCCAGAGCCCTAATCGCTCCAGGCATCATGAGCATGCAGAAATCACCATCCATAATTCAGGTAGCCGGAGAAGCTGAGTGTCTACTGTTTTGCAAGAACACTGCCTGTTCTGCAGCTCATAGCCCTTCAACCCTCTGCAGTCTTGTCAAGGCAACTGCTTTCCCCATCAGGTGGGAAGCAGACACTCTTAAACCTGGAGTAGTATTTTCTCTTTCGCCAGAAAGAAGTAAAAATAAACACTGTCAATGGTAGATGACATCAGATCACACTGGAATATTATTATCCAAAGGGCAGAAGGTGGAGCCAAATGTCACAATACTGGGAGAAAAGATTGCTTTTTGGATGTGGACATCTGTGGTCTCCCCTGATACCTCATATGCTGCCAAATGCTTGATTGCTGTAGAGAAGATCATGGCCTTAGGAGAATTTTCTTTGGCTTTATTTCTTGACATTTTTTTTCTTGTTCTCTTTTGTAAGAAATAAATGGTAAATAAGTTCCAATTTTTAAAAACAAACCTAATCTTTGGATATTCATTAAAATAGTTGCTTTTGCTGTGAATGAGAAGGGGCTTTCTGAAATGTTGTCTAATTACATATTATACATTTGTATGGGGAGAATGAAATGAAGCAAAAGAATATAGGGGTAGGAGATTAAGAGGTACAAACAACTGTATAAAATAAGCTACAAGGATACATTGTAAAACATGGAGGATATAGCCAAAATTTTATGACTATAAATGGAGTCTAACCTTTAAAAATTGTGATTCACTATATTGTACACTTGTAACATATAATATTGTACATCAGAGATACTTTAATTTAAAAAGTTCAGATTAAAATGATAATCTATTTCTAGAATAATAAAAGCAAAACGACAGCATGTAGATGTTTTTGACGGGCATCTAACCGCCTCTCTTCCATAGAGATCATGTAATGATACTTTACTCCATACAACCTGTAATGGGTCTGAATTCTACAGGGTAAAATATTGAAGTCATGGTTCACAGTGCCTTGAATCTTCTCAAATGTTTACTGTATCTCCCCTACCCTGGACAAAAATCCCAATTACAGACCAGTCTTCAGAATAAACCATATAGGACTTTTACAAAATCTGACTTCAATAAAATATTCAAGACTTATGTTCCAAAATATGTCTCCCCATCTCCTTACCCTTCCCTACTTGATGTCCCCGAAGCAGGAGATGTGTCTACAGTCAGGATGTGTCTGGCTTTCTGGCATCTTCACACACACCTGGACAGAATACCTGAGGCTCTGTGGATCTCTCTCTCTCTCTCTCTCTCTCTCTCTCTCTCTCTCTCTCTGTGTGTCTCTTTCTCCCTCTCTAATGCTCTGGTCTCTCTACAAGGATGCTAAGCTTGTCGTTTGCTTCTTCCCAACTTGGCCTCAGATATCACATGGCTTCAATTCTGCCACATTCTATTAGCCAAGGGACTCTCCAAGTCTGCCTAGGTTTAAGAGGAGGGACAGAGATGCTCCCTCTTAATTGATGGTGTGTCCAAAAACATGTGGACATGTTTAAAAGCCACCAGGTATGATGACCCATTGACTGAACACCCTCTGTGCCCAGAAGCTGCACATAACCCTGGAATGATCTTTCTTTGTAAGACTTTTATTTTATACTAGATGATAGTTAGTTTGGCTCAGTGGTAAAGAATCTTCCTGCCGATGCAGGAAATGCAGGTTCACAGGTTCAAACCCTGGCTCAGCAAGATCCCCGGAGGAGGAGATGGCAACCCCACTCCAGTACTTTCCTGAAAATTTTCATAAACAGAGGAGATGCTGGGCTACAGTCCATGGGGCTGCCAAGAGTTAGACACGACTGAGTGACTAAGCACAACACTAGTAAATGAATGCTTGAATGAATGAACATTGGATTTCAAATCCTTCAAACATCCTATAGTGTCTATCACATCTTAAATAGCACAAACTTTTCTCCTGGGCACTAGACACTGTTTTTATATTTTCAGTTGCTGGCCTGGATTATTTATTTATACAAGTATGTCTCCAACTTGGGCCTATTTTAGACTATCATCCAAAACTTTCTGCCAGGAGCTAAGCGAAGCAGTGGACAAGCCCAGCACAGTCCTTGTCATCAGAGAGTTTATATTATTAAAAATTAAGGCGACATAAAGAGACAATATCATGGGTTAATGAATTATAGGTGTGGCAAACATCACAAAGGGTAATCTTGGGGTTGTGATTGAAATAGAATTTTTTCCTTTAACAATGATACCATTACCAGGAGTTTCATTATGACTTAGAGATGAGCTGGTGCCCCAGGCTGGCCCAGTTGAATCATCTCTGCTAACAATACCAGATTCCAGGCAACTGAAGGTAACCAGATCTCTTGGGAACAGGGTTGGCAGCACTGCCTGGGGGTGTCTGTTCTGCGGTTATTAGATTGTGATTACAGCATTATGGTGAATCAATGGAATTGATCACTGGTCAAAGCCCAATTTCCCAACGGTGGCTTTAGTGACATTTGGGCAGGATTATTCTTTGTTGCGGGCTCCCCCAGTGGTTCATTGGTTAAAGAATCCACCTGCAGTGCAGGAGATGCAGGGTCAGTCCCTGGGTTGGGAAGATCCCCTGGATGAGGGCATGGCAGTCCACTCCAGTGTTCTTGCCTGGAGAATCCCATGGACAGAGGGAGCCTGGCGGGCTACAGTCCATGGGGTGGCAAAGAGTCAGAGATGACTGAAGCGACTGAGCTCATTCTTTGTTGAAGAGGCTGCCCTGCATATTTGAGTATGCTCAGGACACCCTACACCTGGACACACTATGTGCTAAGAGCAACACCCACCAGGGATGACAATCAGAAATGTCTCCTGTTGCTGTCAAATGTCCTTTGGAGGACTCAGCATTCTAGGATTGGAGACAAACAGATACTGGGGCAAACCTAAGGACTTCTGCTTCCTACCTGTGAGGACTTGGAAAAGTCACTTCACCAGCCAAGGCTCAGTGATAGCATCCATGAAATGGGTATATACAAGATGCTCTCCTCACTACGACCAGCCAAGGCTCAGTGATAGCATCCATGAAATGGGCATATGCAAGATGATCTCCTCATAAGGTTTGCATATGAACTTTAATAGCTCTTGCTAACATTTATTAAGTACTCATGATAAGCTTGGCACGCTATTAAGAAGTTCTGCACATAAACTCATGGAACCCCACAGAAATCTCACATGGTCACTATGATATTTTTTATCTCCATATCCCACACAAGGAAAGTGAGAGACTGTTGCCTTCTGGTCCATGTTCTGCAAAGTGACACACTATTTTTAGCCACAATATGCACCATTACCAGCCTTATCCCAGATGGCCATTACTTGCCTGACAGATCCATCCTCCAGAGTTATAAGAGGATTTCTGAGAGATCAAGTAAAATAGCAGGTTCATGGGAAAGTTAAAAATTATGGACTATGTTATCTGTTCTTGGCACTGTGTCAAGTGTTAGGAGTCCAGAGATGAACAAAGCCCATGCCTTGTCCAAAGCCTGCCGAGTTCCCTCTGATCTCTATGTAGAGGGCTCATGCTCTCTCTACCACTCCACAGACGTCCCATGGGTGCTTGGACACCGGCAGGATCCCGTGTCCTGAAGCTGGCGAGTCAGAAGGAATCAGGGAACACGCCCGACCTCCCAATGATAGCCTGACAGTCCAGTCTTGAGAAAGCCTTAGAGGAAGAGGGACTGGATCAAGCAGATCAGCTAATGAAGATGTTACAGTCCCTGGGAGGGGGAGGGACGCCTTCATCAGGCATCAACCATGTGGCATGGAAAGTGAAATGCTCTTGAGTCAGTTTCATCATCAACAAAATCATGACAATGGTACTAATTTATCCAGATGCCATAAAGATTGAACAGGATCAAATCAGACAGTGCAAGTATCAGAGGATAACAATGAATTCCTCAATTAGTTTCAGCTACTATTACAATTACCATAAAGCACAGAGTAGGTCTGAAAGCCTGGTAATTTTCTTTGCCCAGTACCCTTCTCTAATGCTTCTGATCTCTCTCCTATGCCCTGAGGATAATGTTATTGTAAACACTGACCTAATAAAGTTGCACAGAAACCTCATTTCATACATAGAAGCAAAGTAAAGCAAAACAAAGTCCAAAAAGGCAAAGCAATTCTCTTTCATGTTTTGTAAGTTCCACTGGGATTTCCTTTCCAGTGAAGATATTCTATTTCTATTCCAGGAAATAAAGATATTGAAAATAAGAAAGTTCCCCTTAAGATTTGCTATTCAGTAGCTCAGCAGTTTTGCCTTTTATTTTCTCATTTTCCCATATATCATCTGACTTATATTCACTCTCCTGTGTTCTCTTGCCAAGAACATGCTGAGTACATTTAAAGAGGGAAAATAACCACTCAGATCAAAGCATCCAAATCTAATAAGCATGGTTCTCCTATTTATTTATACAGCAAATAGTCATTGTCTACCTACTACGTGTTGGGTATGTTCTGAGCACTCAGGAAATGCAGCTTGTTTTTTTAAAGTCTCTGCTCTCATGGAGCTCCTACTTGAGTCTGGGAGGGACACAAGCAACAAATAAGCAACAATTTCAACTAGTAGAATACTGGAGTGGGTAGCTATTCCTTTCTCCAGGGGACCTTTCCCATCCAGGGATTGAACCAGGGGACCTGCATCGGAGGCAGATTCTTTACCGCTTGAGCCACTACGTGTGCACACGTGTGCTCAGTCATGTCCGACTCTTTGCAACCCCACGAACTGTAGACCACCAGGGTCCTCTGTCCATGGGATTCTCCAGGCAAGAAGACTGGAGTGGGTAGCCATTCCCTTCTCCAGGGGATCTTCCCAACCCAGATGTCAAGCCCAGGTATCCTGCATTGCAGGCAGATTCTTTACCATCTGAGCCACTACATGCTAGCCTGCATGCTCAGTAGTGTCTGACTCTTTGTGACTCCATGGACTGTAGCTCACCAAGCCTCTCTGTCCATGGAATTCTCCAGGCAAGAATACTGGAGTAGGTTGCCATTTCCTCCTCCATGGGATCTTCCAGACTCAGGGACTGAATGAATCCATGTCTCCCACAATGGCAGGCAGATTTTTTTTTTTTTTTTTTTTACACCACTGAGCCTATTTTTTTTTTTTTTAAATGATGAGCTACTAGGGAAGCCTAATACTTAAGGCTATTCATACAAAAAGTATCGATAGCAAAGACTGATGGGAAGAGGGTGGAGCTTCCTGAGACAGGGAGAGAAGCCTTTTCTGCAGAAGTGGTCTTTGAGTTTAAACTTGATGATCTCAGAAAGCAAGCCATAGGAGGGACTTCCCTGGAGGTCCAGTGTCTAAGACTCTGAGCTCCCAGTGAAAGGTGCCAGGGTTTGAACCCTGGTCCAGGGAACTAGATCCCAAGCCCACAACTAAATATCCTGTGAGCTGAGACAAAGATAGAAGATCCTGAGTCCTGATAATACCCAGTGCAGCCAAAAAAAAAAAAAAGCCCGCCGTAGGAAGCTCTGGGAAGGGCAGTTCAGGTAGAGAGAAAGCAGTGAAGCTCCAATGTTAGAACCTGTTGGGGGTCTCTGAAGAACAGCAATCCTTACATTGCCCAAGAATGAGAAAGAACACAGGGGTAGGTGGTGACCCTGGAGAGGGGCAAGGGCAGGTCACACAGCACTTCCTAGGCCATGGTAAGAATCTCTTTTATTCTAAGAGAGATGAATGGATAATTTAAGAGGAACCAGGGGGCTTCCCTGGTGGTCCACTGGTTAAGGCTCTGCCCTCCCACTTCAGGAGGTCCAATCCCTGGTTGGGGAACTGCATACTATGTGGCATGCCACCCCCAAAAAAGGAAAAAGATAACAGCAAAAAAAAAGAGGAACCATCGAAGGTGCTCAGGCAACAGCTTTACATTGTAAACAATCAGAACACTCAGGCTGATATACAGAGAAGGAAATAAATATGATGAGGACAGGTCAGGTGCTATTAGCCAGAGATGACAGTGCCAGGCAAGGGTCACAAAGAAGATGTGCCCACATTTGGGATGACTAGAGTCAGAAGATTTGAAGCCAGACTAGAGGTAGGAGAAAATGAAGGCAGAACAATTTTGTCTGAGCCATTGCATGGACAGTGACACCATTTCCTGAGATGAGGGAGATTAGAGGAAGAATGGGTTTCAGAGAGCAGGGCTGCAAGCTGCAACTCAAGATGCCTGTTTTGAACAGATGACGTGAGAAGGAAACCGACTAATACCCCAGAGAGCTGGCAGGAGTCACTGGGTATGTCCGTACAGGGTTCAGTGGAGATGTTCAAACTCTAGCACCTGCTGACTCATTGACTAAGTGAGCTCTTATTAACAGTAAGCACGTGGCATGCACCTGGAACAGCA
Organism: Nanger dama; assembly: GCA_917880005.1. Classification (NCBI taxonomy): domain Eukaryota; kingdom Metazoa; phylum Chordata; class Mammalia; order Artiodactyla; family Bovidae; genus Nanger; species Nanger dama. The sequence goes on along the minus strand of CAKJTW010000074.1, from coordinate 5,823,749 downwards.
CAAAGTAGGACTTGGGAAAGAAAAATGATAAAGACACACCCCCTGCCCTCAGGGTGTTTACAGTGGAGAAAAGACACTGACTTTTACGAAAGATGAGCAGAAGAGAATGAATTTTTAAAGAGAAGTAACAGAGAAAACAGCAGGAAGTGAGAGACAGAGGGCACATTTTGCCAGGAATTGAGAGATGATGAAAGCTGTACTGGGTGTTACAGGAAGAACTGGAGTTCCTCGGTTGGGAAGAAAGAGGCAGATGAAAGAGAATTCCTGAAAGTGATAAAGACATGGCATACGGGTGCCAGCAAGCCCCAAACCTGCAGGGTGGGCTGGTGACCTGACCTCAGGAGCGTCGACAGTGCAGATAAAGTCTGAAGTCAGTCTGGGGAAGAATGATCTCCTGTTCAAGCACACAAGTGGTTTTGTTCTACTCCGACCTTCAACTAATTAGATGAGGCCCACCCACATTATGGAGAGCTGTGGTAAGAGCGTGAGCCAACCTAACAATCTGCACAGGAGCAGAAAGTCCTGTCTGGAGCTGAGAAAACATATGACCAGTATTTGGATATTGGAACAACCACACAGGGGCATAGGTAGTATTTAAAAGCCTAAGTATAAATGGCATTTAAAATAGTCAACAATAAATAGACAGCAAAGAATTCTGGTTCAGAAACTGTGTTTGGGGGAATGTAAACAGGAGGTGCTATGAAAGGTAGAAGAGAAAGTGAAGAGGGAGGAAGAAGGACGTGCAGAAAGAGGCCAAAACCACAATGTTGGTCACGTCGCAATTACCTGAATGACACCTGGGGGCAATGTGATGTGATGAAGGGAAGAGCACTGAACGTGAAGACAGAGAACTTGAACCTGAAGCTTGGTTCTGACAACAAGCAGTCGTAACCTTGAGTAAATCACGTCTCCTTTCTGGGATCCAGAGTCTTGCTTTCTCACAGAAGGGAGCACACACACACACACACACACACACACACACACACACAAGCCCAAGCGTTTTTCCCCCACTAATATGTAGTAGCTTGATGCAAATTAAAAATAAACAAGGAACCATTGTAAATCTCTGCTACTTGCAGTCCAGGTAAAGCATCAGATTGCAAAAGCAAGAAGACTCAAAAATGGACTGGAGGCTGTAAATGAGAAGTATCCACCCACAACTGACTCCATGTGACCTGAGGGATGCAGGCACCTCGGAGCCAGAATGAATGTTCTCCTTTAAGAACACCGGTGGGGACCCCGTCTCCACTTATAATCATGTCCATTAATTTATTCAAGCTGCTTGCACTATTTTTTTTCTATTGTCCGGAATCCATCAAATTATTCTGCCCTCTCACAAGAAGTGCTGATAGCAATTGATCGATTACTTTGTTTACAGAGCTTTGCAGTGTCCCAGCTTTAAAATAAAATTAAAATGGAAAAAAAATCCTAAAACAACCCTGCAGCAATTGGGAAATTAATCGTATGCTGGTTTCCAAAACATGCTTGAGGCTGAGATTAAAAAACATCAGCAACCACCGCCCCCTCGAAGGATCATAACATATAAGGGCTTCTGCTCACCACCAGAAAATTATTCTGGAGTTTCCAGTGGAAACCAAGCAAGCCCGTTTCTTCACGGCCACTCTGGGAAGCATTTATTCCCCACACCACTCAGCTTCCATACTGATGGGAACCTGTGGGTCGAGGTTGCACAAAACAGAGCAATTTGGAAGCCATTCTGATAAATGATACCTCCTTTTCAGAGACAGCTGGACACACAGGTGTTGTCACTTCTAAGTGCATCTAAATTGTCTGGCTCGGTTTAGGCGTAATTTAAGTTTTAGGCATGTTTTGTCTGATTCTGAAACAGGGAGCCACTTAAAAGGTAGGTCTTCAATTTAAGGGAGAACACCACCCTCCCCTACTAAATCCACATTCCATTCAAGTAAGAGCCCTATTGCCCTAGATGACATGGTCAATAAATTGATGTGACTAATAGGAAAACACAGAAACCTAACAGGGCTCTTCCTGACAATAACTGGTTGTCAGTCTTCCAGTTTGAGCAGGACCAAAGCAATAAACCTAGAGACATCACTTTGTGGACAGAGGTACATGTATTCAAAGCTCTGGTTTTTCCAGTAGTCATGTATGGATGTGAGAGTTGGACTATAAAGAAAGCTGAGCACCAAAGAATTGATGCTTTTGAACGTGGTGTTGGAGAAGACTCTTGAGAATCCCTTGGACTGCAAGGAGATCCAATCAGTCCATTCTCAAGGAAATCAGTCCTGAATATTCATCGGAAGGACTGATGCTGAAGCTGAAGCTCCAACATTTTGGCCACTTGATGTGAAAAGTTGACTCATTGGAAAAGACCCTGATGATGGGAAAAAATGAGGGCAGGAGGAGAAGGGGGCAACAGAGGATGAGATGGTTGGATGGCACCACCGACTCAATGGACAAGAGTTTGAGCAAACTCCGGGAGACAGTGAGGGACAGGGGAGCCTGGCGTGCTGCAGTCCATGGGGTCACAATGCGTTGGATGTCACTGAACGACTGAACAACCACAAGGCAGAGAGGAAACCTGGAACCGCGCTGCTTCTTTACTTGGCGCCGGCCTGTGATGCCTGGTCAGACCTTTCAGGATAGAAAGCATCGCTCAGGCAGTGGTACCTTCAGCAGGCTTGAACTCGCACAGAGTGTGGGTCCACATCCCCGTTCTGCCGCCCAGTAGCTTCGGAGCCCCACAAGCTCCCTAATTTCTCTGCATTGTAATTTTCTCATCTCTAAAATGAAGGAAACAAAACACTTCACATTCCCATGGTGCTCATTTTCAAAGCCCCAGCACATTCCTTCTTGTTCTTCAAGTATCCATTCGGTTCTTGTCACTATGATGTTAAATGTGCAAGGGCCCTCAGAAATTAACATTTTATGAATTAGGAAAGTTTAGAGAAATTAGGAGAGTGTGCCAGAATCTAAGTCAGCTTGTATCAGAGTCTGACTAGAACTCAGGGTATCTAATATTAATACAAATTTTAATATTAATAATTATAATAACAGATATGAATTGAGTGCATTTCAAACTTAATTATACAGGTAATTAGTTTTGAATAAGTCATCCATTAAGTTTGTTCAAAATCAAATCTATAAAAGTATTACAGTGGAAAATCTCTCTTCCGTGTCTCCCTTCCCCCAACAAGTGACCCGAATTAATACAGTGTCTTAGCTTTTTCCAGAATTTCCCTATGCATAAAAAAGCAAATGAAAATATATTCTTATTTTTCTCCTCTTTCCACAAAAAGATGCAATGCTACATAACTTGCTTTCTCAAATGTACTACTATATTTTAGAGATATTTCCACATGGACATTTTCTCATCCTTTTATAGCAACTTAGAATTTGTTTGCATGAAACTATCATGATTAATTGTTGTACAATGATGTTGTGCAACATAACAATGCTGCAGTAAATAATCCTATGCTTAAATTCTCTTGCACATAAGTAAGTAATATTATAAGATAAATTCCCAGAAGTATAATTTCTGGAAGAAACAGCATATGAATTTATAATTCTGATTGACATTGCCTTTCGTATAGGGTTCTGCATTTCTACAAACAATACGTGAAAGTGTCTGTTTGCCCACAGTTTTGCCAAAGAGTACATTAACTTACCTTCTCCATCTTTGACAAAATGGTGAGTAAAAATAGTAAGTATAATTTTAACTCCCATGTGTCTCACTGTAAGTGATACTAAAGCATCTTTTCATGTTTAAGAACCTTTTATGCAAACTCTCTATTCATATGCTTTGCATGTTAAGGGTTCTTCATTTTAATCTACAAAATGAAGATTTTCCCTTAGTTTCTAATTTACATTCTTTTTCTTTTTGACAATGCAAAGTCTTCACAAGACCTCATCTCATCTCATTCAAACTTGACTCTGGGTGCCAGCTTGGAAATCCAAGTTTGGTTCTGTTTATGGACCGAGACTTGGGGCATGGGGTTTCTGAGCCATGTTCCTGTGATAAGTGATTTTCCTGTAATTTAAATCCTAATTCTCCTCTGTTGCTTTGACTTCTCTGATTTTCACAACTGTGAATAACTGAGGAGCCTCAGGTAGGAAAGATTCACTTGAGATTCAGACTTAAATCTAGCTCCTTTCATGCTCCCCCTGCAGAATGAAGATTCAGGCAGGTGGATGAGGAGGGGATCCCGCACTGCCTTTCTGATTCTGCCCTCAGTCTCTTCCAGTTTCTTCTTAACACCAAAGGCAGATACTGTTCTGAGAAAACCATCAAAATGCGCACATTTTGTTTTGAGTAGAAACACAAATCTGACCAGGTTCTATTGCCTTCCTCAGCTCTCTGACCATACTTCTTATTTTCTTCTCATTTTATTCAGCCACATTGGCCCTCTTACTATTTCTCAAACTCTACAAGTACACCTCTCTCTTCAGGGCTCAGCACTTGCTACTCTGGGATTCCCAGGCAGCTCAGTGGTAAAGAATCTGCCTGTCAAGTAGGAGACAAGGGTTCGATCCCAGGTCTCAAAGATCCCCTGGAGAAAGAAATGAAACCTACTCCAGTATTCTTGCCTGGGAAATTCCATGGACAGAGGATCCTGGCAGGCTACACAGTCCACGGGGTCACCAAAAGAGTCAGACACAACTCAATGACTAAATACCAACAACTTGCTTCTCTTCCAAATGCTATCTTTTCAATGAGGCTTTCCAAGAATATATTATTTACAATTACAGCCCCTCTTCATCCCGTCCTTCTCCCTACTTTAAGTTTTTCTGACACTTCAGCATCTAGTCACACACACCTATACTTTAATGATTATCCTTCTTCCCACTATAAATTCCATGAAAGCAGAGATTCTTCCTGCTTTGTTTACTACTGTATCCCTAGTGTCTCGAATGATGTCTGTCATAGATTAGATACTTCATAAATAATTGTTGAAACAATGGATGAAAAAAAGGACTACTATAAGTTGGGCAGATAAGGAACTAATTAAATGAAGTTTGGGTGGTCAGATTTTGAGCTGTGAATGACATATGTGAAAGTGTTGTAATAGTGTGATTGTTTAGAGAAAAGTTTCACTTCTCTTTCTTTGTCACAAGAGAAAGCCATAATCCTCTTACCTTAAAAATATCTCTAGCTGAGGACAAAAGATCCTCTGAAATGAGATATACTGGAAGTTGAGAATCCCAGAATATAGGTTATTATAGAATTACAGAATACAGGTTATCTGTGGCACCATCACTAGACTACTGGCTTTGAAGTCAAATATTTAGTCCAGAGTTCAAATCTTGGCTCTGCCTATTACCATGTGCATGAGGAAACTCACATTCTTCAAGTTTTAGTATGCTCATCAGTACCATGGCAACACTACCACTGCATGAGGAATCAATGGCACAATACAGGTTCACTGGAAAGAGCTCACTGCAACATCCATTGCTTCAGTAGCGACACTGATGATAAGACAGTCCAAAATCCCATGGCTACATTTCTGAAATCTGAAGCTTTGGGTAAGACTATTTAATGGGACAGTTTAACCCAACCTGAGCCTATCTAGCGGCATTAACTACTGTGGCCTGGCAAGAGGCTCTTTATAACCTTTATTCATCCTACTTGTTGTCAACATCCTTAAGTCCATGTCAAGAAGATTGCTGTGCTTAACGGCAAAGTGTTCTCCCAGGCCCCTTGGAAAATATGTGACATAGTATACTCACTTCAAAAAAATTTTTTTAAAAGAATTGCAAAATATATCTGGCTCCAAGGAGTTTAAACACATGGCTTTGAACCTGTATTTTTACAAACAGATACAGGTGAAATAAAAAGGATTATTGTGAAGTTCAGAATTTAACATCTTTGGGGCAATGTATTATTGTGGCACCTATTTCTTAGGTCTAAAATGAATGTGTCAATCGTTGATTGATGATCTCCCTTATTCCTGGAAATGAATTATTGACTAGATACAGCTCAAAATGCTACCTGTAAAAGTCTAAATACGTGGGACGGGACTGGGGTGACAGTCTCAGTAGAGATAATTTTAACCTAAAAAGTGTGACTAGTGAACTGGGACACAAACTAAGAATGAGCATTCAGATTTCCTGAACAATTCCCTAATATTTTGGTGAAAGTTAGTCATTTTATTAAAGCCTTCTTTTTAAAATATTTATTTATGTATTTATTTATTTACTTGGCTACACCAGGTCTTATTTTCAGCATGCAGGATCTTTAGCTGCAGTATATGGAATCTAGGTACCCTACCAAGGATGGAATCTGGGTCACATGCATGGGAGTGTGGAGTCTCAGCCACTAAGACACCTGGGAAGTCCCTATTAAAACCTTCTTAGGTGATCAGTTCATCCATTTGACCAGTCTTTCTGCTCATTAATTATCATCTTCTATATCCAAATGCAGGAGTGGACTGGACTTTCAGAGGTCAAGACTCTGAGCCTCAGAAAGGGAGATGAAATCAGACGTGTCAAAAATGATCAGCATTCAAAGACTCAATAGGTGAGTTCTCTTGTTTGCTGGAGGCACTAAGAACCTAATTTGCAATATAAAACAATATGACAGGCAGCACGGGGCAATTAAGTGAGCTCAGAAAGCAGAAAGGCTTTATTTGAATGAACATGGTTGGAGTCTGGATGACATGAAAATCAGGAAGTAGGAATTTTTGAGGGAAAGTATAATATTCAGATGTTCTTGTTGTTTAGTAGCTAAGTCATGTCTGATTCTTTGTAATCCCATGAACTGTAGCTCACCAGGCTCTTCTGTCCATGGGATTTTCCAAGGAAGAATACTGGAGTGGATTGCTATTCCCTTCTCCAGGGGATCCTCTCCACCTAGGGACTGAACTCACATATCTTGCTTGGCAGGCAGATTCTTTACAGCTGAGCCCCTGGGGAAGTCAATACTCAGATGAGTGATAGTGAATCTTAGGATATCAGTTGAGCTGAAAACCTCGAGACAGCAGCAACTTGAGTCAGGATCAAGGAATTAGTTTGGGAAGAAAAGCCTACTGATACAGAAACATCCAGGAGGTCTAGGAGGGTCTCACTCTGCTGATTTAAGGTTTAAGGAGACATCAGTGTTGCAGAATAAAAGAGCAAGTCCTAAGGAAACTGATTTTTAGATCACAAAAATGTAAGCAGAGATTTTATTTTGAGATAAGAAATTCTTGGTTATCCAGCTGGAGAAGACCCTTAAGAGTCCCTTCAACAGCAAGGAGATCAAACCAGACAATCCTAACGGAAATAAATTCTGATGATTCATTGGAAGGATTGATGCTGAAGCTGAAGCTCCAATACTTTGGCCACATGATGGGAAGAACCAATCATTGGAAAAGATCCGGATGCTGGGAAAGACTGAGGACAGGAAGGGAGGATGAGATTATTGGATGGCATCACCGACTCAATGGATGTGAGTTTGACCAAGCTACGGGAGATAGTGAAGGAGAGGGAATCCAGGGGATCTGCAGCCCATGGGGTCTCAAAGAGTCAGACACCACTGAGAGACTGACCGACAACAATGGGGAAAAGAAAATCTTCCCTTTCCTGATGTTGGGACAGAGTGGAGGCAGCCAGTCTTGGAGACTGGCCATGCCCAGGGGAAACCCCTTGAGTTTCACCCTCTTGGTTTTAGGAAAGTGAGCTAGCGAACCCTGCTCCCTGCCTGAACTGGCCTCTTGCTCACAGCATCATCCCCTCGACTAAGAAGACTTCCTGCCTGCCCAGGACATACATACACGTGTCCCCATTCCCTTGACCTCCAGTTCCAGCTTGCCCATTCAGTGATGGAATTTTTCTTTTATCGGTTTCTGGAACATACTGTGTAGACCTTGAGGGCAGGGACCAGGTTACATCTTCAGAGGTCCAAGGACTTTGCCTGCAGAGAACATGCTCCCCCTAAATGGAGTGTCTCCTAAAGCCAATGGAGAGTGACAGCTGGCATATGTCTATTTTCATGTCTGTATCAGAAGACACTGGGTTTTTCTCCCACTCCAGTTTCATCTGCCGATGAGTAATCTGTTTGACCTGAAGAAAAATATTTTATTATTAGGAATTTGATTAACTCTTGGCTCCGTGGGTGTGCGGACACTGTGTACCTGATATTAAGGTTAGAATATCAGCATTGGAACTAATTTAATTTTGATGTCTCATTTTTCTCTACTTTTTCTCCTGGGTAAAGTGTCAACAAATTGAAAGTTAATTCTGCTGCTAAAATTATCCAAGGTAATGCAACAGATTTGTTTGCAGGAAAGAGACAGGAGATCACCTGATTCTGCAACAAGGCTGATTGGACCAACGTCATGATATGCTATTACTATTTTTAAAATCAAGTTCTGTGTGTTAGGTTTAATGCAGTCAATGCTGCTATTTCTCAAGCAGAAGAGGATGAATTGCTCAGATTTCTGGCTAATAAGAGCTTCTCTGTCCTAGGGCAAGTGCTGAAGAAAGGATGCCTTTGTAGTGTGGGGAATCTGATTTATATGGATAAGGGCTCCATACATGTGGATAAAATGAAGGAAGACAAGGAGGCTGGGGGAGGCAAGAAAGCACAGAGATAAAAGCCAATTATTCGGTATCTGTATATGTCAAATATTTTACATTTTATTAAAACTTATTTAGTTCTCACCATAAACTCTGAGATGGTTACTGAAAGACAAAGAAATGGAGGTGTAGAATTGGCATGTAAGTTGCCCGAAGTCAAGCCCATGTCTATATCACTTTATCCAATATAACCGAGCAGCAGTTAAGAGCAGTTAACGGACTCGGAGATAAATCCAAGACAGGAAATTGAGCCAGCCAACACGTTTTTTTTTAATCCTTAGTTTCTTTGTATGTAACACAGGATGGAGAAGACCTACCTCCCATGGGTGTCAGGAGGGATCAGTGCAGTGAGGCTCATGCTCTAAGCAGAGTCCAGCCCAAGGGAATTGCTCAGTACGCAGTCCTCCCGAGCTGGAATGGCATCAGAGCTGCTTGGGATGCTGTGTTTAGGACTGTTGCCTTGTTGTGTCCTCCCAACCGAAATCCTAGGACCAGCGCCAGGTACAAATGAAGCATGAACGATGCCTCGACATAAAACCCGGCAGTAGGAGGAGTGGCCCCGAACTGCTTAAGGCCCCTGTTCTCGTGGGTGGAAGATGAGGGGAAGCAGACTTGGGCTCAGCTGACAATAATAAATCACATCTTAAAAGCACCCGACAGGGCAAGGACCATAGTTGCTTCCTTGGTTTTCCATGAGTGTTCGTGATGGAATGGTCCCCAGATCATAGAGGGACCATCTGACGTAAACTATCACTAGTCTCATCTCTTATTAAAAAAAAGACAAAATATTTAAAGGCCTCGATTCTCAGATTTTAAGAACTTACAAATCCCTGTCTTCCTGTGCTCCACTCTGTGCCCTCAGCCTCCTCGTGTAGGACTGGAAAGAGCTGGGGGAGAAGGTGTCTAGAACCAAAGCAATTCACAGCATCACAAAACAGTGACACCTTAGCGTGAATACAGAGCCTCCAGCCTCCCCAAACACTGAGGAGGAGCCTACACCAGAGTCTGTCTCCAGGTGAAGCCCGTGCCCACTCCTGTCCCAGGCTAGAACAATGATAGCCACTCTCCACCTTTTCCTCTCACCTAGCACCTCTGCAGCACCCCTTGCGGGCCAGAGGGAAGTATTCACAGTGACTTTGCAAAGGGTGTCGGTCTCAATGTCTCACTTTCAAGTGTGTAGAGAGGTTAGCTTCTTGTCCAGCCTAGTATAACATTCCTCCAAAAAGCCAGGAGAGAGCTGAACCAGGGTCTGGTTCCTAACTGAAAGGCCACTGGTCTCTCCTCCACACTGCATGGTTTTCACTCTGCTTTTCTTCAGATGGCCTTACATTTGTTCATATCATGTTAATAGTGAGTTAAGTCACTCAGTCATGTCTGACTCTTTGTGACCCTGTGGACTGTAGCCCACCAGGCTCCTCTGCCCATGGGATTCCACAGGCAAGAACACTGGAGTGGGCTGCCATTTCCTTCTCCAGGGATCTTCCCAACCCAGGGATCAAACCCAGGTCTCCCGCATTGCAGGCAGATGCTTTATCCTCTGAACCACCAGGGAAACCCATCATGTAAATATCCTAACACAAATAATATTAATAAGGGTAAAAAGTGTTACCAAAAGAATAATACATACGAAATATGCCCCAGGCACTGTTCTAATGCCTTATATGTACTAACCAATTTCTACTTCAAAACAAAGTGATCATGTAAGTAGTACATCCATTTTGCAGGTAAAATAACCGAGTCACAGAAAAGTGAAAACACTTGGGTTGGCTCACAGAACCCATGATCTCACAGTCTGGGGAGGAGTATCTGTATTTCATTTTTATTTTGTTTCAAAATTAGCATCAGCTGAGATCAGAGTGACCCAGTCTCTGCACTTGACACATTAAGGGAAAATCTGATGCACAGCACATCTGGCTTGGGTTGACAGGGCCAACTGGTATTTTGTCTCTTCTTAGAGAAGCGGGACTGGAGGGTTTGTCTCCTGAATATGCTATTTTATTCACCCTTTGTTTCAGTTTCCTCTGCTCTAAAGTGTGAGTTTATTGTGAGGATTAAATGAATAAATGATTGTAAGGAGCTTACAAGAGGGACTTGTCCATATTAAGTATTAGCAAACCTTTGTTGTTCTTTCACTTTTAAGAATGTAAGAGCAGGTTGAAAGTATAAGCATTGTGCAGGTAAGAACATGCACAATCCTGCAAGGGACTGCAATAATTCAGCCAGGGCAGAGTATGTTAAAACTGGAGAAGGCAGGTAGGTGTTTCATGATATCTTGAAGATCCCTTAACTTAATCCTGGATCATTTAGGGATCACTGAGGGATCATAAACAATGAAGTAATAAGATTTTTTTTTAAAGAAAAATTGCTCTGATCATTTCCAGTTCGATGAACAGAAATGGCTTAATGCAGCATCAGTGGAGTGACAAGTTCCACAGCTCTAGGCCTTGAATCTGGCCAGAGATACATTTTAATTATTGCTGCTTCATCTAAAAGCCCGTTTTCTGCAGCCTTTGGCTTTATGTAATAGAAATGCGGCTGCAGCGACACAGCTCCTGACTCTCTGATCCATCTTTCTGAGATGACCCTGCTGAGGAACACTCCTCAAATTGACGACAGACATGTCACAACGGCCCAAGGTCCCTTGCTGTGACAACAGTGGCCCCAGAGCTCTTCTTAGTTCTTTAGACAGTAAAATGCACTATACAATGTACTTAACTGCTACAGCTAAATATGGGTCAATCAAAAACAACAATAGAAAGCTTATCCCAAACTTTGCTTTTTAAGGAAACACACAGGGCTTCCTAGGAGAACGTGAAAGTCACTCAGTCATGTCCGACTCTTTGCAACCCCATGGACTGTAGAGTCCATGAAATTCTCTAGGCCAGAATACTGAAGAGGGTGGCCTTTCCCTTCTCCATGGGCTCTTCCCAGCCCAGTGTGTAAAAAGGCCCAGGTCTCCCAAATTGCAGGCGGATTCTTCACCAGCTGAGCCACAAGGGAAGCCTAAGAATACTGGAGTGGATAGCCTATCTCTTCTCCAGGGGCTCTTCCTGACCCAGGAATCGAATGGTGTCTCCTGCATTGCAGGCAGATTCTTTACCAACTGAGCTGTCAGGGAAGCCCTAGGTGGCGCGGTGGTAACAATTCCGCTTGCCATGCAGGAGACATGATTCACTCCCTGAGTTGGGAAGATCCCCTGGAGAAGAAAATAGCAACCCACTCCAGTATTCTTGCCTGAGAAATGCCATGGACAGGGAGCCTGGAGGGCTACAGTCCATGGGGGTCACAAAAAATCGGGCATGACTTGGTGACTAAACAACAGCAACTGGAGGTAAGACCCAGACAGGGGCATTTTATAAAGCCTGCCCTTTATTTGCAGTTTGTAAGTAACCCCAAGAACCTCTGATTTAGGCCATGAATGTAAGATATTACCTGGTCTCTCCTCAAAATCTTAGTATCCTTACATTCTAATCCATCTTCTGTCACTCTGAAAAGCCGAGTCCAAGTCACTTGATACCTCACAGCCTGAATTCATTTCATCACCTATGAAGCAAGAATAATAGGAGTCATGTCACCTACCCTATCAGATTCCTGTGAGACAAACCTGGGTGGTCTCTATGAACAGGCTACTGCTGTGTGCATCTTAAGGTGCTATTAAACCCCACCTGCTGAGATTCCTCATTCAGCAGAAGGCCCAGAGGAAAGAACGGAGGTGACTTGAAGCAAAGAACTGCTGTTTCCAGAAATAAACACACAAACAAGCTACTTATCTTCTGACAAGGAGGGCCCCTACCATCTTCACAGCAAACCATAGAAGGCCCTGAGTTCAAGCATGAGTGTGAGTACAATTCTCATGGTGCGGAGACTTTCTAATGAATCGAATGACAGCTGCCTTCCGTGTTTGCCCCTGTAAAGTGACTCATTTCCCCTGACTCCCCGGAGTTTCTGCGCCCAAGGAAAGAAGGGCAAGGGGAGGATGGGCATCCAGGATGGTGGGCTCTTTTGTTAGGAAGGCTGCCAGGAATGTGGCTGGCCCCTCTTCCCTCCCCTCATACTGGCTAATTCATTTAATGGAGACACTGATGGAGGTATTCCAGCTCCACAGGGGCCCATCCACCTGATTTATGTAACGCAGGGGAAACTCGTATTTGCTCTTCCTGGTCCCTCTTGTAATTGCCACTGAAAGGAAGGAAGGCGTGTCGCGTTAAGAGGAAAGCTCATTCGTCAGCTCAACAGTGGCTCTTGTTCAGAAGGTTTCTGCTTTAATGAAAGTTCTGTTTCTTAAAGAGAAGGCTCTGGAAGGCACGTGTAGAAAAAATGTCAGCAGAGAGAAGCCGTTTCTGTATCTGCCATCTCCCTGGCTTTTGTCCTCAGCCGGGGTGTATGTCTGCATGACCCACTGAGAAAAGCAAACTGTCCCTACTCAGCGGTCAGCTGAAGGCCCTACCAGTGCCGGCCAGCCAGCTCCCGCCCAGCGCCTGCACCCGCTGTTAGGAAGCCCCCCGGATCAAGCCTCTGCACTATTCACATTTGGGGGCCGAAGAGCCTCTGTGGGACGGAACTGTCCTGGCATGGCAAGACCTCCAGGGCACCTCTGATGTGTGTGCGCAGTCACTAAACCATGCCTGACTCTTCGCAACCCCATGGACTGTAGCCCCCAGGCTCCTTTGTCCATGGAATTTTCCAAGCAAGAACACTGGAGTGGATTTCCATTTCCTTCTCTAGAGGATCTTCCTGAGCCAGGGACTGAGGCTGTGCTTCCTGCACTGACAGGCAGGCTCGTTACCACTGGGCCACCGGGGAAGCCCTCAGAATTGTGACGACCGAAAATGTCCCCAGGCATGGCCGCACATTTCCTGCTCAGCGAAGCGCTTCTCCCCGGCTGACCATCACCGGTCTTTGGAACACGGAGGTAGACAGTCCCCTTATCCCCTGATTCTGGCCCCATCATGAGGCAGATGGTGGCACATGACAAGTCACTTTTTTTCCTCAGACACCCAGGTCCCTTCTTGAATACCCATCAAAAGATTGAATGTAGTCATGTGTTTGAACATGTTCAGTGAATTTTCACACATGACCAAGTGACAGTTTTGATGACCACAAAGATGCCGATCGTATGATGTGTTTCTAGGGGCTTCTAGCAGCAGAAAGCTTCAGTCAGGCACGTGTGAATGCTTCACACACCTGGTTTCAAGCAGGTGGCTGTCCAAAACCATTGTTTTCCAATCTTGCTTGTTATAGTGTCAAAGGGCTTCTCTTCATTGCAGTCAACCGGCCAGCAGTGTCCCTGTGGGTAAACAAGGGTGTGTATGTGTTCACCGGCATAAATGCGTGAGTATGTGCATCACAATGAGGAATGAGACATGAGGCATAGACTGTATAGATTTGTACAGTGTGAGGGATGGGGGCAACGGAGCTCAGGGGCCGGGGGTGGAGTGTGACTGTGTGGGAGATGTGGGGTCATGATGAACACGTGAGGGTCCCTCGTTTGCACGATGTAAACGTGCATTTATTGAGCTTTTGTAGATGAATGTATATGAATGATGAGAGTAAGTGGGAAAGTTCTGTGTAAAACTCAAGTAGGTGTGCTGGTGTGGTGTGTGTGTGTGTTAAACACATTTGTGATTTGGAATGTGCATATGTGAATGTTGGTGTGGGGATGTGGACTCTGGGTTTGGAGGCACGTAGGTGATGTCCATAGCAGGCAGGATATTTGTCATTTGTTTAGCGCATCGTCTATGTGAAACACAGATGCTCTGCACTGGTGCAGTGAGATGTGCTGGGTACATATTTCTATAGATGGATTCACATGCATATGCATGTGTGTGTGTATTTATGCAGTAGTTATGTATGGATTTGAGAGTTGGACCATAAAGAGGGCTGAGCGCCAAACTGTGGTATTGGAGAAGACTCTTGAGAGTCCTCTGGACTACAAGGAGATCAAATCAATCTATCCTAAAGGAAATCAGTCCTGAATATTCATTGGAAAGATTGATGTTGAAGTTGAAGCTCCAATACTTTGGTTATCTGATGCAAAAAGCTGACTCATTAGAAAAGACCCTAATGCTGGGAAAGACTGAAGGCAGGGGGAGAAGGGGGGTGACAGAGGATGAGATGGCTGGATGGCATCACCGACTCAGTGGACATGAGTTTGGCTGAGCTCTGGGAGATGGTGAAGGACAGGAAAGCCTGGCATGCTGCAGTCCATGGGGTCGCAAAGAGTTGAACGTGACTGAGCAACTGAACAACAAAATCTGTGTTTATCAATACTGTATTTTAAGCTTTTAAATCTCATTTAAAGAAAGAATGTACTGGAATGGAATGAAGGTAAAATGCTTCCCTGGTCCCATTGATCCCAGGCCTCTTTCATGACCTGACTTTGAGACAGATCTTTGCAGGTTCTCAGCCCCACTTAGGGTTCTCCACTCCTCCATGAAATCTTCAGCACAGCAAACAGCTTTCTGCTTTGGGTAACATGTCTCCCAATTTTGCTCTCTCTTGAGCTTCCAAATGGATTGAGTCCATCAATGAGGAAAAAAGTGTTTTTTTCTGGTTGAATAACTTGTTGGCCCTACTCCTCATTCTGTTTATGGTGTGGTGCAGACCCTCAGCAGCGAAAGCACTGGAGAAATAATAGCAATAAACTATGAGCTCGACATCTGATTGTATTTTCCACATCCCATACTCAAGAAACTACTTTTAGGTACAGCAAACACCTTTGGGGGCTCTTGCTACATGGTATGTCTTCTGAGCATTCTAGGAACTCAAGGATAATCAAGACATGACTGTCTGTCAAAAATTTTCATACTAAATTAGAAACAAATAATAAAAGACTGACTTCAGTTAGCAGCGCCCATGCGAGACTGTGGATGGGACCCTGGCTATGTTTGCTAGTTTGGGGAAAGCATGGGACCACTTTTCACACTGCAGGGTGAGTAACACTGAGATAAGCTGGGATGTGGGACCCTTTGCAGCAGGGCAGCAGTGCTTGCACCTGGACACACCTCTCCTCAAACAACTAAATATTAATACAAAGAAAGTGGATGAGACTAAAAATAACTGTGTGCATGTGCAGTTGGAACAAATGCTGGACCCCAAAGATATAGAAACCAAAAAAAAAAAAAACACCAACTGCCACTTCTGAGAAGCCTGGAGCAAAAGCAAAGGGTCAGGAGCAAAGGTGGAGTTCTGCACATGCCCCTGCACTCAAGGCACCTAAGTGGCAATAAACCACCTAAGCCACTCCTCGGGTCCGACCCCTGGACACAATCCTACCCTCACCCCACATAAGGAATAAGCTCACTAACCTCAGGGCTCCAGCAAGCAAAGCCTGTTGTTTGTTCTCACTCCCTCCTGCTGCAGCAGGGACCCCAATAAAGCCTTACCTGAATTTTTATTGTCCAGCCTCTTTGTCCATTTCTATTGACGGGAGAAGGCCAAGAACCCCGGTCAGTATCAGTATAGGTCATTCTACCGACAAGGCAAGAAGGGAATTCCAAAGAGAACAGCATGAAAGTAAGTGTCCCTCCAGTAACTGACAAACACCTCAGAAAAGTGGGTGAGGACATGCTTTAGGACAGAGAAGAAAGCATCACTGAGAAACTGGAGAACCTTGTTTATGTCATGAGCAGGACTTGCATTCTATACACTGAAGACAGTCATTGAGGAGTTCATGCAGAGAAATGGTATGAACAACTGTGATTCTAGTCCTTTTCTTTCTACTTCTGATTTCCTATGTCAGGAAATATAAAAGGCATTCTGTCTGAGGCAGAAATTGTCTGTTTCACTGTCTTCTTCTGCCTGGTATGTCCAAATGAGCTGAATAAATTCCCCAATGTCATCTGTCTTTGTACCATTTGCTTTTGTGGGTAAACCAGCTCTAATCAATATCCAAATACTTTATTTGAATTTATATTTTAGAACATTAAACAAACAGTGTCTGAGAACATTTGTGTCAAAAGCAATCTGTAAATAGAGCTAGAAAGTTGCTGCCGTTGCTGGGGAGTCATTTTTAATTTTTGGCCAATGCCAAACTTCCTGTGTAAAAATGTGTAGGGGATAAAATGTGCTTTTTAATAATAGAATGAAAAAAAGATACTTCTGATTGAATAAAATATATATAATCATGGCATAAACTGGCAGTGTGGGCATATTTTTTTCCTGGGCTTCATCTCAAATTTGAAGGATGGAAGAGAGGAAATCTAAGAACAGCCCATGGATGAGGAACACCATCATACAAGGTGTGACAACAGATAAGGCAGAAAGGACTCCCCAGGTGTGAATACCCATCCCTCATTACTCTCAGCATCTCTTTATTTGAGGAGCTCTGAGTCTGCAGGCAAGAGACCAGCCTCTGCCCCGATGTTTCTGCAGAGACTTTAGAGTACTGGCTGTCAAACTTTAATGTGATGACAACCACCTGGAGGGCGGCTGACACCCCCAGATTGCTGGGCCCCACCCCAGAATTTCAGATGTGTTATGTCTAGAACAGACTGAGACTCTGCATCTCTACTAAGTGTCCAGGTGATGCTGATGTTGATGCTGCTACTTACTGGACCACACTTGGAGAACCACTTCCTTATGGGGTCATCTCTTTATGCCCCTTAGAATGGATATCTTGGAGTGAGATAAATTTAAAACCACACTTTCAAAAGTTCTTACAATGTAAATAGGCATTCAGCCATTGCGACCTGAAATTACACAGCACTGAATTCAAGCAAGTCATACACACTTCACAGCTGCCCTAGTGACCTCTGATCAAAGGAAACAGGCTACGCCCTTCTCTAAAAAGCTTTCTATTACTTTATTTTATATTGAATTCAGCCTAAAATACATGAGCTATATTCTAATAGTGAAAGGCATTTGGATTCACAATAATATTTAGAAAGGAGTTTTATTTCGTGTAAGACCATATTCAATTCCTGTATCACTGACATATTTTAAGAATTAGTGAAAAATGTATATTTACCTAGGTGGTTATTTCTGTCAAGGTTTACCACATATAATTAACATTTCCATTGTTTAATATTTGCACTTTTCAAAGAGAGTTGCATTTGAGATTAAACTAACATTATTTTTCAATTATAAATCTCTAGAATGTGATGTAGACAGAGCTAATATATTAAAGGACTGAGAATAATGAAGCAGTTCCTTCTAAAAGAGAGAGAAATAATATAGAGCTCAATTATGATTGTGATCAGATGGCTTTCTCTGGTAATTAATCCTAACGCATTGTAGAAATAGACAAGCAAAGCTTGACACAAAAGAAGTGACCTAGATTTACTTACAGTGACCACTGCCAGGTTCCAAGTTTGGAGTCTGTGCTTTCCAGGCTTATTCAGCCACTTTCCTGGGACTTGGGGCCTTATATTTTGGTAATATCTGTTTTTAAGGGGCTTCCCTGGTGGCTCAGAGGTAAAGAATCTGCCTGCAGTGCAGGAAACCTAGGCTTGATCCCTGGGTCGGGAATATCCCCTGGAGGAGGGCATGCTAATCCTCTCCAGTATTCTTGCCTGGAAAATCCCAATGACAGAGGAGCCTGGCAGGCTACAATCCATAGCATTGAAAAAACTCAGACATGACTTCACGACTAAGCAGCAATAAAAAAAGTTTAAATGTTCATGCTATTAGACACAAAGTTTTCACTCCATTGAATCTGTTGACAGACACCTATTTCAAAAATGCAAGTACAAAAAAATATGGTGACCTTGTTTGTAAAAGCAAAAATAGATGTGACAGAAATGTTCTGCAGTAGGGGACTGAAAAAAATTAGTCATAGTTCATGTACACAGTGGAGAACTGTGGGTGCTTAGAAAGTATAAATCTGTCTGTTTGGGGTGCTACAGAACCATCCCCCAGATAAAGGAGAGAGAAAATGCTACGGCAAAGTGCACACTACATGCAGAGGAGGGAGGGTATGTGAAATAGCCACGCCTACACCCACACTTAACCTACACCTACAGCTATGGCTGTGTCTGCATGTACAGTTTACCTCTGATTACAGCTATATTTTTAGTTCTATCTCACCTACAGATGCATCTGTATCTACATATACAATTATATCTACATTGACACCTACATCTCCCGCTTACAACTGTATCTACCTCCACATCTACACCCACACTGGTAATATCAGTATATCTCGCCTACATCTACACCTCTATCTGTTGATCACCTAAACTATTCCTTATGTCTGCAACTACATCTGCATCCAAATCTACATGTGTATCTGTATCTCATCCACGTTTACGGCTAAACCTCTGTCTGGACCTGGACCTGCCTGCAGACTAAGTCGCTTCAGTCCTGTCCAACTCTTTGCAATGCTATGGACTGTAACTCACCAGGATCCTCTGTCCATGGGAATTCTCCAGGCAAGAATACTGGAGTGGGTTGCCATGCCCTCCTCCAGGGGATATTCCTGGCCCAGGAATTGAACCTGTGTCTCCTGTGTCTCCTGCATTCGCAGGCAGGCTGTTTACCACTAGTGCCACCTGGAAAGCCCTCTTGTATCTGCACCTATACCTATATTTACATCTCATCTACATCCATACATGTTCCTTTTTGTATACGATTTTAAATCTTTGGAAAAGTACATGAATGATTGCTAATAGTGATTGATTTAGATGTGAAACAGGGGTATGGGTTAAGACAAGGTCAGAAAGAATGTTTTGTTCACTATTTTGTACAGCTTAAAGGGCTAGCTAAGTACATGTCTCAGTTTTTCACTATTTTCTTGGGCTCCAGAATCTCTGTGGATGGTGACTGTAGCCACGAAAGTAAAAGATGCTTGCTCCTTGGAAGAAAAGCAATGACAAACCTAGATAGCATATTAAAAACAGAGACATCACTTTGCCAACAAAGGGACATGTAGTCAAAGCTATGGTTTTCCCAGTAGTCATGTATGGATATGAGAGTTGGACCATAAACAAAGCTGAGTGCCAAAAAATTGATGCTTTCAATTGGTGGTGTTGGAGAAGACTCTTGAGAGTTCCTTGGACTGCAAGAAGATCCAACCAGTCAATCCTAAAGGAAATCAGCCCTTAATATTCATTGCAAGGACTGATGCTGAACCTGAAGCTTCAATAATTTGGTCACCTGATGAGAAGAGCCAACTCATTGGAAAAGATCCTGATTCTGGGAAAGATTGAAGGCAGGAGGATAAAGAGATGACAGAGGATGAGAAGTTTAGATGGCATCACAATTCAATGGATATGAGTTTGAAAAAGCTTCAGGAGATGGTGAAGGACAGGGAGGCCTGGCATGCTGCAGTCCATGGGGTCACAAAGAGTCAGACAGGACTGAGCAACTGAACTGAAATGAACAGGTACATAGACTCTGAAAGAGAGTGCAAGATGTAGTCATCCTATAAAATGGGAAGGAAATCCAAAAAGAGGGAATGCATGAGTACATATAGCTAAATCATGTTGCTGTACAATAGAAACTAACAGATCAAACAGAGCTGGACAAAGGTGGGCAAAGAGTCAGACACAACATAGCAACTGAACAAGAAATTCACACAACATTGTAAAGCAACTAAACTGCAATAAAATTAATTTTAAAAATGCAATCTTGATTTAAACACAAGCCCTTCTCCCACATGTTTTGTGGTTTCTGTGTCTTCTTTCTAGGTCAAGGATGGGGTGGATTTGACCTTGAAATTCTCTATGGATACCTGGGTCCCTAGAGGCCTCTGTATGGATTTACTTCTACTGTTTAATTTTCTAGCCCAAGCTTGTTTTGACAATCCTGATTCAATTTTCACTTGGTTTCACTACTATAATCAGGACCAATATTACAAAGACAAGGAGACTGGGTTCAGAGAAGGCATGTAACACTCCCAAGTCATCACCAGACACTAACAGAACGGGAACTGGAATCAACTCATTGGGGATACAAACCCTGTTCTCTTTCCCATTCATGCAACTCCACTTTCAGTGTGTTCCTGGATGGATCTTGAAACTTAGAACTCATCATGATCTCAGGCATAGATGATTAGGGATTTCAAATCTTGCTGGTGTTATGTGAATGGTCTTAATGACAGCCTCTTCCCCTTCCTCACCTCACTGCCCCATAAGCCTCCTATTGGTCCTTCCATCTCTCTCTCTCTCCAAGTTCATTCTTTCTCCCTTCATCTTCTGTCTGGTGTCAGACTAAAGTGAGCACCTATGCATTTTTCATCA
Source organism: Nanger dama (assembly GCA_917880005.1). NCBI lineage: Eukaryota > Metazoa > Chordata > Mammalia > Artiodactyla > Bovidae > Nanger > Nanger dama. The sequence continues at coordinate 5,803,035 of CAKJTW010000074.1, read as the reverse complement.
ACCTGGAAAGTTCCTTAAACACTTGGCATAAATAAATCACCACCATATAATTCATTATGAATAGCATCAAGCCAGGATATGATTTTGCTACAAAAGAGTCAGCATGTTTTATAACTTTCAATAGGAGAATTTTCTCTCTCTCTCCTTTCTTCTGAAAGCAATTTTAACATGTTACTCATATACATATATGTTAATGTCATCGTTCTTTATGCTCTTCAGCCATTCATCTCAGCTGCCTCCATTCAGCTCTGTCATACATGAGGGTAATTGATCATCTCGGTTCTCATTCTCAAGAGAAATGAAGAAGAATGAATCCATATGGTGGTCATACAAACAGGCACCCGAGGTGAGGCGTGGTTCATGCTGGCAGGTGGGTCGGAAATCTCCTTTCTTTTTATGATCTCCTCCTGCAACTTATAGGGAAATGAACAGCTGTTTTAAAGTGCTCAGGATAATAGTAGAAATACATGATAGTTGGTGCTGCTGCTGTACCCGGCCCTGTGCTTGCTGCTTTCCAGTGCTTCTTTTAAATCTACTTCAAACCTCAGACCCACTCTATGAGATAACTTTGCTTCTCATTTTCTAAGGAAACTGAGCTTCAAATGCTGAAATCGCTGCTTCAATGCCACACACTGTTAAGAGGCACTCAAATCCAAAACCATTTACTATAAAAATTTGATTGGTATGTAGTTCTGCATCACCCACAAATGTGGGGGGTGAATCTAAACAGAATGAGATGCAATGAATGCAGATTTTTTTAAGTTGCTTATGAAACACTCACGCTTTTACATCTTGCCTGGATTTCTGCCGTGATGCAATTACCTTCATGAACATTTTCCAAGTTGGCAATTTCTGCTCTCTTAGCCTTTTTGAGGAACTCTACTGATTCCCTTATAGTTGAACTGTATTAATATGTTTAATTAACATTAATCAGCACTAGCTTAGTAGTTAGTGTTTGACCTGGGAAAACTCTGTTCTCCTGTGTTACAAAATTTCAGGGCTTGTGAGAGTTTGACCCAATTTATGCTGCTTGACTATGCATGTCAACGTCTGGTGACAGATGTGTTAATGTGTGGTGACTCCGGATGCTGTGGTCTGTGTCAGTGATGGCCGTGCCTCTCCCAAGCCTGCCCTTTCTGGATCAGTGGGTCCATAAGTATTCAGGGCTGGATTAGGCAGCAACTGGCAGTTCTTACTCTAAGACCTTTGGTGTAAAGTTCACATGCCTCACCCACACCTGTCTGTGCTCTTGATCCCTTTATCTGCTCATCACCAGACTGTCCGCTCAGTGTTCTGTGGAGGCATCTCTGTTCCTCAAGCTATTTCTCTGTAACCGGTCTATGGATTCTTTCCCAGAGGCATCCCCAGCAACACATGGCAGGGGCCCTGCTATCAGGAATTGTCTGCAGCATCTGACCAGGGCAAAACCTAGACCAGGGTAGCAGCTGGATGGACCATAGCAGGTGAAGTTGGGAGACAAGGGTCCAGATATTTACTTGAGATGGAGCAAAGAGACTTTCCTGGTGGTCCAGTGGCTAAGACTCCATGCTCCCAATCCAGGCAGCCCGGGCTTGATCCCTGGTCAGGGAACTCGTTCCCACATGCTGCAACTAAAGATCCCACACGCCGTAATGAAGATGGTGGGTCCCTCATGCCACAACGAAGACCTGGCATAGCCAAATAAATTCTATTCTTAAAAAATAGATGGAGAAGTGAGCACTTTAGCAAGAGCAGCTGATCGGAGGTGGGTGACTCAGAGATGTGGACATAGGAAGGTGAGTCAAAAAGGCAGATTCTAAACTGGGAGCTGTTGTGTTTGCTGTTATCCCACTGGCTAAAATTTGCATGGCCAAGCTCAGTAGCAGTGTGGTAGGAACCACCCCAGGGTGTGGACACAGAAAGGCGTGAACAAGTCAGGGTTCATCAAGGGAACTGTCCATCAGAGTGAACTCAGAAATGACTTCACTGTCTCACATAGCAGGTTTTAGGAACAGACAGAAACTCTAAAAGCCAGAGAATGCATGAGAAAGGCCTAGAAGAAAAGTGCTCAGGGCACAGCCTGGGAGTCTGGAGCTGGAAAGCGTCACAGAGAGCCGCCGGTATGGACAAAAAGGTATTCGGGATCCCAGCCAGGGAATCAAGCCATGCCTCAGTGAGAGACGAAAGAAAAGGCTGGCTTCCCTGTAACACTAGTTAGGTAATTAACGCTGGCAGGAAGGAGGGAGGGTCTGAGCACAGCTATGATCTATTCCTGAATGTGTTCACAGGAATTATTAAAATGATTCCCACTGAAATGCCTGGAAAAGGAAGCAGCTGGTTCTGCCTCTGACACTTTCCAAAACTGCAAAACACCAAAGAAGCAACTGACTTCATCTCTGAGAATGTCTCTGATAAATAACAGAGATGCTATATTGTCAGGAATAATCATTGAAGAACTATAAATCCAATCCATCTTCATTCATTTAAAACGATTACTGGGGTGGGGGGAAAGTGGGATGAACTGGGAGATTTGGATTGACATATATGCACTCATGTGTGTGTCAATCGCTTACTTATGTCCGACTCTTTGCAACCCCATGGACTGTAGCCCACCAGGCTCCTCTGTCCATGGAGTTTTCCAGGCAAGAATACTGGAGTGGGTTGCCATTTCCTACTCCAGGGGATCTTCCCCCACCCAGGGATCGAACCTGCATATCTTGCATCTCCTGCATTGGCAAGTGGACTCTTTACTACTGTGCCACCTGGAGCGGGTTACACTTCTATGTACTAAATAGATAACTAATGAGAACCTTTTAAAAAGATTTCTAATCTTATTAATTTTATAAAGATTTAGTTGACTCATTTTGCATTGATCCCACCTATCCAGGCTAATTTCATATTAGACTTGTTATCCTGTCCATAATATTAGCAAGTTTTATGTATAGATATTTGTGTGACTATTGGTATCATACTATCAGCCTGCAGTACCATAAAACAGATTTTAAAAATTAATAGAGGTAGAAAAAATAAAATAAAATGATTCTGAGCACTTACTGTATCAGTTTTGTTCAGTCACTGAGTCGTGTCCAACTCTTTGTGACCCTATGAACCACAGCACACCAGGCCTCCCTGTCCATCACCAACTGCCAGAGTCCACTCAAACCCATGTCCACTGAGTCAGTGATGCCATCCAACCATCTCATCCTCTGTCGTTCCCTTTTCCTCCTTCCCTCAGTCTTTCCCTCCTTCCCTCAATCTTTCCCAACATCAGTGTCTTTTAAAATGAGTTAGCTCTTCTTATCAGGTGGCAAAAGTATTGTAGTTTCAGCTTCAACGTCAGTCCTTCCAATGAACACCCAGGACTTGTCTTTAGGAGGGACTGGTTGCATCTCCCTGCAGTCCAAGGGACTCTCAAGAGTCTTCTCCAACACCACAGTTCAAAAGCATCAGTTCTTCAGTGCTCAGCTTTCTTTATAGTCCAACTCTCACACCCATACATAACTACTGGAAAAACCATAGCTTTGACTAGATGGACATTTGCTGACAAAGTAATATCTCTGCTTTTTAATATGCTATCTACGTTGGTCATAACTTTCCTTCCAAGGAGTAAGCATCTTTTAATTTCATGGCTACAGTCACCATCTGCAGTGATTTTGGAGCCCCCAAAATTAAGTCAGCCACTGTTTCCCCATCTATTTGCCATGAAGTGATGGGACCAGATGCCATGATCTTAGTTTTCTGAATGTTGAGCTTTAACCCAACTTTTTCACTCTCCTCTTTCACTTTCATCAAGAGGCTCCTTTGTTCTTCTTCACTTTCTGCCACAAGCGTGATGTCATCTGCATATCTGAGGTTATTGATATTTCTCCCAGCAATCTTGATTCCAGCTTGTGCTTCATCCAGCCCAGCATTTCTCATCATGTACTCTGCATATAAATTAAATAAATACAGGTAACCTACTATATACCAGACACTATAAATGTGCAATGCCTGCTATCCTGGAAAATATTCACTTCTAGGAGGGTTATCTACTCCTTCTATAATTCTCTTATTGTAGCACAATTCATTCTTCTTCCCCAGTATTACTGACACAGCCCCTCCCCTCCCCTGAGAATCACTTTCCACTTAGGAAACAAAATATGGGAAGAACTTTTTCTTGTATATTCCTCTAAGTGAGATTCATTCACATTTCTACGTAAACACCAGAGTATCATCTTCAATCCAAGTGCCTCGACACTAATTTAGCTTTTTTTTATTAAGATATAGTTGATTTCCAATATTATATTAGTTTCAGGTGTACAACATAGTGATTCAATATTTTTATACATTATACTACATTTAAAGGTATTATAAAATAAAAGCTCTGTCTCCCTGTGATGTATGATATATCCTTGTAGCTTACTTATTTTTTATCTAGTGGTTTGTGTCTCTTAATCCCCTGCCTCTGTCTTGCCCTTCCACCTTCCCTCTCCACACTGGTAACTACTAGTTTGTTTTCATATCTGTGAGTCTGTTTTGTTATATTCACTCATTTGTTTTATTTTTCAGATCCTGCATATAAGTGATAACACAGAGGATTTGTATTCCTCCATCCGACTTATTTCACTTAAGCATTATACCCTCCATGTTCATCCACATTGTTGCAAATGGCAGAATGGCATTCTTTTATGGCTGAATGATATTCCACTGGATACTGCACTAATTTAGTTTTTATAGAAAAAGTAAGCTCTGGAAATCCTCAGTGTAGACCCAGCTCAGAAGCTTATCATCAGGAAAATGGACAGGCTGAAATCAGCTAAGTCTTTAGCAATAAGCCTTTAAAAACATCAAACTGATTGATAGTAGTGATATCTAGGGAAGAAACAGGCTTCCCTTGTGGCTCAGCTGGTAAAGAATCTGCCTGCAATGTGGGAGACCTGGGTTCAATCTCTTGGTTGGAAAGATCTCCTGGAGGAGGGAAAGGCTACCCCTCCAGTATTCTGGCCTGGAGAATTCCGCAGACTGTATAGTCCTTAGGGTCGCAAAGAGTCGGACATGACTGAACGACTTTCACTCACTTTGGTATCTGTCTAAATCTTACTCTTCCTTGGCTCATTGTTTAAACAAAATTAATGCTTATAGATTATGAACAAGTTATGCAGAAATTAAAATATTTATGTTTTGTAGAAAAGTCAATAACTGCTTGTATTCGTTTTTTTTCAACAGATTCAGTTACTTACACTAAAAGAAATTTCATTTTATGCCCTAAGATGAAAAACTTAAACTAGAAAAGTAAGCCAGGAAGGCTTGAAGTCTAGCACAGAATCTTAAGAATTCCTTCAGGGAGATCTCACAGTTTCACATAGTCCATCAGGATCATAATTGCATTGATCTAGATGTTTCTTCAAAACTATTTTTCTTTTTTGGTTTTTCAGTTTACCAATGAAGGTAGTTTCTCATTTCTAGAATACTCTCATGTCGAGTAGGCTATATACCCTTTCTATATGGCTACTCTTTTTCCTATCAGAGAACATAATCACCATGTTTTTGTAAATGACTGTTTTTGTTTGTCTGTTTCTGTTTTGCCCACATACGTTCCAAACTCTGAGCTCCTTGAGATTAGCCATGATATGTAGCCATTTTATATTATGGTTTTCAAATCATAATCACCATTGGAGGCCTGGCACATAGTAGTTCCTTAGTAAATGTTCTCAGAAAGACAGTTGCAGGACAAGTCCAGTGAGTAGGTGTTTTTGCATGTTTTCCATAAACCAAAGTTATAGAGTGAGTTTTCTAAGACTGACTATGCTGTTGTTGTTTAGTTGCTAAATCATGTCCTACTCTTTGCCACCCCATGGACTGTAGCCCACCAGGCTCCTCTCTCCCCAGTATTTCCCAAGTAAGAATACTGGAGTGGGTTACCATTTCCTTCTCTAGGCTGACTATAGGAATGCCTAAATAAAAAGGGTGAAAAGAACACATAATCCTGGCACGTGAATACTATTTTCTTTTCTAAATCAGGTTTTATTTAAAATAAAAAATCGGACAGCTAACTCTCCTGAGAAGAGCTTGGGGACAGAGACCACAGCTGCATCACCTGCTGAGTCTGTTCCAGCACATTTTCTTTGCCTCCTGTGACCTCCAGGGCAGAGATGGAGCAGAAGGATGTTACAGGGAGAGGCATGGGGGGCAGGAGGGGTGGCAGGGGATGAGGGCTGATCAGGTAATTTAGGAATACTCTCAACCCTGCAGTATTGGAAGTGTTTAATACTATTTAAATATGAATCTGATCATATCCATGTACATACAGAACCCCCGTCATATTTAACCCCTATTAATGCCCCCCCTCCCCACACACACACAGAAGGTCTGCATGCTTGGGAAAACAGTATGTACTTTCTGCCTCTCTCATCAATCACTGTTTAAAAATCTTTCTATCCTTCCCTCTCTGGAAAGTGTTGCTTTATCTCATCTTGATTTTCAGAAATTGAAAATCACATTTAAGTCCTGACTCACCCAAGAGGCTTGTATGGTTGACATAGGAAGTTGAGTGGTACCTTTATCAGAAGGAGGTGTCAACTGTGTGTCTACAAATCACATCCAGATGAAGTCTGCTTCCAGAAGCCACCACTGTCCTGGCAGACAGCACAACTCAAATGTGACTGCTAATTCTGAAAATAACACCCTGGTGCCTGGTGACCAGTAGGGAAGTGGAGACAGTGCAAGGATAAAATACACCACCAGCATCTGCCAGAGTAATGTGCTCTTCAGCTTCATCTGGAAGCTTCCTACTAACACCGGTGGCTTATTTAGGGATGGGGGTTAACCTCTCATCCCAATGAATATGTCTTTGTTGTCGTTTAGTTGTAAAGTCATTTGATTTAATCTTCAGGGGCTAGGACTGTCATCCTCACTCTACAGATACATAAGGATCAGCCCAAGACCCTCCCATCTCAGCCTGGCCACTTCCTAGCCGTGTGACCTCCAGGTCCTTTACCTTCCGGGTTAGAATATGCACAGCAAGGAGTTTCCATCACTGCCACTATGAGCTAAACATGGAGCACAGGGTGGAGGTGACGTAGCTTCATGGTGTGTGTTCAATCGCTTAGTCTTGTCCGACTCTTTGGGACCCCATGGACTGTAGCCCGCCAGGCTCCTCTGTCCATGGGATTCTCCGGGCCAGAATACTGAGTGGGTAGCCATTGCTTCCTCCAGGGGATCTTTCTCATCCGGAGACCAAACCCACGTCTCCTTCATTGGCAGATAGATTCTTTACCACTGAATCCCTAGAGAAGCTGAAATACACATTCAGCTTAGACTAAAACTGCTTTTTCCTGAGGGCTCAAGCTGTAGCTTTGGGACTTGAAATAGGATCTTTTACAGAAGCCATGATTATTTTCCTGTGAAAAGCTTACCGCACAGCTTAACTGAACAAACAACATTAAACACACTGAGAGTTAGTTTATTTATTGAAAAGAATTAAACAGATCTAGTCTTCACTCTAGACTCTGTTATTTAATATTCATATCACACTGAACATGCCTCCCTTCTCTCATAAGAACTGGACTAATAAGATATATCTCAGGGTTTTGCTAAAAGGATGTAGTAACACGAGGAATGTACAGCTCCTGGCCTTGCATACAGCACAATACATGACAGATCTATTTATCTAATCCCCTGACACTCACTCAAGAAAAATGAGGGTGGATTATAGTAAACAGTATAATGAGAGACTGGTGAATGAACAGAAAACACAATGGTAGTACAGTGGAAAGAAAGAGGGATAAAGATGTTCTATAATGAAGCACCCAATCAAGGTGTCCGGGAGCCAGATGGAAGACACTCAGGATAGTGTCTTTAGGCCAAAACATCGAGGAGTCAACTCCAACCTCACATGAACCTGGACCACCACCATCCTGATCACCATAATCTTCATCATTATGCTTGCTCAGATCTCAAGGCACTTAACAGTTGACAAAATCCTGGGACTTTCCTCGTGGTCCGGAAGTTAAGACTTCACCTTCCAATGCAGAGGGTGCAAGTTTGACCCCTGGTCAGGGAGCGAGGATTCCCACGTGGCTCATGGCCAAAAGACCAAAACATAAAGCAGAAGCAATATGGTAACAAAAATCAATAAAGACTTTAAAAATTTTTTTTACAAAGTTCCTTTTCCCACTAGATTGTCACAAGAGTCCTGAGATTTAATTGGGGTTCTGTATTATCCTTCACCTACAGAGTGAAAATGTGAGGCTCAGAGAGGTTAGGAGGCTGCCCAAAGTCGCAGAGCAGATGTCAGAAGAACTCAGATCCCATCTCTACTCTTAAAATCCTCCACTCGGTTCATCTCAGTTCTCTGCTACCCTCAAGTCCACAGTCACTCTGCATGACAATGAACCCATCTTTAGAGGCTGACTTCCCTCAGAAAGTAGTAAGAGTGCTGCATTCCTGTGACATAGCTCCTGGTTTTCTCCACAATCTCTGCTTTTATCCTGGAAAAGGTTTCTACAAAGTCTCCTTCAATTGCTGAGGAAATTGGCTTCCTAACTCACTATTAATTACTCGGAAGAACCCTGGCCTATTACAGAGTATCAACACCAGGCGGAGACCTTCTGTTAATTTATTCATTCCTTCATTCTGCATTCTGGCTGATGGACCCTCTTGGCATTATAAATCCAGAGCAAGTAATTAACAAGCACACTTTGAACCCAATTCTCTTTCTTTTTTTCTTCCTAACTACCTCTGCCTTCTTTGATTTGGTTCATTCTCTTAATTAACTTATGCACCTGCCAGACTTGTTTCCTCATGTCTGTGTAAACTGGGGCACTTTGGAAGTGTGAGAGTGAAGCGAACTTTATGGCCAAGGGGCAAAAGGTCACGGTCACCACCGCCACTGCAGCAGCGTGAACTCCGAGAAAGAGCAATTAACAACGACCTCCGCTAGAGCAAACTCACCGCTCAGTAAACCATCACCACATCCTTTACTTTTCTTCATCATCCCCTTGTGAGAAGGCACCAAGGCCATGCCCACTACAGAGATGGGTGTGCATGTGTGCGTGCTAAGTCACTTCAGTTGAATTCAACTCTTTGTGACCCTGTGGACCGTAGCCCGCCAGGCTCCTCTGTCGATGGGGTTCTCCAGGCAAGAATACTGGAGTGGGTTGTCATGCCCTCCTCCAAGGGATCTTCCTAACTCAGGGATAGAACCCACGTCTCTTATGTCCAGCCAGCTGGGAAGCAGAAGGGCAATTAGCCGCAAAGAAGGTTGAGAGGTCTGCCCAAGCTCTTAGAGCTAGGAAGTTACTTCAAAATTGTTGTCTGTCCTACCAAGATGTTCTTATAGGGATGGCCTAAAAGTTGGGTGGACAGCAGTCCAGTATTGAGTGTCCAGTGAGGCCTAATCACAGGTGGCCCTGAGAACAAGAGGGATGAATAAAACTCAGAGGGCAGATAGAGAATTAGATACAGAAGCACTGGGCTCTTCTCCAAGTCCATCAATTCTGGTTTACCAATCTCTCTGTAACTGACCTCACACAGGGTTTCGTGGTACAGAAGCTGCAGCAAGCAATCAGGAGTTTTTCCGGACTCCAGACAACTCAGTAAATCCAAAGTAAAAATGTCAGACCCAGTGGAAAACTAGAGAAACTCAAAAACTCAAGGCAGGGGCCAGGTCATATGGTGGGGCTTCAGGAAAAGTGTCTAGATTCCCTCGGGGTGAGTCCGCCATTGGGCCCATAGTCGCAGAGGTAGTCAAGCTTCTGGATGGAAGACGCACAGTGCAGGACAGAGGCCCAAACCACAGTCTTTAGGGTCAGACACTCCTGAGCCTGATCTTGATTGTACTGTGGTGTTTCTGCACTGTCCCCTTAGCTCACTTAACATGCCTGAGCTCTGGTTCTCTTCTCTGTAAAAGTGGAAAGATGGAGCCAGTCTCATGATGGCAGGTGGGCTATGACAAAGTAAGTTAATGTGTTTACAGAGCTGAGCATGGTATCTGCTGCACAGTCAGCAGCTTTAAGGTGGTTTCCACTTTGATCAGAGCTCATTCTAAGACTGGACAGAGCTGGACTTGGGCTTGATGGTGCACGGTTTATCACTGTGTGTGTGTGTTCAGTTGTGTCTTGATTCTTTGCAACCCTATGGACATGAGTCTGAGTGAACTCTGGGAGTTGATGATGGACAGGGAGGCCTGGCATGCTGTGATTCATGGGGTCGCAAAGAGTTGGACACAACTAAGCGACTGAACTGAACTGAACTGAACTGAACTGATGGACTGTAGCCCCCAGGCTCCTCTGTCCATGGGATTCTCCAGGCAAGAATACTGGAGTGGGTTGCCATTTCCTCCTCTAGGGGATGTTCCTGACCCAGGGTTTAAACTCATGTCTCTTGTTTGGCAGGCGGATTCTTTACCACTGCACCACTGGGGAAGCCCCCATTTATCACCCATATGAGCAATGATTCTCAGCCAAGGCTGAGGCATGAAGGCTTACTCATTCCTTATCTGTCTCCTGCATTACTTGCTGCGATGATGCTTATATCAAGAGCCTAAGAAAGAATGCGTTACTTGATCATTTAATTTACTTTCCTGGATACATTTAAATGATCTATATAAGGCTTTTTTATATAAAGGAATGAATCAACTTATAAAACCATTTATACCTCCAATGGTCCTAAACATTGATTATCCTCAATAGCATTTGACAGTCCTGAGTCTGGACCCCAGATAGGATAGCTCATGAAGGAGAGACATAAACCTCCTTATGTCCATAAGGAATGTTCGAACACAGTCGTGTCTAACCCAGCTGGTTAGAGCTGCAGCGACCTTGGCATTAATCTAATCCCCAAATAGAGGCTGCTAGGGAATTGCTGCTGTCTATGGGGTCACACAGAGTTGGACATGACTGAAGCGACTTAGCAGCAGCAGCAGCAGCAGCGGATCACCCAGACCATGGATCTGGTTAATGTTACGAATCAGGATCTCAGCTCTCTCCTCTGTCCTGAGCTCCAGTCTTCCATGGGTAATTTTTCAAAAATGACTATTGGAAGAAAGAAAAGTAAGAGGACCGCAGAGCCAGAATAGAATAGAATATTCTGTCCAGAATAGCCAAAGGATCTGATCTTCTCCAGGATAAGATCATGGACTTACATCCTTTAGCCCCTTGGTGAGAAGGCTGCTGGAACATGGATGACAAAGTTCATGGAGCCAGGGCTCTTCTTCCTGGACATACAGTTTCCTGAGTGAGGAAGGGGCTGTATACCTGATGCTTCTGAGAGGGATTTGGAATTAGCCCAGGTGAACCTTAAAGTGCCTTCCCAAGGTCTGTTGAGTTAAATACATGGGCTTCCCAGATGGCGCCAGTGGTAAAGAACCTGCCTGCGAATGCATGAGACATCAGAGACTTGGGTTCAATCCCTGGGTTAGGAAGATCCCCTGGAGGAGGGCACGGCAACCCACTGCAGTATTCTTGCCTGGAGAATCCAATGGACAGAGGAGTCTGGCGGGCTACAGTCCATGGGGTCGCAAAGAATTAGACACAACTGAAATGACTAACATCCATAACTATGACCCTTTCCTCTCTTATGCACCCATGTTATCCTCTGCCTCGGGAGCCACAAGGACACAGGAGGGAGGCATCAACCCTCCTGTTTCTACACCTTCGCTGAGAATTGTTTCTCCTTGTGCTTGTGGCCAACAGTTTTCCACTGAAGCAGATGGAAAATAGAGCAGTAATCACAGGCTGAGGTCGAGGCCACAGACTTCATTTGTGGGTGTTATCTAATATGTGGTCAAATCTCAGCTGATCAGAAGGCTTGGGCAGGAGATGGTATTGAGCTAGAATTGTTCCATAGAGTGGTTATCGATTATGCCTCTAATAGCACTGCAGCACATTGACCGTGAATCCAATTAGACGTAATTATACGCTTTACACGAACGTGCCCAATTGAAAGGGGTGGAATTTGCAGAGACTCCAGCAATTCTTGAGTGATCATGGGATATGCCTAAAGAGAGGGGAGTTACTGAGAATCGCCCAGGGAAGTATTAGACTGCCAAGCTCTGTTGGCAGGAAGTGTTTGTTGTTAACGGATGTCAGAATCCAAGAAACCTCAGGAGGATGGCAGGCTGCCAAGTCCAGTAGACAGACAGATGCCAGTCACTGCAATCATCATCATCATCATCTCGACAACAGCTATTATTTTATTAGGTACTTTCTATGTTCCAGACACTGAGCTGAGCATTTTACAGATAGCATCTGATTCAACGCTCTTGGACAAAGGCTGGCAAACTACAGCCCAAGGGCTCGATCCAGCCTGCCCTGTTTTTGTAAATAAATTTTACGAGCACAGAGCGGTGGCCTTTTATTTGCATATGATCCATGGTGCATTTCACCATGTGGTCAGAATTTGAGTTTGTTCCAAACCATCCCCTTTAGGAGAAAGCTATTGTACCTAGCACGCCCCTGCCATGTTGCCAGTTCTGCCTTCCAGACTTCACTTCTCCTCCCTCCAGGCAGGAGTTCTCAGCTCACCTCAGGACAAAGCCTTCGATGACTGTGCTTCTGACAAACTGTGGAACAAAGAAACTACTCTGTTCAATCGAACCCATTTTCCCTTGAGATAATTCTTAAGTATACAAGTTACTGGAAGTTAAAAGCTAAGCCTTTTGGAGGATCATGTAATAATAGACCAAACTCAATTGCTTGACTTCATGTAAATAAAATGAGATAGATCCCGTTGATGGAATGGAAAGCAACCAATCAGAGGTATCCATTGCCGTCCAGTGTTTATGACACAGTGCTAAGCGGAAAGGGAAGAATGGAAAAGTGAGTCTTTATAATAAGTTCAGTCATCAACAGTAATTCCACTATGATACTAGGAACGTCATCTGCAGTAATGTTCTCTACCTTCAGGGGTTCCCTGGTGGCTCATTTGAGGCAAAATACCAGTAACAGCTGACTATTTTTTGGCTTCCCTGGTGCCTCTGTGGTCAAGAATCCACCTGCCAATGCAGGAGACACAGGTTCAGTCCCTGGGTGGGGAAGACTCCTGGCTTGGGAAGATTCCCCTGGAGAAGGAAATAGCAATCCACTCCATTATTCTTTCCTGGGAAATCCCAAGGACAGAAAAGCCTTCTGGGCTACAGTCCATGGGGTCACAAAGAGTTGGGCACAACTGAGTAGGCAAGCACAGCAAATAAGGAAGATACTGATGGGAGAAAGTCAGAGAGATGAGCAAGGCCCCAGGGTAAGGCTATGTTTGCCATGCCCATTAAGGACTTGAGGTTATTCTGAAAATTTTTAAGGCAATGTCTCTAATTGACTGGGGAGAATGGGAAGTAGGGGAGCAAAATAAAAATGCAAAAATTACACAGCTGTGATGATATATGAACACAAAATTAAACTACTTTGGGGACTTCCCCAGCAGTCCAATGGTTACGCATTCATCTTCCAATGCAGTGGATGCAAGTTCAGTCCCTGGTCAGGGAGCTAAAATGCCACATGATTTGAGGCCTGAAAACCAAAACAGGAAATATAAGCAATATTGCAACAAATTCAATAAAGGTTTTAAAAACAGTCCACATCAAAAAAATAAAAATAATCTTAAAAATATTAAACTACTTTGATTTATTTTGGGTTAGACTTTTTAAAACATTGCCTCTATTTGAAATTCTCTTCATGTTTCCTATATAATTATAGCTGTTAAAAAATAACAATTCATTTACTCCCAGACAAACAAAACATAAAATGAAAATGCATGAGGCCATCACCTAGACTGGATAAGTACCATTCAGCGACACTTCCTTTCCTGAAGGAAGCTCCGGTCCCAAGCCTGCAGCTCCTCCCTCCACTCCCTTGCCCTCCTCCGAGGTTCTAGTTCCTGTCCAGAGCTCCTCTGGGCTCCAGATTGTACCCAATGAACAGCTTTCGCCATTGATTAAATGCTGCCGCTCGCCCAGAGCCATTAATCAATTTCACCAGCTGTTTACAGCTTTATTTACTACAAAGGAAGCAAGGTAATCCCTGTAAACTCAATAGATCTAAATTAACTGCGTGTTCAGGAGCCAGCTTAGAAAGAATTATTGCTCCCTGACTCAAGGGGACAGAGAAGAAGAATGAACACAGGAGCCTGTGACAGAGGGTGACAGAGGCTGCGACTCACTCCCTGGTGTCCAGAGGGGTCACATCACAGAGGGCACTTGCTTGTTGAGTCTCTATTAACCAGGTCGTTGAGCTGAGAATCCAGCTAAAGCCCTTGCTTGTTAGGAATCAACATTTCCTGCCATTCATCCTGTGTCTTTCATTTCTTTCTCCCCACTCCTCAGCCTTGAATTCCCTTCCATCCCTTTCATTCTATAGGAAGCATTCCTCTGCCGTGATAACACTTTTTTCTACACTCTTTCATTTGTGAATAATCATGATAATCTTTGATTTGTTTATATCTCTTTCATGAAACTATATTCAGTCCAAATTGACTAGGCAACAGCTGAATGCCTGGGGAAGAAACTAATATTTATATGCCAGGAATGAGTCATATAAATGCTTTTATGTAATTGGATTTTTTTTTATCTGCTAGAACAACCCTGTAAGATAAATGTTAATGTTCTCGCTTTAAAGATAAGAATACTAAGGCTCAAAGAGATGAAATGCTTTGCCTAACATAACAAAATTGCCTAGTAGATGACCCTGCTGGTCTTTACCCTGATTTTCCAATACAGTAAGTCCCCTACATATGAATGAATAACTATTTCAGAATGCGTTCATAAGTCCAGTTTGTTCTTAAATTCAACAAAGTTAGCCTAGGTACTCAACTAACACAGTCAGCTATATATCACTGTATTGTAATAGGTTTATAATACTTTTCATGCAAATAATGCATGAAAACTAACACAAAGGATAAACATTTTTAATTTTTAACATTTTTAATGTTTAACATGTTTAATCTTACAGTACAGAACCCTGAAAAGTAGAGTGGTGGTTTAGGTGCTAACTCGTGTCCAACCCTTTTGCATTCGCATGGACTGTAGCCAACCAAGCTCTTCTGTCCATGGGATTCTCCAGGCAAGAATATTGAGAGTGGGTTACCATTTCCTCCTCCAGAGGATCTTCCCAACCCAGGGACAGAACCCGGGTCTTCTGCACTGCAGGCAGCTTCTTTACCATCTGAGCCACAGGGAAGCTCTGAAAGTATAGTGCTAGAGTACAACAGCTGGCATACAGGGGCTGCCATCAAGTGAACAGGCAAGAAGAGTTACTAACTGGAGGAGAGAGAGGAGGCGGAAGATGGTAGAACTGAAGGATCATCAGCAGTTGGAGACAGAGGGCAAGCTGCAGTTTCACTCATGCCTGATGTAAGGGGACACGCAGACCCACGTTCGCATATTTGAAAGTTCACAACCTAAAGGTTTGTATGGAGGGGACTCACTGTACGTGCTTTTCCTTGGCCACCTTCTAGGTCAGAGCACCCAGTGCTTAGCACTGTAGGGTCAACTCACTCCCAAGTATCCAGAGAAGGTGAGGAAAAGGAAATCCAGGGTGACTTGGGGTCAATAACCCCCTTTTGCTATTTTGTCTGACCCCCACCCAGAGCCCCTGCTTCTAGGACCCCTTAACCGCCCACTTCTCTCAGCCCATCCTTTTTCTGACTCGCTCTCACCTCATCCAACCTCCCACCATCACTACTGCACAGTCTAGACTTTTAAACCTCAAAAGACTTGTGATACCACTACTAGGCAAACCTGCCTTTGCCTAGGCTCTTTCTTCTAAAATGCTGTGGCTTCCTTGCCTCCCTGGCGAGGTCCTGCAAAGCTTCTAGATCTATCTCTGCCACCGCCTTGAAAATGAACCTTACCTCCTCAACCCTTTCCTGTCCGCAGAAGGGTTGAGCATCCCAGATCTGAGCATCTCACACCACCACATATATTGCTCTGCTGTATTTATCCTCAGCTCTCTTCTCCTCAAACATGTGACTGGCATGGAATTTGTGTCAATCACTTCACTTCCCAGGTGGCACTAATGGTAAAGAGCCTGCTTGCCAATGCAGAAGATGGAAGAGAGGTGGGCTCCATCCCTGGGTCAGGGAAGATCCCCTGGAGGAGGGCATGGCAACCCACTCCAGTATTCTTGCCTGGATAATCCCACAGATAGGGGAGCCTGATGGGGTAGGGCAACAGTCCAGGGGGTCACACAGAGTCAGACATGACTGAAGCGACTTAGCACACATGCACACTTCACTGAAAGGCATGAAAGCAAGGAAGACTCTGCCCTTCAAATGCCCTAGGGAGACAGGCCTTAAATACAGGCAGAGCCCTGAGACAGACAAATTAGCATATGAGTTTGCATCATCACAAAATTATTATCTTTTCCAAAGATGACAACCTCATCTATTTCAAAGTGTCATGACATCAGGCAAAACAGCAACAGGGGGTTATTTATCCCAAGTCCCTGCGGTTCTCCCTTCTCTCGCTTTCCATGCATACTTTTGTTCCTGGCAAGCTAAATAGAGCAGATGGATGACATAGCACCCTTCGCTTCCTCCAGAGTCTGAATCCAGTGTAAATTCCAGTCACAGTGTAATTGCACGCACTTGCTGTCTTCACACCCTTCCCACCCTGAGCTAAAAATGTTCACGTCCGTTTTCCTCAGTGGAATCATCTTGACCTGCCATCAGCCTCTGAGGTCAGAGGTTCCCTGTGCTAAGAGATGTTCTCATGTACTGTACTAACCTATGAGCCAGCCGGCCAGGGCTCACCAGGATGCTCCGCCTTTTCACACAGACACTGCTGAAACTGTCTAGAGCCCAGGTGTGTGAAGCACCCTGGGTACAATTTACAAGCATCGGACAGTATCCCTGGCATCGCTTGATCCAGACAAAAGACAGTAATTATGACTCATCAAAAAGAGTTTTAACTGGTGCTCAGGACTCTGCTCTTCAGTTTTTTAGATTATTATTCCTGCCTCTTGAGTCTTCTGCAAATAGGAGACTCACAATAAACAGATACAGAGAGGGTGTTCTGTTTATTAACATGCTGGTAAAAATGAAAAAGTATGAAGTCAGCTAGAGCAGGGTACCAGAGAAGGCAATGGCACCCCCACTCCAGTACTCTTGCCTGGCAAATCCCATGGGTGGAGGAGCCTGGTAGGCTGCACTCCATGGGGTCGCTAAGAGTTGGACACGACTGAGTGGCTTCACTTTCACTTTTCATTTTCATGCATTGGAGAAGGAAATGGCAACCCACTCCAGTGTTCTTGCCTGGAGAATCCCAGGGATGGGGAGCCTGGTAGGCTGCCGTCTATGGGGTCACACAGAGTCAGACACGACTGAAGAAACGCAGCAGCAGCAGCAGCAGCAAAGCAGGGTACAGCTCCAAGCTCAGCTATTTTCTAAACACTTGATTTGGGAAGTTATTTAACATCTTTCAAACTCAGTTTTCCTCTAAAAAGAGTTGTCATATGATCCAGTAATTCCACTCCTGGACATGTATCTGGATGAAACTATAGTTCAAAAAGATACATGTACCCCTATGGTCAGCATTATTCACAATAGCCAAGACATGGACACAGTCCAAATGTCCAACAACAGATGAATGGATGGATAAAGAAGATGTGGTGTGTATGCACACACACACACACACACACACACACACACACACACACACACAATGAACTACCTTTTAGTAATAAGAAAGAATGAAATAATGTAATTTGCAGCAACATGGATACACCTAGAGATGATCATACTAAGTGAAGTAACTCAGAAAGATAAATGCCATATGATATCACTTACATGTGGAATCTAAAATATTACACAGATGAACATATCTATCAAACAGTAACAGACTTACGGACACAGAGAACAGAATTGTGGCTGCCAAGGGTGAGAGAGGAAGGACGGGCTGAAAGTTCGGCATGAGGAGATGCAAACTATTATACAGAGAATGGATAAACCACACGGCCTTACTGTATAGCACAGGGAACAGTATTCAGTACCTGGTAATAAATTATAATAAAAGAGAATATGAGGAAGAATATATATTTATATGTGTAACTGAATTACTTTTTGTATAGCAGAAATTAACAGAATATTGTAAATTATACTTCAGTAAAATACATTTTTCAAAAGAAAGAAACTCAGTTTTCCAGTTCTGTAAAGTGGAGACAGAGCATCTTCTTCACTGAGCTCATTAATTCAATGAATCATTAATTCAATGAATAAATGAGGTTTAAAACAAAACAAAAGATGCTCAAATAAAGTTCCCTGCGTGAATTAAGACCTCAGTAGCTAAAACTACTCATAGGCTTGTCAGAAAGTTTGAGTGAGCAAAGGAACACAAAGTGCCTGGAATGGCTGAACAGCAGCTAATCCCTCTTTCTTGGCCCCCTCCCCAGGGGAGGTTAGGGAAGTGAAACGGAGAAGACAGTGGCACCCCACTCCAGTACTCTTGCCTGGAAAAAAAATCCCATGGGCAGAGTAGCCTGGTGGGCTGCAGTCCATGGGGTCGCTAAGAGTCGGACACGACTGAGCGACTTCACTTTCACTTTTCACTTTCATGCATTGGAGAAGGAAACGGCGACCCACTCCAGTGTTCTTACCTGGAGAATCCCAGGGATGGGAGAGCCTGGTGGGCTGCCGTCTGTGGGGTCACACAGAGTCAGACATGACTGAAGTGACTTAGCAGCAGCAGCAGGGGGTGAAAAAGCTACTCTTCAAACAAGAACCTTCTAGGCAATTTAGCAATCAGCGGGTGGTGGTAGTTTAGTTGCTAAATCGTGTCCGACTCTTGTGACCCCATGGACTGTATGTAGCCTGCTAGGTTTCTCTGTCTATGGGATTCCCAGGCAAAAATACTAGAGTGGGTTCCCATTTTCTTCTCCAAGGGATCTTCCTGACCCTCACGTCTTCTGCATTGCAGGCAAATCTTTTACCATTAAGCCACCTGAGAAGCCCTTAGGAACCAGAATCAGGAGGCAAAACCATTCCTAATCATTAGCCTAGCAATAATATTAGAAGACATCTATCCTAGGAAATGTCCCCACTCCCCAAATAAGACAAGCTATGTGGTAGAGTTGTTAAATATCAGTGCAAAAATACTTAAAGGAGCATAATATTTAACAGATAGAGAATTGTTTGTTAAAGTCAGTGGCTTGATAAGTAGGCGTTAGGAAATGTTCTTATAAGTATGCTACAGACCCATGAAAAAATTACCATGTTGAGTCCCCAAAGTGAGATGGAAAATTGTATACAGTCTGATTGCAAGAGTGTAAAATTATATAGGCATCTGGACAAGCCAAGAAATGAACCTGCAAGAATGAAAATCATCGTTTTAGGGTGATGAGATGGAGGGTGATTTCAGGTCTATTTTCCCTCCTCTTTCTCTTCTGTGGTTACACTGACTTTAATGCGGAGAAAGGGAAAGAGAAATAAGCACCTTCCGCTACTCAGGCTTTGACCTCAGCTTCAGCTAAAGCGTTCTGGCCCCTTTGCTTCTCTTACAGGAAGACGGGGCCTGAGTGCCAAGCGAAGATAACAGTAATCGGAAGTTCTCTGGGCATAATAACCCCTTTTTGAGACACACTCTCTTTCTTTAAACAAGACACAACAATCCTCTAAAGATAATGGTCCTCCCTCACTCTCCTTTTTGTCACCTCCGGGCCATTTCTGTCACCAAAGTAATCGTTTTAAAGCATATGTCTCATCACTTCACTCTCTAGCCACGGTCTCATCACTTCACTCTTCAGCCACAAGACACTCGGCTTGTGTCAGAATCTTCTGATAAAGCCCAGAAGCTCTCAAACAGTTTTACTCCAGCTGTCTACTTCTGTCTAGACCTCAATCATGTCCGGGCTCTCACCCTCAGAACTTTGTCCGTGCCCTTCCTTCTGCTCCAAATTCTCTCCCTCACATTTCTTCTTTCAGATCTCATCTTAGCAGTGAATTTCTGGGACTTCTCTGCCTGTCCAGTGGTTAAGACTTTACATTTCAATGCAGGGGCTGCAGGTTTGATCCCTGGTTGGGGAGCTAAGACTCCACGTACCTTGAAGCCAATAAGTCAAATCAGAAGCAATATTGTAACAAATTCAACAAAGACTTAAAAAAAAAAAAGAGTCCAGGCCCTCCCTGGTGGCTCAGTGGTAAAGAATCTGCCTGCCAATGTAGGAGACAAGGGTTGCACCCCTGATTTGGGAAGATGCCACATGTTGTGGGACAAATAAGCGCATGAGCCACAACCATTGAGCCTGTGCTCTGGAGCCCGGGAGCTGCAACTACTGAAGCCTGTGCACCCTATACCCCGTGCTCTGCAACAAGAGAAGCCACTGCAATGACAAGCCCATGCACTGCGACTAGAGAGTGAGCCGCCCCCACCCGCGGCAACTGGAGAAGAGCCTGAAGACCCAGCATTGTGCTGTGTGCTGTGCTAAGTCGCTTCAGTCATGTCTGACCCTTTGCAACCCTGTGGACTGTAGACTGCCAGGCTCCTCTGTCCATGAGATTCTCCAGGTGAGAATACTAGAGCATGTTGCCCTTTCCTTCTCCAAAGGCTCTCCCTGACCCAGGGATCGAACCTGTGTCTCTTACGTGTCCTGCAGTGGCAGGTAGGTTTTTACCACTAGTGCCATCTGGGAAGCCTGAAGATCCAACACTGCCATAAATAAATAAATAATTTTCTAAAATGGTCCACATTAAAAAAAAAAAAAGAAAAACTTAAAAATAAAGTGAATTCCTGACATCTCAGCATGCCCTCTCTTGCCCAAAACAAATACACAAGTCTGAGCATGAACCCACATGTGTGTTCTAAATGCTCCTGCTATCATTTTTTTCACATGACAATGAGCTGGATGATACACGTGACACTACGCATGATACACAAGACAATGAGCTGGGTGATAGAGTGATATTTTCTGAGGAAACAGAGGCTTAGCGCACAGAGGAAGCTGGTCTTAAATCGCTGAGGTGGACAAGCTGAGCTGGGAAGGAGGAGACGCGGGATGCAGGGCTCCGAGGCTGAGCCCTTTGTAGTCCAGCCCGAGCCCGTTTAGGGTCACCAGGAGCCTGAACAAATGCTCTTCGTTTTCTCTCCCTGGCACATCTGATCAGTCCTATCATAGTAGATGGCTTCGGGAAAGATACAACTCACCATGTAAAAATGTAGGGGAAGATACAACTCACTATGTAAAAAAACATTTGGGCTTCCCTGAAAGCTCAGTTGGCAAAGAATCTACCTGCAGTGCAGGAGACCTTGATTTGATTCCTGGGTTGGGAAGATCCACTGGAGAAGGGATAGGCTGCTCACTCCAGTATTCTGGCCTGGAGAATTCCATGAACTCTACAGTTCATGGAGTCAAAAGAGTCCACATGACTGAACGACTTTCACTTTCACATAAAATTAGTTCAGAGAAGTTCCTCCTACCTTCAAGGAGACATACAATCTTTCTTTTTCAAGACCATCATAATCAGAGTATTTCATTCCATCCTCATGACACCTTTGAAGATGGGTGAGGAAATTTTTCAAGTTACCCAGACCCAGACTGGTCTCTATCGTAGAGTGTATGTGACATTAACCATCCAGCTTGATTTACTGTATGGTTATTTAAAGATATTTTTGATTTACAGTCACAAGTCCAGTAACTCCCTATGGACATGTGTGCCTTCCAAACCAGGCTGTGAGATTCCAGAACTACAAAGAGACTCCATTCTGGGCTTTCCTGGTGTCTCAGATGGTAATAATCTGCCTGCAATGAGAGAGACCCAGATTCGATCCCTGGGCTGGGAAGATTCCCTGGAGAAGAAAATGGCTATGCACCCCAGTATTCTTCAGTATTCTTGCCTAGAGCATTCCACAGACAGAGGAGCCTGGCGGGCTATAGTCCATGGGGTCATGAAGAGTTGGACATAACTGAGTGACTAATACAACTTCCTTCATTCTGGTAGCTGCAGTGGGAAGAATAATGTTTGGTTTATTGGGGGAGTACAATAAAAAAACATGTGACAAACATATAAGTGGATTAAACAATAAACAAATGAATATATGGAACCAAAACACTCTCAGTTATTTCAAAAAAATCACCAAATTTTAGCAAAAGATGTGCATCTACTCCAGTGAGTCTTAAACTTGAAATCTCTTAGGCACCCCTAAGACAAGTGGGGCAAGAAAATGCAAATTTCAATAATGAAGTTTTTTCACTTGAAGTAGTTAATACAGATGCAAATACTGTGGCTAAATTGTAAGAATACCTGGACTCTTAGTTATTCATACACAGGACAGAGGCATCACTTTCAGCTTTTCATAAATGTTCATCTAAATAAATACAAAGAATTTGAAAATTCTCACAAGAATACTCAACTACTCTAAGAATGTGCTCCCCAATCTCACATATCCTTGAATCCCAGCATATGAAACACTTGGGTACCACCACCTTCGGCTCACAGAACAACAGACCCTAAACGTGAATGACTTTCCCAACTTCACATACTCCTCTAATGGCAGAGCAAATTCTAGAGGGCAGGTGTTGGGACTCCTAGCACAGTGCTCTATTCCACAAACTGAATGACCACCAATCGGTCTAACAGTTGGTTAATGGAATGTTGTCTGTGGCATCAAATTAAGTGGTACAAATACTATATTTGGAGAGCAAACCAATAAGCAGAGCCTCATTACCACTGGCTCCCGATTGGCTGGCTCCTGGTCCCCGGCTCCATCAAGGTCATTGGCAAAACCCAATGCAGAGGAAAGAGACACAGTGCGCTTACTCGCCAGGCTGTGTGGAATCACTGCTACAACTCATTGCATGATTTAAGTGCAAGGACTTTAGAGTTTTCAGTTCCCCTGAGGCACTGTGGTTTTTCTTTGTTTGTGAGGGGAAAATGAAGAGTAAGCAAAATTAGTACATTATTTTCTATCCAATACATTTAGAATCATTATGTTGATCAGTGGAGGCTGAAATACACTTTAGTCTCCTAGTGCATTTTCAGGATTTAGCTGACACGGATTCAGGCTCAGAACAACAAAATTCAGGGCTGAGATTAATTGGGCAAATGTTTTGCTGTTTGACAGAAAAAGCAAACAATTTGATTCCCAAGTTTCAGTAAGAGAAACACAAATAAGTAAGGCACAACAATGAGAGAATGGAAAATCCCAGTGTGTGTATGGTTTTTCCCTTCTGATATTTTTGCACAGCCCATAGCTAAAAGCAGTAGGTTAATGATCAAAGTCAGCATATATTTTTGCATGATGTGTAAGAATAGAAAGTTATTTGGGCCATAAATTATTAACTAGAAGGGGAAAGCACCAGCACGCTCACCCCTTTTCTGCTGGTATTTGCTCAGGTATTGTGCTGTTTACGAATCTCCTGTGTTCCTTCCTCTGCTGAAAGTTGTCGGGTCGTGCTGTGGTGACAAAGGCTGCTAGTTCACAAACCGGCCCTCTGATAGGTGAAAAGGTGAGCCAGCAGATAAGTGACAATGTATGGGAGCAGCTGCTTCACCCGCACCCTCCCCAACAGGGTGACAGACTCTCCCTGTTTGCCAAGATTTTTGCACTGAAAGTCCCATGTCCAGGATAAACCCTCAGTCCTGAGCAAACTGAGCAAACCATGACCTTGACTCCTAATTTTGCCAAAGAATCTGCCTGTGGACCACTCTCACCTGAAACATACTAGCAAGAGGATTCTGGACTATGCCCTACATTTGGACTCAGTTGACTCATTACCAGATGGTTCAGTGGTAAAGAATCTGCCTGCCAATGCAGGAGATGGGTTCCATCCCTGAGTCTGGAAGATCCCCTGGAGTAGGAAATGGCAAACCACTCCAGTATTCTTCCTGGAATATCCCATGGACAGAGGAGCCTAATGGGCTACAGTCCCTGGGGGTCGAAAAGAGTCAGACATGACTGAGCACACAGCATGCTAGACTCATTACAAAAGCACCAGAGAAGCCAACTACTGGTCATCTTTTCCTCTCTTTAAATGAAATTCTTTATTCAAATCACAATAGAAACAATTTTAATATATACAACATAATATGTAGCTAACGATATATATATTAAAACAACATTAAAAATTAGTGGCCATGAATTTTGTCCCTTACTCTATTTTCAATCTCTATTTAACCAAATTTTCGGCAGCCTCTCTACTTTCGGGAGTTGCTTATAATTTTCTCTCACTTCCTGTGCTTTTAGATTGAAGAGCTCTGGGCCCCAAGACCAGAGCTGATAGTGGCTGACAGATGTGAGCAGCTTGGGCATAGAAGTCCTTGTGGACATTCTCCCTGCTGTCTTGTTAATTTTCAGCCCAGTTGCTTGAAGCTCTGACTCGTGTAAATGTCTCTGGCCAAAAGAGACATATCTAATGACAGGCATGCTGGCCACTCATGCCCAATGACCCCATTGTCTATGCACCTTCACTGGTGTGTCAGAGGGGAGGGAACTTTTCTCTTCTGGATCAGAATGCACATGACTGAGGCATTACAACAGTCATCTCCCTGGTGGCTCAGATGTTAAAGAATCTGCCTCAAATGCAGGAGACTTAGGTTTGATTCCTGGGTCAGGAAGATCCCCAGGAGAAGGGAATAGCTACCCACTCCAGTATTCTTGGAGAATCCCATGGATAGGGGAGCCTGGTGGGCTACAGTCTATGGGGTTGCAAAGAGTAGGACATGACTTAGCAACTAAATAACAAACAACAAATTCTATCCGGCTCTACTACGGGCTGAATTCAATCTAAAACAGGATCAAGAAGTGAGTTTGAAGTGATCCTTTAAGTGTTAGCCTCGCAGGGCACAAAGAAGGCTAGTGAAGCAGGAAGGAACCAAAGGAGAAAATTCAGCTCATGGCTCCTTACAGTGACATTCAAACCAGCTTTTCCTAATTTCCAATAAGTAAAGGATTATCTTTGCAACAATGTTACTAACCCAGTTGATTAAGCCCTCCAAATTCTTCATTGTCTAATTAACATGGTCACAACTTTGCAAAGCCCTCTAATTCCAAGATACATTCAGATCAATATGCCCTTAAAGAATTCATGGATTTATTTTCTCTAGACTTTTTCTCAAAAAAAAAAAAAAAAAAAAGAATGCCAGTAAGGCAGAACAAATGAAAAGACGCTATAACCCCTTCATGTCTGCATTCAGAATCTATTCTTTGAGAGAATATGGCCAATGAAATCATATAGAAAGGCGGTACCAATAATTAGCCTAATTAAGCCCCTCGAGCTTGAGAGAGGCTGATGAAGCAGTGCAGTGAGGCTGGAGTGGGAAGGGGTGTGTTCGAGCCAACTTGTCTGTCACTTGGGAGCTTGTGACCTTTGACACATCACTCTCAATCTCTCTACATCTCTCTCAATCTCCAGCCTCCTCACCTGCTCCTGGAAATAGTCATTATTTCACATGTAGTTATGAATTATAGATTTAAAAAAATAAACCTGAGTGCACTCGAGAAATTGCAAAATCTATATGAGGATGTATTGATCATTAATGGACAACCAAAGCTCAGCAATGGATGGCAGGTTCTGGGACATCTCAAATTTGTGTCCCAGACATGTGTTGAAAGAAGAAAAGGTCATTACAAAAAATCGACATTTCTTTAAACATTATAAGAGTGTGTATCAACTTAGGAATCATAGTATTACATTCGGGCATTTCTCTTTTATAATGCTTTACTGTTTTTTCCTGTTTCTCTGAACAATCCTGGGAGGTAGACAGAGCACACTATTGCATTTTTTTTTCTTTCTGATGGGTTAGAAAATCCAAAGGTTAGGTTGTTAATGGAAGTAAGAATGCAGTGCAGATAGCTAAGGTCCTAGATAAATCCATGAGATGAGGTTCTCCCAGAAAAACTGGTGTGAAAATTGACCTCTGGAAGTCAAGGCCACTCTCCTATCTTCCAGATAAAGGAACAGACTCAATCCCTATCTCTGTTCCCATCTGTAAGTTTGACCATCACCCACTATACCCACCTCGATGGCTACGAGATTTTTTATGAAATTGCTTAAGAGTTTATGGCATAAGCAGGTGATAATCTTAAGTGCCACCTGAATCTGACTTTTTATTTTCATGAGAGGATTCTAGACATCTTTCTTAGATATCTTGGACTGAGGACACTTGACCGTGATGTGCATTTTATTTTATACTTATTTTCCAAGATAGTCTTAGCTTTTGCCCTCCTGTTCATTAGAGGGATGCATATTGTACTCTCTCATCAGCACAGATAGTCTTCATTCATTTGTAGTTGTAGTCATGCCAAAAACATCAAATGATAAAGATCCCATGAACTGATTGCTTGCCACATTCCAAGCATTGTAGGAAGTGCTATATAATCATTATATTATTTAATTTCACAAATTTGATGTATTCACTGTCATTTCCATTTAGATTTGGAAAACTGAGCCCTAAGGATGGGGTTCATTCATTTAGTCATGCATTCATCCATCCACTGGGCGCCTACACTGTATCAGCACCATGCTCTTCAGGTGGGTGGGACCTCCCTTCATGGAGATCACACTTTGGCAGTTTATCTTCTTGTCCAATTACACACTGGTGAGTGGTAGAACCAAGACTAACATTTAGTTCTCAAGACTTTCCTAGCAGTCCAGTGGCTGAGATTCCATGATTCCACTGTAAGGGGGACAGGTTTGATCTCTGGTGGAGAAAAAAGATCCCACCAGCTGCAAGATGTGGTCAAAAAATAAATAAATTTGAATCAGTTCTAATGAAATGGATGAAACTGGAGCCGATTATACAGAGTGAAGTAAGCCAGAAAGAAAAACACCAATACAGTATACTAACACATATATATGGAATTTAGAAAGATGGTAATGATAACCCTGTATGCGAGACAGCAAAAGAGACACAGATGTATAGAACGGACTTTTGGACTCTGAGGGAGAGGGTGGGATGATGTGGGAGAATGGCATTGAAACATGTATACGATCATGTAAGAAATGAATCACCAGTCTATGTTTCTATGTTTGATACAGGATACAGGATGCTTGGGGCTGGTGCATGGGGATGATCTAGAGAGATGATATGGAGTGGGAAGTCGGGGGGGGGTCAGGATTGGGAACTCATGTACACCCGTGGTGGATTCATGTCAATGTATGGCAAAACCAATACAGTATTGTGAAGTAAAATAAAGTAAAAATTAAAAATAAATAAATAAAATAAGATAAAATTGTCTTTAAAAGAACACATTTAGTTCTCTCTGGCTCCAAATCCTGTGCTTCTAACCACTGCACCTTATGACTAATTATACTCAGTAATGACACAGTACAATGAAAGGTCACTTCCCTATAGACTGTTTCTCCTATAGAATGCTTCATGGATACTATGAGGTCTGAGCTGATCCCTGAAGATGATACGGAGATTGCCCAAAATAAGAGGAAAACGGATCCTCATTACAGGAATATGAGCTGATTGAAAGAACATGGCAAATTGAGGCCAAGGTGCAGAACCTGAAGCTGGGGTAGACTTTGGGGCTCCAAGAGGATTGGTGGGTATCCAAGTAGTGACCTATTTCTGTGTAACGGATCACTCTAAAGCTTCAGTTCAGTTCAGTTGCTCAGTCGTGTCTGACTCTTTACGACCCCATGGACTGTAGCACACCAGAGTTCCCTGTCCATCACCAACTCCTAGAGCTTGCTCAAACTCATATCCATCAAGTCGGTGATGCCATCCAACTCCAAGCTTAGTGACTTCAAATAACAGCCCATTTTTCTCATAATTTCATGTGTGGATCTATATAGAAATCTTACTACCACGGCTGTAAGTTAACTAAGAGGTGAGCACAGACTAGGTAGGGCAACAGACCAACAGGTCATTACCTGAAATGGTAAACTGAAGTATTACTTGAAAGATGAGAGGAGAACCAAGGCCAAGCCCAGAAGGATATGATCCACTGCCAAGTCTTCAGCAAGAAGTGGACGTTATTTAGTGGGAGAGTTCATTCATACTGGGATTTTCTGTCTGAAAGAAGGGTCAGGTCAGCAGATTTCATGAAGGCGACCTACCATTTCTAAGAAATTGAATCATCTCTGAGACCCGAATTGCCAGGGTGGCAGTCATGTCTGAATATGCAACTCACTCTGGAAGGTACCCAGCTTTAGACAAAGTTTCAGCACGTGAACCAGGCAGGTTAAAACCCAGCATGGAAGCACCGCCGCAATTAATCACTTTGGACGGAAAGCTGGTGACCTGAGGGCCGGTATCTGCAGTACCTGCATTAGAGGAGCTTTACAACCCTTGGAAATTCTCCTCCCATGAGGGTCCTGGCGCAGAGCAGATGTTTGCACATCATTTAGCCTGCCGGTGATGAATTAGTTTTTAATGGCATTCTCGTGTACTTGTTATAAATCATTAAGTGTCCAACAGACTGTCACCCGTCTTCACAGACTTGGTCTGCCGGGGTTCCTAAGCAGTAAAAATTCTCAGTGATGGGAACAAGGCTGCCTCACCCAGCTGAAAACTGTAATCCTCCACTCGCCTTCTCCCTTTTGTTTGACATCTGTTTCTCTCCTCTCTCTCCTTCCCACCTTCCCCCCCACCTTCCCCCCTACACCCGCGGCCAACCCCCCAGCCACAGCCCCTGTCACTGCCCAGGGCCCCTGCCCTTTCTACCTCCTCAGGCTTCTTTCCATGCCTTCCTAGCCCCTCACAATTCTCCATCAACTCTTATCTCATTCCTCCCTCCACTCTTTTCCCTACTCCTCTTTTTAGCACCCTAGCCTTCCCTCGGCATTAGAAATAAAAGCTGTTTTCTTTCGATAAGCCGGGAGAGAGATTCACATGCCGACCCAGTATGATCCTTAACGCCAGTAATAAATCCATGGCCAGCCTTTCCTGGAAATGCAGGAAATTAGAGTTGGGTGGGGACAGGGAGCGAGACCAAGAACAAACCTGAGAAAGACGGAACGAGTCCCAAGCTGGGTGAACAGCACGGGTCGGCACGAACTGTATGTGAGACAGCGCGCCAATCATTAGAACTAACAGCACAGTATCTATGCCAGGGAACTGTTCCTCCTCTGGGAGAGACACACAGGCCTGCTGGAGACACACGAGTGATGGTTTGAACCAGGGGTGCAGCTTCCCAGGTGGCGCTAGTGGTAAAGAATCCTCGGCCTGCCAATACAAGAGGTGCAAAAGACACCAGTTCGATCCTTGGGTTGGGAAGAGTCCCTGAGTAGGAAATGGCACCCCACCCAGTAGTCCTGCCTGGAAACTTCCATGGGCAGAGGAGCCTGGCGGGTTTCACGAGCTGAACATGACAGCAACTGAGCACATG
Organism: Nanger dama; assembly: GCA_917880005.1. Lineage (NCBI taxonomy): Eukaryota > Metazoa > Chordata > Mammalia > Artiodactyla > Bovidae > Nanger > Nanger dama. The sequence goes on along the minus strand of CAKJTW010000074.1, from coordinate 5,773,817 downwards.
GGTGTGCCACTTACTCACCACGTGACTGAGAATTTGGGAAATCTAGGGTCAAAGACACTGAACTTACTTGCAAAGAAGAAACAGACGTAGAGAGTAAATGTATGGATACCAAGGGACTGGGGGAGGAGGGAAGAATTGGTATTGACATATACACACCGTTGGTACTATGTATAAAGTAAATAACGAATGAGAACCTAACAGGAATCTCTAGTCAGAGCTCTGTAGTGACCTAAATGGGAAGGAAAATTTCAAAAAGAGTGGATATCTGTATATGTATAGTTGATTCATTTTGCTCTACAGTAGAGACTAATGTAACATTGTAAAGCAACTATACCCCAATGAAAATTAATTTAAAAAAAGTCTGTATCACAGAGCAGGTGTTTCAGAAATAATTTCCCTTTCTCATTTTAGTGTCTCCTTGGGAGTTAGGAAAGAGAGGAAGATTAGTGAGAAGATAAGTCAAATTCAAATATTGTTAAAAGCAGGCAGTTATTGAGGGCACATTTATTATTGCTATATGTTAGACATGACTCCCTGCTCAGGGAAGGTTCTATGTATTCATCGCTACCATAGGCTTCTAACCCTACCCAAGCTGAAGCACAAAGTTTTATTTTGTCATTGTCAAGTTAATCTAATTTTAATCCAAGCCTTTTACTCTTGGAAAAACACTAGAGCCTTCCTTCACTGAAATGAAGACTCTGACATTTGAGAAACTTAAACTGCCATCCCACTCTGATAAAGAGTTTCTGCCCATCACCTTCGGTCCTGCCCTCTTTGATACCAAAGCCTGCGGGGTGATCCCTACCTGCACGCCAAACCCTTCAAAGATCTCCCTGTCCAAGCGTCTCCCTTTCTCCACCCCTCGTCCTGCAGATCCCTGCCAAGCCATGCTGCAGTCTGCTCCTGAAATGGCACTGAAAGTAGTGCCAGCTCCTCAGCCTTTTGTTCACATGCCTTCATGTTCTTTCTCCACCCAGACCTCAGCATTTGTTAAGCGCCTAATGTGTAGAAGCTGTGCTAAGGGACACACATTGTGCACACGCATGTGTGTGTGTGATTATTACACTGTCTGACACAGAGCAGCTGCTCACTCCATTATGAGATCTCAGTAAATAATAGCTTCTTCCATTATTACATTAAGAACCCCAAGTATTTTTCTCCTATAACAAGGGAGTGATCATATATAATTCAATGAGTTACTGTGAGGATCAAATTAGAGAATATATTTATAAAGTTGAAGACATTATTTATGAAGCTCATGGTGATACCGCATTGATATTAGTTTCCTTCCAACTTCCATAAGGCTGGGACTAGTGATTACTCTCCAGGACTTTAAATTTTAAGTAGAAATCTATATATTTTTTCCTTTTATTTGGCCACAGGACACATCATATGGGACTTAAAGTTCTTCAACCAGGGATGGCACCTGTGCCCCCTGCAAGGGACTGCAGAGTGTACTGCTGGATCACCAGGCAAGTCTTGATATCCACACCTTGATTCCAGTGCTTGTTGTTCTTGTTCAGTCGCCCAGTTGTGTCCGACTCTTTTCAACCCCATGGACTGGAGCACGCCAGGCCTCTCTTTCCCTCACCATCTCCTGAAGTTTCCCCAAGTTCATGTCCATTGCATAGGTGATGCCATCCAGCCAGCTCCTCCTCTGATGCCCTCTTCTCCTGTCCTCAATCTTTCCCAGTATCAGGGACTTTTCCAGTGAGTCAGTTCTTTGTGTCAGGTGGCCAAAGTATTGGAGTTTCCGCTTTAGTATCAGTCCTTCCAATGAATATTCAGGACTGTTTTCCTTTAGGATAGACTGGTTGGATCTCCTTGCAGGCCAAGGGACTCTCAAGGGTCTTCTCCAATACCACAGTTCAAAACACCAATTCTTCAGCACTCAGCTTTCTTTATAACCCAGCTCTCACATCCATACATGACCACTGGAAAAACCATAGCTTTGACTAGATGGACCTTTGTTGGCAATGTCTCTTCAGGGGACCCGGGTTCCATTCCTGGTCAGGGATTAAAGATCCCACATACTGCAACTAAGACCTGAGGCAGCCAAATATATAAATATTTAAACAACAACAACAAAACCCAGCCAATTTCTTGCCCTAGACACATAGCTGAAAAAAGCATAATGCTGACACGTACTGAGATGCCAAACTTCAAGATCTTTTGACTCTATTATAGTTATTTTTATATTATTTGGATTATTTAAATAAATATGAGTGTGCACATCTATGTGTGCATATATGTATGTGTGTGTGTGTACACATATATGAGATGTACAGTCGTGTCCAACTCTTTGCAACTCCATGGACTGTTGCCTACCATGCTCCTCCATCCATGGGATTCTCCAGGCAAGAATACTGGAGTGGGTTGCCATTTCCTTCTCCAGGATATCTTCCCAATCCAGAGATCGAACCCAGGTCTCCCACATTGCAGGCAGACGCTTTACCATGTGAGCCACCAGGGAAGCTTCTACAGGTATACACACACATATATATATACATAAATATATACATGTGTGCATGCTAAGCTGCTTCAGTCATGTCTGACCCTTTGCAACCCCGCGGACTGCAGCCTGCCAGGTTGCCCTGTCCATGGGATTCTCCAGGCAAGAATGGTGGAGTGGGTTGCTATGTCCTTCTCCAGGGAATCTTCTTAACGCAGGATGGAACTCGCATTAACAGGTGGGTTCTTTACCACTAGCACCACCTGGTATGTTGCTGGGGACAAAGACCAGCACACAGGAGGTGCTGCCCAAATATTTCCGGTGCCCCCTCCTTCAGGCACCTGGAGGAGTTGCACTTCCTTTAGGGGTGATCACGTGATGGGCTTTGGTCAATGAAACGCGAGTGAGATTGACAAGTCGGTTCCAGATAGAAGCTTTTCTAGCTGGTGCATCCTTCAGGGTTCTTGCTTCCCTTATACCACTGATAACAAAAACCACCCAGATTACAGCTCTTTTGTCTGCCTGGGTCCTAGAGAGATGGCAGCATGAGTCAGGACCCTTAGACAACTTTGAGTGGACAAGAAGGATGAATGAGAAATAACCCTTTGCTGTTCGGAGCTCTGAGAGGTCAGGGCTGCCTGTCGCTGCGCAACAGCCTAGCCGCTCTGTTTCTGTTCTTGCTGTGGCTGCTGGCTGATTATTCTTATTGGTAGTAGTAGCAATGTCGTCATTATTCGCTGTTGCCATCCCCTCTCACGTTTGTGGGGAACAGCCGACATGCCCAGTGTGAGCCTGGCAGTACTGCATGTATTAAAGTTTCACTATACAGACCATGAAGTGTGATTCCAGTTCCCCTTACCACACCCCAAATGGTCTCCAGTCAATCCCCAGGAGAGAAGGGGCAAGGGGTGTAGGCAAGGCCAGGACTGTTTAATCAGGCTCATTAACTTCAAGGTAAAAGTCGGGTTTATAGCGTTATAAACTGCAGAAGTACTCCCTAGCCTAACTCCTTAGGAGAGAGGCCTGAAAGTCATTCTTGGTTTATTTCTCTGGGGAATTAACTGCTTGAATTCCTTCAGAGTTTAATTAAATTGTCACATAACACATAAAATAGCAAATAAAACAGGCTTTTCCTGTGTCCTGGTGTTAATTTTATGTCATCAAAATTGTTTAGCTTGTTAGCCGCCTAACTCCAGCCGCCCCAGTTACCAATTAAGGGTTCTATGTGAGTGCGTCTCTCCCATCTGAACACCAGCTCCAGCTGCACTCTTGTTAAACTTCTCATTTCCTTGGAGTTACAACTCCTAATTTTTAAAATAGGTTCTTGGCCCTTTAAGTTTAATGCTGTGCATTTTTTTGATAGCAGAAGGAAAATTGGAGCAGCTTGACTCAAGGACAAAATATCAACAAGATGAAGTGCTAGTGGAAAGGGACTTTACAGCTTAAGATCTCTAATCTGTTTGTGGTGTTGATGAAGAAACTGAGGTTCAGAGCAGTGGCCTGAGCTGTCAGCAGTCCAACAAAGAACCGATGGCCAAGATGGGATTATAATCCAGGAAAGCAGATTCTCAGCATGATGCTTTTATGAATGTACTTGGCTGCCATTTTGCCTGATAACTTCTTCTCCGTTCAGTGACATTTCCCAACTGAGGGTCCAACCGTCTTTCAGGCAGGCTGTTGATGTCATAATCTTTTTATTTTTTTTTAATGTAGAACCAGAAACTATAAAACTCTTAGAGGAAAACATAGGCAGAATACTTAATGACATAAATCAAAGAAAGATCCTCTATGACCCACCTCCTAGCATAATGGAAATAAAACCCAAAGTAAACAAGTGGAACCTGATTAAACTTAAAAGCTTTTGCACAGCAAAGGAAACTCTAAGGTAAAAAGGCAACCTTCAGAATGGGAGAAAATAACAGCAAATGAAACAACTAATGAAGGATTAATTTCCAAAATATACAAGCAGCTCATACAACTCAATACCAGAAAAACAAACAACTCAATCAAAAAGTGGAAAAAAGACCTAAACAAACATTTCTCCAAAGATGTCATAATCCTTTTAATGGTGTCCCTGATTCTAGGCACATTATAAGGTGGACACTCTTATCTGTCCCATCCTTCCTCTCCCTCTCCCTCTCCACAGCTCAGTTTCCATAAGAAAAAACGAGAAGACATTCATTTCATTCCCAGAGGTGGGGGAGCAGAGTTGGCCTGAGGACCCCAGGTCATGTGGCCCCACCTGCCTCCCCTTGCCTCCCATGGGAAGGGGAATGTCCCCACGTGCTTAATGCAGCTTTGAGGCCAAGGGCAGAGCCATTGCCCTAAAAGCTGTTGCAGACCTGGACACTGACCATCTCAGCCCCTCTGCCCCACAAGACACTGGGTGTGTGGACAACAGTATGACCGGTACCCCAAGGGCTGGGCCAGTGTTCTCTGCTTCCGTGACTTGTGGGGAGGAAGGAGGAAGCCTCTTTTCAACTTGGGCTCAAACCTCTTCCATAAGTTTAGTTCTGTCAAGGAGCCCTGAACACTAGGTTATAATGGGCAAAAAAGTGATATTGCATTTCTGCCTCCAAGCCCATTTTTCAAAATTTTTTAGGCTGTGTCGTGTAGCAGGTGGGATCTTAGTTCCCCGACCATGGATCAAACCTGTGCCCCCTGCATTGGGAGCAAAGAATCTTAACTACTGGACTACCAGGAAGTCCCTCCAGGCCCATTTCCAAATTATTAGAAACCAGTGGGAAGGAGGGGTGAGTGGTGGGCATCCACAACCTTCCAACACAAATTCTTCCCATTTATCCTCCCTACTGATATCCAACATATCACTGAGAGGTTAAAACCCTTGAGTATGTTCCCAAGGTTTAAAACTGGCATAAAATTAAAACTATTTAGAATAATGATAAAAGATGTTTCTTATATGGCTCTTCTCTGCCTATCTACTAATGTCTCTCATCATCCCCCTCTTTTCAGCCTAAATCTCAGTTACATAAGGCCACTTGAATCTCCCTCTGAAATACTGCAGTTTTTGGTGCATCTCAAAAATACCCCTGTGGATTTTGTGCCCATACCGGCCCTCCATCTCCACTTCCACATGCAGATAATGCATACTTGGCACACTCCTTCCCTTCCCTTCTCTTCTCTCCAGAATATGCTAAAAGTTGACAATTTCAATGAACAGACCAGATTCCAAGTAACTTGATTAGCAAGGAGCTCAGGTACACAAAGTCCACTTACGAGTGCCTTAAAATTCTTCTTTCAGTTTCTCTGTTTTTAATGACAACCTAAAAAATTAACACTATGGTAAGAATACCTCACATATTACTCTGTTAGCATATTTTTAAGTGTGTAAGATGGCAGTGCTATCTACAGGCACATCAGATCTCTATGTGATTCTTAACCGTCTGAGCCATCAGAACAATCATATAGATGATCTTATTTGCAAAGCAGAAAGAGAAATACAGACATAGAGAACAAACATATGGATATCAAGGGGGGCAGGGAGGGGTGGGAGGAATGAGAAGATTGGGACTGCCGCGTATGCACAGTTGATTTGGGGTCACTCAGTCGTATCTGACTCTTTGCACCCCAGTGGGCTGTAGTCGGCCAGGCTTCTCTGTCCATGGGATTCTCCAGGCACAAACAGTGGAGTGGGTTGCCATGCCCTCCTCCAGGGGAGCTTCCCAACACAGAGACTGGACCCAGGTCTCCCACATTGCGGGCAGATTCTTGATGGTCTGAGCCAGCAGGGAAGCCCTATTGATACTAAGTATAAAATAAATAACAATGAGCACATACTCCACAGTCCATTTTAAAATTAGGTCATTTTCTTCTTGTTGTTGAGTCATAGAAGTTCCTTATATATTTTAGAAATTAACAAGTTATCAGATATATGGTTTGCAAACATTTTTCTCATCCTATAGGTCGCCTTTTCACTCTGTTGATTGTGTCCATGGCTGCGCAGGCTTGAGTTGTAGCCCTATCTGCCTAATTTTGCTGTTTTTGCCTGTGCTTTTGGTGTCATATCCATTAAATACATTTCCAAGACCAATGCCAAAAAGCTTTCCCCTATGTGTGTGTTTTGTTTTTTTTTTTTTTTCCTAGAAGCTTTACAGTTTCAGGTCTTACATTTATGCCAATAATCCATTTTGAGTTGACTTTTGAGCGTGTTATAAGAATCCAGTTTTATAGTTTTGCATGAGGATATCCAGTTTTCCCAACACAATTTGTTAAAGAAACTACCCTGTCCCCTTGTGTATTCTTGGCATCCTTGTCAGGGATCAGTTGATCATGGATTTTTTTTCTGAGCTCTCTGTTCTCTTCCATTGGTCTAAATGTCTGTCTCTGTGCCAGTACCATACTGTTTTAATTACTATAATTTTAGAAACAAATAGCACCTCCTCCTCTCCCCTTCTACTTCTTGGAGTCAAATTATTCCCTGGACGTGAATTGCTTAGCTTGTCCTTTTTTTTTTTTAAGGTTGGTTTTTTTGTTTTTTTGTTTTTTTGGTGTGGATCATTTTTAAAGTCTTTATTTAATTTGTTACAATATTGCTTCTGCTTTATATTTTGGTTTCTTGGCTTCGTGGGGGATCTTAGCTCCCTAACCAGAGATTGAACCCATACACTCAGCACTGGAAGGCAAAGTCTTACCCATTGGACCTCCAGAGAAGTTCCTTGGCTTGTCATTTTCATTTAATCAGTACTCCACTGAGACAGAGTAGGGATATCCCAGATTATTATAATAAAGTCCTTTCTCATGCTTGTTTCTGAACAGAAAAGATAATAGCCTGAATGTCATAAAGATAAACTCATGTATTAACATCATAAATTCATTCACTAATTTTATTCAACAAATGTTTAATGAACACCTACATTATGTCAAGTCATCTGCTATTCCTTGAGGATTTGAGGATGATTAATATATAAGCCTATACCTATGAAGTTCACAAATTAGAGGAGATGGAATTTAGATAAATGTAATACGATGTAAAGGAGTGATGGATAGAATTCAATAGGGCTTCAGTAACCTTAGGGTGGGTAGGAAATTTTCTGAGAGGAACTAAAACTCAATCTGGGCCTTGAAGGATGAGGAACAATTTGCAAAGTAGATAGGAGAAGAAAATGCAGCCCAGAATCTGAACATGAATGAATGCCAGCAGGTAACACAACCTGCTGGCATTCATTAAAATTAAAAGATGCTTGCTCCTTGGAAGAAAAGTTATGATAAACCTGAAAGAAAAGTGAAAGTGAAGTCACTCAGTCATGTCCAACTTTTGTGACCCCATGGACTGTAGCCTACCAGGCTTCTCCGTCCATGGGATTTTCCAGGCAAGAATACTGGAGTAGGGTGCCATTTCCTTCTCCAAGAGATCTTCCTGACCCAGGGATTGAACCATGGTCTCCCACATTGTAGGCAGACACTTTACCATCTGAGCCACCATGGAAGCCCCCATATCAACCTAGACAGAATAATAAAAGTAGAGATATCACTTTGCTGACAAAGGTTCATAACAGTCAAATCTATGCTTTATCCAGCAGTCATGCATGGATGTAAGAGTTGGACCATAAAGAAGGCTAAGCACTGACTAACTGATGCTTCAGATTATGGTGCTCAAGAAGACTGTTGAGAGTCCCCTGGACAGCAAGAAGACCTTACCAGTCAATTCTCAAGGAAATCAATCCTGAATATTCATTGGAAAGACTGATGCCAAAACTGAAGCTCCAATACTTTGGCAACATGATGTGAAGAGCCAAGTCCCTGGAAAAAGACCCTGATGTTGGGAAAGATTGAAGACAAAAGGAGAAAAGGGTGACAGACGGTGAGGTGGTTAGATAGCATCACCAACTCAATGGACATGAATTTGAGAAAACTCTGGGAGATAGTAGATCCTGGAGCCTGGAGTGCTGCTGTCCATGGGGTTGCAAAGAGTTGGACATGGCTTAGCAACTAAACAATAAAACAACTAGAGGAAAAGCTTCAAGAGAATATTCTACAGTCCAGTGTTCAGAAGATTCTGGTAACTGTTTAAAAATCCAGTTGAAGCCTTAGCAAAGATCTCTGTAAAATGGAATGCATGTCATTCTCAATAATTATTTTCAGCAGTTTCTACAATGATGGGGGTAGTAACTAATATTAGGGAGAGATTTCTTGGTATGTGTCTAGCACTCAGCTAAGCACTTTCCAGGCATTATCTAATTTAATATAGAGAACCAATCTGTAGGGTAAATACTATCATTCAAATAATTATTTCTTAATTAAAACACTTGGGTCTTACTCAGTTGCTAATGGGGAAGGTGATTGACTATTGGAAAAATAATACTCATTTGCAGGCTGGGAAGAGAAGCAGAGTGATGTATCCAGGAGAAGAGGAGTTGCTGTGGACAAGTGCACCTACTGCTCAGAAGCACTGTGAGCAGCACTGGTCAGAGTGTGGGTGTACACAGGCTCCTGGGGGGGTAGTTAATGGGTTAGACAACTCATCAGGAGCACGGCAGCCACATGATTGGGAAGTTAGGGGACTCAACACTGGGAGACTCTCCCTTGGACTGACTGCTCCGAGGAGCTGTGCCACCGTGTAGCTTGTCTAATAATGCCCCTCGTACCATTCACGAGTTGTATGTTTCTGTGACCAAACAACCACATAACAGAGCTCCTTTCGTGCCTGCTCTCCTTCCATGACTCACTTTGGTACTTCACCTCCCAATAAAGTCTTAATGTGCAATGCCAATTTCAGCTTTTGTTTCCTAGTGGAACAGAGCTAAAGCCACACTTTGGAACATTAATCTTGAATAAGGCTTAGCCAAAGAAAATAATCATTGAGGTTATTCAAAGCTTTTCACCTTGAAAGCACCCATGATAGTCTTCAGTCCCAACTACAGGGATCCTATTAAGCAGAAATAAATAAGAGTTTTGAGATCAGACAGATCTAATTCCGATACTTGGCTCTGCCATCTGCTTAACTTGGATGGATCACTTATCCTCTCTGAACCTCAGTATCTGTATTTAAAAAATGGAAACAACCATATCTGTTTAATGGGGTCATTTTTAAAAGGCGGCAAGGCCATATCCAAAGAGCTGGTACATCATTTAGCCCATGATAGGTAGTCAATAAATATTATCTTCCCTAGTTTGGGATCCTAACTCCTAGGTATAGAGAACTGTGGATATTCAGAGTTTGCTAGCTTCTTCTTTTGTTTAAGTTCTATATAGAGAAGCCATATATCAGAAGAGACCAGTGGTGGCTGCCAGGGACCATGCATTTTCGGAATGGCATCCGTGTGGAAAGGGACTGACATTTCTGGCACCCAGGTGGCCCATTTCTTCCCAGATGCCTGTCACTTCTTAGGGACCTTCTGTCATTCATCAGAACTGTCTTGCCAGGGGACGTCCTCCACGTGTGGCTTCTACCTCTGCTCTCCTTTTGGCAGAAGAGAAATGAGAAAATAGAATTCAGAGTCATTTTTACACAGTACAGAAAAAGCAACTTGGTATTTAATTTGGCACTCCTGCCCAATGAACTTCTCCTGAATCCTAGGATCAAGTTCTGTGAATAAATTGTCATTTCCAAACCTTCTGTGTGGGATAGTCTTTCCCATTGAATTCAGGAATATATCTACATAAGTATGAATATTAACATGCAAATGCATGGAAATGAAGCCCAAACAGGGCTAAATTTAGGGCTGTAAAAGAAAATTAACTTGTATATGTGAGAATATAAATGCTCTATATGAAAAAAAGGCATTTAGCTATTGTTCTCTACATTTATGAAATATGCTCAGCAGGAAATTGCCTACAACAAGAGGGATCTTAATTAAACACAGGAAGATCCTGATTTTTCTCAGGGCAGGGAGATAAACAGAAATCTAGAATGGGCTACTATGGAAAGGTATGGCTTTTTTTTTTTTTTTCAGGATGTTCCCCGACTAGGGATCAAACCCATGCCCCCTGCAGTGGAAGCATGGAGTCCTAACCACTGGACCATGAGAGTATTCCCCTGTCATGTCCAATTTAGTCAGAACACAGAAAACATTTAGATTCCAATATGCCTGGAGGCATGAAGAAAGGAAAGACGGCTTTGATTCAGGGAGAGATGTGAACACGTGTGGACCCAAGCCCTTCACCAGCCTGTTTCCTGTGTAAGAAAAGTAAGGGTCAGGGAAGTGAGTCTTCACCCTGCAGAACTTCTGCTGTCCTCAGGCGGATTGGGGTGCTCTAAAAAGTAAAAAGAGACAGAGGAGCTCAGATGGAGCCTACCTGTTCTCTTCTAGGGTAAAACACCCAATCACTTACAGGAGTGAAGCAGAGGATCGAATAAGAGTGGGGACTGGACCTGAATGTGCACAGTGGGGGCAACACTGAATGTGCTGAATGCAAGGGCACTGCCCATCCCTTCTGTGTGCAAAGAGGAAATGTTCTGGTTGATTTCACATCTTCTGGATGGACTCAGAAGAGTGGGAAGAGTTTATTAGGAGACATCAGGGAGGAGAAGGGAGGCAGAGGCCGGGAGGTGTGCAGGAAGGGGGCTGTTTGGGAAGCTCAGCATATCTATTATTTCTACCAGGAACCTAGATGGGGTCCTTCAGATAACTCCTCAGAATTGTGCTATCTGAGCTAGATGGTTGGATAACAAGAGGGTATCGAGTCCTTGCTCCCCCTTATTTACAAAGGACCAAGAAAAGAGAGCACCTTTGCTAGACCTCGGCCCAAGGAAATAGGCCCTGCCAGGGTCTGCTTGCTTTCCATGTGGGCACAAGAGAAAACATGGAACACACGGGCTTCTGCCCTTATGGAAAGGAAGACCTGCCCTCCCCTGGCCCAAGGCCCCTCAGTGCTTGTCTTGGGTTCTGACCAGTCCTATTCCTCCTCCTTCCTTCCAACATGGTTGCCAAGAAGTGGGTGGGCAGCTGGCAGGAGCAGATGGCTCAGCGCCCACCTCCCGCACACTTGGCATCCAGAAGCAGGCAGCAGTAGGCAATTCCGTACATAGAAATAAGAAAAACAAAATCACAGAAACAATAGCTCACATTTACTGAAGCAGCGACGAGGCATAGATGGAAAAATATCTAGCGCATTTTACTGATGTTGCATCTATGATTTGTTTTAACCCTCACAAAAAGTCCATGAGGTCTACGTTACTAATATCTCTGGGTGACAGATGAGGAAACTGAGACACAGAGAGGCTCTCTAGTCTGTGGTTCAGAGACTTGCAGAATGTTCTGTAAGCTCATGAAGATATGTATCTATATGTGCATGTGTGTGCAGGGGTCATGCAACTGAATCTAAAGGGGATAGAGTATATGATAAAAATAGGGATGGTGGTGTCATCTTAGACTCCCCCTTTTCTTTCATGTCTACATGACCCTATAAGAAAACAGTCAGTTCTACCCTGAACATATTTCCGTGCTCTGACCACCTCTTAAGCCTCTCCTCTCTCCTGCTCTGGCCAAGTGAAAGCGAAAGTCGCTCAGTCGTGTCCGACTCTTTGTGACCCCATGGACGATACAGTCCATGGAATTCTCCAGGCCAGAATACTGGAGGGGGTAGCCTTTCCCTTCTCCAGGGGATCTTCCCAACCCAGGGTTCAAACCCAGGTCTCCCACATTACAAGTGGGTTCTTTACCAGCCGAGCCACCAGGGAAGTCCAAGAACACTGGAGTAGCCTATCCCTTCTCCAGTGGAGCTTCCCGACCCAGGAATCGAACCAGGGTCTCCTGCACTGCAGGCAGATTCTTTACCAATTGAGCTATCAGGGAAGCCCTGGTCCTCATCATCTTCTGTCCAGCTCTGCAGCAGCCTCCTAACTGGTCTCCCTGCTTCTACGCTTGCCCTCTCCAGCCCCATTCAACACAGTAGAAGAGCCAGCCTGTTAGCATGGGAGTCAGTTCACATCACTCTTCCACTGAACTTTTCTATCTCACCCAGAGAAAGACCCAAATCCTCAAAATGGCCAAAAGTTCTACACCACCTGACCTCCAGTTTCCTCTCTGACTTCATCTTCTTTTGTTTTTCTGTGCTTTCCTTTGCCACACTCCAGATACACTGGCCTCCTCCCTACCCCTGGGATAGGCCAAGCTCGCCACACCACCATCAACACCCATTGCCCACTGCACCTCCAAAGCCTCTGCATGGCCTCCCTTCCTGGAATGCTGCTCCTACAATTATCTGTATGTCTTGCTGCCTTCCAATCTTTTCTTAAAAATCATCTATCGGGGAGGCTTGATCATTTTCCTCCTTGGCACCAAGTACTAACACTCACCATGCTTCATCATAGCTAAGATGATTGCTTTGTTTGTTTTAACATCTTTGGTTTATTTATTTATTTATTTATTTATTTTTAAATTACAATACTGTATTTGTTTTACCTATACATTGACACGAATCAGCCATAGGTGAACACAATCTCCCAATGCCGAAGCCCCTTCCCACCTCCCACCCCACATCCTCTACTTGAATCATCCTGTGCATCAGCCCCATGCATCCTGCATCCTACATTGAACATAGATTGGCGCTTTGTTTCTTACAGGAAAATATACATGTTTCATTGCCATTCTCCCAAACCATCCCATCATTTCCTCTCCCTCAGAGTACAAAAGTCCACTCTATACCTTTGTGTCTCTTTGTTGTCTCACATATAGGGTCATCATTACTGTCTTCTAAATTCCATATATATGTGTCAGTATACTGTATTGGTGTTTTTCTTTCTGGCTTACTTCACTCTGTATAATCGGTTCCAATTTCATCCATCTCATTAGAACTGAGTCGAATTTATTCTTTTTAAGGGCTGAGTAGTATTCCATTGTGTATATGTACCACAGCTTTCTTATCCATTCATCTGCTGATGGACATCTAGGTTGCTTCCATGTCCTGGCTATTATAAACAGTGCTGCAATGAACATTGGGGTACATGTGTCTCTTTCAATTCTGGTTTCCTCCAGTGTGTATGCCCAGCAATGGGATTGCTGGGTCATAAGGCAGTTCTATTTGCAATTTTTAAGGAATCTCCACACTGTTTTCCATAATGGCTGTACTAGTTTACATTCCCACCAGCAGTGTAAGAGGGTTCCCTTTTCTCCACACCCTCTCCAGCATTTATTGCTTGCAGACTTTTGGATCGCAGCTATTCTGACTGGTGTGAAATGGTACCTCATTGTGGTCTTGATTTGCATTTCTCTGATAATGAGTGATGTTGAACATCTTTTCATGTGTTTGTTAGCCATCCGTATGTCTTCTTTGGAGAAATGCCTATTTAGTTCTTTGGCCCATTTTTTTATTGGATCATTTATTTTTCTGGAGTTGAGCTGCATAAGTTGCTTATATATCTTTGAGATTAGTTGTTTGTCAGTTGTTTCATTTGCTATTGTTTTCTCCCATTCAGAAGGCTGTCTTTTCACCTTGTTTGTAGTTTCCTTTGTTGTGCAGAAGCTTTTAATTTTAATTAGATCCCATTTGTTTATCTTTGCTTTTATTTCCAGTATACTGGGAGTTGGATCATAGAGGGTCCTGCTGTGATTTATGTCGGAGAATGTTTTGCCTATGTTCTCCTCTAGGAGTTTTATAGTTTCTGGTCTTACATTTAGATCTTTAATCCATTTTGAGTTTATTTTTGTGTATGGTGTTAGAAAGGGGTCTAGTTTCATTCTTTTACAAGTGGTTGACCAGTTTTCCCAGCACCACCTGTTAAAGAGACTGTCTTTACTCCATTGTATATTCTTGCCCCCTTTGTCGAAGATAAGGTGTCCATAGGTGTGTGGGTTAATCTCAGGGCTTTCTATTTTGTTCCATTGATCTATATTTCTGTCTTTGTGCCAGTACCATACTGTCTTAATGACTGTGGCTTTGTAGTAGAGCCTGAAGTCAGGCAAGTTGATTCCTCCAGTTCCATTCTTCTTTCTCAAGATTGCTTTGGCTATTCGAGGCTTTTTGTATTTCCATACAAATCTTGAGATTATTTGATCTAGTTCTGTGAAAAATACTGCTGGTAGCTTGATGGGAACTGCATTGAATCTGTAGATTGCTTTGGGTAGTATACTCATTTTCACTATATTGATTCTTCCAACCCATGAGCATGGTATATTTCTCCATCTATTAGTGTCCTCTTTGATTTCTTTCATCAGTGTTTTATAGTTTTCGATATATAGGTCTTTAGTTTCTTTAGGTAGGAATATTCCTAAGTATTTTATTCTTTTCGTTGCAATGGTGAATGGAATTGTTTCCTTAACTTTTTTTCTGCTTTCTCATTGTTAGTGTATAGGAATGCAAGGGATTTCTGAGTGTTGATTTTATATCCTGCAACTTTACTATATTCATTGATTAGCTCTAGTAGTTTTCTGGTCGAGTCTTTAGGATTTTCTATGTAGAGGATCATGTCATCTGCAAACAGTGAGAGTTTTACTTCTTCTTTTCCAATTTGGATTCCTTGTATTTCTTTTTCTGCTCTGATTGCTGTGGCCAAAACTTCCAGTATGATGTTGAAGAGTAGTGGTGAAAGTGGACACCCTTGTCTTGTTCCTGACTTTAGGGGAAATGGTTTCAATTTTTCGCCATTGAGGATAATGTTAGCTGTGGGTTTGTCATATATAGCTTTTATTATGTTGAGGTATGTTCCTTCTATTCCTGCTTTCTGGAGAGTTTTTATCATAAATGGATGTTGAATTTTGTCAAAGGCTTTTTCTGCATCTACTGAGATAATCATACGATTTTTATTTCTCAGTTTGTTAATGTGATGAATTACATTGATTGACTTGTGGATATTGAAGAATCCTTGCACCCCTGGGATAAAGCCAAAACAATGAATTTCACCTTTTACTCAAGTGCACACGGAACCTTTTCCAGGATAGATCACATTCTGGGTCATAAATCTAACCTCGATAAATTCAAAAAAATCGAAA
This sequence comes from Nanger dama, assembly GCA_917880005.1. Classification (NCBI taxonomy): domain Eukaryota; kingdom Metazoa; phylum Chordata; class Mammalia; order Artiodactyla; family Bovidae; genus Nanger; species Nanger dama. Next base: position 5,758,475 of record CAKJTW010000074.1, on the reverse strand, counting down.
TTATTCCAAGCATCTTCTCTGACCATAATGCACTAAGGTTAGATCTCAATTATAGGAGAAAAACTATTAAAAATTCCAACATTTGGAGGCTGAACAACACCCTACTGAATAATCAACAAATCACAGAAGAAATCAAAAAAGAAATCAAAATATGCATCGAAACGAATGAAAATGAAAACACAACAACACAGAACCTTGGGGACACTTTAAAAGCAGTCCTAAGAGGAAAGTTCATAGCAATACAGGCATACCTCAAGAAACAAGAAAAAAATCAAATAAATAACCTAACTCTACACCTAAAGCAACTAGAAAAGGAAGAAATAGAGAACCCCAGAGTTAGTAGAAGGAAAGAAATCCTAAAAATTAGGGCAGAAATAAATGCAAAAGAAACAAAAGAGACCATAGCAAAAATCAACAAAGCAAAAAGCTGGTTCTTTGAAAGGATAAATAAAATTGACAAACCATTAGCCAGACTCATCAAGAAACAAAGAGAAAAAAATCAAATCAACAAAATTAGAAATGAAAATGGAGAGATCACGACAGACAACACAGAAATACAAAGAATCATAAGAGACTACTATCAGCAATTATATGCCAATAAAATGGACAACTTGGAAGAAATGGACAAATTCTTAGAAAAGTACAATTTTCCAAAACTGAACCAGGAAGAAACAGAAAATCTTAACAGACCCATCACAAGCATGGAAATTGAAACTGTAATCAGAAATCTTCCAGCAAACAAAAGCCCAGGTCCAGACGGCTTCACAGCTGAATTCTACCAAAAATTTCGAGAAGAGCTAACACCTATCTTACTGAAGCTATTCCAGAAAATTGCAGAGGAAGGTAAACTTCCAAACTCATTCTATGAGGCCACCATCACCCTAATACCACAACCTGACAAAGACACCACAAAAAAGAAAGCTACAGGCCAATATCACTGATGAACATAGACGCAAAAATCCTCAACAAAATGTTTTAACATCTTTGAAATCAGGATGTATCTTGCAGTTGATGGTGAGTCTTGGCTTGGGTTCCCCTAGTGAACAGGATTGGGCTTTAGGCACTGTATGCCCACACCCGGGTTTCCCAGGTGGCATTAATGGTAAAAAATTCACCTGACATGCAGGAGACATAAGAGAGTTGGGTTCAATCCCTGGGTCAGAAAGATCCTCTACAGGAGGGCATGACAACCCACTCCAGTATTCTTGCCTAGAGAATCCCATGGACAGAGGAGCCTGATGGGCTACAGCCCTTGGGGTTGCAAAGAGTGGACAGGACTGAAGTGACTTAGCATGCATGCATGCCCACACCCATACCGCCGTGTCATTAACTCCCCACATTCAGGGGTACATCTGCGGTCTCAACTAAGCATAATCTTATGGTGTCCTAAAAATTACCATGGTGCCCACAGGAGGCAGGCCTCTGACCAGTCCAGGTGTGACCCACCACAGCTGCATGGAATTCATATGACTCCTGGGATCATAAGTGTCAATTACCACTCAGCTTCCTGGGCACCACTTCTTTCTTGCTGCTGCTGCTAAGTCGCTTCTGTCATGTTCAACTCTGTGAGACCCCATAGACGGCAGCCCATGAGGCTCCCCCGTCCTTGGGATTCTCCAGGCAAGAACACTGGAGTGGGTTGCCATTTCCTTCTCCAAAGCATGAAAGTGAAAAGTGAAAGTGAAGTCGCTCAGTCGTGTCCAACTCTTAGCGACCCCATGGACTGTGGCCCACCAGGCTCCTCTGTCCATGGGATTTTCCAGGCAAGAGTGCTAGAGTGGGGTGCTATTGCCTTAGTGGTCCATAAAAATAATACAAATTACAATCAATATTTGATCATGTCTTTGACTTGACGAAAGATGGTAGTGTTCTTACTTATTGTGCATGTCTGTTACTAGCAGCCAGTCTCTATGATAGTACCTAGTGCTCCAAGGTTGGTCAAAGAAGAACAAGCTGTCTTTTTCAGATATGCCTGGCACAGTCGGATTTAACTACTGTTGAATGAACGAAGCAACTGAATAAATAAGCTCTATGTGCAAATGCATGAACGAATCACAAGGATGGTCTCTTAAAACTCCAATCACACAAAAATCTAAAATCATTTAGCAGGATTGTCATTACTCTCTGACCAGAGGTGGTCTTCTTGATAAGGTTAGTGATACTGGTCTCTAGGGAAGTTCCAACACCCTCTCCCTTGGATCAAGGCCAGGGATGCTATTTGCCACCCTGGGGAGTGGGTTTGACTGACTGGGTGTCAGGAGTGAGACGGAAGGAGGGACTTCAGAGTGAAAAGGAAAAGTTAGGTGAAGGCTCTTCATATGAGTCATATGGTCCTCCTTCTGGCATGCCTTTTGCTCCTTTAGGATATATTTCTTCTCTCTGCTCCCATACGAGGATCCGCTATAGTGTAAGGGGCTGGAAGAAGAAGGACCCTCACTCATCCCCTGAGATGGCCAGGAGATGTGTCCCAGGGGCAGCAAGCAGCCATATCTAGTCCAGGAGAGAAATGGTCTCTTTCCTTCATGATCTGGACTGGACCACATGCAATTCGCAGGTATTCCTTTGGGCCCAGTTCAGCTCTGCATGTTGGAATTCCCTACAGGAAACAGTCAGGACTGGTGATTGTTTTTTTATCCACCTGTACCTACTATGACACTTATCAGTTGATAGCTGCAGGTAGAGGCAGGAGTTTGGCGTGGTTTGAAAATATTTCTCAGTCCAAGGAAACTATACAAACCCAGATTCCACAAAGGGCTAGACCAGTGAAGGTGTTTTTGAAGGACTCTCACCATCTAGATTCTCTATGTCCAGAATCTATTATGGTGCCCCAAATTAATAGCTTTTCAATGAAACTGCAAGAGAGAGTCAGAGAAAAGCTTCATAATAATAAATAAATCATCTTTGCTGTTGTTTCGGAGAAGGCAATGGCAACCCACTCCAGTACTCTTGCCTGGAAAATCCCATGAACAGAGGAGGCTGGTAGGCTACAGTCCATGGGGTCCAGAAGAGTCAGACCCGACTGAGCGACTTCACTTTCAATTTTCACTTTCATGCACTGGAGAAGTAAATGGCAACCCACTCCAGTGTTCATGCCTGGAGAATCCCAGGGACAGCGGAGCCTGGTGGGCTGCTGTCTATGGGGTCGCACAGAGTCGGACATGACTGAAGTGACTTAGCAGAAGCAGCTGTCGTTTAGTTGCTTCAGTTCAGTTCAGTTCAGTTCAGTCGCTCAGTCGTGTCTGACTGTTTGCAACCCCATGAACCATAGCACACCAGGCCTCCCTGTCCATCACCAACTCCTGGAGTTCACTCAGACTCACATCCATCAAGTCGGTGATGCCATCCAGCCATCTCATCCTCGGTCGTCCCCTTCTCCTCCTGCCCCCAATTCCTCCCAGCATCAGAGTCTTTTCCAGTGAGTCAACTCTTCGCATGAGGTGGCCAAAGTACTGGAGTTTCAGCTTTAGCATCATTCCTTCCAAAGAAATCCCAGGGCTGATCTCCAGAATGGACTGGTTGGATCTGCTTGCAGTCCAAGGGACTCTCAAGAGTCTTCTCCAACACCACAGTTCAAAAGCATCAATTCTTCAGTGCTCAGCCTTCTTCACAGTCCAACTCTCACATCCATACATGACCACAGGAAAAACCATAGCCTTGACTAGACAGACCTTAGTCAGCTAAGTAATGTCTCTGCTTTTGAATATGCTATCTAGGTTGGTCATAACTTTTCTTCCAAGGAGTAAGCATCTTTTAATTTCACGGCTGCAGTCACCATCCGCAGTGATTTGGGGGCCCAAAAAATAAAGTCTGACACTGTTTCCACTGTTTCCCCATCTATTTCCCATGAAGTGATGGGACTGAATGCCATGATCTTCGTTTTCTGAATGCTGAGCTTTAAGCCAACTTTTTCACTCTCTTCTTTCACTTTCATCAAGAGGCTTTTTAGTAGCTTAGTCATGTCCAACTCTTTTTAATCCCATGGACTGTAGCCCACCAAGCTCCTCTGTCCCTGGGTCTGAGGAGTAGAGTGGAGTGGGTTGCCACTTCCTTCTCCAGGGGATCTTCCCAACTCAGGGATCAAACACCCTTCTCCAGCATCAGCAGGTGGATTATTTACCACTGGGCCACCAGGGAAGCCAAAAATAAATGTCAGCATTCACTGGTATTTTGCCTTAAATGTTTCTTTCTGGCGTTTAACATGGAAAAACTAATATACAAAACATGGCTGTGTTTAGCATAGGACAAGCCTCTTCCCCTTCTGAGTTTCCATTTTCTCATCTATAAAAATAGGGCATGATCCATATGTCTGTTAATATCCTCCCATTGCTGTTTTCTAATGGATCTCTGTAGTTCACTTTGCCTGATTGCTGATGCTTGGTTGTTCTTCCCAGTATAAAACTCAACAGGCCGATGTCCTTTAACTACAACCCACTCAGAAATCTTACATATCTTGGTATGAAAAGGAGAGATAATCTGGAGATGGGAAAAGTTCCTAAAAGTGCTATTTTGCTCTGACTGACCATTTTACATACCCCTCCCCAAATATTTGTGTTTTCAAAACACAAATGAAGCCCTGAAACTTTCTTTGGCATCTTAGCTCTTTGGCCTCTCCTATAACCATGAAGTGCTTGTGGGATTCCCAATGCTGACCAGTGGCGTCCATGAAGCAAAGAAAGGCGAGAGGCCTGGCTCATGCCAGCCCCACTCCTGCTTTCCTTCTGTCCAGGCTCTGTCCTGCTTTCTGCTGCTGCAGTCTTTTCCGCAGCCCCCTGTGCCTACAGCCTGAAACCACAGCTCTGACTCACATTAAAGGCCCTTTGCCCTCTGGCCTCTACTTGACTTTGTCAGTCTCACCTCATAGCACTGCCCTTCACTTAGGCTCCAGCCAAACTTTCTTTCTGAAAACACACATAGAAAGAAGGACACGTCCTGCAGCTGATGGGTTAGGAGAGGTTAAGTGGATCAGGGGATACAGTCAGCTCCTAAAGATGAGGCTAGGGACTTCTCTGATAGCCCAGTGGTTAAGACTTTGCCCTCCCAATACAGAGCGCCCAGGTTCAATGCCTGGCCAGGGAGCTAGATACCACATGCCACAGCTAAGGGTCTGCATGCCGCAACAGAAGATCCCACGCACCACAAAGAAGATGATCCTGCATGTCACAACTAAGACCTGCTGCAGCCAAGTAAATAAATAAAATAAAATAAAAATTAGGCTAAGTGAGCACAGACAGCATCACCATCCATGCAGTTCTCCTCATGGGCAAGAAAGTTAAACCAAAGAACAGCACATAATCCCTGGAAATGTGATACGAGATGTGGTGTTTCATAAACTAAGGAGCTATTTATGTGAACACACTGAAATAACTATGTTAAAACAACACAACTTGTTAAACAGAAAATCTAACATACAAACCCAGGTGTAACATCAATGGCCTTGCTCTTTTTCTTGCATGACGTATTGTCCAGAAACATCAACTTTAAGTAGGGTCCACACAGTTGAGCAGTGGGAGATCAAAGAACCACTCCAGAGGGTGGAAAGCATCACCCCAGCATCTGAAAAGCCGACACTCCTGTTCATTCCCTCATTGGCATTTCTTGAGATCAACTGTATTTCCCCCATTTAACAGATGAGCAAATCCAGATAAGCCTAGAATGATTATTGATTTGTTCCCATCAGCACAGCATTTTTGTTTGGTTTTGCCTTTGGTATAACATAACTGCCATGACCTAATTGATTCCATATGTATCCGTTAGGAATGCTTTTGTCTGCAGGTAACAGGAAACCCAACATAGAATGGCTCTGAGCAAGAAAGACATTAAATTAGCTCCTGGAACCAGAAGAGCAGAGCTTCTGTTCTGGGACTTAACCAGGTTAGCAAAGACTCAGACTCTCTCTAATCTTCCTGGTTAGCTGTCCTTAAGGCCCTGGCCTTTTCCTCGTCTTTGTTTATTGCTTTAGGGTTATGAGAAAACTTCCACAACTCTAGACAACATGTCCTTTCAATGCTATTTCTCTCAGGAAAAAATGAGAAGATGCTAAATGCTTTCTTTCTTCAGGTTCTGTCTTTTTATTTGGAAATTAAGCCCCTAGCAGACTTCCTTATACATCTCATTGGGCAGAACTGGTTTATACAGTAGACCAAATGTGGGCAGAGAATATGAGATTTCCACAGCAGCATTAGGTCATCGAAGACTGATTCTCTCGAGGCTAAGGTGGAGCTTGCTTTCCTAAAAATCATTGAATAAATGCTGCCAGTCATGCAGAGAGTACAATTTGGGTCTCCCGAGTCCTCCATGCCATGAATACAGCATCAGCTCCTAGAATCTAAGTCTGACCATAAAATACCACCAGCAAATCAGCTGCTCAAACTTGACAGAAATTTTCATTATTCACTAAATTATTTTGAGGCGTATGTTTTACTGTACAAATAGGAATAAAGCATTTGTCCTGATGTGTTTGGCAGCTGACAACTGACAACAGAGGCTCACTCAGGTGAGGGGGAAATGATGCTTTGGAACACACTTCTTGGCCTCAATACCATTGCACAGAGATCTGACTCTGTCATGAGGTTCTCAGCGTCCTCCAGCATCCAAACCAGCCCAGCCCTCCCTTTTGAGCAGATCCAGACTGAGTATCAACACAGGGATATCTGAAGAGCCTAAATCCAGAGTTAAATCCAGGTCAACACTGGGCTCTGCCACTTATAACCTCTATGATCTGCAGCTGTTTTACGTAAAGAGAGGGAACTCCAAAGCAAGGGCTGTACCATAATCACTCCAGCTCTGGGTTATACCACATGCCTAGGATATGGTTGGGACTCAATAGATGCATTTATTCATTCATCCATTCATCAGTGTTATACGTTCTAGGTGGTGGAGATAAAACAGTGAGTAAAACAGATTGATCCTAAGTCCTCAAAGCATACAGTATAGCTAGCTGAGATACGGCAAGGAAATAAGCTGTTACAGTGGAGTGCTGTAGATTCTCTGTGAGGGGAAGGGGTCCTGCAGCAACACACAGGAGGGATAGTAGTTAAAAGTCCAAGAAATCCTCATTTATGAGGGGGTACATAATCGGAGGTCCAAGGCATGATCTGAAATTAGCCAGGTAAGGAGGAGGGGAAAGAAAGAGCACCCCAGAGGTATAGATAGAATCTGCCTGCAACACAGGAGACCTCAGTTCGATACCTAGGTCAGGAAGATCTGCTAGAGAAAGAATAGGCTACCCACTCCAGTATTCTGGCCTGGAAAATACCATGGACTGTATAGTCCATGGGGTTGCAGAGTCAGACATGACTGACTCTCACTTCACAAAGGCATAGAACAAAGATTTGAGAGCAAAGGAGAGCACAGTGCTTTTAAAGAAGTAAAAGTAACTCAGACTGACTAGGATTTAAAGTATATGTGCATTTAGATATGTGCATATCTCCACTGTGGGGAGGTGGTAACTGGTATTAAAAGTGTTCAGAATAGCAAGACATGCAACTAAAGAAAGCACACAAACCCCAGATCAGAAAGGTCTTTATGAGGCCCTGCAAAAATGTTTACTCAGGAGCCCAAATTCAAGGAAGGGCTATCAGAAGATGTACAAAATCATCATATTTACGTTTTTTAAAATATCCATTTGGTTGCTGTGTAAAGCATGGATTAGAGGAGGCCAAGACAGGTTATACAAAGATTAATTTAAAAGTTATTAAAATTGTCCAGGCTAGAAATGATGAAATGAAACTATAATACAGAAATGATCTTAACTGACCCATCTGTTTCATGTGTGTATTTATTCAGTCATTCTCATTCATTGCCCAGTTCACTCATTCAACCGTGGTTTACAAAATCTCTCCTCAAATACCCCTGACTCCTTACTACAGGGAGGGAGACGCCCCCATCACTGCCACCAAGGATTAGTGTCCAGTGGACGAGATAGACTGGTAACCACCATTATGCTCATATGGTAAATGTTAAGGTTAGATTAGTAATATGAATGCTTTGTTTGCCAGTTTGTTTTTACTTCTCTAGCTTCCTGTTCCCCTCCTTTGGAGAACAGAAATTTTCTTTCCTGTGGGAGACTCATCTTATATGGTTTGGGTAAAAACGAGCAAACAAATCTGCTCCCTGTCTGCAAAGGGTATTTAAATCTGTGTATCTATATCTACCAGGGACAATGAATCCCCACCATGAGATTTAGCCTACGTACACTGAAACCGAGAGGGCGTCTGTTCTTCAAGACTGTGACTTGTAAAGACGATGGAGACTTGTCTCCACCTCAAGACCTGCTGAGATTGAAGTTGACGTTGTTGTTGCTTAGTTGCTATGCTGGGTCCAACTTTTTGTGACCCCGTGGTCTATAGCCTGCCAGACTTTTCTGTCCATGGGATTCCCCCAAGCAGGAATACTGGAATGGGTGGCCATTCAGTTTTCCAGGGTAACTTCCTGACCCAAGTAACAAACTCATATCTCCTGCACTGGAAGCTGAGATAAATGGAGCTGAAGGTAGAGAAAGAGAGAGAATGTACACCCATGCCTGAACAATCATCCCCACCATCTCCTTATCCTAGTTATGTAAGCCGACAGTTTCCTCCTTCTAACTATACAAATTTGAGGCAGGTTTTTGTCACTTAAATCCAAAAAGACCTTAATACAAATAGATCCATGAGACTACAGAACAAGAGCAATATACAACTTTTTGTAGAAAACTAAATTTCCTAGAACTCGATCTTGACCTGGTAAGAGTGATTGGAGGGCATACATCAGGTGGAAGTAGAAGATGACAGCATTGTAGGCAAGGGGAATGGACAGAGCTTGAAGACGTGAAAGAAGAGGAATGTCCAGGGAACCACAGGCATTTTAAAATTGTCGACCACATAAGTATCTACAGGCAAATGCCATAGGTTGGTGAGGAGGGGAGAATGGAACCCTAGGGAGAGTCCAAAGATGCCTCCTCCTTCTTCTCTTGCACACACATCTCCCCAGACTCACATATACTGGACAGGACAATGTTTGCTCTAACCAGTTCTTAATTGACATGAACTTTAGGATCATCTTGGAGAAGGAAATGGCAACCCACTCCAGTACTCTTACCTGGAGAATCCCATGGATGGAGGAGCCTGGTGGGCTACAGTCCATGGTGTTGCAAAGATTTGGACACAATTGAGCGACTTCACTTTAGGATCATCTGGGTTTGCTGTTCTCTCATCCTTATATCTGGGCTTCCTGGTGACTCAGTCGGCAAGGAATCTGCCTGCAATGCAGGAGACCAGGGTTTGATCCCTGGGTCTGAAAGATCCCCTGGAGAAGGAAATAGCAACCCACTCCACTTTGCTTGCCTGGGAAATCCCATGGACAGAGGAGTCCATTGGGCTACAGTCCATGAAGTCAAGAGTTGGACACAACTTAGTGACTAGAATCAGAAACCATCCTTATGCCTACGATCTGTTTTTATGTCCCTAAGCCTTGTATATCGGAGAAGGCAATGGCACCCCCACTCCAGTACTCTTGCCTGGGAAATCCCATGGATGGAGGAGCCTGGTAGGCTGCAGTCCATGGGATTGCTAAGAGTTGGACACGACTGAGCAACTTCATTTTCACTTTTCACTTTCATGCATTGGAGAAGGCAATGGCACCCCACTCCAGTGTTCTTGCCTGGAGAATCCCAGGGACAGAGGAGCCTAGTGGGCTGCCGTCTGTGGGGTCGCACAGAGTCGGACACGACTGAAGCGACTTAGTAGCAGTAGTAGTAGTAGTAAGCCTTGTATATAGCATCCTGTAGATTTTTAATCTTCCTTACTTTTCCTATTCTCTAAAATCTTTTGGGACTTAACTTTGAGAAGGCTCTTTTAAGTTTTTAAAATTTATTCATTGTTATCCCTCTTGATTTTACCAGGCAGACTTTGTGCCTCTTCCTCTGAACACCCACACCCTTACCCTGTGCCTCCTTTAAGCACTTAGTTCATTCTCTCTCCTATGACTCTAATGCTTGAACTAGTTAGGTTTGTGAGCTCTTAGGCAGCAAGGGCCTTTAATTATTCATCTTTGTGCAACCTAGCACAGTGCCTGGCCTCAAGAGTTGTCACATACATGTTTCAAAAAAGGTAGACATGCCAGCAATATAATTTTAATCAGTTGAAAGTGTTTCAGAATGAGCCCCACAGCAACATCAACAATGAAAATCTAAACCTGCAGAATGTATTTGAACTTTCTAAGTTGGGAGATAATTACAAATCTCCAACTTCTGAGGCTTTTCATTAAACAACAGGGAAGAAGTGCGAGACTGGCTCTGCTCACAGTATTTCAGCTTGACAGTTTCTGGGCTTGACTGGACTCCATGAAGGGATTTAAATAATGGAAAAAGTCCACCCACGAGGTCTCTTGGAGCAAGAAGAAGAGTAAGGGAGCTTGACCATCTCACTTCTGGGCTTTGGGGATGGGTTTTAAAGTGCCAAGCAGTCAGGTTAAAAGGGAGGAATTCCAGTCATCCTGCTCCAGATTTGCAAATAGTACACCTGGGTCCTCGGCATCGTAAGGACCTTCATTTAAAAAGACTTCATTTTTTCATCTTTTCATCTTTCTTTTCATTTTTTCATCTTTTATATGGGTATTTTAGTACCAAGCAGACTGAGCTTGTGGAAGATATTTCTGCCAGTATGGCTGTTCACTGACCATTTGGAAGGAAGAAAATATGAACTGGATTCCTTGAGTGTAAAGGAGTCTGAAAATACATGGCTTTAAAGCCTTTAAGATTTGGAATTTTCCTCTGTCTCTTTTCCACGTGATGTTAAAACTCATCTGGATCCAGCAGAGCACCTTGATGACCTGCCAGAGTAGTGCAAGGGATTAGCAGTCATGAGTCCTAGGTGCTGTATTAGGGAAAACTTCCAGGGACAAATCAGAGAGGACAAGGCACAAGACCTCATGAACTAGAACCCAGGCTTTACAAATAACGTCCACAAAACTTTCACACAAATACAGACGATGCTTACATGGCGAAGTTAACTGTAAAATAATGATTCTAGTGCATCTGACATCAGACACCAACTACACGCACGCACTTTACACACGGTTATGCATACATATGTGTGTATTATTTATGTACATATTGCACTTATGTACGTGTATTTGTTTCACAGGAGAAAAACTATGTCTTAAGTCACAATAAAGACCCCATTTTAACAAAAAAGAATCCATATGTTTCTTGCTGCTGCTAAGTCACTTCAGTCGTGTCCAACTCTGTGTGACCCCATAGACACCCAAGACATTCTTGAGATATAGAAAAAGCCCCTATAGTAATGAGAAGATTTATGAGTATCTCAAGACTCTTTCAGTTGCAAATGGCAGAAATCCTCATCCAAAGTGACCTGTAACTGATTCTTCCAAAAGATTATTTCCAGGCAGAGCTTGATCAAAGACAGGACCTGGTCACCTTTTTGTCACCGCTTGGCTCTGCTTCCCTCCTCTGACAAGAGATCTCCTCTAGACATAAGAGTGCTACAGTGGTTTCAGATCCTCACAAATGAAATACTGCAGAGAAACAGTGATTTCCTTTTCAAGAAGCCTGTGCAAGAAGCTGTTTTCTCTGATTATGTCATATGCTTGAGCCCAACCAAGTGACCAGGGAAAAGTAAGGCCAGCTGTGCTTGGTCCCTGGAGTGTCACGCCCCACCCACACCATGGGAATTCAGGATCCTGGGTGACCAAAGTCCATGACTGACTGCCAAGGTCACTGTGACAGCGTGGAATTAGCATAAGTAGAAGTGGGTCGTCCTAGACGCTTGTCTGCAATGCTGACAGGCTCACCCCGTGAATAGATAAATATCATGAATTAGCCATAAACAAATCAGTATTCTCAGTGATGCAAGTGACATTCAACTCCATGTGACCCTAGAAAGATCATAGGGGTGCTCTACTGAGTACACTGCCCCCATCTGATAATACAAAATGTTGGCATTAAAATAAACCCTGGGGAAAATAAATCTTTTTATTTCATTTATCTTCGCTAAAGACATGCCACATTATAGACACTGATCATACAGAAGTGAATGAAAAAACTTACCATCAAGCTGTGTATTATTTAGAACAGGAAAAGGCAAGAAAAACAGTGATCATTCGTAGTGGGAAGAGCAGTGAACAAAGAGAGACTCCCTTCATTTCTCCTCCTCTCTGTACCTTACTTCTCTATAACTTAAACTTTTCATTCTTCTTCAGTTCAAAAACAGAATATTGTATATATATCCATTGAGTGCTCATTTGTGTCTGACTCTTTGTGACCCCATGGACTGTAGCCTGCTAGGCTCCTCTGTCCACGGGATTTTCCAGGCAAGAATACTGGAGTGGAGTTGCCATTTCCGTCTCAGGAATCCTCATGACCCAAAGATCAAACCCATGTCTCCTGCACTGGCAGATGAATTCTTTACTGAGCCACCAAGGAAACCAATTGTGAAGCATATATTTGCTAAATATCAGCTTGGAGAGGCCAGCAAGTTATAAATCTGCACAGAGATGGATCTGGTCTTGGTCCAGCCTTTGTATACAACAAGAGCTCATTGCTTTTACCTCCTTCGCTGGTCCATCCTCATGAGTCACTGCTAGAAGATGTGTCATAGTCTGGTTTTCCAAAATGAGGAAGCTGAGGTCTAGAGACGAGAAGTGGCTTTCCCATAGACACAAAGCAAGAAGCGTCAGCTCTAACACTTGTATTCTCCACTGCCGATTCAATCACAGAAACATTTCATTCCCTTCATGCCATGACACCCTGCCCTGCCTCATTCCTCCTCCACCAATGGGCACAAATTTTCTTCCTGCTCTGCAAATAGGCTCATCAGTACCAGTTATCTAGATTCCATATATCTGCATTGATATACACGGTTGTTGTGTTTTGTTTTTTTTTTCTCTTTCTGAATTACTTCACTCTAGATAACAGGCTCCAGGTTCATCCACCTCATTTCAACTGACTCAAATTCATTCCTTGAATGGGTGTAAAATAGATGGCTAGTGGAAAGCTGCTATGTAGAATAGAGAGCTCAACTCAGTGCTCTGTGATGACCTAGAGGGCTAGGATGGGGGGCAATGCAAAGGAGACTCGAGAGGGAGAGGATATATGTATACACAGAGCTGATTCATGTTGTTGTACAGCAGAAACCAACACAACATTATAAAACAACTATACTTCAATTAAAAATAAATTTAAAAATAGGCACAAAATTATCCTGAATTTTCCTTCCTCATAGAGCACCTGTGGGTGTTCCAAGTGGCATCCTGGTGAACGATCACAAGGTTCCTGTGCTAACAGGAACACGGTCCCTGAGACCACCCGAAAGCCAGGTTCATGAAAGGGCCATGGAAGGCAGCATTAGCACTTGCCCTACTGGCTGGCTTTCCTTGGGGATTTCGACGCTGCCTCTCGTCATGGTGATTGATGAGTTAATAATGAAGAGGAAGGTTTCTGGGTGCTTGAGCAGAGGGTAGCTGTCCACCAAAATGGATGAGCGCTGTCCAGCTGGTGTGGTCCTGAAGGGAGCCTTGCTTTATGCTCCTCTAGGGACCTTGTTTAGCACCGATCACCTTGTCGTAAGGATCTATTAAAGGGAAAGCAATCTGGGCTGCCTGCTCAGAAATGCTGACTGCTCTGACTGCCTGAAAATTTTGGTTTGCAGAGCAGATCCTGCCCCAGAGGAGGGAGGTCAGAGAGGAGACAGAGGCCCAGCTTCTCTGCTTTCTCTGGAGCCAACAGTTATGGGGTGACTTGTTGAGAAATCACCTCTCTGAGCCTGTGTCCTTACGTATGAGTAAGAGTATGGGACTAGGTGATCCTTCTAGAAAGACTATCCATGATCCATTTAAGCCACTATGTAAACTGTCAATAACAACAGCTCACTGTCACCTCCATATATATTTGCTGTTAAAATGAAGCCAAAGCCTTCAGTGAAAGGCTGAGTTTCCCAGCTGGACACAATGAGAATGATCTGAATTCAGCATGTTAAATTCTCCAAGTTTCAGGGGCCACAACAGATGGAAAGAACTATATCTACAGAAAGATGCCCAGGGTCCCTTAACAAAAAACTTTTTGGAAGGGAGTGCCTTCTGATCACACAATTTGGGAAATGCTGGGGTAGAAAACTGCAGTCCTGATGATGTAGAATCTGCAGGTCCAAGGCCCACAGTTCTTGAGTTTGGGCACAAGGGAAGCACCGGGAGCTTTACTGTCCCTACCACCTTGATGCCAGAAATTTGGATTAAGTTGGAATAAGGTTTCGTTTTGGGGTTTAGGGATTTTAAGGACTTCCTAAATGATGCTCATATGCATCCAGAACTGAGAACCTCTGCCCCAAACAAACTGGGAGTGACTTCTACATCCTCAAGTTTGCTCCTCCACTACCAAGGGTGTAAGCAGAAGTCCTACCAAGTTCTGATGTTCTTATCAGGGCTCCACTGGGCCATCCAGCAGCTGATGGAGACTTGTAAGACCAGAGGGCCAAGTTCTACCACACACCCAGCATAGGGGCAAGAGACAGGAGGCTCCTTGAGCCAAATAGGGGCATGGATTCCTCCACATTGCTGGAGGTGGGCCTCATTCGATGTCTATTCATATCCTAAGTACTCAGTGGATGCTGGCTAGATTGAAATCAGGGAAGAATCAGGAGGGCTTTTCGGAGATGACAGGGATCTTTCAGTCCTATGATACTTGGCAAAGAGCTGTCAACAGCATGTTCATCATTTTATTCAATTTTTAAAGCAGAAATCGTAGTAACTTTAGCTACCATTTTCTGAGCTCCAGTCATGTCTGCTGCGCTGGGTTAGACCCAACAGTTAGCACCACCAACTCTCACATCATCCGAGGAAAGTAGGAGTCTGGCCCCAGGAAACCTAGGCAAGGACACTCAAGGTCAAAGGCATGAAGGCTGCACAGTCAGCACAAGACAAAGGTCCAAACCCATCCCTGCTCCATTCCATACCAGCCCTGTCCTTTATTCAGTGGGTGGTTTTATCTCTCTGGAATGAAGTCTCTCCCTCTGTCCATCCCCTGATCCTGTATTATTTCTGTTAGCACTCTGTCCCTGGAGCACCATCTCCGTGGGAGCCAGCAGCCCTTCCAGCCTTCTGAAATGTCTCGAGCTGGAGCATACGCCTGGCTGTGGGAGGCGGTGTAGCACTTATGTGATCAGCATGAGACTATGTAGGGAGGAGTGTCCACTTGGAGGGTGACTTGACATTTTTAAAATGTCTATTTGTCATCTACAATATCCTTTCAAACTTTTCAAAATCGTATTAAAACCAACAAAATCAGCCACAATGTGAGTCACACTATGTTCTCTGTCACTGTCTGAATAGTGCTTTTTCAGCAGTGAAAGGGGATGTGCGTTCATGTGTGTCTATGTGTGTGTGGGCATGTGTGTCTGTGTATTTGCATCTGTCTCTCTTGTGACTGTGTGAGTATATGCATGTGTGTGTGTGTATGTACATCTGTTTGTGTGCATGTGTGTGTGGTCACGTGTGTGAGTGCATATGCATACATGCATTTGAATATATGAATCTGTGTGTGTGTATGTACATAGGCAGGTACGTATGTGAGAGCATATGAATGTGTCTGTTTGCATGTGTGTGAGTTTACACATATACATATGTGAGTGCATATATGTGTGGCTTAAAGCCTATGGATTTAGGAGCCTTAGGGACTAGGGTGTGTAGACAAGACAGAAAAGTCTCCAGCAACAAAGTGGACACAGGACAAAATTAGAAGAACACGATTTTACCCACTCCTCTCACTACGAAGGAGAGAAATGAGCAGAGATATCAGATGCAACCAGCCCTCAAATCCCAGCTCCCCTCTAGTAATTTATCAAATAGGTTAGGATTCAGAATCCTCAACTGTAAAAGGAAAAGATAGCTGAACGTGGAATCGGCTCCCACCTTGATCACTCGCAACCCTCAGCAAATCATTTAACTTCTTTGTGCCTCAGTTTCCCCATAGGATTACTATGATGATTAAATGAGCCAATAAACATAAAACAAAATACACGGCATGTAATAAGCATGGTTATTATTCCTAACTCAAAAATACGATTGGTTTGTTCCACTTTACTATCCTAGGAAAGAGATTAAAGACATATTTCCTTTAATATTCAAATTAGAAAAACTGCCACCCTCATCTATGAGTCGATAGAATATCTAGCCTTTCTCCTGCAGTCCCCTCTCCCCTGCAATTACTATGATTCTCTGAACATTGTTTAAAAGCTTTATTAATGCACTCTGTTTGCAGCTTTTCCTTCTTTCTCCAGTCATCTACTCTCCAAGTTGCCCTTACTCTGCAATTTATTTCACAGAAAGTATCCTGATTTGTTCTAAGCTTGGACACAATCTCCTCCATTAACTTCTCCCCTCAGTATCTCAGCACTGCTTGGGGTTTGGTGACCTTTACAAGGCTGAGACCCATGTGATCTTTTGGTTAGCTTTCTGTGACTGTGATTTTCATTCTCTTGGCTGTGGGATTATAAAACTTGCTTCCTGGTGGGAGGGACTGGCTGTGGGGAAAACCAGGTCTTGCTCTGGTGGACAGAGCCACGCTCAGTAAATCTTTAATCCAGTTGTCTGTTGATGGGCTGCGCTTCCTCCCCTAGCTGTTTGGCCTGAGCTGACTCAGTCGTGGAGCCTGCAGGCTCTACGGTAAGGCTGCCGGCAGCCTCCAGAAGAACTGATGCCAATATGCACCTTTCAGGACTGCTGCTGCCACTGCCCCTGTCACCACAGCGGGCCACTGTCGACCCGTGCCTCTCCAGGGTCCTTACCCCTTGCTAGAGCAATAGTAAAGAGTAAAGCAACAACTGATGTAAGTTTCTCCCAAGGTTGTTCCTGGGTCTTTCAAACTGTTTTAGCTCAAACTCAGGGTTTCATTTCACAGCTGGTGGACTTCCTTGTGGAGGAGGCAGGCAACTCTGACCGGTGAGATCTCCCTGCCTCTCCCTCCTTCAGAGACCAGACAGCCACTCCTAGGTACACAGAAAGAAGGTCCCTTTTGCCTCCCTACCCACATCTGGCTCAGTTCAATTCATTTCAGTCACTCAGTCATGTCCAACTCTGTGAACCCATGGACTGCAGCACACAGGCCTTCTTGTCCATCATCAGCTCCCAGAGTTTACTCAAACTCATGTCCATTGAGTCAGTAATGCCGTCCAACCATCTCATCCTCTGTTATCCCCTTCTCCTCCTGACTTCAATCTTTCCCAGCATCAGGGTCTTTTCCAGTGAGTCAGTTCTTCACATCAAGTGGTCAAAGAATTGCAGTTTCAGCTTCAGCATCAGTCCTTCCAATGAATATTCAGGACTGATTTCCTTTAGGATGGACTGGTTAGATCTCCTTGCAGTCCGAGGGACTCTCAAGAGATTTCTCCAACACCACAGTTCAAAAGCATCAATTCTTCAGCTGACTTCTTTTCTGACCTAAAATCTGAGACATCATGGAGCACCCATATATTCAAGACACACCCTGCTCCTCCCTCCAAAAGCGGGATGGAGTCTGATGGCCCGGGATAGACAGAGCTGTCACTGTTGTTGACATTTGTTTCTGGGCTTAAATATCACTGGAAGAGAACATCAAGAGTCCAGCATAAATACATATTCAGAAGGACTAATTCTTCAAGGGCTGAGTCAGGAGAAAGACACACTAGACTAACATCAAAAGGTCAAGCACTCTGTTCAGCAGAACAATTTGTTGTTGGTGGTGTTGGTGTTGTTGAGTCACTAAGTCATGTCTGACTCTTTGCGACCCCATGAACAGCACACCAGGCTTCCTTGTCCCTCACTATCTCCCTGAGTTTGCTCAACAGGTGCTAGGTTTTCCTGATAACATAACTAAAGGGACTCAGCAGTAATTTTCTGAAAGATAATTGATGTTTCCCAATTGCAATGAGCAAATGTTATCAGTGATCCCAAAATGTCCATATTCCAATTGAAAAAGAAAATTCAAGACCCTCTTTCTTGTACACCTCATCAACAGAGATGTGGTAAAGACAAAGCAAAATGTACTTGGTGAATTTCAGAACATTTAGCAAATTAGGGAAGAGGGAGACCTTGAGAAGACACTGACTTCTTCAAATCTGGGTAGTTAAACCCTAGAGCAATGACTCAAAAATTTAAGAAACATCCATGTGTGTTTTCCCCAAGCTGGTGCCCCCAGCCACACAGGGAGTGTGAGGGAGGTTGCCTACCTTGCAGCTGTTGTGAGGATTAAATGAGAATCAGATGGGAAACCTCAGTGTAAGAGCTGGTTCCCTCTCTTATTTCCACAGTGCTCAGAACTGCACTTTACACACTGGAAAACTCCAGGCAAGTTTTGTACAGTGAGTGATGAAGACAAAGTTGGAGTCTGAAAAAGAGGTGAACAGTATCCTGTTACCCCAAGGCCAAAGGAAGTGAGGACTCAAAGGGGCTCCTGTCCTGCAGGAGAGGGAAGCTGTCTTGAGTGGCCAAGGAGCCTTTCTATAGCCACACAATGAGCCTCCTTATTCTCAAACAGGAGGTTGCCCAGCATCCTCTTACACTCCAGAGCTCCCTGTGGGATCAGGCTGAGGCTATGACTCCTCCTGAAATGTCAGCTTTGCCTGACTCCTACCCCTCCTCTATCTTGTGCCCTCCACCTCTGCCAATTCTTTTACTTGGAGACTTCCTTTTGACAATCCCTTGCTCAGATCCTTGGCTTGAAGTATATTTCTTCTAACACCCCTCTAAGGGATGTCTTTTTTGAAAACTGAAAAATGTTACTTTGCATCCCAGTCTTAATCCTTTCATGCTTCCCTTTCTGTTTGTTTGCTTTAAGTTGTATTGGAGTATAGTCACTTTGCAATGTTGTATTGGTTTCTTCTTTATAGCAAAGTGGATCAGCCACATGTATACATGTACACGTATATCCCCTCTCGTTTGGACTTTCTTCCCTTAGGTCACCACAGAGTTCCCCGGGCTCTACAGTAGGTTCTCATCAGTTATCTAATGCTTTGTAGGTTTAGGAAGTGTCTGTAGAGTTTCAAAGCTACTCTGGCTATTTTGGACAAAATTGGCAGTTTTCAAACTGTCTTCAGAAGCAGCAACCAGTTTTTAGATGAAGCGAAACCTTCTTTGGAACCACAGTACAGAAATCAGAGACAAGCCCCTTGCTCAGTCAACAAACGGTAGTAGTACTTGAAGCCCCTTCTGTCTGTGTCCACTTTACTGACCCCCCAGTTATTCCCAAATCACCTCTTGAGGATGTGAAGACTCAATGAAACCCTACTGGCAAACAAGCAAATGGAGCTGTTTTCTGTGATGCCTTTTGATTTGACTGTGATACCTTGTGATGCAGTTCTCAGATCAGTTTCTATTTTTATAGAAGAAAAGCAAGCAGGGCTCCCATCTCTCCCCACTGCTTCCACTCCTGGCACCATACCCAGAACCCTGGCTGCTCCTACCCCAACCCCTTGCCAAGCTTTACCATCAACTTCAGGTGACCAGGTGCGTTGCAATCTTCTTTCCTTTTATTGCAGTTTGGGGTCTCATACATCACACTGCCAGATATGACCACAAGCTTTAGCAATCAAATGCCCACTGGCATTTACAGTCTGAATTCTGAAGTGGAGAGAGACTCTTCTCTGGGGCAAACCTGCCTTTCTGCTAGCAAAAACTCATCATCCTTCATTTCACTGACCAGCCCTCTCTCAAAAATAAGTTGAAAACCTTGAAGCAAAGTAACATAGCCCAGCAGTGTATTGTAACAGAACAGCTTCTGCAGGGAAACGTAAACAACCAGATCCCTTGTCCTTAAGAGCAGTAGCAACTTGATATCTCCCACTCATTTATAAACTTATTTCACATTCCTTAAGTCATTCCTATCTTACAGCAGAAATATTTATGTCTGGGGTTCTTTGAAAACTCCTGTATATACTTTGGTCACCTGATGCAAAGAGCTGACTCACTGGAAAAGACCCTGATGCTGGGAAAGACTGAAGGCGGGAGAAGCGGGTGACAGAGGATGAGATGGTTGGATGGCATCATCAACTCAATAGACATGAGTTTGAGCAAACTCTGGGAGATAGTGAAGGGCAGGGAAGCCTGGCATGCTGCAGTCCATGGGGTTGCAGAGTCAGACAGGAATGAGTGACTGAACAACAACAAAATATTTCAAAACCCAAATGTGGTACTTGGGATGTGCCGGGGAGAAAGTGACCCAGAATGGCCTTGGATGCTTGGACAGTAATGGGCTCCTATGGCTGAGAGTAATAGTCTTACCTCAAAGGCCATGGCTGTCGAAAAACTCTTCCCACTTCATCAGTTCAGAGGAGTAGGTAGGCATCATGGCAAAAATAAAAAAAAAAACCAAAACAAAACAAAACCACTTCCCCAGCATTTGTGTAGATTTGTGTTGTCACAAATAGAAACAGACATAGAACCTTTGAAAGCTAGCAGATAGATGTAGCCTCAAATGTACAGTTTGAACTTTACATCACTGCTGAGCAGAAAAAAGAGTTTTACATTCTCAGGGCATCAGCCCAGTTAGAGGAAAGCTCGCGTTTGATAAAGAATGACAGCAGCAACGTGAGATGCACAGCCCACACAGGAGTCTGGAGACGGCAGAAGACAGGGCCAACCTTCAAAACAAAACCAGAACCTGCCAGCGCTGGTGACTCTCCTCTCAAGGCTTCTTTAGGACTCTTGGGAGGCAGGATTATTATTTAACACCTGAATGACACCTCAAAGAAGTGATCTGAGAGGCAGAGGCTGTGGGGATCTGACAAATCTGAATTTGCCCCCGTGACTTGCTAGTATCTGACCCAGGAGAAGTTAATCACCGCTTCTAAGCACTCGCTTCATCTGGAAATGGGAGTCATGTCTAATTCATGGGGCGGTTGCAAGAATAAAATGCTGCTTGCAACTCTTCCAACATAACATCTGATATATAAATAAGTGGTTGAGAACGGCCGCTCCTCTTTTCTTTCTTCTGGTGTATTGTGTGATTGGCACACCTCCTCGCCATTTCTCAGCCCAGAGACACCATCACTGCCCTCTTCCTCCAGGGTCTTACACCTCCTCAACTTCGTCTCTCATAGAAGTGGTACCGAACTTGTTCAAGACGTCTTTCAAAAATACCCCAAAGCTCTGACGGCTCAGAGCTGTCTGCTGGATGCAAGATCAGCTCTTTCATGGTCTTCCAGGGAGGCTTTGAGCACCAGCCTCATGCCAGGAACTATGCCAGTTAGCATATAAAGGGGGTGAGTGGAGCTGATCTCTGCCCCCAGAAGCAAAAATTCTGAGTGAGGAGATGCAGAGGACAAGGCAATAGAGCTGTTGATATTGCGCTGAAGGTCACCCCACAGGACAGATGCCTTATGGAAGACGGTGCTGGTGGAGCCAGATTGAGAAAAGACACTCCTGACATTGTCATGGGGGATGACCTTGAGCACAAGGACTGTACCGACAGATGCGTTCTGAACACACCCCCCAGTTTCCTGCCTCCCTGCCTCTGTCCCCTGTGTCCCTCTGCAAACGGTCCACCCCTCCCCTCCTTCCAGATACAGCTTTCTTAGTGTGGCTTCTTCCAGGAGCCTCCCCTAACACACCCAGTGGGAATTAAAGTTTCCCTCCTGAGGGACCTCTCACAAGCAGGCTGCAGAGCGATCTATTTAGCTGTCGTATTTTCTGTTCCTGTTCGAGTCACTTGTTTACAGTGACCCCAGCTCAGCTGTGGGCTCTCAGAGCAGAACCCATGCTTTATTCATCTCCTTCTTACCCGCAGCCCTAAGCACAAGGCATTGCATCTAGTAGGCAATCGATAAATAGCTGCTAGATGGAATTGTACTCATGTTCAAACCTTATTTAAAGACAGTAGCTGAGGTTTATCCTTTGATGGCTTCAGGGAGGAACAGACTATGGAACACATGATGATGCCTTACCCTGGGCATCCCTAAACCGCAAACTTCCTGCTCATGACCCAGTGTACGTCCTTGCACCTTTTCTCCATGTAACAGCCTGTCTGCAATCTCCACTAATCCATACCCTTGAAATGTGTGCAACTGGGATTCTCTTTGTTCTGTAAGTGGATTCTGCTCCTCACTTTGCCTGTAACTATTCTGTACTTCGATTTCCTCATGCTTTTTCAAGCATCACTACAAATTAGTCCAGTGTCTTTCCCATTTCCTTTCCTACCTGTGTCAAGCTCCTCTTGTTGAGGCCTGTGTTTGTTTCCCATCTATGAAATAACCTTTTTATTCCCCCAAACTGTACACTGTCATCTTCTTTTCCCTGAAACTGATCAGAGAAACTATAACCCTCAACAAAGCTGTCATCAGGGAACAGATGCTTCTCTGCAAAGCCTGTCTCCATGTGGTCCAAACTGACCACTCAAAACTCACCCTCTTCCTCCCCAGATCTTTTGGTCCATGCATGTCAAGTTGAACACCCAAAGCATCCTTGCTGACCAGTCTTCACACACAGATTCTATCTGTGATCAGCTAACC
This sequence comes from Nanger dama, assembly GCA_917880005.1. Classification (NCBI taxonomy): domain Eukaryota; kingdom Metazoa; phylum Chordata; class Mammalia; order Artiodactyla; family Bovidae; genus Nanger; species Nanger dama. Next base: position 5,736,006 of record CAKJTW010000074.1, on the reverse strand, counting down.
CCCTGGCTGCTCACAGATAAGGACTTTGCCTTAGTCTGTACCTTCTATCTCAGCTCACAGCTTGTTTGGCACATTTTCCTGCAATTTTTCTCATGAGTCAACCTCCTTAACAGTTTTTGAAACTTCACCACTATCTCTATTCCGATTTCAAGTGCCTTACCTGGATGAACCTGATAGTACCTCACTTCAATCAAGTTTTAACCTCTCTCCAACACATTCACTATAGAAACGGTCTCCTAACTTATATTTGATTATATTTGATTGCATTCTGACAGTAAAAATCATCCCAGCATGCTCTCTCATCCTCAGTATCTATCTATCTATATCTATCTACCTATGATTAATGAGTTGCACAATATAGATTTATCATTATCATCCCTTAATGTCTCAATCCAAATCTCATACACTTAACTGAGACTCACCATGAACAATTATACACATAAATGCACATTCTACTTATGCTTATTCAGAATCACTTTCACACGCTTCCTGGATAGTAGGCAGCAGACTCCTGCTGGGGGCAGGTGCTGAGCCGGGTGTGATCACAAACTCAGAGCTGGAGGTAAGTCAGGCACGTTCAGACACCTCCACCCCCAAGTCCTCTGGGCAGTGGGTTAGACCTTAGTTTCTCTCTTCTCAGGCACCTTCATCCTCATGTAAATCCCACAAAGTGTGGCCATGTTCCAGGGCTCCAAGCGACCTGTGCTTAGAGACACTCACTGAGACAACAACCAAGGAGGTGCACGACCCTCAGTTCATGGATTCACCACTTCCTGGGGCACCTGTAAACCCACAGGATTTGATGTGGACATAGGACTCCTGAGAGCAGGATCTGCTCCGTGTTTTACTGTAGTTGTTTCACTGAACCTGAGAATAAGGAAGCTGAAGCAGCCTTGGCATCAATTTATGGGGAGGTGAGGTGGGAGGAGAGGGCTGCTGCTCCTCGGGCCACTTCCAGAATCTTTTTGCTCCTCCTCACCTCTCAGCCTGGGGATGCCCCTGGGTTCTGTCCTCCAACCCATTCACTTTTATCACACTCACTCACTAGCCAACCCTATACTCCCATGACTTTAAATGACATCCATTTTCAAGTTTTTTTTTCTTTAATTAAGGTAAAAGTGACAATGTGAAATGCACATATCTTAAGTTTAAATTTAGATAATTTTTTACAAACATATACACTTTCACAACCAATATCACGACTCCAAACAAGATAAAAAATATTTCTATCACACCAAAAACTTTTTTTTCGGACCTGCCGTGCAGCATACTGGATCTTACTTCCCTGAACAGGGATTGAACCCGTGCTCCCTGCAGGGGAAGTGTGGAGTCTTAACCACTGGATTTCCAGGGAATTCCCCAGAAACTGCTTCCATATTCTTTCCAGTCAGTTCCTGATCCTTCCCCAGAGATAGCCACTCCTCTGACTTCTTCCCTCCCCGATTAGTCTTGTCTATTTGTAAACTTCATGCAAAGAGAATTATATAATATATACTCTTTCATGTCTCTTATTTTGCTGAGCATAAAATTTTCAAGAGTCACTCTGTGTGTGAATTAGCAGCTCATTATTTTTCATTTCTGACTAGTATTCCATTGCACAAATAGAGCACAATTGAGTTTCAGCTCAACTTGTAAAGAACTTAGACCTTGTCGCTCTCATCTTTACAACAAAAATAAAACTGAACCATAAAAATCATTGATTTCTCCCAGATCCATCAGAGAACCAAGATTATGAGGAAACTATGGCCCCAGAATCCAGAGAGATGGGTGAAGGCAGACTCCTATCCTAGCACAGAAATGTCTGAAGCCATAAACTGGCAGGATCACTTCAGTGATAATTTTGACAAATTAGCGGAGTGTCTTAGGGATATACCCAAACCTTTGCAGCTTTTACCTCTAACAATCCCATTGGGTTCTCACACCACAGAACTGAGAAAGCTAACCTTGTCACTCTTGCAGGTTGAGGAGGAGAGTAATCCTTGTGAAATACCCCAGCCCCTTTTTCACAAATAAAGCCCTACCCTCCAAGGGGAAATAGTTCACCAGAATTCTACTCCACCTTGGAGAAGAGCATTTGCAACCATACATTTCTGGTAATAACTTCTGCAAGTCAGAGGTGCAAGCCCAGGCTGACCCCTTCTCCTTGACCCTTGACCCCTTCTCCTTGAGCCTTGACCCCCTTGGTGAGCACCAAGAATGCCTCCTGTAGCCCCTGGCCCAACCCTGTCTTTGCAGGTATGACATTACATTCAAGATATCTGCCTACATAATTGTCTTCTCATCAGAATATGATCCTCAAGGTACAGGCAATGCCTTGTTCATCTTGGTGTCTCCAGGGCCGGGGCAGGACTTACAGTCAGAGATTCAGCAGCTCAAAGTGTGAGTGTGGGAATAATTAGAGTTGAAAGATTGTCTTTGTAGTGAAGGGGAAATGAGCCCCCAACTCTTCATTTTAGGAACACATGATGTTTCACAGAAATTCAGCTCTCTGTCTTGTTCTCATATGTATGAGCCTCTTATACCATCTACAGGTATATGACACATGATCCTTCCTTCCTCTTGTCCCACTTATTTCATGTTAATATCACACGTCCCTCCTGGCTCCGATGGTAAAGAATCCTCCTGCAATTCAGGAGACCCAGGTTCAATCCCTAGGTTAGGGATTGAAGAAGGGTATGGCAACCAACTCCAGTATTCTTGCCTGGAGAATCCCAAGATCAGAGGAGCCTGGCTACAGTCCATGGGGCTCCAAAGAGTCAGACATGATTGAAATGCATAGAACATCACTCTCCAAGGCATGGCAATGACTTTTAAAGCTTGAGCTCTTAGGTGCCAAGGGCAACAGCAGGAAGTTCACCAAGTAAAACTACAAATGGATAATAATTATATAAAAATATTTAGCTGCACTAATTATAAAAAGCTGCACTCATATAATAACATTAAAATATCCTCCTTTTTTCTTTCAATAAGAGAAGTCTTTTTAAGTAATGCTCCCAGCTGCTGATGTTCAGCAAAACACAATCTCCAAAGCACTAAAACATCAGTGCCCACAATGACCTGGTTACATAGATGGGATCTGAATACGATATTCAGGAAAATGAGGCTTCAAGAAGATAAAGCCTCAACTGTTTAAATTTTCCACCCCCAATCCCAAATCCTCTTCATCTCTTAAGACTATTTCCAGGTATTATCTCTTTCAGGGAACTTTCTAGGATAGAGCATCTTAAGCTGGGCTTGCTATATCCCCTAATCCCCTGTGCATCCCCGCATTTCCGAAGCTGCACAGTATTTCATATGCATTTGTTTAGAGATCTTATCTCTCCTCATAGGCTGTGATCATCATGAAAATATTGACTGCTTCACTTAATCTCCCCCATCTCTGCCCCTCACATACCACAAACTGAGCCAGTCGCAGTGAGTGTGTGTTGAAGACTGAGAAAGATGGTGAGCCAGTGTTGAACCTCTGCCTTTCTGACCTCAAAATCCCCTCACATACCACAAACTGAGCCAGTCCAGTGAGTGTGTGTTGAAGACTGAGAAAGATGGTGAGCCAGTGTTGAACCTCTGCCTTTCTGACCTCAAAATCCAGCCTCTGTCTAATACATAAGGCAGCCTTGCTGAATTTATAGAAGTCTAGCTTCTGATGGGCTTGGAAATATAGCCTACAGGGCAGACAAGCCAAGATTCCTCTGCTTTTCCAGGTATGTATGATATACCCTGCCTGGAGAAAACTTGCTTTACCTTCCTCTAGGTAGGCAGAGGCCCAGCCACCATTGTATTCTGCAGGGAAGGGGCACCCTCCTGGAAACCCATCTGGCTTTTAATTGCCAGGCAACCAGAGGCTTTCTCAAGACAACCTCACTCAACATAATTGGCATCTTCCTCCTAGCTTCTCTTTGTTTCTATATGCAGAGTGCAGGCTCCTTTGATACATGAACTCAAACAATTCCTTGAGCCTTTTAAAGCTCCAGGCAAATAAGTTATTTTACCAGTTTTATCACATTGAACTGCAAACTAATTCTGCAAGGCAGACTTTAGAATATTTTTTTTTCCCCAGCTGAGAAAACTGGTTCAGAGATGTAAGACACTTGGCTGAAGGTCACCCAGAGAGGAAGAGACTCAGGGTTTTAACCGGCTTGGTCTGACTCCTTCCTGACCGCGATGCCACGCGCCGGTCCAGGCCCCCTGCCTTTCCCATCATGCTTTGCGATTCCATCCTGAAACTGGAGCCCCGATGCACTGATGACGCCAATCTGCAGTAAACACGCTATGTGCCCCCACTTCTAAATCCGGCCAGTCATGAGCCTGGGTGACAGCGACCCCTGTCCCCTGGTAGCAGCACCCTGCCCCTCCTCCGCCCAATTAGAACTTTTCCCGGCTTCTTCCTTCTCCAGATTCAGCACAATCAAATTTCCCCATTATATTAGCCAGCTGCCAGTCAGCACCTCTCTCAAATAGAAAATTATTATAGATAGGCCCCATTTTATTTTTCCTCCTCTGTGTGTACCTTTCGGAAAATAGAGATGTTTTATTTCTCCACCTCCTCACGGTCTCGAGCAGCCGAGATGGACGGGTGGAACCCAGGCCGTGATTTGTCCTCTAGTTTCCTCCAGCCAGCATCTTCCCCACGATGGTTGTTATTTGTTCAGTTGAATTTAAAATCCCAGATGGAAGTAAATATATGCCAGGCGGCAGGCAATTTCCCAGAAAGAAAGAAAGGGAGAATGCCAAGCAGACGAGACAGTTAAACTAAATTTAATTTCGTTGGACACCCACAGGAGAAGGACGGAAGGAAAGACAGTGAGCACCTACTATGCGCCCAGCCAGTGCTTCGAAACCTCACTGTGAGACATCCTCCCCATCTATAAAAAGGAAGGACCTGATATCACCCCAACATGAGGAGTGGGTGGGTATTTATCAGAAAGTAAGTTCATAGCACACCATGCATACCCACTAGGGAAGTCTGAAATACCTTCTGCAGTCTTAGGAGCCAACCAGCCAGCAGTACCAACAGGTCCCACCATAAGACTTGGGTTCCCAAAGCTCAGGACAGCACCGGAAGTGTATCAACACCCCCAGGCAGCAGCAGGGTGGCTGGAGAGCGTGGGTCTTGTACTTGGGGACCATTCAGCTCCACCCTGCCCCTCGGGCTCAGTCCCTAAGATTAGGTCCCATCTCCTGTCCTAGGGACCCATCAGGTTCCTTGTTAAGAATTTGAAACCTCTGGCCTTACTAATCAGACTTCCCCTGAAAATCCACACGTTGCATTGCAAAATATTAATAGATTGGATTACAGGATTCTGCCCTAGACTCTACTCAGTGGTACATGTGCATGCTCACACTTAGTTGCTTCAGTTGTGTCTGACTCTTTGCAACTCTGTGCACTGTAGCCCACCAGGTTCCTCTGTCCATGGGACATTTCAGGCGAGAACACTGGAGTTGCCATTTCCTACTCCACGGGAACTTCCTGACCCAGGGATCCAACCCATGTCTCCTGTGTCTCCTGCATTAGCAGGTAGGTTCTTTATCCACTGAGCCACCTGGGAAGCCCCAGTGACACATACCACTCAGTATATGCACAGCATTACCTCTCTAAAATCCAGAAAACGGAATTCTTCAAGGTACGCTTCTCAAAGGATACAGATAAGAGACTGCAGAAATACAAGGTAGGCCCTCCAGACCTGCTGGCGTGAGGACCCAGTGGAGGCACGTGCAGGCTGAGCGGCCTCTGGTTTTCAATCCTCCATTCTTTCCCACTGCAAACTCCCAGGACTGAGGGATTACCACCTAGGAAATGTCCCAAACCGCTTCTTCCCCAGGGTCTAGAAGTGACCCTTGACCTGAAAAGTGCCTGGGGTGGGGGGAGGGGCAGCAGGAGAGCTTGTGGCCTTGTGATCATGCTGGTTAGGACACCCTTCCATGCAACCTTCTCGTTTATTCTCTTCAACCCTGGTTTACACTAGTTTGTTTCTTCTCTTCTCTCTCTATTCCCTTCCCACCATCACACAGCGCCCCAGATATTTCATCATGCTTTTGCCACACTGTATTCCTGAGGGTCCCAACAAGTGCAACAGGACACATTTCAATAAAGGAGGATTTTAGGGGAGTTTAACAAGAGGTTTATTTATAGAGGTGAAAGCAGGGCGTGGGCAGACCCCACTGCTCTGGGCTTACATCCACCCACTGGCAGGGATTAGGGAAAGGGAAGATTATCAAAATCCAGAAGGGCAAAGTCCTATGGAAAAAGACTCCTTGGCTTTCCTTCTAAAAACACAACCCAAGGGACTTCCCCGGTGGTCCAGCAGCTAAGACTCTATGCTCCCAAGGCAGGGGGTCAGGGAACTGGATCCCATATGCCACAACTAAGAGTTTGTATGCTACAACAAAATATCCTATATGCCTTAGCTAAGACCAGGTGCAGTCAAATAGCTACATAAATATTTAAAAAGTAAAGAAAGATACAGCCCAAATGAAGTGTGAACCTCCAGCAAGGGAGTGAAGATGTATCTTCACTCATATATCAGTCGGTAAAGAATCTGCCTGCAGTGCAGGAGACCTGGGTTCAATCCCTGGGTTGGGAAGATCCCCTGGAGAAGGAAATGGCTACCCACTCCAGTATTCTTGCCTGGAGAATCCCAAGGACAGAGGAGCCTGGTGGGCTACAGTCTATGGGGTTGCAAAAAGTCAGGCACGATTGAGCGACTAACACTTCACTTCACTTTGTTTTGGTTTGGGGTGTTTCTTTGAACCTACGGTTTGGACTGAATGATCTCTAAATCCCGTGAGAACACCGGACATCCTCGTGGCCATGACAATAACATCATTTCATTCATCCTTGTCAACAAACTTTAAAAATGCCTGTGGTTGTTATTCAGGCCCTGGGCATTCCGGTTAGCCCATAAAGACCCTAACAGGAACCAAAGCATCAGGCAAAGTTAACAAGTGAGCCCAGATCCTCCACTGCCTAACGCCCTCCCAGCTGAAAAGCTCATTCATGCCTTTGTTAATTCATGGCTCCCCCTGTCCCATCTGTCCTGCTGTGGCCTCCACGGCCAAATTTCCAGCTATTCAGAAAACCACAGCTGCCTCAGCTGCCCGAGCACGCTGATTTCTGGAGAAGCCAAGCATGTTATATGAGAGACAAACTGTTGGATTCAGCTCATCTGGGGCCTTCTCAGTTTACAAAAAAACCTGATCTGTGCACAAAAACTGATCCTAGCATGGAGAAAAGAACTAGCATTTATTAAGCACCTGTTCTGTTCCCTCACTGAATCCCTGAAAAAGCCCCTAGGCCCTGAATTCCCTGCTATGTAAAGAGGAGAAGAGACCTGCCCAGTCTAGATGAGGCCCCAAGCAAGCAGGTCACTGTCAGGGTCTCTCAGAAAACCAGAGGCAGAGCAAGGGGATAAAAGCATAGCCTCCCCAATCCCAATCAAGCACTATTTCTGGAAGTATTTGCCAAATGCTTACTACATTCAGCTTCCACACATCTGGGCCTTTCAGTGTGCTGAGCACAGCTCCTGGAACCAAAGACTCACAGAGACCTCTGCTCTTGCTGCTTGGTAGCTAATAAAATCTACTGCAGGTGCTATGACAGGTTAGTGTATTGGGTGATGTGGATGGTGTGGATGAACCTAGAGTCTGTCATACAAAGTGAAGCAAGTCAGAAAGAGAAAAACAAATACCGTATATTAACGCATACATGCGGAATCTCGAAAAATGGTACAGATGAATCTATCTGCAGGGCAGATGTAGAGAATGGACATGTGAACACAGGGGCGGAAGGGAAGGGTGTCTAGACAGACAGATTTGAAAGAGGTGAGAGAAGAGACTGAGCTGAACAATTCAGTATTTTTACCCCAAATTTGCTCATCAGTTAAGTTTGCTTCAGTCTTGAATTGTTCATTTCACATTTTCCTCTTTTGGGAAGAGGAGTAAAAGTTCCCTTCTTACTATGAAAATTTATGCAGGGGCAAATAAAATTAACCTATTCTGACATAGGTCTGAGCAGTTCAGGACACTCATACTAAGCACAGGAGAAAAAGGAGATTTTTAAAAAACCAAAGTACTGTGATTTTCATATTTCGATTTGGAATCCAGAGTTTAGAGTGTTCTAACACCCTGCCTTTAGCATTGATTCCCACCACTCCATGCTTGTTCACTTCTTGGTTGATTCTGCCACAAGGTCCTTTCAAAGGGTGATAGCTGGTCAAATTCAAATGGTGTTTCTCAGACAACCTTTCAGCCAAGGTCAGCTCTTGGCAATAATAGATCCTTAGTAAATCACTGTTTACTTGCAGTGTCTTTGCAACTTGCAGCGCACGCCCAACCCCTACCCTCTACTCTTCGTGCTTCTCTGAAATGAATTCCAAGTCCTAGGGGACACCAGCCTGAGTCCCGGGGCCCATGACAAGGCATCATCCCACCCCTCTGCATTGTGCATTTATGACAATTCTGAATCTCTTCTCATCTCTCCCCTCTTGGCTGGAGATCCACCTGCTCACTGTCCCAGCTGCTTCTGCCAAATCCTGTCCCCAGGGAGTGCACTTGGCTCTTTGGCAGTTCTCAGTCTCATCCAACTGCCAAGAACAGAGGAAGGTAAATGACACAGTTCAGTTCAGCTCAGTTCCTCTGTCATGTATGACTCTTTGTGACCCCATGGACTGCAGCACGCCTGGCCTCCCTGTCCATCATCGACTACCAGAGCTTACTCAAACTCATGTCCACTGAGTCAGCGATGCCATCCAACCATCTCATCCTCTGTCATACCCTTCTCCTCCCGCCCTCAACCTTTCCCAGCATCAGGGTTTTTTCAGATGAGTCAGTTCTTCACATCAGGTGACCAGAGTATTGGAGTTTCAGCTTCAACATCAGTCCTTCCAATGAACACTCAGGACTGGTCTCCTTTAGAATGGACTGGTTGGATCTCGACACTGTACACAGAAGAAATGAAGCCCAATGGCAGAAATCACACTGTAATTTTTAGATGTAGATTTTTAAAATTAGGCAAATCAGGAAAGACCTTCCATAACATCTCACCCATCCTAACTTTCCACGTTGAGAAAAATAAGACTGAAAGCGTTTGTGGGATGGGATCCCTCATGGTTGCCCAATGAGGAAGGTCATGTCTCTTTCAGCATCACCCTCCAAAGCACTCATGAATCAGAGGCTTCCCATCTCAGAAATACTCTCATATTATGAAGATAACAGTCAGTGTACTAGACATCTCAGTTAACAAATATTTCCCTTACATCAAGTCATCTAGTCTAGGAGACAGATGTCTCCATAAGCATGTTCACCAGTTCCATTGGTCTTTCTCTTTCTCTCTCCCCTATCCCCATTGATCCTATTGATTGTGTTTCTCTGGAGAACACAGACTAAGACAATACCTCAATTAATAAGCTAATGGTGCAGCTTGGTACCCAGTTCATGAGGCCACCATTAACTGACACATTCCTCTCCTCCATACCTATCACCTCTGTCAAACAATTTTTAAAAATAGTCATTTCTTTGACTGTGTCAGGTCTTAGTTGTGGCATATGGGATCTTTTGTTGCAACACGTGGGCTTAGTTGCCTTGGGGCATGTGGGATCATACTTCCCTGACCAGAGATTCAAGTGAACCTGCGTCCCCTGCTTTGCAAGGTGGATTCTTAATCACTGGACCATCAGGGAAGTCCATCTCTCTCAAACTTTAGATCTGCATTTTCTCTTCCCTGGATTCTTGCAACTACTTAAACTTCTCCCTGCTTCCTCACCCATCGTTTTTGAAACCATCTTCCACATTATTATAAAATTCATTTGTTAAGAAAACCATTTGCCGAACATGTTTTCCCTCTAAGAACCCATGAATAATAATAATACAGCCACACTCGGTTTAAAGCACAATTCTAAGTGTTTTATGTAATTCAGCTCCTTAAATTCTCCCAGCAACCCTATGGAGTGAAATTTTCAGGATTCGCATTATTGCAGATGAGGAGATCCAGGCAGAGAGTGGTTAAGTTGCTTGTTCAAAAGCACGCTCTGCTCAATGTTATGTGGTAGCTTGGATGGGAGGGGAGTTTGGTGGACAATGGATATGCGTATCTGTATAGCTGAGTCCCTTCACTGTTCACCTGAAACTCTCACAACATTGTTTGTTAACTGGCTATACTCCCATAGAAAATAAAATGTTAAAACACACACATACAGCGATGGAACAAAGCTATAAGTCCTGTTAGCACAGTGCCTGAGGCCGTGATCTTAACCTCTATAAGCCTCACTTCCCTTTGCCCACAGGAGAAAACCCAAGCTCCTTGGCATGCGGGCGTTCGTGACATTGCCTCAGGGCTGCTGCACGGAACACTCCAGTCATATCACTCACAGCCCAGTGCACCTTCTCATGACTCGGTAACTGACACCCTCGAATACTGCACAATTCCCAAACAGATCAGATTCCAACTTCAATCCATTTCCACAGGCACCTGTCTTCATCTTAAATGTCCTGTCCACAACCAGCCCACTTGGAAATCCCCTCTTTAAGTCTCCTCTCATCTTTTGTTGTTGTTTCCTTTAGTCACTAAATCATGTCCGACTCTCTGCAACCCAGCACGCCGGGCTTCTCTGTCCTTCACTGTCTCCTGGAGTTTGCTCAGGTTCATGTCCATTGAGTCAGTGATGCTATCTAACCATCTCATCTTCTGCTGCCCCCTTCTCTTTTTGCATTTAGTCTTTCCCAGCATCAGGGTCTTTTCCAATGAGTAGGCTCTTTAAATTAGGTGGCCAAAGTATTGGAGCTACAGCTTCGGCATTAGTCCTTCCAATGAATATTCAGGGCTGTTTTCTTTTAAGATTGACTGGTTTGATCTCCTTGTAGTCCAAGAGACTGTCAAAAGTCTTCTCCAGCACCACAGTTCAAAAGCATCAGCTCTTTGGCACTCAGCCTTCCTTATGGTCCAACTCTCACATCCATACATGAACAACCCAAGTGAACTGGACCAATTCATTTCATACTCCCTCTCTTTGGACTCTCGCTGGTATAGAACCATTCACTAACACAATAAACTGAGTCAGTGATTAAATGAATGCATTATTAGGTTTATTGAAACAGTGTTAGAAATTTCAGAAGATTCACAAGAACTGTAGGGGCAAGAGCAACCTCATTCTTGGATATAGATAGACACAGGGCAAAATTTTCAGAAGTGCAACCCTATTGATTAGTTAAAGGCTACAGTTCCATCATCAGCATTTGACTCTTGTAGCTTGAAATCAAAACCAACTTAAAAAGCACGTTCTCCTCCGAGGGTTACGCCTAAGTTGTAATCATTCAACTGACCCGGCACTTCCTTGAGAACAGGTCAGGAAAGGGTCAGAATCAGTGGAGAGAGAAGAGAGAGAAGAGGGCAGAGGTCGACAGAGACCCTGGATTAGTGAGTCACTTTCCTGAGCATGTCAGATGAAGAGTTAGGGTAAACAGCCCCAGCCTAACATTTGGTGAGTTTCTGATGACCTCCCTTCTTGCAGACACACCTCTCCAAAATTATCTGTCCCCAGGCCACCTAAATCTTTTACTTTGTGAGGCTAAGGGAGGTAGTGGAGGCAAAGACCCCAAAACAAGCACTGGTTCTGCCGTTTCCAGGCTGTTTGCTTGTCCTGAGCAAGTTGCTTTAACTACCTCAAGTCCTGTTCTCCCTCCAGGCCAGGCCCTCTGCTCAGACTTCACAACTCCTGTTTCTGGTTCCCATAACTCTGAGAAAGAGGAAGGGCTCTGTCATTTGACACATGGGAGACAGGGGCCCAGGGCCATGGAAGAACATGGCCCAGGGCCCAGGACCAGCAAGTGGACAGATGGAGACCCCAACGTGGGTCAGCTCACACTGACCCCCTGCTCTGCCTGTGCTCCCAAGAGCTTCAGTTTGTTCATCTGTAAAACGAAGGGGTTGGAATGATTGTCTTTCCAGCTCTTCCTTTTTATGCCTTGATGTTCACTCGTGATTGGGTCAGGTTTCAAATGATTTCGGAGATCTAGCATCTGCCAAATCGTAATCAAATTGGCTGCCTGATCGGAAGTCTGATGAAAAATCCTGTGCCCGTGCCCATGACTCAGCCTTGCTTGGTGATGGCGGTGGAGATGGCAGGTTTCCAGGGGTTTTGGAGCCCACTGGGGGACTGGCCTAGGTCACTTCATTCCTCACACTCCACGCAAGGTGATTCCAGCTCTTCAATTACATCACCATGTCCCCTTGTGCTGCCAATAGAACCTCTGTTCACTCGATGACTCAATCACTGTGATTTATTTTAATTGAAAAGTCTACCAGTCGCCTTTTGCCAAAGCATCTGGTCTCATCCTATTTGATTCCTACCAAAGAATACCAAACTAGGCAGCAACGATTAAACTGGCTGCCCAAGGGGAGGGGGAGAGTTGTAGAAAGCCATTTGGCTTCAGCCTGACATTTCAGAAGATGCTCAAATTTAGACTTTAAACTTTTCCCCCAAAAATGATAATATATAAAAAAAAAAATCATTGCATGGATTTTTGTAGCAGTTTTAAAATAGTTATCTATAAGAAGTAGAACCCAATGCTTCATATTATTTTTTAATATTTTTCTCTTAAAATTAGTGAATGCATCAAACAAACAAGAGAAACCAAGATCTCCTTGGTTCCTGAGATAGTGGGGTGGTCCAGGTTTCACACATGTCTCTCCTGCCCTGCATCTTCAGACATGTTTTTTTTTTTTTTTTTAATCTTGGTTTCTTCATCTTTAAAGCTGAGAAGTTGAGATACTACTACCTACATGCGAATGGTTTGGGTTTTCTTTTTCTTTAAAACTTTATTTCTTTTTTCTTTCTTTCTTTACACCCTCCACTCTGCAAACTTGTTCACTTTTTGGTGAGGACTAACTGAGGAAGCATAGGAACACATATTTGCAAATTAAAAAAAAAAAAAACACAGGTGAAATTAAAAGATTCCTATTGTGATCCAGGATAGCAAAGGAGAAAGCACATACACACAGGGGGAAATGAGGGGAAAAAGTAGGAGAGAGGGGGCATGAAGGAAGGGAAGATGAAAGAGGGAAAATGTGGGGCAATAACTGTTTACAGGGATTTCCCCAGTGGTCCAGTTGTTAAAACTCCACATTGACAATGCAGGGGGCAGAGATTCAATCTCTAGTCAGGGTACCAAGATCCCGCATGCCATGTGGCCAAAAAGTGAAAAAAAGAAGAAAAAAAAACCTGTCTAATATGAAGTTCTTTCATACTTTGCCAGTTGGTCTTCACTGAATTTTCAAAACAAATGCCCAAGAAAAACAACTTGTTATTACTATTATACAGATGAGGAAAATCAGGCTTGAAGAGCTTGCAAGATCTGTCCCATGTAACTCTCTTGTGAGGAGAAGGATTGAAATCTAGCCCCCACCTCTTTCAGAGTCAGGCTGTCCCCCGCCTGAATCACAGTTCAGTCTGGGAAATGATGCCCTGCAGAAGATGCTTCTGGGTGAGGAGGGAGCTCCTTGTAGCTATCACACTGGGGTAAAGGGCTCGCTTGTCCATGACTTTGTAGGGAGGAGTCCTGCACTGAGTGGACACAGCTGGACGAGCTCCCTTCCAGCCCTTGGTGCTGTGAGATGACGAACTGTCCAAATGGATTTTGTTTCCCCTTTGTCCCATCCTGGAAACTGCCATGACCATACACCTACTTCATTCCAATATTTTATCCAACCACTAAGCGTGTCTGACTCTTTGTGACTGCATGAATTGCACCATGCCAAGCTCCCTTGTCCTCCACTATCTCCTGGAGTTTGCTCAAATTCATATCCTTTGAATGAGTGATGCTGTCTAACCATCTCATCCTCTGCCACCTGCTTCTCCTCCTGCCCTCAATCTCTCCCAGTGTCAGAGTCTTTTCCAGTGAATCAGTTCTTCACATCAGGTGTCCAAAGTATTGGAGTTTCAGCTTTATCATCATTCCTTCCAATGAATATTCTGGACTGATTTCCTTTAGGATGGACTGGTTGGATCTCCTTGCAGTCCAAGGGACTCTCAAGAGTCTTCTCCAACACCACAGTTCAAAAGCATCAAGTCTTCAAAGCGCAGCTTTCTTTACAGTCCAACTCTCACATCCATACATGACTACTGGAAAAACCATAGCTTTGACTAGATGGATCCTTGTCAGCAATGTCTTTGCTTTTTAGCATGCTGTCTAGGTTGAATATAGCTTTTCTTCCAAGGAGCAAGTATCTTTTAATTTCATGGCTGCAGTTACCATCTGCAGTGATTTTGGAGCCTGAGAAAAGAAAGTCTGTCACTGTTTCCATTGTTTCCCATCTATTTGCCATGAAGTGATGGGACCAGATGCCATGATCTTGGTTTTTTGAATGTTGAGTTTTAAGCCAGCTTTTTCACTCTCCTCTTTGACTTTCATCAAGAGTCTCTTTAGTTCTTCTTTGCTTTCTGCCATAAGGGTGGCGTCATCTGCATATCTGAGGTTACTGATATTTCTCCCAGCAATCTTGATTCCAGCTTGTGCTTCATCCAGCCCAGTGTTTCTCATGATGTACTCTGCACATAAGTTAAATAAGCAGGGTGACGATATACAGCCTTGATGTACTCCTTTCCCAATTTGGAACCAGTCTGTTGCTCCATGTCCAGTTATAACTGTTGCCTCTTGATCTGCATACAGATTTCTCAGGAGTCAGGTCAGGTGGTCTGACATTTCCACCTCTTTAAGAATTTTCCACAGTTTGTTGAGATTCCCTGGTGGCTCAGCTGGTAAAGAATCCATCTGCAATACATAAGACACTGGTTCTATTCCTGGGTTGGGAAGATCCCCTGGAGAAGGGATAGGTTACCCACACCAGTATTCTTGGACTTCTCTGGTGGCTCAGCTGGCAAAGAATCTGCCTGCAATGCAGGAGGCCTGGGGTAGATCCCTGGGTTGGGAAGATCCCCTGCAGAAGGGAGCGACTACTGACTCCAGTATTCTGGCTTGGAGAATTCCATGGACTGATAGTCCATGGGGTCACAAAGAGTTGGACAGGACTGAGCAACTTTCACTTTCACACAGCCAAAGGCTTTAGCATAGTCAATGAAGTGGAAGTAAAAGTTTTTCTGGAATTCTCTTGCTTTCTCTGTGATCCAACAGATGTTGGCAATTTGATCTCTGGTTCCTTTGCCTTTTTAAAATCCATCTTGAACATCTACAAGTTCTCGGTTCATGTACTGTTGAAGCCTAGCTTGGAGAATTTTGAGCACTACTTTGCTAGCCTGTGAAATGAGTGCAACTGTGCGGTAGTTTGAACATTCTTTGGTGGTGCCCTTGTTTGGGATTGGAATGAAAACTGACCTTTTCCAGTCCTGTGGCCACTGCTGAATTTTCCAAATTTGCTGATGTATTGAGTGCATCACTTTTGCAGCATCATCTTTTAGGATTTGAAATAGCTCACCTGGAATTTCATCACCTCTGCTAGCTTTGTTCACAGTGATGCTTCCTAAGGCCCACTTGACTTTGTATTCTATGGTGATGGCTCTATGTGAATGATCACATCATTGTGGTTATCTGGGTCATGAAGCTCTTTTTCATATAGCTCTTCTGTGTATTCTTGCCATCTCTTCTTAATATTTTCTGCTTCTGTTAGGTCCATACCATTTCTGTCCTTTATTGAGCCCAACTTTGCATAAAATATTCCCTTGGGATCTCTGATTTGCTTGAAGAGATCTCTAGTCTTTCCCATTCTATCGTTTTCCTCTATTTGCACTGATCACCGAGGAAGGCTTTCTTATCTCTCCTTGCTATTCTTTGGAACTCTGCATTCAAATGGGTATATTTTCCCCTTTCTCCTTTGCTGGTAACTTCTCTTTTTTCCTCAGCTATTTGTAAGTCTTCCTCAGACAATCATTTTCCTTTTTGCATTTCTTTTTCTTGGGGATGATTTTTATTATGGCCTCCAGTACAATGTTATGAACCTCCATCCATAGTTCTTCAGGCACTCTATCAGATCTAATCCCTTGAATCTATTTGTCACTTCCAGTGCATAATCATAAGAGATTTGATTCAGGTCATACCTGAATGGTCTAGTGGTTTTCCCTACTTTCTTCAATTTAAATCTGAATTCTACTCGCAAGCATCCAAAATTAAATTTTGTTTTGTTTTCCTTTAAATTGGAAACATATTGTATGGACTGTACAAGGCTGAGTATATATAAAGTACCATTCAGTGGACATGCTGCTCATATGTGTTTAAACTTTTCTCCCTTAAGGGAAATATAGGTAGATCTGTTTGCTAACATAAATAATGCTGTGGGAAGCATTCTTATAGATAAAATCTTATGCAATCTGTATTTTTTAAAATAAGTTATTAAGAGCAGAATTCAGTTTTAAAAAGAGAATTTCTCTTTTGTGCTTACTTTAAGCTGAGCACAATCTCTCAGGTAGAGTACTCTATGACAGAACAACTGTGCTTAGCAAATTCTTTACCTTTTTCCAGATAAATCTATGAGGCTGACTCCTGAACTGACTCATTATGCCTGGTATCCCAAGGCTTAGAGAAACATCTGGCATATACTAGACACTCAATAAATACTTAGTGAACGACTGAGTGAATAAATGAAATGAAAGTAACTTCACTGAGTCTTCAGGAGAAGGTTCTCATATTCCCCGAGGTTCCTGAGAAATGATAACTGTATGTATGAAACAAGGGCAGCCAAGTGTACCCTGTTGTTTGACCCCAGGATGCTCTGTCTCTCCGGGCTCTCCCCTGACTTCCTGTTCCAGCACTGGCCCCAGCACATATGGGAAAATCACAGGATTTAGACTCCAAGAGACTTAAGATGCCAGCCCATATACCAGCTGGACATGTACTTGCTGTGCATGCACCAGCTCTGTGTGTACACGTATATATATGTTCACACGTGTTGTGTATATACAAGCTAGAGCAGGCGAGGCTGACACTCTAGGAGGCAATCCCTCATCACCTCAGCAGGTCAGATCAGATGACTGCTGCGTAAAGTCTTCTCATTTCATCTGAGTTCATAAGAGGGCCGTCGGCGTCTTTCTAAGGTGTGCTGGATTAAAAAACACAAGAGAAAGGAATCTAATGCTTCTTAACTATGAGGTAGAGCCTCAGTTAGTTGATAATCTCATTTCCATTTCTACAGCGCTTCCAGTGCCTATACAACTTAACCACACAAGGCTCATATAAATAACTTCATAAGATACATCTTATCATTCCCATTTTGCAGATTAGGAAAGTAGACTCTGAATTCATCCCTTTAACGAACTCATGACCAAAGAGGCAGTAAGTGCTAGCACCAGAATCGCGCCCATCTGAAAGCCAACCTGGTGAGCCCTCCACTATAGCATCCTCCTGTGGACCTCGCCACCTGCCTCCCCCTCTCACCTCCCCACTTCTGATGGTGCTCCCCCACCTCTGCATTCCCCCAAGGTCTCCAGGCACACATGGCTATGCTCAGACCCACTGATGGAGGACCCCAGGCCCCTTCTCTGAATGGCCGCATCCTGCCATCTGCCTCAAGGAACAGTCAGGTCCACACAGAAGAAAGGGACAGGCTTGGTATCCAGTCTGGCCCATGATAAGAACAAAAAACAATCACTCATTAGGGCTTGGCCTGAAGGCGTATCATGTCTCAGACACAATGCAGCCCAGCTGTGCAACAGAAGCAATTTTTATCACCAGGAATCTGGACCATTTGCAGACCAGTGACCTCAAGGTAAAAAGATTCAGCCAAGCAGTTCATTACCAAGCCACGAAGCATTTGAAGCCAATCATCCTGCCTCAACTTGCTTGCCCAAATATGGAATCATTTAGAGGATGTGGTGAAGGGTGCCATCTGCGGTGATGAATCTAACTGGTGTCATCTTTCCTTCCCAGGGGGAGCTGTGTGCATTCCAAGTAGGAAAGAGAGGTTTCCTGGCTCAGCTTTGGAATAAATCAAAGACAGCAGCTGAGACCTCAGCTTTCAGGGCAATGGTGCTATTTTAAAGTAGGGGTCACTTCCTCGATCACTCAGAGATCAGGAATGGCCAGGGACACTGTGGATAGCCTTCCCAGGCAGCTCTATAGGTAAAGAATCTGCCTGCCGATGCAGAAGTCACAGGAGACATGGGTTCAATCCCTGGGTTGGGAAGATCCCCTGGAGGAGGAAATGGAAACCCACTCCAGTATTCTTGTCTGGAAAACTCCATGGGTAGAGGAGCCTGGCAGGCTTCAGTCCACAGGGTCACAGAGAGTCAGGTAAGACTGAGCACAGCACAGTGGCTTTTGGAAGTTCTTGAGAGGGGTCAGCCCCAAGTAGAGATGAAAGGATGGTCGTGGCCAGAGCCTGAGAGCCAGGGCATCTGGCAAGGAGGCTGGCAGGCAGACACAGCTGCGGGAGGACTGCCAGGCAGAAACGAGCCAACGGGTAGGAAAGGACAGTTGCACCAGTGAAGCTCAAGAGCAAAGGCGGAACAAAAATGGATCCACCTCAGGAAATTCATTCATACACTCACCTATTCATTCATTTACTAAATATTTACTGAAACGCTGTGCTGGGTCATCAAAGTCTGTCACTGAGAAAAACCAACAAAGATCCCTGTCATGAGAATACAGATCTCTGTATTCCGTTAGAGGGAAGACAGAGGAAAGACGACGAGCCTAAGAAGCAAATAAATTACATAACGTGTTACCATAGACACAGAGCTAAATCTCAAGGAAGAGTTTTATCCTAAGATAGAATAAAAGGTAAACCCGAGTGCAGTTACAAAAGGGAAACACTCAGAGGTGAGACTAGATGGACCAGGGTGGGCAGAGGAGGAGACCCTGGGGTGTAGCTGGGCAGGCGTGGAGGGTGGGTTTGCTCCGATGCTACTCAGGGTGTTGTCCCCATTCACTCACTCATTCAGCTGGTGAGTGTACGTTTGCCCACCTGTGTGTTTGAGTCACTCTGCCAAGCACACAACATCTATGAGAGATGCCCACCCTAAAGGAACTTACCTTCCAGAGAAGTGGTTCTGAACACCCTTGACATCATCACAGGAAAATATTAAAGTTCAGACTCTCAGACCTCACTTCTGAAAAGTCTGACTCTATTGGGTTGGCCAATTCAGGATTTTCAGGTCTTTCTGGAACCTGTTATGGAAAAACTCAGATAAACCTTTTGGCCAGCCCAATACATCATTGGTATTTTCAATAAGATTTCCGGGTGGGTCTCTAGAGATGGGTTTGGTATGTAAATAGTTAATCATAAATAGGGAGAGCAGAGATAGACCTATTGCAAACTCAAGGAGTAATCAGCAAGGGCTTCCTGGAGAAAGAACATAGATCCAGTTCTTTCAGGTCAAGTAGGAGCTGTGAGGCGGGAAGTCAGTGTGACTAGAGACAGTGAGAGAAAGTCAGCCTGGAGAAGTCTTACTGAACAGAGCAGCTATGCGTTCTGTTAGTTCTTTATTCCACAAGCTCATCTTTTTTTCTGGAAGATGACAGTAGGTGAGACTTCTGATGTGAACTTGGCCAACCCTTGGCCAGGATTCTCAGCTCACACACCTTTGGTTTCAGCCTACTTGATAGTTCCACCCACCATTAAGCACTCGTGAAATTAGTCAGAAAGAGAAAAACAATATGGTATGTTAATACATACATGTTATACATATATGTTACATATACATGTATGCTAATACATATATATGGAACCTAGAAAATGATATGGATGAACCTATTTGCAGGGCAGGCTACCTTGTGTAAAACAGATAGCCAGCAGAAAGCTGCTGTATAGCACAGGAAGCTCAGCTCAGTGCTCCGTCAGGACCTAGAGGGGCGGGATGGGGGTGGGGGTGGGAGCAAGGCTGAAGAACAGGGAATGTATGTATACTTATGACACTCTGCTGTGCAGCACAAACTAACATTGTAAAGCAATTATACTCCAATAATAAATTTTCAAAGAACATTAAAAAGCACTAGTAAGAGCTGCCTCAGAAGAGAATAGCTAATCCACACATTTGTCAGTAAATTCATTCCACAAGCAGTAGCTGGGGCTGGGAGATGCTGCACAGACATGACACTTGAGCTGGATCTTAAAAGTCTGCCAAGGGTACTCTTAAAAACCCAGAGGACAAAAGAATGCAAAGAATGCTTTGAGAAGCTCTGGTGGAGTATGGTGGCTCAGTAATTGTCAGGGGGAAATAGGACATGAGGCTGATTGAAAGAAAAAAAAAAAAAAAGATTAAGGCCAGGTTTTGAAGTGTCTTGACATGCAAAGGAGCCTATTCTGAAGATAAAGGGGCCATTGGTTGTTTCAGAAAAATACATGTTGAACATCTGTTAAGACAGAGTTCTGTCTTCTTGGAACTGACAGTGTAGACGGAAAAAGGGACAGAGGACAACGCATCGGGCCGACTGTCTAGCAGGACTCCAAGTGGATGAGAGAAGCTAAGTTGGCCACCTCGACAATATCTGATGATCATCCCTTTATGCCACCACTAGCCTCCTGGGGTCTTGGTCCTGCCTTCTGTTCCTGGGGAATCCCAGATGTTACAGGACACAGAAGGCACTGAGGTCCCAGGCAGGTAGACTGAGGACCTAACAAGACACAGGACGCAGACAAGTCTCACTTCTGCCTGCAAGTTCAACAGAAAATACACCGGAATCAGTAACAGAAAAGAAAACTTGGCGCTGCCTTCCTCATTCCTCTGGCTCCCTGGTCCCGGTGGCGGGGACTCTCTCCAGTACACAAGCTGGGATACTGTACCTAAGGATTGACTTTCGGCATCTTTCTGCCTTATATTGCAAACAGTGTTTTTAAATCTCAGTAGTGAAGTACACCAAACAAATGCAATCACAAATGCCAAGAAGCAAAATCCACATAAATAAATGATTGCTTTCCTTCTCACCGCTTTCAGAAAGCTCATTATATCTGAATTCACAAAACAACATTTCACAGACTGTATTTGTCTAGCTTGTAATTAAAGCACTAGTTTTTCCCCAGTCTGAAGTCAAGTAAGGCAGGAAAACTTCGCAAATTGTTCTCAAAATGGCATTCTTTTAAAATTACTTATAAAATTTACATTGCAATCGGCTCTCCATTAATAGAGTATATATTTTAAATTTGTGTTACTCTAGCTTAATTAGCTATTTGCTACTCAAAAAAAAAAAAAAGCAAGGGATAGAAAATACACAATGTCTATGTTTAATAACAGTTTAATGATCACATTGGAACCTTTATATTTCAACAACTCCAGGACTCCAAATGTACTGGAGAAGAGTGGGGAAATAGCTCCAGAAAGAATAAAGAGATGGAGTCAAAGCAAAAAAAGGGAGAGAGGGTGGGATGATTTGGGAGAATAGCATTGAAACATGTATAATATCATATATGAAATGAATTGCCAGCCCAGGTTCGATATATGATACAGGATGCTTGAGGCTGATGCTCTGGGATGACCCAGAGGGATGGTACGGGGAGGGGAGGAGGAAGGGGTTTCAGGATGGGGAACAGGTGTATACCTGTGGCAGATTCATGCTGATGTATGGCAAAACCAATACAATATTGTAAAGTAATTAACCTCCAATTAAAATAAATAAATTTCTATTTTTAAAAAATGCCTAGTTGTGGATGTGATTCGTGATAGAAATAAACTCCAATGTTGTAAAGAACAATACTATACAGGAACCTGGAACATTAAGTCCATGAATCAAGGTAAATTGGAAGTGGTCAAACAGGAGATGGCAAGAGTCAATATAGACATTTTAGGAATCAGTAAACTAAAATGGACTGGAATGGGTGAATTTAACTCAGATGACTGTTATATCGACTACTGTGGGCAAGGATCCCTTAGAAGAAATGGAGTAACCCTCATAGTCAACAAGAGTCTGAAATGCAAGTACTTGGATGCAATCTCAAAACTACAGAATGATCTCTGTTCATTTCCAAGGCAAACCATTCAATATCACAGTAATCCAAGTCTGTGCCCCAACCACTAATGTCGAAGAAACTGAACAGTCCTGTGAAGATCTACAAGACCTTCTAAAACTAACATCACAGAGATGTCCTTTTCATCAAAGGGGACTGGAATGTAAAGGTAGGAAGTCAACAGATACCTGGAGTAACAGGCAGATTTGGCCTTGAAGTACAAAATGAAGTAGGGCAAAGGCTAACAGAGTTTTGCCAAGAGAACACATTGGTCATAGCAAACACCCTCTTCCACCAGTACAAAAGACAACTCTACACACAGACATCACCAGATGGGCATTACCAAATAGGATTGATTATATCCTTTGGAGCCGAAGATGGAGAAGCTCTATACAGTCAGAAAAATACAAGACCAGGAGCTGACTGTGACTCAGATCATGAACTCCTTATTGCCAAATTCAGACTTAAATTGAAGACAGTAGGGAAAACCACTAAACCATTCAGGTATGACTTAAATCATATCCCCTACAATTATACAGTCAAGGTGACAAACAGATTCAAGGGATTAGATTTGATAAACAGAATGCCTTAAGAACTATACACAGAGGTTTGTAACACTGTACAGTGTTACAAACTGTGACAAAACCATCTCAAGAAAAAGAAGTGCAAAAAGGCAAAATGGCTGTCTGAGGAGGCCTTACAAATAGATGAGAAAAGAAGAAAAGTGAAAGGCAAAGGCAGAAAGGAAAGATATCTGCATCTGAATGCAGTGTTCCAAAGAATAGCAAGGAGAGAAAAGAAAGCCTTCCTAAGTGATCAATGCAAAGAAATAGAGGAAAACAATAGAATGGGAAAGACCAGAGATCTCTTCAAGAAAATTAGAGATCCCAAGGGAATATTTCATGCAAAGATGGGCTCAGTAAAGGACAGAAATGGTATGGACCTAACAGAAGCAGAAGATATTAAGAAGAGGTGGCAAGAATACACAGAAGAACTGTACAAAAAGATCTTTATGACCTAGATAAACACAATGGTGTGATCACTCACCTAGATCCAGACATCCTGGAATGTGAAGTCAAGTGGGCCTTAGGAAGCATTACTACGAACAAAGCTAGTGGAGGTGATGGAATTCCAGTAGAGCTATTTCAAATCCTAAAAGATGATGCTGTGAAAGTGCTGCACTCAATATGCCAGCAAATGTGGAAAACTCAGCAGTGGCCATAGGACTGGAAAAGGTCAGTTTTCATTCCAATCCCAAACAAGGGCAATGTCAAAGAATGCTCAAACTACCACACAATTACACTCATCTCACAGGCTAGCAAAATAATGCTCAAAATTCTCCAAGCCAGGCTTCAACAGTACATGAACCGAGAACTTGTAGATGTTCAAGCTGGATTTAGAAAAAGCAGAGGAACCAGAGATCAAATTGCCAACAACCACTGGATCATTGAAAAAACAAGAGAATTTCGAAAAACATCTACTTTAGCTTTATTGACTATGCCAAGCTTTTGACTGTGTGGGTCACAATAAACTGTGGAAAATTCTTCAAGAGATGGGAATACCAGATCACCTGACCTGCCTCCTGAGAAATCTGTATTCAGGTCAAGAAGAAACAGAGCCAGACATGGAACAATGGACTGGTTCCAAATTGTCAAAGGAGTATGTCAAGGCTGTATATTGTCACGCTGCTTGTTTAATTTATATGCAGAGTACATCATGCAAAAAGCCAGGCTGGATGAAGCACAAGCTGGAATCAAGATTGCCAGGAGAAATATCAATAACCTCAGATATGCAGATGACACCACCCTTATGGCAGAAAGCAAAGAATAACTAAATAGACTCTTGATGAAAGTAAAAGAGGAGAGTGGAAAATCTGACTTAAAACTTAACATTCATAAAACCAGGATCATAGTATCTGATGCCATCACTTCATGGCAAATAGATGGGGAAACAATGGAACCAGTGACAGCTTTCTTTTCTTGGGCTCCAAAGTCACTGCAGATGGTGACTACAGCCATGAAATTAACTGATGCTTGCTCCTTGGAAGAAAAGCTATGACAAACCTAGACAGCATATTAAAAAGCAGAGACATTACTTTGCCGACAAAGGTCTGTGTCGTCAAAGCTATGGTTTTTCCAGTAGTCATGTATGGATATGAGAGTTGGACCATAGAAAAAGCTGAGCACTGATAAATTGATGCTTTTGAACTGTGGTGTTGGAGAAGACTCTTGAGAGTCCCTTGGACTGCAAGGAGACCCAAGCAGTCAGTCCTAAGGAAGTCAATCATACCCTAAATATTCATTGGAAGGACTAATGCTGAAGCTGAAACTCCAATACTCTCTGGCCACCTGATGCAAAGAACTGATGCACTGAAAAGATCCAGATGCTGGGAAAGATTGAAGGCAGGAGGAGAAGAGGATGACAGAGGATGAGATTGTTGGATGGCATCACTGACTTAATGGGCATGAGTTTGAGCAAGTTCCATGAGTGGTGATGAACAAGGAAGCCTGGTGTGCTATGGTCCCTGGGGTAGCAAAAGTCGGACATGACTGAGTGACTGAACTGAACTGACTGGGCACTCAAAAATCTATGAGTGCTGGCTTTTTGATGTTGGAGGATTGGCCTACAGATTAGTATCCGGGATTTCTTAGAGGGAAAATACAAGGTAGGATTGTGAATTTTGTCCTGATAGCTATTATATGGTGAAATGGAGCAAGATGGAAGCTGCAGTTAGAAGAAGTTATATCAGATAAGATTAGGTGCATTTGAGAACAACTGAGTGTCCAAACTAACACTTAAGTAAGAATTAAATTTCTCTCACCCATGAAAGAAGTAAGATTGGCAGCATAGAGCAGGGTAGCTTCTTGAATTTGTCAGCACCAATTTTCTTCTATCTGCCTGTTCTGGCATCCTCAGCACACAGCCTTTACCTCAGAGTCCAAAATGGCTGCTCAAGTAGCTGCCATCGCATCTCCTAGCAGGATGAAGAAACATATGCTCCCTTTGGAAATGTTTTCTCTAAATCACACATGTCACTTTAAGAACATGGTCATTTCCATACACTGTACTGCATGGGAAATAGAAAGTATAGATCTATTCAGGCCAAGTGCGCACTCAGTTAAAATTTGCTGGTTTGAGATGTTTATAAATAAAGAAAAATCAGTCTCTGGAGACAGGAAGTGGCATACACTTTCTTAGCCCAGAAGGAACAACCACTGTCAGGACTGCAAGAAAACCAGCGTGAGCACTGGCTGGTTACAGGAAGCCTTAGTGTTTCTGGAATGCACCAACTTCTTTCTCCTGTGTCATGGGGTCCCCTAACCTCATTTCCATTCCTCTCACTGGAAAAAGGAGAAACACAAACACTGTTTGCATATCCCTGAAGGAGACTTTTGTCTCTTTCCCCATCCACACTAGCTGGTAAAATCGTCCCTTGTTCAGTGTGTGTGTGTGCTCAGTAGCTCAGTCACGTCCAACTCTTTGCAACCCCACAGATTGTAGCCTCCCAGGCTCCACTGTCCATGGGATTTCCCAGGCAAGAGTACTGGAGTGGGTTTATATTTCCTTCTCCAGGGGATCTTTGGGCCCAGGGATCAAACTCACGTCTCCTGCATTGGCATGCCGATTCTTTACTACTGTGCCACCTGGGAAGTCCCATCTGGTTCAATGAGATGGGGGTTAAATCATTTCACATTTCAGATGGGATCTTCATATACATAGATTCATTTTGATCTGATGAAGACGCATGCCTGGTGTGGTTTTCATGCCCCTTCAAATGACATCAGTAGGCTGTGGGCAGGCAAGAAAAAAAAAGTGACTGTCAGTGGTGAAGACATCAGGCATTTGCCAGGAGGGGAAATCCAGGCACACCAGAAATGCAGCTTCTGAGAAACCATCCAAAGATCCTGCTTTTCCCTGCTGCTCAGAAGAGACTTTCCCTCTTTTACAGAAGCACCATCCTTTGTGGATATAAATTCTTCACATACACATTCTTGAGAGGAGGAAGAAAGCAACAATGCAATGTCAACTCTCATCTCAGATTCACAGAGTTGAAATCAGAAGGGAAATCAGGATCAAGTGTGGCTTTGTTTAAAGATAAAAATCTCAGACTTCCCTGGTGTCTCAGTGGTTAAGAATCCACCTGCAGATGCAGGAGACACAGGCTCACTTCCTGGTCTGGGAAGATTCTACATAGCATGGAGCAACAAAGCCCACATGCTACAAGGACTGAAGCTCTTGAGCCCTGGAGCCCATGCCCCATAAGAAGAGAAGCCACCACAGTGAGAAGTCCGAGCCTCGCAACGAACAGTAGCCCACACTCGCTGCAACTAGAGAAAGCCAGGGCACAGCAGTGAAGGCCCAGCACAGTTAGACACAGTCAACCAATAAATAATATTTTTTTAATTTTTAATTTTTTAATTAAAAAGAAAGATAAAAACAAAACTGCTGCTAAGGGGTGGTGTCAGAGTCAGGGCCTTTCCCTGGTAGCTCAGTTGGTAAAGAACCTGCCTGCAATGCAGGAGATACACGTTTGATCCTTGGGTTGGGAAGATCCCCTGAAAGAGAAAATGGCAACCCACTCCTGTATTCTTGCCTTGGAAATCTCAGAGATCATCGGTTAAGGATCTCTCATTATCACTCTTTGAACCAGGTCTGTGTTTATTACACTATATCAGTTTTTATCATTTTTAAAACAATCTGGATTCATTTCAGATAATATGGAAAGAAAATACAAATGAAGAAGTTAAAATTCCCTATTATGGGAGATGCTCATTAAACTACCTTCTACAGGGCCTCTCTGACCACCAAGTTTTCCATTACTTTTCAGCTGAGATTTGTGGACTGGAATCATTTCATACTGTTCTCGAGCAAAATATTCTAAGGTCTACATGGCATGTAATGGCACGTGATCCCTGGAGCTATACTGAACATAAGGATACTTCTAGCAACCTGAACAGTCTAAGGAAAGAGGGGCAAGCCCTCTCCTGTTATAAAATCATGTGCACACTGAAAAATTATGACAAAAAACTCACAAGAAAGAAAGGGAATTACTGGTCTTCAGTAATAAAGGAAAGTAAAACCAGCATGATAAGCCTGGACTGATGTTGAAATGGCCCTCGGGGTTTTAGACCAAGATAGATGATGAGAACTAATGTTTTGCTGTTCAGGTAAATAGGAAAGATACAGCTTCAAGTCCATGACACTGTGAACGGGAACTAAATCTTCACATAAGTTCCAGATTCCTAAAAGAGTTTTCCCTTCCACAAAAACTCTGCTGACTGCCCTGGGAAATAGGTCTGTCAAGGCTATTAGATACGGTTTACAAACACTAATGAGAAAACAAACCCAGGCTTGTGTCATTAAAATCATAAATTAACATTAAAAACTAGTCTGATAATGATGGATACATGTCATCACGAAAAAGTGAAAGTGTTGGTTGCTCAGCTGTGTCTGACTCCTTGTGACCCCACGGACTGTAGCCTGCCAAGCTCCTCTGTTCATGGAATTCTCAAGGCAAGAACTTGTCCAAACTCATAGAATGCACAACCCTGAGAGTAAACCCTGATGTAAACTACGGAGTTTAAGAGATCACAGTGTCAGTGTGGGTTCATCAGTTTCAAGAAATGCACCATTCTGGTGGGAGACATTGGTAACGGGGGAGGCTATGCATGCGTGGGTAGGGGTATGTGGAAGAGCATGCAACCTTCCTCTCAGTTTTGCTGTGAAACCTAAAACTGTTCCAAAACAAAACAAACACAGAAAAACCAAACCCTCCAGAGTCAATTAAGAAACTTTATACAGTGTGCTCACAGGGAAAAAAAAAAAAAAACCTAGTGAAAAAAAGAAAAACTCAGAAAACTTAACAACCATATAAAGAAGCAAGCTACCATGATGGATTATAAGGTGTAAGAAATATAAGAATTAGTGTCTCAAGAACTGGCTATCCTTAGAAAACAAACTTATGGGGAAAGTGGGGAGGATAAATTAGGAGTTTGATATTAACATGTACACACTACTATATACAAGATAATCAGCAAGAATCTACTGCATAGCACAAGGAACTCTACTCAATATCCTATAATAACATATATGGGGAAAGAATCTGAAAAAGAATAGATACATGTGTATGTATAATTGAATCACGTTGCTGTACACCTGACTAACACAACAGTGTAAATCAACTACACTCCAATATAAAATAAAAGTTTTTAAATAAATAAAAATGTTAAGAAAAGAACTGGCTATAATGGAAGCAACAATGGAAAAAGAGTACTAATTAACCAAAGGCATAAAAGAGATTAAAGTAAGTATAAATGCAAAAAATAAACTAAATAGAAATACGGTGTGAAAAAAGGCAAGCAAATCTGAAAATGTCCAAAATCTGACTTTTATTAATAAAGATTTATTTAAATAGGATAACTTTAACTGAAATTAGATATGATTGAAATAATGTTTAGTAAATTGACAGATCTAAGGGAAGCATCATGAATGTAAGAGAGACCAGTGGATAATCTGTAGCAAAGAGACATGGGGGAGATTAAGAAAGTTCAACATATATCTAAGAAGAATTAAAAGTTTAAAGAGAATGAGAGAGGCTTATGTTTGAGAAAACACAGTAACGGTTTCTCTGTATTGAAGAAAAGAGGAGTCTCCAGCTTGATGAATAAGTATTCAGCAAGATAAACACAAAGAAATTCTAGTTTCTCCATGAAAAACAAAATGGAACATCAAAAGAAAACAACTGGAAAAAACAAAGGTTAATTCCAGGGACAACAAATAGACTGTCAGCAGACTTCTCAGCAGCAATAATAGATGCCAGAGAGCAATGAAACAGAAACGTTATTGAAGTATGCCAGAAAAGCAAACAGCATATTTTAACACACACATATGGAATCTAGAAAAAATGGCAGAGATGAGCCTGCTCGCATGGCAGGTGTAGAGATGCAGATAGAGAGCGCTGACTTGTGGACGCAGCTGGGGAGGAGAGCGTGGGACGAAGTGAGAGGTGGCACTGCCAGCGTGCTTATAGACAGCCAGCGGGAGACCACAGCCCAGCCTGGGAGCCAGGCTCCGCACTCACTGATGCCCTAGAGGGCTGGCATGGAAGCGGGTGCGAGGCTCAAGAGGGAAGGGATATATGCATACTCACAGCTAAGGCACGCTGTGTACAGCGGAAAACACAACGTGGTAAAGGAATTATTGTCCAATTAAAAACGAACAGCAACAAAAAATATTTCCAAAGGATGGAGGAAAATAGCTGTCAGCTCAGAATTCTAGAGCCTGATAAATTACCATTCAAAGGTGAGGACAATATAAAGACATTTTTAGATCACTTCTCAAAGCTCTAACTCAAAAATGCCACATTAAAAATGCATTTCAGAAAAAAGGAATTTGAGGACAGGGAAAAAACCATGAAGTTTCATAAGTACAGGTGAAAAGAATTAAATTTGTAACTTCGTGGGTGTAAAAGAATTGCTTTTGACTCAGCTACAGTACATTCTTCCTCATTGTAATAGGATGTACTCCAAATTCATCATTAGTTTTAGGAAAGCATTTGAGTCTTGGTTTCAGTTTATTGGCCTAGCAGCGTATTGTTTTCCAGGCAGTTACAATTTTTTTAAAACCACAGTGCCCCATTTCAGATAGAACAAATTTAAATAAGAATTAATTTTAAGAATAAAAAGATAAAGATGATCATTTGAATTGGTTTAAAAACAAGGTGGAACTTGTACAGTTGATTGTACTTTGAAAAAGGCTAAATGTGTTGATTAACTTTAGACTTGGTAAGAATGCCTAATAATGATACAATTGAAAAGAGTCAGGGAATATCTGCAATAATTATGTTTAATTTCCAAACAAGAAATGTGAAGTTGATTTAGATAAAACTCAATCTTTTAGCAGAAGGCAAAAAAATAAATAAATAAAGGGGGAAACAGAACCAAATAAGTTAAATATAAAATGCAAAATAACAAGTAGAAATAAGTCCAAACATCTGCCTAATGACAATAAATATTAGATTCTCAGATGTTATTTTAAAAACATGTTGTTTACGCTTACACATAACTAAACAGAAATTCCTGTTTCAACAGATATGGACGATCTATCCACAAGGCACTGTGGCTACACCAATGAACAGAATAGATTATGCTTTCTCTTTATGGAATTAATATTTCAGAAGGATGAAGTGATAGTAAACAAACAATCAAGACAGACAAATACTTAATATTAAATCCATATGAGCCTGTAGTGGGTTGAATAGTCTACCCCGAAACTCATGTCTACTCAGAGCCTCAGAATGTAACCTTGTTTGAAAATACAGTCTTTGCGCATATAATGAGGCAAGTTATCATGCTGTTGTTTGGTGTCTAAGTTGTGCCCGACTCTTTTGTGATCCCATGGACTATATCCGGCCAGGCTTCTCTGTCCACTGGAATTCTCCAGGGGATCTTTCCAATCCAGGGATGGAACCCACATCTCCTGCCCTGGCTGGCGGATTCTTAACCACTGAGCCACCAGGGAAGCCCACTTCCACACATAGAAATAACAATAATCATAAAGCTGCAACAACTGCACACTCATACGCTACACACTGAGCTACATACATACAGTATCACCATCTCAGGGTCACAAACTGAGGTTAATGCTATTATCTCCTTTTCACAACTGAGAATGGAAGCTAACAGAGGTCCAAGAATTTGTCCAGGGTCACACAGCAAGTAGAGGACAATTAAAATCCGAACATGGTCTGTCTGCTCCTGAAGCCATGTACTTCACTGGTATTTTGTACTGGCAGTTCCTGATGGCTGAAGAAGAGGCACGGGTGAGATCTTTCAAAGCATGAGTGCTAAAAACATCCCAGTCCTCATTCCAATGGGTAATTCAAATAAAGCACCATGAAACCTTAACAAACAAAAGTGACACATATGCAGACATTTACAGGACTGACTTCCAGGCTTTTCTGATTGCTGCATTCCAGGTAAGTTAATGCGCTCATAGTCTGCCTTTCATTTCTGTTCTGATAGCGTGCTTATTACCTGTAATCAGGTTGTCTGAAACCACCCTGAATGGAGAAAAACCAAAAGAAGCTGCAAGTCCATCCAGTTTACTTGTCACTGTGAGGCATATTAAACTGGTTGTTGTTCAGTCACTTATTGCAACCCCATGGACTGCAGCATGCTAGGCTTCCCTGTCCTTCCCCATCTCCCAGAGTTTGCTCAAACTCATGTCCATCAAGTTGGTGATGCCCTCCAACCATCTCATCCTCTGTCGTCCCCTTCTCTTCCTGCCTTCAATCTTTCCCAGTATTAGGGTCTTTTCCAGTGAATCAGTTCTTCCCATCAGGTGGCCAAAGTATTGGAGCTTCAGCTTCAACATCAGTCCTTTCAATGAGCATTCAGGGTTGATTTCCTTCAGGATTGATTGCATTCATCTCCTTGCAGCCAAGGGACTCTCAAGAGTCTTCTCCAACACAATTCAAAAGCATCAATTCATCAGTACTCAGCTTTCTTTATGGTCCAACTCTCACATCCATACACGACTACTGGAAAAGCCATAGCTTTGACTACACAGGCTTTTGTCGGCAAAGTAATGTCTCTGCTTTTTAATATGCTGTCTAGATTTGTCACAGCTTTTCTTTCAAGGGGCAAATATCTTTTAATTTCATGGCTGCAGTCACAATCTGCAGTGGTTGTTGGAGCCCAAGAAAATAAAGTCTGTCACTGGTTCCATTGTCTCCCCATCTATTTGCCACGAAGTGATGGGACTGAATGCCATGATCTTAGCTTTTTGAATGTTGAATTTTAAGTCAGCTTTTTCATTCTCCTCTTTCACTTTCATCAAAAGGCTCTTCACTTTCTGCCATAAGGGTGGGGTCATCTGCATATCTAAGTTTATTGATATTTCTCCTGGAAATCTTGATTCCAGCTTGTGCTTCATCCGGCCTGGCATTTCTTATTATGTACTCTGCATATAAGTTAAATAAGCAGGGTGACAATATACAGCCTTGACATATTCCTTTCCCAATTTGAAACCAGGCTGTTGTTCCATGTCCAGTTCTAACTGTTGCCTCTTGGCCTGCATACAGGTTTCTCAGGAGACAGGTAAGGTGGTCTGGTCCTTCCATCTCTGTAAGAATTTTCCAGTTTGTTGTGATCCACACAGTCAAAGACTTTAGCATAGTCAAATGAAGCAGAAGTAGATGTTTTTTGGAATTTTCTTACTTTTTCTATTATTCAACAGATGTTGCCAATTTAATCTCTGTTTCCTCTTGCCTTTCTAAATCCAGCTTGAACATCCGCAAGTTCTCTGTTCACATACTGTTGAAGCCTAGCTTGGAGAATTTTGAGCATTACTTTGCTAGCATGTGAAATGAGTGCAATTGTGCAGTAGTTTGAAATTCTTTGACACTGTCCTTTTTGGGATTAGAATGGAAACTGACCTTTTCCGATGCTGAATTAGAATGAGGCCTAAATCTAGAGACTGATACCCTTATAAGGGGCTTCCCAGGTGGTACTGGCAGTAAGGAACCCACCTGCCAATGCAGGAGATATAAGAGACTCAGAATCGATGCCTGGGTCTGGAAGACATGCTGGAGGAGGGCATGGTAACCCACTCCAGTATTCTTTCCTGGAGAATCCCATGGACACAGGAGCCTGACCAGCTACAGTCCATAGGGTTGCACAGAGTTGGACATGATGGAAGCAATTTATCATGCCCACACACAGGTATCCTTAAAAGAAGAAAAGAGCCCCCACAGAGACACACACAGGAGAAAACAGGTGAGGATAACAGGTGAGAAAACAGGCAGGCCGAGATTGGAGGGAGGTGCCAACTAGCCAAGGAAACCTCAGCATTGCCAGCAACCTCCTGAAGCTGGAAGTGGGGAGGATGAATTCTCCTTTAGAGGCTGCAGAGGGAGTATGGGCCTGCTGACAGCTTCATTTCAGATTTCTAACCTCCAGAGCTGTGATGGAATACATTTTATTGTGTTAAGCCACCCAGTTGTGGTACTTTGCTACAGCAGCCCTTGGGATCAAATATTATGGAGCCTTCTTCATGTAGATATGATCAATTCATCAATTATGGACATTATTTCCAGCCCTTCTTTCTTCCCTGGAGTTGAAAACCCCAAGTTTCTGTTCATGGCTTGGTCCTCCTGGTGACCAGACCCCGATCCAGAGGCATCCAGGAGCCCACCCAGTCACCTCATTAGAACCAAAGAAACCACTGGTGCCCTTCTCTTGCAAATTTATGAGGGTTTTAAGAGCCCAGTGTCAGACACTGGGCACAAAGACCAAAAACATAGTTTCTGTTTTCACATAGACATCAAATGAGTAATTAATCTTTCTTTGACTTAGTTTCCTCACCTGTAAAATCGGTTTAATAATAGTATGCTTTGGAGAGGGATAGACTGGGAATTTGGGGCTAGTTAGTTCAGTCGCTCAGTCATGTCCGACTCTTTGCGACCCTATGAATCGCAGCACACCAGGCCTCCCTTATTTACCATCTCTTGGACTTCACTCAGATTCACGTCCATCGAGTCCATGATGCCATCCAGCCATCTCATCCTCTGTTGTCCCCTTCTCCTCCTGCCCCCAATCCCTCCCAGCATCAGAGTCTTTTCCAATGAGTCAACTCTTCGCATGAGGTGGCCAAAGTACTGGAGTTTCAACTTTAGCATCATTCCTTCCAAAGAAATCCCAGGGTTGATCTCCTTCAGAATGGACCGGTTGGATCTCTTTGCAGTCCAAGGGACTCTCAAGAGTCTTCTCCAACACCACAGTTCAAAAGCATCAATTCTTCGGCGCTCAGTCTTCTTCACAGTCCAACTCTCATATCCATACATAACCACAGGAAAAACCATAGCCTTGACTAGATGGACCTTAGTCAGCAAAGCAATGTCTCTGCTTTTGAATATGCTATCTAGGTTGGTCATAACTTTTCTTCCAAGGAGTGAGCATCTTTTAATTTCATGGCTGCCGTCACCATCTGCAGTGATTTTGGAGCCCCCCAAAAATAAAGTCTGACACTGTTTCCACTGTTTCCCCACTTATTTCCCATGAAGTGATGGGACCGGATGCCATGATCTTCGTCTTCTGAATGTTGAGCTTTAAGCCAACTCTTTCACTCTCCTCTTTCACCTCCATCAAGAGGCCCTATAGTTCCTCTTCCCTTTCTGCCATAAGGGTGATGTCATCCGCATATCTAAGGTTATTGATATTTCTCCCGGCAATCGTGATTCCAGTTTGTGTTTCTTCCAGTCCAGCGTTTCTCATGATGTACTCTGCATAGAAGTTAAATAAGCAGAGTGACAATATACAGCCTTAACGTACTCCTTTTCCTATTTGGAACCAGTCTGTTGTTCCATGTCCAGTTCTAACTGTTGCTTCCTGACCTGCATACAGATTTCTCAAGAGGCAGGTTAGGTGGTCTGGTATTCCCATCTCTTTCAGAATTTTCCACAGTTTATTGTGATCCACACAGTCAAAGGCTTTGGCATAGTCAATAAAGCAGAAATAGATATTTTTCTGGAATTCTCTTGCTTTTTCTATGATCCAGTGGATGTTGGCAATTTGATCTCTGGTTCCTCTGCCTTTGCTAAAACCAGCTTGAACATCAAGAAGTTCACGGTTCACATATTGCTGAAGCCTGGCTCGGAGAATTTTGAGCATTACTTTACTAGCATGTGAGATGAGTGCAATTGTGCAGTAGTTTGAGCATTCCTTGGCATTGCCTTTCTTTGGACTTGGAATGAACACTGACCTTTTCCAGTCCTGTGGCCACTGCTGAGTTTTCCAAATTTGCTGGCATATTGAGTGCAGCACTTTCACAGCATCATTCTTCAGGATTTGAAACAGCTCCACTGGAATTCCATCTCCTCCACTAGCTTTGTTCATAGTGACGCTTTCTAAGGCCCACTTGACTTCACATTCCAAGATGTCTGGCTCTAGATTAGTAATCACATCATCATGATTATCTGGGTCATGAAGATCTTTTTGTACAGTTCTTCCGTGTATTCTTGCCATCTCTTC
Source organism: Nanger dama (assembly GCA_917880005.1). Classification (NCBI taxonomy): domain Eukaryota; kingdom Metazoa; phylum Chordata; class Mammalia; order Artiodactyla; family Bovidae; genus Nanger; species Nanger dama. Next base: position 5,701,098 of record CAKJTW010000074.1, on the reverse strand, counting down.
TTAATATCTTCTGCTTCTGTTAGGTCCAGACCATTTCTGTCCTTTAGATACAAACTATTGCATATAGAATGGATAAACCAGGTCTTAGAGCACAGGAAACTATATTCAATATCCTGAGATACACCATAATGGAAAAGAATGTATATATGTATAACCAAATCACTTTGCCATACAGCAGAAATTAACACAGCACTATAAATAGTTCAGTAAAAAAAAATTATAGCGTCTGCTTTAACAGTTTATTGTGAGAATTAAATGAACTAATACAGGGAATACATTTAAACCACACTGGGACTCATGATAATTTCCTATTAGATGTTAGCCTTTTTTATGATAAATGCTCAGGCCTCCAGGGTACCTTGTTCTACCTTACTTTCATTACAAGTTACCTGAGACAATTTTAAAAAATAAATATTTTATTGAGATTGTGTTGACTTACAAAGCTGTGTTAGTTTCTAGTCACTTTGGCTGCTCTCCGTACACTGCTGCTGCCCACCTTCCCTGCCCCTGGCGACACCAAGGACCGCAAGGTTTCACCACGCCCTCAGTCCCGATTGGCCTCTCAGTACTAACCATTCCATTTCCTTAAATGATCTCTCTGTTCAGGATCACATTAATTTGGGGAGGTCAAGGGCCTCACATCAGAAATATTTAATGATCCGTTCCCTTCTGCTTCACCCTGTTACCAGCCTCTTCGAATCACTCATTATCCTTCAGACCAACCCTTTCAACATCCTTTTAGGCAGTCCTTGATGGCTTCAGCTACTGATCTCCCACAAATTCAATTTACTTTCCCAAGTAATTATCAAGTTTTCCATAATAATACTAGTTCATTTCATATTTTTCATAATTTAATTCAATAATATTTACCTAGTTACCTACTTGATACATCTAGAATGTCTTTTCGTAGTATAATTTAATCACATCTCTTATGTCAAATACATCAACCAGTGCTCATTATCACCAGAGGAACCCAAGCCCCTTGCAACAGTGCATACAGTCCTCAAACAGGATCACATGAGAAGAGAACTACTACTCTGATTCTTTTTAGGAATCAGGTTCCCAGACCTTTGTAGGTAGGTCTCACCCTACCTAAAATATTTTTCCCACTCTTATCTATCTAGAAGTCACTGAAAATGACAATACTGTACTTCTCAATGTATCTTTTCTGTTGACTTGTGTCTTCCTTACTGCAGAATATTCAGTCAATGTGGTTTTCAAAAGTATGATTAAATGTCTCACAAGTTTACATCTTTGTGGCTTTTATTATTTAAAGTGTTCACAGTTCAGAAAATAATCTGTTGGCAAGTCCCATGTCTCAATGTTGGGTTTGTACTGAGAGGCATAGGGCAGGTGTTCAGACTGGACCGAAACAGGCAGGGAGTTCTGGATTGCTTACTCCAAATCCAAACCTCAAGGACCCTTCCTTTTTTCAATTTGTATTTTGTCTATGACCACAGAATTTAATGCCTTAGCTTGGATGAGAAGATTATCTAACCAGCTTTTTCTCAGTTTGGTAAATCAATGAACAAATCAAAAACTGGATTACCTTTCCCTAGCAAGGTACATAGGTCTGGAAATATTAAAGGAATTTTATAAAAGAGAGAATAAAAATAAAATTGAAAGCCAAGGTCTATACCTAGTGCTTGGGATAATGAACTTGAACTACTGTGTGTTCAGGAAATACAAAATAATTATACTTGTCCAATACATACCAGTCTTGTTTATCTAGAGTAAATTAACCCAAAAGATTCTAATAGCAGGGATCTTACTTTCGTTAAAACACAATCTTAGTGAACCAGCATCGGGCTTCATCTTATGTATTATCAGGATAGAGAAAAAGTTACGGGTAAGAGGCTGTAGTCACTACGGCTTTGTCAGTCCCAGGTACCAGACATCACATAATATATTTTACATGGACCATCCCTGCTAGGATGGCCGTGGTATGTCTATTTCACCAAGAAGGATACTGGTCTCCAGAGAAGTTAAGAAACTTGACTCAAGCCACACAGCTTGTAAACCAGATGTTCTGAAAATTATACATACTAATGCATACAAAGCACTTAGAAAAATGACTAGCACATAGCACGCATTTAGTACCAGTGGGCATTAATATTATATAGAACATATAGGGAAAAACTTGACTTTTGCAAGCAATATGTAGTTATTATGTTAAATAAGTTATAAGTTAAATCAAGTTTCAAAATAACAGAGAAGAAAAATGATGTATAGAAAAGTAAGAAACTGCTAGTAAGAAAGGATATTAGAGTTTCGGTGAGGATACATGCATGTATGCTGGCACTTCAATTGTGTCTGACTCTTTGCGACTCCATGGACTGTAGCCCACCAGGCTCCTCCACCCATGGGATTCTCCAGGCAAGAATACTGAAATGGGTTGGCATTCCCTTCTCCAGGGGATCTTCCTGACCCAGGAATTGAACCCGCATCTCTTATGCCTCCTGCATTGGCAGGCAGGTTCTTTGCCACGTGGGAAGCCCTTTGGTGAGGAGTTCAGTTCAGCCCATTCACTCAGTCATGTCCACCTCTTTGCAATCCCATGGACTGCTGCACTCAAGGCTTCCCTGTCCATCACCAACTCCCAGAGCCTACTCAAATCCATGTCCATCAAGTCAGTGATGCCATCCAATCATCTCATCCTTTGTCATCCCCTTTTTCTACCACCTTCAGTCTTTCCCAGCATCAAGGTCTTTTCCAATGAGTCAGTTCTTCACATCAAGAGGCCAAAGTAGTGGAGTTTCAGCTTCAGCATCAGTCCTTCCAGTGATTATTCAGGACTGATTTCATTTAGGATAAACTGGTTAGATTTCCTTGCAGTCCAAAAGACTCTCAAGAGTCTTCTCCAACACCACAGTTCAAAAGCATCAGTTCTTTGGCACTCAGCTTTCTTTATAGTCCAACTCTCACATCCATACATGACTACTGGAAAAACCACAGCTTTGACTAGATGGACCTTTGTTGGTAAAGTAATGTGCCTGCTTTTTAATACGCTGTCTAGGTTGATCACCAGAGAAGGCAATGGCAACCCACTCCAGTATTCTTGCCTGGAGAATCCCATGGATGGAGGAGCTTGGTGGGCTACAGTCCATGGGGCGCTAACGGTCAGACACGGCTGAGCGACTTCACTTCTCACTTTTCACTTTCATGCAGTGGAGAAGGAAATGGCAATCCACTCCAGTCTTCCTGCCTGGAGAATCCCAGGGACGGGGGAAGCCTGGTGGGCTGCTGTCTATGGGGTCGCACAGAGTTGGACATGACTGAAGCAACTTAGCAGCAGCAGCAGCAGCAGCAAGTTGATCACAGCTTTTCTTCCATGGAGCAAGCATCTTTTTAATTTCATGGCTTCAGTCACCATCTGCAGTGATTTTGGACCCCCAAAAATAAAGTCTCTCACTGTTTCCATTGTTTCCCCATCTACTTAACATGAAGTGATGGGACCGAATGCCATGATCTTAGTTTTCTGAATGTTGAGTTTTAAGCCAACTTTTTCACTCTCCTCTTTCACTTTCATCAAGAGGCTCTTTAGTTCTTCTTTGCTTTCTGCCATGAGGGTGGTGCCATCTGCATATCTAAGGTTATTGATATTTCTGCCAGCAGCCTTGATTCCAGCTTATGCTTCACCCAGCATGGCATTTCTCATAACGTACTCTGCTGCTGATGCTAAGTCACTTCAGTTTTGTCCAACTCTGTGTGACCCCATAGATGGCAGCCCACCAGGCTCCCCCATCCCTGGGGTTTTCCAGGCAAGAACACTGGAATGGGTTGCCATTTCCTTCTCCAATGCATGAAAATGAAAAGTGAAAGTGAAGTTGCTTAGTCATGTCCAACTCTTAGCAACCCCATGGACTGGAGCCTACCAGGCTTCTCCATCCATGGGATTTTCCAGGCAAGAGTACTGGAGTGGGTTGCTATTGCCTTCTCTGAATATACTCTGAATATAAGTTAAATAAACAGGATAACAATATACAGCTTTGATGTACTCGTTTCCCAATTTGGAACCAGTCTGTTGTTCCATGTCCAGTTCTAACTCTTGCTTCCTGACCTGCATACAGATTTCTCAGGAGGCAAGTCAGGTGGTATGGTATTCCCATCTCTTTGAGAATTTGCCACAGTTTGTTGTGATCCACACAGGCAAAGGCTTTGGCGTAGTCAATAAAACAGAAGTAGAGGTTTTTCTGGAACTCTCTCACTTTTTCAGTGATCCAGTGGATGTTGGCAGTTTGATCCTTGGTTCCTCTGCCCTTTCTAAATACAACTTGAACATCTGGAAGTTCACGGTTCATGTATTGTTGAAGCCTGGCTTGGAGAATGTTGACCATTACTTTGTTGAGGAAAAAGGACTTAATTTAGTCATGTGTTCCCACAGTTTGAATTTTTTAGCATATATATGTATCTTCTTATTAAAAAAAAAAACCATAATGTTCTTTGTCCACTATAGATAAGAATATAGATTCCAGTTTTAGCTCTAAGGGTCTCAATAGAAGAGGATGACATGGTGAATTATAATTTAGGTTTGGGGAGGTGTGGCCTGGGAACAAAGGTCATGCAATGTATAATCTGAAACTAATTCATCATCTGTTTCCATCTCCATTTCCAAGTCCCTCACACTGTATCCAATATCAAGCCGCAAACCTATCTTCCAAGTTCTCAGGCTCAAAATAAATTTGCCCACAGATCCATTCAAGCTAAAAATGGTGACACTGAGCTTCTGCTTTGCAAGTATTCATTAAATCTTAGTCCTATGCATTCTGTTGAATTATTTCCTTATTTTGCTTCAAATATGAACTATTTCATCATACTCAATAAACTTTTATTTATATTTTATGTTCCATATTTTTAAGAGCTTTATGGAGGCTTAATTGATATACAGTGAAGTGCACATATTAAAAGTATACAATTTGATGAGAGTGTGCGTGTGGGTCAGTCGCTCAGTCGTGTCCGACTCTTTGTAACCCCATGAACTGTAGCCCACCAGGCTGCTCTGTTCATGGGATCTACAGCAGGCAAAAATACAGGAGTGGGTTGCCATTTCCTTCTCCAGGGGATCTTCCCAATTCAGGGATTTAACCCGTGTCTCCCGCATTGGCAGGCATATTCTTTACTGCTGAACCACCAGGGGTGCCCTAATAAATAAATCCTATTTTTGTTTCAGTTTAATAAAAGGCAATGGAAGTTTAGGGTAACCCATTCAAGGTCACACTGGGAGCAGAGGAGGTAAGACGCAAATCCAACCTGACTAGTTTCTAAGACCCATAGCTCAACATCACACAGTGCTGCCCCAATAAATAAATTCTTCCAGATTTTAGCTCTGAACCATTTTTAGAGTCATTGGATTCTCTCATATCTGTGAAAAACGTTTTAAGTATCCTAACAACCACTGAAACAACCACTTTATTTTGTTCACTCTTTACACGTCTGACCATTACCTGAAGATAATGCAGAGCCTGCTGATCTTTCAACCCATTTAATCGTGTTGCAATGAGCACACATTGTAGACACAGACTCAGATAGCCTCCGGACTATTTCCCTCCCTGCCTCCTTCCAGCATCGCTGGGTAATATGTTCTACGCTTTGAGTTGGAATGATGAAGGGTACTTATCCTGAAATGAGACTAAAACATATGCTTTCACCTCTCCCTGATGTAACCCTGAAATTCAAAACTTTCCTATCAAGCCTGACTTAGTTTGAAGCCTGATGATGAGGTTTGGTTTTTTTTTTTTTTTTCCTCTTTTCTTTTCTTTTTTTTCTATCTCCACATAGAAGCTGAAAGTCTGGCTCTGGACCAAAAATTGTATTATATTTCCTTTCAGTTGGAGTTTTGCTTTATTCCATCCTCTCTGCTGTGGAGTGATTCCCTCCCCAGAGCTGTGGAGCTTGGGTGCCATATAAATTAAAGTTTAATGTGTGTTATTATGATCACTATTATTATCATTACTGTTATTAATAATGTTCTTTTTGGCAGCATTTGGAAGCCATTCTAGCAGTGACATTTGGCTCCTGGGATAATGGATCTTTTATGTACAGGCCTGTGGACTTGATGCCTGCTGTTTTCATTGCATGGAGGACAGTTTCCTGACATCAGGAGGCTGGTGGGAACCAATAAACTGTGAGCCTTAGTTGGATTTTCCAACGTGAACTAAAGCTCCTTGGGTGACCAAGATGGAAGGATTCTGCCACAGTCACTGATGAAAATATCGAATCCATGCAACTATTTATTCATTCATTTATTGAATAAAAGTTTGCTGTTCATTTGTGGACCATTTATTTTATTTGTTTTTTTAATATAAATTTATTTATTTTAATTGAAGATTAATTACTTTACAATATTGTATTGGTTTTGCCATACATAAACATGAATCCACCACAGGTATACACGTGTTCCCCATCCTGAACCCACCTCCCCTCCCTCCCTGTACCATCCCTCTGGATCGTCTCAGTGCACCAGCCCCAAGCATCCAGTATCATGCATCGAACCTGGACTGGCGACTCGTTTCATATATGATAATATACATGCTTCAATGCCATTCTCCCAAATTATCCCACCTTCGCCCTCTCCCACAGAGTCCAAAATACTGTTCTATACATCTGTGTCTCTTTTGCTGTCTTGCAAACAGGGTTATTGTTACTATCTTTCTAAATTCCATATATATGTGTTTGTGTACTGTATTTGTGTTTTTCTTTCTGGCTTACTTCACCCTGTATAATAGGCTCCAGTTTCATCCACCTCATTAGAACTGATTCAAATGTATTCTTTTTAATGGCTTAGTAGTACTCCATTGTGTATCTGTACCACAGCTTTCTTATCCATTCCTCTGCTGATGGACATCTAGGTTGCTTCCATGTCCTGGCTATCATAAACAGTGCTGCAATGAACACTGGGGTACACGTGTCTCTTTCAATTCTGATTTCCTCAGTGTGTATGCCCAGCAGTGGGACTGCTGGGTCATAAGGCAGTTCTATTTCCAGTTTTTTAAGGAATCTCCACACTGTTCTCCATAGTGGCTGTACTAGTTTGCATTCCCACCAACAGCGTAAGAGGGTTCCCTTTTCTCCACACCCTCTCCAGCATTTACTGCTTGTAGACTTTTGGATTGCGGCCATTCTGACTGGTGTGAAATGGTACCTCATTGTGGTTTTGATTTGCATTTCTCTGATAATGAGTGATGTTGAGCATCTTTTCATGTGTTTGTTAGCCATCTGTATGTCTTCTTTGGAAAAATGTCTATTTAGTTCTTTGGCCCTTTTTTTGATTGGGTCATTTGTTTTTATGGAACTGAGCTTTAGGAGTTGCTTGTATATTTTTGAGATTAGTTGTTTGTCAGTTGCTTCATTTGCTATTATTTTCTCCCATTCTGAAGGCTGTCTTTTTATCTTGCTTATAGTTTCCTTTGTTGTGCAGAAGCTTTAAGTTTAATTAGGTCTCATTTGTTTAGTTTTGCTTTTATTTCCAATATTTTGGGAGGTAGGTCATAGAGGATCCTGCTGTGATATATGTTGGAGAGTGTTTTGCCTATGTTCTCCTCTAGGAGTTTTATAGTTTCTGGTCTTACATTTAGATCTTTAATCCATTTTGAGTTTATTTTTGTGTATGGTGTTAGAAAGTGTTCTAGTTTCATTCTTTTACAAGTGGTTGACCAGTTTTCCCAGCACCACTTGTTAAAGAGATTGTCTTTAATCCATTGTACATTTTTGCCTCCTTTTTAAAGGAAAATATGGACCAACCACTGTTGCAAACACTGGAAATAATATGGTGAGCAAAATCAATTATTCTTCCTACCATCTAGAGCTAACAGTCTTGCAAAAATGTTGTAAAACATGGCAGAGACAAGGGCTATGAGAGCTGGACCCATGCAAGTGATGGAGACAGAATCTGCAGGTGTCAGAGATGATGTCTTTAAGCAGAGACGATGGGTCTAGAATCTGACAGGTGAGTAGGAGTTTACCAAACACAGAAAAGAGGAACACTCCATAAAAATGAAAAAGTATGTACAAGAGCCCAGTGTGTGAAAATGAGAAGTCCTAGTCCTGTTTCATCAGAAGATGCTGTGCCAGCAAGGGCATCTGATGAGGGCTGCCATCCATGAACTGGCATCAAAGAGGCATGTGCATATGAGCTCAGCTGCTGCAGTCGTGTCTGACTCTTTGCAACCCCATGGACTATAGCCTGCCAGGCTCCTCTGTCCATGAGATACTCCAAGCAAGAATACTTGAGTGGGTTGCCATGCCCTTCTCCATGGGGTCCCCCAACCCAGGGATTGAACCCACATCTCTTATGTCTCTTGCACTGCAGGCAGATTCTTTACCCACTGAGCTACCTGGGCATACACACAGCTGTATTTAAAATGGATAACCAACATGGACCTACTGGATAGGACAGGGAACTGTGCTCAATATTATGTAACAACCTAATGGGAGAAGCATTTGAAAAAGAATAGATACGTGTGTATGTATAACTGAATCACTTTGCTACACCTGAAGTTATCACAACATTGTTAATTAACTCTACTCCAATATAAAATAAAAAGTCAAAATAATAGTAATAGTAAAAGAAAATGAATCACAAAGATCCATCCTCTCTTGCTCCTTGTTCAGCAGGGAGATAAGACACACCTCGCATTGTGTTAAGTTTCACATACAAGAGAAAGTCTGATACAGATTTCAGAGAATAGACAGTTAACAGCTGTAGACTGTTGGGAAAATCCCCAGAAGCATGTAGATTTGAACATAAAAATGCCAATCTAGCACCCAGACCAATGTTGGGTCTGGTGGGGTGGGCATGGAACTGGGAGTCACCACCAAGATTTCATGGTGGGCATCAGGACAGAACATGAGTTGGGAGGCTGCAGAGTATGAAATGATGAAGGGAAATCAGGGGATAGTATATGCGGAGAGAGGACCCCATAGGGAGACAGAGCAACTAGCTGAGCTGTGGCCTGGACAGAGGAGCTCACTTACAGGTTGGTGAGATAGAACCCAGGCCACAGAGAAAAAGGAATATGCAAAGTGAAAGATGATGCTTGAAAAAAACTGCTTGGTCAGCAGGAAACAGCTCAACTCTGTTTTTGTCAGGCTCTGGCATGGAATACAAGGGAGCCACGAAAGGTCCCCCAGCCTGGATGCCCCACCATGGCCCAGGCAAGAGGCCATGCTACTTTGGCAGGTGGAACTGGGACAAGCATCTCCATCACCTGATTTTCAACCCAATGTTACTTTCTGGCTTTGTCGTATCTTGATTTATTCTCCGGCCGAGAACAACTCAACTTTTCCAACCCTGAGGCTACACGCGAAGTGGAGGCTATGGAGAGAGAAATCTCCGAGGTCCAATATGCAAATAGCCACATTTTTCATGAGCCTGAGGGTCCTCGGAACAGTAACTTCCAATAGTTAAATATCCTCCGGAAAGTAGCGGAATGGAAAATGACTTTTTTTTTTCTTTGTGTGTTTAACCTAATTTATAGAGAATGAATTTCCTTAACCATTTTAAAGAGGTTCTGATTCAGGCTCACTGCTAAGTCACTCTCAGAATTAAACCCAGAGTCGTTCTCCCCATTACACTGATAGCTAGGAAGCCTGAGAAGACTGCCCTGGCATGTCTTCACGCTGCCCAGTGTGCGTGCGTGCTGAGCCACTTCAGTCGCATCCGACTCTGTGAGACCCCATGGACCGTGGCCCATCAGGATCCTCTGTCCATGGGATTCTCCAGGCAGGAACACTGGAGTGGGTTGCTGTGCCCTCCTCCAGGGGATCTTCTCAATCCAGGGATCGAACCCACGTGTCTTATGCCTCCTGCACTGGCAGGTGGGTTCTTTACCACTGGGGCCACCTGGGAAGCCCTTCATGTGGCCCTATATGCGCTCAAAACCTATTCAGCAGCCTCTTCTAGTCACGTTTTCTTTGTACAGATGGAAAATGGTTTCACAGCACTTGACAGCAAGCTCCAGGAGACACTGAAGGACAGGGGAGCCTGGCTTGCTGCAGCCCATGGAGTCACAAAGACTCAGACATGACTTAGTGACTGAACAACGACAAAATAAATCAATGCCCATTTTTTGGTCACTTTTATGGGCTAATTCCTAATTGCTTTAATAGACTTTCAACTCCCACCTCCAACACAAACCATCCCGCAGAAGACAAACCTCTTAAAGCATTATCCTTCTCAGAAAAGATAACAGATATTTTTCAATTATTTTCCCAACCTAAGTAGAAAAGGGGGAAAAGAAGAAGAATCAGACCTAAAGGATGATGCAGATGAAGTCAGTATTTTGGCAGGAAATTGAGGAGTCCCTGCAGGCTGATGCTGACAACTGGGATAAACAGGGATAAAGGTGAGATGAGAGATGAAAGCCATAAATCCTGGGCTCCAGCACTGAGCCAAGACTTTCAAGGGGCGTTAAAGGGCCCTGAGGGGCTTTCAGGGGTACTGAGGGGCATGGAGGGGCACTGTGGGGCATTGGGGGCACTGTGGGGCACTGTGCAGTATTGAGAGGCATTGAGGGGAACTGACATGCAATGGCAGCACTAAGGGGCATTGAGGGTAATTGAGGGGCATTGGGGGCACTGTGGGGCATTGAGGGGCACTGAGGGGCACTGAGGGGCACTGAAGGGCATTGAGGGGCATTCAGGGGAACTGAGGTATACCGATGGGCATTGAGGGACATTGAGGGGCACTGATAGGCATTGAGGGGCACTGATGGTCATTGAGGGGCACTGAGGGGCATTGAGGAACATTTAGGGGCCCTGAGGGGCACTGATGGGCATTGAAGGACACTGAGGGGCATTGAGGGGGCATTGAGGGGCATTTAGGGGTCCTTAGGGGCACCGATGGGCATTGAGAGGAACTGAGGGGCACCGAGGGGCATTAAGGGGCACTTAGAAAGCACCACTACGAACAAAGCTAGTGGAGGTGATGGAATTCCGGTTGAGCTGTTTCAAATCCTGAAAGATGATGCTGTGAAAGTGCTGCACTCAATATGCCAGCAAATTTGGAAAACTCAGCAGTGGCCACAGGACTGGAAAAGGTCAGTGTTCATTCCAAGTCCAAAGAAAGGCAATGCCAAGGAATGCTCAAACTACCGCACAATTGCACTCATCTCACATGCTAGTAAAGTAATGCTCAAAATTCTCCGAGCCAGGCTTCAGCAATATGTGAACCGTGAACTTCTTGATGTTCAAGCTGGTTTTAGCAAAGGCAGAGGAACCAGAGATCAAATTGCCAACATCCACTGGATCATAGAAAAAGCAAGAGAATTCCAGAAAAATATCTATTTCTGCTTTATTGACTATGCCAAAGCCTTTGACTGTGTGGATCACAATAAACTGTGGAAAATTCTGAAAGAGATGGGAATACCAGACCACCTAACCTGCCTCTTGAGAAATCTGTATGCAGGTCAGGAAGCAACAGTTAGAACTGGACATGGAACAACAGGCTGGTTCCAAATAGGAAAAGGAGTACATCAAGGCTGTATATTGTCACCCTGCTTGTTTAACTTCTATGCAGAGTACATCATGAGAAACACTGGATTGGAAGAAACGCTGGATTGGAAGAAACACAAGCTGGAATCACGATTGCCGGGAGAAATACCAATAACCTCAGATATGCGGATGACACCACCCTTATGGTAGAAAGTGAAGAGGAGTGAGAGGGCCTCTTGATGGAGGTGAAAGAGGAGAGTGAAAGAGTTGGCTTAAAGCTCAACATTCAGAAAACGAAGATCATGGCATCCGGTCCCATAACTTCATGGGAAATAGATGGAGAAACAGTGGAAACAGTGTCAGACTTTATTTTTGGGGGCTCCAAAATCACTGCAGATGGTGATTGCAGCCATGAAATTAAAAGACACTTACTCCTTAGGAGAAAAGTTATGACCAACCTAGATAGTTTATTCAAAAGCAGAGACATTGCTTTGCCGACTAAGGTCCGTCTAGTCAAGGCTATGGTTTTTCCTGTGGTCATGTATGGATGTGAGAATTGGACTGTGAAGAAGGCTGAGCACCGAAGAATTGATGCTTTTGAACTGTGGTGTTGGAGAGGACTCTTGAGAGTTCCTTGGACTGCAAGGAGATCCAACCAGTCCATTCTGAGGGAGATCAACCCTGGGATTTCTTTGGAAGGAATGATGCTGAAGCTGAAACTCCAGTACTTTGGCCACCTCATGTGAAGAGTTGACTCATTGGAAGGGACTCTGATGCTGGGAGGGATTGGGGGCAGGAAGTGAAGGGGATGACCGAGGATGAGATGGCTAGATGGCATCACGGACTCGATGGGCGTGAGTCTGAGTGAACTCTGAGAGATGGTGGTGGACAGGGATACCTGGCGTGCTGCGATTCATGGGGTCGCAAAGAGTTAGACATGACTGAGTGATTGAACTGAACTGAACTGAACTGATGGGCACTGAAGGGTGCTGAGGGGCACCGAGGGGCCTTCAGGGGCACTAAGGGGCACTGACACATTGAGGGGCTCTGATGAGCGCTGAGGGGCATTGAGGGGCATTGAGGGGCAGTGATGGACACTGAGGGTTATTGAGGGGCATTCAGGGGCACTAAGGGGAACCAAGGGGCACCGAGGGGGCATTGATGGGCACCGAGGGGCACTGAGGGGCACTGAGTGGTGTTGATGGGTACCGAGGGGGTATTTAGGGGCACCAAGGCACATTGAGTGGCACCGAGGAACATTGAGGGGCACTGAAGGGCATTGAGTGGCACCGATGGGAATTGAGGGGGTGCTGATGGGTATTGAGGGGCATTGAGGGTACTGAGGGTATTGAGGGGCATTCAGGATCACTAAGGGGTATTGAGGCTCATTGAGGGTGCTGAAGGATTGAGGGGCGATGGTGGCTTGGTGGGCCTGAAGGGCAGCATCAAGGGTGAGGGGCACTGAGTGGCATTGATGGGTACCGAGGGGGCATTTAGGGGCACTGAGGAGCATTCAGGGGCACTGAGGAGCACTGAGGAGCACCAAGGGGCATCAATGGACACCGAAGGGCATTGAGTCGCACCGATGGGGACTCAGGGGCACAGAGGGGCATTCAGGGGCACTGAGGAGCATTCAGGGGCATTCAGGGGCACTGAGTGGCACCGATGGGAATTGAGGGGCACTGAGGGGCATTCAGGGGCATTGAGGGGCACTGAGGGGACATTGAGGGGATTGAGGGGCGCTGAGTGGCACTGATGGGCATTGAGGTGCATTGAGTGGCATCGATGGACACTGAGTGGCACTGAGGGGCTTTGAGGGGCACTGAGTGGCACTGATGGGCACTGAGTGGCACCGATGGCATTCAGGGACACTGAGTGGCACAGATGGGCATTTGTGGGGCACTGATGGGCATTGAGGGGCACCCAGGGGCATTGAGGGGCACCGATGGGCATTGAGGGGGGCATTTAGGGGCACCAAGGGTATTTGAGGGGCATTCAGGGGCACTGAGGGGCACCAAGGGGCATTCAGGGGCACTGATGGGCATTGAGTAGCACTAAGGGGCATTGAGGGGCATTCAGGGGCACTGAGGGGCACTGAGGGCATTCAGGGGCATTGAGTGACACTGATGGGCATTGAGGGGCACCGAGGTTCACTGAGGGGCATTCAGGGGCACTGATGGGCATTGAGGGGTACCGAGGCTATTGAGGGGGCATTCATGGGCACTAAGGGGTACTGAGGGGCATTGAGGGGAGCTGAAGGCCATTGAGGGGGCACTGAGGGGCATTCAGGGGCACTGAGGGGCACCGTGGAGCATTGAGGGGCACCGGTGGGCACTGAGGGCACTGAGGGGTCTTCAGGGGCACTAAGGGGCACTGAGGGGCATTGAGGGGTATTCAGGGGCACTGAGGGGCACCTAGAGGCACTGTGTGACATTGAGGGGCACTGAGGGGGTACTGAGGGGTACTGAAGGGCATTCAGGGGCACTTAGGGGCACTGAAGGGCATTCAGGGGTGCTGAGGGGCACTGAGTGGCATTGAGGGGCACTCAGGGACACTGAGGGGCACCAAGGGCATTGAGGGGCATTGAGCATCATTGAGGGGCACCAATGGGCATTGAGGGGCACTGAGGGCACTGAGGGGCATTCCATTAGAGGAATTAAGGGAAAGATGTCAAATACATTCCATCTTCTAGAAATGACATATATTTATAGTATTGTGTAATAACCTAAATGGGAAGTGAATTTGAGAAAAAATAGATCTATGTATGCTGCTGCTGCTGCTGCTACTGCTAAGTCGCTTCAGTTGTATCCAACTCTGTGCAACCCTATAGACAGCAGCCCACCAGGTTCCCCCATCCCTGGGTTTTTCCAGGCAAGAACACTGGAGCGGGTTGCCATTTCCTTCTCCAATGCATGAAAGTGAAAAGTGAAAGTGAAGTCACTCAGTTGTGTTAGACTCTTTTTTTTTTTTTTCCTTTTTGTGTGTGTTCGATTCTTAGCGACCCCATGGACTGTAGCCTACGAGGCTCCTCCGTCCATGGGATTTTCCAGGCTAGAGAGTACTGGGGTGGGGTCCCACTGCCTTCTCTGAGATCTATGTACATGTGTAGCTGAATCCCTTTGCTCTACACCCAAAATGACATAACATTGTAAATCAACTATAGTCCATTATAAAATAAAAATTTTTAAAGAAAAAAATAAAGGTCTTTTTAAAAAGAAAAAGGAAATAAATATATTTATAGAAAATAAAAATGCCATGAATAGTGACTTCATGTGGCCATGTGAGAGCTACTGTTACCAGACGTAGGCAACAAAATGCATCATCATCACCATTTTTTAATCAGCTTGTTGATTTCTACAAAGAATACATCTGGGGTTCTCATAGGGATCACACTGAATCCACAGTTTAGTTTGGAGGAAACTGCCATGTTAGCAATGCTAAGTCTCTCAAGCCGCGGATGTGGGATGTTTTTCCATTTATTTAGAGCTCCTATAATTACATTCAGCAATTTTTAAACTAATTTTCACAGTGTAGATTTTTCACTTTTGTTTTTTTGTTTTTGTTATTTTCTCTCTTGAATGAAATTGCTTCCTTAGGTTTGCTTTTGTATTGTTCGTTGTGAGTGTATAAAAATACAACTGATCTTCGTGTGTTGATTTTTTCACCCCACAACCTTCCTGAACCCATTCATTCTAATGGTTTGCAATGGATTCATTAGAATTTTCTGTATACCAGATTCTGTCAGCTGTGAATAGAGGTTGACTTCTTCCTTTCAAATATGGGTGCCTTTTCTCTCTTTTTCTTGCTTAATTTCCCTGACTAGAACCAGTAGATGTGAATTTGTTGCTTTAGTCGATAAGTTGTGTCTGACTCTTTGAGACCCCATGGACTGTAGCCCATCAGGCTCCTCCATCCAGGAGATTTCCCAGGCAAAAATACTGGAGTGGGTTGCCATTTCCTTCTCCAGGGGAGCTTCTCAATCTAGGGATGGAACCTGAGTCTCCTGCCTGGCAAGCAGATTCTTTAGCACTGAGTCACCTGGAAAGCCCAGCTGCTGAACAGAAGTGGTGAAAGCAGACAGGCTTGTTGTCTTTATCCTGAGCATAGAGGGGAAGCACTCAGTCTTTTACCATCTTCCTCCCTTTTGCATGAGCCTTTAAAATAGTCTCCTTTCTCTGAAATGCATCTTCTCAGGTACTAAAGATATGCCAGGACCAAGGGCACACTCACTTTATATTAAAATGACTTCCTGTTCCAAAAATACTCCAAGTTTATTCAGTTATCTGTGCTTGGAGAAAGATGGCTGTATGAGGGGAAAGGTCATGTGAGGGGAAGGGAGGTCATCAGGAGGCACCTCACTTGTGGATTTAAGGAAAAAACAACTTGTGCGTTCCGAGAGGACAGCTGTGCTCTGAGTGGCTCGGAGCTCTGCTTTCCTTCTGGGTGCCCATTAGCCTCAGATTTACTGTGAGGAGAAGATGTACCAGCCTCAGATCAGCAAAGCTAAGAGGCTTCTTGGCAAGAAACAGACAAAGAAGACTGGAGGCAATAAAGAGGGCCAGAGAAAGACCAGGAGAAAATGCCATCCTAGCAGCAGTAAATAAGTCATTTGGCTAAAAAGGTTATTTAGCTAAATTGCTTCCCAGTGTCTATTCCCACTGGGCCTTTTTGATCAGAAAATGCAGAGCATCATGAAAAGGCTTCAGAGATGAGGGCTGTATCTCACTGAGAACCTGTGAGGGGTTGCAAAGGAGGGAGCCTCATTGCTAGAGTGTGCACAGGGCCTCCAACCACACTGCCTGATGTTCCAGCTACATGACCTTGGACTAGAAATAGATCCACAAGTCTCCATCTTATCATCTATATTACAGAGACTACAACCTCTCTTTCATAGGGATAAAGGATTAAACCATGTAATCAGGGGTAAAGAACCCGCCCGCCAATGCAGGAGACATGGCTTGATCCCTGGATCGCGAAGATCCCCTGGAGGAGGAAATGGCAATCCACTCCAGTATTCTTGCCTGAAAAATTTCATGGACAGAGGAGCTGGAGGGCTACAGGTCCATGGGGTCACAAGGAGTCACACACACACACACACACACACACACACCACCACACACACACACACCACACATACACACATATCACACACACATCATACACACACACATCACACACACACACATCTCACACACACACACACACGATGCCTAGTTCATGGTGAGGTGAAGGTGAAGTCGCTCAGTCGTGTCTGACTCTTTGTGACCCCGTGGACTGTAACCTACTAGGCTTCTCCGTCCATAGGATTCTCCAGGCAAGAATACTGGAGTGGATTGCCATTTCCTTCTCCAGGGGATATTCCCAACCCAGGGATCGAACCTGCATTGGAAGCAGATGCTTTAACCTCTGAACCACATGCTGGTTTCCTTCACCCTTTCTTCTAGCAAGTAAAAATAGCAAATGTTTCTTTTCTGCATGGCCCATAATATCTTCATAAAACACCTACCAATTGTCGAGAATTTCCAAGACTTACATTTGAGTCCTGCCTTCTGAATCTAATAGTAAACTGTCAGCTTGTTTAGATCACCTCTCTCTTTCTCTCTGAATCTGTTTCCTAATCTACCACCTAGGGGAAAGGATGGCTGTGATTGTTCAGCTCTCAGTTTTACCCCAGTGCCTGTCCATACAAGACACTTGGCCAATATTGGCTGAAAGAATAAGGCATTGGTTGAACCTTGAAATAATCCGACCAACAGGTGGGCTCTGGCCACCAGTCAGTATGAGTGGTGATAAGTCTCTTCAGTCGAGTCTGTTTCTTTGTGACCCTACAGACTATGGCTGGCCAGGCTCCTCTGTCCATGGCATCCTCCAGGCAAGAATACTGCAGTGGCCTGCCATGCCCTTCTCCAGGGGATCTTCCCGACCCAGGGATCGAACCCCTTATGTCTCCTGTACCAGTAGGCGGGTTCTTTACCACTAGTGCCACCTGGGAAGCCCTGGCCACCAGTGTATCAGGTATCAATTCTGGGATCTTGGACTAGGCTCTAGAAGGAAGAGGCAAAATACTCACTGGTTTAGGCTTTCTAAGGGGGCTGCAAAATGCCAGCATCTGGGGACTTAGACAAAATGCACATAACCTCTTTATCTTGTTCATATTTTTACTTTAATTTTATATCTTTTTGGCTTTCAGATTTTAGAAAGGGTTGCCCCTCACAAAGCAGATGTCACAGAGAATTTAAATAAAAAGTTCTACTCGTTTCCATGTACCACTGGGTCTCCTCGTCTTAAGACTTTTCCTTACTGTTTTTCTCTTCTCTGCACATCTTCCTTCTCTCACATTTGCCTGACTGTCTCCCTGTCCTCACTTTGACTCTCACTCTCATCTGTATAATGGGAACAACTGAGATTTCTGCCTATTGAAGATAGCAGGGTTTTATGGAAATCAAATAACTTGGGTGATGAACTTATCATAATGCAAATAGTAAGCATTGTGGCACATAGTAAGACCTCAAGAAATGATCTGTCAGTATTTCCAACACATTTAACCCTTCTAAGAACCTTAGCAGGTGAAAAGAGACCCACCAGGGCCAACTAGAAGAATCTGGATCTGGATATAGAGGTCTTCTGATTCTACAGCCCATGTTGATCCATTGTACCAAGCTGGAAGAGAAGATAGAGAGGTGCCTGGGATCGCATTTGCCCACTGAGACAAACAGAAGGAGCTGGGAAGACCAACCCAGTCGCACAGTGTAACCCAGGAGCACAGAGAAGGCACAGTAAAAACACCACAGGTATAGTCACAATAAAAGTGGGCAGCGGGGCACAGGAGGCCAAGTTAAGCAAGGTCGCCAATTTGCAGGGAGCAGCTGAACTGGGTTATAATCAAGTCTAGGAAGATAGGCAATGTCGAGGAGAGACCTCCAGGCTTGAACATTCAGAGACACAGCTCTAAAAGATAGAAGGGTCTAAGGTGAACCAGGACTACACTGACAGGAATCACAGCCAATGACCGGGGCTATCACCCTATTATAAAGGCCAAGGCTCTCCAACGGTGAATGAGGATTAGGAGGAAGAAAGTGAAGTGACTTAATAATGGAAGATTTATTTTACTGACCATCTGTTATTTTCCAGGTGTCTTACATTGTGATTTGATTGATTTCTGACATCATTTTATTTCTATTGCCTCTTTACAGCAGGTATGATTATCTCTAATAGGCAAAAATAATGAGGTACAGAGAAAGTAAACAAATTTCCCCTAAATTATATAAAACTTACTGGTCAGTAAGTAAATAAGAGCTAGAAATTCAAAGTCAGTGCTATTTGATGCCAAAATAAGTGTTATTTCCACATTATCATTGACTTTATAAATTATATTCAAGGTATTCAGAGCTTCATTTCTTAATCTAGACTGTTCTGGGGGAAGACCTGGGACCATCAGGTCAGGAGGGAGGGGGTTAGTGGTCTAATGGTCACGGCCATAGGAAAGAGCTGAAGTCAGCTTTTTTTGGTGCTTTCTTTCCTTCTTTCCTTCCTTTCTCCCTCCCTCCCTTCTTTCTTTCCTGCCTCCCTTCCTTCCTTCTTTCCATTCTGGCCCTGAACAGGCTTCTTCCCTTGAACAAAATTAATTGTGCAAATGTCACTACAAATGTGCTTTCCTTACCCCTGCAAAGAACATAACCTTCTCCTTCAGCCCATCTCCCCTCCCACCATGACTTTCTGCCCTCCCCCTGCTTCTGTGGAAGGAAAGCCCTGGTCCCACCTGAGTGCTTGGCTCTGAAGACACGCCACCAGACTGTTTCATCAAACAGAGTCATCCAAGCAGAAGGAAGGAGTGATGAGCTCTCAGGGGGCTGTTCCCGTGGAGATGGAGTCAGGGCAATCCATCACCAGGGGGAGGATGCAGGACAACCCATCTCACACGTGTGACCTTCACTGCAACCTCCTGGGGGCAGTCCTGACACCTAGTGTTCAGACAGGTAAAGCCTCTCTATGATTACATTGATTTCCTCAGACACAGCCAATCCCACGCAGAAAACATAGCTAGATATTTACTCCATGTGTTGCTTATGTAGTCTGATGAATCTTGTACAAATAAACTTTTATACCAAAAACAAAAAGCAGAGTCTTTTCTAACCAAAGTCTTCACTTGGGGTTAGTTGAGATTAAACAATAAGAGAAGTTAACCTCATTTAAGCCTCACAGTAGGCCTTCCCTGATAGCTCAGTTGATAAAGAATCCGCCTGCAATGCAGGAGACCCTGGTTCAATTCCTGGGTCTCAAAGATCCCTTCAAGAAGGGATAGGCTACCCACTCCAGTACTCTTGGGTTCCCTAGTGGCTCAGAAGGTAAAAAAATCCACCTGAATGCAGGAGACCTGGGTTCAGTCCCTGAGTTGGGAAGATTACCTGGAGGAGGGCATGGCAACCCACTCTAGTATTCTTGCTTGGAGAATTCCCATGGACAGAGGAGCCTGGTGGGCCACAGTCCATGAGGTTGCAATGTGTTGGACACGACTGAGCAACTAAGCACATCACAACAAGCCTCACAGTTATCCTCTGAACTTTACATCAGCATCCCCATTTTACTACTGACGCACTTGGTTTGGGAAGCAGGTCTAGATTCAGACTAACTCTGAGTTTCATCACTTTGGGGACATGATTTAACTTGTCTGAGCCTCCAGACCCTCAACAAAAATGGAAGGAAGAAGTCATTCAAATGAAGGTAAAATCCTTTTCATCAGCTATTATTCTCACCATTTGTCACTGCTATCAAAGTCCCTGTCTTTCACAGTCCTTGGATTGAGCCCATGAAACATTCTCAGAGCATTAACAAAGAGCCTCCAAGTCTGAAAGGAGCTCAGAGCCTCACCATTTCATCTCAAGAGAGCAGCCACAAAAAGGAAAGACAGGAGTGGGAGATCATGTGTTGAGTTTCATCGTCTGAATTTTTGACGATGTGGAGTTTGTGTCTTCCTGCCAACATATTCTAACCAGCATAATGGATCACACATTAGTCTATCATATCTTTGTAAAAATGGTTGTGCAGTTTTTCAAAAGACTAACTGGACTGCCAGGAAGTCACTTTCAGACTGTCATCCCATCTTTAGGAGGGTAAAGCCATAAGAATAAAAGGCCCAGAACAAATGCCATCCCCTGGCCCCGGCAGCCCTGGAATCCTTCTTGGCAGCTGTACCCAAGCCTTCAGGCTGCCCGTTCCCTACCTCCTCATCCTTCCCTCCCCAACCCCACCTACTGGAGCATATTTTTGGAGACCTAGTGAGTTGTTTCAACATTGCAATAATTAAAGAGCAATCACTGAGAAAAAGCAAACATATTAAATCCAAATGCATGTGGGATGTGGCACATTAGGAGGCTGTTTCTAGTTGGCAGACAAGAATTTATGTTTAAAGTTCCGAGACTGTGCTTCCAAACTCAGTTCCCTCAGCACCCAAAGACCTGGGGGTTTTTCAACGAGGGCAGCGTTTTCCTCTTGCAGGAAATCCATTGGGACTGATGCTGGTTGCAAACTTCAAAGGGACTCAACAACTTAATCATGCCATGGGGCCAGGACATAAATATAAGTGCAAAGATATTGCCATGCACTAAAAAGTCAGACTTTGCTCAAATATGCAAGAAGGGTCACGCTATCCATAGGGAAAGACCCCGACCAGGAAGCCAGGAAAACTACAGACAGCATGATGGAGCACACATAGCCCAGAAGCCAGAGGCAGGAAGTCTCTGGGCGCAACACAACGCTGTTATTATTGTTTAGTCGCTAAGAGTGTCCAACTCTTTGCAACCCCATGGATTGTAGCCCACCAGACTGCTCTGTCTGTGGGATTTCCCAGGCAAGAATACTAGAGTGGGTTACCGTTTCCTTCTCCAGGGGTCTTCCCAACCCAGGGATCGAACCTGCATCTCCTGTGTTGCAGAAAGTTTCTTTACTGCCTGAGCCACCAGGAAAGCTGAAACAACTTTACTTCCTATAAATCCTTTTGGGGGTGCTAAGCCTTATTATTTGCCAGGAGAGAAACTGGAAGAAAAAAAAGATTCTAAACCAAAGTTTATAAACTTTGTGAGTTGCATATGAGAACAGAGAAGCAATCCAACTAATAATTATTTGTTAATAGTAAAAAAATTATTTTCTGCTTATACTGCCTTCAACTCATGAATTGTCTAATTATTTTTAAAATGTGAAAATGAAAAGTAAAAAGAAAGATTTAAGTTCATGACACTTAAATCTTTCTCCATGACTTGAATGGATTAAAAGAAAGAAGAACATCCAACGGATGTTAGCTAAAATTCTAATGGACCATAATTTTAAATTTTCTTCCTCTAATTAAAATGGAAATGAATGTTCCAGTGTCGAAGGGAAAATTTACTTCTGGTTATAGGTAACCAGAGAAGTAACTTTCTCCAATAATTAGTAACTTTCTTCTCAGTCAGTTTAGTCACTCAGTTGTGTCCAACTCTTTGCAAGCCCATGGACTGCAGCATGCCAGGCTTCCCTGTCCATCACCAACTCTTGGAGCATGCTCAAACTCATGTCCAAGTCGGTGATGCCATCCAACCATCTCTTCCTCTGTCGTCCCCTTTTCCTCCTGCCCTCAGTCTTCCCCAGCATCAGGGGCTTTTCCAAGGAGTCAGCTCTTAATGCACTAGTTTTCTCTTCCTTTCTCTCTCTCTCTCCTCCCATTACAGCATGAACAAATAATAACTAAAATACTGATAGAGCCAACCTTGGCTAAAGAGATTAAGAATAATTGTTATAAATATGTAAAAAGGGAAAATAACCCTATTTTTTGTTTAAAAATCAGTGAGGAAAAATTATTTATTCGGGGCAGAGTGTCTAGAACATATCATTGTGTTTAGCAGCTTCTATTTCTCTTCCACCAGCATATGGTATCCTGTTAAAAACTGGAGAATTCAGCAGAAGCAAAACTATACGTTCAGTGGCTAAATCAGATTCTAACAAGGAGCAGAGCCTTAATAATAAGTTAAAGTATTCATAAAATGTAGAAGGCTAATGTTACATAATGACAGTGTTTATTGACAAGGAAAATAGTATTAATAAAAAACAATTTTCTGCTAGCCCTTGGGCTAAGGAGCTTTATGTTCTTTAAACCTTATTAACAAATTCAAGTGAGGTACCTACAAAGAATTATTGTCTTTATTCCACAAATAAAAATAACGGCACAAAGAGTGACCTCCCAGCTCATAAATAACGGAGCAGGTATTTAGTCCTCCGCAGCCTGACAACCTGTTGACAAGATGAGTTGGAAGCTCCTTAGGTGAGCATGATTGTTCCTGGCTGAGCTGCTGGTTATACTGAAATTTGCATCTTCTCATCCTTCCCCCTGTACAAAAATCCCTAACTTTAGCTGGGTCCATAACCACCCACAGAGAAGATGCCTGACTTCACCTACAGCCAGGTGTAGACATGCGGTGAGCTTCTGGGCACAGACCGTCAAGGAGAAGAGGTGCCAGTTTGAACCTTTAGAAAGGGAGGGCCATGCCCCAATCATGCCCCCTGTGTTTCTTCCTCCACCGGCCCCCTGACACCATGTCTGGGTGTGGAAAAAACTAAGATCATGGCATCTTGTCCCATCACTTCATGGCAAATATAAGGGGGCAAAGAGAAAGCAATGACAGATTTTATATTCTTAGATTCTAAAATCACTGCAGATGGTGACTGCAGCCATGAAATTAAAAGACACTTGCTCCTTGGAAGGAAAGCTATGATCAACCTAGACAGCATTTTAAAAAGCATAGACATCACTTTGCCGACAAAGGTCCATATAGTACAAGTTATGGTTTTTCTAGTAGTCATGTATGGATGTGTGAGTTGGACCATAAAGAAGGCTGAGTGCTGAAGAATTGATGTGTTTGAACTGTGGTGTTGAAGAAGACTCTTGAGAGTCCCTTGGACTCCAAGGAGATCCAACCAGTCCATCCTCAAGGAAATCAGTCCTGAATATTCATTGGAAGGACTGATGCTGAAGCTGAAACTGCAATACTTTGGCCACGTGATGTGAAGAGTGACTCACTGGAAAAGACCCAGAAGCTGGGAAAGATTGAAGGCGGGAGGAGAAGGGGGGCAACCGAGGATGAGATGGTTGGATGGCATCACCCACTAAATGGACATGAGTCTGAGCAAACTCCAGGAGACTGTGAAGGACAGGGAAGCCTGGAGTGCTGCAATCCATGGGGTCGCAGAGTCAGACACGACTGAGTGACTGAACAACACATTCACTCATTCATTCCTTTTTTTTCTTTTTTTAAACAGAAATAGCAGCTTTTTCTGAAATGGAAGAATCGGATGCACAGACTTTTTCCTGGCTAGATGTGCTGGAGATTAAAGAGGTAATTGTCCTTCATAATTCACACTCAGAAGTGGTGAAAAATAATCTGTTATTATCGAATGAAAAGAAAGAGAGTAATTTATAGCCAACCATGAATACTTAATCATTAGGCACAGTGACGTTGCTCATATTAACTCAGCCAAAATAAATCAGTCGTAAATCCACAGCTGACGTCAACGTGGCATCAGGAAGATAAATCAATGGGACCTGGCATGAAAGAGTCTGTCTATGAAACAGAATTATTAATCAGTGGTAACCCGCCACCCGGCCCTTCTGCCGGTACTCAGGCCAAAACCACATCAGCCCAGCAGCAAAGTAACATGACTGCAGACTTTTATAACCAGCAATTAAAATACCACCGCAATTCTAAACACATTAATTACTCCTAAAAGGCCCCAGGTTGTCTTTCTGTTAATTTTCCAGTGGATAAATTCGCTACTAAGCGACAAGTGGAGTAAAACTTCATTAATTGAGACTGCCCAGGGGACCACAGTCTGAGTTAGTGAAAAGTGCAAATTTCACTTTTATAATCAAGGAAATGTGTTGCTTGTGCTTCTGAGAACACTGGGTAATTGGAAGTAGATTAGCAAAAGCTTTATTTGTATCACTGTGTATATTTGGAAGCAAAAGGAAAAAACATTGATTTTTTAACCTAAAAGTTACTTTTTAGAGTAGAGTTTCTTGGATTTGTTTTAATAAAAAGATAAGATTCTGTTTATATTTGTGCTTGTTGTTCAGTTGCTAAGTCGTGCCCAGCTCTTTGCAACCCCATAGACTGCAGCACACCAGCCTTCCCTCTCCATCACCAGTTCCGGAGTTTGCTCATGTCCATTTAGTGGGTGATGCCATCCAACTATTTCATCCTCAGTTGCCCCCTTCACTTCCTGCCCTCAATCTTTCCTAGCTCAGGAAAGACTGACTCTTTTCCAATGAGTTAGCTCTTTGTGTCAGGTAACCAGTGTTTTGTAGTTTCAGCTTCAGCATCGGTCTTTCCAATGTTTATAATTAGCAGAGCAATTATTTCCAAAAGCACTACCCATAGTCAGGAAATTTTAAAATACTGTTTGAATGTTTCTCTTCTCTTTCACTTCTAAAGTCTTTCAACATTATATAATCTGTTTAACACTCTTCTGTGTCTTGGGTAACCTTCAGGCTAGTGTTTTTCCAAATTAGTTCTTAGCCTATAAGCACACTAAAATGAATGTGGTCATATAACATGGATTTCTCCTATCTGCCTTTCCTCGTCCTGGTCTGCACTGACTCATTTGATGAAGCCATGTAGATCCTGCCATGGTTGCTTCCTCTATGTATTTCTTAAAGCATATGTATTGTTTGTCCATCCAGGAAGATCCCTTCTTCTTGCCTACCTATGCAACCCTTGGGACTTTCCTGCTTGTCTAGTGGCTGGGACTCCACTCTCCCAGTGCAGGGGGCTGAGGCTTGATCCTTGGTCAGGGAACTAGATCCCACATGCTGCAACTAGGAGTTTACATGGCACAACTGAAGACCCTCCATGCTGTAACTTAAAAAAAAAAAAAATCCCACATGCTGCAACCAACAGTCAGTGCAATCAAATAAATAAATATTAACAGAAAGAAAAAAAGATTGTGCAACCCTCAAACAATCAGGCATATCTCAGTGGACCAGCCAGGAGCACAGGACTAGGAGAGGGAACAAGTACCTCAGAAGGGGAACACTTCAGAACAACCCTCTGAGCCACGTGTTCCCATCGCTTGGCAGACGAATAACTGAGAGCCGCAATAATGACCCAAGGGTTCTCAAGATGTCACCATTAATATCTGACTGAGATTCAGACCCAAGTCCATCTGAATCCAAGTACCATGAAGAGAGCGAAAGTTAACTCACTGGGTATCCCTCAGAGACTCAATTCAGCTTCAGTCCTCACTGGAAATGGTGCTTCAGGACATCAAACGGCCCCCTGCCAAGGGAGAATGGAGAACATATATGGCCCTCTTCACATGCTGAGGAGCCAATGAGTGTGAAGTTCCTATGACCTGAGGCAGTAGAAGCAGGAGGTACAAGACATTGGACAGATCTAGGCTGGTTCCAGGAAAAACACACGGAGACGACTGCTTAAAAACAAACTCCTGAAATCAGCTTCCCATGTTTTAACTTCTGTAAAACTTCAGCCAAAATGAATGGAGATACTCCTGAATATTCAATTTAAGAAACTATTCCTTCTATTCCTTTACATAAAAAGGATGAGGAGGCAGAATCATATGTGATAAAGAGCACAGATCTTGGAATAAAAGAAGTTTGATCTCAAAATGTGTATCAGTTGCATTCTAGACAAGAACTCTTTGTCTTAGTAACTTCTGGGTAAAACTTTGAGTCAAAAATAGCTATGCGTGTGAGGATTTTCTGGAGATTAAGAGACAATACATACAGGAAGTCTCCCTCTCTAGCCGGCATAGAGATTCGAATTAATCCTTCCCTTCTGCCTTTTATTTCCTTGCATCTAAAAAAATCATATAAGTGTCAACAGACCCAGATTCAACTATTAGGTTTAGAAGGGAAAGAAACATGTTCTTTACAATCTCTGTCACTTGGAACATACATCCTCATGAAAAAATACATGAATGATAACTCCTTCCACAAAGGAAGGTACATAGAGAGGGCCCAGGACAATGCCTGGCAGACAATCTTTTTCTATTTTTGACTTGAATAAATGATGTTAGTAAATTATATCCACTTTTAGGACCTCAATTTTCTTACATGTATTTATCCTACAAATTATTACAGAGCACCTTCTGTGCAACAATGCCAGGGATGCAACCGCAAACAGGTAGGATAAGGTTCACAGTCTCAGGAAATGGCATTCCAGTGAGAGAAGCCACAGGAAATGAGTAAACAGTCAAAGAAATGTGGGACAGCAACTCAAGCTGGGAATAAAGTCACCAGGAAGATGGGACAGCAGGCACCACACAGAGAGCAATGTTACTCTGAGGATCCTTCCAACTCCAACATCCTGGCGCTACACCTTCCACTGAAACTTGGACTCCAGGACACTGTTGCTGTGTGGGTGTTCTCTGCCCTCACCCACTGCCTGTACATGCCCTGGGCTCTGGAAACAGGACAAGTCTTTTGACCTGGACAGTGAGGCGCTATCATGAAAAGAGCTCAAGTTTTGGCTGGGAGGAGCTCAGGGTCTCGTCATACCCTGTTATCTCCCAAATAGGAAATGAAGCATATAATGGCCCTGCTGAGCCTCAATTCTCTTGTTCATGGGGCAAATATTCTTGAAACTCTAATTTGATTTATAGATGCTTTAGTTGTAATCTCACCATTTATCACTACCCACCTCCCAATCAGATAGCTGAAGAAGTGCTTCTCAGATTTAAGATTCTTCAAGGAATTTTGTCAAAATGCAGATTCTGCTTCAGTGGGTCTGGGACCGAGTCTGAGAGTCTACTTTTAATATGGCCTTTCAATGATGAAAGCGATGTGAAAGTGAAGTGCTAGATGGATGCTCAGTCATGTCCAACTCCTTGCCACCATATAGCCTACCAGGCTCCCCTGCCCATGGAATTCTCCAGGCAAGAATACTGGAGCAGGTTGCCATTTTTTCCAGGGGATCTTCCTGATCCAGGGATTGAACCCAGGTCTCCTGCATTACAGGCAAATTCTTTACCATCAGAGCTACCAGGGAAGTCCGTCTACGACTGCAGAGACCAAACCCTGAATAATAGGAAGCCAGACTACTCTCTATGTGGATTGCTTCTAGGAAGAGATGGGGGACAGAGAGCAAAGGGAGAAAGGAAAAAATCCTTCAGCTGGTTTTAAACTTCTGAAGATCAACTTTCGCACCCTCTACCCTAGCAAAGATGATTCCCCCAGTGGGGTGAGGGGGAAAATGGATAATTGACAAGCAACCAAAACCATCAAGTTAGTGAAGGATGGACTCCAGGAAGAGGCCGATCTGAGAGATGATGGGGAAAGGGGCTGAGTCTGAATATGTAGACAGCTCAGCCTCCCTCTTCAGAGCACCTCTGTGCCAGCTCCCGGGAGTTGCCCTGGCATTGAGATGCCTCTCGGGTGAGTGTGCACCACTGCACCAGGAGCTGTCAGTAGTGGGGATGATGGTGGCGTTCACTGTGGAGACGGTTAGCTGCAGTGGTGACCCTGGTGGTAATGTTGGCGATGCTGGCGATGCGGGTGATGCTGGAGATGGTGGCAGTCGTGCCAGCCGCAGAGGTGCTCATGACGGCGGTGCCAGTGGTGGTCAAGATGGTGGCACCATTAGTGGCCCCAACGGTGGTAGTGTTAGGGGCAAGGAGGAATATAAGGGTTTCCCAAGCGATGCAGTGGCAAAGAATCCACCTAACACTCCAGGAGACACGGGAGAGACGCAGGTTCGATCCCTTGGTCAGAAAAATCCCCTGGAGTAAGAAATAGCAGCCCACTCCACTATTCCTGCTGGGAAAATCCCACAGACAGAGGAGCCTGGCCAACAACTGTCCATGGGGTCACAAAGAGTTGGACACAGCTGAGCATGCATGCACCAGCACCAAGGGTGGGTATGGAAAGAGCTGTGGAGGCGGCACTGAGGCTATTGAAGACGCTGCTGCTGGGAAAGATAGAAGGCAGAGCAGAAGAGGGCGACAGAGGAAGAGGCGCATGGCGCCACCGGATCAATGGACATGAACTTGGGCAGACTCTGGGAGATGGGGAGGGACAGGGCAGCCTGGCGTGCTTCAGTCCATGGGGTCGCGAAGAGGCAGACATGACTTGGTGACTGAACAACAACAACGCTGATACTATTCATTTACTGTCATGGTTTGAAAGGGAAAGTCTCTTAATCAACTTAAGATTCCATTCGGCCAGAGCATAACAAATCACAGCTCCGTCACATCCATGAAATGGGTATCATGAACCCTAATTCATAGTCTTGTTTTGCCCAAAATGTGAGCCTACGTCTACTGCAGAGCCTGGAGAAATAAAAGACTGTGTGTATACATTTCACCATTATAAATCATTATAAACCTATGTGTCCAGATCACAGAGAATCTCTAATTGTTTATCTCACTCCTCTTTGCCTGGAAGTATCTAGCCTGGGCTGACAAGTCTTCAAAGTGGAACTTCCTGAGAGCAGGTTCTCTGACACTTGATTTTTTTCCAAAGGAGGTATTTTTGGCCCAAGGCTCTGTTCAAAACATCTTCAGATCACACAACCTGGGTCACTGCCTATTCCTCCCACTCCCTCCGCCAAGTCCGCTTACATTTCAGATCCTATTATTCTTCCCAGGGGATGATAAGAAGAAAAGAAGCTCTCCTCAAAGTTTTCTCAATAAATGTTCAGTGAACAAGAGGTCAAGAGGTGTGAGGAATTAATTATCAACACTCTATACCTTGTCTTTCCAGAATGTGAGAGGGAAAAAAGTGAATTTTTAAAATAAATTTTAGAAAAAACAAGCTTATCTCAAATGGAAGTTTTTCATGAAAAGTCCTCTTGACACAGGCTCCAGAAGGATTTATTGAATAAATGCTTCAGATTAAAGCCATGAAGAATGACATCATCTAGAGGCAGCTCCCAGTGGATTTGGGGGTAGTTGTGAACTCCACTGTTTCTTTGGTGTCTCACTGGTAAAGAATTGGAGTTAGAAACAGCAACACATTCTAGTATCCTTGCCTAGGAAATCCCATGGATAGATGAGCCTAGCGGGCTATAGTCCATGTGATCTCAAAGAGTCGGACACAACTGAGTGACTGAGCATGCACATACATGAATTTCTCAGACTGTTAAGCTGTTTCTTCAGAGGCAGTGGTTGACCATCAAACACGCTGGAGCCTTGCCACCAACACCATCATCCGCTGAGGCAACCCCTGCCTCTGTGTAACTCATGTCTAAATCAGAGCATAGGCACAAGGCCTATGGTTGCAAGCTCTTCATTTAATTTTGTCCCCCTTCCATCTCTCATTATACCCTCCAGACACGATTTTCTCAGACACAATTCTACCACTCTTGTTCCTTTATTTCATTTATCCATCTATCTCATTATTTAATTTATTTACTGTACATGTACTACGGTCTGAAGGATATACAAAATGTTAAAAAGGTAGATATTCCTCTGCAGTGATGTTCAGAGAGATTAGATAATACCAGAAATGTTGGTTCCTCCTCATCTTAAATTGTTGCTAAAAGATACTCAGAGGACGTCCCTGGTGGTCCAGTGGTCAAGACACCATACTTCGACTGCAAGTGGTGTTGGTTTGTTCCCTGGTTGGGAAACTAAGATCTCACGTGCCAAGTGATTCAGAAAAAAGAAAAAGAAAAGAAAAGAAAGACACCAGAGCATCTCAGGTGGAAGAGCCAAGAGATGTCCTTGCTGCTGCTGCTAAGTCACAGACAGCAGCCCATTAGGCTCCGCCATCCCTGGGATTCTCCAGGCAAGAACACTGGAGTGGGTCCCCATTTCCTTCTCCAAAGAGATGTCCTTACTCCACTGGAAAAGCAACTCACATTATTCGGTTAGGATAGAACAGGTTATAGTGAAGAAACAAATGCACTCCCATTTCTCATTGTGTTGAGACAATCAAAGTTTTGTCACTCATGTCAAAGTCCTGTGAGGGTCATGCAGCTCTTAGGGCCATTCTTCTCAATGGTGACGGGGTAGAGGTTACTTCCATCTTGTACGGATAACCTCTGAGACACATGTCTTCCAAGGAGACTGTAGATAGGAGTAAAGCCTCAAGGATTTGCAAAATGAGTTTAAGGGCCAACCCTTGAAGTTGCTTATAATATATCTGCCTACAGCTAACCATCCAGAACCTAGACGTAATGCCCCAAGACATCCATAAGTGTGGCTGGGAAACAGAGAGGTGCCCGTGGGTATTCAACGAATACCAAGAGTCTTCAGCATTCGTGGTCCAGCACTCTCCCTCATCCTCTGAATTTCACAACAGCAGCCCCACCCTTGGCACTCCCTGTGTGAACTACACTTGCATCAGCAGGCGCTGGAGCACACTCGAACTCTCACACTTCGCGTCGCCTCTTTAAAGAAGGGAAGAGTAAGTGGCGAAGAGCTGGGATTCCCTCCTATCTCCCCTGCCTGTCCACCACATGCCCTTGAGTGAGCCTCTCAGCTTCTCTGAGCATCCTTTTTGTTCTCTACGAAATGGCAATGATCCTGCCTCCTTGGAAGGTTGTTATGAAAGATGAGTGAAACAATACAAGTAAATGCTGCACAAGGAGGTGTACACAGATTGCTACTGATGTTTATTGTTGCCTGTGACAGATTTCCACTCTTCCACATTGATCTCATCCTCCTTGTCTTGACACACTGAGAGCAGATGCCCAAGGCAAAGATATGTCTTGCCATTGCTCCTCGTGTTGACAGAATGATATACTTTCATAGCATGGATCCGTCAGTGATGTGGCAGTGAGCTTTCATGCTCAGGCCCAGGTCGGCGGAATGGTTGGAAATAGTCTGCTATAACAGTGTTCGCTCTGGGGTCTCAGCTCAAGAGGTAGGAGTTCTATCCAAGAGTTCGTTCTCTCCTTGGGGGAGGATGGAAGCAGGAGAAGGGAAAATGGAAATCCCCCATGTTTCTCAAGGCCAAGGCTTGGAACTGGCATTCTATCCACCCACTCACATCTCAGATGCCAAGGCAAGCCACAGGGCCATGCCCAGTACCCATGGGGTTGGGCAGATGGAAGTGAAGAGTCCTAAGGTAAAAGTATAGAAGGGAAGAAAAATCAGAAATATTTCTATCATCTACTTCACCCCCAAATGCCTTCTAAAAAGCATTCCCAAACTTGGAAGTAGTGTACAATCTGGAAATAATTTTCCCTTAAAACGCCACTTTATGGGGCTTCCTGGGGGCCAGTGGTTAAGAAGCTGCTTTGCAATGCAAGAGACACAGGTCCAGTCCCTGCTGGGATGATCCCACATGCGGAGGAGCAACCAAGCCCGCAGCATAGCTACTGAGCCGGTGCTCTAGAGCCTGGGAGCCGCAACTACGGAGCCCATGTGCCGCAAGTACTGAAACCCACATGCCTAAAGCCAGTGCTCTGCAACAAAAGGAGCCACGGCAATGAGAAACCTGCCCACAACAGCCTAAGAGTAGCCCCCCACTCGCCGCAACTAGAGAAAGCCTGCGCTCAGCACCCAGGACCCAGCACAGCCAGAAACAAAAATATAAATACATCTTAAAAAAAAAAAAAAAAAGCTCCATTTTATAAATAAGCAGTGAAAGGCCCAGAGAAGGCATCAACCCACTTAATCCAGTGCCTGGTTGAAAATGCCAGCTCTTGACTATCAAAGGGCCTCAGAAGCGAGAAGATGGTTGAAATCATTTCATGAAGCCTTCAAGCCCATCTGTGTCAGATGCACCGTGATCTAACTGACAGGACAACCATCATGTGAGTCTCTCCACTTGACAAACTGGGAGGGGAGTCAAACTACATGAAAATATGTATTTAAAAGCTCCTCATTCTTTTTAAGAAACTGTTTTCAAATTGTATTTGCTAGTTTGCATCACTTGGATTATAGGTTGATCTTAAATGTGCAAAATAATATATTGAATCAACACTGAAAAATGAAGTGAGGGACTTCCCTGATGGTCCAGTGGTTAAGACTCCAGGTTTTCAAGGGGGAGCTGGTTTGATCCCTGGTCAGGGAACTAAGATCTTACATACTATGCAGTACAGCCAAAAAATATAAAACAAAGTAAAAATAAATTTTTTTAATTTAAAATTATTTAATAAATTAAAACTTCAAAATAATGAAGTGAAACACGGGAGGATGACCAATAGGACCTTCTGTGAGGCGAGCCTTGTCTGGGGAAGGCATTGGCAAGAAGAGAGGGGAAAGTGCTTTTTCCATTAACGATCTGTAAACATTTAATTATGGCTTGATT
Organism: Nanger dama; assembly: GCA_917880005.1. Lineage (NCBI taxonomy): Eukaryota > Metazoa > Chordata > Mammalia > Artiodactyla > Bovidae > Nanger > Nanger dama. Next base: position 5,668,427 of record CAKJTW010000074.1, on the reverse strand, counting down.
TTGGTGACTGCCATTAAAACACTTTCTCTCTTTGGGAGCTAGCATGTCAGAATCTCCATCTAGGTTAGGTAGACACTGTCTTTAATAAGAAGTCTGATGAAAAATAAGAAAGGACCACCTCCATATTATAAAGGTAAGAGGTGTTGAGGGCTGGGCACGGCTATATAACTTCCTTGAGAAGACAGCTAAACTCTCTCATTCAGCAGTCTTCAATTACAAATCTTCCCCACTAGACAGATGAAGACATAGAGACACAGAGAGGCTAAATAACTAGAAGCCAGGTCACTTGAGTTTGACACTCATTCCTCTGTTGAACAAATACTTACTGGGATTTATCTGTGCCAAGCAGTAATATTGTAACAAATTCAATAAAGACTTTAAAAGGGTCTACATCTAAAGAATCTTTTTAAAAATAGATGGTCAAAAATGCATACTCACAATATTATATATATTACGTAAAAAATGTTAATATATGTAATATATAAATGCTCTTTCCACTAATATACATATCACAAGGCTGTAAATTCATATACATTCCCGCTACCCAGGTTCATGTGCTAAAGCACAGAACTCTCATGCTGATATAGACCCACATATGCCAGGACAGACCCATAAAAGTTATGTTCACAGCGGCAAGATTCATAGCAGCTCCAAGCATAAAACTGCCCCAATACCAGTGAGCCCAAAAAATATGTAAATAAATTACAGCACATTCACCCAGCGGAACACAAAACAGCGCTGCGTGGGCACGTTACTGCACACAAAGACACAGGGATGACCCTCTCAAAGTGTGCTGGGTGAAGGAAGCCAGGCACGAGAGTGTGCAGGCAGCATGATGCCATTCAGGGAGACAAGAAACATCAGCCTCCGCTGGGGCAAGCCAGGACCACAGTCATCCCTGGGGTGGGGAGAAGACCGAAGGATGGAAAGAAAGCGTTGGGAGGATTCTGGCAGGTGGTCATGCTCGGTGTCTTGATCTAATGATGCTGGTGACAAGAGTGATTTCAGCTTATGGAAATTTATTAAGCCAGGCCCTTATGATATATGTGCCTTTCTGTGTGAATATTATACATTAGTTGAAAGTATTTTTAGAAATGCAGTGAACGATGGTCTCGCCCACTTCATCTCTTTAATAATTCTCTGATTTGCTTTCTTTGTCCTGGGCATAGCCAGAGCTCAGATTGCTATAATATACCACAGTATCCTGGGTTAATAGAGCAAGTAGACATTTTTATTCCCATAACAAATCAGCAGGCTGATAAACAAGTGTATTATTGAATGCGTATGCGTCTGTTTTGCCAGCCCTTTTATTTTTCACTCTTTTAACATAAAGATCAACACACCCTGGGTCTTAAGATTCTGCTCCAAAGAAAGCCCATCAAGTTCTGATTAGCCGCAATCCAGAATGAATCTTTTCAATGAATGAAAATGAGGCGAGCTTTTATGGGCCTATTACCCGGGGCTTCCAGTGGTATTTTTACTCTCCATATTTGACCTTAAAAATGTTTTGTAGTTTGTCAAGGATATAATTTTCACCCAGTCAGGCTGCAGGGGCAGCTAATTAAGTGGTGTTTAATGACATTTGTTCCTTAAAGGAGGGCTGATTAAATGTACCATGTAATTTTTTACCAAATCAAGCAACTCACCCAATTTTCAAATGTGCTTAATAAGCCAGGCCCGAGTCATTACAGCCTGCCAGCTGGGTGACGGATGTGGCTCCTTTGGCAGCAAGAGCTCTCAAAGTGCTTCAGCTTCCTCCCTCCAGGCCTTTGTCCAGCCTCCCTTCCGAGTGGACATTCTTTTCTGTTCCCCCTTTATCTCCAGTCTGACTCCTTCTAGAGAATGCATCTGAAATCTGACTTTTTCTTGGAATTTCCACCACTTGAAACTTTCTCCAGTTTAGCGAAGATCAGCTCTCCTTCCTTCAAACTCCTATGACTCCTGGCATTTGCCCCTTGGCTTTGAATCCATACCTCTTTCATCCCTGTGCCCCTCGTGTTCCCAGTTAAATTATGACCAATGTTGAGGGTCCCTTAGACTGCCAGGAGATCAAACCAGCCAATCCCAAAGGAAATCAACCCTGAATACTCGCTGGAAAGATTGATGCTGAAGCTTCAATACTTTGGCCACATGATGTGAAGAGTCACCTCATTGGAAAAGACCCTGATGCTGGGAAAGATTGAAGGCAGGAGGAGATGCGGATGACAGAGGATGAGGTGGTTGGATGGCATCACTGACTCAGTGGACATGAGTTTGTGCAAACTTCAAGAGATGGTGAGGGACAGGGAAGCCTGGTGCATTGCAATTCTTGGGGCTGCAAAGAGTCAAACAACTTAGCAACTGAACAACAACAACAAATGTGAGTTTCAGAAACCATTCTGCTATTGGGTTGGCCAAAAGTCTGTTTGGGTTTTCCTGCTATATTGCTATGTTAAAACTGGGCGAACTTTTTGGCCAACCCAATACTTTTTCCAAACCTGAGTTTTACCTGGTCCTAAGGGCACAGAACAGCTCACATTTGGGAAGAACCGGGCGACTGCTTTAGGAGGACACACAGATATTGTAATCTCTCCACTTAGTCTCTGTGTGGCCTTGGGCAGTTAATTATTCATGTTCTTTAAGCCTGAGGTCCTTCACCTGTACAAGGATATATATAAAAATCTCCCCAGTATGATTCTAATGGGAGTTAAATAAGAGAAGGCAGCAGCTCTCAAACTCTGCTTTGCCTAAAATTATCAAAGTGGTTGTTAAAAATGAAAAATCCTAGGCCACTCTCCTTTTCCCCCAGAAATTCTCACTCGGTCTAGAAAAATGCTCAGAGATCTGCAAGCATCTGTCACCCCATATTCAACTCTAGTGCAGGTGTTCAGAAGAATCAGCCATTGAAAAACACTGAGCTATGAAACAATAACTAACAATAATGATATTTAATATTATAATTATAAAGCAAGTTGATGTCAAAGAGCTAATAAATAGCTCTTCAACTTGGCACCCAATTTAAAGACAAATTTAAGAGATAAGGAAGCCATAAAATGAGTAGAGTTTGCAATGCCACCCTCATTTTATAATAAAAGCTCATAATAGACAGTGTGGCTATGCCTAGAGTTAGAAAGTTCCTGCTTTGTCACTTTGGTTGGGTTTCTTTAGTTGTGACAGAAAGAGCCCTAGATAAATACCATGTTTCCACACCTCTCTGCAATTCTTAGCACACAGGCATGACCCACCTGCCCGGCCCTGTCCCTGGCCACTGTCTACACTCCACACAGGCCACTCTGAGGAACATAGGTGCATGGTGAACACGCTGGAAGCCCCACAAATATAAGAGGGAATGAGAAAGATGCAGGACCCAGGTTGTACCTTGGAGTCATCAGAGCCCTGACCTGGGCAGGGAATGTTTAGAGAAAGGAAGCAGTCCGTGCAGGGGACCCCAGAGCAGATCAGCCCACCCCCAAAAGGCCTTTGCCCCCTGTGATCAGAGTACACACACTCAGTGCTGCTGAGGTTCCTTTCCGGGTCTGTCCTGTTCTTTGCATCCATTTTTCCTCTCTCTTTTACTTACAGTCGCATGTCCTCTCCAAGTAACACCTTCTCTACTTTTTGTGCTTAATGCGAGGTAGGAGCCAAAGTTTGAAATAGACAAACAATGTTTTCGTTTGCTGGAAAAAAAAGATGAGGACAATGCTCCTACCTAAGTCAGAGTAAGTGAAACTATCAGGGCCAGGAAGACCTTTTGCCATGTTATCTTTAAAACAGATAACTAGCAGGGACCTCCTGTGTAGCACAGGGAACACTGCTCAATGCTCTGTAATAACCTAAAGAGAAAATAATTTGAAAAAGAATAAACATATGTATACGTATTACTGAATCACTTTGCTCTACACCTGAAACTAACACAACATTGTTAATCAACTGTGCTACAGTATCAAATTTAAATTTTTAAGTAAGTAAAACAAATAATCTTAAATATTTTTGAAAAGTTCAGGCCAAGCCTGTCTCTGCAGGCACCCCTCGGGCTCTCAGATCTCCTTGTTCTTCCCAATTTTCATATGGGAACAAGAGCCTGATAAAGTTCTTTCCTTTATTGTGCAAGAAGGAGGCAAGAGAGGTAAAAGGAACATAGTAAAGGGGAGCCCTGAGCCAGCCTAACTTGATGCAGGTATGAATTTTCCACTTACTACCTGGTCCATCCAGGCAAAGCTATAGTCTTTTCAGTAGTCATGTACGGGTGCAAGAGTTGGACCATAAAGAAGGCTGAGCACCAAAGATTTGATGCTTTTGAATTGTGGTGCTGGTGAAGACTCTTGAGAGTGCCTTAAACTGCAAGGAGATCCAACCAGTCCAACCTAAAGGAAGTCAACCCTGAATATTCATCGGAAGGACTGAAGCTGAAGCTCCAATACTTCGGCCACCTGATGTGAACAGCTGACTCATGGAAAAGACCTTAATGCTGGGAAAGACTGAGGGCATGAGGAGAAGCGGGTGACAGAGGATGAGATGGCTGGATGGCATCACTGACTCAGTGAGCATGAGTTTGAACAAACTCTGACAGAGTGTGGAGGACAGAGAAGCCTGATGTGCTACAATCTATGGGGTCACAAAGAGTCGAACAAGACTTAGTGACTGAACAACAACAATCACTTAGAGCAAGTCTCTAATTTCTGTAAGCCTCAGTTTGCAAGGCAGGAACAACGGTCATGAGTATAATTAGATAATTCAGACTTAACCATTAGGACAGATGCCGGTATGCAGCAGGGTTTTAAAAGTGAGTTCCTGTTGCATGAGGCTTACACTCACTCTTTCTGAAGATGAGAGGAGGAGGTGTGCCCAGGGACACAGGCTGGGACTTTTTGAAGTGGTTTGTGGGCTCATAACAGAAACCAAAAGACTTCTAAGACAGCGTTGCATCCCTGGATGCAAAATAAAAGCCAGCCCAGCCAGAAGACACACTCATGTCAGTGGCTCGAATACCCACCGTCACTTTGCTTTTCAAGTTTAAAAGAAAAATCAACCAAACAAAATCTTTTCTCTCATTTAGTTCTTTTCATTCCTGGGTCTTTGTTCCATGCCTCACTCACCCCAGGTCTCTCTCTCTCTCAAAATCTGTTTTTATCACCACTTCCCCCAAGAAGTGCGCTCCCTGGAACTACATCTGGCTCCCTGATGGTGGCACACATGCCGGCTCCAAGCTCAGCCAGGACCACTCTGCAGAGGTCCTCAGAGGGTGAGGACGCACCTGAGGGCAGGTGGTGCCTGGATGGATGGCAGATACGGGACTAAGCATTAAGCAGATCAAAGGCAGAGACTCAAGGGGGGCACTCATCAACCTGCTGTGTTCATGGCAGGCTTCCGAGAAGAGGGGACCATGCTTGTTAGTGAGCAGTAGCAATGACTGCATCAGAAGATTTATTTTAAAACTTGGAAAATATTTACAGTTATTTTTACTTTCCCACATCACCAATCATAGATATGAATGGCTTCAATCTCCATCAGTAAAACACAGCACCATGCAGTGAGTATTACATCCACTGGAGAACTCCATCTTTGGTTCATCATTAAAAGCTCCTGGATTTGGTCCAGGAGATATTTACTGAGCACCTACCATGCACCAAACCCTGGGTTCTCATGAAGAGTTGAACACATGCCCCTGCAGCAGTTGGAAGAGAGCAGGTGTGGGGGCTGAGTGACAGGTTTGGGGAGCACAAGTCATGGGGTGGGGAGGGGGGATGGGGGGGACAGGAGCACTACAGGCAAGGGGTGTGGCTGGACCAGAGCAAAGGGGACCTGGAGGTCAGGCTTGTGTCCTAAGAGAACTCAGTCCCTGTGCAAACAGAAAGCCCAGGGCCACACCACCCAGGATGGCAGGGCTGCGGTTGAAACTAGGAGGCCCAGCTCCCCTCTCAGGGCTACTCACAGCACATGATGGCTTCCCCAAGCATTTCTTTACATCCTAGCAAATAACAACAGCAGCAACAGTTAATGTTTACTGGGTGGTCACTGTATGCCAAGTGCTATTCTAAGCATGTGACAACTTTATTTCCTGCAACAATCCTGTTTAAAAAATAATAATCATCATTAACCCTCATCTCACAGAGGAGTCTTTAGACACACAGAAAGGTTAAACAACTCAATCAAAGCCACACAGTAAGAAATACAGCTGATACTCAAAGCCCAGCATTCTGAATCCAAAATCCATTTGCTGACCACCTACGTTCTGCTGGCAGGCTAAGGCCATGCTCCCATCTCCACACTGATAAAAGGAAGGCTGGGGGCCATCCTGATGTCTGAATTTCCCACCTGCCCTTTCCTTCAAAGAATCAGGGACATTGACTTGATGTTGCCAGCTTTGACCTCCTCTAGGACATAAGCAAGATGCTCGCTGCAGACCTGGCCCCATACCTGGGCAGGAGAGTCAGCAGTGACACTGGGCTCTGTGCCAGGAGGGGCTACCACCACCTTTTGAGCCCTGAATGCTGACACTGTGCATCTTTCTACTATAATCCCCAGCTGGAAACTGCCAGGCCAGTTGAAAACCATGTAAGCAGTAGTCTGGGAGCAAAGGGGAAAATGGCGGGAAGATAACAAAGTCTCACTGAAAAGCAGCAGGGGCCCAAATAGCAGTCAGAACTACCAGTCTGGGGGCGGCATGCTGCTGGTGTTATTTTGCAGAAAGACAGACAGTATGTCAGTCTTCCTAAACGCGTTCAGCCCTTTGCTTCCTGGCCTGCACAGAGGAAGAACTGACCTAAATCCCTTTCTTTCAAAGAAGCCTGAAAAAACCATCATAAAAGGTCTGTGCTGGGCAGGAGGATGGAGATCTGAGGATGGAGAACAGGGAGTGAAAGGGTACTTGCTGAGTGTACTGCTTGCCAGGCACGCCTCAAAGGGTCTTGTATTCATTATCTTTTTTCATCTTCTGATGTGGGTGTGATGAGTGTGCCTGTTCCAACGACAGGAGGCCAAGGCACAGATGGTTCGGGAACTAGTGCTGGGGCCCACGCTCACAGAGGCGGTGTCAGGTCAGCCCCAGGGCCCGGCTCCCACCCAGCACACCACCAGCCTCCCCCACCAAGTCCTGGGCCAGGATCTGAGAAGCTTTATTATTCTTTTGTTCTGTGACTCCAAGCCTTGTGCCCTGGTGATCCATCTGAGGGCTCAGCACCCACGGATCCATGATGGAGCACATGCCCGGCTTGGAGATAGACAAGCGAAAGGCCTGTTCCCACCTCAGTGAGATCACATCAGCGGCTGACACAGACATCGACAAGAGCAGCACAGAGAAACATGTGCTGACCAAGTCCATCCAGAGATCCCACTGACCCTCGATTCAGTACGTCTCTGCCCACTGTCATCCCCTCCCCTGGGTTCCATATTTCCCTTGTGCATGTTCATCGCTCAGTTATGTCCGACTCTTTGTGACCCCATGGACTGTTACCCTGCCAGACTCCTCTGTCCATAAAATTCTCCAGGTAAGAATACTGGAGTGGGTAGCCATTCCCTTCTCTAGGGGACCTTCCTGATCCAGGGATTGAACCCTGGTCTCTTGCATTGCAGGCAGATTCTTTACCTTCTGAGCCACCAAAGCCCCTCCATATTTCCATTAATTAGAACTAAACACAGAGACAGACAAGCCGGAGAGCTAACAGCCTCTCACCTCTCCCAGGCCCCTCTTCTCTCAGGTGCAACCAGGGCTGCTATTTCCAGAGCACAAACATCTCTGTGGGATGACCTGGCCATGCCTGTACGTGGGCTCCTCACTGCCCACCTACACCCACCAACATCCCTTTGCTCTGTCCCACTTCCCTCCTGCAGCCGGGACCCCTCCATCGCCCTCTGTAATGACCCCAGCTGGTTCCCCATCACCTACCATAGGGGGTCAACTATGATGGCAGACTTGAGGTCCCTCCTACCTCTGTGGACTCCCTCCAGGGGTCTGCCCCCGACCACCAGGCTGTCCGCAGACAGCGTCATCTTCCTGAAATAATGAGGATACGAGTTGACATGTCAAGAGCGGCTGCTGACCCTGCACTGAAGGCTGCACAGAAATTACCTTGTTTAGGTCTCTGAGTTGCTCAGACACCAGTGGGGACTGGCTTCAGGAGGGGCTGTGCATAGAATTAAACTCTATGGAGTTTTCGGTTCCCTGGTGGAGCCTGTGATGGAGTGCAGAAGCCTGTGAAGAAGGCGCATGTCTGCTCTGGCACAGAGGAGCCTCCCAAAGAGAGATGGTGTTGAAGCTCAGGCTGAAGGGCAAGGGGGCCTTGACTCAGCAAGTCCTGGGCGGGGACATGACTGACCGACTGAACTGAACTGAATCCTCACAAGCACCCAACAAGGTGCAGTATACTTTGAGACCCACTCTAGAGCCAAAAAGAGAGGCTTCAAGAAGTCAAATAACAAGCCCACAGAGTGAGTAAGAGGTAATGATGGGTCTGACCCCAGATTTTCTGCCTGCAGAGCCCATGTTCCTAACACACCCGCCCAGGATTGCTGAGTCAAGGCCCCCTTGCCCTTCAGCCTGAGCTTCAACACCATCTCTCTTTGGGAGGCTCCTCTGTGCCCGAGTGGACATGTGCCTTCTTCATGGTGATCCTGCACTCCATCACAGGCTCCACGAGGGAACCGAAGACTCCATAGAATTTAATTCTAACCACAGCCACTCCTGAAGCCAGTCCCCACTGGTGTCTGAGCAACTCAGGGACCACCGTCTCCCACGTGCCTTGCCCAAGGCCAACTAGGGCCGAGGGACCAAATTAATTCATTTGATGAAGGCACACAAGAGCCTGGATACTCTCTGGGTTGTGGGTTTCGAGGGTATACTATACTCATTTCTTGCTCTCCTTTCTCTCTAGTCTTAGTTGTGGGTGCTTTTTCTTTGGTGGAGGGAGTGGGTAAGTTAGTTGAGGGGTGAGCCAGAATAAAGGAAACAGAGAACTTGTTACTGAGTCCTGTACAGGGCTTTAGGCTTTAGGAGAGAAAAGGACATTCACCAAGCAAGGAGACCCCAAGGGTCAGGTTGCTCCACAGTGAGGGATCCAGACCCAGAGGCTAGGATGCATGCTTTCAATCCAGCTTGGCCACGCTTACTAGCCATGTGATCTGCAGCAGGTCATCTAACCTCAACAAGCCTCCTTTCCTGATGGATGGAATGTGGGCAAAGTATCACCCTCATTAGAGTTGCTGTGAGGGTGAGATGTGTTAATAAATGAAGCAGTTTCAGAAATATGTCTAGCTGTATTATTATTTTGAAATTGAAAGTGTAGTCTCAACTCTCAAGGGCTGCAGAAAACTTGAGAGAGTTTTCTCCATCCATTTAAAATAATCTCTCTACATTTTAAATAATGCAGGATGGTTTATAATGAAATAGTCATTGATCTGGATGGATGCAACTCATATAACAGAATAACAAAGTAGGAATCAGGAGAGCTGGGTTTTCAACCCAATTCTGTCTCTAACCAGCCACGTAACTTTGGGGCAAGTTTCTTAACCTCTCCTATGTGCGTTTCCTTTGACTGCAAACCAGAGATCATGGTAATGACTTGGATGTTTTGGGTAAGAATTAGAATAGACAGCTTAGTCTATTTTTAGTACTTAGCCCAGTTGAAGAGTGCCAAGATCACTTTATAGAGATAGAAAAGACTTTTTGACAAATGATGTTGAGACAGCTGGACACTGACTTGCAAACGAAGGCAGGTGGACTCTTACCTCATATCAGATACAGAAATTAACTCAACTACCATACTACCCACCAATTCCACTCCTGGGTACAGATCCGAAAAGACCAAAATACAAATTTAAGAAGATATGTGCACCCCAGTGATCACAGTAGCACTATTTACAATAGCCACGATATGGAAGCCACCTAAGGCTCTATTGAGAGATGACTGGATGAAGAAGATGTGGTACAAATATACAATGGAACACTACTCACCCATAAACAGGAATGACATTTTGCCATTTGCAGAAGCATGAATGAACCTGAATAACATTATACTAAGTGAAATAAGTCAGACAGATAAAGACAAATATTATGCAATATCACTTAAATGTGAAATCTAACAAATACAACAAACTAGTGAACATGACAAAAAAAAAAAAAAAAAAGCAGCAGACTCACAGAGAATAAACTAGTGGTTACCAGTGGGAGGAAGGAAAGGGAAAGGCAAAGAGATACAAACTACTATGTATAAAATAAGCTACAAGGATGTACTATACAACATGAGGACTCTGCCAATATTTTATAATAATTTAAGTGGAGTATAACCTTGAAAAATTGTGGATCACTATATTGTAACTCCATAATTTATGCCAAAGAATTGATGCTTTTGAACTGTGGTGTTGGAGAAGACTCTTGAGAGTCCCTTGGACTGTAAGGAGATCCAACCAGTCCATTCTAAAGGAGGTCAGTCCTGGGTGTTCTTTGGAAGGACTGATGCTAAAGCTGAAACTCCAATACTTTGGCCACCTCATGTGAAGAGTTGACTCATTGCAAAAGACTCTAATGCTGGGAGGGATTGGGGCAGGAGGAGAAGGGGACAACAGAGGATGAGATGGCTAGATGGCATCACCAACTCGATGAACATGGGTTTGGGTGAACTCTGGCAGTTGGTGATGGACAGGGAGGCCTGGCATGCTGCAATTCATGGGGTCACAAAGAGTCAGACACGACTGAGTGACTGAACTGAACTTATATATTATTTGATAACTATACTTCAATAAACAAATAATAGGTTCTTTTTTAATTAACTCAAAATGGGCTAAGGAATTAAATGTGACAGCTAAAACTTTATAGTTTCAGAAGAAAACATAAGTATAAATCTTCTTCCCACATGGAGTGAGTTCAGAGGGCTTCTTGGGTCTGGTCTGAGCAGACCCAGCCTTCACGTGTTTCCTCTGAGAGAAGATAGATGCACACAGAAAGTGTTAATTCTCCTCTCCTGCTCCAAGGACCAGGCTCTGGCCTTGGGAATCACTGAAAAAGTTTCCTCTGAGTCCAGGTGTGTTTGGCTAACCTGGGATTCAGAATTAGGGAAGCCCCTGACCCATATATAATGACATAAGCCACTTTCTTTATGCATTACAGACGTATTAGCATCCAACTGCCTTCAGCTCAGTTCAGTTCAGTTCAGTCGCTCAGTCGTGTCTAACTCTGTGACCCCATGAATTGCAGCACGCCAGGCCTCCCTGTCCATCACCAACTCCCGGAGTTCACTCAGACTCACATCCATCAAGTCAGTGATGCCATCCAGCCATCTCATCCTCTGTCGTCCCCTCTTCCTCCTGTCCCAATCCCTCCCAGCATCAGAGTCTTTTCCAGTGAGTCAACTCTTCACATGAGGTGGCCAAAGTACTGGAGTTTCAGCTTTTGCATCATTCCTTCCAAAGAAATCCCAGGGCTGATCTCCTTCAGAATGGACTGGTTGGATCTCCTTGCAGGCCAAGGGACTCTCAAGAGTCTTCTCCAACACCACAGTTCAAAAGCATCAATTCTTTGGTGCTCAGCCTTCTTCACAGCCCAACTCTCACAGCCATACATGACCACAGGAAATACCATAGCCTTGACTAGACGGACCTTAGTCAGCAAAGTAATGTCTCTGCTTTTGAATATGCTATCTAGGTTGATCATAACTTTTCTTCCAAGGAGTAAGCCTTACTCCTATAGAATTCTCAATTGGTTCAAAACTCAGGTCATTAATAACAGAGCCATCTTCCAAGCCCCTCCATATCCTCAACAACTGCTTCAAAATGGCAGGTAAAAGGGGCTTTAGCTGAAGTGCACATAGAAGAAAATAAAACAGGGAAAATGAACAGCTTGACTCCATTAGGTGGGTAGAGAGGAAACCCACCAGGAGGGTGATAGCTGAGCAGAGGATTTTCACTAGCTAAGGGAGCAAAGAAGGAAATTCCAGAAAGTGGGTTGCCTTGAGAATCGTCCCAGAAATGAGACAGTAGAGAAATATTCATAGAACAGAGAAAAGCTCATTGTGGATAAACCCAGATTTCGAAGGGAGATGAGTGGAGAAGACTCATGGGTGGTGTCATTTTTTTTATTGAGCTGTAATCATAACACTGTATATGTTTGAGATGTACAGTGTGTTGATTTGATACATTTACATTTTCAATATGATTGCTCTGACACCTCCGCCATGTCACGTAATTATCATTTCTTTATGTGGTGAGAAAACTTAAAGTCTAGTTTCCCAGCAACTCAGAGGTGTAAAATACAGAACTGTTGACTAATAATCACAGTTCTGAGCTCTCCATCTCCAGAACCTATTTATCGTCTAATTGCAAGTTTGTACCCTGTGACCGATATCTCCCCATCTCCCCTACAGCCCCCTGGTAACCACCATTCTACTTTCTGTTTCTCTGAGATTGGCTTTGTAGAGTTCACAGATAAGCAACATCATACAGTATTTGTCTTTCTCTGTCGGACTTATCTCACTCAGCCTCACATCCTCAAGCTCCATCCACACTGTCACACGTGGCAGGGCTTCCTTCTCCCTCATGGATGAATAATACTAGTACACTGTGTGTGTGTGTCTGTGTGTGTGTCTATGTGTGTGTGTGTGTGTGTGTCTGTCCCACATCTTATTTATCCATTGGTCCAGTTCTTCCATTGATAGACATTTGCTTCCATCTCCTGGGCTTGTGAGTAATGTCTCCATGAACATGAGAGTGGGTGATGGCATTGCTGATAGAAGGAGAAAGGTAGTCACTGTTAGCGACACCCTGGGGACCCAGTTAGGGAGTTTGGGGATGAAAGTAACATGGTAGTGTACCTGCTTTCTCATTAAAGATCACTGCACTGGACGGTAGAAGGTGGGATGAAGGCTGACTGAAGGCAAGAAAACCACCAAGCAGAAGCCCATCAGCAAGGCGCCAAAACAAGCAAGAGCGAATTGTCAAAGGTGCTGCAGAAAAAGTGGGCAAGCAGGGACGGACTCAAAGACTGTCGGGGTCAAGGCCATTTGGGTGGCATCTAAGATGCTGCCACCTGCCAGCTGTGGGGTCCCAGGACAATCATTTCAACGCTCTGCTCAGTATTAACTGTTGGATCCACTCCCAAGGTGAGGTCAGGATTAAATGAGGGCGTGGATACCTACATGCTTTCTTCTAACTGGGGTAAAATTCATGTAATGTAAAGTCCACCATGTTAAGGTGTGCAATTCAGTGGCTTTGAGTATATTTGCAATGCTGTGCAACCATTGGCACTAATTTCAGAACATTCTCATCACCCCAAGATGGAACCATGCACTCATTACCAGTCAGTTCCCAGCCTTTGGCATCCACTAATGTACTTTCTGTCTCTATGGATTTGCCTATTTTGTATATTTTATTTAAATGTAATCACCTGATACGTGGGCTTTTATGTCTGGCTTCTGTCACTTATCATGATGTTTTCAAGATTCATCCACATTGCAGCATGTATCAAGACTTCACTCCTTTTTATGCCTTAATAACGGATTCCATGGTATGTATATTCCACATGCTGCTTATCTCTTCATGAGTTGATGGACATTTTGCATTGTTTCCACTTTAAGGCTATTAGGAATAATGCTGCCCTGAACATTTGTGTATGGGTTTTTGTTTCAATACCCTTTTTTAAACTAAAAGACATTCATTCACTTCATTTGATTATTTACTCAGCACCAGAGGGTGTGCTAGCTTCTGGGATGAGAACCATCCACGGGACAGGTAAGGTGTCTGACCATTAGGTATATACATTTTATCAGGGAGAGAAGCAGTAAATGAGGAGGCAAATAAATAAACAAGGTATCAGGCTGGCAAAAAATTCATTTGGGTTTTCTCATAAGACTAAATAAATTTGGCCAACCCAATAATGCAAATGATGATGTCTTATGAAAAGGATACAGAGCAATGAGTGAGCACAGTAACTGATGAAGGAAGAAGTGAGGATTTAGGCAAGATGATCCATGCATTGGTCAGGGTTCCAGAGAAAGAGTAACATTAGAATGTGCATATACAAAGAGAGGCTTATTTTTAAAAATTGGTTCATGTGATTGTCATGCTTGGCAAGTCCAAAATCTGCAAAGTGGGCCAGCAGATTGAAGACCCAGGGGACAACACATGTGGCAGCTCAAGTCCAAAGGTTATTCACTGACAAAATACCCTCTTGCTTGGGGGAAGGCAATCTTTATTCTAGAACAAGACCTTCGACTGATTAGATGCGACCCACCCACATCACAGAGGCAATCTGCTTTACTCAAAGTTCACCCATTTACAGGTTACTCTCATCCACAGAAACACCATCACAGAAACATCCAGGATAATATGTACTACATCAGTCTCGCGTATGATGGCCTCACCTAGTTGACAAGAAATTAACTGTCATAATCAAGAAAGGTGTCCTTAAGGAGTAATAATTCTGGCTGTGATGTGAGGAGTAGGAGCCGTCTATGCAAAAAGCTAGAGGGAAAGCAGGCCAAGCAGAAGAAACAACATGTGCAAAGGCCTCAGGGAGGCCAACTGTACAAATTAGCTCTGGGTTGAGGCAGCTCAGAGCCATGATATCAGGTGGTGAGCAGAGCAGACGCAAAGGGAAGGACATTCTTTTTTAGAGAAGGAGACGGGCTTGTGGTCGCTCCTCCATACTCCACTGCATGAGACAACCAACCTCCAAAGCCACATTCTTCTGCGGGAGGTGGGCTGGAAACAGCATTTCCAGGCAGCCACACAAAAAGAAGTCACCAGGGCTTTTGAAAGAAAACACCAGGAAAGGTAACATCGAACATAAATAAGATTTCTCAAGGCTGTTTCCCACGCTTCCAGAAACAGACAAATTTACTTCTAAAAAGTCCTGCTGCGTCTGCGTCTATCACCAGCCTTAGGAAGCCTGCATCTGGGACAGCTGGGATGCAGGTCGCCTTCTGTAACGTTTGCACTTCACGGCTTAGACAGCACCTCAGCCCACAGTAGTTTGATTTCCCCCAAGATCCCAGCAGCGGCCCATCACCTTGATTGCTTCTGATCAAGGCAAACTGAGAAAAATGAAGAAGAGACATCTGTTCTCTTTCTGTCACTTGAGCCAGCAAACACCTGCAGTCAGTGCGGCCACTCAAAACCAATGTGAAAGTCAACCCCACACAAGGTGCCCTGATGCAACACAAGGAATTAAAACTTGGCTCTGTCCTCCATTCAGAAGGAAAAATCACAGGCTGCCTTTTGCCAGAACCCGCTGCCTGTGTGTTTCAGTCACACAAGTCTGTCACGGGAAGTACTGGCTTGTCCTACCTCTTGACCTCATCTTTGCCACTTGTCATCTGTCCCCACCTGTGCCAAATGCATGCCATCACCGTCTGTTAGGAAGCACTCTGCACCATTGCCTCTCACCTGACTGGCTGTGCAGCCTCCTCCTGGGCTCCTTGGGAGTTTCTTGGCCCCTCCTTGAGTTCCCCGGCCCCGTCTTGAGTTCCCCCTGCTGCTGACCAGCCATGGTCCCCTCCCTACCTCCTCCTTCTCTCTGCAGACCTCACCTCAAACCTCCAGTCAAGCCCCAAAGCTTTCACTTTTTCCATCAAGTCATGCTGCCTTTCACCTCTGCACCTTTGCACAGGTGTTCCTTCTACTGGGAACATCCCTCCTGGGCAGTCCCCTCCCTTACAGTCATCAATGAGTTAACCTGATCCCTCCATCAAGTCTCAGCTTTGGAAACCCTGTTGTTTTCATTAGGACCAAAATCTATTGTACAGAATGAAGTGAGTCAAAAAGACAAAAACAAATATATCATATCATTAAATATATGAGGAAGATCCCCTGGCAAAGGATATGACAACCCACTCCAGTATCCTTGCCTGGAGAACCTCATGGACAGAGGAGCCTGGCGGGCTGTAGTCCACGAGGTGGCAGAGTCAGGCGCAACTGAGTGGCTAACATACAACACATATACAGG
This sequence comes from Nanger dama, assembly GCA_917880005.1. NCBI lineage: Eukaryota > Metazoa > Chordata > Mammalia > Artiodactyla > Bovidae > Nanger > Nanger dama. The sequence continues at coordinate 5,652,517 of CAKJTW010000074.1, read as the reverse complement.
GAATATAGAAAAATGGTAATGATGAACTATTTGCAGGGCAGAAATAGAGGTGCAGTTATAGAAAACTGACCTGTGGACACAGCAGGGGAAGAGAAGGATGTAACAGATTGAGAAAGTAGCATGACGTATACACAGTATCATGTATAAAACAGATAATTAGTGGGGAGCTGCTGCATAACACAGGGAGCTCAGCTCAGTGATCTGTGACAGCCTACGGGCATGCAATGGGTGTGGTGGGAGGCCCAAGAGGGAGCGACTGTATGCATACTTACAGCTGATTCACTTATAGCAGAAACCAACCCAATATCGTAAAGCTGTTATCTTCCAATTAAAAACAAAGAACAAAAGTCCCAGATGGTTGTTTTTGCTGTTGTTCAGTTACTAAGTCATGTCCAACAATTGTGACCCCATAAACTGCAGCATGCCAGACTCCTCTGTCCTCCACGATTCCCCAGAGTTTGTTCAAACTCATGTCTATTGAGTTGGTGATGCCATCCAACCATCTCATCCTCTGTCATCCTCTTCTTCTTTTGCCCTCAATCTTGCCCAGCATCAGTGTCTTTTCCAGTGAGTCAGCTTTTCACATCAGGTGGCCAAAGTATTGGAGATTCAGCTTCAGTATCAGTCCGTCCAGTGAATATTCAGGTTTGATTTCTTTTTGAATTGAGTGGTTTGATCTCCTTGCAGTCCAAGGGATTCTCATGAGTCTTCTCCAGCACCACAACTTGAAAGTATCAATTCTCCATACTCAGTCTTCCTTATGGTCCAACTCTCACATCCAAACAAGTTCCTGAGACACTTGACCAAACACAGATCCTGGACATCAAAACAACCTTCACATGTATCCCCACCACACTGCTCACTGTGGATCCCCAGGGCCCAGGAGAGCACCAAGCAAAGGGCAGGTGCATATCACTACCTTCTGAAGGAATGAATGAATGAATAGCACAGCGACAGTCTCTAGGCATACAATGTTAAAGACTCCTAAGACCATCACTGTGTCATCCATTCATTCAGGTCAGTTCCCAGGCAGGAATTGAGGTCATTCATTTGGACATGACTGAGCTACTTCACTTTCACTTTCATGCATTGGAGAAGGAAATGGCAACCCACTCCAGTGTTCTTGCCTGGAGAATCCCAGGATCTGAGGAGCCTGGTGGGCTGCCGTCTCTGGGGTCGCACAGAGTCGGACACAACTGAAGCGACTTAGCAGCAGCAGCAGCATTCCCACCTCAAGCCCTAGCTACTGACCTCCCTGGGCTATGATTTTCTCCTTTGCCAAGCCTGGAGGATGTACCCCCAGCTTTCAGTGAGTCTGGATGGAACAGCATTGAGGGGCCCTTGAGGCTCTCCTTTGCTGTGGTGATATGAGATGCTAGTCTGTGAAGCTCAAACATGCCTGGAGAAGTTCTGCCATTTCACATTAATTCAAGGAAATTGAGAGATTCCAGGAGGACAAATCACCTTAAAATTTTTAAGTCAGAAAACCACATTACATGAGTCAAGTGAGTGTTAACAAGAACTCCTCTGCTTCAAAGTTTAAGCTCTGGCAGCACTATAATAGGTCAGACATAATGAAATTGGCATTTCTGCAAATCGAAACTCGTCGACCAGCAGCAATTTTAGATCATTTTACTTGATGGGCCCCTTTACAACCCAGGCCTTTTCTTGCCCCAAACCTTCATCTACACTGTGCCCCTGTTTTCAACATCCTTCTGCCCACAGCACCCCACTTAGTCCTCCCAAGGCAGACAGTCCCCAACTTATAATGGTTCAACTTAGGATTTTTGACTTTAGGATGATGCAAAAACAATTAGCATTCAGTAAAAACCATACTTCACATTTTGGATTTTAACCATTTCCCAGGCTAGCTGTATACAGTAAGCCCCTCTGTCATGATGCTGGACAGCGAAATTGTGCCATGGCTCCCAGGCAGCCCTTTCAGGGGTAATCTTTGCTTTTTTGTACTTTAATTTTTTTCTTTCATCATTCCCTTGCAGTACTTTCTCTATAGCACCATGTTTAGAATTTCTATCTCCTATACTTTAAATTAGAGGGCAAATGTTTTGTTTTGTCTTATTTTGGTTATTTAGGGCTTCCCTGGTGGCTCAGAGGTTAAAGCGTCTGCCTGCAATGTGGGAGACCCAGGTTTGATCCCTGGGTTGGGAAGATCCCTTGGAGAAGGAAATGGCAACCCACTTTTAGACAGTAAATGTATTATTTTGTCTTATTTTGGTTATTTAATTAGGAATGGAGTTGTGGGCTATATTTAGTTCAAGATATTCATAGTACATGAAATCTTCTAGGTGTAAACTAGGTGCTTTGTTTAAGCTATATCTTGGTTTGTCCAAGCACACTTTCCAGTATGCTTACCTTGTTATGATTTGTCTCCTCTCATATGGTTGATACGTGTGAATAGATTTAAGTGCATCGTGTTTATTTGAGGAGGGTGATGGGCAGTGTTGATCACAAGGATAAAGGACCAACACTCTGGCAAGCATTTTGTATCCAGACAGCTGTACTCAATTACGTGCCACTGTCCACATTTCATCATAAAGCAGACTTCGTGTTATATGATCCTGCCCTACCGCTGATGTTTTGAGCACATTTAAGGTGGGCTGTGATGTCACGTCAGGTGCAGTAAGTGTATTTTCACATTCTTTTAGAGAAAGAAAGTTGCTTCAATCGGAAAATTCTGAAAAAAAGAAAAGCAAATATATATTAATGCATATATGTGGGATATGAAAAAAATTGTACAGGTGATCTTATTAACAAAGCAAAATAGATATACATCTATGTAGAAAACAAGCATATGGATATCAAGGGGGAAAGATGGGTGGGATGAATTGAGAAATGGAGATTGGCATAGATATATTGATGTCTTGTGCCATGTTAGTAGCTCAGTCGTGTCCGACTCTTTGTGACCCCATGGACCATTGCTCCTCTGTCCATAGAATTCTCCAGGCAAGAATATTGGAGTGGGTTGCTATTCCCTTCTCCAGGGGATCTTCCCAACCCAGGGATCGAACCCATGTCTCCTGAACTGCAAGCAGATTCTTTACCATCTGGGTTACCAGGGAAGCCAATACACTATTGAAGCTATGCATAAAATATGAAACTAATGAAATGATAGCACAGAGAACTCTGCTCAGTGCTCTGTGGTGATCTAAATAGGAGGGAAATCCAAAACAGAGGGGATATATGTATACATTAGCTGAGTCATTTTGCTCTACAGCAGAAACTAACACAACAATGTAAAGCAACTATACTTAAAATCTTTTAAAACAAATATTTTAAAAATAAATAAATGGCAAAATCAATACAATATTGTCATTAGCCTCCAATTAAAATAAATAAATTTAAATAAGTAAATAAAAATCCAAAAAAAGAAAAGCCAGCAACTGGGGAGAAGGTGGACTTACGTCCTCAGACCAACTCAAAAGATTCTGTGCAGCCATGGTGATGTTTAAAGAAGGAAAAGGAAGTCAGGGATTCAACAAGGCAGGAGGCTGGGTTCTGCATCCTTCCTCACTGCATGCAGACTGGCTTGCTCTTCAGATGTTACCTTGTCTATAGGATTGCTAAGGGGCTATTGGAGGTAGAGAGCCAGTTATTCTTTAACTGCTGATACTTTAAACTTACAATGAATTGATGGAGACATGACCTTATCATCAGTCAAGAAAGATCTGTAGCAGCTGGCTAACTCCTAATCATCCTTCAAGGCACAGTTCGGGCATCACTTCCTCTAGGAAGTTTTCCTTAAGCACAGTATTAGCTATCTATTGCTACATAATGGTATTACCACAAACTTAAGGGGTAAACCAATATACACTGTCTTGTCTGACAGCTCCTATGGGTCAGGAGCCCAACCATAGCTTAGCTGTGTTCTATGAGGTTATCATTGAAGTATCTGCTGGGGCTGAGTTCTCACTCCAGCCACTGGTGTGGTGGCTGGAAAAAATTCCTTGCTGTATGCATCTCTCCAAAGGGCAGTTCACATGGTCACTTTCTTCATCAAAGCCAGGCAGGTAGCAAGATGGGCGTTCTACTCTTATTTAACATAATCGAGGGTTATCAGTTACCTCTGCTGTTTTCTACTGGATAGACAGAAATCACAGGTCCTTTGTGGGGAGGTCACTACTCAAGGACGTGAGCGCCAGACAGTGGGGAAAAGGAGAGGGACATCTCAGAGTTTATCTAGTATAGCCAACAGGACTGAATTATGGTTCCTCCTTGACGTACCCACTGCCTCAGGCATGCCTATACCTTTAGCTTTGCTATTTAAGCCTAATGATTTTCTGCTTATGTGCCTCCACTCCCCTAATAACTTGTGAGATTTTTGCTGGATGGAAAAACTACCATAAGTGTCACAATGCCTGGCACACAGCAGACACTAAGTACACGTTTGGCAGACTCACTAATTGATGGCATGGATGCTAAATGGACAAGTCACTGGACCACCCAGACCAAAAGTATCTCCTAGGCTGCATCCATGTTCAGTCAAGCCTGGGTATACTAAACCCAGTCGTTGCATTCCACAGTTAAATTACCAAATTGAAATTAGATGAATGAAATAATAGAGGAAATTTCACTGCACTAAAGAGCACAGGCACTAATTGAGATTTTGTGACACCCCATCAAAGATTGGTTCTGGATGCAGCTGAGGTGAGCATTCTGATTGCAGAATTAAATGACCCAGCAACGAGCCCCTCCTCAGATGTGAGTCCTGGGGTCAGTGCTGCTATATCATGATCATTAAAACAGAGAAAGAGCAAACACGAGAATAAAGAGGGACTGGAAAGGAAGAGAGGGCAAAAATATTGGCAAGAACAAGGGAATGAGATGTAAAAATATTAAAATTAAGATATTTAGTGTGCAGTAGCCAAAGACACTCCAAAGAAATGGACGGGGCTTATGGAGATAAAAAGATGGTGGAAGGTCAAATCCAGCTTCTAAAAAAAAGTGACTAAACCAGGGAGAACCTCAAACTTACATCTCTCCCTGGATTTAGGGTGTTTAGACCTATGATCCCACTCCAGTACTCTTGCCTGGAAACTCCCATGGATGGAGGAGCCTGGTGGGCTACAGTCCATGGGGTCGCTGAGTCAGACACGACTGAGCGACTTCACTTTCACTTTTCACTTTCATGCATTGGAGAAGGAAATGGCAAACCACTCCAGTGTTCTTGCCTGGAGAATCCCAGGGATGGCAAAGCCCAATGGGCTGCCGTCTGTGGGGTCGCACAGAGTCGGACACGACTGAAGCGACTTAGCAGCAGCAACAGCAGACCTATGATACTTAAAACTTTCTGTTTATGAAATACCTTTGATAGGGCAGGCTTGTTGCTAGGAGCTATGGACACAGTGGTATCCAGACACACCTGGCCCCTGCACTCACAGAGTGTACACCCCACCATGGAGAAAACTGGTTAGAAACAACATGTGAGTAAATAACCACAACAATTTCAGCCTGGGATTGTCTGCTCAATAAATGGCTATGGTGGCAATGATAAAGGTTGTTCTCTATAATCACTAGTTTTACTAGCTCAGCTATTTAATCTGTGTGACCATCAGTGTCTTCATCTGTAAATTCTGGCTAACAATCTCTAACTGCCAAATCAGCACTGGTATTAAGTCAGTGGCTCAGATGGTAAAGAAGCCACCTGCAATGCAGGAGACCTGGATTGGGAAGACCCTGTGGAGAAAGGGAATGGCAACCCACTTCAGTATTCTTGCCTGGAAAATCCCACAGACAGAGGAGCCTGTGGGGCTACAGTCTATAGCTGGCTGCAAAGAGTCAGACACATCTAAGCGACTAACACACATACACACACAGTCAGTGAAAATATAAACCACATAGTACATGGCACTGAGAAGGCCTTTAATGTCACTGCTATTACTATCTAATTTAATTGTCCAGTTGCATTTCCACTTTAAGTCCTACCGCCATGCTGGACTATTAGGAGATGCTTGGTTTATGTGGGTTGAGCTCTGAGACTGGGCTTTTTGACAGAGCATGCAGGCAGCATTGCTGTTTAGATACAGATGCGTGTTTTCATAAAGAAAACCATCATATTTCTTATTTTATGAGCCCAGGGAAGTTATTAAATTAAATAGTTCCCTTCCTGATTGTCAACCATACTATCACTACCCCCAGCCAGTCATGCTAAAATTAGTAACAACCTTACTGATTCAGAAACCCAAACGGGTATACAGATAAATCAACAAAATAACATGTCTACATGATATTATGGTCCAAAAGGGAAAAACAAAACACATGTCAGCAGACCTGGTTTCCAGTAATAATAATGTGCCATTGGCTCATTTATGATATTGAGAAAATCACTTTCCCTCTTTAGGTCAAAGCATACTCCCTTTAAATTTAAATTAAGTAAATTAGAAGTCAGGCTCAGATAGTTTCCTTTCTTTTTTTTTAACAGATAGTATACAGAATTTTCAGAAAGATAGCTGATAAGGTAAGACTCTCTAGGGTCTCTTGGCTCTTTGCTTGTAGACATATGGTGGGCTTGTTATCCCCATCCCTGATAAAGTTAGATACATTCATGTGACTTGTTCTGACCTTATGGATGTGAGTAGAAGTGACTTGTGTCACCACTAGTCATAAGGTTCAAGGTCTCACATGATTCAGCTCAGTCATTTTTTCTCTCTGACATGGATGATTTGCAATGTTTGAGATGGTGTTGTTCCATCAGCCTTGTCTCTGAATGCCCTCCATGCTGACCAATGAGATCATGGATGTGTTGTTACTGCAGCAGGACCCAGCCTATCCCGATAGAGAGAACTGTGATGAGGCAGGGAAGGATAATCCAAGTCCAAAGAGAAGGAGTCTGGTCAGAGGAGGAACTCACGAAATCAAGAGCTGAAACTGTCCTTGAATGGCATGCAGGGCCAGCTATCAGAGCAGGTCACCTGAGAATTATCTCTAGAACACACACAAAGACCCTCTTTCCTCAGGGACTTTCAGCACTGGGATCATTGGTGATGTGGCTCGTGTTTGGGTGGGATCTGGGAAGAGCTGGTAGGTTATCAAGGTCAGCGGCTGTGGAGTGTCTAAATCATGTGTGTCTCTAGTCTACAGGGCGGCTGCCATTCTCCTGGCCATGCAAGGCAAAGGACAGACAGAGCTGACTGGTGACATCTTGGTGCCTTAGAGAGAGCAGGACCATCTCAATTGGAGGTCTTGGTACACATTTCTACTTCTGCCAGCTCATGAATCCGAGATTCAGTTGTGCTGGGAAAATACAATGCAACCAAAGCTGCCTGTCCAAAGAACCCTCTAAATTATTGGGCCCCAACAGTTTTGGCATCAAGGATCAGTTTTATGGAAGACAATTCTTCCATGGAAGCCGGGGGCAGGGTGGTGGTGGTTTCGGGGTGATTCAAGTGCATTACGTTTACGTGCACTCCATTTCTATGAGCATTACATCAGCTCCACCTCAGATCATCAGGCAGCAGATCCTGGAGGCTGGGGACCTCTGCTCTAAATAACAAACAACGTCAGTTAGAGAGGTGACTTTGCAACAAAGGAGGGAGTGACTGTGGGTGAGTTATTCATCTTTTCATGAATAAGGCCGGTGCTGTGAGCCTGAAGGGGGTGGGCTTAATAAATGGCAGTGGGAGAAATGTAGGTTAACCCCAGAAGGAGGGCACGTCAGCGAGGGTTATGAAACACCAGGAGGAGTGACGGATGAGGTTGTGTCATCTGCTCTCCCTGAAGGTCCCCAGCAAGGAGATGGAAAATTCTCTCAAAGTCAGATGTTGAAGGACAAGTCCAGGCCCTGTCTAGTGGGAGGTGGGTTGGGGGTCTTGAGTAGGAGTTAGGTTGCATTGTGGGGAAGTGGTGATAATAAATTCCATTCCTCTTTCCTACTCAGGCTCTCAACAGATTGAGAAATCAGACAAAGAGCAAGGCAGAGGGAGGTCAGCCCATAACCTGGGAGTGAGGGCCACAGAGGTCTGTGCAATGCCCTACATGAGCAGACCAACCAACCAGCAGCAGCCCAGCAGCCCTCCAGCCACACATGGGGACAGAGCCCTGGAAGGGGCCCCTTCCAGGGTTATCTCTGCATGCACCTTGCTCTCTAAAGCAGAGTAAGGGCCAGGCCGAGCTGAGCATGCCCCATGTGACCTTGTCCACTCTCCACTCCTGTGCCTGGGGACAGAGGAAGAGGACAAGCAACGGGATCATGTCCAGTGGGATTCCTACTAGGGAAGGGGCTCCCACGGGAGCAGGAATACCCCCTCCTCAGTTCCAGTCACTTCCTGCCTCAATCCACTGCATGATGTCCAAGTGTTTTCCAGGACCTTCAAGTCCATTATTGCATTTAATCTCTTGACAACCATGGGGAAAAGGTATCAGCACCACACACAGCTCACAGACAAGCAGACGGGTATCAGCCAGTGGAGACAGGCCAGGCTTCTGATCCCATTTTATCTGCCCCTTGTATTTTTTTTAATGCCTAAGAATGAAAGTGAAGTCACTCAGGCATGTCCGACTCTTTGCAACCCAATGGACTGCAGTCTACCAGAATCCTCCTTCCATGGGATTTTCCAGACAAGGGCACTGCTGGAGTGGGTTGCCATTTCCTTCTCCAGGGAAGTCCTGGCAAAGAGCAATCCTTTACTTTGGAAAATTCTTACCAATAACGTAGGCAGAAGTTAGATATGCATACTGATATTAAATTACTCTCCATCCCTAAAAGCCACTCTACCCATAAGATCAAAATGGTTTTATGGTTTTACAGGGAATATTACCCAAAAGTGTCTGAGAGACACAAGAGGAGAAGAGAGGAAAGAATCTCCGATGCCCAGAGTTCAGATCCCATCAGTTGAAAGACCAAAGACCTGCTGGGGAGAAAGGGGAGGTGGGTCAGGAAAATCCAGCTGCTGAGTCTCAGAGCTGGGAGCTAAACCCCGTAGCTGTGAATCTCAGTCTTTATTCCTCGCTGGCTTCCTCCACCAGGACACGGGCACCTGTGGACCCATACGCACTCAAATGCACAGGACATGGTCTGAGCCACAGCTTTATGGACCTGCCACTGTGTAACTTTAGGCAGGTCACCTAAACACTTGATTCGCAGTCCTCAGACCCAAGCAAGAAACCATCCTAATATCAGGTCCACCTGCTCACAAACTCTCTTGTGAGAGAATAACCAGGAGGAATTTTACAATTCAGCAGTACTTGAACCGTGAAATTCCTGATGTTCAAAGGCAGAGGAACCAGAGATCAAATTGCCAACATCCACTGGATCATCGAAAAAGCAAGAGAGTTCCAGAAAAACGTCTATTTCTGCCTTATTGACTATGCCAAAGCCTTTGACTGTGTGGATCACAATAAACTGTGGAAAATTCTGAAAGAGATGGGAATACTAGACCACCTAACCTGCCTCTTGAGAAATCTGTATGCAGGTCAGGAAGCAATAGTTAGAACTGGACATGGAACAACTGACTGGTTCCAAATAGGAAAAGAGAGTACATCAAGGTTGTATATTGTCACCCTGCTTATTTAACTTCTATGCAGAGTACATCATGAGAAACCCTGGACTGGAAGAAACACAAGCTGGAATCAAGATTGCCGGGAGAAATATCAATCACCTCAGATATGCAGATGACACCACCTTTATGGCAGAAAGTGAAGAGGAGCTAAAGGGCCTCTTGGTGAAAGTGAAAAAGGAGAGTGAAAAAGTTGGCTTAAAGCCCAACATTCAGAAAACGAAGATCATGGCATCCGGTCCCATCACTTCATGGGAAATAGATGGAGAAACAGTGGAAACAGTGTCAGACTTTATTTTTGGGGGTCCAAAATCACTGCGGATGGTGACTGCAGCCATGAAATTAAAAGATGCTTACTCCTTGGAAGAAAAGTTATGATCAACCTAGATAACATATTCAAAAGCAGAGACATTACTTTGCCGACTAAGGTCCATCTAGTCAAGGCTATGGTTTTTCCTGTGGTCATGTATGGATGTGAGAGTTGGACTATGAAGAAGGCTGAGCACTGAAGAATTGATGCTTTTGAACTGTGGTGTTGGAGAGGACTCTTGAGAGTCCCTCAGACTGCAAGGAGATCCAACCAGTCCATTCTGAAGGAGATCAGCCCTGGGATTTCTTTGGAAGGAATGATGCAAAAGCTGAAACTCCAGTACTTTGGCCACCTCATGGCGAAGAGTTGACTCACTGGAAAAGACTTAGATACTAGGAGGGATTGGGGGCAGAAGGAGAAGGGGAAGACAGAGGATGAGATGGCTGGATGGCATCACTGACTCGATGGACATGAGTCTGAGTGAACTCCGGGGTTGGTGATGGACAGGGAGGCCTGGCGTGCTGCGATTCATGGGGTCACAAAGAGTCGGATATGACTGAGCGACTGAACTGAACTGAAGAGATGGAAAATAAAAATTTAAAGTTGGGGCTGCTTCTGCAGAGGGCAGCACTTCCAAGGAAGGGAATGGTATTGATTCTGCATAGTTACATCATCTCCTTTGCCCCAGACCAGGGCTGAAGGGACTTTCCTGTGGCTTTGTCCAGGTTAAGGCTTGAAAATTTCATCTTAGCTCCTTATACTTACAATCCTTTCTATTTTGTGACCAAGAAAACTCAAGCTTTAAATTCAGGCTGAGAGCTCTGGAAAGCACCTCCTCCCGCTGCCAGTGGAAACAGCCCCAAGGCCTAGGATAACCCTAGAGACAGGATAAGGACTGGTTACAACTCACCTACACTCTGCACCCACATGTTTCGAAAACTCATTTAAATCCATTTTAAGTTAAAAAAAAAAATTCCCTCAAGGAAAGAAAAGTAGTGAAACAAAACATCCAAACAGCTCACAACTAAAACATTTTGTTCCAGAATTTTTTTCCCCCAAAATGTGATGATAATGCAGCAAGAGGAAAGAAATATCTTTAAAGGTTATGTCACTTCTGCGAGCAGAAGTCGAGATCATCCATCAGTGCTTGAAAATTATATAGATTCCCCTGCAAGCCAACGAATGTCCACCTACTGTGGGTGGAAACGGACATTGGGAGGCACAGGAATGGATAAGCGGGAGGGAGGTCAGCGCTGCTTCCTGGCTGACAGCCTGGGTATTGAACAGAAGAAATCAGCCAACTGTATGTATTTATAAAGACCGGTGAAAGGAAATGATCTCATCCAAGAGCTCACACGTGAACCAGAAAACAAGCCCCACCTCACGGAGCACATCCTTGTGGAATGAGATGGACCTCCACCAAGAGAACAAATAATTTCAGTGAGTAACCAGTGCTGGGGCTTCTCTGGCTGCTCAGTGGTAAAAAAAAAAAAAAAAAAAAAAAAAAAATTCCACCTGCCAGTGCAGGAGATGCAGGAGCCAAGAGTTCGATCCCTGGGTGGGGAAGATTCCCCTGGAAAAAGGAATAGCAACCCACTCCAGTATTCTTGCCTGGGAAATTCCATGGACAGAAGAGCCTGGAGGGCTACAGTCCATAGGGTTGCAAAGAGTTGGACATGACTTAGCCACTAAACAACAACAATAATAACAATCAAGTGAGTCTTTGAGGGTACATGGGCTGAGAGGCTAGTGCTACCTAAAGTTAGCTTATTGTCAGCATCCCTGGGCCTCAGTTTCCCCATTTGTCAAATGAGATATTGGATCAGTTTCTGAGGGTGCTTTTAGTTCTGAGACTGCCAATCTAAAGAGGGATCAAGGCAGCCCGCTTATTTTATAGGGTGTGTGCAATGGCACCTACAACTGGAGATGCATTAAACTGAGAAGACTAACATTCTCTTCTTGGCAATGGTTTAGTCACCAAGTCATGTCTGGCTCTTGTGACCCCATGGACTATATAGCCCACCAATCTCCCTTTCTCAGGCGAAACCCGGGTCTCCTGCATTGCAGGCAGATTCTTTACCACTGAGCCACCAGGAAAGCCAGCTTTATATAGGGCTTTGCTATCTGGCCGTTCACACACATTTTCCTATTGATTATTCATGCCTCCCCCTCAGGGCGACAAGGCTCCTCTCATTATCCTCATGTATGAGCAAGGAAAACTGAGGATCAAGAAAGTCAATCAACTCACCTAACAGCTTATAAGAAAGGGAGCCAGGACCCAACCCAGACAGTCTGACAAAATCGCTCCTCTTCCTGCTGCACAAGGCCCCCTGCACATTGGACCCCCAGGTCCACACCCTCAAAGTTAGAAATTGTTTCTCAGCCTAAGGCCAGATTACTTCTATTAATAAAACAAACCAGTTTCTTTGGTCTCTACAAATCAGGTTAATCTCTCATCTCACAACATTGTTCTAAAGAGATTTCAAGGGGCTCATGGAATTAAAAACAAACAAGGAAAAAAAAAAAAAAAAAAAATCAGACTTGTAGAAAAGTGGTTGGCTGCCAGGAGCTGAGGGTTGGGAAAACAAGGAGAGGCTAGTAAAAGGGTGCACTTTCCGGCTGTAAAATGAATAAAGTCTGAGGCTCTAACATATAATGTGGGGGTTAGGGTTGCTACACAGCACTGTATTGTCTAGCTGAGACCTGCTAGGAAAGTAGAACTTAAATGTTCTCACTGAAAGTAATAATAACAACAGAACACAGATTCACAGACATAGAGAACACTCTTATGGTTGCCATGGGAAAGGATGGGGGAAGGGACAGGTAGGGAGTTTGGGATGGACACGTACACACGGCTCTATCCGAAATGGATAACCAACAAGGACTTACTGTACAGCACAGGGAACTCTACTCGATGTTACATGCCTGCCTGGATGGGAAGGGAGTTTGGGAAAGACTGGATACATGTATGTATACAGCTGAGGCGCTTTCCTGTGCGCCTGAAACTATCACAACGTTGTTAATTGGCTCTACTTTAATATAAAATTTAAAGTTTAAATAATAAACAAATAAATCAATATGTGATGTGATGGATGTGAAAATTAACTAGATGAAAGGAACCCTTCCCTAATGTATATGAATACCAAATCATCATGATGAACACTTTAAATATCCTCTAATTTTGTCAATTATGTACCTCAATAAAACTGAAAAAAAAAAAAGCCAAGCAAACCTTGGGGATTAGTAGCTTGGGGAAAAAGTGAAGTCAACTGCTGGGAACCCACATTTTCCCTCTGTATCAGCATCTCAACAGTCCTAACACATCTGCAGGGCAGAGCTCATTAACCGAGCTCGGAGATGAGCACTCCGGCACGGAACGTAATTTATTTCACTTCGGTTTCTTGTCTCCTGCAGACTGAAGCCTTCTTTACATATTATATTTTGCACTTAAAAAAAATGCACAGGACAATGATATCTTTGGTGGAGACTTTTTCTTTTTCCATCAGGCTGATGTTGAGAAAACCAATCTGACTCCCTGCCCCTCTCCTCCTCGGCTGTGAAATCACAAATCAGGCATAATAATAGTGTTCTCCTTAAGGATGCATCCGAGCGTTGCTGCCAGCTTGGTGTACCAATAATGAAATTTGCATTGTGCTTACAGGACTGTTTTATTGATATAAATGGACTTTTGTACCCAAATGACCGAGCAGCTGGTTCCTCTGCCGTGGTGTTTATGGGGCCTCTTGTTCTCTTCCTGGGTCCCTGGAAAAGGCCAGCTGTGCGTGACCACAATAGCATGAGCAGACGGAGGCCACTGGCAATGCTGTCCGTTCAAGGGAGACGGAGACAGTCATCCGGCTCCGGCCACGTCCCTCTTCTGTCCCTCTCCTCAGAGTCCACATGCCTTGAGAACTGCACTTATTTGTGCTTCCCTGAGGCCTGCAATGAGTGAGCAAGTGCAGAGATGGACCTCCAGGCCCATGGCCAGCCGCTGGGGATGGGTGGGGATACAGTGTAGCCACAGTGTGTGTGCCTGCTAAATTGCTCAGTCATTCATGCAACCCTTCGGACTGCAGCTATAATCTGTCCATGGGATTCTCCAGGCAAGAAGAGCGGGTTGCCGTGCCCTCCTCCAGGGGATCCTCCCAATCCAGGGATCAAATCCATGTTTCTTATGTCTCCTGCACTGGCAGGCAGGTTCCTTACCACTAGTGTCAACTGGGGAGCCCAGCATAAGTGAGAGTGTTAGTCATTCGGTCGTGTCCTACTCTTTGAGATCCCATGGACTGTAGCCCGCCAGGCTCCTCAGTCATGTCCGACTCTGCGACCCCATGGACTGCAGCCTACCAGCGTTCTCTGTCCATGGGATTTTCCAGACAAGAGTACTGGAATGGGTTGCCATATCCTTCTCCACGGATCTTCCTGAGCCAGGGATTGAACACTGGTCTTCCGCATTGCAGGCAGATGCTTTACCTTCTGAGCCACCAGGGATGCCATTAGCAAACTGGAGCATGCTCAGAGAACCCTGCTCAGCTGGACCACAGGGGATCAGGGCCCAGACCCAGACGCGACTTCTTCGCTCAGCAGTGAGATGGGAGGGATGAGGCAAGACTGCAGATGAGCAAACTGAGGCCCGTCCCACAGAGCACTGGGAGCAGAGGCTGGCAGTGCTCTGCCTGGTCCCTCCTGGCTCTGACACTCCTGTCCCAGCCTCCAGCTTCAGTGTGCTTCTTTCTAAATGTCTCACTGTGAAGCCTCATTGAAAAGATAACCCTTGTGGTCCTGCAGCTACTTTCTTTAGGCACACTGGGAACCAAAGCTTATGACCCCAGAGCCGTCCATCACCAGTGACTGGCTGGTACGAGGTTGCGGAGGAACCCCTGCCTCGAGGAGATGAATGATGCATAGTATAACTTACACTCCAGAGCACCTCCCCACAGGCCCAGCCCCGCTCAGGGACGCACGGAAGCTGTACTATTGTTTGGCTTCTTCCTGCTCTGTCCCAATACCCGGCTTCTATGCAGATGCTCCAAAGCACTTCCCTCAATCATCGCTGCACAAATCATCTCACAGAGCCTGGGGGACCTGAATGAAGTCAGTATCCAAGGGTCAGACCTCGATCAGGTAAATAAATGATGCATCAGGGACTCCAGGTGGGTATGGGTGGACAGAGAGGCAGAAATCAGGCACAGTATGCCAGACAGGGAGAACGGACATGAGATAGTCCAAACGGGTTCATCATCAAGGATGTGTGACCCAAGGAGCTGATGCATCGTCATCACAGAGGATTGGGGTATTGCAGGGCCACCAGGACCCCGGGGTAGGAAACAGGCAATGGCAAACAATGAACCGTCAAAATGAGAAGGCCATCGACTTGACTCGGTCAAATGTTATTTCCTGGGAATCCAAGCTGAATATCTTAGAAAAGAAGCATGATAACCAACTTCAGATACTTGACTAACACCCATGAAGAAGAAACCTGTATTGTTCTCTGGGATTCCACAGTGGTAATTTGGATCCATATATAGAACAAAGTAGAGCTAGATTTGGGCTCAGTTTCAGGAAGATCATTCTAGGAGCCTAAAGGAAATCCTAAAAGAAATCAACCCTGAATATACACTGGAAGGACTGGTGCTGAAGCTCCAATACCTTGGCCACCTGATGTGAAGAGCCAACTCACTGAAAAGAGACCCTGATGCTGGGAAAGATCAAGGGCAAGAGGAGAAAGGAGCGATAGAGGGTGAGATGGTTGGCTGGCATCACCAACTCAATAAACCTGAGTTTGAGCAAACTCTGAGAGACAGGTAAGCCTGGTGTGAGGCAGTTCACTGGGTCACAAAGAATCGGACACAACTCAGCAACTGAACAACAACAACAAATTGTAAAAGCTATAACTGTTCAAAGGTGGCATGGTCCTCCCAGGAGTTGGTGAGTATTTGGTCCCTGGAAATGGACCACACTTTCTACATATACAACTGAGCATGTGAGAGCATCTCTGAGAGAGGCTGTGGAATTAGAGAACTTGTAAGGTCCAGCCAGAGCCCAATAAATTGCAGTTTCTTTCTCTACTCTCAGCCCCACAACAAGCTGGAACAAACAGATCAAGGCTTCCAGCCCCATTTATTTCCCTCTGTGTTTCTTCAGCACTTAGCAAAATTTCAGCAAGTAAAAAAAAAAATCTCCAAAATGAAGAATACCCTAAAACAACAGATACAACTACCATATATTTCAGATTTCTAACAAAAAATAATAGAATGATCAAGGTACAGCAACTCATTATTTTGCTAGTATTTAGCATTAAAAATAAAACCTAAAATCTATTTTTTTAAAGTATTGCTTTTCCCCAAATAGGTAAGCTGGCAATATTACACTGGCCAATAGATGGTGAACAGGTGAAAACGCCATTACAGAATAGTCTTGGTCCACAGGCCAGTATTTGGAACCTTTGCCCTGAAAATACATGTCCGTTCAAGTCTCACCATATCGCTGTTTCTGGTTTTCATGATTCAGAGGATATATTTAGGTAATAAAAGGTCTCTTTCAAGCTTCCATACCTGAATTCAACATTCCAGCAATAAGAGTTAAGACTATGAGGATTCTTTGCTGTTTCATGTGACACCTCACAAATCACTAGAGCCTTGAGTTTGTAAAGCATTTTCACATCGTGATTTCATGGGGCGAGCAGCCCCGTGCTGGTGGGTAGCCCCATGCTGGTGGCATTCCTGCTGGGAAACATGTGCCTGGGGTCCAGGGTGGCTGTGAGCTGGGCACAGACATGGGGCTGTGAGGAGGTGAGCACCTCTGCTCTTATTCAGCTCCCTGAGCTGGGGCGTGGGGTGCACGCACCCTGGAGAAGTGCTTGGGAGTGGGGGAGGGGAGAGGATGCTGGGGGTGGTGGGGAGGGGGCACACTCCTGCTGTTCTAGGCAGAGGAAGGAGGGTTAAACCAGGTTAGCAACTGAGTAACCCCACCCTGATAGCTCAGTTGGTAAAGAATCCACCCGCAAAGCAGGAGACCTGGGCTCGATCCCTGGGTCGGAAGGATCCCCTGGAGAAGGGAAAGGCTAACCACTCCAGTATTCTGGCCTGGAGAATTCCATGGTCTCTTTGTGGGGTCACAAAGAGTCAGACACGACTGAGCGACTCTCACTTTCGCCCTCCCATTGGTCACTCTCGCAACAGCACCACGTCTCCTCACTTCTCTCTGCTGGAATGCGACTGCGCTCCGGCACAAGCTCGGTTTGTTTGTTTGTTTGTGTATGCCCAGGGCTAAGCACAAGCACTGGTACACTGTAGGAGTATAATTAAATTATTTTAATTAATCATAAAAATAAATAGAAAAATTAAGAAACAGATGATCAAGAAAGACAGGGACACTAAAGAGTTTGAAGAGTTCATGACTGATGAGGAAGTGATGTAGGGTTTCAAGGGGAATCTGGTCAGCTTTACAGCTGACAGTAGCAGGACCAGGGGCACACTGGCTTGGCATGGAGAGAGGAGTCGGGGCTGTCAAGCTGCTACAGTGAACCAGGCATTCACGACAGGACAGTGGGTAGCCATTCCCTTCTCCAGGGGATCTCCCCAACCCAGGGATGGAGCCTGAGCCTCCTGCATTAGCAGGCAGATTCTTCAGCCTTGGGCCACCAGGGAGGCCAATCCAAGTATAATATAAATAGACTTATTATGAAGAATTGTCTCAGGTGATTATGGAGGCTGAGAAGTTCCACACTCTCCCATCTGCAAGCTGGAGGCCCAAGAAAGCCAGTGATATTGGTCAATCCTAGTCCACAGTTCCGAGAACCAGAGGGGATAAGTCTCTCTGTTCCAGGGCAGGAGAAAGCCACTGTCAGGTTCCCACAGTCAGGCAGAAGGGGTAAATCTCCCTTCCTTCTGCCTTTTGCTCTCTGCAGACCCTCAGCGGATTGGCTAGGGCCCACTCACACTGGGGAGGGCCATCTGCTTTACGAGTCACTTCTCTCAGAAACACTCTCACAGACACACCCATAAATGATGTTTAACCAGATACCCAGGAAGTCCATAGGCTACATCAATATGACACGTGAAATCAACCATCCCATGCCATAACACTCTCCTGGTTTCTGGTAGCTCCTGGCAATCCTTGGCATTTCAGGCCCTGCAGACACACATCTCTAGTCGCTGCCTCCACTCTCCTCCTGGCCTCTCTTCGTTGTGTCTCTGCATCCCAAACTTCCCTCTCCCTTTCTCGTGTTACACACCACTTCATTGGACTTTGCACACATGCTCATTTGGTAATGTCCAACTCATGGCGACTCTGCACTGTAGACCGCCAGGCTCCTCTGTCCACGGGGTTTCCCAGGCAAGAATACTGGAGTGGGTTTCCATGCCCTATTCCAGGGAATCTTCCCAAACCAGGGATCAAACCCGAGTCTCTTGCATCTCCTGCATTGGCACATAGATGCTCTACCTCTAGTGCCTCCTGGGATCCAGTCACTGGACTTTGGGCCACCCTAAATCTAGAAAGCTCTTATCTCCAGATTCCTAACTTAATGACATTTGCAAAGACCTTTTTTTCAAATAAGATCACAGTCACAGTTACTGGGAGGCTAGGGCTTAGCATTGACTCATTAGAAAAGAGCCTGACACTGGGAAAGATTAAAGGCAGGAGGAGAAGGGGACGACAGAGGATGAGATGGTTGGATGGCATCACTGACTCAATGGACATGAGTTTGAGCAATGGTGAAGGACAGGGAAGCCTGGTGTGCTGCAGTCCATGGGGTCGCAAAGATTCAGACACGACTGAGCAACTGAACAACAAGGTCTTAGGTGGATCTTTTGGGGTGGGGGGAGCACTGTTTAACCCACTACACAGGAAATATGGAAATGCGGGCTCTCATAGTCTGTTCTGCCACATCTTAAAGACGTAAGAGGAAAAGCAAATGAATGGGGACACGTGGTTAGAATGACACCTCAGACATCCTTAGCGACAGACGGGGTTCAGCAAAACCATCTCAGCGCCGTTTAAAACACACGGATCTGCACTGGGCCCATCTCTTTCCCCTTTTCATTTCCCTCAGCCACTTGATTTAAATACGCAGCTTTGGCATTAACTCACCAGAATAATTGACATCTCAATGTCTTCCTCTCTTTGTCACCCGTTACTAAATATACATTCTCTTCAGCAAAGTTTTCAGATTGACTGCTCCTGACAGACAACACAGATTTCAACATTTACACAGAAGTTGTCTGTCAAAAAAAAAGAAGGAAGAGGAAAAAAATGCCCTATTTTAGGATGTCTTTTTGCTTAAAACGCAGGAGAGAGGGGAGGGAGAAATCTCTCCTGGTGCAGAACAGCAATTTATGCCGGGATGCTCAGTCTGGCTGGAGAGGTTGCTAGGCAACTGCCTGGCAGCATGTCAGGGGGCAGAGGGAGATGGAAGGTAGAAAGGTACCCAGGCCTGGGCACTGCAGGACACCGCCCAGGACACCCCCCCTCGCCCCCTCTCCCAGTGGCTTGGGTGATTGGAGGGGTAAGTTTGAAGCTCTCTCTGTGGCCTTGAAGCCAATTAGATTCCTCTCTCAAAGACCAGCTTGGAACACAGCCACTGTTGCTGGCATGGTGTCTGCCATCTTTTGTGCAGTGGAACAAGCTTGGGAGTCCAGCAAAGCTTGGTTTCTCCATCTGTGAGGTGCTGATTATAACTGCTACATCACAGTTTAGTGCTGAGAATTTACTGCACTTTCCAGGCGCCCAGACTTACCTTCCTGGCGAGTTACCATCCACCGAGTTATGCTGAAAGCCTCTGTTCCTGTCTGTCTGTTACCTGTGGGACTGTGGGGACAGTGTTTTCCTCATCCATCATTGCCTGGTGACAAGGACACTGCCTGGAACACAACAGGGTGTCATTAAATAATTTTATTTTCTCTGATCTGAATCAGGGCCTCCTAGAGCATCTTGTAAGACCATTCATGCTGTAGCTTCACTGACATCTCTGCCCGCATCACCGACTATCCTTGTGTCTTCAACCCATCTTCCCAACACCAGCTCAACCTTCTTCACTTTGTAAGCACACATACTTCTTGAATGAGCCAGGACTTCTGAACCATAGTTCCCTCTCCCCTATTACCCTCTAGTCAACTCATACTCGGGCTTCCCTTGTGGCTCAGCTGGTAAAGAATCCATCTGCAAGGTGGAAGACCTGGGTTCAATACCTGGGTTAGGAAGAGCCCTTGGAGAAGGGAAAGGCTACCCACTCTAGTATTCTGGACTGGAGAATTCCATGAACCATAGAGTCCTTGGGTTGCAAAGAGTCGGACAGGACTGAGCCACTTTCACTTTCACTTACAACTCCTACTCATCCTCTGAAACCCAACTCAAGCATCACCTCCTCCATGAAGGCCACGTGAATTGACTTAAGCATCTAAGCTGCAGGTGGAGAGTACAACAATATGGATAGAAGGGACTGTGACATACCAGAAACCCATTCTGAGTTATTTATATGCAGAGAGAGGAGAGAAGGGTTTCCCAGGTGGTGCAGTGGTAAAGAATCTGCCTGCCAATGTGAGAGACTCAGGTTTGATCCCTGGGTCAGGAAAATCTCCTGGAGGAGGAAATGGCAACCCAATCTAGTACTCTTGCCTGAAGAATCCCATGGACAGAGAAGCCAAGCCAGCCACAGTCCATAAGGTCAGAAAGAGTTGGACACAACTGAGCACTCAAGCACATACACATACACACAGAGAGACAGAGAGAGAGCTGTCTATTTATGACCTCTGCTTTGCCAAGTCTTGGGGTTGTTATCAATATTTGACTTCCTGAAGATCATAGAATAACTGGTGGTCAGATCTAAGACAAAACCCGGTTCCATCTGGTCCCAAATATCCTGCTGCTGCTAAGTCGCTTCAGTCGTGTCCGACTCTGTGCAACCCCATAGATGGCAGCCCATCAGGCTCCCCCCGTCCCTGGGATTCTCCAGGCAAGAACACTGGAGTGGGTTGCCATTTCCTTCTCCAATGCATGAAAGTGAAAAGTGAAAGTGAAGTCGCTCAGTCGTGTCTGACTCTTAGCGACCCCATGGACTACAGCCTACCAGGCTCCTCCATCCATGGGATTTTCCAGGCAAGAATACTGGAGCGGGTTGCCATTGCCTTCTCCTGCACATTCCTTTAAATAATAAGCTATCTGTTAGATGTAATGTAAACTATTCCTTCACTAATTCCAACATGTAATCATCATTTAGTAAACACATACTTTGGACTAGTTGTGCAGGCTGCCAAACTACTGTGTATCTATTTATTCATTCAGTTCAATCATTCATGCTTTCCTTCAGTACAAGGCACCACACTAGTCTCTGAACATTCAAAAACTAATTCCTCTGCTCCCAAGCTGCCCAGGCAAATGTGCATGTGCGCTCAGTCACTAAGTCATATCCAACTCTTCGTGACCCCGTGGACTGCAGCCCCCAGACTCCTCTGTCCAAGAGATTTCCCAACCAAGAATACTGAAGTGGTTTGCCTTTTCCTTCTCCAGGGAATCTTCTCAACCCTGGGACTGAGCCCAAGTCTCCGGCATCTCCTGTACCGGCAGGAGGATTCTTTACCACTGAGCCACCTAGGAAGCACTCAGGTAAACACTATAACACCATTCCAGGCTGGTTTGTTTCATGTATGTGATGGCTCTTATCTCCACACCTGGACAGTCAGCACCTTAGTGGACTCCCAGGTCTTTGGGCAGCTGCTGACTTGGGGCTTAGGACAACAGGAGATGGTTAATATCTTCTTGTTGTTAACAGTGGAGCTGCTGGTAGGTTTCCTTAATCTAATTTGTGAGATTTGATTCCACAAAAGCAGGGGTAAGAGAGTAGCAACTATGAAGAACTCAACATAGACTTCATCCTGTGAGTCCCTTACATTTTATCGCTCAACAGCTCTTTGAAGCGGGGATCAGGATTCCTGTCTTCATCTATGAGAAAGCTGAGCTGGGGAGGAAGGGAATAAACAACGTGCCCAATGCTGAAGCCAGGACTCGTCTCGAAAGTCTCTGTTCCCTCGGTGACAACCACGTTGCCTCCCACAGGCCTCAGAAGATGGGTCAGATTTCCAGACACAGGCTAGGAACAGGGAGATGTCAGTGGGAGAACCAAGGGCAGAAGCATGAAGGTTCATCACATTAGGGAAACGTGGAGTTCAGGAAGTGCCCAAAGATGGATACGGAGAAAGTGGCTGAGATGCAGGATGGAACGTGAAATGCCCCGAGAATCCGTGGTGTCTCATGGTTCATCCCCACATGAGTATTCACTGATCACAATTCTGTCTTTTTCCTGCGAAGGCCACAGGTGGACCTAGGAGAGCACACTTATTCTGCTGCGTTCATGAATGTTACCCTTTTCTGGCCCACAGCAGAAGCTGCTTGGTTCTTACAGCCGTGATCGCACTGCACCCTGATTGCTTTTCAATACATCTCCCCCAATTGGATGTGAGCTCCTGGAATGGAGATTTTATTTTGGATGTGTCTCTGTGAAGCCACTTCCTAGCAAGATGCTCGCCCCATGACACAGGCTAACCTTGTGCTCAATTTTTTTATGAGACAAACTATGCTTTATTTCCTTTATACTGCAATGAAATTGACATTAAAAATTTTGACATAGCATAAAATGCATCACTGCAAACATTTTTAAGTGTCATTGCCAGACCCTGCGCTCTATTTTTTGTCAGTTTTACATTTATTAAAAGGAATTTGTGCTCGACAACATTTTATTTTACTCTTTCCCCATACCTCAGAGCTTCTCAGATGGCTCAGTGGTAAAGAATCCACCTACCATGCAGGAGACACAGGTTCAGTCCCTGGGTTGGGAAGATCCCCTGGAGAAGGAAATGACAACCCACTCCAGTATTCTTGCCTGGAGAATCCCATGGACAGAGGAGCCTGGAGGGCTACAGTCCATGGGGTTGCGAAAAAGTCAGACATGTCTGAACAACTCAACAACAAATACTTCAGAAAGAGCTTAGGTTTTATTTATCAAAGTTAAAACCAAAGTTACCCTTTTTTTTTTAAACATTTGAGAATCTTATAGCATATCCAGTATTATAAGTCACCAAGAAGGAGAGAGTCAGGCTGTGTTGCAAATGGCAGAACCATCCTTTTACACGCCTCGGACACAATTTGTCTTTCTCAATGATCAAGGAATATGAGATCATACTGTGACTGATTGAATATTTCAATATGTCTGTCAACATTCAGTTTGTACAACTAAAATACACTGACTGAGTTGATGAGACCTTCGAGTTGGGGGCACTGTGAAGTTTTAGCTGTGGACACTATCTCTGGACCTGTGAGAGGGATCACAAAGACCCTTGCCAATGCAGTGACGTAATGATTTGAGACTCTGTACGCCTCGGTCCTTGTTTAGTCACTAAGTCGTGTCCGACTCCTTGCAGCCCCACGGACTGTGGTCAGCTCCTCTGTCCATGGGACTTCCCAGGCAAGAATACTGGAGTGGGTAGCCATTTACTAATAAGCAAGACCCAGAATCAGCGACCAAGCGAAACACACCAATTTTTAATTTGTGTGTAAATACGAGCAACTCAGGGCTTCCCAAGTGGTGCTAGTGGTAGGCTTGAGGAATGTGGCTGGATCCCTGGGTCAGGGAAATCCCCTGGGTCAGGGAGATCCCATGAGGAGGGCAAGGTAAACCACTCCAGTATTCTTGCCTGGAAAATCCCACGGGCAGAGGAGCCTGGTGGGTTATAGTGCACAGGGTTGCAAAGAGTTGGACACGACTAAAGTGGATTAGTGTGGACACACCAGCAACTCAGAATCTTGCGAGAAGGCTACCTTACACTTGAGGAAGTACTTAGTACACGGAACCCCCTTAGTACCTGATGAACCCCCTTTGCAAATACATGACAGGGGATGTGGCAATAAAGTCCCACTGAGCCTGCAGTGCAGTCTGACCTGGCTGCCCTGGTGTGATGTCCACTCCAGACCTCAAGGCAGAGGGGTGCCCTTGCAGGGCCTGGGGAGGGACAGACTCTGAGATCTGACTGTTAATCGGGCTGGTCTTAATTATAATCATTCTTCATGCTGCAGAGTGGGAAGGGGAGGCAGGGAAATCAAGGGTTTTATTTTTAACAACTGCACTTTTTGTGAGAAGCATGGTCCTCATATACAGCAGCGCGTGGAAGCCACGCCAAGGAGATGGGGCTGAATTATTAAGTGCAAATAATTAGGCCCTTAGTTACTGGACTTGGGAAGAGGAACAGCACAGGGGTGGGGAGAGGACCATCCATTCTGAGTCTCTCATCATTTAGGATGATAATTAGTGAGAGATAATGTGCCTCCATAGCCAATTTCGCCTCTGATTATTTACTTGAATATGGTAATTGTGTGGTTTTGTTTTGCACTCTCTCTGACAGGCTTCCTAAAGTCCTTGTGATGTTTTGGGGGCTGTGGGACTCATTGATCTCTGAGAGTAACCATGGAAATATATAATTAGACATTATTCAGGGTAGAACGACCCAGGTAGTGGGAAGTCTCCGCGGAACTGTGGATTTAACCATGCGAGGACATGCCTGAGAGCAGCTGCGGTTTCATTTCCCGCCGACTCAACAGTCCCAGCGTGGAAGGCTGTAGAAGGAGCCCACATCCAGGCCACAGGAGACTTGCTTTCTGGTCCCAGCTCTGCCCCTTTCGGCAAATGGTTTTAACCTCTCTGGAAACTGGGGCGAAGTGTCCCCTGAGTGATTTCAAATTCAACACCAAGTACCTGCATGCGCGCTGTTTTGTACTCCGTTTACTTCTTTCAAGTGGCAGCCCTTGTCAAATTTCTTCTTTCCATTAGAACGGCTGAGTCCATCAAAAATAGGGGGAGGGGCAACTCTGTTTTTAGTAAAAGATAAATATTTATTCTATGCATCATGGATACAGAAGGAGATAAAGAGGCACTTTAAAATGTGCTCTTGGGACTTCCCCAGGGGCTAAGACTCAAGTTCCCAATGCAGGGGTCCAGGTTCGATCTCTCGTCAGGGAATCATATCCACGTGCCCCACCTAAATGATCCCACATGACACAACTGAGACCCAACATGGCCAAATAAAGAAACACTTTTCTACTGTTCAGTCACTCAGTCGTGTTGAACTCTTTGCAACCTCGTGGACTACAACACACTAGGCTTTTCTGTCCTTCACTATCTCCTGGAGTTTGCTCAAACTCATGTCCATTGAATCAGTGATATACCATCCAACCATTTCATCCTCTATCATCTCCTTGTCCTCCTGCGCTCAGTATTTCCCAGCATCAGGGTCTTTTCCAATGAGTCAGTTCTTCACATCAGGTAGCCAAAGTATTA
Organism: Nanger dama; assembly: GCA_917880005.1. Lineage (NCBI taxonomy): Eukaryota > Metazoa > Chordata > Mammalia > Artiodactyla > Bovidae > Nanger > Nanger dama. The sequence continues at coordinate 5,627,370 of CAKJTW010000074.1, read as the reverse complement.
TTGGAACTTCAGCTTCAGCATCAGTCCTTCTAATGAATATTCAGGACTGATTTCCTCTAGGATTGACTGGTTTGATCTCCTTGCAGTCCCTTGCAGGGATTCTCAAGAGTCTTTTCCAACACCACAGTTCAAAAGCATCAGTTCTTCAGCACTTAGCCTTCTTCATGGTACAGCTCTCACATCCATATACGACTACTGGAAAAACCATATCTTTGACTATATGGACCTTTGTCAGCAAAATGATGCCTTTGCTTTTTAATATGCTATCTAGGTTCATCATAGTTTTTCTTCCAAGGAGCAAGTCTTTTAATTTCATGGCTGCAGTCACATCCACGGTGATTTTTGGATGCCAAGAAAATAAAGTCTCTCACTGTTCCCATTCTTTTTCCATCTATTTGCCATAAAGTGATGGGACTGGAGGCCATGATCTTAGTTTTCTAAATGTTGAGTTTTAAGCTAGCTTTTTCACTCTCCTCTTTCACCTTCATCAAGAGGCTCTTTGGTTCCTCTTTGCTTTCAGTCATTAGAGTGGTATCATCTGCATATCTGAGGTTACTGATATTTCTCCTAGCAATCTTGATTGCAGCCTGTGGTTCATCCAGCCCAACATTTCTCATGATACACTTCTTCATGTAAGTTAGATAAGCAGGGTGGCAATACACAGCCTTGACATACTCTGTTCCCAATTTGGAACCAGCCTGTTGTTCCACGCCTGGTTCTAACAGTTGCTTCTTGAACTGCATACAGATTTCTCAGGAGGCAGGTCAGATATTCCCATCTCTTTAAGAATTTTCCACAGTTTCATGCCAAAAGGAAAAATAAAAATGTTTTCTTAAATGTGGATGAAGTAAGTTCAGAGACTCAGGTTTTAACAAAACTGCCTCGGTGTCTTTATTTCCTAGAATACTCCAAATACTAAGTGGTATGGTGGTTCCCAAGATGGGAATACAGTAAGGAAAATGCCCCAGCCTGTCTTCTCTGGCCCCACCAGCCCAGCAATGTGTGCGCCCAGGTGTCTGTATCACCTGTCAGAGGGCCTCCTGCTACAGAGTGTGCGCTGGGGATATATGCAAGTGCCGGTGGGAACAGGAAGCATGGGAACCGGCACGGTTGATGCTTTGCCAAACCAAAGGTTTATACAATTTGAGAAACTACTTTAAGAAAGGTACAGAGAAGTCCTGTGTGTGTTTTACAAAAATATATGATTATGTGAATATATAAATAAAGACCCACTTTGAAATTAGGCCCAGGCTGCTTGACCACTTCTGTGTTCTTCCAGACATTCCCACAAAAGTGCTCCCAATTTACTCAAGTTCAAGAGCTTCTGGAGGTAAGAACTATGCTTTTTTCAGCTCTCTGTAACCACTGCTCTCTTCAGTAACCACTGTTTGTATCCGAGAAACATGCCAATATATACAAGGCACTCAATTAATGGCTGATTGATGAAACACTGGAAGGAATGGAAATCCCAGGGACAGAGGAGCCTGGTGGGCTACAGTCCTTGGGGTCATAAAGAGCTGGATATGACTTCTTGGCTAAACACCAACGATGCTGTAAGGATAGATGGATGGAAGAAAGGAACGGAGCGAGGGAGGAAGGAGGGCGTGGGGAATCTGACTTGGTTTATTCTCTAAGCAGTAGAATCTTTAGAGTTTCTCATCACAGGAAGTTCACTTAACAGCAGCACAGAAGATTTATGAAGAATTTCTCTTTTAAATTAACCAGAGCACAACATAAAGGTCAGGAGTAAGTTACGTTCTTCAAAACACTGTGATATGCAACAGAGAATCCAGCTTCTCTTCTTGGATCTGTCAAATCCACTCTTTTCTGCCTGGACCCTCAGGAACCTATAACCTCCCAAGTTCCTGCCCTGTCATAGGAAGCTGAGGAGACTCCACACTGGGGACTCACATCAGAGCCTGAAGCAACACTACCTTGAATGTGAGTTACATCTGTGGGTAATCCAACCCACAGGAGCCTAACAGGGGAAACACGGGACACAGAGTCAGTAGCTGCATACAGATGAGTCACATGGGACACTCATTAAAGACACACCCTCAAGTCCCACTCCAGACCAATGAAATCATATTACCTGGCAGAAAGGCCCCAACACAAGTGTGTTTTGAAAGCTCCTTATGAGAGTACAATGGCATCCACGTCGGAAAATTGCTGGGCTACAGAAGTGAACGCTGCTTCCAAGTTGCTGTTGTGGTTTAGTCACTCAGTCGTATCTGACTCTTTGTGACTCCACATAGCCCGCCAGGCTTCTCTGTGCATGGGATTTCCTAGGAAAGGATACCAGAGTGGGTTGCCATTTCCTTCTCTAGGGGATCTTCTCAACCCAGGGACAGACCCTGTGTCTCCTGCCTTGGCAGGTGGACTCTTTACCACTGAGCCGCCAGGGAAGCCCTTTCAAGAGCTGCCCTTAATTCCTTAGGTGAGCACAAGTGGGTTCATGACATTGTCTGGACCTCAGTTCTCTCATCTGTGAAATATGTGGGATGAACATCATTCCTAATGTCCTATTTAGAGAGAAAACGGTTAAATCTCCATACTTGGTGTATAACAGATGATTCTGTTCAGTTCAGTTCAGTTCAGTCGCTCAGTTGTGTCTGACTCTTTGTGACCCCATGAATTGCACGTTCATCAAGTCAGTGATGTCATCCAGCCATCTCATCCTCTGTCGTCCCCTTCTCCTCTTGCCCCCAATCCTTCCCAGCATCATAGTCTTTTCCAGTGAGTCAACTCTTCGCATGAGGTGGCCAAAATAATGGAGTTTCAGTTTTCATTCCTTCCAAAGAAATCCCAGGGATGATCTCCTTCAGAATGGACTGGTTTAATCTCCTTGCAGTCCAAGGGACTCAAGAGTCTTCTCCAACACCACGGTTCAAAATGCATCAATTCTTCAGCGCTCAACCTTCTTCACAGTCCAACTCTCACATCCATACATGACCACAGGAAAAGCCATAGCCTTAACTAGACGGACCTTAGTTGGCAAAGTAGTGTCTCTGCTTTTGAATATGCTATCTAGGTTGGTCATAACTTTTCTTCCAAGGACTAAGCATGTTTTAATTTCATGGCTGCAGTCACCATCTGCAGTGATTTTGGAGCCCAAAAGAATAAAGTCTGACACTGTTTCTACTGTTTCTCCATCTATTTCCCATGAAGTGATGGGACCGGATGCCATGATCTTCGTTTTCTGAATGTTGAGCTTTAAGCCAACTTTTTCACTTTTCTCTTTCACTTTCATCAAGAGGCTCTTTAGTTCTTCTTCACTTTCTGCCATAAGGGTGGTGTCATCTGCATATCTGAGGTGATTGATATTTCTCCTGGTAATCTTGATTCCAGCTTGTGTTTCTTCTAGTCCAGCATTTCTCATGATGTACTGTGCATAGAAGTTAAATAAACAGGATGACAGTATACAGCCTTGACATACTCCTTTTCCTATTTGGAACCAGTCTGTTGTTCCATGTCCAATTCTAACTGTTGCTTCCTGACTTGCATACAAACTTCTCCAAAGGCAGGTCAGGTGGCCTGGTATTCCCATCTCTTTCAGAATTTTTCCACAGTTTATTGTGATCCACACAGTCAAAGGCTTTGGCATAGTTAATAAAGCAGAAGTAGATGTTTTTCTGGAACTCTCTTGCTTTTTTCGATGATCCAGTGGATGTTGGCAATTTGATCTCTGGTTCCTCTGCCTTTTCTAAAACCAGCATGAACATCAGGAGTTCACGGTTCACATATTGCTGAAGTCTGGCTTGGAGAATTTTGAGCATTACTTTACTAGCATGTGAGATGAGTGCAATTGTGTGGTAGTTTGAGCATTCTCTGGCATTGCCTTTCTTCGGAATTGGAATGAAAACTGACCTTTTCCAGTCCTGTGTCCACTGCTGAGTTTTCCACATTTGCTGGCATATTGAGTACAGCACTTTCACAGCATCATTCTTCAGGATTTGAAACTCTCCACTGGACTTTCATCACCTCCACTAGCTTTGTTCGTAGTGATGCTTTCTAAGGCCCACTTGACTTCACATTCCAAGATGTCTGGCTCTAGATTAGTGATCACATCATCACGATTATCTGGGTCGTGAAGATCTTTTTGTACAGTTCTTCCATGTATTCTTGACATCTCTTCTTAATATCTTCTGCTTCTGTTAGGTCTAGACCATTTCTGTCCTTTATCGAGCCCATCTTTGCATGAAATGTTCCCTTGGTATCTCTAATTTTCTTGAAGAGATCTCTAGTCTTTCCCATTCTGTTCTTTTCCTCTATTTCTTTGCATTGATCACTGAAGAAGGCTTTCTTGTCTCTTCTTGCTGTTCTTTGGAACTCTGTATTCAGATGCTTATATCTTTCCTTTTCTCCTTTTCTTGTCTCTTCTCTTCTTTTCACAGCTATTTGTAAGCCCTCCCCAGAGACCCATTTTGCTTTTTTGCATTTCTTTTCCATGGGGATGGTCTTGATCCCTGTCTCCTATACAATGTCACGAACCTCTGTCCATAGTTCATCAGGCACTCTATCTATCAGATCTAGGCCCTTAAAGCTATTTCTCACTTCCACTGTATAATCATAAGGGATTTGATTTAGGTCATACCTGAATGGTCTAGCAATTTTCCCTACTTTCTTCAATTTGAGTCTGAATTTGGTAATAAGGAGTTCATGATCTGAGCCACAGTCAGCAGCTACCACAAAGGTAAGACTCTGGGGACTACAAAGACACAGGTGTGGCCTCTGCCCTCAGGAAGTTTAGAAACAATTCCAAATCTACTGGAGTAATAGGCAGAATGGCACTTGGTGGCTTGATGGATTGGTGGATAGATAGATAAAAGAGAGAGAAGAAGAGGAAGGAAGAGGAGAAGAAAAGGAGGAGAAGGAAGATGAAGGAAGGAAGGAAGAGATGTTTTCCTTCTGAAATACCCCACATATTATTTTGATTCCTTACCTCCTCTTCTAAATTGTAGCACTATCCTGATGTGAATCAGGAGAAAATAAAACACTGTCACGGAGCTTACAGGGAGATGTAAATTAAAATTTTAGTCTTGTGTTGTTTACTTTATAGACTTAAAGCACACAGAAGTCATAATTCTTGGCTCAGGAAACGTGATCATCTATGGCCCAGTGAAGTAAAGTCACTCAGTTGCATCCAACTCTTTGCAACCCCATGGACTGTAGACCACCAGGCTCCTCCATCCATGGAATTTTCCAGGCAAGAGTACTGGGGTGGATTGCCATTTCCTTCTCCAGAGGATCTTCCTGACCCAGAGATCGAACCCGAGTCTCCCTCATTGCAGACAGATGCTTTACCATCTGAGCAACCAGGGAAGCCCCTTACCTATGGCCCATGCCTTCTATTATTTCATAGGATTTAGATAAAATCCTACCTGCCTAACAGGTAAAGAGCATCCGTCACCTAACCCATGAGTAAGAACATGACCACTTACTTGTTCTACAACACTTCTCATCCCATTCCCTTGCCTCCCCAAGTCCACTCACCCAGGTCCAGAAATGAAAATGACTTTAAGCTTTGTGTCTTTCAAACTTTCATTTTAGAAAAAAGTTTCATCATAACACTGATGATTGCCAAGAAGAGGTCTAGAACGGGTCCATTGGAAATTACCAAGGAAGCCAGTGTCGGAGCCCTCGGGAAACGCCATGTCAGTGGAGCAGTGAGGGCCAGAGTCTGAACATCCCAGGTCGTACAGGGCGCATTAGGTGAGGACTAGGAAAGAACGGCTGATAGAGAGAGACACGAAAGAGGGGTAAGTAAAGAAGCGTGGGCTTATATAAATCATCTGTTTTACAGATGCAGAGGGACTTCCCTGGTGGTCCAGTGGCTAAGACGCTGAGCTCCCAACACAGGGGGCCTGGGTTCAATCTCTGGTCAAGGAACTAGATTCCACCTCCCGCATGTGACAATGAAGATTGAAGATTCCACATGCCGGAGGAGCCAAGTCAATAAACATTAGAAATACTAAAGATGCAGAGACTTAAACATATTAACAGGCTGAGGAGAAGACATCAGTGGAAAGAACATTTGAAAATATAAAAACTGCTTTTCCTTGACAGAATAAAACCTTTTTGAACAGGGAGAATATACACCGTCTCTCCTTAAGCTGGGAGTTGAGTAATCTTTGCTTGGAGTTCATTTGAAGTATCCTCGAGCCCCCAGCCTATTCAAAGAAGTCATTCTAAATAATCAAGTATGATTTCTGAGTTCTTCAGATCCAATATTTTTAAGTTTTATTAATAAGTATCACCCATTATTTCATAGAGCCTAAGAATTAGAATCATATGGTGTCTGACCATCTCATTTTACTAAAGAGAACACTGTCATCCTAGAACTTTATACCACTTAGTCAAGGTGATAATAAATACTATAGTAAATTAGTGATGGAAATAAACATGATTCCCAGGCTTGTGAATTCCAGTTTAAAAACAGTCCATTCAGGAGTTCACTGGTGGCCCTAAGCACCTAACTGGTGGTTAAGATTCCAGGCTTTCACTGCCATGGCCCAGGTTCAAATCCTGGATGGGGAACTGAGATCCCACAAGCCAATGGTATGGTCAATAAATAAGTAAAAATAAAAATAGTTCATTCACTCACTCAACATATACTGACCACACGAAACTCACACAAAATCCCTTTCCCTGTGGCTAATACAGGATGATTTCCACTAAACCAACCTGTCCTTACATGTTGATTTCAATGTCTCTTCGAAAAATAAAACAACAAATTCCCTGGACACTTTTAATAATGACTAGAGTCAATTCTTACCTCATTATGGCAGTGAAGTCTTTCAGCCTCCTTCGGCTTAAGCAGTCTTAGCTTCCCAGCTGATGCTGGTGGTAAAGAATCTGCTTGCCATTGCAGGAGAAATAAGAAACTTGGGTTTGATCCTTGGGTTGGAAACATCTCCTGAATGAGGAAATGGCAACCCACTCCAATATTCTTGCCTGGAGAATCCCATGGACAGAGAGGCCTGTAGGGCTACAGTCCGTGGGTTGCAAAGAGTTGGACACGACTTAGCGACAAAGCCACACATGAAGCGATCTAGGTTTTGTCCTGCCAACAATGGAAAGTTATCAAAGTTTTGCAAGAAGTGACATGATGAATCAGAGTTGGCACCAAATATGTGTAATAATTGGCAGGGACCAGGACTGGGGAAAGAGTTCATGCCCTCCAGATGAGAGTCTCCATTTATCTGGTAAGCTCTATTTCTGAATTTAATAAACCTTGAAAATGTTAACTTTCAATAGACGTGTTAAAATGATCAGAGTCCACCAAAAGGCCAAAAGATGTACAAATTCAGTTTTTACAGTCCTGCCCCAGCTTCAGCGGGATCCTGAGTCCTTGAAAGCACTTGGTATGCATTGAGTTGATCAAAAAACATCAGGGAAAACATATTTCATCTGTGGACATCATTTTTCTTTGGTACAGAGTGACTTTCACTCCTAACCAAAAAAAGGGGGGAAAATGAAAAGCAAAGTCTTCATATCAAAGCCTTATTGATTCTTTTCATTTACAAAAAACTCAGTCATGCCTGTCTATTAAAAATAGAATGTCTGAGGGCCTGAACTTAATGTCATGCCAAGAACCCAACTTTTCGCTGACTTCAAGGAGATTTTTTGGGTCGGAACAAAGCAGAAGAGGCGAAAAGAGGACTCAAAAGTCAAATCCCAGATCCAGGTCTTCAAAACCTTATTTTCTTATTCTCTCCCTACACTCCACAAAGTGTGGAGTTGAAATATCACACAGGAGGTATCAAAGGGCTTCATAAGAGATGCTGTGTTGTGAGTGACAGCAAGACAGTCAACAGATATTTGAGGACCTGCACTGTGCTGCATAACCCACGACTTTCAAACTACCTTTCCAGACTCATTGCCCATCACCCTCTCTACCTACACTATATGCCATCCAAAGTGCAACCTGCAGTCCAAACGCAAACATGGCATTGATCATAATATCGTCAAACCTTTGCCCACTTACCACCTTGTCCTATCATGTCCAGCTTAAACCATCTGAGATCAGTCTGTGCACACAGAATTACACATACATGTCAGCTTTACCATCTGAGCCACCAGGGAAGCCCTTCTTCCATAATAATGGAAACTAACTTCACAAAGACACCAGGCCTTATTCACTTCGTACTTCCAATAATCATCAATTTCCTTGGGGAAAAAATATAATAGGTGTTTCATAAAGAATGCAAATAAAGAAAGGATGAGGTAGGGACTTCCCTGGTGGTCCAATGGCTAAGACTTTGTGTTCCCAATGCAGGCAGGCTGGATCTGATGCCTGGCCAGGGAACTAGATCTCACATGCTGCAATGAAGATGGAAGATTCCTCAAGCAGCAACTAACACCCTGTGTGGCCAAATAAATACAATAAAAAGAAAAAAAGAGAAAGAAAGGATGAGTTAAACACAGATTCTACTATCAATAAAGTCTCAAAGGAGAAGTAATAACAGAATATACAGAAATCTTAAGCAAAGTGATGAGTGTGATGAGAGATGCTTAGAGAAAGTCTTTAAAAGCAAGGACTAAAAAGTAGCTACTGAGGGAGAAGAGAGGTGTGGTCATGGTAAGCTTCATGGAGGAAGTGGCATGTGAACCAAACCTTGGAGGATGTGTGGAGACTGGACCAATTAAACCAAGCAGGGCACCTATAAGAGCTAAAAGCAGCATAAGCAAAACACCAGGTCCTTCAGTTCAGTTCAGTTCAGTTCAGATCAGTTCAATCACTCAGTCATGTCCAACTCTTTGCAACCCCATGAATCTCAGCACGCCAGGCCTCCCTATCCATCACCAACTCCCGGAGTTCACTCAGACTCACCTCCATCGAGTCCGTGATGCCATCCAGCCATCTCATCTTCGGTCATCCCCTTCTCCTCCTGCCCTCAATCCCTCTCAGCATCAGAGTCTTTTCCAATGAGTCAACTCTTCTCATGAGGTGGCCAAAGTACTGGAGTTTCAACTTTAGCATCATTCCTTCCAAAGAAATCCCAGGGCTGATCTCCTTCAGAATGGACTGGTTGGACCTCCTTGCAGTCCAAAGGACTCTCAAGAGTCTTCTCCAACACCACGGTTCAAAAGCATCAGTTCTTCAGTGCTCAGCCTTCTTCACAGTCCAACTCTCACATCCATACATGACCACAGGAAAAACCGTAGCCTTGACTAGACGGACCTTAGTTGGCAAAGTAATGTCGCTGCTTTTCAATATACTATCTAGGTTGGTCATAACTTTTCTTCCAAGGAGTAAGCGTCTTCTAATTTCATGGCTGCAGTCACCATCTGCAGTGATTTTGGAGCCCCCCAAAATAAAGTCTGACACTGTTTCCACTGTTTCCCCATCTATTTCCCATGAAGTGATGGGACCGGATGCCATGATCTTCGTTTTCTGAATGTTGAGCTTTAAGCCAACTTTTTCACTTTCCTCTTTTACTTTCATCAAGAGGCTTTTTAGCTCCTCTTCACTTTCTGCCCATAAGGGTGGTGTCATCTGCATATCTGAGGTTATTGATATTTCTCCCGGCAATCTTGATTCCAGCTTGTGTTTCTTCCAGTCCAGGGTTTCTCATGATGTACTCTGCATAGAAGTTAAATAAGCAGGGTGACAATATACAGCCTTGACGTACTCCTTTTCCTATTTGGAACCAGTCTGTTGTTCCATGTCCAGTTCTAACTGTTGCTTCCTGACCTGCATACAGATTTCGCAAGAGGCAGGTCAGGTGGTCTGGTATTCCCATCTCTTTCAGAATTTTCCACAGTTTATTGTGATCCACACAGTCAAAGGCTTTGGCATAGTCAATAAAGCAGAAATAGATGTTTTTCTGGAACTCTCTTGCTTTTTCCATGACCCAACAGATGTTGGCAATTTGATCTCTGGTTCCTCTGCCTTTTCTAAAATCAGCATGAACATCAAGGAGTTCACAATTCACATATTGTTGAAGCCTGGCTTGGAGAGTTTTGAGCATTACTTTACTAGCATGTGAGATGAGTGCAATTGTGCAGTAATATGAACATTCTTTGGAATTGGAATGAAAACTGACCTTTTCCAGTCCTGTGGCCACTGCTGAGTTTTCCAAATTTGTCGGCATATTGAGTGCAGCACTTTCATAGCATCATCTTTCAGGATTTGAAACAGCTCCACTGGAATTCCATCACCTCCACTAGCTTTGTTCGTAGTGATGCTTTCTAAGGCCCACTTGACTTCACATTCCAAGATGTCTGGCTCTAGATTAGTGATCACATCATCACGATTATCTGGGTCGTGAAGATCTTTTTGTACAGTTCTTCCGTGTATTCTTGCCACCTCTTCTTAATATCTTCTGCTTCTGTTAGGTCCAGACCATTTCTGTCCTTTATCGAGCCCATCTTTGCATGAAATGTTCCCTTGGTATCTCTAATTTTCTTGAAGAGATCTCTAGTCTTTCCCACTCTGTTCTTTTCCTCTATTTCTTTGCATTGATCTCTAAAGAAGGCTTTCTTACCTCTTCTTGCTATTCTTTGGAACTCTGCATTCAGATGTTTATATCTTTCCTTTTCTCCTTTCCTTTTCTCCTCTCTTCTTTTCACAGCTATTTGTAACATCCAACTCTTTGTGACCCCATGAACTATAGCATGCCAGGCCTCCCTGCCCATCACCAACTCCCAGAGTTCACTCAAACTCATGTCCATTGAGTCGGTGATGCCATCCAGCCATTTCATCCTCTGTCATCCCCTTCTCCTCCTGCCCCCAATCCCTCCCAGCATTAGAGTCTTTTCCAATGAGTCAGCTCTTCGAGATGAGTTAGCCAAAGTACTGGAGTTTCAGCTTTAGCATCATTTCTTCCAAAGAACACCCAAGACTGATCTCCTTTAGAATGGACATGTTGGATCTCCTTGTAGTCCAAGGGACTCTCAAGAGTCATCTCCAACACCACAGTTCAAAAGCATCAATTCTTTGGCTCTCAGCTTTCTTCACAGTCCAACTCTCACATCCATACATGACCATAAGAAAAACTAGGTCCTTAGTGAGAGCTAAATAAATGGCGGCTAATGAAATAATAGCAGTCTGTGTGCTCAGTCACTAAGTCATGTCCGAAAACTTGTGACCACATGGGCCATAGCCTGCCTGGCTCCTCTGTCTATGGGATTCTCCAGGCAAGAATACTGGAGTGGGTTGCCACTTTCTGCTCCAGGGGATCTTCTAAACCCAGGGATTGAACTTGTGTCTCTTGCACTGGCAGACGGGTTCTTTACCACTGAGGCACCTGAGAAGCCTATAATAGTCTAGCTAGTCTCAAATGGATATGTCAGTGGCTAGTGCTACCATTTCATTTCTTTTATACTTTATCTTGACTGGAGTCTTAGGCTGTGTGAGTCTGAAATTGGTATGTCTCAACAGTGAAGAAGTCAACATGTTGACAGTTTTTGTATAGTCATGCAGGATACTGGGCTCCTGGTTTGTTCAGCATTGAGCTTTGCCTTAGTTCCTAGAAGTTGGCCGAACTGGCAAGGCCCTTGCTGTGCTCATAGTCCACTCTTTACAGCGAAGAGTCAGCTCAGATATTTATTCTCCCACCAAGGGGCCAGACATTCCTCCTTTCAACCAAATGCTCCTACCTCTAAATGAGGACCCCAAGACTCCCTTGCACTTTCATTCTGATAATCTTGATAATTAGTCAACAGAGACGCAGGGCTCTTGCTCTTCATATGATATACACAACAAGGGTTCCGCCTACTCCTAAAACGGTTGTGGCCTTTTTTCGATCCACATATGTTTACAAGGGAGCTGTATCTTTCTCAGTTGTGAAAGCAGTTCCAGCAAACATGGACGCAGTTCTCCTGAAGGCTCCCTGCTCCTCTCTACAGTCCAGCCTCAGGACACCCGCATGGTCTTGCTAACACCCAGACATCCTGAGGCCACTCGTCCCTTTCAAAGCCCTCTGGCTTCCTATCCTCTGCTGCAGTGGTTTTCGAAATGGAATCTATGGAGTCTCAGAAATCCCTAAGTCAGCCTATGAATCACTTCTTAGGGGAACAGAAATGGAGGACAGAGCAGAGATAAGGACTTTGAAATGACAGGTTTGCAGTTTAAAACCAATTCAGTTCAGTTCAGTGGCTCAGTCATGTCCTACTCTTTGCGACCCCATGGACTGCAGCTCGCCAGGCTTCCCTCATCACCAACTCCCAGAGTTAAAACCAGTGGCTCACTGCTAAAAAGAAAAAAAAAAAAAGTTGGTAAAACTCACTGAAGATTTCTCAAGCCCTTTGCAACCTTGCTGCTCTTCCCTCACCCCCTAACCCATGGCCATGCCCGTGTATGCACTTAATGCTTCTACGAACTAGCCTATGTCTTAGAAGTACTTGCCCAGGCGCACATCAGTGACATCTGCTACATACACCCACCCGTACCTGACCCCACCCCCTCCCTGGGACACTCACTTCATGCTCTAACCCCCTAGGCCACATGCCTTGTGCTCCGTCCATCATTTGTCAGCTCTCCCAGCAGAGATCCCCTGCTCCCTCCTCTCGACATTCCCATTGACCTTCACATTCAGACAAGAGAGCCTCCTCTGAGAACTTGATGGCTATTCTCCACAGTTACAAAGCTGAATAGAGAAGCCCAACGATCTTACAGAAATAATCATTATCAACTGTTTAAAAGAAAACAGTTCTTGTCACAACATGCGGCTCTATTCCTACCATCAGCTCTGAGTTCTTGTTGATTATGCCATGCCTGGCAAGCATCTCAAAAAGGAAATTGTTTGCAAAATTAAATTGTAATTCTTCTTAAGATACAGAATTCTGTGAGCTTAATAACAGTGGTGTTGGGGAACTACTCTGAAGAATAGGATACCCACTGACAAAAGATGATCTATTAATAACTGAGAGACAGTTGTCTAGCAAAAGGATAAAATCTGTAGCTAAAAAACGAGGGTTTACTGTATAGCACAGGTAACTTGTAATTAAATAACTTGTAATAACCTATAATGGAAAGGAATCTGAAAAAGAATATACATGTGTATGTATAACTAAGTCACTTTTGCTGTACACCGGAAGCCAATACAATATTGTATATCAACTATACATCATCTGAAAAAAATAAGAGGAAATCTGCAAACTCAACGGGCAGTTCACAAGAGATTTATATGATATTGTAGAGCTAAAAGTAGCCATTGTTAAAATTGGGCTTCCCTGGTAGCTCAGCTGGTAAAGAATCCACCTGCAAGGCAGGAGACCCTGATTCAGTTCCTGGGTCAGGAAGATTCCCCTGGAGAAGAGACAGGCTACCCACTCCAGTATTCTTGGGTTTCCCTGGTAGCTCAGCTGGTAAAGAATCTGCCTGCAATGTGGGAGACCTGGGTTTGATCCCTGGGTTGGGAAGATCCCCTGGAGAAGGGAAAGGCTTCCCACTCCAGTATTCTGGCCTGGAGAATCCGTGGACTGTATAGTCTGTGGGGTCGCAAAGAGTCGGACACAACTGAGCAAGTTTCACTTTCATTGTTAAAACTGGTGAATGCCTTAGAAAGGTAAACACTTTAAATTCATAAAGATCAACTAACTCTTGTAACAAACAGCCTCAATATTCTCTGAAGCTTTACATGAATGCAAGTATATTTCTCACTCAAGAGGTGGTCTAAAGTGAGAGGCCTGGGGTGGGATGGGCTGGGAAGGAAGTCCTCCTCCAGTGTGATTTTTTCCATACACGTCTCCTAAGACCAGAGGTTGGCAACCTTTTCCTGTAAAAACTATATAGTAAATATTTTCAGTTTGCAGGTCACCTGGTCTCTGTCACAACTATTTAACTCTGCCATTGTAGCATAGAAATGGCCATAGACAACGCATAAATGGATGGATTTGGCTGTATTCCCGCAAAATGAAATTTACAAAAATAAGCAGCGGGGGGACTTCTGTGGCCGTCCAGTGGCTAAGATTCCACATTCTCAATGCAGGGGGCCTGGATTTGATTCGTGGTTGGGGAACTAGACCTCACGTGCCACAACTAAGACCCAATTCAGCCAAATAAATAAACAAATAACTAACTGAACATGTTTTTAAAAAGCAGTGAGTCAGTTATGGACAACTGGCTATGGTTTCCCGACTTCTGTTGTAGATCTTCTCCTTATTCAAAAGGTAGAAAGGAAAGACAAGACACACCTCATAAGGTTACTAGCACTTACACAGTCCATGCTAGAACATTAGCTCTAGATTTTTCCTGTTTCCCTCACTGATCTAAAATACACAAAGGAATCCACGCAGGTAATCAATAAATATCTATTCAATGAAATTACTGAATATATTTATTATAATAAGATTTTGAAAAGCAAAATGAAGATTTGATCATTTTTCTCATTCTAAAAATTAAAAATAGTAGCTAATGTTTATTGGCTCTTTAACATATACCAGTTACTGTTCTAAATCAATTATGTGTAATATGCCATTAAGTTTCACACAACCCTGAGAAGGAAGTTTCATTATTTTAACCTTTAATTTTTTTTTTCAGATGAGAGAACTAAGTCACAGGAAGGGTGGTCATAATTTCAATTATAACATAACTGAATCAGTATAAGTAAAATGTACTTACTTTAAAAATTTTGAATTTTATGTTGCTAAATTAAAATCTCATTGAAAGCCTTTTTCTACCCAACTTACATTTTCTTCTAAAAGTAAATTCTCCTTGGGTGTCTTTTTCTTGGTGCCAATTATTCTCCCTTACTGAATGCCTTCTATGATGGCTTATAAGTGTGTCTGTTATCAATTGCTTGCCTCTTGAGTGCAAATTAATTCTTCAGTACCAATTCTGACCAAAAAAAGGCGGGGTGGAGCTGAGCTTTAACTATTTTCTTCCCATTGTGAACTTGCCAACAGAGGGCGCTGAAGAGGCCTTGCAGGAGGAAGCACTCCTAAGCCCGCTCCAGCGGCAAGGTGGCTTCCAGGTGCCTCCCAGGTTTGCTCAAGGATGACTTAAAAGAAAAATGGAATGTACAATACCTGACATACAGTTCATGCACAGGCAACCTCGTATCCCTTTCTTATAAGTAATTATACCTGATTTCAATACTGTGGAGGATGAGCAACAGAATGTGGGGATGAAAAGGGCATAGAAAGATTTTTTTTTTTCTCTCCCCTCTGTTATTTTAGAAGGAAAAATACCACTGTCCCACAAAACAAATATTTATCTCCTTTACTAAGATCATAAATTTACAGGTCAATGAACAAACATTCCCTATGTAGTCCTTTTGTCTCCAGAGAAAAATAGAATCAGAATCACGTATTTGAAACATTTTGTCCTGTAACCTTACTTTGCCAGACTTCCATTCATCTGGGAAAGAAGATTTGGAGGTTGAATGTTTCTGTCTCATTTTTATCAGGAGACTGCTTTTATGGAATAAGAAAAATTAACGAGGTATTCAAAATGTGTGGCAATTATTTATCAAGCTTGCAAAGCAAATCATTTCTGATCATCAAAGTAACACGAAAAGTTAATAGGTATAATTCACACACTGCAATGAGGAAATGTATCTCAAAGAGTTTATGAAATGTACCCTATAGCACAAAGATTAACAGTGACACATCCAGGATCTGAACCCCAGATGCAACTGGCCTAGAACAGACATTTTGCTCTGACACTGTCATACTTCTCTCACAAACTGTCAGTGACAATAACACTTGATGAAACCGGATTATAAACCCGAGTCTGCCTGAGTCCATAGCAAACTCCTTCTCCATTATAAGGGGCAGAGGATGGGAGGTGGGGTGGGCAGGAAGTCAGAACCAAGCACAGAGATTCATCATGCACTAAGTCAAGAAGTTTGGTCACAAGTGACAGGATTCTAAGACCAGTGAGCTCAGCAAGTCGCAATGAAGAGAATTTGTTGACTCATGGCACTGGCAAGTCCTGGGACAAAGCTGCCTTCAGGCATAGCCCTGGATAAGGGGTCAGGAATGGCCATAGCTCTCTCTCTTTCTGTCCACTCATGTCCATTTCTGGTCCCCTTTGGTGACTGGCTTTATTTTCTAATTATAGTCAAGTCTTCTCCATGCAGTAGTCAAAACAGCCACCACCAGCCCCATGCCTACATGTTTACTGCCCTTGATTCAAAAGAGAAAACTTCTCATCTATTGCCAATATGGAAAATTCCAGGAAGGTCAACTGTTGAAAATCATTAGAGTCTTCTAATTACTTGGGAGTGGAGGGAGGAGGGGTACCTAAACCATGACATGTTGACCAGAAGTTCTCACTACATCCCTAATACCCCCTTCATCTGAGCCAGAATTACACCATAATTCTAATGTCCCCAAAATTGAATATTCTAAGTGATAAGACAGGGAACATTTTAATAGAGCTAACAGACAAAATCACCTAAATGACAATCACATTGTTTTGTTGTAGAAGTGACATCATAAATGTTTCATCCAATGAGAAATCAAACAAAATATGAAGTATTAACTGTGTCTCATTGAGAGTTCTACCATCTCTATGTTGGGTTGAGCCTTGCCAATCATGACTCCTTGGCTTGCTGTGCAAGCTTCAATATTATAAAGTGTGTGAAATATTGTGTGATGCTATTTTTGCCCTACTGTGATAATTTTGATCTTTTTTTTTACTGCCTCTGATGCATCATGACATATTCCACTGTGAAGAAGCAAACACAGAGTCCCTCTCTAGAGTCCCTCTTAGAGAAGGCTCTTGAGAGTCCCTTGGACTGCAAGGAGATCAAACCAGTCAATTCTAAAGCAAATCAGTCCTGGATATTCATTGGAAGGACTGATACTGAAGCTGAAACTCCAATTCTTCGACCACCTGATGGAAAGAACTGACTCACTGGGAAAAACCCTGATACTAAGAAAGATTGAAGACAGGAGGAGAAGGGGAAAACAGAGGATGAGATGGTTCGATGGTATCACCGACTTGATGGACATGAGTTTGAGCAAGCTCCAGGAGTTGGTGATGGACAGGGAAGCCTGGCGTGCTGCAGTCCATGGGGTCACAGAGAGTCAGACACAACTGAGTGACTGGACTGAACTGACTGAAGCAAACATGTGAGGACCATCAGTTCAGTTCAGTTGCTCAGTAATGGATATGGACCATGATAGACATATCAAGTTTAAATGGCCACATTGCTATATTTAAGAATTACCTGAGCACAAGGACTTCCCAGGTGTCACAGTGGTAAAGAGTCTGTCTGCCAATGCAGGAGACACAGGAAATGGGAGTTTAATCGCTGAGTTGGGGAAGATACCCTGGAGTAGGAAATGGCAACCCACTCCAGTATTCTCACCTGGAAAAGAGAGCTATAGTCCACGAGGTCACAAAGAGTTGGACACGACTGAGCAACTAACACCCAGCGCATCTGGCTAATTCATCCAAGGGAGTAGTTAACGACACATGTCCTGTGAGGACCGATGGTCCTTTCCTCTGCACTTCTAATCCTCTGATTCTGTTACTATTAGATAATGCAGTAGAGCATGGGGCTCAGGCTTCTCTGGTGGCTCTGATGGTAAAGAATCCTCCTGCAGTGAGGGAGTCCTGGGTTCAGTCCCTGAGTTGGGAAGGTCCCCTGGAGGAGGGCATGGCAACCCACTCCACTGTCCTTGCCTGGAGAGTCCCCATGGACAGAGGAGCCTGGCGGCTACAGTTCGCAGGGACGCAGAGAGTCAGACTCGACTGAGCGCTCACGCACACTCAGAGGACCGTGTTCCCACCCGGGGAAGCCAGTATGCCTTTAATGCTGGATGATTCCCACCTCACACGAACTGACATCTAAAAGGCTATCCTAAGCTTGGATACATGCTCGTTTACATTAAACCAACACTGCTGAAGGCATGTTCAGATTCTGTGGGGGCACACGCCCTCAAGATGATAAATCAAAAAGGTTCAATGACTAAAACACATACCATAACCTTCTCTGAGATAATGATAATGTGAAATAATAGATAAAAACTCTCTGAGAACTGTAATTAAGAGGAACTATTTAGCTTTTCTGAAACCATGTGTCTTCATCTGGATGTGTCCACAGTCAAAGTCTGAGACATAGATTTGCACAAAGAGTTAGAAAGGTGACCACGGGAATCGGGGTGGATAGAAAAGTAAGATTCGGATGGAGGCAAAGGTGATAAATGTTACATTGTGGAGTGGTTCCCACTAGGGTTACCTGGGGGTTGGTCTCCGGAAGGCCCCTACAAGGGATGGAGGGAAACGTCCTCCGAGTTTTCCATCCAAATTCAGGAAGCCAGCATTTAACCAGCACCTCCGATCCTCTATTGTTGAGGGTTGACGCCCTAAGCACTAACCTTCTTACACACCTGGTGACCTCACACAGGACAAGGGGCCTGGTACAGTGTAGGGGACACCATGGCACCAAACCACAGAGAAGCAGCGTGCGCTACTGTAGGGGCTGAGGATCGGACCCCAGCAGGCACAGAACTGTGTACCAAGGATGTGTTGAAACCAAAGGTGGAAAAGAGAACAAAACACAGATGTTTTTTTAAAATCTGCTTACATATTAGATTTCCCCAGACTTTTTGAGAGTAGAGTCCTTGCTGTATGAAGCATTTTTTAACATCACACAGTTTGGAAGATGTTCAGATCTACCATTATGTAGAAAAGAACCAATAACGGTAGACTTCCAGAAGAACAGAGAAAGAACGTCTGAAGATGTCCTCTTCCACAAAGCCAACAAGAGCACTGGCCAAAAAAAAAAAAAAGGTCAAATCCTGTGTTTCAAAATTCTTGAAATTAACAAATCTCTTATAATAATCCAAGGAGCTTTTACTCAAGGAAAAAAAAACAGCTGAATCTTGGGAAGAATCGGGAGTTTTGTGAGATTTTAACTTGCTCTTTTCCGTTCTTTATTCTCAGCTCCATAACGACCTTGAAAACCAGCTGAGTTGCAGTCTTGACAGCTGGGCAGACAAGCAGCCTCGCAGACACTGATGGGTCTGGGGCTCTTCGGCACTGACGGGTCTGGGGCTCTTGGGCAGTCCCACCCCCATCACACTGCACTCTTTCTCTTATCCAGCAACTCCTTGAAAAAGCCCCATTATTTGACCTGAATCAGAGCTCATATAATAAGAAAAGTTCTATCCCCAGGGTATTTGTCAAAAACAATCAGTGGTCAAGAGGATGAGAAAGCAAGCCAGACTCAGAGGAAATATTTGCCAAAAACATATCTGAAAAAGGACTGTTATTCAAAATATAAGAAGAATACTTAAAACGCAACTATAAAAAAATGAGTAACTGAATTAAAAATGACCAAAATATTTGAGCCATCAAATATCAAAGAAGATGTACAGGTGGAACATGGAATTCTGCTCAATGTTACGTGGTAACCTGGATGGGAGGGGAGTCTGGGGAGAATGGATACATGTGTATGTATGGCTGAGTTCCTGTGCTGTCCACCTGAAACTATCACACTGTTCATCGGCTCTACTCCAACATGAAATAAAAGTTTAAAATAAAACAAAATGGATAGCTTTTAACAAAAGTTATTTCACCTCCAAAGAAAAGTGTCTCATACCCAGGAAAGAAAACAGTCGATAGAAACTGTCCACGAGGCAGCATGGATATGCTTACTAGATCTTCCCATCCGCTCTTTAAATCAGCCATTACAGTGTATTCAATGTGCAGTGACGAGAAGCAGATCTGTGATTACTGGTGGATGGGGAGGTGACAAAGAAGGACTCCAAGGGGCAGGAAGACGCTTCGGAGGTGGCGAATGTCTTCACATTGCTGACTGAGGTGGCAGACTCATGGACAAATATGTGCAATAGATTTTATGCATGCTAGGTCACTTCAGTCATGTCTGACTCTATGCGATTCCATGGACTGTAGCCCACCAGGCTCCTCTGTCCGTGACACTCTCCAGGCAAGAATACTGGAGTGGTTGCCATGCCCTCTTCCAGGGTATCCTCCTGACCCAGGGATGGAACCCAGGTCTTCTATGTCTCCTACACTGAGAGTTCCAGAAAAACATCTATTTCTTCTTTACTGACTATGCCAAAGCATAGTATAGATCACAACAAACTGCAGAAAATTCTTCAAGAGATGGGAATACCAGACCACCTGACCTGCCTCCTGAGAAATCTGTATGCAGGGCAGGAAGCAACAGTTACAACAGGACACACAGCAACTGACCGGTTCCAAACTGGGAAAGGAACATGTCAAGGCTGTATGTTTTCAGCCTGCTTATTTAACTTATATGCAGAGGATATTATGAGAAATGCTGGGCTGGATGAAGCACAAGCTGGACTCAAGACTGCCAGGAGAAATACCAATAACCTCTGATATGCAGATGACACCACCCTTATGGCAGAAAGTGAAGAGGAACTAAAAAGCCTCTTGATGAAAGTGAAAGAGGAGAGTGAAAAAGTTGGCTTACGACTCAACTTTCAGAAAACTAAGATCATGGCATCTGGTCCCATCACTTCATGGCAAATAGGTGTGGAAACAGTGACAGGCTTCATTTTGGGGGTCTCCAAAATCACTGCAGATGGTGATTGCAGGCATGAAATTAAGACACTTGCTCCTTGAAAGAAAAGTTATGACCAACCTAGACAGCATACTAAAAAGCAGAGACATTACTTTGCCAACAAAGGTCCGTCTAGTCAAAGCTACGTTTTTCCAGTAGTCATGTATGGATGTGAGAATTGGACTATAAAGAAAGCTGAGCGCCAAAGAATTGATGCTTTTGAACTGTGGTGTTGAAGAAGACTCTTGAGAGTCCCTTGGACTGCAAGAAAATCCAACCAGTCAATCCTAAACGAAATCAGTCCTGAATATTCATTGGAAGGACTGATGCTGAAGCTGAAACTCTAATAATTTGGCCACCTGATGCGAAGAGCTGACTCACTGGAAAAGACCTTGAGGCTGGGAAAGATTGAAGGCAGGAGGAGAAGGGGATGACAGAGGATGAGATGGTTAGATGGCATCACCAACTCAATGGGCATGAGTTTCAGTTAGCTCTGGGAGGTGGTGATGGACAGGGAAGCCTGGCATGCTGCAGTCCATGAGGTCGCAAAGAGTCGGACACGACTGAGTGACTGAACTGAACTGATATGGGGGCTGGTTTGGGTGGATACTACAGGATTTTTTTAATTATGAAAGTATGATAACACATTTACAGAAGTCCTGGAAAATACTGAATAAGGTTATATATAGTTCCACTATATGTTACAATTATTTTTAAGTATTAATAGATAAATTAAGATTTTTAGCTGGAGTTTCAATATCAAACTCTTCTGTATTAATAGAATGAATCTACAGAGAAGTAGAAGGATATAGTAGATCTGAAAGGCACTATGAATCAAAGCAAAAAAACTAAGATATATACACTTGTTCACACAACAGTAGGATACAAAGTCTATTCAAGTTCCCATAGACTTATAAACCAGGAGACACTGGAACATATCCAGGGACATAAAACAAGGTGCAAAAATGTTACAGTCTAAAGGACTAAGTCAAGATTCTGAGTCCCCAAAATGGATGAATCCAAGTAAGGCAGTCCCCTGCAGAGCACTGAGACACTGCCCTCTTTTTCCCTTTGTTGCCCTGCACACGTGAACATTCACTGGAAGGACTGATGCTGAAGGTGAAGTTCCAATACTTTGGCCTGTGATGCAAAGAACCAACTCATTGGAAAAGACCCTGAGGCTGGGAAAGATTGAAGGCAGGAGGTGAAGGGGACAACAGAGTTGTTTGGCATCACCATGCTGGATGGCATCACCGACTCAATGGACATGAGTTTGAGCAAACTCTGGGATACGGAGAAGGACAGGGAAGCCTGGTGTGCTGCAGTCCATGGGGTCTCGAAGAGTCAGACATGACTTGGGGACTGAACAACAACACAGCGGGTAGCTGGACTGTTCAGATGAGTCTGAGGTTCTGATACACTGCTCCCTCCTCCTGCCAATGGAGAGCCAGCTGCTCTTGCAGCTCCAGGAGCTCCTGGCGTGCAGGGCCAAGCTGCCTCCTGCCCACTCCACTGCCCTCCCCTGATTCCCTGCAGCCAAGAATCCACTCTGCTGCCTCAGAAGCTCGGAACTAAACATATACCACGGCCCGGCTCTGGACTGTGAAATCCTGCCCGTAGGAGCTTCTATTACTTTCCTCGCTTTCTCTTGAAAAATAAGATTTGCTATTTTTCAGTTCTGCAGAGGCAGAAACGAGAAGACACTGGCGGAAGCTGTCACCCAGAGGATCTGAATAAGATGTAAGGTTTTGTTTCCCCGAGAGTGGCTAGATTCAGCACCTGTGTTCTCTGCTCCTGTGGTGAGCCAAGCTCTGGGAGGGCCAGAGAGGTGAGCAGGGAGCCTTCCAGCCCCCAGGGAATGTGTAAAGTCATCTCTGGAAAAATGTGTTATTAAAAATGAAGGACAGAGGGTATGAAGTATGTATATTGATGGCTGATTCACTGTTGTTGTACAGCAGAAACTAACACAACATTGTAAAGCAATTATATTCCAATTAAAAAAACAATGAAGGCAAAAGTAGTGCTTTGATGACCCAGAACAAGTCTGGAATATCCGGGCCTTGCAATCAAAAGCAGCCACTTCCTGAAACGCTGCAAGAATGACAGGGAATTTTTTCTCTCTCAGTTTTTAGTTGGAGTATGGTTGCTTTACAATGCTGTGTTGGTTTCTGCTGTACAACAACGTGCATACATATATCCCCTCCCTCCTGAGCCTGCCTCCCACCCCCATCCCACCCACTAGGTCAGCACAGAGCCCTGGGCGGAGTTCCCTGTGCTCCACAAGTCCTTCCCACCAGCTGTCTATTTTATACATAATGGTGTATACATGTCAACACTACTCTCTCAATTCATCCCACCCACTCCTTCCCCTGTTTTTTCCACAAGTCCGTCCTTATGTCTACATCTCGATTCCTGCCCTGCAAACAGGTTCGTCAATACCACCTTTCTAGATTCCATATATGTGCATTAACGTATGATACTTCTGACTTCAGTCTGTAACGGGCTCTAGGTTCATCCACCTCAGTTCAATATATTCAGTGAAAACCTATGAAGACAAAGAGCTGAGAGGAGAGGACAGCAATGAGGGGGCGGACTAAACTTTAGACAATGGAAAGTCTTTTTACTTACCCGCCCAGAGGGGCACCAGCAGGAAACACGCTGTGCTAACAGGGCACTCAAATTCTAGCCCCTTCTTTGCTTGATAAAGAAGCCAGCTTCCTTTGGAGCAGCAAAACGCAAGCCGAGGAATAATAGTGGAGTGAGTTGCCCTTTCCTCCTCCAGGGGATCTTTTCAACCCAGGGATTGAACCCACGTCTCTTGCATCCTTTACACTGGCAGGCAAATTCTGTGTACTGAACCACCCAGAAAGCCCTAAACACGTGACATGTGATTCCAATACTGTTTTCAAAATTTTGCGTTTTCTAACATATATACACATGCATAAAATTATACAAAGGTATGTATGTAATTATAGAAAGAAAATCTCAGAAAGTTCTATAAAGTTAAACACCCAACTGTTAACAATGGATATCTTTCAGCAGTTGTTCTTACAAGAAAAATTTTAGGCCATTATTTGTATTTTCAAATATATCCTAAATTTCACTTTTATACTACTATAATCATAATGAATCTTATTATATAATGAAAAATAATATCTAAAAGTGGAAAGAAACAATACATTTAAAACACTTACTACAGTGTTTAGGTTATAAAGGGTATTCCTTGAAGGTCTGATCCTCTTATAGACATTTGAAGTAAGAACAGAGAACAAAATTAAGTAATTCATCTTCAGATCAAAGTTATGAACTTAATCCTATTCTCTCCATTCTCTGATTAACTTAACTTGAAGCTACTAAAGAAAATACGTATTTTATTGATCTTTAAATCTCATATAGCCCAGTATCTGGCCCATAGTCAATACTGCATAAACAAAGCAAAGAAAATAAATAATAAAGAAATATCCTCATATAGAAAGTAGTCTTCAGAGGAATCTGGAAAGCAAGGAAGGAAGGGCACCACTGTGCCCAGTGCTATTTCAAGGTGCTTCATTCACATGTCTCATTTATCTCACATTTGCTGGCATTACGTCCCTCTTGCAGATGAGGAAATGGGGATCCAAGGTTATGCTGCTTGCAGAAGTTCGTACAGACAGCCGGGGTGGAGAAGAATGGACAGCAGCTCTGTCTGACTTTCACATCTGTTCTTTCCTCCACCCCTGAAACCTGGTCTGCAAATGGATGCAGCTGCTGCTACTGCTGCTGCTGCTGTTTAGTCACTGAGTCTTTGTGACCCCATGGACTGTAGCCCACCAGGCTCCTCTATCCATGGGACTTCCAGGCAAGAGTACTGGAGTGAGTAGTCACTTCCTCCTCTAGGGAATGTTCCTGGCCCAGAGATCGAATCCACATCTCCTGCATTAGCAGGCAGATTTTTTACTACTGAGCCACCAGGGAAGCACTAGTGGGGGTTAAGAGCCAGCCTGATCATTCAGTCCCTACTGTGGTCAAAATATCAAGCAGTACAGATATGGGTCCTGAAGGTTCAGAGGCTCCCTGATCAGGAAGGAGCTTGCAGAGACACAACCTCCCCAGGAAATGGGGTGGAGAGGCAGCTCTGCTCTGCTGAAGAAATTCAGTGAATTTCCATCCAATCCTTTAAATCATCCTTTTCTCCTCTCAGAAAACTTGGCAATCAAAGAGACAATGCCAAGAGAAGCAATGGGCTTGGGAAGGTCAGTGGTGCTAAAAAGCCCAGAACCTTCCTCCATTAATGCCCTAATTGTTTTTATCACCTAGTTTTCACTCAAACATCAAACTTAATCTCTGCCTTTCTCCTCTCACAGGTCACAGATGTTTAATATTCCTAACCAAGGCATAATGAAGCTTTTTATGTCACTGTAATATTTAGTCTCTTTAAAACATGATTAGCTCCATCCATTGTGCAATGCAGGGATGACCAGAAATTCTGGAGATGGGATTCTATTAGGCGGATATTATTACCAAGTCGAGCTGAAAGGGAAATTAAGCCAGGTGGCAAAGATCAGTGGTGATAAACTGCCCTGCCAGCTTGAGGTTGACTGTCTGTGAAACGATGGGAAAAAAACAGTAGAGGATTGGGGTATTAAGAACTTTGCAAAGTTATGATTTTACAATTTTTTGAAAGTCTGCTTCCAAAATGAATAAATACATATATATTCTTTAAGGTTCTAGTGTAGTTAGACTTTTTAAAGAGTAACTTCCCTCGGTGTTCTTCTGAACTGTAGTGTCCATTTTGAGTGGTTCATTTGGTAAAAATAAGTTCACAAATCAATAGATAGGCAATTGCTCATAAAACGTCACTGAAAAATGTAAAGTGCATTCTTGTTTTGTGCAAAAAAGCATGAGGCTGCACCTACCATTTCTTTTTCTTATTTCTCAAAATAACACGTAGCCCATGCCCGTGATAAAACACAGAATATCTTTAAAGCATATCAACAGATCATGCAAGGAAGAACTGATAAAACTGAGCTGAACACACTCCAGGGTTCTTTGTGGCAATTACTCCAATTCTAAACATTTCATCTCAGACTTGTCACTTCAGTCTTTACCTAGAAATTCACTTCTTTATTTTTGTTTCCCAGTTGTCCATTCCATCAATGACTTTAAGCTTGAAATAACTCCATGAAGAAGAATTAGGACTATATCTGATGTTTCTTGTGAATTACAAGTGAAAGGAAATGCTACAGAAATGGGGGAGGGGGCATACCGGGTCCATGAAGGGTTTTTATAATTATCAAGGTAAAAATACTGGCTTCTGATTTTTGTCAACTTGCTAAAATAATAATTAAAATTCTAATAATTATATGAGTGTTGCTCAGCATCTATGATGATTATTTTAAGTTATTTTCCTTAGATACATCAATATGATGAATTAAACATATTGCCTTATAGCACACCACTCTTGATTACTGAAATAAATGCCATAGAGTCGTGCTGTGATTTTCTTTTTTTTTAATGTTCTGCTGAATGGTTGGTTAAAATTTTATTTAGGATTTTCTATTATCATGCATAGGACTTCCCAGGTGGTGCAGTGGTAGTAAAGAATCTGCCAATGCAGGAGACTCAGGTTCGATCCCTGAGTCAGGAAGATCCCCTGGAGGAGGAAATGACAACCCACTCCAGTATTCTTGCCTAGGGAAAATCCCATGGACAGAGGAGCCTGGCGGGCTACAGTCCATGGGGTCACAATGAGTCAGACATGACCGGGCAACTAAGCATGCACACATTATCATGTACGGCATAATTAATTGCTGGAGGATATAGGCACAGCTTGTGTGACACCATCAGGAAAGGATTTTTGGACCCTTGCCCCTGGTTCCCTCTGAATTTTCCCTGAGTATCTTTTTCCTTCGCTGATTTTGCCTTGTGTCATTTTGCTGTGATCAATTACCCCAAGCACTTTAGAGGTCTGGCTAAAGAGATTAGTTGGGGATGTACTTAGTGGGGATTTGTTGAGATATATTAATTTGATTTGTTGTTGCTGCCATTTATAGTTGAGTTATTGCTAACCAGCCTGGTAGAGGAATAGCTCTCAGAAGTCTTCACTGTGCCAATTACCCCACAGAGCTGAAGATGCAATGTGTGACCTGGAAGGAATCCATCCTCTAGTCCCTGGAACTGGATCTATGTGGCTGGTGGGGAAAGAAACAAGGTTTGAAAAACACAGCCAGAAGCCAGAAGGTTCCAAGGGTTGAAGATATTTCCAGTCTTCAACTGTGTGCAATTATAAGTTTGTTTCTCCTTCTCAAGTCAAAAGAGAAGGTCTCTCCATCAGCAATATGCCCAAAATCACAGTAGTTATAATTACAAATGTACTTTACCTCTTTTTCTTTTGTGATGAGAATTGTACAAAGCAGAATTGATCAAAATTCTTGTGTGTGTAGAGTAGAAACCAGTATCAGAACCAGAAACAGAATAACAACCAGAACAAATTTGTCTGTGTGAGAAGTTGTGTGTTTTATGCATCCTAACATATTGGATTGTGTCTACCACATCCAATACATCTAGTCCTGAGGAAGTCTGCTGGTTCTAGATAAAAGAGAAGACAAAACTGTCAGTGACACAGCAGAACAGCCTGAGGAAACAAGTGACAATTCCCTACACATTCATCAGTAAGTCTGTTACTGGATGTTGGAGAAAGAATAATTGGATTACACTAATAAGTAGCTCAATACAAAGTAAGAGGCAATTTTTAAAAGCATTTGAATTGCTCTTGTGTATGCTTTAATTTCAGATTAATTTTATACATTTTAAGAAGTACTGATCAAAGTAAAATGAAAATATGATGGAAAATATCTTGATAGAAGTAAAAAAAAATAAACAAGGCAAGACTGGCAGAATCTTTATGTCAAAAACTCTATCATTATATCACAACAGAAATTAAAAATTTAGATGGACAGAGTCAGAAAGATGAAGAAAAGAATCCTAGTAAGCAAAGGATACAAATAAAATGACAACTGAAAAAATAACAAAAATGTGAAAATCAGGACACTTCCAAAGAGAAAATCAGAAGCGAGAAGAAAATGAAAGTGAAATAAGACACAAGTTGTACAAGAGACAAAACTGGCATGAAGGTCACACAATGTCCTGTAAGTGTGTCCTTGGTCTTGTTGTTCACACATCGTGGTCCATTAAGAGAAGGAGTCAGTGTTGTGCTTTTTTGTTTGATTTTTCATTTTTATATTTCACATATGAGTGGGGAAAAAAATAAGTGAACAAATCAAACCAAAGATAAACCCCTAGATACAAAGAACATAGTGGTTACCAGAAGGGACGGGGTTGGGGGAAGGCCATATGGGTAAAGGGCAGGTCAACCAAATGGTGAGAGGTTGAAACTAAATTTTTCGTGGTGAAAACATGCTAGGGTATACAAAAGTAGAAATATAATGCTGTACAGATGAAATTTATATAATGTAATAAATCAGTGCAACTGCAATTATAATTAATTAATAACATCCAGGTGGAGTAAAGAGAGAGAAATCAAATAAACCATCCCCTAAATACTACTTCATTATTTGTAGGTTCCACTTGGGATGTGGGCTTCCCAGACGGCGCCAGTGGTAAATAACGCGTCTGCCAGTGCAGGAGTCGTAAGAAACATAGTTTCAGTCCCTGGGTCGGGAAGATCCCTGGAGGAGGGCATGGCAGCCCACTCCAATGTTCTCACCTGGAGACCCCCGTGGACAGAGGAGCCTGGCAGGCTACAGAGCCAGACACGACTGAAGCGACTGCGCACGCACACTTGGGATGCAGCCAACACCAAGCTGTGGCGAGTATTGTGTGCTGGTCTTCTAATAAAAACCCTATGAGAAAATTTTAAATTTTTTGCCAACAACCTATGACTTCATTCAACCAAGTGAAACAAGTTTGAGACCACTGTAGCCAGCCCTTGAATTTTATTCATGGTCAGTCACATGAAAACATGGCGACTAAGGAGAACAAAGGACTCCACGTGTGCTTTTAAAACATTTAAAAATAGCACAATGTGTGCATTGAGCATCTCACTGCCTTAAACCTTTTGAAGAGAAAGCTGCCTCCATGGTGCTGAGGTTGTTGATAGCTTTGGTATTCTGCTACATTAAATGTTTTCTTTTCAGTTTGAATTGTAGATGTGTTATTTTATCTACAAAAACCAACTTGGATTTTTCTTTAAAGATTTTAAGGGTGATAAAATGGCCTGGCTGTTATAAAGCTATTCTAGTCTTGCACATGGACATAAAGACATTAAAAGGACTCCTACATACATTTTTCAAGACTCAGAAGACAAACCTGAGCACAAAGAAAATGTAAAAAAAAAAAGTATTCAAAAGTTGATAAAGCTTCAATACACCATTTCCAATGCAATTTGAAAAGGCATTTTGGGAGGTTTCAATAAAACATAAGAAATACAGGCACCTGAAATGATGTTTAGGAAGATTACCTTCTTTTATCATCTTTATTTGTTAAGGAAATGAGAGGAAATTCAATTAAAAATTAATGAAAAAATGAAGGAAAGAATGTGATAGAAATCAACCTGACATTAAGGAGTGAATTATAACAAATACAATGTTTAGATCACATTAAATGTGGTTATTCACTAGATTGTTTGATATTTTGATCAATCTAAAAGATTTGATCACTGGAATAAGTTGGGAAGGCATTCAAATGTCTGGCTGCTCTGAAATAAAACACTCACGTTAATCAAGGTTCTATAAAACTCAAAACAAAGCATGACAGGAGGAAATCACTGACAAGCTACCTAATGAATCAGTCATTCAAAGATGATTTAGTATTTAGTTGTTACACAAGGAAACTTACAATGCCTTTATATGTTACACCCCATCTAAAGAAGACATTGGATACAGTTCTTCCTAAAATTGATAGCAACCCTAAAAACTTACACAACAGGACTAGCAATTGATGCTCAATAAGCGGCAATAATTCTTAACGTGATTTTTAGCAAATTATTCTCCTATGTATCTCTCTCTTTCACGCATATCTTAAATGTCTTGGAAGGTCTGAGTCATCCATAGTTACTTATCCTTCTTTTCTCAAGGCCGAGCACTGAGTTCCTGTTTCCTGATAATTAATAAATGCTTGTACAGTAAGGTCAAGTAAGCATTGGGAACACACAGAAAGTGGGGTTTCACTGCACTATTCCTCCCAACACAAATGCTTATCTGGAAATATCAAGGCTCTGTGTCTGGCCACAGGCTTTGCAGAGAGTAGGCCTGAACACAAGGTTTCTTCCAGAAGGACCAGCCTTCAGCTGGCCTCTCAGCAAATAAGGATATTCAGTTACTATGATTTAGTACCATCTGGTACGGAGTCCCGGGAGGTGCATCTTCATGGAGGTGAGAGAGAAGACCCTGTGAGGCATACACACAGCACACCCTGAGGGCAGCCACAGCCAGTGGGCAGGCCAGGCCCGGCCAGACACCTAAGAGGGAGGCTCAGGGGGCACAAAGAATAAGAAACACTAACCATGGCGGCCGGCTAAGCCCCAGTGCGATGCCAATGTTCTCTTTATTGGTTCTCATCTCTTAGTTTCCACGTTTCTCCCTGCATGCTTCTCACTTACTTTGTTCACAGTCCATGGTGCATTCCCATTACCTTGTTTCACAGAGCAGCCCTGAATGTTCTAAGCCATGACCCCCTGGTGACCCTGACAGGACGGGGCAGCGCAGGCAAGCCTCAGCCTCCAGCTGCCTGCAAACGCTGCAGCCGGAACGTGGCGGGCATACTGGACCCCCAGGAGGACAGCCTCGGGCACGCTCCCAGAGCTCTTCCAATCCGCGCTGAAATCAGGTATAACAGTTTCTGGACCTCAGCTCTGCCACTTTCCCAGCTGTGTGACTCGGACTGCTTAACCTCCGACTCAATCTCCTCATTTGGAAAACAGAGACAATAGGACCTACACCGTTGAACTGAAGAATTAAAACTATGGCTTATGAGTACTTCTCATTTGTCCTGCATTGTTCCAAATATTTCTAACACTTTAACCACTTAATTCTTATAACATCAACTATTAGTAGTCCCATTTTATAGATGAAGAAAGCAAGGCAGAGAGAGGATTCAGACCCCATGCATGAGAAGGCACAGCTAACAGTGAGTTAACCCCCAACGGGTGGTGCCAGAGCTAAGGGTATGCAGAAAGCCTCGCAGGCATATAGCACATAGCATGCACCCTAAAAACAATGGTTATTATCCAATTCCCAAAGCTTCATGCTCACTTGTTCAGTTGTGTCCAACTTTGACCCCATGGACTATAGCCCGCCAGGCTTCCCCGTCTATGGGATTCTCCAGGCAAGAACACTGGAGTGGGTTGCCATTCCCTGCTCCAGGGGATCTTCCCTACCCAGGGATCAAACCCAGGTCTCCCGCATTGCAGGTAGATAATTTACCATCTTAGCCACTAAGGAAACCTCCTCAATTCCTAAGGCACATGGTAAAAGAAAATTTACCTGGATTCAATTTGGGTAAATCTCCACTTTATGAATGAGTGACGGAAACAGAAGATTTAATGACCTCTACCTTCTAGAGCTCTGGTTCTCAATGAGGGGTGTTTTTCCACAGTAAGGGACATCTGGCAATGCCTAGGGACATTTTGGTTGTCCCAGCTGGGGTGGGGATCCTCCGGGCAGCTAACCTGTGTGGACCAGGTATCCTGCTAAACAATCTACAGTGCACAGGACAGTCTCTCACAATCTGCCATTAAAAAAGAATTATCTGTCCCCAAATGTCACTCATACCAAAGCTGAGGAACTCCATCCTCAAGCACTGAGTCTGGACCGTGTTCGCTGATGTGGGCTAACTGCCCAGTACCCAGTCTCGCACAGAGTATGAATGAATAGATATATAATCTTCAGCTCTAAAATGCTGTCCACTGAACTACGTAATATCAACAGATGTGGTTCACAGTGAAAGGAAATAGCACCACACAGAGTGCATACAAAGAGCACCACAAGATACATGCCAAGTCAAAAATGTTCAAGTGAATACGAGGCGGGGGAGGTGTGCATCTTAGAATCAAGTAAACAGAGAATATTCCTTATGTTTAAAAATAAATGAAATAAAAAAGAAACAATCTTTCCCCATATGGAAAGAACCACCAAAATATAACCCAAGATACCTGAAGGGCCTTGCTTAGCCCCCCAAACAGGCAACACATAGAAACCAGGATGGTGAGCAGAAGTTATCTTGGGCCTCAAGTTATTGGTAGAGGGCTGGATTGAGAATAATGATAAGACAGTGTCTAAATTCAACAGGATAGGCACCATGATTGATTAGTGATGTCTGTGCAGACACGGAGGGGAAGCAATGTTACATATGACACCAACCTGCTGTCAAAAGAAATCTACTCTAGTCAAACCTACAAGTGGATTTTGAATCACACTGTCTAGATTTGAACCTCAGCTCAGCCACAGAAGAGCTATTCCCTTAAGGAGACTGGTCTGCTTCTCCAACAAATCTATCTATTCTTCTATCAAATGTGTATAATACATCTTAGTTCCGTGACATGGTTGTTTGAATGAGAGCCATTGAAAACACTAAGTATTACCATGAGATTAAAATGAGATCATCTATTCTGGTGCTTCCTAACCTGAAGTTCCAAGGTACTCTCTAGGAGATATTCCATATTCTGCATGGATTAGATTATTTGAAGGTGGAACTTTAGGCCATTCTTTAGGTTCATTTATGCCCTTTTTTAATCTAGATATCAGAAGTGGGCATGCTTTATGTAATAGGAAATTGATTGCAAAATAAATGACTGGTCTAATAAATGCCCTTTCCTGATTCACATTAGAGCCTTCCAGGGACAAAAGATAACCTGTCCACAGCTAAGGTGGATACACAAAGGAGCTATCATAACTAGTCTCCTTATGAGCCATGTCTCCCAGGCTTCACACTCTTGCATAACCTTTGCCCCTTGAACCTAGGCTGGTCCTTGTGCTTTATCGACTAGAACATGGAGGCAGTGATACTACATGACTTCTCAGGCTGCATTCAGAAGAACACTTGCAACTTCCTCCTTGACCCCCCGGCACATTCATTTTCAAGGAAACCAGACTCCACTGAGCAGCATGATAACCTTAACACTGACATGATGTGGGGAAGCCCAAGCTAGCCAAGAGCAGCTAAAGGAAGAGAGAGACCCAACCAGCTCCCAGAAACTCTATCCACCCAACCGAGGCACCAGACACTGGTGAAGACATCACCTTGGTTGTCTAGCTCAGACAGGTCTTCAAATGACCCCACCCCCAGCTGCCATTGACTTCAACTATATGGAAGACCAAGCAAGAACCATCCAGCAAAGACCTGCAAACCCACAGGACCTAGAGAGATTACAGCAAATGATCATCTTAAGTCACTAACTTTTGGGGTCGCTTGTTGCTCAGTGTTAGCAGTCTGAACCAGGAGCCATCTTGGATGTACAGACGTGAGAAAGACCACCACGGTGAACTGCCTACCTTCTGCCCTGGAGTAAGGCCACATTCTGAGTTGAGGCTTAGAACGTCAATAGTTATTTCTTTTCTAGGACACAATTCAACACATAAAGTAGATATTCAGATTTTTTGTTGTTAGAGTATAATATCCACTAATTGCTTAATAGGCAATAAAGCTAGAAAGATAATATGTGTCTGATCCTGAATCTGATTCTGAGTCCATGCTAAGAACTTTAGACTTTACTATTAAAGAAACACAAAATGGGTTTAACCAGAAAGGTCAGGTGATCAGACCTGACTTTTGAATAGATGACTGTGACTATACAAAAAAGTAAGCTAATTCATAATAGGAAGCTGGGGTGAGTACCAAGCAAGATGAGATTTCAAAAGCCAAGGTGAGCCTTGCAAAGTATATACAAATTAATTTGACATGGTTCATAAACCTAAATGTGACACCGTGAAGCTTCTAGAAGAAAACATAAGAGAATATCTTCATGACCTTTGGGTAAAAATTTCTCAAATATGTCACCCAAAAACACTAGCCATTAAAAAAAGATTGATAAATTGGACTTCATTAAAATGAAGAACTTCTATTCATCAAAAGATACTGTTAAGAGAGTGATAAAACAAGCTGTGAACTGAGAAAAGATACTTGTCACATATATATATGAAAATAGACCCATATCCAAAATATATAAATAATTCCTACAACACAAAGGCTGATAACTCAATTTTTTTAATGGACCAAACACACACATGTGCACTCAAGTGTACACACACACAAGTCTAAACGCAATAACAGAGTGTTGATGAAGATCTGGAATAGCTTCAACCCTCCTACATGGCTGGTGGGAATGTAAGCTGGTTCAACCACATTAGACAACTATTTGGCAAAATCAACTAAAGCTAACCATACATATTGTATGACCTGGAAACTCTACTCTGGGCTTTATCTCTAAGAGAAACTAAAACTTCTTTCCACCAAAAATTAGGTGCAAGGATGTTTACACAATTATTCGTAATTTTAAAAAGAATCTGGAAATTATCAATACTAAATGCCCATTAAAAGTAGAAAGATAAATCATGCAGTATAGATAAATTTTCTTCCTTAGAAGATGCTACAGACTGAATGCTTGTGTCCCTCCAAAATGCATATGCTGGAAAATATACCCCAATGTGATCATATTAGGAGGTGGGGGTCATGGATGATTAGGAAATGAGAGTGCAGCCTTCATGAATGGTATCAGCACTATTTATAAAAGAGACACCTTGCCCCTTCCATCACATGCTGCTGATGCTAAGTCGCGTCAGTCGTGTCCGACCCTGTGTGACCCCATAGACGGCGACAGCCCACCAGGCTCCTCTGTCTCTGGGATTCTCCAGGCAAGAGTACTGGAGTGGGCTGCCATTTCCTTCTCCAATGCATGAAAGTGAAAAGTGAAAGTGAAGTCCCTCAGTCATGTACGACTCTTAGCGACCCCATGGACTGTAGCCTACCAGGCTCCTCCATCCATGGGATTCTCCAGGCAAGAGTACTGGAGTGGGGTGCCATCACCTTCTCCATCATATGAGGTCACAGCAAAAACACCAAAAGACGGCTATGCACCAGGAAACTGCACTTCATGAGATGTTGAACTGCTGCGACCTTGACCTTGGACTTCCCAGTCCCCAGAATTGTGAGAAATACATTCCTGTTGTTTACAAGCCATGCAGGACTACAGTATGTCATATCATTAAAGCAACTCAAAAGAACAAAGACAGTGGAAACCTTCCTCATCACAAAAAAAAATCTACTTTCTAACACAATGAATAGGATTTATCTCATGGCCATAATGATGAGAAGAAAACAGAAAAGCTAGATACAAATATATATATAAATATATATATATATTCTTTATGATTCCATTTAGAAGTTCAAGAACAGATGAAAGTAACCTTGATAGAAGTGATTAGGATAATTTAGCCTTTGGTTACCAACAAGAGGGCTCAAGGGAACTGCTGGCCTGCTGGCAATCTATATCTCAATCTAAGGTTCCACAGGTGTAGACATATGGAAAAATCACTGGAGGTACAGCTTGGGCTTGTGCACTTCGCTCATGCAGGTAGCAGGTAACAGCTCAATGATGGCTAAAGGAAGCTGGGGCTTCCTCAGTGGCTCAGGGGTAAAGAATCCACCTGCCAATGCAGGAGACACTGGTTCAATCCCTGAAGAAGGAAATGGGAAGCCACTCCAATATTCTTGCGTGGGAAATCCCATGGACAAGAGGGGCCTGGCGGGCTACAGGCCATAGGGTCACAAAGAGATACAGCTTAGCGATTGAACAACAGCAACAAAGGAAGCCCAGGCGAGCCAGGATGAGAGGCAAGTGGGAAGGGCAGCGCTGAGGACAGAGAGATGGGAAAGGTGCCTGACACCTAGGGGTGGCGATGGTGATGCCCGGAGAACCATTAGCCAAATCCATCTCCCCTGCCTTTCCGAATCAAAATCGTCTACAAAAGACTTGAGCGCCCGCCAAGCCGCACGTAGCCTAAACAAGAAGATGCTCACCTGAGTTGCTGTTTTCCATAAACTTGGATCAGCTCCATCCAGTTGGATCCGAGCACCTTAAGACTGGATGGAAATCACCCACCCTCCAACTGGGCGTGCTCGGGTGTCCGCTGAGTGACCTTTGACGTCAAAGGGCCTAGAACTCCACCCTCCGCTCCTACCCTGTTTTGACCTCGTGGATGCCCATAGCTTGGATAAGCCTCCGCAGAACAAGGATCGCCATCACCGCATCTTTTCCAATCGCCGCCCTCCACCCACCAAACTTCCCCATGCTGGGACCGCCCTGCTGCTTTAGTGTTCATCCCATAAATACCCCAACCCCTGTCTTAGAGGTTTATTTCTGAGATTTATCTTTGCATCTCCTCTCTTGTCTTCCTCCTGAAAACAACCCTCTCTTGGCTGCAAACCTTGGCATCTCAACATTTTGGCTTGCTGAGCTGGGGGCTGAAACTAGACTGAGTGGGTACCAGAGGGAAAAGCAAGACTGGAATCCATTCTAGATGGAAAGCAGGGGAGATGAGAAGATTCCTTTCTTAGTCCTGACTCCAAGTGTCTACAGGAGTGAAGGGAAAAAGCTAGGAGAGGCAGAAAGAAACCGGAGCCTCACCCGGGGCTCTCTAGAAGAAGTTGGATTTTGTTGGCGGAATTGGTATTTGGACAAGGGAACTGGCCCTGAAGGACGAAGTCCATGCACAAGGCCCTGTTAGATGGGGGCGGTCACGGCCCATTTCCCCACTGCCAGGAGAGTTTTTCTAAGATCTTGTGATATGGGTCATTTTTTTAAAAACCATTGTTTTGCAAAAACATGGTAACAAAACCCTAGAGTAGAAAGTCTGCAGTAAAATCCTCCTCCAAGATGGCAAATGGTGGCGGGTGGGAAGGAGGGACGATCGTATGGAAAACATTCAATGCTGTAGTCTTTCCAGAAAAAATTTCCAAATCTGAAGCCCACTTTATCACAATTGTCAAAACAGACGCAGGCAGTACATAATTTATGACCCTGGGGTGGCAGCTGAGGGGAAGAAGCCTAAAAGATTGGTTTATTTTTCTTATTAATATTTATTGGCTAAGAAATAGCTCTGCCCCCACTAGACCAGAATGTGGGCTTAATTTGAAGGAGACACATTTGATTTGTGTTTCTGAGTCCCTGGGGCTGGTCCTTCTGGCTGCCTGGAGTGGTGACAGCTTGGGACACCGCCCTCTTTCACTCTGCTGGCCACGTGGCAGTGAGCCCCTCTGATGAAGCCTGTCCACTGCAGGGACACGTGTGGGGGTTGAGCCCCATGTGGGCAGAAAATGAAAAGTCCCCAACACAGAGCTTGGAAGACGCCGGGATGCCTGAGGCAGCCCAAGGGTGCAGAGGAAAGAGACCTGAGCTACAGGCTGAAGGGCCAGGCCTTCTGTGAGATATGGAGGAACGGTGCTCCAGGCAGAGGGAGCAGCTCTTGCAAAGGTCCAGCAGCATAAAGGACTGCATCTTTTCTGGGGAATGCTCTCCTTTTAGGAACAATAAATGGAAAAACAAAAAACAAAAAAACTTATACCTATCATCGATAATGGCTTCCCTGGTGGGTCAGTGGTAAAGAATCTGCAATCTGTCTGCCAATGCAGGAGACACATCCCTGGGTGGGGAAGATTCCCTGGAGGAGGAAATGGCAACCCACTCCAGTACTCTTGCCTGGGAAATCCCATGAACAGAGGAGCCTGGTGGGCTACAGTCCATGGGGTCACAGTCAGACACGACTGAGCAACTAAACAACCATCCTTGATACTGGGGTGGGAAAAGGAAGCAGACGAGAAAAACTGATAACAGCCCCTTTCTAGAAAACCTAGAGTGCTGAGTCGGGGGAGGATCTGGACAACAGTCAGCAGATGGGAGCTTTTTCCAGCTAACTGGCCGTGGGCAAGGGGTACTGATGCCACCTGGACTTGAAGTGAGGAGGGCAGCTCCAAGGCCGCCGCCTCACCTGCGGCAGCCTGCACAGAGCAGGGCAGTCACGCCTGCACCACCTCCCTGCTGCCCGAGAGGCGGCCGGGGCCCTGTCACAGGGAGGAAAAAGGGCCAGACGGGGCACTACCCGGGTCTCACTCCTCACAGAGTGTGGACTCGGACTCCAGGCTCCTGACTCTCCTGACTCAAAATCCAGCACTTTCTCCCTGACACCACCTCTGTCCCATCTCTACTTCAATCCCGAGCATAAACCTGATTTCTCAGAGAAAGGAAACAGCTGAAGAAAAGGAGGGTAAAGGGAGAAGGGGATGCAGGAGAGGACCAGCTTAAGGCGATCGGGGACTGGGCTAGATCTTTGCCTCGCTGGGGGATTTTGGACCAGTGACACAACGTTTGTGAGAGGTGTTCACATCTTTGGAAAAGGGAGCCATATCTGTTTCATCAAGTGCTCGTGAAGCTAAGAGGTCGCGATACATACAGAAGCGCCGCCTCATGTGCCAGGCACTGTGCTGGGGCCTCGCGCAATTTTATTTACCCTCCAGCCCATGCTGCCAAGCAAGTGTCACTACACCCATCTTCTAAAGGAGAAGACTGGGCCCCAGGGGCGCAGTGTCTAGACCCCAAAGTTCATAGTACTCTTCCTTTAAAGAACTAAAGGGAGAAAACTCAAACCAGTCCAGACAAAAACAGGGGAGCGAAATCTCTAGACACCCTCCAGACATGCCCTGGCCCCCACATCCAACAGTTAGGATCCACTCTCTTAAATGCCTCTTTCTTGGTTTGCACTACTTTGTCTTTTTATTTTTTTTCCTTTGCTAGGAGTCAAGATGTCTAAAGGGAAACCTTCTGTTTTTAGGTGTGGTTATTTTTATTTGTTTATTTATTTTTGAGGAGAGCTTTTAGGCTGTTTTAAAAATCTTTTCTGGGAAAACTCACTCCCCAGAGAAAAGCCTTTCCTCAGAGCACGAGAATTACAGGGAGGTAATGGATTCTGATCTCATTAGCCTTCCTGGCCTGTGCCACTGATGGTCTCTCATCCACTAAGCCTCAAAAAGAACCCGGGACACTGTGCTGTGGCTACCAGATTAATGGGATGTCTTTCCCAGTGGAGACTCACACAGGAAAACCCCAAAAGAAGTACTGAAGGGAGAATGAGGGTCAGGCCTGCGGTGGTGCTGAGCTTCCCCAGTGGCTCGGTGGTCAAGAATCTGCCTGTGATGCAGAAGACCCAGAAGACAAGACTTCAGTCCCTGGGAACATCCCCTGGAAGGGGGCACATGGCAACCCACTCCAATATTCTTGCCCGGAGAATTCCACGGACAGAGGAGCCTGGTGGGCTACAGCCCATAGGGTCGCAGAGTCGGCCATGACTGAAGTGACTGAGCACCCCCACACACTGCGGTGCTGCTGGAGAGAGGGGGCCATCCAGAGTAGATTCTGGAGGGGGGTATGTCAGGGGAGGAAGGAAAGGGCCGGGGGAGGGCATCTTCATGATGACCCCCACATCAGTATGTTGAACTGTCCCCAGAAAGATAGGGACAAGGCCCAGCTCCCTACCTGTGCATTCATCTTACTTGAAAATAGGGTCTTTGGGGAAGCTTTTTGAGATGAGATCATCCTGGATTTATGATTTTAGGGAAAGGGCGTGGCAACCCACTCCAGTCTTCTTGCCTAGGAAATCTCATGGACAGAGGATGGGGTCTCAAAGAGTCAGACAAGACTGAAGCAACGGAGCTCAAAACACAGCATATCCTGGCTTGACAGTGGGCTCAAAAGTCAAAGACCGGTCCTTAGCAGACAAATGACACGGAGACGTGAGGCAGAGAGGGTGCCCACGAGAAGCTGGAGCCAGTGATGCCAGTGATGTGTCCACAGGCCAAGAGCACCAAGGCTTGACACAGGCCCCCAGCAGCCAGGAGAGGCTAGCCTGAGCCGCAGGGCCTCCAGAAGGGAATGAAGTCTGCGGGCACCTCGGTCTCAGACCCCCGGCCTCCAGGACTGCGAGAATGATTGTCTGTGGTTCTAAGGTGCTCACTTTGTGGTAACTCGCTACATCTGCCCTGGGAAATGAATACACTGATCAAAGGGCCAGAGCCCTGAGGCTCCAGTTTGTAATTCATTTCTGACGGGTTTCAGGGCCCTCGGTCACAGTGGGTGATGAGGCAGCTTGATCCTCTAGTATTAAATTCCACTAGCTTGCTATCCCCACGGGTCTCTGTTTCTTTAGGGACTGCAGAAGTGCCGCATGGGGGCTCAGGAGCCCCCAACACTCCTGGATCACATCTCTTCTCTGCTGGCAAAGACTTTCAAGGTTGAGCCAGACCCTGCTACTGATGTGAGAGCAGGACCCAGGCACGCAGCCTCCCTGCCCTTCCATCCGTGATGGCAGACTTCCAGCCCAGCTCCAGGCTCCTCTGGGATTTGAAGAAAGACCAGGGCATCTCCCACCCTACAGGACTCAGCACTGAACCACAGCTGGGAGGAGAGACCTTGGTACCATCTTTGACCCCACCCAAGGCCTCTGTGCAAAGACCCCCATCCCCTCCTCCTCCCCAAGCAAACTAGCTCCAGCAAGTCAAACGCCGTCAAGGCTGAGAGCTTGTGAATTCAGCAAACACAACCAGACACTGACTCCCAGCTCCCGCTCACTGTCCGCGGGTCCCAGCAGCACGTGCTTCCCCCCCGTCGGGGCCTCCCAGCACCTTGCGGAGCGGGCAGGAGCGGATGGACCAAGTGGCAGCGGAAGTTCTTTGGTCGCTCAGTCGTGTCTGACTCTTTTGTGACCCCATGGACTGTAACCTCCAGGCTCCTCTGTCCATGGGATTTCCCAGGCAAGAACACTGGAGTGGGTTACCATTTCCTCCTCCAAGGGATCTTCCTGCCCCAGGGATGGAAACCACATCTCCTGCATTGGCAGGCGGATTCTGTACCACTGAGCCATCAGGGAAGCCCTTAGTCTCTCTTAATCCGTTTTAATGTTCCCCTAAAGAGTGAGTCTCCAGAAAAGCTTCTGCCACCCAGCCTTTGTCTGTGCTGGTCCCTTGGCCTGAAGCCCCCACCCCCACATTCACAGAAGTCCCTCAACATTAGCTCTGCCGCCCTGTCCCCTCCCTCTGTGCCCAGCGCTGTTTCTGAGTCTCTTCTCTGTTCTTCCTGTTAGTGGAAAAGCCCGTCAGGATTCCAGGGGTCTTCGGTGGTCTAGTCTCCTGTCTGTGTGTTTGATTATCTGTAAACATCTAAGTACCGGTGGCTTCACAGTCTGCTGACCCACAAGCCCGAAGTAAATAATTTTCTTAGCATTGGTCACCGGAGAAGGAAACTATCGTGGGTGAAATATAGAAATATATATTTTTACACCCTACAGGCAGGTTGAAACTGAAGTAGGACAAAGGAATGTGCGGCTCGTGTGTGGAAAACGCCAAAACAAATTAAAACAATAAATCTGGAACAATGGCAGAAGGTAACTTAACACGCCTTCCAACAGAAGCAAATTTGAGGCAAGAACACTTATCATCACCACCACCACGGTCCCCACCACCACAGCCATCTGCACAGCTTCAGGAGGGCAGATGTAGGGTGGTGAGAGGGCAGAGAACTCTGGGAGTCGGGATGGAGCTTCTGGTTTTCCTGGTTCCCTTATTCTAAGTCCATGAAATAATATGTGGGTCGATATTCTGGCCTGTAAAATGGAGATAATGATTCCTTTGTAACCGTACCAAATAATTAGAAAATTTGGAAGGAACCCCATGGGAAAAGCATAAATCTTCTATAAATACTGGTGTCTCCATCAGCATCTAATCATTTTTATCAGAATTGAAATAACAACAATAATGTGTCTGTTAATACTTAAACAGTTTCTTGGGACTATAAAACCACACTTTATGGGTAAAGATGACAAAGCTCTAAATCACTGCAGCTCATCAGGGTCAGAGCTGCCATAAACAGCTGCATAGGTTGTGCAGGGCAGGACTCTAGGCTCTAGAAATGCCATTTTGGTTATCACAGTTTGATATCTCAGCAGAGGGCAGTGAGAAGGCTTGAGGAAGAGGCAATTTTTTTTTTTTAACAAATGATAGTTGAAATACCAAGATACCAGACAGAGATACAAAATGAGACATGAGATAGCAGAGACTGCTCTGTGAGCAATCACTAAGGAATAGGGGTGGACAAGGCTCAGAAAACCATTTGAGCAGATAGGGACAGCACGCTCAGAGAGTGGGCCCTGATCCGTGGGTGCTCCAAAGCCTGGACCACAGGCAGCCACTCGAGGGCTGGTATCTGAGAAGCTTGGAAATCAGGTCTTACCCCACAGGTATTAGTGGCGGAAACCTTACACCCACCTTGAGGGATGTGTCTGTGGGTCTTAAATGGGAGGTGCTCTCAAAGGGCAGATTTCCCTCCAGCTGAAAAAAGCAGAGCACCCCAATACACCACACATAGATCCACCTTCTCACAGCATGTTCCTCCCTCCATCACTTCTGGGGGCAAGTAGCCCAGCATCCCTGGCTTCCCAGGTGACTTGGTGGTAAAGAATCTACCTGCCAAGCAGGAGACAAGGGTTTTGAAATAAAAGAAACCAGCTCAAATCCTAGTTTTACCCCTGTTCTAGCTGGTGAGCAATAGCATCTACTGGGAATATTCTGTCCCAGCAAGTGGGCCAGGCCAGTCCCTGCTGTATACTTACAAGGAGGGATGCTCAGCCAGGAGTCAAAAGGCATGGTCCTTCCCTCCCCTTAGTGGCCACTTGCTACAAGTAAACCCCTTAACCTCACCCAGCCTCAGCTTCCTCACCTAAAAAGAAAGCAAGAGTAATGATGGTTAAATGAGAAAATGGATTTAAAAGCATTAGAACATTAACAGAAACACAGCTAGAGCTCAACAAGTACTGTTGTTATTGTTACACATGGGATATAAACAATGCAGCCCTCCCCAAAGTATTCCCCCCTTTTCTGGTTTGCTTCTCACATGGTTATTTGTTCTGTACACAGACTGTGAGCTCCACTGTATAGCAGACCCTGAGCTGTACTGGGAGGGAGGAAGAGTATGGTCCTTGCCTTCATTATGTTAGTCTTAGCAGAAGAATTAACTCATAAATACTAATAATGCAATGGGGTCATTGAATGCTTTTGTTGTTTAGTTGCTTAGTCGCATCTGACTCTTTGTAACCCCACGGATTATAGCCCACCATGGATTTTCCAGGCAAGAACACTGGAGTGGGTTGCCATTTCCTTCTCTAGGGGATCTTCCTGACTCAGGAATTAAACCTTTGTCTCCTGCTTGACAGGCAGATTCTTTACCACTGAGCCACCTGGGAAGCCCATAGGGTCATCACTTCTCAGCTACTGCCCTAATAGTGCTGTGTGATAAGGACTCCCTAAACTCGGTGGCTGACAGCAACAAGCATCTTCCCACCCTGCATGGTCCTGCAGCGTGGTCTACGGTGCCATTGGTTTAGCTGATCTACCCTGGGCTTGGCTGCCCCACAGGCCTCTTCTCTTCCTGGACCACCAGGGCGCTATTCTAGGCAGATCACAACCTCAAGAGGCAAGGCCAACCACACAAGCAGGTTTCAAGCAGGCATTCAGGGCACACTCACTAGCATCCTTCGGCTAAAGAAATTCACACGGCCAAACTCAAAGTATAAAGATGTACAACTCACTGCATCCACGTAGGTCTGGGCAGTGGTGTGGAGGTAGAATGGGGGAGGGTGCAAAGAATGAGGACCAGTCTCCATAGGAGCCTGGATTTTAATTTGTTCTGAACACAATGGAGATGTAAAAGCAGGGGAATTAAGGCCCCAGGCAGATCCTACTGGTTGAGTGAAGGACGCCTTACAGAAGGGAGGGGCACCAAGGAGAAAGACCTCTTACAATAGAGCCTCTGGGAGTTCCACAGCCTGACCCCTGTGAGTGACCGAGGGATAAATTTGTGAACCAGCCCCAGGCATTTTCCGATAAACGAAAAATCGTTCCCTTAGGTCACTGGGTAACTTGGGAAAGATTGGTCAGAGGATGAAATGATTTTCTAAGGCTCCATTAGAGAGGATCAGATGACCAACAGGACCGGCTTTTGCTTTCATGCCCACCAGCGTGGGTTGCCCGCACTGCACTGCAAATTATTAGTCGCCATTTGAGAAGTCTTAATTATCTGGATCCATTGGAAACCGTGTCAGTTATTTGAAACCAAGAGGTCGATAGCTCCGATCAATGCCGGGCCATTAAGGCACAGAGAGGTCGATAGAAACAGCCCCAGCTCCCACGCCAAACTCGAGAAGCCTGAGGCACCTTCATTTTCTGAAACGAGAACAGAAAACTCTTCAAGTCGGACGGACAATGTGGTCACTGACTTGCTGAGGAGGCTGTCGCTGCAGCTGTCAGGAGGATACCAAATTAGACTGAGATCTTTTATTTTCCATGGTTGTAAAGTCTTGCCTTTTACCCCCTTAGGAAACTTGTTGTTTATTTTCAAATTGAGCCAGACCTGCCTGAGGGTTGGTTGTTTTTCTTCTCTTGTCTTCCCTGTAGCCCAGTATGATTCCAAAGGGCCTCATCGGGCCAAAAAGAGCTGGCCTCCACTCAGGCTAACCTTGTGGCTTTGCTGGGTGATCCCTGTGTCCCGAGGCACAGTTAGCATCCCCTTGGGTGTTGTAAAGTGACTCAGACATGACACAACCCAGCCTGTCCCTCGGTGTCTCCTCCGTCTCAGAAAGTGGCATGCTGTGGGTGCCATCAACAATTCACAGTCTGGTACCTAGTCGAAGCTCCCCAAATATTTATGGAGTGGACAAATAGAGGACCCTGGGGAAGTTATATAATCTCTTGGAGGCCACCTTCCCCATCAGGAAAGAAATGCAACTGTTTCTCGTCCTGAGGAGCTGTTTAACGGTTTCCCCAAATAAGTGAGAACTTCAGCGAAGTGCCTGACTTCCCTAGTGGTTC
Organism: Nanger dama; assembly: GCA_917880005.1. NCBI lineage: Eukaryota > Metazoa > Chordata > Mammalia > Artiodactyla > Bovidae > Nanger > Nanger dama. The sequence continues at coordinate 5,583,013 of CAKJTW010000074.1, read as the reverse complement.
AGATGGTAAAGAATCTGCCAGCAATGCAAGAGACCTGGGTTCAGTTCCTGGGTCGAGAAGATCCCCTGGAGAAGCAAATGGCACCCCACTCCAGTATGCTTGCCTGGGCAATCCCATGGACAGAGGAGCCCGGTGGGCTGCAGTCCACGGGGTCACAGAGAGTCGGACATAACCGAGCGATTGATATTACTACTACAGCTAGGCCAGCTCCTGGCGCAGGCCGGCGCAGGCGCGGCAGTCTGTGTGCCTCAGGAGCGCTGGAGCGGGGGTTCCCGAGCAAAGGGAGAGAGAGGAAATTGAGAGGACCGAAGCTTCTCATGCAAGCTCAGAACCAGCCAAGGATCTCACCCGACCATGCCACCTCACCCTGGCATCAAAGGGCACCTTCACGTGACCCTGAAAGGCACTGTGTTCTTACGCCCCCCAGCTGCCTCTCCTCTTCAACTCCCTCCCTCCACCACCCCTGGAACCTTCCACTCCAAACTCAGTGAGCTACGTACCACCACCAGATCCTGTGTCTTCGTGTCTGGCCCTTTTATTCTTTCATTCGGCTATCCTTCATTCACTCCTTCCACAAAGATGTGCTGATGCTCTGGGTTCAGGGCAAAGGATCTGAGGTGCCCCTCCTCAGGGGAGTTAGCGTCTCCATAAGGAAGACGCTAATGGGAAGGGCATACTGTTGAACAGTAAGTGATTGATTACGCAACGATTAATTACACCCATGTGAGTGCCTTGCCTGAGATGTTCTGGGTGATAAGGGCAAACAATGGAACTAACCCAGAAGATACCTCTAAGGGTATGAAGACAGGCCAGGCAGAGGAAGCATGTGTATGAGGCCAGGAGCAGTCCAGAGCTTCCAGTATGTGGACGCAAGGAGGATGGTGGTCCCAGGAGGCTCTCTGGATGGTCCATGTGTCTTCCGAGACCACAGTCAGGAACTGGTGGGATGCAGAGATGAGGTGCACTTAATGGGACCCCACCCTCAATTTTTCCATCTTTGGAGTGACCGGGCTCAGCTTTCTCACGTGCCTCTCTGCGACTGCCAGGGTGGTCCAGTGGTTAAGAGTCTGCCTGCCAGTGCAGGGACGCAGGTTCAATCCTGATCTGGGAAGATCCCACATGCCATCAGCTAAGCCCATGCACTGCAACTACTGAGCCCCTGCTGCAGCTACGGAAGCCCACGTGCCTAGAGCCCACGCCCCGCAACAAGAGAAGCCACTGCAATGAAAAGCTGACGCGCTGCAGCTAGAGAGGAGCCCCTGCTCGCTGCAGCTGGAGAGACTGCACAGCCCTGAAGACCTAGCACAGTCAAAAATAAACAAAGAAAGGTTAAAAAAAAATAAGCGCCTCTCCCCAAGAAAATATTGTGATTCTACACAATTCATGGAGGAGGCTCCAAGTGCCTTGGGAGTTATCCCAGGTTTTCCTACGGTGACGACAAAATAGCAGCCATTGCTGCCTGTCAGTTGGGTGAAAATATGGCCACATGTATGAAATTGATTTACTACCAGAGAAAGGGGGCATTAATCCAGCTGCAAATTCTCTCTGCTGGGACACGAGGCGGTAAATTTCAGCTAGCCGGCAGCGGCTCCGATACAGCATGAAATATGGTGCTTGTGTTGTGTGTGTGTGTTTAATAAAGGGAACTCTTTTTCAGATTCTTAATTGACAATCACATTTCCCCATCTGATAACCAGAACAGATGATGAGATCATAAAATCTTGAGGCAAAAAAAAAAAAAAAAAACCTTTTCCCTGCTCTTGTTGACACCAACACACGGAGTTTATTGAGTGAGCCTTTTGTCTGTAGTCGGGACATTCTTGTGTTTCTGAATATCAAAAGGGAATTAAACCAGCCAGAATAATTTATTGAACACATATTAAATGCAAGTTGGCTTTTAAGAACAATAATAGCTTGTAGTATTATTCCTTGTTATTATTGTCATTAACATTTATTGAATAATCACCATGAACTTTCTAGAGCTCTCGCCTATAAATTCTGAAATAGCTGGGAAAGGCAGGCTGTTACTCTCCCCATGTTTGGATGAGCAGTATGATCAGAGAGGTTAGGTGTGTTTTCCTGGGTTGCACAGGTAGATAACGAGCCAAATGTGAACCCAAGCTTGTACATTTCCCTCCACATCACATAAATTAGACCCAGATCCCCAAGGCTGACACACATCCTCATGCTCTGAAGTGGGAAGCCCCTCCCACTCTTCCCCTGCAACCCCGCCCCCATTCCCTATTCCCGTGGGCTCCAGGGAAGATTGGATAAAGTCCAAATCCCCAGCTAGTCCCGTAGTCTGGTTGTCTGAACTGGACCTTATGGCAAATTTCTCCCTAAAACAAAGCCCGTTTCAAAGGGCATTTTCCTAGCACTCTTTGATGCTAGAAGGATTTCCCCAGACAGCTGTCGTTTTTGCCAGTCATGTTCATTTCATGAACACTTACTGAGCACCTACTGCATGCCAGAGCATGCCCTTGGCCCCAGGGAGACAACTCTGTGGTTCCTGCTCTAGGGGAGAGGACTGCTCTTCATCCAGCCCCAGCTGGCAGCCCCTCAAGCCGACTTCCTTGTCCTTCCCTCAGTGAGTGGAAGTGGGGCTGGTCAGCATGCACTGGGCACCGGAAGCTGGTTGCCCGCTTCTCTCCCTCCTCCTTGACCAGCAATACACGCCTCCCAATGAGAGAGGCTAGAAAGACCGGTCCTCACCTTCTCAGAGTCTGCTGCAGCTAAGAGCAGTCACGTAATTGGCACCAGCCAATGAGAGTAGCCAGAAACTTGTTGTGGCTTCTAAGGAACATTTCCTGCTGATCAGACACAGATGCTCAAGAAGACAGCCTCAGCTCTGTCTCTTCTAATCTTGATTTTTATTTGGTTATGTGAGGAGGTCAGACATCCTGTGACACGGAGGACTTCAAAACACACTGAGGAGACAGAGTAGAGGGAAGGCAAGGACCCGGGTCCTCGACAGCATCCCTAAGCTGTCTCCTGGTCTGTAAAAGGAGGCTGTGTCTGTACATGAAAGAATGGCAGCCTCAGTGATCTAGATATCACGGCAACATGGAAAATAGCCAAGTCGATAGTGATGGTTCCTCTCCAGAAAGCACATGGGTGTATCAGCGGAAACAATGGCCATAGGACGGAGCACTCAGGAACCCTTCATCCAGGGCCTGTGCTTTCTTTTTTTTTTTTTTAAGTTAGTTTTGAATGGAGGATAACTGCTTTACAATGTGTTGGTTTCTGCCATCCAACAATGTGAATCAATCGTAAACATATGTCCCCTCCCTCTTGAACCTCCCTCCCTCCCACCCCAGCCCCGATCCTAGCCCTCTCGGTCGTCACAGAGCACAGGCTGAGCTCCCTGTGCAGCTTCCCACTAGCTATCCCTTTTACAAATGGTAATGGGTATGTTTCAGTGATACTCTGTCAACTCGTCCTACCCTCTCCTTCCCACACTGCATCCACAAGTCCCTTCTCCACGTCTGCGTCTCTAGTCCTGCCCTGCACATAGGTTCACCAATCCATTTTTCTGGATTCCATATATATGCATTAATACACGGTATTTGTTTTACTCTTTCTGACTTACTTCCTCCTGTGTAGCAGGCTCTAGGTTCATCCACCCTTGAGTTTCCTTTTAAAGTCTCCACAGTCAGCCCCAAACCAGGCCGCGCAGGATGAAGTATGGAGTCTGGAAAGCTCTGACCCAGGCTCTGATCCAGATCCCAGGCTCTGGATCCCACCTTCACTGAACCCTACCTAAGTTCCCCAGCTGCTTCTAGGATTGAAAAGGGAAAAGAAGAAAACCTAGCCTGGAAGAGCTTGCCTTCAGCAGCGAGTCAGCCGGGATGGAATCAAATAATCCATCAAGGAGGAAACGAGGACACTGGAGTAGGGAATTGGAAATGAAGCTGAGACTGACAAGAAAGTAGATGGAGTATGAAAAGAAGCTCTCTTTTTAATGCATTTACACATAAGGACATCAAAAATACCACATCTGAGAAAGCCCACATTTCCGTTTGCAGAAGGAACTGGGGGGGGCTAAAAGTCAGGGTGGAAGGTGGCAATGGCATCATTACAGGGCCACTCAGGGGCCCTAAGGTTTTCCCTGTTCCTATCCAGCACATCCTCTGGGGAACAGCTAGAGGGCTGCATCCAAAGCACGAGACTGACCTCTCCCCTTCCAGCTGTTACCTCTGCTACCCCAAAGCGCTGATCTGAACTTGACCTCCCTCCCCTTCTGCCTGTTCCTGGTTTCTGCTCCATCAGTACCAACCCCACTCCCTCCTTCATGCCTCAGGGCCTTGACCCATGTTGTCCTTCCTTCACGCATGTATTGCTTCCAACACACGCTTGCTTCCAACAAGCATGTACTGAGCACCTTCTGTGTACTCGGCACTAGAATAAACAGTATATAAGGAAGAACTGGACACACTGCAAGCTTGGAGGAGTTGCTGACCTCTGGGGAAGACAAATACACAAAGAAATGATCAAACTCAGTGTGCGCAAGACAACGTGCACAATTGAGAGGGGAGCCCTGTGTGAGGTGTCAGAGCCCACTCGGGGTGAGGAGGGCACCCAGGCAGGGGGTTGGCCAGCGTGGGGTGAAGGAGACCAAACCAGGTGAGGAGGGCAGCCTTATAGCAGGACAGCCTGGTGGGAGAAGTCGGAGTCCGAGCAGGAAGAGGAGGGCATCCGTGTGGGGGAGGTGGCGGAAAGGGACAGAGATTCCAGGTATAGGAGGGATGTTGACAAGTAAACAGATATATTGAGGAGGCTAGAAGTCAGACTTCTCACCATTGGACTCATAAATACAGAAGGAGTGAAAGCTAGGATAAACCCTCTGGGTCTGGATAGGAATTGGATGTATCAGAATTAACTCATGGTTCTCAACACAGACAGATAAAGAAATAAACATAGATTTAAATGTCCAGTGAGAGTGGCTGGTGGCAGCCACACCAAGCTCACCTCTCCCCCAGATCTTGGCTTTTGTATTGCCCTTCTCTTCCCAAAGGAATCGAGCCTGCTGGATAAATGGCTATTTACATATTTTGAATGTAATCCCCTCACAAAGTACGGATCACGTGAAAAGGGAAGTCAGGTACAACGGAGAAGCTCTGGGCATCCCATCTACTAACCCAAACGTTCAAAGTGATGGGACAAGTTGAAGCCATGAGCACAGCATCCCTTCTGTGATATTCCTGCCAAAGGGGCCAGGCCTGGACCCAGCCTAGAGGGCTCTTCAGCCTGAAGTGAGGGATACTGACAAAAGAACTGACCTGACACTTTCAAAGGTGTCAAGGCCATCAAAGTTAGGGAGAGACTCGGATCTCGGAACCCCCCAACCATCCACCCAATTCCCGGGGGCCTGTGACATCCCCTGGCCGGCCCTCCCTTCTCAGCAGGGAACCCTCAGCACTGAGAGCAGCCATGGTTCCATTCATCTCCCTGAGATGCAGAATTTAATATTACTGTGGGCCACCTCATCCCCTCCTCATACAAGTTCACCAGGGGAACAGGAGAAATTAAAGAGTACAGCAAGGAAAATAATCACTGGGCTGAAAGACTCGATAATTGCCAAATGATTGAAGTTCACAGAGAGCTGGAACTATGGAGATTGGCCAATTGATCTTCTTGACAAGGGTTGAGAAACAACATCACTATCTGTAGCAATAATTGCAGAGTTTGCTAGTCCCAGGAGGGAAAAGCAAAGTCTGTTTCCAAGAAAGTGATCTATACAGTTACAGAGAAATATTTGTCGTGTCCCCACCCCCAGTCAGCAGCAGACTCACCAAGTCTGGAGCTTGGGGGTCAGGTTTTGAGGGGTCACAGCATTTACTGGCGGTATCGCCATGGGCAAGTTCTTGTTCTATCTGAGCCCGAATTTCCTCTTCTATAGAATGGATTTAACAATACAAATGTCCTAAGGTCGCAAAAGTGTTAGATCCTACATAAGCTAACTACCAGTAAGAGCTCAGAGAGGGCTGACACCCACTGCTGTGGCTGCATTATGCACCTCTATCTTCTTACCTTTTAAGAGGTGATGAGGAACAAAAATGGGAACCAGTGAGTGCAGAGAGGAAGGCAAAGTGGCTCAAGTCTTAAAAGTCTTGCCTCCTCCAGGAAGCCTTCCCAGATTTCTCTAGGACAAGTCAGTGATCCTGCCGCTCCAGGCTTGCTGCAACCAATACAGTCTGAGTCAGACCACCCAGGACCATGCCTAATACACAAGGAGCTCTTCCAGCCCAGCACAAGGCAGCCTCCCACACCCACCCCGTGCCCACACTCAGCTCCCAACCTGTGTGTGTCCTTAGTCTGACCTTGCACTTGCTCTTTGGACTCATAACAGGTTTGGCTTCTCCAGGCTAGACTTGGGCTTCCTGTGTGTCTTTTTCATGTCTCTGCCTCTGTCTTTCTCTCTGAGCGACCTGGACCCTACTTCCCTAGCTCTCATGAGCCCCCAGCCGATGTCCCCTGAGCTTAGTGATGAACAGTGGGATTCTATGCCAGGACACCCCCCACCCAGCCACCCACACAGTTCCTCTGGAAACCGCCCATCCCCACCCCAGCTCCATCTCTTAGCCTACTCCCTCTTATAAGGCTGGGAGGCTGATTGGACCCAGGAATTTGGAGCTGTTCCCCAGGAATTTCCAGCTGCAATGACACTTCATCTGCTTTTGGTGATGGAGGCTGCAGACATGAAGATCAGAGGCTGGAATTGAACAGAATCTTCCATGTAAAGGAAGCTAATTTGCAGCAAATGAAAAGGAATCCAGCAACTGAGGGACGCAGGGCTGGTGGAGCAGGGCTGGGTGCTTGGCACAGGGCTCCTGTCTGAGGCTGGGTCTCCATGACCCCATGCAGCCCCCCCAATTACAGATGTTGCCAGGGAAGAGGGAGCTGTGTGTGGGGTTAAGAGGGCTGCGGGAGCCAGAGGCTGTGCTCTTTCGGCCGACAGGCCTGTACTGTCCCATGGCCCCAGCTGTCCCTGCTTTCCCTCAGGCTTCTGGTGGCCTTATCTCCTGACCACTGGCTCTGACCTTCAAGGCCTAAGGACACTCCTCTTCCCCCACTGCCGCCCTAGGCACTTGGCAGGGAGCTCCAGGGGTCAGCAGTTATCACAGTGAGGCTGTTTCCTGGGATCCCTGCTCTCTCCCCTTCTGTGATTCGGGTCCAGAGTCTGGATGGCTCAGTGTCCTGCATCTCCCACCAGCTCCAGCTTGTCCACCCCCGGGGTGGCCCTCTGATGCCCTTTCACATATCCCTTCCCCAGTCCCTCCCACACCCACAAACATCTGCTAAGCCGCTTCAGTCTTGTCTGACTCTTGGCGATCCTATGGACTGTACCCATCAGGCTCCTCTGTCCATGGGATTCTCCCAGCAAGAATACTGGAGTGGGTTGCCATGCCCTGCTCCAGGAGATCTTCCCAACCCAGTAACTGAACCCATATCTCTTGTCTCCTGCCCTGGCAGGTGGGTTCTTCACCACGAGTGCCACCTAGGAAGCCCGTAAACACCTAACTCCCACTTTGAATTCCTACATGCAGTCCTTGCATCCCTCTCTGTTCCCCAACCCCAGTGGACAATGCAGAGACGGGAGGGAGCTAGACTCCTCTCTGGATTCCTCTCTCTGTGGCTCCTGAGACCCAGATGAGGCCTCTTGTCTGTGGCCATCCAGCCCTCCTGTGGCCCCTTGGCCCCAGCACCCGCTCCTGCCTCCCAAAAGCCTGTGACTACAGCAGCAGCCAGTCCTGGAAGAATTCCTATAGGTAAATGCCCCAGGAACATGAGTCTACAACGTAAAGGAAAAAAAAATATCTCAGAAACACTTTAAACATTGTGAATGTGGGACCAGACCACAAATGATTAAGGATAATGTAATTTATTCACTTAATGTTTAAAGGAAAAAGAAACTACTCATTTTACATGAGATGTAAATTGGCAGGCAGATCTAAAAAGTGATGCTTTTCTAAATTGAAAAAAATAATCATTGAAAGTTAGAACTCAGCAGGTCAAATTACAGATGGAGAATTTGTGAACAGAAAGGTAATTCTGAAGAAATATCCTCCAAATGAGGCATAAAGAGACCAAGCTGAAAAATGTAAAAGAAAGATTTAAAAAAAAAAAAAGAGACTCATGTGAAAAGGGGTACGATCTTATGATCAAACTTCCAGAACATGAAAATGAGGAAGAGGAAATTTTGAAGAGAAAAATCCGATTTTTGAGAAATGATGAAAGATAGGTCAGGGTTCAGGAAGCTCCACCTACCCTACTTAGATGCCCAGATTGAAAGCGAAGAACACTGAGAACAAAGAAGATGCTAAAAGCTTCCAGAGACAGAAGCCCGATTTCCTCCAATGGAACCACTGCAAACTGGGAGCTGACTTCTCTAGCAACAGTGAAATCCAAAGGACAGAAAATAATATCAGTAAAGTCCTGAGAAAAACATTTGTAAACCTAAAACTGTATATTCAGAAAAAAAAAAAAAACTTTAAAAATGGAGCACGCAATCAAGGCATTTTTCAGATAAGTACAAACCAAGAGCATTTATGACCAGCAGCCCCTTTATGGAAGGACATTCTGAAGGAAGGCTTTCAGGCAAAGAAAAAGAACACTTGAAGGTGGAACGTCCCTCAGAAGAAACAATGAGCAAATAACTGAATAAGCAAATCTAAGCAAATTTTGTACAAAACAGCAATCCTTCAACAGCATTCACTTTTTCATTCACTCATTTATCCCACGTGGATTTTCCAGACAACTTCTGGTCTTCAGCCCTGCCTGGGATGTATCACAAGGAAGATGGGTTTCTGTAGAAGAAAGTAGATCAATGACCTAAGAAACCAAGAGAAAATGTTCATTGAGTTATTGCTTTTCATAGAAAGTGGAAACTACTGAAAAACAGAAAGATGACCAAGAAAATGATGCATTCAGTATACTGAGCTTCCCCATGGGCTGACGAGCAATGCAAAGGCTTGGACCTCAAGTCTGATGTTTACTCTTTTCTGCCACAGGACAAGGGGGCAGGGCCATGGGCATTCAGAGGCCGGGCAGTAGCAAGGGGTTTTCTAGGGAAGTTATACCTGTTCAGCCTGCAAGAGACAGGGGAGGTGAGCAATAAACCAAGGCTAGGAATTTTCTCTATTTTCCCCAGCATTTGCCCAGTGCTCAAATCAGAAATCTTACCCTGTTTTCTGTTGTGGTTTTTTTTTCCTCCCCTTTTGTGCACTTATAAATTTTAAAAAGGAAGACCACATACGTATGGGTAGAATTGGGATACTTAAACTGATGTATATACACTGTGCTCTGTGCTTACTGGCTCAGCTGTGTCTGACTCTTTGCGACCCCATGGACTTTAGGCCACCAGACTCTTCTGTCCACAGGATTCTCCAGGCAAGAATACTGGAGTGGGTTATTTTCTTACTCCAGGGGACCTTCCTAACCCAGGGATCAAACCTGCAACTCTTCCTCTCCAGTACTGGCAGGTGGATCCTTTACCACCAGAGCTGCTGCTGCTGAGTCGCTTCAGTCGTGTCCAACTCTGTGCGACCCCCATAGACGGCAGCCCACCAGGCTCCCCCCGTCCCTGGGATTCTCCAGGCAAGAACACTGGAGTGGGTTGCCATTTCCTTCTCCAGTGCATGAAAGTAAAGTTGCTCAGTCGTGTCTGACTCTTAGCGATCCCATGGACTGCAGCCTACCAGGCTCCTCTGTCCCTGGGATTTTCCAAGCAAGAGTACTGGAGCGGGGTGCCGTCACCTTCTCTGCATATATACACTACTGTGTATAAAACAGATAACTAAAGAGAACCTCCTGGATAGTACAGGGCCTCTACTCCGTGTTCTATAATGACTTGATGGGAAGGAGATCCAGAAAAGAGGGCATATACGTGTGCGTGTGTGGCTGATTCACTTCACTGTAAGCAGAAACTAACACAGCAGTGTAAAGCAGCTACACTCCAATAAATTTTAAATCAATAAACATTAATTTTAGAAAAGTGCAAAGTCAAAGCCAATAAAAAACAAAAAAGAAACAGGCTGATTGACTTTCTCTCCTCTCAGTTGCCACATACAGGATGTCCAGAACTAACACTGGGATTGAGATGGCAAAGCGAGCCTGGAAATTCAAAACAAGGCTAAGTGAAAAAGCTCCTCCATGTGCCCTGGCTCTTTCTGCTGATGCACCTCTTTCCCTGACATTTACTGACAACCAGTATTTGATGGGTTTCTCTCTCCCCTCTCCCTCCCCGCTGAGAGTCACTGAGTCTAAAGATGATGTATTGAAACCATTGCTGACATAAGCAAGCGGGACTCCGCGGCAGCCCCCTCCAGCTCCAAAGCAGATTTCCAGCAGGGAAGAGTGACTGAAGCTCTCAGAGGACAGCTTTGGAGCCTCGGCCCCTCAGCCTGGGTGGGGGAGCCAGCGCATTCTTGGACAATCAAAGCATGTGCAGCGAACAGAACAGAACGGAATGGGAGAGAATAGTGGGAAAGGGCAGGGTCGGGGGGCGGTGAGGGGTGGGTAGGGGAGGAGTCCCAGTGAATCTGCTGTGGGATTCCTTGGGGACGGCCTTGCCTCTTCCAGCTGGGTGCTGTTAAACCTCTGTGAGCTCTGAGTGCACAGGCTTCTAACATCCTCCAAGGCAGAGTTCTGAACAGAAGATGCTGAGTTCATCTGGGGCACCATCACATGAGTTGATCTGTCTTAGACATTAAGTTCCTACGGGGCTGGACCAGATCTGAGGGCAGACGTCACAGAACAAACACAGGAGATAAAGGGAACACAGGTCAGGCCTCTACTACTGGTCTTTCTAGTACTTCAGAGATTCAGGTTGGCTTTTCTATCTTCTTTTTTTTTTTCGTTTCTACCTGGGCAACTAAAATGTCCAGCATGCTTCTGAGATGTGATGACTTTGAGCAACATTTAGCAAAGAAACTGTCTCCCGAATTCTGACCCAACCACCGATTCCCAGAGTTGCTCTCCCTAGGCCCCCAAGAAAGCTCTCCCTGAGATTATGGAAGCCAAAGGCTACATTTATTTTTTTAATAAACACGTTAGGATTTATTCATACAATTGAATGTCCAGAAGAGAGAATGATAGTATAATAGCTGAACACAACACAGAAGAATCACAAATGAACATCCGAGTGAAAGTCACAGAAGAATATGTCCAGTATTATCGCATTTATGCAAATGAAAAAGTTTGAGGATATAAAAACAAGTTATTAAAACTATATGGCGAGGAAAGAATACACACACACACATTCATACAGACACACTCGTACAGACACACACACACTCGTACAGACACACACACACTCATACACACACACACTCATACAGACACACACACACTCATACACACACACACACACATACACACACACACTCTGTACAGACACACACACACTCATACAGACAGACACAATAATGGTGATCTCTGGGCAGAAGGGATGGGCCCATCGACCTGGGTCGTACAGGCAGGAGTTGTAGCCACGAGTCTTCTAAGACCTGGGCTTCAGGCACCTCTGGGCTTGGGCTGCCTCAGGTTGAATCTTGTCTCTTGCAAGTGTGCAATAAATAGGAATTTTGCTTGATCCTCTGTGCTTACATCCATAAACTATGAAGATATGAACTACTTAAGAGACTTGCTAAATCATGTATAGTGCTCATGTAAAATACTACTTGAAAGGGTTAATAAATGACATCCTCTCTTCTTCTTATTAGAGCTACCAGGCAGTACTGGTCCCGCTGCTGACTTGCCTCTTCATAGCTCTGTTGTTACAATGCTCATCCATTCATTCGTCCATCCGTTCACTCACTCATCCATGGCACAGGTGTTGCTTGAGACTTCGTATACACTGGACCCTATGGTGTGCTAGCAATCCAGCTTCTAAAAAGTGCACTGCATTTATAGCATTTGCCAACTTACATGGGGTAAACATTCCTACCAGTGCCAATTTCAAGCTACCAAACCATTAAAAAAATCTCATTGGCAAAACTGACCTGTGAAATATTCATTATTATTACCCCATTTTTTAAGTCAACATGCGGAAAGGACAACTTTAGTCCCCAACTTGTGGCTGTAAAGCAGCTGCAGAAAGCAGGAAATGGGTGTGGCTGTGTGCCCACTGCACTTTATTTACAACAACAGGTTGTCCACTGGATTTGGTGGACAGGCCACTGTTTGTCCACCTCCGTTCTCAAAAGTGTTAATTGTCTGGGGGCTTTGGACGTTTTGTCTGTGGGCTCGATTTGCAAACAATGAATGAAGACTTTCTCTGAGGGACGGTTTGCTTTGTAAGGAGGCTCCATGATTGTGATGTTGATTTCTTTGCAATGACTAGATCAGAATTCCACTATGGCCTTTTGTGGGTAGAGGACCAATCAAGCGCCGCTTGACAGGTAGAACCATCGACCGTCAGGGATAGAAGGGACGTGTGTATGGTAGAGCCCCATGTGCTTTCCCGATGAGGAAAAGGACTTCCAGAAAGGGGACGGGACACCTCCAAGGGCCCAGGATGAATGTGGCATGCACATGACTGCATTAACAAGGTTTGCCTTGGGGAATGCCCACCTTCTGCTGGGGGATGTGCTTCAAACACATTTCCAATCCTCACCCACTGCCCTGCTTCTCCTGCAGATGATTCTCAAAGATAGGACCTCAAAGGAAGCCCCCATTCCAAGACTCTCTTGATGGGTGGAAATGGGAATTTCACGTGAGGGTTTGTGTGGAGAAGGGCAGCCAGCTTGAAGGTGGACTGAAGTGGCTAGCATCCCAGTTCTGCCCTTTCCTGGCTGTGTGACCCCCTGTAGGTCACTTAACCTCTCTGAGCCCGTCTTCATCTCTTCATCTGCTAACGGCAGATGATGGTATCTGCCACGCATGGCTGCTCTTGTAGTTGAAGAAGGCATGGACACAGGCATCTTGCTGGAGCCACACCACAGGAAGGGTCGTAGGCTCGCTGAGCCTCCAGTCTGCCTGATGCACACAAGGCAGCATCTCCCACTCTGGAGGGACTAACAGTTGAGGCTTGATTTGAATGGTTCTGTGTGAGTCTGAGTCTTCAAGAGCTGAAAACTCATCTCAGCCAAGTGACTTAGAAGTTCCTAGGGACCTAAACTCTTAAAGCACAGGTACCCACTGAATGTCAGCCAGGCCCACCCTTGGGCGGGAGCAGGGGATGGTGAATTTCCCAGGACTTAACAATGCTCCAGCAAGATCGCAGCTGCCAAGGATGCTTGGTGAGCCCCTGGGATCCACTGAAACCAGGACTCTGGGGTCGGGGAGGACATCGTGTTCTTTCTTGGGGGCCAGCCGGGAGCTGCCCCACAGTGCCCACAGAGGGTGGAGAACTCTGTGAAGTGGACCCAGGAGCCAGCCCGATCCCCTGCTGGGGGCTCAGATCCCAGCAACCTGCCCTGGGCAACAGTAGACATCAACCAAGGAAACAAGAAGGCCTGAGACCCGGTCCTGTCTGTAGAGGGGCTCCCAGAGATGGGAGAAGCAGAAACAGAGGAGCCCACGTTATTAGAGTGGAGTGACCGGGGCTCCCCCCACATGGGTGCGAAAGAGCCTCTGCATGCAGGTGGCCCTGCTTGAAACCCAGGGGTGGCTGGGCAGGGCCAAGGGCCAGTGCTTATGGCTGGCTGCCAGGCCTGAAGCCTGTCCAAACCACCTAGTGCCAGATAATCTTTGACTCGCACTGGTCTGTGATTCTGTTGCCCCTCACCTGTACGATGAGCTGTTAACAGAGCCGGTCATGAGAATTGCTGCCTAGAAAGAGGAGCAGAGAGTTTCAGAGTCAGGACAGGCTTCCCCCCTCCTGGAGGGCAGGTGGAGTTGGCCAGATAAGCTCAGGACAGGGCTGCAGGCGCAAAGCAGCTGGCACACCAGGGCATAGGCACAGGGCAGCTGGAACACCTGGACACAGGTCAGAGGTGGGTCTGCAGAGAATAGAGACCCACTGGCAGGGCACACCTGCTGCTGTGTCCCAGGACCCGAGGCTTCTCTCTCACCCAGGGACCACTTTGGACCACCCCTGTGCCTGACCGTCATCCGCCAGCGGCTGGTCTAAGAGTATTCAGGAGGCCCCCACTCCCTGCTTCCCCCGCCCCCTCCCAGTCCTTTGGAGTCCGAGTTCTGCTTCCTTTCTTTGGATGGCCCTCGAGTGCCAGATGCGATGTGGGAAGTTCACAGCCAGGGAGTCACTGAGCCAGCGAGAGCAGCTGTACCCTGGAACCTGCCCCCAGCTCCGTGCCCAGCCCAGGCTCATCCTTCATCATTACAGTCTGCTCCTCCTGCCCTCAGAGACCCTGCCCAGAAAAGAGCCGGACTCCAGGACTCCTGGATCGATCCTACAGCCCTGCCTTTGTTTCTAGTCAGAAAAGCACTGCACGACATCCAGTCCACTCTTCTTAAAAGGTGTGAGGCTTCCTGAAAGGTGTGGGGAAGGTGATGGATGGGAGCCCAGCTGTCGCGTAATCAAGCCCACGTGTCTTCATAGCCCGGGACTGAAGCCGGGGCAGCAGGGAGAGTGGGCCACGAGGCTCCATCCTGCCCTGAACGCACAGCCGGGCCTCGATGAGGGCACCCAGCAGGGTGGGGACTGGAACCATGGGGAGCCCCAAGGTCCAGAGCGTGCGTGCAGAACTGGGTTCCCTCACTCGCCAACTCTGGGTCCTCACCTTCTTCACAGGATGATGAAAAGCGGATGGAAAGGATTGTACTTAATTCCTGGAATCCTCAGGATTAACCGAGCTGAGGCAAGCAAAGCTCCCAGCTCAGTGCCTGGGTTCCAGACAGGGCTGATCGAGTTCTACCTGAGAAAGAAAGACCAGATATAGAGTCAGAGAGGCGAGGAGATAGCCAAGGTCCGGTTTAGTGGGAAGCTTTGGTTTTATGGTGATGGCGTATTCCGTGAGATCTTCGCCTTCCTCTGGTCCTGCCTGGAGATGCATGAAAAGACAGAAGATCCCAGCGTGTACAGTTTTCTCTCACAGACAAGCCCACAGCTGAGAAATCTCGGGGAGCAAATCCCTTCTGGAGGGAATTCAAGGAGGGTGATGACAGTTTCAACATGAAACAGGCCTCCCTTCCTCCGGGGAAACTGCCTTGTTTGGCACCAAACTGCTGGCAGGGTCCTCATCCTGCTGAAACCAGAGAATCTCTTCCCAAGGATGATCTGGGTGTGCGCGCTGCCTGGATCCACAGAGAGCTAACCTCATCTCTCTCTGAAGGGTGTGAGCATGCTTCAGAACAAATGGAGAGGCGAGACTCTAGTGTTTCCAGATGAAATACAGAGCAGTTAAATCTACATCTCAGATAATATTTTGAGGGTAAAATATGCTCAAATATTGCAAAGAACTTGCTTATACTTAGAGTTACCTGTTACCCGAAACTGAACCAGGCATCCTGTATTTCTAGTTGCTAAATCTAACCACCCTAGCCTAAAGGCACTGCATTTCCAAACTCTGAGATGGGCATGGTCCAGTTCTGGGAAAGGATGTGATATGGAGAAAAATGCCAAAGTGGCTTCTCCCTGGCTTCCACCTGCCACACTCTTCTTTCTCCCTGCCCCTGGTGCCCTGGATGGGTTCAAACCCTGCCTTGCTCAGAAATCTGAGCCTTCCCTGTTGGCTCTAACCCCCACCAACCTGTGTGGATGGATGCCCCCAGCAGCTCCCCTTTCCCGACATCCAGACCCCAACATTGCCCCCAAATCAGCCAGACCCAGGACTGAGCCAATCAGATTCTTCATTCTCCAGCTACAGTGATTGGTTGGGGGCTGGCAACACATGACCCACAATGGCCCAATTGGGTGGATGGCAGAGCTTTCGCTGGGTGAGGATGGCCTGGGTCTCACCTGGAAGGACTCTGAGCATCATAGGACCTGAGTCACAGCCAGTCCAGGACCACATCTAAGAGACAAGCTTGCTCTATCCTCAGAATTTTCTGTTTGTTGAAATCAATTCATTTTTAGCTGAAAGCCAGCTTGTTTTGGGTTTTTCTGACCCTGGAACAAAATGTCATGGTACAAGTTTCAAAAAACTGGTGTTAAGTGAGGGAATCCAGAGAGCCTATCCCATCCCCATGTAGGCAAAGTGCTGGGCCCCACATTTCCTCATCTGTTCCTTTTATCCTTCTGTACAGCATGCCCGCCTTGCAGGAGACCATCCTCAAATTCTGCCATGGGGAGAGAGACAAGACACAAACGTCAGTGCATAGAAATGAATAAAGTCCACCAACTTCTATGCAACCAATTAACAAAGAGTAGAAGCAAGGCATTTCTCCCAAGGGGCAACAAGATGGTGTGTCCGCTCCTCACAGATTGTAAAGTGTTGTTAGCATTTAAGAGAAGTGAAAAGTAAATCGTTCTGGCTTCTCCCTACAACTCACCTTCTGCTGAGTTTTTTTCCGAAGGAACCTAGAAACCTCAGAAATTCAGAATTAGGGAAGGGGGCCTAAGTCACTGATGGCCTCCCTTCTCATTAGTGGAGCCAGGAATGTCAAGGCCAATGGGCCTCACTCTAAAACCTAAGCATTTCTTGATCCCATTAAAGGCTGCCTGAGTTGCCTTAGTGTGCACGCAAGCTATCGCTTCAGCTGTGTCTGGCTCTTTGTGACCCAGTGGACTGTAGCCCTCCAGAGTCCTCTGTCCATGGGATTCTTCAAGCAAGAATGCTGGAGTGGGTTGCCATGCCCTTCTCCAGGGGCTCTTCCCAACCCAGGGATCGAACCAGTGTCTCTAAGGACTCCTGCATTGGCAGGAGGGGCTCTTTATCATTAGCGCCACCTGGGAAGCCCCTGTCTTAGTGTATTACTTTCCTATTGCTGCCCTAACAAATTGCCACCAACTTATTGGCTTCAGTTTCAGTTCAGTCGCTCAGTTGTGTCCGACTCTTTGGGACTCCATGGACACACGCCAGGCTTCCCTTATTACTTAATATAGCACAAATTTATAATATACATTTAATTAAACAATATAGCCACAGGGGCTTCCCTTGTGACTCAGCTGGTAAAGAATCCACCTGCAGTGCAGGAGACCTGGGTTTGAGCCCTGGGTTGGGAAGATCCCTGGAGAAAGGAAATGCTACCCACTCCAGTATTCTGGCCTGGAGAAGTCCATGGACTATATAGTCCATGGGGTCGCAAAGAGTTGGACATGACTGAGTGACTTTCACTTGAACACAAATTTATCATCTGAAACTTCTGTGGTTAGAAGTTTGAACAGTTTGGGTCTCACTGGGCTAAAACCAAGGTCTGAGAGGGTTCTCGGCAACTCCAGCCAGAGGATACACCCCTCTCTTGCCTTTTCTAGCTTCTAGAAGCTGCACGTTCCTTGTCCCGCAGCCCTGTGCTCACCCTCAAAGCACAGGCTCCACCCTCTGGATCCGCCCTCATGTCTCCTCTCTCGGACTTTGACCTTCTTGTCTCCCTCTTATAAGGACGCTTGTGACGCCGATGGGTGCCCCTGGAGAATCCAGCATCTTCTCTCCATCTCTAGGTGCTTAGCTTAATCGCGCCCAGAGAGCTTGTTCTGTCATAGATGGTAACGTATTCACATGTTCTGGGGGATCGAGGCATGGACGTATTGGGGGACATCGTTCTGTCCACCATAGCTTGCGTTCCCCAAATCCAACCCTGAGATAAGGACTTGGGTACAAATAGTTTATGTGGGAGGTGGGAAGAGAGGGCAAGGGGAAAGGACAAGGGAGGTGCGTTAGCGAGAGGTCACCGCTGGGGGGCGCCCGGGGCTCATCTCACCCAGGCCCCTCTGGGAACGCGGGTAAACCCCGCCTCCCAGTCCCATACCTGGAGGCAGGGAACACAGTGAGCCCACCTGGTGCGTCCCCTGCACCCCCGCCCCCTGAGACTGAGGATTTCTCCTGCGGGCGCCAGCTCGTGGGCCCCTCGTGAGGCCGAGAAGCCTTCGTGCTGGAGGTGGAGGCCATCCACGGAGGAGGGACTCTCCACACAGGCCTCGGTGACCTCCAGTGACCGCTGGGACGGCCCCTGACAGCGTCTGTTTCTGTAGGGTTTGTGCTAGGGGCGCGAGGCCGCAGAGGCGCTGTGACTTGCTGAAACGGGAGGAAGGGGAGCCAGAGAGAGAAGGGAAGGCAGGAGGAGGGGCTGCTGGGGCTGCTTGTCCATGCGAGGGGCGGCTCCCCAGCTTCCCTGTCCCCTCCAAGCCCGGCTCATGGCTCGGACGGGACGCAGACTGGTCTGGAGAACCCCAGACTTCAGCTTCCAGAGGCTGCTTATTCCTCACACTGTGTGCTGTGCCACTGGATGTGGACAGGTCTGTAGGGACACCTCCGTAGGGACACCTCTGTTTCCCACAAGAGGCGGCTGAAGCTTGGAGGACGGAGTCAGCGCCCCAGACCTTTCCCCGGAACCCAGAGCAGCACAGGGCCGTGGGGAAGGCCTCCCAGCCTGCCCTGGTGAACATGGATTCAGAGCTTAGCAGGTGCTGTAGCCCACCAGGGATTCTCTAGGCAAGAATGCTGGAGCGGGTTGTCATTTCCTCCTCCAGGGGATCTTCCTGATCTGCGGGTTGAACCCACATCCCCCATGTCTCCAGCGCTGCAGGCAGATTCTTTACCCACTGAGCCATCAGGAAGCCCGGAATCAGACGGAGAGACCAACCCAAACACGAAAGGCCTGGGAGTGCCTGCCTGTGAGAAGTTGGTTTAGGCCCATGTTGGGGTCCAGAGAGTGCACCCACCTCCCGGGTGTGGGTTTGCCCTCCTGGGCTTCATCCCGCTGACGCCCACAGGGGGAACCTGTGCAGAGAAGGCTCGTCCATCCTTGAGCACGTCAGCACAGGTGGGCCTGTGCGCCGGTCACTTGTCCTCAGGGAGAGCCAGATGCTGGGGCTGGGGTGTACTCCAGCCTGAGGAGATCTCGGGCCTGGGGGAGGCAGATCTCCCAGGAGTGGGGACACAGGTCGGTGCTCAGGGTCACCACGGAGGTCCCAGGGGACCCTACACACCACTCTCCCAGAGGCCCAGGGCAGCCCTCAGCCCAGAAAGTGGCCATGAAATGAAGTCCATCCTTCTTGGCTCTTGGTCTGACCCTCTTTTCATCATTCTGGGCTGACTGTGACCTGCTGACCTCTCTTTCCTACCATTTTGGCTGCATTTAGCACAATTCTGATAAAACTGAGCAAACCAATTTACTCAGCGAGTGCCCTCAAAGGGGCCTCATCAGAGAAAGGGGTGAGGTCCGGGGAACCACTCAGTCCTCTCTCCGCTCACTGTTTTTCTCGAAGCTTTTCCCTCAAGGTCGAGTTTTCATCTTGGAGGCAGGGGGAAGCTGGCCCCCGCCGCCCCTCCCGGTGCCCGTCAGCCTCTCCCCAGCACAGCCCATCTCTTCTGTGAAGCATCTATTTACAAAGCAGGTCACAGGCAGCGCGTGCTGCCGCCTAAAAATAGAAAGTCATTACCGCGCCGACAAGTGCCCGCGCTCTCTGTGATCCCGCGGAGCAGCAGGGCGCTCCGCGCAGCGGTCCTCCTCTCCCTCTGCCCTCCTCCAGCCCCTCCCGGCCCAGCACCGCCCTCGTCTGCGGTCCCAGCCGTGGGGCCTCCTACCGGCAGCGCCCCACTGTCCTGGCTCAGCCTTGGACCCTGCTCCCATGGGACCTGCTTTCCCTTGGATTCTTTCGACAATCCCTGCGAGGCCAGTGCTCTGGCTCATTTGTCCCTGGAGGACCAAGGCTTCGAGGGCCAGTGGAGGGTGGAGCTGAGAAAGGTGGCGGGTCCGTCTTGGGCGGTTTGTCCATCACACCGCGTGTACCACACGTACACTGGCATGAAAGGAGACCCTGGGAAGTGTCGGCCCCCGTCTGCCCTCACCATCCTGGGAATCCCACCCGGGAGGCTGAGAGGGGGACCCTGATGTGCCTCTTTGTTTGGGATTACCACCCCTACCCCGGCCCGGTCCCCAGACCATCCCCACCTTAGCCCCACCCCCTAGTGTACCAATGCCTGCCTGGGCCCGGTGGAGCCTTTAGGCAGTGGATCCAGGCCAGCTCTCCAGGACAGAAGGTGGTGGTCTCTGGTGCCTTTTGAGACGGAAAGGAGACAGGAGCCTTGGGCATCAGCAAAGGCGAAGAGGGGCCCGAGACCCCCAGCTCCTGCCTCCCCAGAGGCCGTGGGCAGCACAGCCAAGTAGAGAAGGGCGAACGTGCCTGGTTGAGAGAAGCCCCCGAGTGTCAGACTGGCTGGGCGTGAGGAGGCTCCAGTTCAGGTGGGGGGCTTCCCAGGTGGCTCAGTGGTAAAGAATCCGCCTGCCAGTGCAGGAGATGTGGGTTCGATCCCTTGGTCAGGAAGATCCCCTGGAGGGAATGGCAACCCACTCCAGCCATGGACACAGGAGCCTGGAGGGCTACAGTCAGACACGACTGAGCACTATGGAGCTACACAGGTGGGGGCATTTCTCCTGTCACTTGTGGCCAGCGTGGCAGGGCCCCTCCTTTCTCACCTGCAGGGGCTGCTCTAGCTGATGGGAGGTGGAGCACATCACTGACAGTCTCCTGGGCTAGGGTCCATCTGCTTGGGTGTCCCCTCTCCCTGACCCACCAGGAACCTGGATGTAGCACTGCTCCCTTAGAGAGTCCTGCCCCTGTTGAGCTCAGTGACTCTGGAGACAGGCTTCAGGAGTATGCTTTGCTGAAGGGTGCAACTAACTTTCCTATTGTAACACAGCGAGAGGACCGTTTTTCCCAGCTAACTTCATTCCCTCGTACCACACAGTGGAGGGTATGGGACAAAATCTTATTGCTGGGGCCATGCAGAGACATTACTTTGCCAACTAAAGTCCATCCAGTCAAGGCTATGGTTTTTCCAGTAGTCATGTATGGATGTGAGTTGGACTGTGAGGAAGGCTGAGTGCCGAAGAATAGATGCTATTGAACTGTGGTATTGGAGAAGACTCTTGAGAGTCCCTTGGACTGCAAGGAGATCCAACCAGTCCATTCTGAAGGAGATCAACCCTGGGATTTCTTTGGAAGGAATGATGCTAAAGCTGAAACTCCAGTACTTTGGCCACCTCATGCGAAGAGTTGACTCATTGGAAAAGACTATGATGCTGGGAAGGATTGGGGCCAGGAGGAGAAGGGGATGACCGAGGATGAGATGGCTGGATGGCATCACGGACTCGATGAACGTGAGTCTGAGTGAACTCCAGGAGATGGTGATGGACAGGGAGGCCTGGCGTGCTGCAATTCATGGGGTCGCAGAGTCGGACACGACTGAGCGACTGAACTGAACTGAAGTGGGGCCATGGACATTGGATGCAAACAGCAAGGCCTGCAGCGGGCCGAATGGGAGGTAATAGGGAATGATGCGAACTGGGGCAAACTAGTGCCCGGGCTCCATGCCCCTGCAGACCCGGGCACACAGAAGGCAGGCTGGGGTTGTAGGTCCTCTGCTTATCATGCAGTCAGAAATCTAGATAATTGTGTGGAGTTACTTTGTAACAGATGACAATAAGTTGTAACAGTGTCTGGGACAAAGGAAGCATTTTGTTGGCAAGGCAGAAGCAGAGAAAATACGCACAGTGCTTGATATTTAATGTGAAAGTTTTTCTAAGGTATCTATAGCATGGCCTTATTATTTCATATAATAGATGTGTAGAAAAAATATCTAGGGAAGTAAATATTCTGTGACATGGCTGCACTGTTTGGTTTAAGATGAAGTTAAGTGAGGTATGCTTTTGAACTGTGATGATGGGAAAGGCTCTTGAGAGTCCCTTGGACAGCAGGATCAAACCCTAAAGGAAATCAACCCTGAATATTCACTGGAAGGATGGATGCTGAAGAAGCTGATGCTCCAATACTTTGGTCACCTGATGCAAAGAGCCTGCTCATTAGAAAAGACTCTGATGCTGGGCAAGATTAAGGGCAGGAGAAGAAGGGAGGTGACAGAGGATGAGGTGGTTGGATGGCATCACTCACTCAATGGACATGTTTGAGCAAACTCAAGGAGATGGTGAAGGTCAGGGAGCCCAGCGTGCTGCAGTCCACGGGGTCACCAAGAGTCGGACACGACTGAGCAACAGTAGTGATAATACAAAGGAGGAGCAGCTCGCCTGGATTAAGTCTGCAGTCTTAGCGCAAGTGATTTGCCATGTGTTGTGTTATGAACACCGTGTGTGTTTTCCCTTATGGAGCTTGAATCCTCCTCAATCCAGAGAATCCAGGTGGAGAGGCCCATGCAGGGCCCACGCTCCTGGGACTTTCTCGGACTTGGAGCTTCCCCCTACAGCTGCAGACAGCGGCCACCAAGGGGGACCCGAGGTGGTCCTGGACTCAGCTGCCCAGGTGCACTTGCCCTTCACGTCCCTCTTTGGAAGGTTTAGGATTTTGCCTCTGCACCAGCTTTTGACATCTTGGGAAATCATGAATTTCCTGTCTGCACTGTTTTAATTCACTTTGGGTGTTGACATTGATTTCCCACGACAGTTGCTGGGGGCCTCCCTGGGGTCTGGCCTTGGGAGGGGTTAAGCACCATGTAGCACTTTGTCTAGGGATTTGGTCCTGCATCGTTAACACCACGTGAGGCTAGACTAGCGATCTGAGGGCACACTGGTGTTTAGAAACAGTGTGTGATCTCCCAGCCCACCTGCAGGTGGGTGTGTCCCCTCCCAGATCCTGCCCCCACCCAGCTCCTGCCCCCTCTTCAATGCAGGGACTCTGTCAGCCCACGGCCCCACCGGGTCAGGACCCCAGAGGGGTGGTGGAGATGGAGAATCCCCATCTCAGCGCTGAAAGAACCAAGGCTTGGGCTCTTTCACACCGCCCAGCTTAAGGGGGGTGAGAGGAACTGGGAAGTGTGGGCCTGGCTTTGAAGCAGCAGCCAGGGCTTAGGGGTGACAGGACATCAGGGGTTAACATGACACCTGCGGGGCCAGGTGCCACTGTCTGGAAGCCAGTGGTCCGATGCTGGGACCAGTGGGTTAAGTCGCTGGGTAGGGCAGCCTCTTGCTCCCATCTGGCCAAATGGGTTGAGACTGGGCTCAGCCAGTAGCCTGCATCCTTGGGCGTGTGCGTGTGTGTGTGTGTGTGAGAGCCCAGGGCCTCTGGGTGGAGCCGGCAGCAGGAGATGGAGGGCAGTGGGCAGCAGAGGCCAAACCTGCCTCGGGGCTGCAAGGGTTAAGGGGAGCCTGGGACTCCCACCCAGGGGCTGCAGAGGGCGCCTGGGCTGCAGAGGGTGCCTGCTGGGGTGAGTGTGGGCATGCTGGGGGGGGGGCAAGTCCCCATCCTGCCCTCAGGAGCTCACTGCCATGGAGACGAAGGCTTAGGGTCCTCAAGCGGCGGAATGGGAGGGGTGGTGTGCACAGTCTCCATGGGACGCGCTTCTGCTCATCCGTGGAGTTCATGGATAACACAGGGGAGCGCAGCACATGCCAGCCTCCTCCTGACAATTCCCTTGAGGGAGCCAGCAACCCTGTTCTGTGGGGGGACACTGAGGCACAGAGTTGTCGGGGAGCTCGCCTGGTAGAGTCAGCTGCCAGGTGGCCCGGCGCCCTGCCTCCTGGAGCTCCCCCACACCTGGGCAGTCAACTCGATGCTGTCCCAGGGCTGCTGGGGTAGACCACCGGCAGAAAGAAGTGGCTGTGTGACTTCTGAATGCAGGGCAGCATCTGTGGCTGCCTTGCTGGGAGATTCTCCCTCCTGGGGTGCTGGCTCCAGGGGAGGCTGGCTGCTGTGACGTGAGGACCCCTGGGCGGCCAGTGGAGGGGCCTGGGGAAAGGGCCCATGAGTGAGTCAGTGCGCATGCTCCCGGGTCTCGAGGGACCAGACCCTGCTGATGGTTGGCAACCTCGTGAGAGACTCTGAGCCAGAAAAGAGCCCCAGGCCCTCCTCTCCAGGAAACACGCGGCGTGTGCCTCTTAAGCTGCTGAGTCCTGGGATGGTCGGTTATGCCGCAGTAGCTGACTGGAGCACCCAGGCATCAGCTGCCAGGGGTGCGCTGTGCCACCGGGAGGCTGCCCTGTGCCAGGTCACCTCCTGGAGCCCAAATGAGGGGCCACCTGGAGGAACAGCCTCTAGGGGGAGGGCAGAGCAAGGACAACCAGCCACCTGGGACAGGCTGCCTGGAGAGGTGCGTCTAAAGGCAGTTAGGTGGGTGGCCTGGAGAGGGGCCTAGAAGTCACCCAGGAGCAGGGGCACAGACGCAGAGCTCTTAGCTTCTGCGCAGAAGCATCTTTTTGCCAGAGTTTCCCATCAGGCAACACAAAAGCATCAGGGCTGCGTCACTGTGCAGAAGATTTTTGTCCTACGGAAGCCAGGACTATCTGAAATCAGAAAGCAGAACTCCTCCAGCATGGTGGCCGTGTTGTTAACTCCACGAAGGCATCCCTTCAAAAAGCCAGCTCTAAGGGTTGAATACAGTTAAGTATGCGCTGAAAAAGCCATCAGTGGTTATTTTAAAACCACAGGAAGTCACTCAGAGCATTAAAAATCAAACACTAGAATGGCTCTCAGCCTACCACGCTTGGAAGCTGCCAGGAAGACAGATGTATCAAGGAGGCACCCTAGCTGAGATGGACCAAAACCAGCTTAGCTGGAGAAAAGCCGAGTTGCAAATCTAAAGACTTCAGTCCAGTTGTTCCCTGCTGACCCCGCCCTCACACCCTCCCCCTTGAGGAAGAGCTACATTCAGAGTCTGTGAATGTAGGGGTCTGGCCCGGGGGCTGAGCTGGGGAATGGTCATCTCGGGGGAAGCAGGTTCTGCAGGGACCGATAAGGCCATGGCTCCAGGGCAGTGGATAAGGCCGGAGTCCATGCTCACTTCACATCCAGCCTGTGGCCCCGCTCCCTGAGTGTGTCTCACGTGTGGACAGTCCTCAGGACCTGCACGTGGGCCTTTCTCTGACCTCCACGGCAGGCTTGCTAACGGGACCCCACATGGCCCCACGACCGCCTCTTCCCAACGCAGTTGCTAGTGATCCTGCTGAAATGCAGGGATCACGTCCCCCTCCTCCCCTGAAGAACAGCTCCAGGCAGCCCTCCAGGCCCGGCCCCTGCCGCTGCCCCGGGTCTGTACCCACCACAGGCACTGGCCCCTGCGAGGGCCTCAGTGCAGCTCATTGCTGACTCTTCTAGGTCCCAAAAGAGGCGTCCTCATATGCCCCTATGGCCCAGCCAGGTCTGACCCCCTCCCGTCCCTGTTCTGTCCCTCCTGGCACCCTCCAGTTTGCTGCTGATGGTCTGGCTCCTCCCACTGGGATGTGAGAGGTACGAGGCCCCTGGTCTGACCTGTGCTCTCATACACAGGGCCATGCCCAGCAAGTAGGGGATTCTCTGCCAATGTGTGTGCCGGAAATTCAGTGCCCAGGCAACGGAGAGGAGGCCACGGTTAAGGCAGCAAGAGGGGGCTTGGGAGAAGGGGACAAGAGGTGAGTCACAAAGTTCCAGTGCCTGAGATTCCACTCGCAGATTTGTGACTGTGTCACTGACTCAGTAGAAGAGGCTGCAGGCCAAAAGGGAGTCAAAGTGTGGGAACACACGACAAACCAGCTCAGGTCCTAATGTTCCTCCTTGTTTAGAATTAATTCCGCACAGACGGGTGCTCGGAGACTCTGCTCTGATGGGCACCCAGTGCCCTGGGATGCGGGTGTTATTCTTTGCCCTTCTGAGATGAAGAAATGCATATATGACAGACACAGAAATGTGAACTTCAGGAGCAGAAGAGCACAAGGAAAAACGAACCTATCAGGAACTGTTCTGTGCTCTCAACACCAAACCCCTGTAAACAGAGAATGCCTTGAGGAAACATGTCTCTGAGGTAAGACAGTGACAATTTCACAATGCACAGGATCGTTTTCAAAATTCCAAGACGAGGAAGCCTGTTGTGTGAGCTTCTAACAGAAGGAATGAAACACATCCTCCTGGGGTTGAGAGGCGGGTGGTGGTTACTGAATTAAAATCACAAAGCACCAGTGAATGATGAAAAGAGAAGGGACTGACTACTGCTGTCCGTGGGGATGGTGACCTTTCTGTCTCGTGACAGATTACGGAGGCACGAAAGCTGGGCTTCCATCCTGGCAGCGCACCCTGCTTCCTGCAGAAGCCTTTTTCATAAGTAACCTTTCATGTGGCGGAATGCTTTGGGCATAACATATTCGTATTTATTGGTCCATAACTGAGATGGAGAAATCATTTTCAAATCTGGAATTTGTGCTGAGTCTTGACTTCCTGCAGTGAGGTGCAGCCACATATGGTTCTCAAGTGTGCAGAGTTCAGAGCTGGGCTGAAATAACAAGCCTTTGTTTTTCTAGGTTTATATTAAAGTAGAAGCGATTGAAATGGGCAGCCTTTATTAAGTAATACACAAATCATTTGTTTTCTGTTAGGGACAAAGATTGATTTTCTTTCCCCTTCTTTTTAACAGACTTTTCAAATCAGAAAGCATACCATTTTATAAAACATTTCATGAAACACAAAACTGCAAAAAAAAGATGATTTTCAAGTTCCCAAGTGAATTCATTTACTGACTAGGCACGTTGGTGAGTTGACTATTCTTAAGCAGTCCATAATTGGAAGGAAAGTTCCTGAAAGAGAGGAAATGAAATATATTTGTATACATCAAGAAACAAATATTTATACTCTGGTGGCAATGCAGGATTTAAGCAGAGGAAGCAGGCGAGCTGAAATTTAATAGAAATGAGAATACTTATGGAAAACAAGGCAAAATAGAATTATAGAAATTAAGGACATAAAATCTTCGTGTTCAGTAGGCAGATGAATGATTTAAACAGTATGATGATCATCAAAATGCCATCCGTTACAACATTTATCGGTCTGCTTTCAGAATGGCCATGCTTTTTTCCACATGGAACTTTCAATATTAAAATGTGTGGTGACTTCCTGTGGATACACACTTGTCACCTGAAACTTGGCTTTTAGATATATTTTAGTAACACCAAATAATACATTTTGATGTGTTAACTACAACAAAATTTTTGTTTCAAAACCCAAGCAGCAATCAGAAGGGAAGAGTGCCGAATCCAATCACCGTGGAGAGGCGGCCATCGCCTCGCTTACTCCCCACAGCTCCAGTCACAGACGTCTGCCCCAGGGGTCTCGAGTTCCCTGTGACCTGGCCCGCACACCCTCCTGTCCCCACTCATGGGTGCCACACGTCATACTCCAGCACCTGCGTACTTGCCCCAGACCCGTGAGGCCCCCTCCCCTGCCTCCCAGACCTGCAGTAGCCTGTCACCTCTGACACGTCCTCGTCTGCTTCAACATTTCAACTTATCTTTCAACCCTCTGGGTTTCTCTTCTCCTCTGTGAAGCCTTTCCCTCCTCATCCTTCCACGACCAGCGCACGTGACCTAAGTCCCTGCACCCCCTTGGCTTTCACCTCGCCTGCCAGGACCGCACACAGCACCGGTGTCCTGTGGGACGAACCAGGCTGTTTACTTTAAAAAGGGAAACAGCTAATATGCGTGTGTGCTCAGTCATGTCCAACTGTTTGCAACCCCCTGGACTGTAGCCCACCAGGCTCCTCTGTCCACGGGTTTTCCCAGGCTAGAATACTGGAGCGAGTTGCCATTTCCTATTCCAGGGGATCTTCTCGACCCAGGGATCGAACCCATGTCTCCTGCATTGGCAGACGAATTCACCACTGTGCCACCAGGGAAGCCCGAGTGTTAATTAGGGCACTGTTTGTTTAATCAATGCACACTTCCTCAGTGGCGGATGACTGTGCTCTCCTTATACAGGACAGACTTGCTCCTGACCCTCGGGGACTCACAGGGGTGTGGGACCACCCACACATCAACCAGCAGATCGAATCAGGGGTTCGCCCCTCAGGTGCTGTCAGCCAGTGCTCTCAGGGTAAGGAGGGAGAAGGGTTTTGGGGGCCAGGAGGGAGAGACGCTCTTGAGGAACTGGCAGGCTCTGGACAGCCAGCAAAGAGCGGGGGAGCTGGGGAGCTGGGCAAAGGCAGGGTGGACGGAGGGGCCAGCTGGGGCCAGTTTCTGGAGAGGATGTGGGCCCCTCAAGAGCAGAGGCGGCCCCTTCTCCCAGGGTATCCAGGGCTGAACGCAGGGCCCGGGGCGGGATTGCCTCAGACTCCATCAGCTCATGAAAGGAGGTCCCAGGAGTGAGAGGAGACCCACAGGAGCCCAAGGGAGCGCGACCCATCACAATCTTTACTGTGGATCCTCAGCAACCGCTGCAAGACGCAGCTGAGCACCCAGAGCTGGCCTCACTCACTCCCACGGGATCCGGCTCCCCACGTGCATGGGGAACAACTGTGAACCCACTTTGCCGAGAGGAGTTTGCTGTGTGTAGGTGCTAACAGCTGTATACTGTAATGGACAGAATAACACCGGGAGTTCAAATTTCCTTCAGAAAAGCATATTGAGATACACGATTACCTCTATGGGGAGCAATACAGTAATAACTATAGGAAAACATGTGACTCAATAAATCTATTTTAGAAACTTATTCTACAGATGTGTATGAAGGTGCACAAGAACAGAGATGAAAGGCTACACTGTCTAGCACTGTCTCTAATGAGTGCAAAACACGGGAAGCAAAATGACTTGTCTGTCAACAGTTGTTTAAATTATGATGCATTCATATAAATATTACCCAGCCAATAAAAGAAAAGCATACCTTTATAATTTAAAATGATAGAAAATGAACTCAAAGATATACTCTAAAGTGAAACAAGGAGGCAGACAACAGTGTACTGTTCTGTATGTAAAAACAGTAATAATCTGTGCAGAAGCAAAGCGTATGCTTTCCTCTCTCTCTAAAAACACAAAAAACCAAGACCAAGAGCTGCTTCTGGGTGTTTCAGGGCAGGTGTGGGAATTAAGACCAACTTTTCATTGTATACTTTCCCCAAAGTTTTAGATTTTGTACCAAGCACGTGTATCACCTACTAAATAAAGGGCGTAGTTTTGTTTTCCAACTTCACCTTTCCTAGGGAAAAAGCCAGTGGTTACAGAAGTAAATGATCTCATTTCCACTGACAAACTAACAGTGAGGGGTGCTCAGGGTCAGTATTTTAAAACTACAGAGCCATTTGCTCACTGACTCAGTCAGCCATCGGCTCCTCCATGAGCACTGTCATGCCAGGGAGCACACTGGGGTCTGGACGCAGAGTCAAATGAGACGCGGTTCCATGTGCACAGAACCTGAAGTGGTGCTGTCAGTGAGAAAGACAAACACATACCCAGTGAGCGGAGCTCAGCCCTGCCTTCACGAGGCGTCTGCTCACTTATTCCAGCGTCTGCTCACTTATTCCAGCCCCTGATCGAGAGCCTGTTAGGCGCTAGAACTGTGTTAGGGAGTGAACATGGGCAGGTGAGGAAGGGTATGGATCTTGCCATGGAGGTCAGGTGAGCTTTTACATACATGTATATGTGAATGACTACATTCAGCAACCTGGTAAATTCTCTTCCAATGGAAGAATGACTCTAACTGACCCGATGAGGCAGATAAAGTCCTAAGGCACAGTCCCGCACTCAGAGACACGATACCACCTGGCTCATTTCACTCACCAGGTAAATGACAGCTGCTTGGAGACACGGTGCCTGCGCTGAGGGTGTTCACACCCAGGAAGGGGCGGGGCTTGAGAGGAAGGGACCCTGTGCTGTAGGTTAAGAGCCCTTGGGGCCCTCTGGGGGATTCTGCACCCAGGGCACATGTGGAGACACTGGGTCAAGGAAGACTTCTGGAGTGAGGAGGTGTGTCAGTCTCACTCCAAAGCTGCACAGACTGGTGCGGGCTGGCTGTAGCAAGAGCTGGGGAGGAGCGTGAGGACAAGTGATCTGGGGCAGAGAACGGCACAGTTGCACAGCACCCTGAAGGTATGCACCCACGAGGCTGCAGCAGAGGGAGAGCAGAGAGGGGGAGGCAGGGCAGCGGCCGCGCTGGGAGCCCTGGAAGGACTTGCACTGAGATGAGGACAGTGACAGCAGGCGGTGCCGGTCACAGCAAGACAACCATGTGTGTGGAATAACAATCCCCTCCAGAATCAGTTCCAATAGGTAGGCTGAAGGGAGGATGCAAGTCAGATTTTTAAAATGTCCTACAATCTTTGTCAAAGATGGAAACAGACTCAAGCATAAGATTTTGTTATTTTAAATATAATGATGGATTTATTTTCCTTTCTATTCCTACAATGTCAATACCAATCAATACAACTAGTACATTACTATAAATAGTAGATGGGCTTCTCAGGTGCTGTTAGTGGTAAAGAACCCACCTGCCAATTCAGATTAGACGTAAGAGATGCGGGTTCGATCCCTGGGTCTGAAAAGATCCCCTGGAGGAGGGCATGGCAACCCACTCAAGTACTCTTGCCTAGAGAATCCCATGGACAGAGGAGCATGGAGAGCTACAGTCCATGGGGTTGCACAGAGTCAGACACGACTGAACCGACCTAGCATAAATAGATATGATCTGCATACAGAATAACAAACTACTATTTATACTTATCACATATAACCTAGAGAGTGGCTTAACTTATTAGATTTTTGACTACATTGTAATTTTTTCTCCAAATCATCAGAGTCACTGTCTAATTTTACATTAGACTGCCTGAATTGTAATTCAATTTATGTGAGTGATTTTTTTCTTCCTGTTTTGGGTCTCTGCTAACTACACCCAACAATTCCTAATACTGCCTGTCAGGACTCACACGGATCACGCTGACAATACCATTCTTTCATATTCACTGACTTGCTAGATGCTTAAATTGCCATACATTGTGCTAAGAAATGGAACAAGAGGATGAAAACACTAGGCCCCTGTTTTGTAAGGCTCTCACCATCTGGCTATCAGATCAATAACCAGTGCAAAGAGGTCTGTAAAAAGTTCTTCTTGGAACAGAGACTGAAAAAGGTGCCGTCTCTGACTGCAGCGTGCAGTAGGGCAGGTTCTAGGGTGAAGAGACTGCATTTTGACATGGGCTGTCATGTCTACGCTTCTTAGGAGGACCTGCAAGATCCTTCATTATGTGTCCCTTGTCTACATAGACAACATCATCTATTGGTTTCTCTAATAATGCAATGTAACTGAAGTTTCCTAGATAACTGAAACCCCTGCTGGCACCCTCCGCCTCCACCACCCCACCTGGCGTCCATGTCTCTTTCCCATGCGCTATACCTGTCTCAGTCCTGCTAGCAACTTCCTCGCCTGTCTCCCCAGCAGACAGCTGTGTCCATCATCACTGCGTCTCCACTGTCTGCAGCACAGCAGACGCTCAGCCAATGCGTCTGCATGAACACCGACACTGATTCAACTTGGAATATCTTTAACAAAGGAAGATTCAGAACCTAAATACAGCCAAAGAATCTCTCCAGGAAGGAATCTGGGGCAGGGGGAGGGTTATCAGTCACAGGGTCTGCCAACACTCAATGTTGTGGGGCTACTTTAGGAATACAAAATAAGATAGAAGCCAGCCCCTGTCCTCAAGGAGCCTTCAGTATAGGGAGAGTGAGTGCCAGCCCAGACAGCGGACAGTGTAACAGCACAGCTGGGAGCAGAGACTCTGGTTATAGTGGATGCTGTGAAACTGACTGCAGCCTCCGGGCTGGGAGCCTACACAGGGAACTATCGCCTGCAGCTTAAGTATCTTCCTCGGTAAAATGGAGATGGCAGTCACCTTCTTACTGTTGTGAGGATTCAATGAAAGTGATTCAGTACAGGTTACAAGTTGGTTGGCAACTTCTAACCAATCTAAGTCACATGGTATCAATACTAAAATGAGGAAGTGTAAAAGCATGCTATTTCAGAGAGCACGGTGGACTGTGGCTGAACTGGTGAAGACATCGTGGAAGGATGGGCAGACACGGCTCCCACAAAGGGAGCTCCCACAAAGGCCCAGAGAAGGGAAGTGCTGGTGGGTCAGGCCACCACCTCCATCTGTGCTGAACTATACTATCCTTGAGTGTAAGGTCCACGTCCTACAGACTGCAGGGCCCCTGGTGCCTCAGGTGTGTGTACGGGAGAACTCAGTAAATGAACCCTGAGCCAGGAGGCCCTGGGGATGACTTGGGAAGGATGCGGTGTGCACAAAGGGGACAGGGCAGGACCAGGCTGCTGTCTACAAGTCTTGGCTGTTGAGACAGGGAGGAATCAGGCTCAGTAGAGGATTTGCTGAGTAAGGGAAGCCCTCGAAAGCCAAGCACAACCGTCCAAGAGCATCCTGGTGGCTCCTAACCTTTTTGCATCACAACCCCCTTTACAGTCCAATGGAGCTGTGGTTCTTTAAGAAAATGAAAATAAAATTGAACAATTTCTGAGAACGAGCTCTGAAGACTATCTACTAATTTACTTTCCAGGAATCTGTCCATAATTTCTGAGTAAAGAACCCTACATTTACTACTCAAGATGCCAATTCCTAAAAACAACAACAACAAAAACTTACTAAATAGTGAAAAAATTTCAAAAAAATCACAAATTAAAAAAATGTGTTATTCACATTCCCTTTCTGTACAACAAAGAGGCACCAAACAAAAGACAACCCCAAACACTTATTTTGATTTATGAGAGTGGAGAGAACTATCTTCTTCCTAAGAGCAATTGGCTAATTTTGGTGATTAAGGAGAAAAAAAGGGCTCATATTTCCCAGGTATATGAAACATGTGTATTCGACTTCAATAATGAAACTCTGCATTACGGTATCACCTGCCAGCCTTCAAAACACTCTGGACACCACCTTGCTTAATGCTCAGAACTGCCGGAGACGAGGAATGTCCCCATTGTACTGACAGCTGGAGCCAGACCATGCCACCCGGCAATAGGCAGCAGAACTGCCGGAGACGAGGAATGTCCCCATTGTACCAACAGCTGGAGCCAGACCACGCCACCCGGCGACAGGCAGGTGATTCTCTGGGATGCCAGGGCCCATGCAGCATTCCTGACGGTTTAGGAAAAAGAAGAGTAACTGAAAAGTGAGACCAGATTAATGGTCTCAGACTAATGATATCTTTCTTCCACGACCCCTGTTTGAAGTTTATGAAAGAATTTCATAAAATACTTTGCAATATTAATCTTTTAAAAGCGGAATTTTTTTTTGCAAAACTCAAAGTAGAGAACGACACACATGCAAAAATTGTACTTTCACAAGCTTGCAGTAATTATTGTCCAAAATTTCCAGCACATCTGTGTTGTATTATGAATATATACAGCCTTTAAAAAAGGGGGGGATCATCACAGTGTCGATAGGTTTGGGAAACTGCTTTTTCCCACTTGAAACTTTGAAAAAATTTTTTATGCTGCTGATCAGCCTGTTACATTTTTACTGAGGAGGTAATGGAGTTACTTACACACTGTGGGGGCCCAGCCTCCTAGCTCCGTGGCCTGTGCAGACCTGGCTGGGTCTGACTGGTTTACATTCCGGACGTTAATTTGCCATTGCCGCTATGTCACTAGTTGGTAGCGGGAAGCACGTGGAAGAGCATGAGGCCGTCTTCATCCTCCAAGCACATCAAAGAACTGGAACAAGGACACTCACCTGTGTCCGCCAGACTGATGCCGCCTTCCTTTCACTTTCCAAGGTGGCTGACATTCCTAACAAAAGAAAAGACCTTTTTACTCAAATAGAAAGAAGTCCCTCAGGAAATAAACATTTTACACAATCTACAGTTTTAAAAAAACTTAGGCCAAATGATTAAAGAAAAACTTTATTAAATATTTGTCAGTTTTAAGAAGCGCCCTCAGTTACTAACCAAATAATGTATTACAAACAACTAGTTATGAGGTTTTACATTTGTTTAACAGGGTATAATTGGCCCCAATTAAACTGACTAAACTAAGGCTTTTTAGATTACTAAAACAAATTAAACTTTTTAAAATGAGAATTTAGGTGATCTTAAAACCTTTCTAAAATGGATAATGAAACTTGCTAAGTTGTAACCTCCCTGGTTTTATTAGTTGTATTAAGATAAATTAAGTGAGATTAAAATCTTATTTGATTTATTTACCTTTGAAAATGAAGACCGTTTAAGGGTTACACATCCTCAGCCTTGTCGAGTGCGACCTCAATTAGTCAAGTCAGAAAGTCTTTAAAAGCTTTGTGCTTATTGCTTCCAGCATGGAGCGAGGTGTTCATTAAGGTACCAAAATTCTCATAAAAAATCCAAAAGTTGCACTAGTGAAAAAACGCTCAACAAGATGAAAACTGTTCACATCTTTTTCAGAAAATCAGTAGTTATTTTAAAACCAGTTTTTAAACAAGATTAGGTTTTGCGTAGTTTTAACGTGCCATTCAAGCAGCTGGACACCATTTGGACTCTTTAAACAGCATTTAAGTCTACGGTGAATATATAATGGTACATTTAGTTTTATACCATGTTTTAAATAAATTGTACAATGTTTAGTGTGACCCTTTTTTGACAAGCATTGTTAAATGAATCTTTTCCCTGTTTACGACTATTTATGAAGGCCTTTTTAAATAAGAGAGACATGAAATTGTTAGCTCACACACACAAAATTTCTTTCAAAAGTTTATTTAGTATCAAGCAAGAGGAGGCTTTGCTTAACACTACAGAACATTTCAAGACTTGAGTTACAAAAGAATACCACATTATTTGCACTTGTAATTGGCTTCCCTTTTACGCATGTTGGCAAGAGAAAAAAAAAAATAGCATATGGCCGAAAGATAAAATAACTAAATTTCTATGGAAACCTTTAAAATGAAAGGTGAGGCTTATGTTAAAAGGATGGATTAACATATTTAGTAAACCTATCTTTTTGTTTAACACTAGTTAATCAAAGTTATTTTTTTTCCTTTTGATGACCTATTTTTCATATACAGACTGGAAATAACAAAATTTTACATGTCTTTTTTTTTTCCTGCCCAGGTTGATGTTTCAACAAAGTAGTTTTAAATTCCATCCATTCAGATTTTAAGCATTTTGATTTATTTAAAAAGGGATTGTTCATAGAAAAAATTACTTTGAACAGTATACAGGACTGGTGGAGACTGGCTATGTCACAACAGCAGACAGCACAATCAGTATCTGCCGTATGGCTGGTCCCTGTAGACGCCTTCGCGGTCCTCGCCGAGGGGGCCTTGTGTCTCGAGTTAGTCCACTCCTCTTGCCCTAAAGCCAGTCAGATGAATCATAGTTAGATCAACACCAGAGAGCTCATGGCTTCATTTTTCAGAATCTAACTTAGCCCTGAACCCATGGTAGATGTCATACAGAAGATATAAATCCCCAAGGTACTAAAAAATCTGAGAGAATTCACTTTTAAACAATTACAAACACAGTCAAAGATGTTCATCTCACTAGCAAAACCTACCAGCCTGGGAAAGCATGATCCTTGTAACTTAAATGACAGCCAAGTTTGCAAGAACTTCCTTTGGTCACTCATTTAATAAAAGCTCACATACTCCAGCAGCAAATTGAGCTGCCTCTTGCCGTGAAGACATCTATGCATGGTAAAAGGGTCACTTGGGATTTTTTCTTCAAAGACAAAGAAAACACAGATAAAAATCTGTGAAGGCAAAAGGAGAAAAAAACTGGAGTGCAAAATGGCAATAGGCAGTTTGGGGAAATGTGGCTTTGTTCTTCATGGGTCCTTCATATAAAGAAGGAAGGAAAGCTGTACTGGGTAGAGATTTATGTTTCCAAAATACTTCCTGGATAGGAAATAATCTGATGACATAACGTCAAGTTGCACTCATCCTCATACTAAATCCACATGGAACTATGGATTTCCAACAGAGGACCCTGGTTCACCCCAGCTCAGGGCTGTCAGTGAGTCACTTGAAGGTCTTTGACAACAAACAGTTAAAATCTATGCCGCAGCACACAGTGATTTAAAAGCCATGTGTCCACAGAGACCAATTTTAAAAAGCTGTGAAGAAAACCGCTTAAAATGACCTCTTCTTTGAT
Source organism: Nanger dama (assembly GCA_917880005.1). NCBI lineage: Eukaryota > Metazoa > Chordata > Mammalia > Artiodactyla > Bovidae > Nanger > Nanger dama. Next base: position 5,547,136 of record CAKJTW010000074.1, on the reverse strand, counting down.
ACAAACATGCAATCAACGTCATTCCCTCAAGCTAACTTGCATCAATTTAAGTAGACAGCATTCAACAAACCAAGGTATGGCTCTTAAGTGTCTGTTACGAATAACAACAAAAAAAATCCAAGGTGCGGTCATCAAGGCTTGGGGCAGGTGATATAACAAAATGCACTTCAAAAGGAACACTGGAAAATGGTTTTTCAGTTATGTTCAGAGAAATGTCATAACATCCATTAACGAGAATCCTGATTCACTTGCACTGGGCATGAGGCATTCATCAGAGCTTTGCAACTGACTGAAGCTTCGTGTTCTCTGATCTCTGCGCCTGGCAGCAAAGGAGGTTCTCAGTATTATTAAGTTGCTGCAGCCAATTCTTTTAATTAAACCTGTCGTCCTTCTGCATATTGAGACTCTGGACCTCGATTCCCCAGCACCTCGGGCAGCTCCCACTGGACTCAGTGGGGTTTCACTGTCTCCCTGTAAGCCTGAGACAGCCATCCATCTCCTCCCTGGCCCAGTGCTTCTATAACCTTTAACGAATAACTCCCACTGTAATGTTTTTAGAGGAACTGAGATTGGGAATAAATTAAAATATAAAGATGGGGGTCGTGGAATCACCACTACAGCAATTGAGAGCTGTAGTCTCAACTGCTTCATTTTTCTTTACTGTCAAGAAGCAAAGACACTTCAGAGAGACTCATTCTATCAAGTGTCTGCAGTTTGGCAAACTATTCAAGTAAGTGAGAAAATCAGCACATTGCAATCAACCCAAACAGAAAATCTAAGTTCAGAATCTGAATGCCTGCAATTTTCTGCAAGTCTTTAGTCCCCTTTAAATATTAAGTTTAAACCTTAGAGAGCTTCTGAAAATAGCTGGATAAGCACAGATGAACTGAGAGGCAGCTGTGGTCTAAAATTCTGTCTGTATGAATCTCCCCAGAGTTAAGTGCTTTAAGGTGTTTCTATGACCTTTCTATTTATGGTTTCACTCCAGCCATTTACTCACCATAGGAATCATAAGTTTCTTCACTGAGTCCATGTCCATAATCATAGTAATCAGCACCACTGCATGAAACAAAACACACAAGCAGAGAAAGACAAAAACACAGTTAGGACACACTGACTTGGCTGTGAGTTTAAATCATACTTGATGAAGTATCTAAAACTTAAAGATAACTACTAAAAGCAGGGCTGAAAGCTGAATAGTGTTCCCACAGAGAAGAGCAATCTTATTAGGATTGTCATCGGCCCCTCCTGTGGTCCCTGACTTGAATTCACAACAAACGTATCTGACACTGAACCACCACGATCAGCCTGTCCACGTGGAGAGTGCTGAGAGCGCCTGAGGAGTACGCAGTCTCTTCTGGTAGGAATCGTGGTCTAAGAGGGCACGCATACGCAGTGGACCCAGGCTGGGATCATGCACGGGATCGGGGTGGGATTTGGGGGATGTGTGTGCAGGAGGAAGGGCACCCATGGCTTCTTCCCTACTGACACCGAGTTCACAGAAGGCACAGCCCTACAGACCAGACACCTCGATGCTGTGGGAGCCCCAGGCACTGGGCTTTGCAATAAAGCAACACGGTTATGGGGTGACATGTTTAACCTCCCAAGCACCACCCCACTACCATCAGGAGTGGCCGCTCAGCAGGGGCTGTGTGTGGTGGGTGGGAAAGGCCCTGGGTCCAGTCACCCGCCCTGGCCAAGCCTGTGGGGACGGAGGCACATGCACAGCTGTCCTGTACTCTAACGTGTGACGTTCCCGAGAGCCTGGGAGGGAGTGATCTGTCACCATGGCCATTTTGTAGATTGATGCCAAACAGGCCACTCACACACACAACATGTATGAACCAGGGGTAACCTTTACAGGAACGACTCTGGGAAAATCCGGATGACGGGACTACGGCCCACACAATCAGTTTCTCACACTACTCTGGGTGTCTGAGGAAGGGCTTCCACCCACTCTCCCTGGCTTCCCCTTTCCCAGTCCTCTTAATTTTGTAAGGAAACAATCACCCTGAATTTGTTATCTTGGATTGTCCTGGAATAAACATTCTCATTATCCCAACTTGATGCAATCAAGCCAAGAAGTTCTAATCAGAATGGAAAACGATCCAGTTGAGCTGCTTAGCGCCCAAGGAAGCACAGAGTGAATAATAAAGCCCACGCTGGGGGCGTGCCCGGCGCTAGCCCTGAGACCCCCAAGCAGTCGTTGCCTCCCTTGGAGGTGGCAGAGCTGTCATGCCCATTTTACAGGTAAGGATGCTGTAGAGCAAAACAGCTGGGGCGCCAGCCTAACAGCACACAGACAGCAGACAGGGGACACATCCAGTTAAGTCCACACCTGGTTCTCCTCCTATGTTTTGTTTCACAAGTCCAGGTGAACTTCACTGGAGACTAACCATCAACTCCGCAGATGACAGCACAGGACGGCGAGCCCTGTGAGAAGGGATGGGGATGGGAGCTACGGGCTTGTCTCACGCCTGTGGGGACAGGTCTTCACCTCTGCCCTCCTCTGCCAGAATGGTTCCTTTTGTCCTTTGCTCCCAAGCACCTCCTACCCAGTTATTAGCCCAAATGCCACTTGTAGAAGCTGCAACTCAAAAGTTACGCTGCCTGTCCAAGGCCACACTACTTCCAAATGGAAGAACAGATGCAAGACGAAGTGTGCCTTTCCTCCACAATCCGAGCCCTCTGTCCCCGAGCACATGTCCCAAGGGACTGCATGCTGTCTCAGGGGTCTGCAGGAAACCCACTGCCAGTGGATCACGGTGAACTGTAGCCGCCTCAGTTCTCTCTGCTCTCCAATGCCTCCTCTCCCTTCTGGAGTCCTAGTTTTCCATCCTGGTATATGTACATTTATGGCAAGAAGAGAATAGGGACTAGCTGAGTGAGGAACAGAGGGACATTCATATTCAAGAAGGAAAAAGTCTAGCAAAAAAGCAACAACAAAAAAAATGGCCTCCCTACCTCTTAAAGTTCAACAGTTTTAAACATGAGAACTGCTGTTAAAGAAGAATACTTTTCTCATCTTGTAGATGGACATTCAGAAGGGATACTTTTGATAAAATGTCACTGTCAAACATGGGTCAAGACATTTGAGTCTAAACCCGAGCCTCCCAGCACGGACAGTCTTGGGGCAGTTGTCCACCTACCTGCTGAGTCTGAGTGCCCCTCTGCCTGCCAAATCCCACCACACTAGATGCCCCCAGACCCTGGGAAGCCCCAACATTCTCAGTGCTTCACGTACAGCATCTGGACACAGCAGTCAACATAATTTCCATTTTGTTGAAAATAAATTGGCTACTGTTTCTTAGAAAGTCAGCACTAAATTAAAGAAGACTGAGTGAACCTCAGTCGACTTTCCAAATGTCACAAGTTACAAATATAATGGCTCCTTAGACAAAGTTGTAACGTTCTTTAATATCTCATCTTTGCTGCACAGAAAACAATGAGAGTGACCTCTTCATAAAACTGAATAGAATTCCCTTTACTGAGACAGGTCCACTGTTTAACTTGGAACCATCAGTGACAGGTACTGAGACCAATAAACAGGAGAAAAACAACTGCCTTCTGACTAAACAAAGTCCCCTTGATTAAATGAAGTGAGCATTAATGAGCATCGAGGTGGACTGGAAATCTACCTGGAAGTGGTCTCATACAGATCAGCATAAAAAACAAAAACAGAAACAGGATGAAGAATGTTGCCCAGTGAATAGGAGGATAAAAGGAAACATAATTTGGTCGGGTGATGGTTTGGTGATAAGACAATCTTAGTTTTGACAACTGGAAACTTTAAACTGACATATTTTATCATTTCACTCAGTTTCTGATTATTTATTTCAAGACTGTCATCAAGCCAAGAAGCTGGGAGCAGCTGAGCCCCATTCTCGTACCTGTCAGTTCCATCTGAATTGCTTTTGCGGCATTTCATTTCGTGCACCTCCAATGTCTATTAACCCAAGACGTGTCCTATTTTCCCAAGGATAAACTAAAAACCCAACATAAGGCAAAGGGGGAAGACTCTAAAAATTTCTTCATTTATGAATACAACTTACAGTATTAAAAATAAGCGAGAAAACACGGTAGGTTGACTATGCCTTTTCTCCACCAGAAGGGGTCAACAGAAGCCCCTCCCTCAAGTGGTCCAGACTAAGCTCCTCTCCTGGCACCACGGCTGTGTATCCCAGGCCTGCTCTGTCCTCCACGTCCTACCCTGCATCAGGGTAGAAGGAAGTCCAAAGGCTCAGCGTAATTCCTGGCTTTCCCAGAGGTTCTCGATCCATCAACCAGAGTCGAAAAACAGGCCCAGCACTGGGAGGAAACAGGGGTCACGGAGCAAACGGTAGCACGGGGACCAAGCCCACTGTAGCCCCAGGCCATGGACAGGCGTGCAAAAGGAGGAAAAAGCGAGCTCCCAGGTCGCCCTGTCTCCACGAACAGGACTGAGAAGGAACTCCTGACACCAATCTGTCTGGTGGCTACATCGTCAAGCCTCTATGCAAATTTTGACTGAAAAGTTGCTGGGACTCATCTCATCAGGCCCTTGGCTGGTCATGTGCAGCTCAGGGAACTCTAGATCACTAGTTACTCTTTATCTCCAGCACTTGTAGAGCTCTGCCCATCCCCATCTGTCCCCCTCTCCATCCCAATTCTATCTGTGCCCTCCAGAAGTCATGGCTCATCATGTATCCTCCACGTCCTCTTTAGACACTCCCTTACCTTCTTCCTCAATGAAAGTCGATTCTCCTCTAATGACACCTCTCCCTCAGTAGCCCTCTGCTCTCCTTTATCCCCCATGGCCCATGTGCCCCTGGGACAACAGGAAGGTGAGTATTCTCTTCACCAACCACCCCCACCATTGCCACCTGTAGCCTATTACACTCCACTCCTCTGCACACCCAGCTTTCAATCTCTCAATGGCATCACTGTCCTAAGTCTTGGTGTTTTCTGTACACAGGCAGATACTCCTTCACACATGTTGGTCTGCTGACTCCCTGAACCACTCCTGTCCACTGATCTTGCCTCTACTCTCCTTTGGCCATCCTTCCCAGGTCACATCTTAGTTCCTATCATATCGGTAACCCCCTCTGCCCCACCTTGTGTCAGTTTCATGTCCTCCACCCCCTGACCATGGCTTCCCCTCTCCAGTCTCACTCCCGTCCTCTAGTAACATGCTGGCCCTCCTTTGCAGCACGCTGCAATCGTCCCACTACTGTTGTTACATTTTCATCCCTTGGCAAGGGAACCAGTGAGCTTTAACCTGCTGGATTTGGTGGTCAGTTCACAGGTCTGCTGTGTGACAGGGCAGGAGATGTTACACAGCTGGTCTCACAGAGTGGACACTCCCTGATGGGATGCAGCCTGGGTCCCACCGAGGCACCCTGTGGTCCAACGAAACAGGAGGGCAGTCCAGTGGGAGCAGAGGGACCCAGGAAGGCAGAGGGGGTCATGCAGACCACGGAGAGGTTTGGTTTCCTGTTTCTATCTTAAGACAGCTCCAGGGAGAAACGTCCCCATATTGAAGTGTGCCGTCACCTGAGATGGGGAAGATGAAGGCAGAAGGAGCTCTGGGCGGGGAGCTGTCAGGAGTTTGGCTTGGGACAGGCTAGGTTGCATAGGCCTCTCGGACCTCCCAGAGCAGTTGGAAAGATAAGTCAAGAGGCTGGGGGAGTGGTCTGAACAGGAGACATAAGTCTGCAGTCCTCATCGTGTGAAAGGTACTCAAAGCCCAGAGACACCACGGGATCCCTCCGGGGACACATGCAAGTGGAAAGAGAGCTTGGAATGTGGAGTAAAGCTGCACTTGGCTCTGAGCCTGCTTTTCCATTAGGGAGTAGTGTGATCTTCAACAGGAAGTGTAATCTTTTTGAGGGGCAGCTTCTACAAGTGTCTGAAACACAAGAGGTGCTCAACAAGAGCACTGGCAGGAATGAATGAACGGCGTATGCCGCTCAGGGTGAGGGCCCCAGCGGTGTCCTCTGACAGGGTGACAGCAGGGCCACGATGCAGTGCGCTCACACACAGAGCCCCTCTCACTGGCTGGACACTTCCCTAAACCAAATAAAGAGCAGCGATCAGCCTTAACCGTATAGTAATGAAGTGTGCCAAGCCTCATTTCAGATGTAACAATTACTTTTCAAACAAAAAGATTTTAAATGTTAATGTAGGTCTGTCAGAGAATCAGAGACACAAGGTTTGCCACTTACAGCGATCTTCTACCTCTAGGGTGAAAAACTGCTCAATCTGACCTCACTGTCAAGTGCAGGAACTTAACTCGTACTTGACCGATCAAAGGCAAGAAGTCGGCCTTGAGAAGTCATGTGGTCCATCCTCTGGGCTTCAGGCTAAATTATCTTAATCATCTCAGAGAATGATTCCCTCTCCACTTTCAAAGACTTCCAGAAATATAGTCTGACTAACTTGTCACAGTAATACCCTTGAACAGGCCTGACAGAAAGTTCCATGTTAACTTTCATCTCTCGCGAGACTCTCAGAACCCTCTCTCTCTGGCTCTGGTCCCACAGAGCTCGAGAGCACCTCCTCCTGTGACAGACCACTGAGGAAGGCAGACCACACAGGGCAGGAAGGAAGGAAGCGCACGCCTCGGGGTTACTGGTGAACCTAATTTTAAGGACCTGTGTCAACTACTATGGCTTCCCAGGTGGCAGAGTGGTGAAGAACCCACCTGCCAACACAGGACATGCAAAAGACATGCTTTTGATCCCTGGGTTGGGAAGATCCCCTGGAGGAGGAAATGACAACCCACTCCAGTGTTCTTGCCTGGAGAATTCCATGGACAGAGAAGCCTGGCAGAGCTACAGTCCATGGGGCTGCAAAGTCAGACACTACTGAGTGACTGAGTGCACACGTGTGTACACACACACACACACACGTCAACTACTAGGATTGGGTACAGGCTACTGGGCAGAGACATGCAAACAAGATCTAATACTAACGCTAGATACTATCAAATAGCATCTATCATACATTATCAAACACCGATTAGGAGCCATGCACAAATTTTCTCTCACATTTAAAACAAACTCGTAATCTGGCATTATCTCTATTTTATAAATTTAGGTTAAAAACATTTTCCCACCATGTAAGAGAGAGACTCTCACTTGTTATGCTCTCTCTTGAGAAAAGTGCTCTTGGTAGGAATTTCTGAAGCTCAGATGTCACCTGTTCCCAGTATCTGTTCCACAGATATTTCTGGAACACCTATCATGTGCTTGGCACTAGGATGCAACAGTGAACAGGTTCCCGACTTTGTGATAAAATACATCTGGTCTAGTGTGCAAGGCAGACAACTGTCAACAGGCCAGCAGAGGACTGTGATTCCTAGAAGCCCAGAGTTCTGATGGAACTCAGGGTGGGGCACCTGGACCAGGTATGGGGTACCTGGGAGTGCCTCCTGGAAGGAGGAAGGTCTAAACTGACACCTACAAGAAGAGCCAGACAGAAAGGAGAACAACAACATACAGCTTGCCTGGTGACAGGACAGTGGTGACTCAGACACAGAGCGCCTTCTCTAGAGCTGTGTGGCCACAGTGGGGGCGGGGGGTCAGGGTGCAAGTCTAGTTCCCCTGGCTCCCAGGGGCCTCTCTCCACCATCTAATCTGATGACCAGTCACCACACTCGCAGCACAGCGGAAGTATGTTTGGGCACTTTTTCAAAAGACAACGCAACTCAGGGAGCCAGAAAGAGATGATGACCTAAGATGCCCACAGTCGAAAGAATCAGCTGGAGAACTTCTTGCCTGGGTGCTGGAATCCATCTCCTGCTTACATGGTGTGTACCCCAAGAAACAGTCACTCAACTGGATGCTTCAGACAGGTGTGAATTTACGCCCTTCACTACAGGTACATAATATTTTAGAAAAAGGAAAACAAAAAAATAAAAATGAAAAAAACTAATACTCATGTTAAAAGGAAGAGCCAGAGGGCAGCTGCTGCCTATTTGGCATGCGCTCTCCCCGTCCTTCTTAGCAGAAGACGCCTTGTGAGACTGAGGGTGAGGGGCTAGTGGTAGCATACCCAGCCATTAACCTCCATCTCTCGGCACTTCTACCGGGAGGTATCGAAGAGACAGGAGTGAGCTTCCGGAGTGAAGCTTCCGGGGACTTCCTAAGAGCAGGCGGACCCGCCCAGGTGGCAAGGCCTTCCTCCTCTTCTTTCTCCCTGCCTGAAGCCCAGCCTGGCAGCTGGACTATGACCACTGCCGTGAGAGCAAGCTGAGCCCTAAGGGCACAGGGCAAGCGAAGAGGATGGGGCAAACAAAGGAGCGGCCTGGCTGCTCAGACTCCACAGAGTGGTCCCAGGGGTTGGAAGCAACTAACATCCATTCTTACACGAGAGAATAAACCTGATTCAGTGGAATGTGGGGTTAATTCAGAGCTTATCCCCGTCCTACAATGCGGTGCAAGCATCGTGCCGTGAGGGATGCATGAGGGATGCCACGTGTCTCTGTTTTTCTCTGCTGCAAGGACATCCGTTCACGATTGTTTCAACACACTGCCAGTGCTCTTCTCCATCTGCAGCAGTCTACACTACTCCTATCAAAAGTTTCTTAGAAGACTGCAGATGGTTCTTCGCAATCTTTTAGAAATGATGGATTTTGATTACATTCCAAGAAAAACAAAAGAGTAAAAAGAAAAGAGTTTTGTTCATGAGTGTCTCTTCAGCTCACTGTGCCTCTCTCCTCCTCCCACACACTTGAGGCACACACGCACGGAGGCCTCAGGACACTCAGGGAGTGAGCTTCACAGAGACATGCACTGATGCTGGCGCTGTGTGTATACGTCAGGCTAAACCTGCCTTACACACTCACAGTCACTTATCAGCATCCTTTTGGAAGACAGAACAGAATTAACAGTTAAGAACGGGGCTGTGCAGTCACACACATTATCAGAATCTAGGCTCCAGCGTTTACTCTATGTGTAAGCTTGTATGCGTGTGAGCTCAGTTGTGTCCAATTGTTTGCAATCCTCTGGACTGTAGACCACCAGGCTTCTCTGTCCATGAGATTTCCCAGGCAAAAATATTGGATTGGGTTGTCATTTCTTCCTCAAGGGGATCTTTCTGACCCAGGGATTGAACCCACATCTCCTGCCATTACAGGCAGATTCTTTACCACTGAGCCACCAAGGTGTAAGCTTGGGCAACGTTAACTCAATTTTATCTATAAAATAGTTTTTAAAATAAATCTTTCATAAGATTGCTGTGAGGTTCAAAGAAGATAGTGTGTTACATACATAAACTTAGCTCTTATTCAAGGACAGCTGTTATGAGTACTATTGAGGTAGAGGTTCCTCTGAATGAGCAATATTTTTCCTAGAGTCTTACTGATGTTATACAAGCTATTTCTGCTTATTTGCTAGAGTGAGGAATGTACCTTTAGTGACAACAAATCCACCAAAAACACCAATGACAACTAATAGTTTCCATCTATTTGAACAGTTCTCTGCAATTTCCTAACTTTAAGGAAGATAAGTGCTATTGGGTTCTTCATTACTTTCTGTAAAGCAATATTTTATTAATAGTTGTCAGTACAGAGGTCTTGAACATTTTGGTTAAAATTATCCTTAAGACTCCTTATACGTCACTGGTAGGAATTAATGTACAAGTACTTTGAAAAACACTTTGGCAGTTTCTTAAAAAGTTAAATATATAATTAATATTTGACCCAGCAACTCTACTCCTAAATGCCTAAAGGAAGCTATAACACAAGTCTGCACGAAGATCTGCACATGAAAGTTCAATGCAGCATTATTCATAATGTCAAGAAGTAAAAACAGACCCAGTGTCTATCACCTAGTTAATGCACAGACAAAACATGGTAGAATCATAAACAGAAAACCATTCAGTAATAAAAAGGAAAGAAATATTGATAAAAGCTATAATGTGGATGAACCTCAAAAACATAATGCTAACTTCAGAATACCTGATGTAAAAGATCATATATTTTGATTATATTTATGTCCTTTTCCTTTAATTCTTATCAATCTTTTCCCTTTGTTTTTTAGCAACTTGTCTACACTTTGATGTGTTTATATTCATATTTATCCTGCTGAGTGTTCCTCTGCACTTTGTAGATCTGTGTGATGGTATTTTTTGTTAATTTTAGAAATGTTTGTCATTATTTCTTCAAGTACTTCTTCTACCTCACACTTTCTCTCGTCTCATTCTACAATTCTGATATCATTAGACTGTTTTACATCATCCTGCAGATTTCATACCCAATGTTCCTTCTACTCTTCATCTTTGAATACTTTTTTATAATTTGTCTTCAAGTTCTCTGACTATTTCCTCTATGGTGTACAATCTGTTAATAAGCCCACTGAAATAATTACTCATCCCTGACACTGTAATTTTTCAATTCTAGCATTTCCATTTGGCTCTTTTTAAGAGTTTTCATTGGCTACATTCCTACCCTATCTGTTCATACATACTGTCCACCTTTCACACAATATCCTTTAGCATACTGAATGTATCAATTTTAAGACACTGTCTGACAACTGTAATATCTGGGCTCTCTAATTCTCTTGACTATTTTGTCTTTTGACTCTGGGCTGTATTTTCTTATTGTATACTTTATTCATAATTGAATGCTGGATGTTTAGGGAAAAAAACAGAGTGAGATAAGTAAGATTTACATTTATAAAGGACATTTCTCTACTTCTGTCAGGCTGTTGGTTGCTGTTATCGATTTTCTACCAAAGTTGTCACAGGTCATGATACAAGGGTGTACAGACCACAGTCTTCTCCTATAACTTCATAATTTTAAGTTTGTAAGCTCCTTTAATCATACTGGGATTAATTTTAAATAGGAAAAAGTTCTTACAACACATTCTTGAAAAGCAAAACATTTTGTTCCAAACTTCAAAGATATCTTATTCCAAAGGGAGATCTCAAGTTTTCTATTAGGAGAACTTGAAATTTAAATATGAATGGAAGAAAACTGTAAATTTAAGGATTTCAGAATACATAAGACACACTCCCTCTTATTTGAGGATTTTTGCACAGATCACTGTGTTCCCACAGATATATCCTTAGGCAAACTTTTACCTCCTTCAAGTCTTAAATCATCTTCTCAAAGAAGCTAAACATGAAGGCCACTAGCACTTAAACTCTATTGGGCACATTCCTTATCCCTTTTTATTCACTGGTATTTATCAAGCACCTGGGATAGTTGCTGGCACAGAGTAAGTACTTATTAGTTGTTTGCTGAATGAATGAATGAAAGACACACCAATAATTTATTTCTTTAGGAAATAAATATTTATTTATCAAGTATCTGCAAGGCACTCTGAAAAGCACTGAACATATAATATCTTATTCGCACAGTGCTTACTAGACAAGAAAAGCAGTTTTCAACCTTGGCTGCTCATAAAAATTAGCTATATTTTAAAAGTTTCAGATAGCTGTGCTATCTCAAAACTCAGATTAAAAATAAGAAACAAGAGATTGGCTTGGGAATCTCCTTTTTTTTTTTAAAGGCTGTATAAAGAACTCTTCCATTTAGCCCAAGTTGAGGGAGGGCTACCTGCAGTTCCACATTAGACATTCAGAGGTACCAGACTTCTTACCGTGTTTCCAATAAAAGTACTTGTAGAACAGATGTGGAATTCTTGAATGTTACCAACTGAAATGAAAAACCCATACAGGCCCCTTTCCTGGTTGGTACTATACTAGGTACTGTGGATTAAAGGACAAATAGAAAAGGGTTTCTGCCACCAAGGGCCTCTCTGTATAAACAGGAGAGAGTTCTCAAGTCCAGCAGGGATGAGTGGTGACTAGAGGCAAGTATGCCATATTCCAGAAACACACAAGGCTGGCTGAGTACTCTGTGAGCACAGACGGGGGTGTCAGAGGCAGAGAGTGTATCAAGAAAGCCTGCTGGATGAAGTAACGCCTGAGTCAAGGAACCTCTGCTCTGCTGCAACCCATCTGGCAAGGACTAAAATGTAAAGAAAAGGAAATTAGCCTGTTTGCACCATTGTGGAAAAGTCTAAAAACAGTACAAGCAATTTTTATAGAAACATGCCAAATAACCACAATGTCTTTAAAAACTGCAAGTGAAGAAAATTACTGAAGGAGCCATGAAGAATTTGACAAAATTAAGTTTATTCACATAATGTATGCTTTCAGATCTATTTCATCTGTGACTGAGCAAATTATAAACAAATCATGACTGAACAATTCAATATAAGGTTAGATTGGAGGAGTGGGTGACTTGACGTGAGGTTAGAGAAAAATCAGGGCCAGATCAAGAGATGTCCTGTTAATGCAACAGCTGCTAATAGATGGGAGAGCCCTGTATTAATCATTCGATCTATACTATTTAAAAATTAATTGCTGGCACTAACCATACTTGGTAGGATTACAAACTGCCAAGGTTGAATACAACCCCCTTCAAATCCCCTTGTTCTTCAATTTGCCATACATGCTTTCCATCCCCCTTGGTAATCACATTTTCCTTGCTCATAAACTTCACATAATCCAACGGGCAATCACTGTCCTGGAGAACCACAAATAGATGTCCCCCACCCCCAGAGTTGTGGAACATGCAGCATGCAAAATACCATTTTCTAAAATTCAAAAATCCTGAGTCTAAGACACTTAGCCCTATGGCTTTTAGATTAAAAAAATTAAGGAATTTTAATAGTAGCTAATGAGACCATTCACAAAGTGCCAGGTGCTTTCCATGTATCAACTCATTTGACATGACAACAACCTAAGAGGTGGTCACTGCAACCACCACGTCCATCATACAGATGAGCAGGCGAAGCACAGGGGCATGACCTGACCCCAGTTTCACTGTCAGAAAGCTGCAGAGCTGTGACAGACTCCTCCCCTTCGCTCCCACTAACCAAATCTCGATTCTGCCTCAACTGAGGTGCTGTTTTATCTACATTACTTTGGCCAAGTTGACATGCATACATGTTTTCCTATATCTAAAATGTATTTCTTTCCCTGAACTTTGCCAGAAGCTGCTTATTCTTTTTAAATAGTTAAATATATTTACACTGTGTTAAGTGTTACATGGTGTTAAGCGTTAGTCGTATCCAACTCTTGTGACCACAGGGACTGTAGCCCACCAGGCTCCTCTGTCCATGGAATTAGCCAGGCAAGAATACTGGAGTGGGCTGCCCTTCCCTACCCAGAGGAATCTTCCTGACCCGCGGATCGAACCTGAGTCTCCTGCATTGCAGACATATTCTTTACCATCTGAGCCACCAGGGAAGCCCTCACACTGTTGAACACTCGCTGTATACTAAGTTTAGGCATTTATTGTGTAAACACTGGGTCAAAGGTTACAAACACTTTGAGGGATCCGATGGACACTCATAATTCCAAAAGAACACATCCCTTTATGATGTCAAATAAAAGGGAAAACACAACCCGCATAGTGTGTGAATTATTTCTGCTTCTAAAGCTGTAAGCCTAGTAAATGAGGTTTGACTAGATTTTGAAAAATTCACGCACTGACGTTCTCTACTGTAAATCATTCTTCACAAGGAACTTCAAGCTGTGACCTCAAGTCTATGCTTCCAAACATCTTAGGACTCTAGACAAACTAAATTAAATGAGGCTGTCCATAAGTTTTTGTTTCACAAATGGGGAATCAAAAGGCATGGATGATTTTGTTTCTTTGTTGAGATTTCATTGACTGCAGTTCTCCTCAGAAAAAGGCTATACAAGCTTCTAGATTGGACAACTAAACTGATGAGGACAAGTTACCCAGAGACAGTACAGTGGAGGGCTGAGTGCCAGCCCAGCACTTACTCTGCAACAACTGCAGGGAAGTTCTATATCTCTGGGCCTCAATTTCCTCATCTATGAAATAGGGCAACAGTAATAACCTCCTTATAAGGCTGAAAAGTGCTGAGAACAGTGTAGCTCCCAGTACATGTCATCTTTGCAAGCTTACTAAACTTATGCTCTGTATACTGCTTTTGGTATCTCATTTAATCAGTCTCACAAGTCAAATATTCTTGCCATCATTTTACAAATGAAAAATGAAGACTTGAAGAAGCAGCTTGGCCATAAACCTACAGCTGAGGAAGTGACACAGTGGATTCAAATCAAGGTCTGAGTGGTTTCAGAGCCCTCCAGTCTGTTTAACAAAACCATGTGACTCATTTTAAGAGTCAAGAAATAAAAAAAGGGCTATCATCTTCTTTCATTAAAAAGAGGGCAGAGGGCAGAATTTGTTAGGAAAATTATTCTAAAACTAATAAAACCCATTTTAAGAACATATGAAACATGGGGAAAGAAAATATAGGAGATTCACCAAGTAGATCTTTATCTACAGACCTTAAAATCCGGTAGTGAAGATGTAAAGCTGGTGGCATGATAACCAACAAACCCGCTGTTTAGAATCTCCACTGTGGTGAGGAAACTTCTTCGGGCACGTTCCCGCCCAGCAGCATCTGTCACTGCTCTGAGTGGCTGATCATAAGTACCGCTGTCGTCTTCTCGATGCTATTAAGCAGATGGCAGTGCTAAATCCAAATGATGTAGTACATCTCCCCGGTGGACTCTGTTTTCACACTCCACCGTTATCCCGCAGCCCTCGGTGATAAATCTCACGTGTCCTCAAGAACATGAGAGACCGCACTGATGGCGGCACTTGATTTACTGCCATTAGCACGCCTGTGCCCTGCTGCTGCTTCCATCCTGCCCTGGAGCTCACGCGTGAAGACTCCACACGGCCACTTCACAGTTCTGGCATTTTCTACATACGAAGGGACTTTTTTTTTCCCTTAGCTGCTTTCAGGTTAAGCAAAAGAACGTGGGCTTGATCTTAAAGAGAATCAGATACGAGGCCTGACTGCTGTTCATAGTTTTGTGACTTTGGTCAAGTTTAAGTTCTCAGAACATTAGTTTCCTTTGTAAAACTAACAATCTTACAGATGTTCTTGGGAAATAAATGATAGACATGAGAGCATTTAATGTACTAGCTAACACTTGATAAGTACTCCTTTGAAAATGTGTTAATGAATCTTGAAAAAAAAAAAGTGCTATGGGCAGTATCTGCCCAACATCAGCCTTTCATGGACCACTTCAAGGATGTCTGCCATCTACGTCCGCCACTCATCCTGTGAATGACTCAATATTATTCTCTGTATTATAGGTTTTATTTTAAATTAAGTAAGTTTATTATAATTTTTAGCAATACTATTCATAAAATCATGTGGTTGATATGGCAATTCTACTTTCCCAATAACTAAAGTCTAATCGTTAAAACTAAAAGTGTCTGCCCATGTGCCACCTGAAACCATGCTGTGAAACACCAGTGGTAAGTGCGCTTCTTTGAGAAACACTATGATAGAAAGAAAATGGACTGAGATTAGCATTGTCACTAAGCAAGTGACTCGGGCCACTTACTAAACCTCTCCTTGTGTCTCAATTTTCTGAAGAGAAGAGTGTGAGAATATCTAACATTTAAAGTTAAAATGAAGATCAGAGGGGATACACGTGTGGGTGCACACACACGCTCACCCTGCGGCCCCAGCACTGCATCAGAGGCCGACACACTCAATCAACAGCGCTGCCAGTCCATGTCACAACCTTGGCCCTCACACTGCTCCTTTTCCCTCACAGGGTTGTAGCTTCATTTTTACATAACCTTCCCTCCTTTTTTCCTCACCGTAGGGTCCTTGACTGAGAGTATATCTACAGCTTTACTGTATAAACTGGGTTGGTGTGTCTGTTACTTGGTCAGTGTCTGCACATTACTGTGTGTGTCGTCAATCGCTATACTGCTTAGCTTGTATGCTAAAGAGATTCCTTCAGCATTCGTGCAGCAAGGAGCTAAAACCCTGGGCTGGGTGAAAGCATATTTCACAAAAATTCTGCAAGGTGTGGTTAATCCAGGCCAAACCATTACTGTTTTTAAAAGTCCAAAACAGCCAACCCTGAAACAACACAGAGCTATCTTCCAATAGACTGAGTCTACTGATGTTGAAATGCTACATCCTAAGTTGAACAATAGGTCATCATTTCCAACGTGAAAATCGCAAATTATATTCACACTTCTCAAGTCAGCTCCTGAGATGACATTACTGCACATATAATGCTAAAGCTGCCAAGAGAAGCAACGGCAAACTAGAGAGCAGGGCAGACAGCAGCATTAACTTCTGGCTCATTGCTCTCCTTGAAACTGGCGTCTGAAAACACAGCTAAAGTACGTAGAGCTTCTTGACAGCCTCCATTACCCTGCCTATTTGGATAAAAGCGCTTAGGTGTTGTTTTGTCATAAAAACAAGTCAATGATTTTGTATTCTAAAATTTTTTCTTAGCTGGATAATGGTTTTCAGAGACAGACAAAAACCTAAGCTTAAGTATTCTTCAGGAGTGTATTCTTGGAAAAGTTGCTAAACATCACATCTTCAACTTCTATACATGGAAAAACTCAGCAGGTTAGGGCCACTGTGAAAACTGGAGGTAATGCACATAAAGGACGTAGACAGCTGAGCACAAGACTTAATAGAGTCTCTCAGACTAGCAGCTCTTATTTCTAATTTCTTTTTTCAGTATTTCTAAGTGTTTTCAGGAAAATCACAGAGATTGTGGAGGATGAAATGAAATAAGTACTTGAAAGTACCATGAAACCACAAACTACTATGGGAAATTAGTACGTCAACATTAAACCTGCCAGAAAATAAAACTGTTACTATGTAGTCATTCACTTATGCTCAGGGGGGTTATTAGCAATTTTTGAAACCCTTTTTGTTCTACGTTTTTTACAATTGATAAATAGAGGAATCAAATATTTCTTAGAGAATTTACAAATATTCAGAAACACAGACTAAAACATTCAGAAATTTGAATACAGTCAAGATAACTAACAGATCTCCTCACGTAGTTACCTTTCGGTGTGTGTGATGAGAGAACCTGGTGATAGACAACCTGAAATTTACCCTCTTAGCAAATTTCCCAAACTCAATATTATTAATTGTAGTCATCATGCTGTAAAATTGTGACTGTTGTTAGAATCATAAACAAGACATCAAATGAAAACTAATCCCACTTAGTTGAGAAGGCTCCGGTCACGCCAGGGCAGGGGTAGGTTGAGCTCTGAGGCCATTTATCATCTGCTCCTTTACTCCTCACAGCTACTCCGGAGCTGTGCGCCCATAGGAATGACTCAGTAACTATTTTTGTGCTGATGTATATTAGAATAATTCCAATATTGTAAAGAACAGTTCATATTTCTCTTCATAGATAGGTGACAGCTTGTTGCTCATTAAGTGTGTGAAGTCAGGTAAACAATGCTTGTTTTACACTGCAGTACATGGCCATTACAAACATTGATGGGAAACATAGCTGAACTATGCTGAATTTTTAGAACTCTGTAGGGACTCTCATTTGTACTCTAATTTTCATACAAGGTATTTGAAAATTGATAAGAGAAAATTCCCTTATTTGTAAACCTCCTGAGAGAAACTTTTTCCTGCAACAAAAGTATGATAAAATGATTACAGCACATGAAGTGTAGACATCTGTCTCTTTAGCCTACAACACTAGCATGAAGATAAATGAAATTCTTAGGTTTGATAAAAGTGAAGACTCCTCCTGTCATGTGGGAGACACAGCAGACCTGGGTTCGATCTTCGATCCCTGGGTTGGAAAGATCCCCTGGAGGAGGAAATTGCACCCCACTTCAGTATTCTTGCCGGGATAATCCCATGAACAGAGGAGCCTGGTGGACCTATAGTCCATGGGGGTCACAAAGGAGTCAGACATGACTGAGTGACGGGAAATATGAACATGAATCAGTTTAAGCAACTGAAATCAAAACTGACAAAAGGCAAGTTGAAAGATGATGGAGCAGAGTACAAAAGAGAATGCTTAGGGCCAATGTGGATCCACCACCGCTCAGCCCCTGTGAGTTCAGACAGGTGAGTTAACCTCTCTGAACCGGCATGCAAGGAATGACATGCTTAGACTTGAATTCTGCAATATTTCAAGGCACACTGAGCAGAGAGAGTCTCTGCGAAGCCCATGGTCCAGTACACCAAGCACACGGCCAACGTTCAGTACTGACAATGAGAATGATGGTGATTTACAGGTCAGTACCCACTACTCGATTTGGGGGATGATTTCAAAATTTGCTCTAATTAGCTCAGACTAGATTTCTAATTCTGAGACATACAGTGTTGTACTTAAGCCAATGTTACAATATGTGCATATTATGAACTGACCTGTCCACCCAGAATTATAAATCGAAGCCCTACCCCAGTACCTATAATGTGTGTTTAGACACAGGACCTTCAAAGAGTGATGAAGTTGAAGGAGGCCTTCCACGGGCACTCAGTCAATCTGACTGGTGTCACTGTAAGAGGAAATCTGGGTACAAGGATGCAGCAGGGGCGCGTGCCCAAGAGGAGACACCATGTGAGGACTGGCATGGCCGTGCCAGCCGCACGTCACAGAGGGAGCCCCAGAAGAGACAGACCTGCCAACACCCCCGAGCTCAGACCTCCAGCCTCCGTGGCTCCACAGAAAATAAGCATCTGTTGCTTAAAACACTCTGTGGCATGTTGTTATGGTTTAACTCTAGCAAACTAACACAGCTCCTGGAAACACTTCTTCATCGTATTCTGTAACGTACCTGCTTCATCATGATTTACAGTAATTGCTGAAGAGGAAGACAGACAGACCGAGGTGCAAAGTCAGGCCCCTTAACTTGTAAGATGTATGATCTTAGGCAAGTTTAGCTAATTTTTATAAGCCAGTCTTCTTTCTTTAAAAGGACTGATGCCTATTTCACAGGTTATGAGGATTAAATGAATATTCCAAGTACCTGACCAACAGCGATTTCTGCATTTGCCAGAACATGCAATTCTCACACAACTCTCTGCAGTCCTTCAGGTAAGATGAGTTGTAGCACTGAAAAGATCTTGACCAAGAAAGTGGCTGGGCTATCGTTAAGATGTTCCTTTTAAGTGAGTCTTCCCTGATGTTTAAAGGGCTTATAATTTATAAGGTGCCACCTAACTGGTCTCTGCCTCCAGGCTTACCATCTGCCAACCTGGCCTCTACATGGCCTTCTGGTTAATTCTCCAAACACAAGTGTGAACACACTGCTCCCTAGCTAGCACCTCGTCAGTGGCTCCCTAGTGCTGCTGATGGTCTGGAGCCTGCGCCCCAAGCCTGTGAGGACGTGGTCCACCCCCCTCCCACCTCTTCTCTCCCGTGCGTCACACCATGGAGCTCCATGCCATGCTTGGCTTTGGGCAACGTCCTTCGATGTCTGTACCTTCATGACCCCTACTAGCCCTTCACTTTCTCAGTGAAATGCCCTCCATGTTCCCAATCAGACTCCAGCATTGTCTTAGCCCTATTTTCTCTCAAACTCTCGTGTGGTTACCATTTTACATTGCTTTTAAATATCTGTATTTCATTCTAGCTTGTGAACTTTCCAAGGAGAGGGTCTCTGTCTCAATAATGTTTGTAATCCAACATTGAGCATAGTGCCTACATTTAAAACATGTAGTGGACATTTAATACATACTGGCTGAATAAAATGACCACAAGAATGAACGCCTGTGATCAATCATATTACCATGTCATCACAGTTTAGTATGGGCAGACTTCAAGCTCTCAAAGTCTGCTTCACACTCTGCATTAGCTATTTACTTCTCTGAACCTCGGTTTCATCATCCATATGACAGACGTGTTAACTCCTGTGCTGCTGTTCAAATTAGGCGAGACATGTGAGTAAAGGATTGTACTCCATGTATGATTCTTGACTAATTACTTAAACTTATGCTCTGTGCTTTTCTTCATCTATGTAATGGGAATAGCCCCTCATATTTCATAAACTTGCCAGAACACTGAGGAGAAACATGTCGTCTTGTCTGCTGTTTACTGTGTGCAAGTCACTCCAGGTGTGCCGTGAAGACGGGTACAAACACCGTCCACAAGGCTTCCTGGAAAGAGGACCAGCTGGGAGTCAAAGTTTAAAGGCTACCTACCTGTGACACACTATACTGGAGAAAAGCCTGGCATGAACACAATGAGAAGAAAGTATATCCCTGCCCACCTCAGGATCCAAATGCCGATCTGCTTAAAGCTTGCCTTGCCCCACATGAGTTCAGGAGTGAATTTAGGCTTCATCAATTTATGCTTCATGGACTCCATGTAGTCCATATTTATTGAAATTTATGCTTGATACAGCCAGCATTTTGGCTTGTGTATGTCTATCTTTCTCTTCCACTTAGAGTTTTAAGCATAAAGCAAGAGGCTTCTCAGGATTTAGGAAAAGATTCTGAACAGAACACACAGATTTCATACACTAATGAACATCAAAGTCTACTATGCCATGACTATAAAGCCGTGTTTCCCCTCTGATAACACTCGTTTCTAAGTGAACACTTCTTCAGAAAATGAATCAGAACTAACTCATTTTTCACAAATAGGAATCTAAAGTTGTTAGAAAACAAAAGCACTGTTGCTAAGAAGCAGAAATGATTTATGAACACAACAAAACTTCCGTCACTCCCATCCCCTGCACTGAGGAAGCAGGTAAGTCACACGTTTCTAAGATACTTTGGAGCCTCTGGACTCGAGAGCCACAGACCTGGCACACATTGTTCTTCCTTAGAATATACTGAACGCTTAAGCTAAATTTTTAGAGAAAATAAAAGTTTCAAATTATATCTTCCAAGACGCATTGCTTTAGCACTACAGTAAATCTGAATGCAATACATGCTAGTTGGTAGGACAGAGTTTCTCTGATTAAAACAAAACAAAGGCCAAGCCATATCATCCTCACTGGCCAATCGTCATCCTGTTCCCAGAGGGTGTAAAATGTGGACAGCACAAGTGTCTGCTGTGGGGTCTGTTCAGAAAGAGTGACACTTACCTTTGGGTTGGGGCGCTATAGCTGTTATCATAGGAATCATAACTCTGTTCATCATAAGCAGTGCCATATCCATCATCATAGTCCTAAAATACAACGGAAGGACAAAAAGTTCAGAGAAGTTTCTGGAAAGAAAGAAGCATTCTGCTTTCAGTGAATCTTTATTAATTCAGCTACCATTGAACTCTATATCTAATTATAATGTAAAGAAAAATACAAAATTTTCACATCAGTGAAAATGATAGAGTAAGAACCTCCAAAAATTCCCTCTGAAAAATCAAACAGAAACTGGCAAAAACTGTCAGAATGAACATTTTCAGAACTCTGGAAATTAACCACAGGCTTACAGAGATCTAGGGAGCATTTATTTTTAAAAAATTGGCTGCATCTTGGAAAGAATGGTAAGCTCTGATGTTTTAACCTGTTCTATTCCCAGCCCTCACCCCCAGCTCTGTAGGAGCTAAAATCAATCAAGCAGGAAAGCAACAGGCCTGCGGCCACTGGAGGGGGCAGGCAGGGTGGAGCACTTTCCAAACCCCATTCCCAGAGGACTGTCTTTATCAGACCCGACTTGGAGATCATCCAGTGCACAAAGCCTTCTCCCTGAGGATCTAGGGGCAACTGTTCATGATCTCAGCTGCTTGAGGTGTGGAGGAAAACTGGTGTGAACAACAGGCTACAAGGAAAAGTAGAGGAATGCGAGATCCATTTGGGCTTTGCAAAGCTCTGACATAGTTCTGGAATTAGGTACCGTGTCATATAGCTGCCCAGGACAGACCTGAGAAGGTCCTGAGTGCTCTCCTCTGGCTGAGCTTGAGGTTCAGCATAAGAAGGAAAGTCAAGGCTAAGCCAGAGTGAGCTGTAAACTGGCTGAGTGCTGAAGGGATACTCCAACATGTACTCACAGGCTCTTGGCAAAGATGAGGGACTTAGTTTCTAACCATTTGATAAAACCTCCGTCCAGTCATCAGCTGAGTACCACGTTAACTGAGAAGACACTTCCCTGGCAATGCAGGATAAATACTGACTTCACAACGTTAAGTTTGGAAAAGTAAAGTCCCAGCCCCAAATGTGGAGAATTTGATTCCCACATGGAAAAATTACTTATTAAACATTCAGTTTTAAACAAACAGAAATATGCAATGTACAGAGAAATGCAAAGCATAGTCTGTAAACAAGGAAAAGAGTAGTCAATAGAAACTGTCCCTGCAGAAACCGAGACAGTGTACTTGCTGGACACAGATCAGTTACCTGAAGCGCATTCAAGGAGCTAAAGGACAGACTGCATGGGAAAAACTAAAGAAGGGCATGAGAACCATGCCTCACCAAAACAGAGAATATTAACACAGAAATGAAGCCAAAGAAATTCCTGAAGTGCAAAGTATAACTCAAACACAAACTTCACTAGCGAGGTTCAAGAGCAGTCAGTCTTTGTCATCTTAGTTATTAGTTTCTTAGATAGGCTAACAAAAGCAAAATAACCAAAAAATGCAGACAAAAATGCAGACTCCATCAAAATTAAAGACTTCTCTGTCGAACGACATTAGGAAGAAAGTGAAAAGACAATCCACAGTGTGGTAGAAAATATTTGCAAATCATACATCTGATAATGGTCAAGCATCCAGAATAGATGAACTGATGAAGAACAGTCATAGCTCAACAACAGACAGACAATGCAACAAGAGCTAAAGCCATCCTCCAGGTTCTACAGGGACATTCTGAGGACACTGTGCAGATGTGATAACAAGTACATGATGGTTATTTCACAGCTATTTTGGAAGTGAAAAACGTCCAGAGAAATGATCATTCTGTAAGATCAAATTACATATGCTGCTCAATAACATTTATATCCATGGAAGTGTGAGTCCTTGTTCTACAACTGACTTCTGAGTTTCTGGGGGTAATCAATTACAGTGACTTTGCATTTACTGATATTTAGTTAACATTTAAACATTTAAAAGAGCCAGGATATAATCTAACTATTTTTGGAACATCAGTATTATCAATGATAATCAATTTAATGATTACCACAGATCTCTTGGAATGGAGAAATGTGGTCAAGGGGTAAGAGAAAAGATCTGGAGACAGATGGGCTTCTGTGTTTTCTTGTCACTGATTTTTAGACAAGATTTTAAAGTGATGACCATGGTTATTCTCTTTG
Source organism: Nanger dama (assembly GCA_917880005.1). Lineage (NCBI taxonomy): Eukaryota > Metazoa > Chordata > Mammalia > Artiodactyla > Bovidae > Nanger > Nanger dama. Next base: position 5,524,103 of record CAKJTW010000074.1, on the reverse strand, counting down.
AAGAAGCATCTAAATATCATAACTCAATTTATTTAATTTAGAAAAGCAAAACTATCTAAATAGAAAGTTAAATTATAATACATTTAATTGTGTGAGACAAATATGAATTCAAAGGGATGACACTGTCTTTCTAGGAGTAGGCTTATACAATTTGTACATGATCACCTGAAGAGTTTTTAATGTTTTTCACAAAGGAGAAACTGAGTATTTATTGAAGAGGAACGTGTTCAGAATTTTGAAAACAGATACTCATTAAATAATGGCAGAGGAAGAATAAAAGTCAAAAATATCTTTGGAACAAACTGGAAAGCCACAATGTCTCTTGCAGTAGCTGAAAGTGAGTTGCTAATGTAGCTATGCTCTACCAATGAATAATGCAAGGAGGAGAAACATATCAGGTAAGATTCAAACAAACAACAATACAAAACAAAAACTGAGATGATTTTAGTTATAAGTAGCAAAATGAGATATTACGATTCTGGTGAATTAATAAATTCAGATACTAAGAAAGCAACTATCATTCTTAACAACAAAATGTAATTTTTACTACATAAAAAGAAATCAAAACCCCAAAACAACCCAACAACACTACCTCCTCCCTTTAGACCCTACCCTGTGGCTGGCACTCCTACTGGACACCAGAGAGGGAAAGGGGTGTCCTGGTCTAGTGAGGACTCTGGCAGAGATGACAGGTGACTAAAGAGAGAACCATCAGGCAACATGCCAGCTGTTATGGCAAAGGGAAGCATCAGGATAGCACAGAACAACCCAAAAAGCAAAAGGGAATAAAGTGTCCCAGAAGTGATGAAAGCAGAGAAAAGCAAAAGCAGCTGGGAAGATTTATTAAAAATCAGGCAGAATGAACAACAGGTGCAAAACGATGGACGTACAAACATAAGACCCCTTCTCATCCAGGGTCAGGTGGGCATGCTGTGGTGCAAATGCAGGTGGGGAGCAACGAGCCTGAGATGCCCATATACAGACCATGTGTGGCCAAGGTACAGGGTGTGTAGATTTTGCACCTCAGGAATCTCTGGAAATGCCGTGGGCATGGAGGAGGAATCAATCTGGAGGGCTGGACGTGCTACTAGGTCACTGCCTTGAGCGTGTGGTTTGGCAAAATGTAGAGCTTACTGCTGCTTCAGTAATTCGTTAGCAGCTTTAAAAGAATATGGCTTCAGCCATGCAGAATTCTATGCTTATTTAAAGAATCAAGATTATTTAAACTCCTGTAAATGACTGGAATTTTCTTAACTGGAAATGTAAAGTAACAGACTATTTTAAACTTAGTTACGTCATTCATTCCTTGCTCAATTATGCTGAGATAGTGTGAATACAAGGCTGTGTGTGTGTTAGTCGCTCAGTCATGTCCAGTTCTTTCCAACCCCATGGACTATAGCCCACCAGGCTCCTCCGTCCATGAGATTCTCCAGGCAAAGGTTGCCATTCCCTTCATCAGGGGACATACTTGACCCAGGGACTGAACCTGGGTCTTCCACATTGTAGGCTGATTCTTTACTATCTGAGCCACAGGGGAAGCCCTAATACAATGTTAGTTTATTTGAATTTTCAAATTGTTTAGGTCATTGAATAATTGACTTCCATATTTAACACTGATGATTTTAAAAGATTAAAAATGCAACTCTCACAAGATTTCTTTCATGATGATTTCAAAGCTGGATTTGTCCATGGCGGTGTAGCCTCTTCCATTACAAGCATTATCTGTTCAATGGACAGGACTTGAAAAATACAGGGAAAGCATGAAGCAGATTTTAACTGCCAAAAGGAGGAAAAATGAGTGTGAATGTGGATAAATGTGGCTTCTGGGAGGGAGTGGAGTGGATTTTTGTTGATACCTGCTATTTTATTGCAAGACAGAGATGAGCTCATTGGCTGAGAACAGCGGAGCAGTCAGCCAGCAAAGGATCAACAAATGGTTAAAAAGAGGAAGGAGCTCAAAGCTGTAACTGCTGACTCCCTGGGCCCTGGAGCCTGTGTTCCATAGGAGAGAAGCGACCGCAAGGAGAAGCCTGCATGCCACAACCAGAGAGGAGTCCTGACTAGCCGCAACTAGCGCAGCAACACAGACCCAGAAAACTGAGAGTAAATAACTTTTTTTTTTTAAAAAGTGAACAAAGATGGACAAGAAATAAAATTATGTTGATAAACATTCTTGTAGCATTCAAGAGACTCATTTGTCGAGATCCACTTCTGCACACTCATCTTTGATAAGGAAGACGTCTAAATGGAGATGACAGGGTGACCTGGACACTTGGTAGCTGTCAGGGGGGCCACAGAAGGCAAAACATGTTCTAACACAGGTAAAGATCCTTCATCTGCCATTCCCAACCTGAAAACCACAGACATATGACCTGATACCAAGAAATCTTGCTTTGAAGAGAAAAGGTGTTCTAGGATAAAGGAAACAGCATGACCTATTTAATTCTATTTCTGTCGTAAGTAAAATCAAGCATAAAATTTAAGATGGGAAAAACCATTTTAAACAGAGAATTTACAAAAAGTGAGTTAAAAATAATGTTTAGGTTTTGGGTCCTCTTAAAAGGAGACAATTATGCTAACTATACACCACCTCACTATAATTAGGGTGAAACCCGGTCATTTCAAAATGTACAGAGTTTTCATATAAAACACAGTGTTAAAAGATTATTTAAATATAGGCTTATGATTATTTTGAGTTTATCAAACACACACATTAGTTAAGAACAGTCTTTTGAAAAATTCATTTTTGCTGAGGTTCTAAGTAATAGTAATATCCTTGTTGAGGATCACCAATGATTGTGAACACATCACATAGCCAAGTTATTTTATAATTAAGGACAAAAATCACAATTTCAATAACAACTCTAAATAAGACTCTGTCCCCTATAATCATTTAAATAAGACATCATTAATTCAACAATCAAGCTGCATCCCCACGTGTTGATCTATGGCTGTGAGGAATACATTACGCAGCTTCTAGACTCACACAACCCCCTCACCACAGTCTCTGGAGTCTGATGCCTGTGTTTTGATCCCAGCTCTGCCTCTGATCTGGCTGTGTGGCTTTGGGCCATTACCTGCCCTCCTTCCACCTCAATTTTGCAATCTTAATTCATCCCCTGGCTGTTTCCAGTGGTTGTGGGAGAAACTAACCCAAGAAATATACAGGAAGGCTGTCTGGCACAGCTCTTGCCCAATAAACCTGGTTCCAGTTTACTGAAGACTAATTCTTGTTAACACTCTCAAGCTATTAGGCCAGAGAAACATCAGAGCTACCAACCAGGTAGCTTTCTTTTGGTGAATGTGATAAATTCTTAAAATATTGTCTAAACTGCGATGTCTACATCTTCATTCTGCAAATACGAGTATTAGCTACTACTGTGATTTTTAGATAAAAGAGTGACTGACCAAGAGTAGTTGTAATTCTATCCACATCTGGCCACAGCTTTTGAAAACAGGTCTCCATCAATTATTCATAGAATGTCTTCCCTCCTCTGTTTGTCTCTCACTGAGACAGAGCTAGATTTATTTAGATTTGACAAGGAATACAATGTAATATAATACAGAAAATAACAAAGAGGTTAACTCAGAAATTCCACAAAGGAAAGAGAAACTGCAAATAGAAAATTAAACCAAAAATCCCACAAAGATGAGAAAAGGGGGTAAGTCAATTTTATTAAGCCCACATTATGTACCTCTGGTAAGGATTTTTATGTCGGTTTTCCATTTTCCCCAGGAGGCTGACATTTGCCGAAAGCCTACTGCTCTGAGCCCTTGGAGAGACTGTATTGAACAAACAGAATTAAACAGAATCACCTCTGTCCTCAAGCAGCTTCCATTCCAGAGGGAACATAACACACCTCAGTCCTCAGGGACACAGGGAAAGAGCGGGGATGCTGGACATCTCGGAGAGGTGACAGGAGTCCTCACAGAAAAGACTACAAATGCGAAAAAAAGTGAGAAGCCACTTATGTGGATTTTTGATTTTGCTGGTGGTGCTACTGCTACTTCCAGCAGAAGGAACGGCAGATGGAAAGGTCAATGTGGGGTGAGCCAGGGAGGGAAGAGCAGGAGCCATGTCTTGGGGGGCCTTTCGGGCTTCAAGTGAGGCGCCACTGGAGGTTCTGGTGCCTCATGTGATCTTCAGGGCTGTCCAGGTTTTTATCTATTTCATTGATTTAACTTCCAATACACTATTTCTTCCCTTATCTGTGTCTAATCTGGAACTAAAACCATTTCATTATTCTTTATATTTTTCAGTTCTAGAGTTATTTGTTTTCTATATTTTCCAATTCTTTGCTTAAATCATCAATTTTATCTTTTCAATTCCATGATTATAAAGAACATAAAGTTTGTGTCTGCTTTATGAATCTATTATGGTCTGTTTTTACTGGTTCCTCATCCTGCATGCCTATAATTTTTGATTAATTGCAATTATATATGAAGAATGAGAAAAATAACTGAAGGCCCACACTGTTGTGTTTTTCTAGAGAGAATTACACTTGTTCTTGGTGCAGGACAGGAGGAGTCGCAGTCCCAGCTTCAAGGCACCCCACACAGGGCCATGATGACAAGCAGCCTCCCTCTGGGAGGACAGCTTTTCTGGGTTCCCCTTCAAAGTTGAGGGGATTTATCAGCCTCCTACACCCAAACTTGGGGGCCGTAGACTCCAACTACCTAACTCTCTCAAACTCTGAATTTCTTCTGAGGCTCAATTCAGCTTCTCAGCTACCTCTTCAGGAACTGGGAGACGCCCTCACAGCCTTTCTCAACAAGGGTTCCACCAGAGAGTGAAGCCCGGTGCCCACGGTGTCCACTGTGTATGGAGTGGGCACACTTCTCTCCTGAGCATGCAGAGCAGCGGTTGTTGGTATCATCCCCACAAAGCTAAGGAAATAATCATGCACATCATTTTCTATGTTCTGCTATTCAGATGAGGAACCCTGATTCCTATCAAATATCCAATGTATTTGATTATTACCTATATCGTCCGCTAGAAATGCAGTCTCCCTGAGAGGGGCTTCACCGACCTTGTCTACTAGTGTCCCCAGGGCCTGCTACAAGAAGACTTCAGTAAACACTTCCTGAACGGTGACTGACTGGTAGGGAAGGGTTTACGTGAGTTCTCTCATTCTTCCACGGGTCGTGGCATGACTGGCCGGGAGAGAGGCCCCAGGTGCCTCCAGTCCCATGGTGCAAGGGGAAAGGGCTCCTGACCCACCAAGACGTATGCCTGATTCACAGTGCAGAGGTTGCTCCACAATGAAAACATCCCTATCAGAATTTCGTAAGGTTAGTATTATGATTACTCCTTGTTCAGCTTGTAGACCCACCCAGAAACCCTCAGATTATCATCTGGTCTAATAGTAGAGGGACCAGATGTGCTCGAGGTTTGTTCAGCTTGAACAAATCTGCTTGATGAAAGACGTGCTGTTCTGTTATAAACAAGAATATCTGGTCTGTCTAGTACAATGTTTTTAATACACAAACTGATCGTCTTTTCAACTTTTTATTCATGCATAATGTAAGTCATAGGAAGGCACACACCCCAGGTGCACAGCTCAGTGAGCACAGCTGTGCAATCAGAACACAGATCAAGACAGGGGACATCTCGGCCCCTGGACACTCCCCCTTGGGCTCATCCTCAGTTACTACCTCCCCCTAGAGGGAACGCCATCCCGACTTTCAACACTGTTGGTGAGGTTTACTTGCTCTTGAGCGTCATAAAGATGGAATCAGAGTGGCAACCCCTCTGTGCCTGTTTCCTTCAATCAGCTTCATGCTCATGAGATCCGTCCATTGTGCTGCAGGCAGCAACCACTGGTTCCTTCTCGTGGCCTGAAAGCTTGCCTATATGACTGTACTATCACATCCTTATCCACTCTAGTTCTAAATGCTTTTTAGTTTTGCCTACACACCTCTTACTTAAGTCTTATGAGCCTCTGTTGTGGTTCCCAGAGCAGAACCGCTGTGCCTTGGGAAGAAGGCCTGTTTTTAGCTTTAACATGTGGTACCAAACCACCAAACCCTTTTCCAACACAGTTTTATGGACTAACATTCCCACAGCAGTGGGTAGGAATTCCTACAGCATCTCTTTCCAGTTAACACTTGATTGTTTTAACTTTAATCTTCTTGGTGGGTGTGAATAGCACTGAATAGCTCCTAACAGTCCTATGTGATAAGCACTAATATTTCCATTTACAGATTAGGAATTGAAGTATAAAGTAGTTAAGCAACTTGCTTAAGGTCACACAGCAATTAAAGGCACAGTAAGGAATTGAAACTAGCCAGTCTGGTTCCCAACCTTGCTTTTAACCACTGTGATACATTGCCTGACTCTATACTGAGGGTCAGACCCTGTACCCTGATGAACTCCCCAAGATAATGTCGCACTATGAGGTTATCTCTAGATGTCCCCCTAAATACTCATGTAAGTCAACTGCAGGTGTTCTTATCCCGAAGAGTCACTGTGCTTTGTTTCCATGTCATGAAATCAAACACTGATTACTCACTCGATGAGGGGCTCTGTGGATAAAAAGGCATGACCCTACTATCAGCTTAAAATAAAATGGGAAGACTGACAAGTAAAGGAGTGACCATATCACTCCAAGGTGAGTACCCTAACTAGGATGTACACACACGGATCCAAATAATAGAGAGGGAGCCCCTGGCGCATACAGGGGATTGTGGAAGGCTTCAACGGGTCCTCTGTAGACTAGGATCTACTTGCAAGCAGGACTGAGCTCTACGCAAGCTGATTAAAGGCTCAAGAAAACAATAACACTAAGATGGCAGGTTCCTGTGAGAAATCCATTGTAACAGAGGACTAATCTAGTGCCTCAGGACTAACCCACCTGAGGACTAGGACGCATCCATCATGCTAGCTCAGATAACCTTCCTCATTAGGGAGGCAGGATCTGCTTTCCAGGCCTCAGAGACACTGTCATTTCAGAGTCCTCTGCTCCATGAACAAAGCAATTTTCTGGGGTTGTTTTTGCTTAAAGTAAGAAGGAAAAACAAAATCCCTTCATATTCATAAGTTTAAAATCTGAAATTATTTCCTAAAGTATTGCATTTCTAAAATAGGTCAACTTTTCAAGCAGTTTAAGAAAGAGACAGACTTGTGAAGCACCTGATAGACATTTCAAGTAAACTGCACACTGCACTTACTCTTGCTTCTGGTAAAATGGAGATAAAAAAATTATAGAACCTTCATCTTTTTATCTAAAATAAAAAGGTGTCCCTAGGCTTTTCAATTCACATTTAAAATGCATTTTCATAAATAACCTTTTCACAATCTGCACTGTTTTAATTAAACTTTTCGCTATGGAAAACAAGATAATTGAAGTAGTTTAGCGATTAGTTAACTGTCAAAAAATTATACCAGCAGTCACTGCAATGGGAAGATTTGCATCAGTACAACTCTCATTGTACTCAAACTCCCAGACTAGTCACATAATTCAAACTTCAGGTGAGCTCTGAGAAGAATGAGGAATGTGCTTTCACTGAGTCTTTAAACAAAAGCTATATTAAAGAATGACATGTATATTTTAAAGATATATTTGGTTTTTCCTAAAGGCTTTCACTGATGTTCCTAGTTGACTAAACTTCAGAAGGGTTTATTCTTTGGGCAGATGGAGAAACAGAGTTCCCTGTGGTGCCATTTTACAGACAAAGACACTGTCTATGTAGTGTTTTCTGGAGACAAGTTTCTTCTTCTACAGCTTTAATGAGCCTGATCAAGAGAACAGGCAGAAAAGGTGGCCTGCATGTACAACACAAAGTTCAGTTTTCTCCCATTCAAACTGTCTCTATGACACGTCAAACCTGGGTTAGGTTAACCAATGGAAGAAGTCCCATGAGGAAATACTAGTTGCAGAAGAACTAGTAACACCAGTAACTTACTCAGTCATAGACCTCTCGCTCTAGTAAGTTTCATATAACAACCTTTATATCTGAAGTGATGAAATAATTTTCCCATTCATTTGATAATTTCTCTGTTTGCAAATACAGAGTTTTAAATGAGATGGAACTGGCTTGTCCAGGAAGCAGTGGGTCTTGGCTAAGAGTGCAGCTCTCAAGCCAGACTGCCTGGCTTTACATTCCAGCTCTGCCCTGACCAGTGGCATGCCACTAGGAAGTGTTAACTCATGGTGGTATTTTCCAGATACGATAGATCCATGCAAAGAGCTGAGAAACGTGCTTGTGAGGAAGTAAGGGCATGGGGTTTTATTACTAACTAGAAGTGTGATTTGGGAAAAATTTTCTAAACTGCCTGGAGATCACTTCATGGGGATGAAGTGAGGACTAAAGATGATATAGGGTACAGTACCCAGCACACTAACATGTTCTGTAAATACCCAACAAATGGCAGCTTCCTTTTCTTCCATCAACTTCTAGAAGTTGAAGAGTACTGTTTTTCTGTCATTACTGAATCAGAAAAATACTAGAAGACAGAAGAGTACTATTCTATACTTCTCTGATGGTTTCCGAGTGAAACCATCTGCTTCAGGTACTGTCCTTCTAAACATATAATAAATTAAAGCAGTAACTTCTGACCTAAAGACTGAAGTTGATGAGCTCACAAAGAAGCATCTAGAAAGCTCGGAACTTCTGCCATCAGGAAGACAGGACATCGACTTGGAAGGTCTATGGCTAGGGAGGTGCTGACACACAGTTATGACTGGGTCGTCAGCTCTGGTGCTTCTACTCTTTCCTCATTTAGTTTTCCTTCTTTTTAGTTCATAACATTACACAAGTTAGAATACTGGGAATAAAAGCCTCAGACTCCGGGTTAGGGAACCTGGGATTGAATCTCAGTTCACCCCTTTCCCAGCCCACAGGCCATGGGACAGGTGCCTGTCCTGGCACAGTGCAGGCCAGGATGCCTTTCCTTCCTACTGTCCAGGCGAGGACTCCACTTGGCAGTGCTGTGGAGACTGGGGCAGAAGCGTGCCCCACCGCACATCGAATCGTCCATGGAGAGGGCCTGACCAGAGGGTCTGCAGGGAAGAGGGCTGGGTGCTCTGGTCAGACGGACCTGGCTCTGCTACTCCCTATACCCCTGCAGCTTCGAGGAGCCTGCATCTCCTTCTCTCATACACACAAATCCCTTCGTGTGCCAGCCACCCTGCACTGTGCTCAAGCTGGCACTCCCATACCAGATGGGGTGGTTTGAGGACAATTTCACATTCTGTTCAGTAAACATCATACAGCTGCGTAATCAGAGCATATCAAGTACCTGAAAGAGCTCTCATAGTCTGATGAACTCATACACCTTCATTGAGAACGCTCCACCGTACATATGTTTAAAGGTGATTAACCCATCAGCTCAGGCTCAAAAGCTTAGACTGATCACACAACATTAAGATAGCAAGGGATGTTAGTGAACGGTAAATACCTATGAATAGATGGCTGACACAATCATAATGAAATGAGGGAAAAAATTATATGATTAAAATTTCTAAGACAATTTTAGTTTATGCATCTTGAGAGGTGAGCTTGCATTTGAAAAAAGATCTTCATTTTTAAAATTACTGTTCAAAATTTGTTTCAGAATTCAAAAGATTCATAGCCACTCACCTTTAGTTTGTTTCTCTCATTAGAATGCTTGCTTTGTTTATTCTGTGACCCTCTTTTCAGTATCAAGATTTCCATTTGATGAAAATACAGTTTCTTATTAAAGGAACATGTTTAGGGTGACAGTGGAAAGCAAGTCAGTTTCAGAAAACAATGAATTAACAGAATTTTAAAGTTGGAAAAGAGGTTAGAACAGCATCTAGTCCATCCTGCTGATTTACAGGTAAAATACCATCACCTGCATTTTGCAGATGAAGAACTAAAAAGGTTAATTTACACAAAAATAGTGATGTAGACAATAAGGAGAATTAGAAATTGAGTATTTTACATCTCAGAATAATATTCTTTTAATTAAACTGCATTCTTTCATATTGATTAGTTCACTAAACGTTTGCTACAGTTGGCTTTATTTCGTGAAGTATGTTTACCAGTGTGCATGACACAGGGAATGACAGTTAGTTGGCCTCAGTAAAAGGCATCCTCATATGTTTATTTAGTAGCTCCAAAATGTCAGGCCTCATGATAGGCTCTGGGCAAACTAATGCTTTAAAAAATGATATAGTTTCTACCCTAAAGAAATCCAGTCTATGGGGGACAAAGACAAGTAAGTTGACTCTGAGGCAGATTTCAGGGCACCCAGGATGCTGCTTCCTGTGCCTGATGAAGACCAGGAAGGCTTCAAGACTGAAGAGTAAACAGTAACAAGAACTGGTAGGGACAGAACAAGAAAAGGCATTAGAAGAGAACCAAGAGCACGTACAAAGCCACACAGTTCAAGTCCTGCTATGTTTAAGGAACTGCAATGGAGGGATCGATGGACATAAAATGATAATGTGGGAAGGACAGGGGGTTAAAAGATGCTGTGGAGAAAGTCTTCGGACACCACTCAGAAGAATCTCAACTTTATCCTCCTAAATTTCTAAACTAGTTCTCACGCTCCAGGGATGGCCGAGCAGTAGCATCAATCAGACTTTAGATGCCAGAAAGTATAGACTAGAAGTAATATGAGAAACACATTATTTAAGGGAAGGACCCAGGGGGAGGGCAGGACCACAAGCAAAGCTGAGACTAAGGAGGCAATGACAATGGTCTGTCTGTCCATCTGTCCATCCATCTCAACAACCAGCATTTACTGAGGAAGTACTATATGTGAGGTGGTAGGAACAAGAATAACACAGATTTAAGGTTTGTGAGAAGTCAGACGTGAGAAAACATACAAACAGCTAACTGCTAGGTGTGGAAGGTGCTCTCTTTGAGAGGACATCATCACAGCATGAGCTGGATGCGAGAGGTGGACGAGAATGTTTCCTGAGATGCAGGAGGACGGGCGTCTTCCCTGAAGCAGCTGTGATGGAGGTGAACTGGAGCTCAGTTCCTCATGGGAGGTAAGCCGTGTCTACTGTGTGAACGCAAGGAATGAAGACGGATGCACGCAATCCTGGGCATTGGGTTCCCTCAACCTGGGCCCTGGGGCCTGCACCTCAGCCTCCATCAAGCTGTGGGTGCCGTGGGGAGGAACAGGAAGGGACTCTACAGAGAGTCAGAGGGGTGGCTGCTAACCCGCAACTGTCAGGTGACAGGATGGAAATGCACAAGACTTCAGAGATGGTAAATACAGTGACCACACTGAGTGTCTGGGGAAGAGTCGGCCCTCAGTAGCTACGAGGGGCTGGTTCCAGGACCCCCTCAGATCCAAACCCCACAGGTGCTCAAGCTCCTATGTAAGATGGGACAGTATCTGCATATCACCTACCCACACCACCCTTGTACCTTAAATCATCTCTGGATTATTTATAGTGCCTAATGCAATGTCAGAGAAGGCAATGGCACCCCACTCCAGTACTCTTGCCTGGAAAATCCCATGGGCTGAGGAGCCTGGTGGGCTGCAGTCCATGGGGTCACTAAGAGTCAGACATGACTGAGCGACTTCACTTTCATTTTTCACTTTCATGCATTGGAGAAGGAAATGGCAACCCACTCCAGTGTTCATGCCTGGAGAATCCCAGGGACGGGGAGCCTGGTGGGCTGCCGTCTATGGGGTCGCATAGACTGAAGTTGGACACGACTGAAATGACTTAGCAGCGGCAGTAGCAATGCAATGCATTGCCTGCATGTGGCAAATTCAAGTTTTACTTCAATTTTAAAAAGAATAAATTTGACTCAGTTCTAATGAGATGGATGCAATTGGAGCCGATTATACAGAGTGAAGTAAGCCAGAAAGAAAAACACCAATGCAGTATACTGACACATATATATGGAATTTAGAAGGATAGTAATGAAGACCCTCTATGTGAGACAACAAAAGAGACTCAGAGGTATAGAACGGACTTTTGGACTCTGAGGGAGAGGGAGAGGGTGGGATGATTTGGGAGAATGGCATTGAAACATGTATACTATCTTGTAAGAATGAAGCGCCAGTCTATGTTCAATACAGGATGCAGGACGCATGGGGCGTGTGCACGGAATAATTCAGGGAGAGGATGTGGGGTGGGAGTGGGAGGGGGCTTCAGCATTGGGAGATTGTGGACACCTGTGGCTGATTCATGTCAATGTATGGCAAAACAAATACAGTATTGTGGGGTGGGAGGTGGGAGGGGCTTCGGCACTGGGAGATTGTGTTCACCTATGGCTGATTCGTGTCAATGTATGGCAAAACAACTACAGTATTGTAATTAAAAAATAAATAAATTTAATTAAAAAAAAATTTCTGGAATAAAAAATTTTTTTTCTACTAGTAGTTGGTTGAACGCACAGATGCCAAACCTGCAGATATGGAGGGCCTTCTGTATTTTGTGCTTTCTTTGTATGTGGAGCCTAAAACAATTCATCAAAATGGATTTCACTTTAGAGATTCATATGTAAATTGGACTCTGCCAGGAAGCATCAAACATGTCCTTTTGTAATGACACCAACATTTTGAATTGTTAAAGTGTTCTCATTGAATAGATTCTGGGTTATACTAGTTATTTGTTGGTTATTTAATTATTTTGACATAAATAATGAATCAATGTCATTTTGGGGAAAAGATGCTTCTTGTCCTCAAAAAGAAATGAGAAGTTACTGTAATTATGTCTAATTTTACTAAGTTAAAAGTGGAGCAGAAAGCCCCAATTTATACTCAAATGGTTGAAACACATCCATTATCCATTTTCTTCCATTTTGGAAAAAAACTAACTATGTTGAATTGCACTGCATTCTTTTGAGGTATTCTTAGAAAACCAGTGTTCACGGAGATGGTTAACCTCTGCTATTCACATGGCCACTGGGAGTTCGACATGCTTTAGTGATAATACGGTTCTCACCATCAGAATTATTTGCTAACAGAGGTTCTTCTCAATGACACATGCTCAGGGAATATTTGTGACGGTGACTCTGATGAAGAACAGTTGGCTCAGATGACATTATAAATAATCAAATATCTTCACCAACCCACCTTGAGAAAAATCAGCTGCATTTCAATGGGCACATTTCGACAAGAAAATACTTTTACATTATCAGGCTTTCTTGCTTGGGCTAAGAGGAAACACTTTTATAATGGTGCATACTACTATGCTCACTTTTATAATGGGTAACTATTTAATAAAAATAATTTTAACATATATCATAAATTGAGTTTTTCTAGGGCCTAAAACTGCACTGGAATACCTTCATTTTAGTACACATAATCTGAAGAACATTGAGTATTCTAAGGACTGAAATATATAGTTTCTCAAAAAAGCACCAGTTGTGGCAGGATTAAAAGAACAGGTTTCATCTCTTTTTTGTTTAAATAGGCAACTGATAGGACATCTTTGCATCTTTTATTCTGAAAATAATGGCCTCAGATACTAAATGTTAAATGAAAATTAAAATAAATAAACAAATGGGTCAGATATAACCAGCAAGTTCTATACAAAAGATTTGTCGCCACAAATGTATTTCAAGGAAATCATTAAAAATCACATTTTGAGTTCTAAAGAATGACAAGCCTTTTTAGAAATACAGATACTCGGAAATTCCTAAAGTGAAAATGCTGGTTCAATTTTTTTGCCAATACATATAATAATGCCTTATTATTATTTTTTAAGTCCTAACCCCATTCCATTTGTCTTAATGGGCTTCAGTTTCCATTTCCCTACTTAAGGCAGCTTATAACCAGAGAATGATTACACTGAAGGGACCAGAGAGGTGGCCTGATCTCCCTCACTGCCCCTCCAAGGGAGTAGTGTGCGGGGCCTGCGGCACTTTCCTGAAAGATGAACGGACCTGCCCTTACCAGCTGGTAGAGCCTGGTCTCAATCCAGCGCCAGCTTCTTAAGACAGAACACAAGCCCTGAGTCGTGGATCCCCGTCTGCACCCTCTCTCCACCCTGTGACTCGGGAAATGACACAACGCCCCACACCTTAAGTTCTTACAACAGGACCACAATACCTCTGAGTGGCTGTGAGAACAAGATGGCTCAACATGTAAGATGGTACCTCATGGAGAGCAATTTTTCATTAAATGTTACATCTTTCTTGAAAGTTCATTCTTACACTCAGATCAGATTTATAATACGTGATTCTGTGATTTTCAGGAGTTAAACAGAATCAGCCTTCCCACCTCTGTCATCTGCAACTGCCCTCCTAACCCTAGAGGACGAGAATGATGATGGGATGATCTTTTGCAAATGCCAGCTATCATACTCTTCCCATGGGATGGATAGAGCAATTGGCTTGGAAAAGATCAAGGGCAACCTTCATTAGGAAAACTTACCAGGTCTCTGTGCAGGGCTGTCTAGTCCAGTAAACACTCACTAAGAACTTACAATGTGCCAGTGAGACTACAGACTGGCGAAGATACATGGTGCTTTTCCTGAAAAGTCTACTATTGTCTGAGAAACAGATGTATACTAAGTGAAGACTGCACAACGCTGCTAACAAGTTAGATAGAAACTGCAAAGTGAAGAAAATCAACACAGCACACAGGACGAGTTTGGGGGTCCTCCACAGTTGGCAATTAAAAACAACTCAGTCTTGAGAATATTGATATTAAGGACTAACTATGTGCTGCCCATCATACTAGGTGCTGAGAATATAAATGATATCCTGCTGCTGAAGCTGAAACTCCAATACTTTGGCCACCTAATGCGAAGAACGGACTCCCTGGAAAAGACCCTGATGCAAGTAAAGACTGAAGGCGGGAGGAGAAGGGGACAACAGAGGATGAGATGGTTGGATGGCATCACTGACTCGATGGGCATGAGTCTGAGCAAGCTCTGGAAGACAGTGAGACACAGGGAAGCTTGGTGTGCTACAGTCCGTGGGGTCGCAAAAGTGACTCAGTCAAGACTGAGTGACTGAATTGAACTGAAAATACAAAGGTGTGAACGGGGGTGTGCGTGTAGCAGAGGGCTCTACTCTCATGGGATTTAGAGTCTAATTTATTATTATTCCATCAATGGAGTAATTATTTCAGTATATTCTAAGGAGACCACTTTCAACTTTCCCACTTGTCACCAAGAATGAATAACCACTTGGGAGTTTACAGAATTCAGCTTTTCTAAGTTGGATATTCTGTAGTATACCCACCTGATCAAAAATCCTAGAAATAAGCAAATAAACAAACAAAAACTATACTTTTCCCCTTTCCATGCTGCAAAGCTAGCAGCCAGTGTGAGTAACCTTTAGAATCTCAAACGGTTAAGATCAATGGCCAATCATATTCAGGACCGCCAATATGGCCGTCTGCTCTCTGTGGTCAGGCTGCATAAGGAAGGCCCTGGGTGGGAGATGCAGCCTCGGGAATTGCACTGAGTGTCTGGGGAGAGCCAGGCATGAGTATGGGCTCACCCGATGAAGGCTCCGTCCTCCTTCAGAGCCTCCACCCTCATCTGCTCCTGAAAGGACATGTGGGTTCCTCTGGGGAAGCCACTATCCTCTCCCTGTTGCAGTGGATGGGAATAGGGGTTATTAAGAGGATATCTTGCAAATCAATTGTTTTAGTGCTTTTCCCATTATTTATTAATAAATGGCAGAGTTAAGCTTAGAAAACCAAGTGCCTTGAATTTCTCTTCCTTTTGCTCCCCTAAATTTTAATCTTTCAAGAAATTTCTACTTGTATTCATCTAATTTCACTCAAGACCCACTAGAGTAAACATTGAGACACAGAACACGTCCATCTGGTTCACACTATAGGAATTCGATCCATCTCGTTGAGTAGAAAGATGAATTAATGCATGGAAAGAAGGCACTAGGTCTTTCTGAAACAGGCAAATTGTGAAGTTAACAAAGCTAAGTCCTTTCCCGACTCATCCCATGTTTATGGCACATGAGGGCCAGGATCCACACACCAGCCTGATGATGATGAAGACGCCACCCAGCATGTTTACAGCAGCCAAGCCTATGAGAATTCCAGGGAAGCTGAGGTGGAAAAGAGAAGACACCAGGCTACCTCAAAAGAATTTCACATTTGCTTCCTTCCACAACAGTCTCTGCCACTGTCACAAAACTCAAGCCTTATGGATGAGTCTGAGGCCCAACTGCCAGTTTGGTAAGAAGACTAGTAAACAGGACCACATCCAACTGTAAGGGACACAGAGACAAGACAGAGACACCTGTCCTTCCCCCAGCTGAATAGCCAACTGGTAAAATTGTCCATATGGGATTTATGTTTAAAACATACTTCACTGAGCTCCCAGTGTGCCCTCTCTGCTGAGTGTGAGGGGGCACAGCTCTCGTCCCTGACCCCCAGCACCCAGTCCAGCCAGGAGGCTATGGGGACACCTAGCAGGTAGGCTCTAGTAACAGCTTACCCGAGTCTGCAAGGGCAGACAGGAGAAGCTCAGAGGATGGAAAGGCGCTCTTGAGGCAGAGACTGCTGCATGAGCAGAGCTCTGGAAGCCTAAGAGGACTCAGCACACTTAAGGAACTACCAGAAGTTCAGGATGCTCAGGACAAGGGCTCAGGTCTTTCCATTGGCTGCAGATGACACGGAAGAAGTTGTCTGTGGCCCAGGGATTACGTCAGACTTCCAGAAACTGTGCAAAGAGGTGCTGAGCTCCAAGCAGGAGACCTCCATTAAGGGAAACGTGAAAACCTAGTGCTTTGAGCACTGCAGGACTGGCACTGCTTCCCTCTCTTTGACAACAGTTGATATACTCTTCCTTTAATATTAATACTTTAATGACTAATATGACACATCTATCCACTACTTATTTTCTTCCTTTATGTTAAAATAGAAAGTCATAGAAGAATCCCAGGGGTTCTGTATTCTTGTTAAAGAATCCACTGCTTCCACTCCCTGCTGCCCATTTTCCATGGATGTATTTTCTTTCTCTTATGTTAAGTAAGTCTGTGGACCATATCAAAGAATTACTGAATGATAAATGGAAAAACTGATTTGCATTAATTAAAAAAACTAGGAACTTTTATTTTCTTCACTGAAAAAGAATTTCCACTAGGAATCCATATTTAGTAGCAGAGTCTAAGAGGAAACACTTAAGGGTAAAAACAGCTCGTTATAGGCAGGCAATTCTCTTTTTTATATGACTGATTCACTCAGAGGCAACCTGTAGTGGATGGCCGCTATGTCACACACTTGTGTGACGGCCTGACAGCACGTCTCCTTGAGCCTCCCCACCACCGAAATTCACCTTCATAGTTATTTGACAAAGGAGGTTATTTCTTTCACATTTTCTGTGTCTCTGATTCCAAGTACTCATTCAGTACTCAGTGAATGCTGAAGAGCTCAGTTTAAGCAAGGCGAGGGACACTGGTCACCGCGCCTGGCACTGCACCACAGACCATCAGAGCACCTTCACTTACATAGTCTCCATAGGCCTCCTGCGTCGGGGGGCGGTGGTGGAGGTCTGTACCCAGTTGGGGGCACTCCTCGTGCCCTGGGAGTGAGAAGTCCTCTTCCACGACTCACTGGCCCTCGGGTGGAGAGGACGCCCCTGGAAGCCGGCGTTCCCCGTGGGTACCCCGACTCCCACAGGCCGGGCTGAGACTCCTCCCCTGCCCCTGCAAGCAAGAGGGTCACATTAGCAATTTGCATGGTGTTCTCCAGCATTCCAGTGTTTACATGTACTAATACCTCATGAAAACCAATGCTTCATAAATCTGTAAAAAGAAATAAGGATACTATATGCAAAGAAAAAACTAAAGCAAGTCAGGAAAAGATTATCTACCTAAAGAAAGGAACTTCAATCATTCAGGCACCTAGTCCAGTGAAACTAAACATGGTAACATCAAAGAAGCCCCAGTATCAGTTTCTATTTGGGACCCAGAATAGGAAGCTGACATCTGGGGAGGCTGCATCCCCTGGGACCATCACACTCACCAGAGTCTCAGCCAGTCCTCATTCTAACACTGCGACCCTGGCCTTACTGGCTTTTCTGTGGACAAGAAAACAGAGCCCCACAGGGATCTTAAGGCTATCTGAGAACACACAGACGGCAAACCCAGGACCAAAATACACACCAGATTCCATGAGCAAGGGAATAAAATGGACTTTCTCAAATAACATATCTACTAGAAGGATGGAAAGCATAGTTCTTAAGTGAAATAAACATATTTTCTGAAGTAGAATGCAACATATTTATGTATTTCTAACATAAAATATGAGACTTCAAGTCAAGAGAAGAAGGAAAGAGGCAGCTAAAACCTGAGCAAGCATGCAAGTCCTATGAAGAAATCAAGACAGATATTTGACTCCACTGGAAAATACAGGCCCAGCCAGGACTACCTCCTTGTGGACAACGTCCTGCAAACAAGGAGAACTGAGCAGCTGATATGGCTGCTTGTACACCAGTTCTCTCCTTCTTCTTTAGTTTGATTGGGATGGTAAATACACAGCTGAAAATGCAAATTCCACAAACAACAGAGAAAATTAATGAAATCAAAAGCCGGCTCTTTGAAAGGATCAATAAAATGAATAAACCTCTAGACAGGCTAAACAAGGACAAACAACAATATCAGAAATGAAAGAGGAGGTCACATTACTGACCTCAAGGACATTAAAGATAAAAACAAGAAGATTATGAACAACTCTAGACCCACATATTTGTTAACTTAGATGAACTGGACTAATTCCTCAAAATACACAAATGACCAAATCTCACAAGAAGAGAATTAAGTAATCTTACGTTTATTAAAGAAATTTAATTAATAATATTCTTTCAAAAAGAAAGCATCAGATCCAGAGGATTCACTGAAGAAACCTATCAAACATTGAGAAGAAATTATATCAGTCTTCCACATTCTCTACCAGGAAGTAAAATCAGAGGGAACTTCTCCCAACACATTCCCTGCGGCTGGTCCTTGGAAATGTCTCCTGAAAATTACTTCTGCATTACAGGCTAGGCCTGGCCTGAGCCACCAGGGATGACAGAAGTGACCGGCCCCAACTTGGCCTTGAGCCCTTATGGGGACCCATCACAGGAGGTGTCTCCCAAGACTTTTTTTTTCTAAGTCCACCTGTGGGAGTCACGACTGGCCAAGGTGTTGGGAGACAGAGAGGCTGAGAAAGGTGACAGGGCTGGGCTAGGTGGTCTCTGATCTCCCTAGGAAGAGATACGTGGTCTAAGGAGAAACAAAAGACATTACAGATATTATAAAATGGAAATAAAAACTTATAAATCGGTATCTCCCATGAACAAAGATGCAAAAATCCTCGAAAATAAAGTAAGATTTATTCCAAGTATGCAAGCCTGCTTCAACTGGTAGCTCAGCTGGTAAAGAAACTGCCTGTAACGCAGAAGACCTGGGTTCAATCCCTGGGTTGCAAAGATCCTCTGGAGAAGGGAATGGCTACTCACTTCAGTATTCTGACCTGGAGAATTCCATGGACTGTATGGTCCATGGGGTCTCAAAAGCTGGACACAACTGAGTTACTTTCATCGAAGGTTGCTTCAACATTAATGAGAATCAATGTGATCCATCCATCACATGAAGAAGGCTTTAGAAGAAAAATCTTAAGATCATATAAAGCAGAAGCAGCATTCAATGAAATACAAGGTCATTCATGATTTAAAAATCTCACCAAATGGAGATACATTCACTCAGTTTAAAAAAGAACATCTACAAAAAACCTATAACTAATGACACATCAAATGGAAAGAGACTGACTGCTTCCCCTTAAAATTAGGAAGAATGCATGGATGTCCAGCCTTACCATTCCTATTGTACTAGAAGTCCTACCTAATTCAATGAGACACAAAAAGGAAATAACACTTTAAAGATTGTGGAGAAAGAAACAAAACTTTGTTTGCAGGTGACATCATTTTCTGTAAAAGTTTCCAAAGAACCAACCAGATCAAGATAAAAAAAAACAACCATACAAGCAAACAGTAAACCAGAACTAACAAGCACATGAAACACAGTCTTGGATACAAAGTTCTTAAGTCAACTGCTTTCCTGTAAACTGCAATGAATAACTAAAATTTGCTAAGTGGCTAACAGTGATAAGCCATGCAAACAGTATGTTTCCATGATATGATATAATAAAAATAGCTATTTACCCTGTGGTTTTGTTCCCCAAACTAACAAGCCTGGGCTAATCTGAAAAATATTAGACAAATCCCAAATGAGGCACATTTACAAAGAACCTGATTGGTATTCCTCAAAACTGTCAAAATCATTAAAAAAAAAAAAAAAAAAGGCAAAATATATGACTTTCACTTTTAGGGAACTTGTATATCCATTTTTCAAGCACTGTAAGTTATATATATGTATTTAAATACTGGGCCATAATAATTGGTGCAGTAAAATTGGTGGTCAAGAATGAGGACGCTGGATTCAGATCTGAATGCGATTCCTGACTGTGGTTATTTAACTCTGCCCTCCAGTTAACATTCAAACTCATCAAGGGTCTGAACTTCCCAGGACAGTTTCCTCAACCGTCAGAACTCTTTTCTCGGTGTTATGGGGAAGGGAAAATGGCAAAGGGCACACACAGTATTTAGCACAAAACAACTTAAACAAATTTCAGTGTCTCTGAAGTGTATTGACAGACATCATATGTTTAGTCTTACTCATCTTTTTACCTCCATTATATATCTAAAAAATCTTCAATGTAATTAAAGAATAGTTTCTACTTCTGGTACATCTGACTCATTTGTGTCATGTCAGTCATTCCTTGTATAAGCAAACTAAGGCTCCTGCTTCTTTATCTCATATCCCATCCCTGTCATCCAAGGCACTATATCAATCACAAAATATTCAATATTTTTGACTGTATAAATCCAAGTCTTTTAAATTGAAAATATAAATTTATATTTAAGAACCTCATAATTCTTTCCTATCAACATTGACACTATCAGGTTATGTGCCCACTGGGTATGGGAATCACACTAAAGAACCCGTTACAGAGTTTCAGACGAGTCATTTGATGCATGTAGCTCGGGACCCTTATCTACAAAAGACACTTTGAAGATTCGTCTCTAAGAGTCTGAAACCCCACAGGAAGGGTGTGAAGCAGAACAGCCTTAGCACTGTATGAGGCTCTTGGCGAGGGAAGTCATGACGGAGGCACGGCCAGCATGCACATCCCGCTGCACAGCTGTGCACGCACCCAACGCTGCAGATCAAGCTCAGGACAGAGCTAACGGGCAGGACTGACGACATGGGGTGAGAGCAGAAAATGCGTCTGTGAGATGCAATTTAAAATGATAATCAATGGGAACTCGTTTGTTTTTTTTTACTTGAAAAGTTGCTTCAAATAGATAGGACTGGGTGCTGCACTGCTCAGAACTGGGATAATGGAAAAGCAGAAACCTAACCCATCTGAGTACACAGTTTCATAAGCTGGCAAATGTGTGTGATTGTAATGCTTCTGTGTGTTTGCATTTTTCAGCACAGGGATCTTGACTTCTGGTTTTGCAGGTCAGATATGAAAATAATCAAAACAAGTGTTTTTCCATGGGAACCATGCTTTGAATGAATACTAAAAGTTATTGATCCATTAGGAACTAATTATTTAGTTTATATGTTAGTAAGAGGTTTTAGGATATGATGAAAAAGCCCACGCTTTAGGTTCCAACACACTCAGCCTCAATACTCAGATCTAGTCCTTGTCATCACTGGGTTGCTGAGCCTGGGTTTCCCATCCACTGATCCAGTAAATAAGATCCAGCTCTCGTGGAATAGCTGTGAGGGTGCCCAAGCAAAACAGGCTCTCAGTAAGCGGCGATCACTATGTGGACTCTGTCCTTAATGCCGGGCTTCTGGCTGCTGACCAAAGAGTGAGGAGAGAGACAGCAGAAGGTACAGCTTGCACTAGGTCTCATTTTACATGTTCAGCAGCAGCATGTTTAGGTACCTTCTATGCATTTAGCAGCAGTAATGCAGTGTGGTAGAATAAGGGCATAAACGCATATCATGGTGTTTGGCTTTTCTCTATATATTTTATGAGAAGCAAAAGTACAGAAGAGAACAATGAATTTGGTGAATTAGCTCAAGCCAGCTCCAGCATTATTAGCTGGGTGAGGCCTGGGCCTCAGGAGGAGAAGGGCCTATAGCTAACCATAGCAGGGGCCTGTGGACCTAGTCAAGGTCTAGCTGGTGTCACAGTAAGAAAAGCCCTCTCTGAGATCCATCCAGGGATCAGCCTTGATGCAGTAATGACCTGAGGGGTGCTTTACTTCCCCACAGAATCCCTGACACGTGTGACAGCTTTTCTTCATCTCCGATGGAGTGTGCTTCTAAGAGTCAAGTAAAATCACTGAGATTTTTTTTTTTCTTGCCAGAGGTTGAGAAGGGAATGAGAGGCCAGACAGAAGCGAGAGGTACATGCAGCCTAAGGTCTCAATCCCTCAGACTAAACATAAGAAACAACCAGGACGAGGGACACTGACATTCTGAAGAGAGGACTGGGGCATCTCTCACCCGGAGCACCTCTGCAGATCCTGACACATGGGGCTAGACCCGCTTCTCCTCTCACACTTTACTTCAGCACCCACAGCACCCGGGCCTGGTCTCAGGGCAGCGTCTACATCAGGAGGTCTAGGCTGGCACTGAGACTGTATGTCCAGCAAGCTCTCAAGTGCTGCTGTGTGTGGCCTGGATCCAGAGGTTACAGACCTGATATGACACCTGCTGGCTATCTCTCTTCTTTCCCCTGTGATTCATCTGATAGGGACAGAGTGAAGGGGAGAAAACAAGGGATCAAACAGTTAATCCCACTAGGTAATTGTAAGTATCCATAGAAAAAATATGGGAGACTCCTGTAAGTCAACGATTTCCCAAGAAAGCAGGTTTGCTTAACTACAAAACCAAGCAGGCTTGCTGAGTAACAAAACCATGCAACAAAAACATGAGACATGTCCCCACATTATGAAACAATGGTGGCAGAGCCCCACATCCTGCCCGTGAGCCCAGTAAGTTAGTGATCCTTAGGACATGCTCTCTGCACACATAAACAGTAACCTGGGGACCCAACTTGACCATATAGGGACAAGAAAACTCTCCTGCTCAACTGATGATGGAGGAGAAACTGTAAGAAGTTAATGTGCTACAGGATTTCAGTTAAAAGTGAGGGGTCATTCTGAGTGGTCAGAAAAGGAATTATGCCATAGTCTAAGCTTCAATGGGACAGTTAAAAAAAATTAAGTAGGATTTGGAATACTGTGTGCTCAATGTTCTGTCCCCATTTCACTGATGAAGAAACTAGGCTTAGTGAGGGAAGTCCCCTGAGACCACCCACTAGGAGGGGCCTGGGTGACTCTGATTCTCCTGTAGCCACACTCCAATTCCAGGCATATGGCGCCACTCTCCTGGCGTTCAAACCCCTGGCCCCTCTGTGTGGGATGACTTCCCTCTCCTGAGTGTATCGGGGCTCATGCCCCCATTTTCATTTCAATTTCACTCCACTCTTCCTCATACCCCTCGTCCTCTTTTCAGCCAGTCTGCCATCACTACTCGCTCCTCTGACTTTCCTCTGACGCTCCCTGAATGGCTGGACAATGACTCGGTCACCGTCTGTGTAACTTCACTTCCTGTCACAGAAAGAGCTCAGGAAACGTGTGACATTAAATGACCTAACACCAGAAACTGACTTCACGTTCAAAGAGGAAAAAAACTGATTAAACTTTTGAAGAGCCAGGGTGCTCTGGTGCTGTGACCAACCGTGCTCTGTTCCAGGCTGGCATTTACAAGACAAGTTCTAGTTGCAAGTTTTCTCATTGTTTGCCACGTTATTTGCCTCAGTTAGTGTCTTCCCCAAACCTACTAAGGCGATTTTAAAAGAAACCACAGGCTTTTCTTCTGTCTCTCCTTAATCAACTCTAGTATGGCTGTACTAACTCAGCACGAGGGAGGAAAGGCAGTGTGTATTGAGGACAGAGGGACAGTTCTGGGCTTAAGGCAAGACAAGCAGAGAAGCTCATTTCCAGGAAGTCCTCCAGCCTCCACCTGCAGCGAGGAGCACAGGTGTCCTGATCACTGCCTAGGCTTCAAGGGCACGGAGAGTAGACACAGTTGGAAGGAAGGGGTGAAACAGTTCTGACAGGTCAGGCGGTACAAGGTCCTCAGAAGGCAAATCCAGGAGGGAATCAAACAATTTATATACCATCCCAAATTAACGGGTTTTTTTCCAATTGGAAACTTATAATTTAGTAGAAAAAGAAATAGATCATTTTTTTCTTATTTCCAGCTGTTCCTTAATAATAAAAAGGACTTTTTAATATAGATTGGTAGATTAATGTAAATCATATCATATGCTGGTGAAATATTTATGGCCCATATATTAACTATTCAGTTTTCCTGATAACATTTCTCATAACTTCACCTACTGTGGAGAAAAATATATCATTTTCTGTCATTAAAAACAATCTTCAGCATCTATGATATTATTCATAATCCATTTTAAAAAGAGAATAGGTACCACGTGAAGGTTAGTGTTGATGCAAAAATGAGGGTGACCACGTCCCGTCTGATCCCGTTGTTGAGAAGTTATGTGGTGCCCACTAGTCAACGCAACTGTGGCTAGAATTTATCAGCAGCTACTGAGGTGCTAGCTGTATAAAAACACAATATCATTAATATCAGTGGGGCATGATCTAATGTTAAGACAACAAATGATCACCATACGCTGACAGTTCACACAGCGTCTGGAAGCTGCAGGTCTCTGCTGTGGCCCCATAACAGTTTAAACTCTTTACGGCAGCCTGCGAGTGTGCTGCAGGGTCCTGCACTAGGCATAAAGGCTGGCAAGTGCAGTCAGAAGATCTAACCTGAGACTGCCATCCAAGAAGAGAAGAGAGAAAGGGAAGGCAAAATATGTGAAGAAACTGTAGCTGAAATTTCCCCATTTGATAAAAGGTCTTGAGTTGGTAAGGTCAGCCTCATGTCCTAAGTTGAAACAAACCCACCATATATAGCACCCAACACTGGAGAATGTGTATTTACTACCTAGAGAGATAGGCTGTATTCACTTTTTTTTTCCCTGCTATCTCTGGTAACAAATGCAAGGAGAGACCACTGCCTGCTGCTACTCGGGGGAA
This sequence comes from Nanger dama, assembly GCA_917880005.1. NCBI lineage: Eukaryota > Metazoa > Chordata > Mammalia > Artiodactyla > Bovidae > Nanger > Nanger dama. Next base: position 5,499,063 of record CAKJTW010000074.1, on the reverse strand, counting down.
GAGCCAGAGGGGTCAGAGATATGGCCAGTGGAAAAGGTACACAGAACTAGTCGGCTGTTCTGCAGAGCGGAAGGAAGGGAGTGTCCTTGAGGGCTCAGCTCTGTCTCGCCCAGACCATCCAGCCAGCAGCAAAAAAGGGGTAGAAACCCTGTGGAGAAAAACATAAAACTAAACAAAAGTTTGCCTGGAGTGGCATCAATCCTAATTTCCCTGGCACTTCTCTGCTGGGGTCCTTGCAAGGACTGAAGTGACGTGTCACAGTCGGCACAGGGTAGACTGGAAAAAAAGGAACTTGCTTATCTCCTAGAGAAAGGAGTAAGTTTAGTCCTCTCATTTGAAACTGAATGAAAAGGTTTTATTAAAGTACGTATTACTCCCTATGGCGGGATTTAATTTTAGATCATTTACATCTTTTAGCAGAAATGTATCCTACATTGAAAACAGAGGGGAACATGCAGAAAGATTCCAGGAATGACCTGCTCAACTGAGACATTCCCCAGTGGTGCCATCCGTGTGACCAGTCCTGAAAGGCGACTCCACAGTAAATCAGTCACGTGGCAGACAAGAACTATACTGACAATACTGTAAATGTCAACACTTCATCAGAAGAGTCTAAGGAATTTGCAAATGTACTGAATTCACTCAACATTTATTTCCTGAGTCCTATATGCCATGTATTAGAGACACAAGGTCCTTTAAGGTTTTACATTATACTAAGGACTTGGAAGTAGCAGCAGCAAGGAGTCACCAATGAAAGTGTGAACAAGTCAGAAAGGTAAATTCAGTTTGATAAATGCTGTTACATAACCAAGAAGGGTGTGTGGACTGGCTTCTGGACTACAGGGTGGCCCTTTCAAACAAGGAGACAGCAAAGGCTTCTCAGAAAGGTGCCTGGGTGTGCTGGAGAGCAAAGTGCTAAGGGGCGAGCAGGTGACTGCAGACAGGCCTTCCGGGGAAGAGGAAGGAAGGCCAGGGACATGGAGAGAGGCTGGGCTGGCCTATTTGAGGAACAGAAAGGAGACCAATCTGGCTGGAATGGAGAATGAGAAAGGGGATCAAAGCAAAGTAGATTTATGGATAATTTTAGAGCAAAAATCACAATGACTTCCAAGGGGTTGGGTATGGTGAAGATCCACCAAGGAGCTTCCAACAGTCCCAGGACTAAAGTGCAAGGATGCAGTAAGTACATTTGTCTTTCATTCTGTGACTGTTTTTAGACATTTAGACATCGTGAATTCTATAACTGTATTTTCCTCAGCTTTGACATACTAGAAAGGACAAAGTATAATCTGAAGACCAATTTTGCCAACTTTACAAAATAACATGAACCTTTTTGTATATTAATCAGTCTCACTCTTATGATTTTTGTAATTTTCTACCCTAATACCTTCTGTATCAATTAACTTTTATTCTGTTAGATGAATATTAACTTACAGCAAGTTACCATATGATCTGATGAGGAAAAGTAGTAAAAATACAGATTTCTCATCATAGTTTGCATTAATTGTGCTGTAATTAAAATATAACAAAAGTGACAGAATGAAATTTCTATGGAAAAATGGCAAGGGAAGAATGGGTGGAAGAAAAACAAAAGATTCTGAATGAAAACTGAAGGGAAGGCTCAAAGAGAGGGAGAGGCAGGTTTCGGAACCAGACTGCCCGAATTCCCCCCAGGTTCCCTGCCCGCTGTCCTCATTCGTGACACGGTGACGAGCAGAACAGCAGCCGCCTCACAGGGCTGTTGGTGAGGCTTAACCCTGTCAAGCCCTGTAATATGCTCAGGAAGTACTGTCAGCAGTGGGCACACTGTGAGTGCTTGTTGAAATAAGCTGAGGTGCACAGACAAGTAGGATTTCAACAGGTGAGCAGCGGAGAGAAGACTGCAGATGCAGGAACAATGTGAACAAAGGTCTGGAAGCAGGGAGCACACAGGTCCCCCAGTGGTGGGGCTAGGTGCTAAACACAGGAAACACGGCAAAGTAATGAATGAAGACCAATCGGGAGACAGGTCTTAAGAACAGTACAGAAGGGCACTGTATCCCTCTTAGAGGAACATGAATTTAATCCTGTTTAACAAGAGTGTCTGGAAGATGTGGTGCCATGGAGTCACACGGAGGGAGTGAAGGAGCGTCCAGAAGTACCCTCATGAAGGGGTTCAGTCAGCACAGCCAGCCATGACTCCACACACTAAACCACGGGCTCTGACCTGTGAACTGAACAGCAATTCTATCCAAGAATATCAGCCACCAAGGCAATGGAAAAGCTTAAAACGGTAAGCAACGCATATGTTGTCATCAAGAATATTTTTTCATCTGGGTGGATGGAGGAGTTTCTCTAGACATTACACTCCCCAAAGAGAAAGTTTCTGCCTTCCTGCCTGTTCATAAGGTAACATTTTCTATGTAACTGAAAACATGACAGCCAGACAGTACAATGAGAGGTCTGATCTGGGGACAGAGCACCCCCCAGAGCGAGGCCCTGCCCGCACTCTGTGCTCTCCATCCAAGGGGTAAAGTGGGCCTTGGCGGGTGTGACACTCCAGGTGGGCTCCAAATACAGGCAGGCGCTCCCCAACGGGAGACGGGCCAAGCGCGCTGAGCCAGACAAGGGGAAGGAGAGAGGCAGATATGGCCTCAAGGTACAGGCCCAGAAGCTGGAAGGGTCCAGAAAAGGATTCCTGCTACCACCTCCAGGGGGAAAGCTGTCAACAGCCAGGCTGTGGCCTCTGTTAGCTGACTGTAGTCATCTAGCCTCCAGAGCTGTGGCCAATTTTTATTGCTTTAAGCCACTAAACTGGCAGTAACTGACTGCAACAGCCACAGGAAACTAATATAGCAAATACGTAATTTTTATGGTTTCAAGTAAATTATTTAACATTAGGAGAAATGGAAATGAAACAGATTTACCATTTACTGAACAGCTACATAAATTATTTCATTAAATCATCTGCAGCCAATCCTATTATTAGCCTGTTTTATAGAGAAAACCCGCCTGGTGCCATGCCCAGGTCTGTGTTTATTTTACACTGCAATAACACCTGTCTGTAACTGCTCTGACAGGGTGCTGATCCACAACACCCCCAGGGGAACTGATTTGTTATTCCTCCAAATGCAATTGGTTATATGGAATAAGCCTATTTAAAATTATTTTATGCAAGACTACCTGAAAAAATACTGTAGTTACTAGCAAAAAAAAAATCTGTGTGACTAATTTCCACTGGGTTCTTTCGAGGTCAAAAATTTAAAAATTTAAAATAATTCTCAAATAGGTTTGAGAGTCATATCTCTATCTACAGTTTGCTTCAATGGACTTACAATTCATTAAAATATTTCTCATGTTTAAAAGGGTCATGAGGACGAGATGCAGAGTATCAGACACCACAAAGCAGCTACATGAAGTAAAGAGAGAACAGGCATGGGGACATTCACCTGGTGCCTGACACTGCTCACCACTGGAGATGTGGCACAGAGCTAGCTTGATACCATCTGCACTCAGAAGGAAGCACAAGCTTCCATGACGTCCATTTGTGCATCAAAGCTATAGCTTACATTTTAAAAAATTAAAGGATTAATAAAATGAAGAGTGATTAAATAAACATCATTCATTAGCTAGTAAGTGGCATAGGTCATATTTAAGCCCAGGAATGTGCACGCTCAATTGTGTCTGACTCTTCGTGATCCCACAGTCTTTAGCCTGCCAGGTTCCTATGTTCATGGGAATTTTCCAATGTTTCTGTATTCCAATTTTTCCTATTTTCATGGGATTTTTTTCCACTGGAGTGGGTTGCCATTTCCTCCATCCGGGGATCTTCCTGATCCAGGGATTAAACCCATGTCTCCTGCCACCAGGGAGGATACTGCAGTCCAAATGAATACTCTTAATAGGATACCATATTGCCTGAAAGCATTCCCACAGGCTTTGTACCAACACACTGGTAGACCTGCTTACCTGTTAATAAAGAAAACAGGAAAACTGTTGCCATGACACCCCATTCTAACAACAACAACAAGGCAAGTCAATTAATCACACCTACCTGGTTATTGCTGGGGTCGGTACACCTCTTGTGCGTAAGGTAGGCTTCCCTCGAACCACTGGGACATCGGCATTTTCGGAACCACCATTCAAATATGTTAACTCCTGGAGCTGTGCCTGCCTGATTTCATCATTATAGTCCTAACACAAAAGACAGAAGAGAGCAAAGCATTTAGGACAAGAAGCAAACGATTTTTAATAGAAAAAGGGTATGAAAAATAGTTTAAAAAGATAAAATAAGATTTGAGTCTGTTGAAATGAAAATATATGAATGAACTATTGTAAAGAGAAAACCCAAACAGTATTTTTCCCCTAAACTAAAATTTTCTACGGTCAGCCATAACTCCTTCTCTTGGGCATACTTTCCAAGTGAAATATTTATAATAAAATTAAAATATCATGTAACTGATATATGGGCATTACTATTTACAACTCAGTCAACTTGTAGTTACTAAGCATAAATGATGTATGTGCCAGCTAACAAAACCCAGGGGAGCACGCATGGTTCCTGCAGCCAAGGACTCAGTCTGACAGGAGAAAGGAGGAAGACAAAGAGGCAACACGGCAGCTTTACCGAAACTAAGAAGGGCATGCACACACTCTCTTTGTACGTATTCAGCTGGATATTGCTCAAGTTGCAAAATTCGGCATTTTAAAAACTGAATACATCATCTTATTCTTGAAAACCTACTCTTACCTTATTTTCAAAATATTCAACTCAGAAATTTTGGGAGTTATCCTTGACTTCTTTCCTTAATAATATCCCCAACTCCATTCAATAACTGTCGAGAAACACATGTAATAAATACAAGTGTGGTCTGTTTTACAATCAAAAGAAAATTCAGGTCTATATGATCAAAAAGGAAGGCCATCTAACTTAACCATGGACAGTTAAGAGTAGATTCTCTACAAGAAATGTCATCTAAGGGTGAGTGAACCTGTTACCAGAAGGGATGCTGCAAAGTATTCTAGACAGAGGGAAAAGTATATTTTAAAATCCAGAGTAAAAGTGTGTCCAGGGAACTGAAAGAAGTGCTATATGGCTAAACTACAAGAGACAGTCTGGAGTGGAGGAGTGGTCTTCAAAGTGGAAAGGAAAGCAGAAACCAAATCAAGTAAAGATTTAACTCATTTTAAATATAACATCAAATGTCTGGAAATTATGGTACTAAAAATTTTAATTTAAGAAAGGGAGCTGCATATTCAGGTTTATATTTTGAAAATGCTATGAACAACTGTGTGCCCACAAGTTAGATAACTTAGATGACACAGACAAATTCCAAGAAAGACACAAACCATCAAAACTGATAGAGAAGAAATAGAAAATACAAACAGTAACAAGTAAAAACACTATATTAGTACTAAAAAAATTTTTTAAGTCCTTCAAAGAAAAGCCTAAGTCTGTGGGGCTTCACTGGAGAACTCTACAAACAATTAAAAAGAATTAATGTGATCCCTCACAAACTTCCAAAAACTAAAAAGGAGGAGACATCGCCTCACTGATTGTATGAAGTATTGTTGCCCTGATACCAAAACCAAAGACATTACAAGAAATCTGCAAAAGAGTGTTCTTAGGAATATAGATGCAACAACTCTTGAAAAAGTGTTAAGAAGTCAAATCCACTGGCATGAACAATAAAAAAGGAAATACACACAAGAACTGAGCAGAACTTATTACCAGGATTGCAAGCTTGGTTTAACCCATGTGAAAATCAATTAACATAATACTATAATAATAGAATAAAGGACAAAAATCACTTAGTAATTTTAATATACCAAGAAAAAATTTGACAGAAGAATCCAACATACTTTCATTATAGAAATATCTAACAAACTAAGAAAACCCATAGCTAATACCATATTTAATGGTAAAAGACTGAAAGTGTCAGCCTAAGTCCAGGAACAAGACAGGATATATACTTCTGCCACTTGTGACTGATTAATGGTATTCAGATTGGAAGAGAAGAAACAAAATAATTTGTTTACAGATGGCATAATCCTATATATAGAAAAACACAAAGAATCCACAAAAACATTATTAGAGCCAATAAAAGAGTTTAATATAGTTGCAGGGTACAAGATTAATATACAAAAATCAGTTGTATTTATTTATACTAACAATGAGCATTATAAGAATTTTAAAAAAGATTCCATCTAGAGTAGCATCAAAAAGAATAGCATACTTAGAAGTAAATTAACAAAATAAAGGTAAGATCTGTACACTGAAAAGTATAAAGTAATACTGGAATACATTTCAAAGACTCTAAGTAAAAGGAAAGATACGCCATGTTCATGGATAGGAGGACTCAACATTGTTTTTATGGCAATAACTGCCCACCCCTGCAACATACACAAATGATCTACAGACTCAAGGAAATCCCTATTAAAATTCCTGCTGGCCTCTTGCAGCAATAGACAAGCTGATACTAAAATTTACACGTAAATCCAAAGCACCTAGGATAGCCAGAACTATCTAAAGGAAGAACAAAGTTGGAGGACTGTATGCTCCAATTTCAAAAATTACAGCAAAGCTACAGTAATTGAAGCAGTATGATACTGACTTAAATAATACAATGAAATAAAACTGAGAGCAAAGATATCAAGTACAGTCAATTGGTTCTCCAATAGTCTCCAACAAATGGTGCTGCAACAACTGAATATCCACATCAAAAAAATAAGGTGGGCCCTCTACTTTTTGCCACAAAAACTACAAATGTTCTAACTTAGATTATGTTGGTGGTTGCAGCACTATGGAATATACTAAAAACCACTGAATCATGTATTTCATATGAGTAGATTTTATGCTGTGTGATTTATATCTCAAAAAGATAATAAAAGGGGGAAACCCCACTGAAGGCAGAAACATGAGGTGGAAATAGTTAAGTAATCCCAGGATGTGGGAAAGATGACCTGGAGTAGGGAGGGACGTGGCAGGAAGGGTGGGAAGAGGTAGACATGGAGTTATTTATAATGTTTAATTTTATTAGATATGGCAATATATTGATTATGGGGGTATAAGAGCAATGTTAAGAATGCTGATTTGTTTCTGGAAGACAAGAAGAGTAACAATTTAATCAATTTTGTGCAGGTTGAGTCTGCAACGGTCTACAGTACCTAAAAATTGAGATATTCTATAACAATCAGAAACAGGGAATGAAAACTTAGAAGTCAAAGAGAAGGATACAGAAGTGGGCAAGGAAGAGTTACAGAGGCCCCACACATTACAGAGTAGGGTGTGTCGTCAGGCTGGCCCATGGCAGGCTCTTGGAAGAGAACTTCTGAATCTGTTGTGAGTTCTGCCTATTAAGACTGCTTCCATGTGCCTGAGGCCTGAGGTCAGGGTGTGTACCCACTTGGCCAAATAAATCTGTCTCAGGAACAGGACCAATGGGGAATGTTGGTTGTGGCTCAGAAAGGGGGATTGTGGCCTCTGAGCATCTGTTAGGGGCACTGCACACCTTTGTGACCGATCTGAAATAAAAACCCTGGACACAAGGTTCAGGGGAGCCTCCCTGGTTGGTTCGAAAGAACAGTCCAGTGTCGTCATGGTGTTGCTGGGAGTATCAATGAGTCCTGTGTAAGTCCACTGGGAAGGGACAGCAGGAAGCCTGGGTCTGGTTTTCCCAACTGGCTCATTTTCTCTTTGCTGAGTGCTCCTAAAGAACAGCTGAGCTTGCAGGTGGCTGTGGGGACCTCTCACGAGAATCCATCTGTAGACAGCATTGGCAGCAGGCAGGGCTGTGTGGGAACCATCACAGAGCAAGAGAAGGGCTGAAGACACGGCTCTGAACACCAATATGCAGAAGGGGGAGGACCTCTCAAAGACGACAGGAAGGTGTGGCGAGAGCCCGAGAGGGACAGGTAGGTGATCACACTACAAAAGCCACAGCAAGTGAGTGTTGCATTCACATCAATGAGAAGCCAGGCACTGACTCTGTGGGACGCACTAACTACAAAGGCAGTACTGACTTCATAATCATTTTGGTGAACAGTGAGTGAGCTAGAATCCATTCAGGTAGAATGAAGAATGAATGGGAACAAGTCCCAGATACAGTAAAGGAGCCAGCTTCTCCCAACTGTTTGATACAAAGAGGAAGAGAGAAGGACTACACTCTGAAGAAGGAAGGATGGATTTGATGATAGAAGAAACAAAGCAAATCTGAGTTTGAATAAAAGACTCAGATGAGACAGTATCCTGAATTATTTCAAATTAAAATATAAAATGCTGGCCACCTGATGCGAAGAGCTGACTCATTGGAAAAGGCCCTGTTGCTGGGAAAGAATGAAGTCAGGAGGAGAACGGGACGCCAGAGGACAAGATGGTTGGATGGCATCACTGACTCAATGGACATGAGTTTGAGCAAGTTCTGGGAGATGATGGACAGGGAACCCTGGCGTGTCCATGGGGTCACAAAGAGTTGGACACGACTGAGTGACTAAAAAACAAATGCTCTCTTCCCTACTTTTCAAAAGTAGAGGGCAAAAAGAACTTGTAGGAGAAAGCATTGTGAAGTAAGAGAAATAATATGGACACCAATCAAAAATGAAGTTGACATTATAACCAGCTAAAAACCTGCAGAGTTAAGAGGAAGAAAGGTAAATGAAAAATTCAAGTCCTTACCATTAGCAAGAAAGGCTAAGGTCTGAGTCTAGATTTTACTGCAAATACAGGTTCTCTAACTTATCTGGGGTATCATGACCTCAGAAGTCATGTGAATCTATAGTTATTTCAACTTCTTTAAAATAAGCCTATCAACATGTTCCTTTGCCATTTTACTAAAAATGTGTGATTAATAAATTATTTGTAAAGCACATTCTAAATAAAATGTACTATGTAAATGCTAAGTATTGGCCCTATTGAAAAGTGTTAGAAAGCAGGACACAAAATTTTATGTGGTTAAAAACAGATTCAAGGAAAAAGAATATAACTGAGGCCCCATTAGAAATACATTAAAAGTTTTTTAAAAATAAGCAAAAGCTTTGCTCTAAGTAATGTTAGGTAATTTACAATTATGCCACAAAAAGTAGAATTAAAAGCTTATTTTAAACATCATCTGTGTGAAAGTAAATTTTAAAGTAGACAATGTAGTTAGGAGAGAAAACAAAAAATGGAATCTAAGTCAATGCCATCTGAGTTTAGCCTGAATTTAACCAACTGCATGAGCAGCTATGTAATTTTAGACAACTTCTTTAGACATGAGGTAACTGTTCCTTCTGATGTCACACAAGACACTACTGATATACACACTGTAGTTACAATTTTATTGGTCTTTGAAATAATGCTTTTAAATCAGTAGAGAAACCAAGTCATAGGTGGCAGCTTACAGACTAAATTATTTTTACAATTTTACATTTTAAAAGTCATTACTAAATTATCACTTCAACTCCCCATCTGAAAAGTGAAACTATCATAACACTAAAACCAACACTGTCATCAATTGTGAAGAGCAGAAAATGTATTACAATTCTAATTAAATATGTGTAAATGGGATTTCTCTAGCCAGTAAATTTAGAATCTATTTAAATGTGTTAGCCTGGAGAATCAGAAAAAGTTTTTCAATAAAATCATTAAAAGTAATTTCTTAAAAATTCAGTGGGTTCTTTACCAGAAATGTATTCTTCAGATATGTTTGCCAAAATATGCTAATATTTATGTTCAAGGTTAATCCTGGGATCAGTGTTTGAACTATAATCTATAAGAAATAAATATTCATTATTTGAAGACTAAATAAATTCTGAAACATGCACATAAAATATTATGCAGACATTAAAAAGAATGAAGCAAAACTTTGCATATGCTTATATGGACAAAGGTAGAAAACAACCTATTAAAACCAATTAAAGGTTACAAGAGAGCACGGGACTTGCAGGGTAACTGAGGAGTTTTCCAAAGCCCTTCCATAAAAGGTGACAATAAAAGCTGACTGAATAGTTAAAAACAATTTTAGGACTCTGGAAACTTATTGAAGGGGTACAATAAATGGAAAATACAATAAACTTGTTTGTGAAAAACTGCTAAGCCTCAGGTAAGAACGGTGGGAACCTGTGGTGATTTTGTCTAGGGATGCTTCCATCCCTCCTCCCAGCCCATTTGATGCTGGGTTCCACTAGGATGGTAAACCACAAGAACCAGAAGAAGGAGGTTCACTCAGCTTCAAAGAACGAATGAAAAGCTTCATGCCCAGCAGCACTGTCAACATCAGTAGCAACTGGTAGTGAACGACCAGGGAAGACCCGTCAGCAAGTTTAAACATCAGGTTTGGGGTGGCGCAAGCAACAAACAGAAAGACTGGCACATTAGCCAGAAGTTTACCAGCCATGGAGAGTTTTGCTAGCTCTCTACCTGACAGTGAGTGTGTGTCCATGCAAAGGGGATACAAGGACTCCTGGCAGAAAGTAAAACCCGAGGCAGATGGGAACCCAGCTATACTCCCCAGTGACAGCCAGTTCCATCAGTAGAGGGTGAAAGCCCTACAGACACAGGTTTTGAGCACAACCTCTGACAACTCACTGGTCGATCTCTCAGCAACGCTGACTCAGAGAAAAACTCCTAGAAGGCCAGGCTTAAGAATAATATTGAGGGAAAAAAAATTAACAAAACTTTAGACCACAAAGGAGACAGACTGCAGTTTCAGTCCAACTAAATTATTAAAGAAAAGAAAAAAACCTGTAACAACAACCCTCTGGGAAAAAAATGAATCGCAATCAGATTCATCACAAAACATTACCTAAAATGTGGTTTTCTCACCAATAACCTAATAGACATGTAAAGAAAGGAAAATGTCACCCATACCCAGGGCAGGAAGAAACTTCCCTGGAGAGGACCCAAATCTGGACTAGAAAAAGAAAGATTTTTAAAAACCCAAAATAACTATAATGCAAAGTTACTCAGAGGAATTTATCAAAAGATTTGAGATGGCACAAGAATGAATCAGTGAACTTGAAGGTAAGTCAATTAAAAGTGTTCACTCTAAAAAACAGAGAAAAGCCGATGAAGGAAAATGAGTCTGAGATATCTCTGGGGCACCATCGAATGTATCAACATACACATGATGGGAATCCAGAGGTTGAGGGGGTAGGGAGGAAGAGTAAGGTGGGAAAAAAATCTAAAGAAACAATGGCTGAAAACTACCCACATCTGAAGAAAGATATAAACCCACATATCCACAAAGCTTAATGAACAAGAAAGATAAACATGTACACCAAAGTCAAACTGTTGAAAATCAAAGAGAAAGAGAAAGTCTGAGTAGCAGCAAGAGATCATGTACAGAACAAAATAATTAATGATTCTTCACATCAAAAATAGTAGAGGTTATAAAACAGATGAATGGTCTTTTACTACCTAACCGCCAACCAAAAACTATATACAGGAATAATTCAGAGATGTTGTGGGTTTGGTTCCAGACCACTGCAATAAAGCAAATATTGCAATAAAGCAAGTCATACAAAATTTTTAGCTTCTCATTGTCTAGAAAGGTTATATCTAACACGAGGAGAAGGGGATGACAGAAGATGAGATGGCTGGATGGTATCACGGACTCTATGAATGTGAGTCTGAGTGAACTCCAGGAGATGGTGATGGACAGGGAGGCCTGGTGTGGTGCTGCGATTCATGGGGTTGCAAAGAGTCAGACACAACTGAGCGACTGAACTGATAGTCTATTAGCATGCAATAGCATTGTGTCTAAAAAAAAAAATGTACCTACCTTAATTAAAAAATATTTTATTGCTAAAAACTGCTAACCATTATTTGAGTCTTCAGTGAGTCCCAGTAGTAATAGTAGTAATAAAGATCACTGATCACAGGTCACCATAACAAACACAAAATTAATTTTTTTAAAGTTTGAGATATTGTAAAAATTACCAAAATGTGACACAGAGACATGAAGTAAATAAATGTTGTTGGATAAATGATGCCAACAGACTTGCCTGACACAAGGTTGTCACAAACCTTCAATTTGTAAAAACATAGTATCTCTGAAGCATAGTAAAATGAAGTGCAATTAAAAAAAGTATGCTTGTAAACTAAACTTTAGGATACAGGTGAAATAAAGACATTTTGAGGAAAAAAAGAACAATTTTGCTAGCAGACCTATGTTACAAAAAAGACTAAGGGAAGTCCTTCATGCTGAAAAGAAGCAACATCATATCATACGGAAATTCTATCTGCATAAATAAATGAACAGCACCAAAAATAATAAATGTGTGTGTTAATGTCTATATAAATACTGTACTACAAAGCAATATCCCCCATGATATACATGTAAAAATCCTTAAACTATTAGTAAGCCAAACCCAGCAACATATAAAAGGGACTATATATCAGGGTGGTTAAATCCTAAAACCAAGTACGATTTAACCTTGGACTGCACAGTTGGCTTGACATCTGAAAATCAACTATGCAATGCCCTAGGATTAACAGAATAAAGAAAAACCACATGATTATCTCAATGGACAGAAAAAAACATCTGGCACAATCCAACACCCATTTGTGATAAAACAAAACCAAAACCAAAAAACCTCTTAACAACTAGCAATAGAACTTCAACATGATAGAGGGTCGCAATAAAAAAGACCCTACAGCTAACATCACACTTACTAGTAAAAGACTGAAAACAAGAAAAAGATTTCCATCTTCAGGTCTATTCAACAAAGCATTGAAAAAGTTCTAGTTAGTACAATAAAGAAGATAATAAAATTAATAAAAAATGAAAGGCATCAGATAGGAAAGGAAGTAAAGCTTCTTTATTCACAGACCACATGTCCTTGTGGGCACCCACACATTGAAACCAGCAAACACATCCAGCAAGGTCACATAAGAGCAATTCCATTTCTATACACTAGCAACCATCTGAAAATGAGATTTAGAAAAACAGCTCTATTCACAGTAACATCAAGAAGTATATAATACTTACAAACAAAATTTAACAAAAGAAATGCAAGACCGGGATCCTGGAAACTATAATAAAACACTGCTGAGAGAAAAATTTTAAGTATCTTTTTAAAAAACAGAGAGACAATTTCAAGTTCATGGACAGGAAGATGCAATACTGTTAAGATGGAAATTATCCCCAAAGTGATCTTCAAGGTCTATAGTATCAAAACACTAAGAAAAAAAAATTTTTTTGGTAGAAATCCACAAGCTAAATGTAAAAGAAACATAAAAGTGCAAAGCAGCCAGAAAAGACAAGACAACTTTGAAAAAGAAGAACACAATTGCAGAACTTACACAACCTGGATTTCAAAATCTGCTCTAAGGCTGAACTAATTAAGAGAATGGTCCAGGCATAAGGACAGGTACATTAATCAATGGAACAGAACTGAGAATCCTGAAATAAATTCATACATTTATATGCAGTTAATTTTCAATACTGGTGCCGAGGCAATCCAACAGGGGTAGAATTGTCTTTTTAGTATATAGTGCTGGGACTACTGGATACCTACATAGAAAAAAATAAATTCTGATGCTAAATCTAATGCCATACACAAAAATTAACTTTGAGTGGATCACAGACATAAACAAGAGAGTTAATACCATAAAATGTTAAGAAGAAAATACAACAGAAATTCTTTATGACTTTGGGATAGACAAAAGAGTCTTCTGGCCTGCTCAGTTTCAAGATGAAAGACATTGGAACCTATGTCTTGGTGGAAAAGTGGAAAGAGACAGGGTGGAGGTCTGCTGCTGCCACCTCTGGAAACAGAGTCTCTCCTGCTTGGCTAAGCCGGCACTCCCCAGTCCATACTGAATGACCAGGAGAGGAGTAAACCCCACTTTCCTCTTGTCAGAGTTGCCATTTTAAAGTCATTTACAGGACTGGAAAAGGTCAGCTTTCATTCCAATCCCAAAGAAAGGCAAAGCCAAAGAATGCTCAAACTACTGCACAATTGCACTCATCTCACACGCTAGTAAAGTAATGCTCAAAATTCTCCAAGCCAGGCTGCAGCAATACATGAACCGTGAACTTCCAGATGTTCAAGCTGGTTTTAGAAAAGGCAGAGGAACCAGAGATCAAATTGCCAACATCCGCTGAATCATTGAAAAAGCAAGAGAGTTCCAGAAAAACATCTATTTCTGCTTTATTGACTATGCCAAAGCCTTTGACTGTGTGGATCACAATAAACTGTGGAAAATTCTGAAACAGATGGGAATACCAGACCACCTAACTTGCCTCTTGAGAAACCTATATGCAGGTCAGGAAGCAACAGTTAGAACTGGACATGGAACAACAGACTGGTTCCAAATAGGAAAAGGAGTGCACCAAGGCTGTACATTGTCACTCTGTTTATTTAACTTAAATGCAGAGTACATCTTGAGAAACGCTGGGCTGGAAGAAGCACAAGCTGGAATCCAGATTGCTGGGAGAAATATCAATTACCTCAGATATGCAGATGACACCACCCTTATGGCAGAAAGTGAAGAGGAACTAAAAAGCTTCTTGATGAAAGTGAAAGAGGAGAGTGAAAAAGTTGGCTGAAAGCTCAACATTCAGAAAACAAAGATCATGGCATCTGGTCCCATCACTTCATGGGAAATAGATGGGGAAACAGTGTCAGACTTAATTTTTCGGGCTCCATAATCACTGCAGATGGTGACTGCAGCCATGAAATTAAAAGACGCTTGCTCCTTGGAGGAAAAGTTATAACCAATGTAGATAGCATATTGAAAAGCAGAGACATTACTTTGCCAACAAACGTCCGTCTAGTCAAGGCTATGGTTTTTCCTGTGGTCATGTATGGATGTGAGAGTTGGACTGTGAAGAAAGCTGAGCACCGAAGAATTGATGCTTTTGAACTGTGGTGTTGGAGAAGACTCTTGAGAGTCCCTTGGAGAGCAAGGAGATCCAACCAGTCCATTCTAAAGGAGATCAACCCTGGGTGTTCTTTGGAAGGAATGATGCTAAAGCTGAAACTCCAGCACTTTGGCCACCTCATGCGAAGAGCTGACTCACTGTAAAAGACCCTAATGCTGGGAGGGATTGGGGTCAGGAGGAGAAGGGGATGACAGAGGATGAGATGGCTGGATGGCATCACTGACTCAATGGATATGAGTTTGAGTGAACTCCGGGGAGTTGGTGATGGACAGGGAGGCATGGCGTGCTGCAGTTCATGGGGTCGCAAAGAGTCGGACAGGACTGAGCGACTGAACTGAACTGAACTGATATCAATATCTGATTCTAACCTGTCTCTCCCATTACATAAGCCCCATAAGGGCAGGGACTGGGTCATTTATTGGTTTACAGGTGTCTATCAGATAGAAAACACTCAAAAACTTTGTTTTTCAACTAAATGAATAATAGGATCATCTTAACTGGCTTGATGGAACCAATAAAAAGTTAACTATATTAAGTTCCCAAATTAAAGTACTTAATGCAATCTTATGCCCTGGTTTTTTCAAGGCAGTAATGATTTATAACATGCTTTCCCGACAAATATGACAGTTTCCTCACAGATAATGTAATCATGGCACAGGCTGCAGTACACAAGTCAATCTACTGCGTCTACTGAGCACGATCTGACCCCAGACAGCTGTGGGCAGAGGCAACAGTTTCTCTACAGTAAACTCTCTGAAGAGGTGCAATTTCTGTTTTCTTAAAATCTAGACAGGTCCAAGTTTTTGTTTTTTAAATCTAGAACATGCAAATTATACAGAAGGCCTACATTAACTCTTGTAGTGGAAACAGGGGTATATTCTCTTTAAATTGTCAGATTCTCAGCAACATCAAGGTGTCTGAAAAGGATTAAAAAGACCACCCATTGTTAACAAAACATAAATGTCCGCGCGGCACCCTTCCTCTCTGTGCTCGTCTGCTCGTGTCCATCACCCTAATCATGCTACACAGAGATCATCTGTATCCATCCCTTCCCTTAACCACACAGCCTCGAGGTCGGGGCTGCACTCATCTCACTCCAGCTCCAAGCACAGAGCCGGGCTCGTGGCCAGCACCAACAAGCTCATGCTGCATAGCAACGAACCTATGAGGTGATTTCAGTGTCACAAAAAGCCTTAGGACCTGCGACCCAAAAACACACATCACTGACTGCTCTTCACCTTTCTTGCTGGGTCACCTGAGCTGTATTGCCTCATCTCTTTCAAAACCCCTAGCCTCACAGAAAACGAAGGAATGACGCCAAGTAGTTCACAGGGACACTTTAGCAGATCAAGCACTATGCAAATAACAATTATTGATAAGAATTATCCAGGTTTAAAACAAAGGGAGGACTTTCAAGTACCAATTAATTATCAAGAAACATTGTACTAACTGGAATGAGGAACTTTTTGATTTCTTCCAGAGCATGTCCCATCCGGGCATAGGCTTCTGCTGGGGGTGCAAAAACTTCAATGAGAACGTGGAGATCATCATTGAGATGGAAGTACTTTGCTTCTCCACTTTTCCTCAATTCTTCTTCCTGAAGAAAGAAAACTCATGTTTAAAACAGTGTCATTGTAAGAAAAGAAAAACTACCAAGTTTATTTCACACATGGTGCTCCTAAAGATTCACTCAGCAGCAAACACCACCCAAGGAAGTACATTTAAAACATATACATGATTCTGTCATTCCCAGGACCTTTATGGAGACTCCACAGGCTTTCTGCTGCACGGGAGGAAGCCGCCAGTCCTGCCTCTGCCCCAGGAGTCCTCCTGCTGTCTAGCCAAGGCCACGCTTGCTGGCTGACTCTCTTCACCCCACCACCCCCAACTCTGGGCCTTGCTGGCTCATCCCCCTAGGCACTGCCAAGAACTCTTCTGTGTTCCTCAAACTGGCCACCCAACCAGGCCTGCATCTGTGCTGGTTATGCTGTGCGTTTACCGCTAGCTAAAATACTTCAGTGTTGGTCCATTTTCTAATCTCTCTCACTTAAAGTGGTTGCCATGGAGCAGAACACATGGTTGTCTTGTTTTATTGATGCTTCTTTGTCTAGAAAAGCACTTGGTAGATAGCAGATGCTCAATGAATATTTCTGAATGAGTAGGTAAATATTTGGAGAAGGAAATGGCAACCCACTCCAGTGGTCTTGCCTGGAGAATCCCAGGGATGGCGGAGCCTGGTGGGCTGCCATCTATGGGGTCGCACAGAGTTGGACACGACTGAAGCGACTTAGCAGCAGCAGCACCAGCAGCAGGTTAATATTATTCATTCTTATGTTCATTTGCTCATTCATGTATTCATTCAAAAAATATTTCCACATGCCAGGCCCTACACTCTATCTGAGAAGAAAACAGTGAATACAATGAATGAAAACTTTTAAAGATTTTATTTCAATATGAGAAACATTAAAAAAATTTGGTTGATATAATGAAATTCAGGGGAAGAAAATAGGCGGGGCGGGGTGGGGACTCAGATCATAAACGGACCACTAACTTTGCTCCATTAGCTTTTTCAACAAGCCTTCATTAGAGCAACAATTACAGAATCTGATTCTTCTAATAGTCTTTGTTCTCAACATTAAGATCAAACAGACACACAAAGATTAGTAGGAACCTACAACCAGAGAGATTTCCAAAAGGCAGGAATCCCTGCAAGCCATTCCAAAAAACCTACCCTGTAAGAGAGAGCCCAGGGATTCCTTGCAATAGCACCTGCTGGTCCTGGCATCAGCCAAGAGGCCAAACAGGCACACACACCCTGGATCTATAGCTTCAACTTTTGTTAGTTAACTAATTTGAATTCTCATGAAGAAATGCAATCAAAATACAGAGCATGAAAAGGGCAGGGGACCTAGAGCCAGAAAGACTTGATTTTAGCCATGCTGGTCAACATGGGTGTGAGTCTGAACAGATTATATGTAATCCAACACTTAATTCGCAAAATCAGTTTGGTGTCAGGGCTTCCCTCATAGCTCAGTTGGTAAAACATTTGTCTGCAATGCAGGAGACCTGGGTTCGATTCCTGGGTCAGGAAGATCCCCTGGAAAAGGAAATGGCAACCCACTCCAGTATTCTTGCCTGGAGAATCCCACAGACAGATATCGCAAGAGTCAGACATGACTTAGCAACTAAACCACCACCACTACCATCACCACCACTGAACCACCATATGTATAAAAACACCCTGGTGCTCAGACGGTAAGGCATCTGCCTGCAATGCAGGAGACCCAGGTTTGATCCCTGGGTTGGGAAGATCCCCTGCAGAAGAGAATGGCAACCCACTCCAGTTTTCTTGCCTGGGACATCCCTTGGACAGAGGAGCCTGGCAGACTACAGCCCACGGGGTCACAGAGTCAGACACGACTGAGAAACTCTCGTGATGTATATGAGTGCAGGCCCCCTGAGATGACTAAAAAGGCAGCTTGGGTAAAGGCTGGCAGAGGAGATGGTGTACATAGTGCCCAGGACGCTACCTTGTGTGGGGCAGGTACTCAGGAAATGCTAGTTTCCTTCACATTTATGGAAAGTGGACCAGAGAATTAAAGAAAAGAAAAAAATTATTTGAAGGGAGAGCAAATGTAAGCTACCTATGCATTTCCTTCAAAAACCTGTCAATTGTGAAAAGGACTATTCTTTATGCCAATGGTGGACTAGTTCTTGTCCTAATCAGAATATTTTCATTATTGGATCTGATACTCTGATTTTCAAAGTTGAGGTCTTAAAAACTGGACTCTATGCCCGGTAGTTCATCTTTGAAAACATGAACTACTGAAGTAAGCATTTCTTATATTTTTCTAATAATGGCACCAAGCTAATGCTTTTAATGAGATTATAATTGTTGATTCACAGGCAAACATTTTCATTTCTATTACAAACTGAAGCTGGAACCAGGAACCTTTTTGATCATAACCACAACTGTCCTGCAACTCTACAGAGTGAGCATTTATTACTGGGTTTCTTCTTGGGTTAATGATCAGAGGCAATGCTCTGTTTAGGGAAGAACACAGACTTTATTGACTTCTACATTTAAACCCCAAATCCAACAACTGGTCAGGTTACTTTATCTTTATCTTGAAGAAGTGATTTTAAAATGAATAGTAATAATGTAGTACCTACTGCTCAAAGGGTTGTTATAGTAATAAAGTAGCCATCACAATAGTCATTAGGAGTTATTAGTAATAAAGGTGTTGAAGTCATTCAAAAGACATCAGAAGTCTTTAGAATTATGCTTAGCATAAAACAAGCACTCAAATGATAAATATAGTAATGGTAACTATTATAACATAATGATAGTATTAATTATTGTATTATCCTATTATACAGATGATGTGGGCAAAACAATCAGCATGTCTGGCACAAACTGAAGGCTCAAGAGACCATAGCATTTTACTGATTATTATGCTACATAACCAGTTGATACATGTCAGTAATGAATCCTACAATTTTATCAAAATAGCAAGTACAAGAAGAAAATGAATTATGTTCACATTAGAACTTAAATGATGAACACTATGAAAATCTAAAAGGATGAGATTGTAATACTAGGGAATGAAAATGTCTTTAGAAATAAACATTATTAGTGGAGGACTTCTGTAGACTAAAAATCAATAAAAAGGATAAACTGAAGTTAGGCAGTGAGGATCTGACTATACCTGGTAGATGGGACTCATCTGTCACTGAAACGATCACTGTGGTTACTGTCAGGGAGACGCTTCTGAAGGTGTAACCCATGGACCACATGGGACAGTATGATGGGCAAGAAGGAGATGAGGTGGGCAGGGTGGGGTGAAATGGGCTCTTTCTACTGCATTGAAGAGTTCAAAGATGGAAATGGCAGACTCAGGACTTAACATGATCAGTTCAAGGCCCAAAGAACCAGAAGTATCCCAGGTTTCCCTGCTGTGGCCATGGGCTGCTGGAGCCAAGAGACCAGGCAAAGCTCGGGTATGTATAGCTGAATGACCAGCAGACGCCGGCCATCCCTATGGGGACTAAGGACAGTGTCTGGAGGACCATGAAACCCTGAGAGCTGGACGGGCAACATCTGGAAGGATTCGAGTGACTCTGAGTACAAACACTAAACCCGACTGAACCTCCCACACTGGCAAAAGCCTGTCTCAAACAGTCAAGGAAGCTGCTTAAAAGGAGATGACAATTGTCATGCCTTCCTTCTACTACCCTTTATCACCTCCTGGCACAAGATTGGATCCCTGCCTGCTCTGGGGATGCAGAAAATAAAAGAGCTGAGCTAAATCTAGAGAAGGCTGCACGAAGACAGTAACTGTAGGATTCCTGGTGTGTGTGTACTAAACATTTACTCCCAGTCTTTCCAACAAGGATCTGGGGCCTTTTACTATAATAAGCGTATGCTGAAAAGGACAAATATTCATACAGTTTGAGGATGAACAGACTCGATTCTGAGCAAATGCTGCTCTGCTGAAGGCCACCAATGAGACTGGGGTTTATGGGGTCAAGAGATAAAGTGCTTTTGGTCCTTGTCCCCTGACAGTGGGCTCAGTAGACTATGCCACATCCTCAGCTCCTAGGTGCCTTGATGGGATGTAAATGATCAGCATTTGAAGAATCCCCATATTGACCCACTGACTGATGTGTTCAAGGACACAGAAATGAGAGGATTTGTGAAGGGGTGATACCTGGTCTGGGAAAGAGGCCTGAGTGTGTAATAACAGGGAGTCCCACGCGATGCGGAGCATGGCCTCTGTGACCAGGTAGCCCAAGGGACCCACTGCAACAGATGTCAAAGCACCTCACTCCCAGCCCCCTCAGAGGCTACTCATGAACGTGACTGCACCCCACGGACTGCCCACAAAAAGGGTTCCTGCTCCTGTCACCGCTGCCTAACATGCCAGCAGCAGAGAACAATCACCAGCCCTTAAAATGGCCGCAAGATCTGCGAGGACCACCAAGTACGGTTAGGGAGCTGGCACGGCTTAGGACCCCTCTGATTATACCCAGCCAGGCACTTGCTCTTTGGACGTACACTGTGGCTGAGGACTTGCCTCCCCTGCTTCCTTCTTCCTGTAACACCACCTGTGGACTCCCTGATCACGGGCACAAAACACTGCTTCTCAACAAGGAAGGCCCTTAACAACAAACAGGCAGCACCAAGCTGCTGGGTTTCACTGACCGTATCACGGACTGCATTACCAGGCGGCCTTCCTGAAAACTTGAGTGAGACACCAGCAAAGATGGGGTACTTTCCAGCAAGA
The DNA here is from genome assembly GCA_917880005.1 of Nanger dama. Lineage (NCBI taxonomy): Eukaryota > Metazoa > Chordata > Mammalia > Artiodactyla > Bovidae > Nanger > Nanger dama. Next base: position 5,477,930 of record CAKJTW010000074.1, on the reverse strand, counting down.
CACACACAATTTCTGACCAACTGACCCTGCCAGAGCAGCTGAGTCAGGGAATCAGAGGAACATCTTTTGTCGACAGTGATGCTTCGTGAGCAGTTCAGCTGACCTGGCATGCATCATAATCCCTTAAATACCTATTGAAAGTTCATTTTGAGGTTCTACCAGAAACAGGCTGGGGCATGGGACTCTATTTTTAAACAATATTTCATATGACTGTGATATGTAGCCATGTTTTAATAAAGTAATATAAACTCCACTAATAAACCTGGATAATAGATTTAGGTTCTCTGACATAAAATAAGAAACATAAAATAAGAAACATAAAATAAGAAACATATTATGTATCTGTTATCATTTTTCCAAGGATAACATGCAGTAATAATATATGTAAGATGGTGCACAGAGTACCTGACTCACAGTGGCTTTTAAATAAACAAATGGTGGCTTTTAAAAAAATTATAAAAGGTATTGTGTAGACGGACTTTTTGTAAGGAGGCTGAATTTTGTTTAAATATGCTTTTTGTCTGACACAATAATTGTTCTACATTTCGCAGAAAGTGATAACTGAAAGTGGATTTCATTCTCAGTAATATAAATCTTTTAATAATGAGAGAACAACAAAATAATAATAGGACAACATAAGTGATACCACATTATGAAATGTGAACATTTCATTTAAAATTTTTTTATTTAAGAAAGTGATCAATAAAAATAATTCAGTAATTTTAGTTTATTAAGAGGCAGTCATGTGAATACATCTAAGTAGAATAACTATGTGTCAGGTTAGGAAGCAATGAATACAACATTTATGAACAATTTTAACTTGATAAAAAATGCATGGGGTAACAAAAGAAGGGCAAAAGAGAAAACAAAAGCATATACTTTAAAAACTCAACAATATGAAATACAGGCATAGAAAAAAGACCTGAATAAACTAATCTAAAATGCAAATAGTGATGCTGAGACTTTAGATAACTTTTTTTCCTCATGATAATTTCAATAAAACTACACTTTCTAGAAGGTATTGCTTCTACTATTTCACTCCATAAACTAAAGTAATAGTCACAGATTTTGGTTTAAGATACTACATATTCTGAAACTAGTCCGAGTGACCCAACTTTCTGAATAGTGTCACAAACATATCACCATTTGTAGCATCTTCACATAATTTCACCTGGGACCCTGGTTAGCTTTCATGTAGTACATATTCACAGCGTGGCTGATCTCAAAGTACATTATATCACTTGACTAAAGCAGCAGCCACTGCTTACAAAAAGCTTTACCTTTGCCTTGTCTCTCATGGAGCCTTTTCCAAGGATGGACATTTTTGTCAAGGTTTCTTCTTGTAAACGCTTCAGAGAATTTCCACGTGGCCCCAAAAGTTTTCCCACAAAGTTGAACTAGGAAAAAAAAAAAAAAAACAATTTGTAACGTTCGTATCTGAAGAAAGCGACTTATCTCCTGAATTTTAGGAGACGCTGCGGTGGTGCTGCCGTATGCTGCACATCACTGACTGCTGACAAACCATTTCAGTTCCTGCTGCAGCATCACCCTACAACGCTTCCCACAGACTGCATAAAGCAGGACTACAGAACATACAATTTAAAGAACATGCATTTCTTCCTAGCAAGTCACTCCAATGGTGACTGTATTTCCTGTAATTGTAAGTGAAGTTAATTCCCAGAATTCCTCAGTTGCCATCCTGACAATTTCAACATCCATTCAATACCAACCACAAGCAGGCTGGGGGAAACAATCCCAGGTGTCCTGTAAGGTGCTCTAACGGGCACCACGGAGCGCCTGCGTCCTTCCCCCTGGCAAGCACTTAGGCCTTCATTAATCAGCACTGAGTGCTGGTCTGGGTGTCCACCCATCCAGTCAGCCTAGGTGCCTAGGGCTCCACTTAACAAGCAGAGCAGCAATGAATTACTCAAGAGTACTGCAAACTGAGGCCTGTAAAACCTGGCTATCCCATTTTTCTGCTGAGAGACCCTGGCTCAGGGTAACCAGACCCTGGTATCCTCATCTGTGAAATGGGAATCATAAATGACAACAGGACTTCCCCTCACAGGGCTATTCTGAGGATTAAATGGGTCCACACACATAAATAATTTAAAATAATGCATGGCACATAATAGACAATAGATACAACTGAATGAACTATTGTTAGGGATTTTACATAACTTTTAAAAGCCTTATGGTAATTAAGAATCCTGCATGCTTTCAAATAGGAAATCAGCCCTGTTTACCAAGAGAGAAACATCTCTTTGGCAAGACTGTTGATTACACTCATGGAGTTGCAGCTTTGGTATCGGCCACATTCCAGGAGTTACACCACTGCTGTGCAGTTGTTGTTTTTTAAGAAAAATCATTTCTAATGTCTCTATGGTAATTGAAGCAATTTTCCTGAAATATGTACTTTAAAAAAAAATCAAAATGGTACTTTTTTCCTTGTCCACTTTCTATCTTACAGGTCTTTAACAAAAACTAAATTCTGTTTTTAATCTTTACATGTAATTACTTTTTGCTTTTTAAAATTTAAGTAAATTACTTAAAAACTATAGAGGTGAAATGTATAGAATTTAAAATATCAAATAATACAACAAAATGGGGGAAAGAAATCAATGTCTCAACCCACTTTACCTTATTCTTGTTCCCCATTTTCTCTGCTTTATCTTTCTAGAAGTTCTCCTATTTGGACACTGGGCCTCCTGAGTAGGGTCTAAGTTTCTCTTATTCCTCCTCCTTCCTTCATTTCTCTGTTTTACTTTCAGGGAGATTTAATTATATTTCCTACACACCCACTGTTTTCTTTTTCATTTCTGCGATCAAATGTTTTAACT